>CM046878.1:158707377-160097377 GCA_025667525.1 Glebionis coronaria | reverse complement strand
GGAACGGGCAAATCAAAAATTTCAATTCGAATTTCGGACCTCAACATCCTGCTGCTCATGATGTTTCACGATCAGTATTGGAAATGAACGGAGAAGTGGTGGAACGTGCGGAACCACATATTGGATCACTCCAGTGCGGCACGAAGCCGCTGATGCCGAGTCGGCTCCTATGCCGCTAGCTATGCCCTGCTCGGTCCCCCGACACGGTGGAGGTTCCGAAAACATGGTTCTTGCCCCCCCCCCCCCCTCTTTCCTCCCCCCTTTGAGCTCGTCCATTCGTTGGGTGATCCCTTGCTCTCACGTTCGAGTGTTTGCTCGTCGTTTAGGGCCGATCTAAGCCCTATGGTTGTAAAGCTACAGCTTGAAAGCCGGCCTTACCTTCTATGTTTTTAGTAAAGGGCCTTTTCAATAAGGCTCGCGCTAGGCGCTCACGTTTTTTGGCTTCCCTAAAATAGCAGGTTGGTAAAGACCCGCCCCTTGTTTCAGTCAGAATGAGTCCCTGGGACCCCGGCCTATCTTCTTTCTGAGATTGACCAGCCAGCTGGGCTGGTTTGGCTATTCTTTTCTATTGAAAAGGAGTCAGCTGTCTGCGCGAGTCATCTTCTTCTAGGCTCCGCTGGACGACACGGCATTCATGTTTAAATAAATAGATGTCGGCCGTACTTGTGATGGTTCCCAAGGATCCAATATGACCACTTCACTTAGGTCTACGTTGCCACGATATTGTTCTATGGAAGCGGGCGGGCTGTTAGAAATTCGGCCCGCTTTTTTTGTGTCGTAGGGGAGGGATTGACCTTTCTAACGCATATTCAGTCGTACCGGCATGTTTCTTTTCGATCGGAGCATCCAGCAGCGCAACCCGGTTCTACTTGACTAAGCCCGTGCTCGTCCAAGGAGGGAGTTTGCTTTACCCAACCCCCTTTTTGATAACCATTTAGAAAGAAGGGTCGAAGTTTTTGGGCCTGTAGCTTTAGCCGTCCCCCTTCGTCGGGCGGTGCTTGTGTGGGGGGTGCGCCAGCAGAAATCGGGCTTGAAGCTCTCACCTTACCAACGAGCCGACAACTGATGGCTGTTGGTCACGACTACTAAAAAAAAGCTCCAATGAAGATGAATATTTCACACGCAGGAGTGTGCATCTTTATGTTGGGTGTTCTTCTGTCGTGCGAACCGGCGGCTTATGTGCGACCTGTGGCCCACGCCTCCTATTTTTTCAGGGCGGGCGGCGTGAACTCTGATTCGATCCGGGTATTTAATCCCGCCGCTGAGATGCTCAGTTGACTCCTTCACCTTGATAGGAAGATGGCTTATTCAATAATTCGTGCATAAGGGTAAGGAACTTTGGATGAACTAATGCGAATGGGTGTAAGCCTCGCTGCTCAGAAACACCCAGTGCTGACCACACTGAGAGACACGAAAGCGCAGGTAACGCCAGTTGGCGAAGTGGTGTTAAGCATCCCTTAGCGGTACGAAAAGAGAGGTCGTGAAAGCTTTTGGCCGCGGAGATGCGGAACATTCTTTGCCTCATCTTTCATGCCTACCAATCACCCTGTTATTTTGACTTCATATCTAGTATTCAGACTTTGCCTCGATTTGGTACAGCTCTCGCTACCCGCTCCAACCAACAAAAGTTCTCGTTTAGTTCTTCACTACTCCTACAGAAAGGACTCTCTTTCTGTCTGGAGGGAATTAAAAAAAAAATGGAAAAAAAGTCAATTATATTCTACTTAAGACTCTGAAATCCTTCTGTGAAACAGCGCAGGGGGAGTATGAACTGGAACTAGACCAGGCCCATTGTTCTCCCGCAATGCGAAAGAATGCTTATTTGAATCGTCAAAAGACCTCTTGAATAGTGCGCTCGAAAAGAGCGTAAAGAGGAGGCCGGTGGCCTCTTAGTTTATCACCCTACCCACTAATGGACTATGAGGGGGGAAGGTGAACGGGAACCGACCGAAAACCCGAACCGCTTGATCCCTTCATACTCGATTCATTAAGGTTGGGGATGGATGGAACCAATCAGAAGTGAAAATCGCGCAAGCGAAGCCGGGAAACGGGCCGCATCGTAACAACTAGGACTCGTGTCAGAGGACTTTTGAGCGTGAGCTACCACTCATGCAGCGACAAGGACCCGCAACTCTCAAAGGGGCCACCAACCACCCGAATCACTGTTGCAACCCCTCCCTTTACTTTACTCAATGGATAGCGCTTATTCTCTTTCAATCAACAAAATGAGAAATGGGGGAGAAAGAAAGAGGTCTTTATTGAAGAGGCTTTGCACCCGGAATAGGACTAATGCAGATCCAGAAGAATGGGTCTGGGCTTTCGAAAAGATGACAGTTGGAAGAAGATGATGGTGACGATGGCGGTGGGATACTTTTTCCAGGTTTTCTTTTTTGCTTCTTTATTTCTCTTGGTTTGAGTCAAAATGATTTGTCATCTATTGTTTGATGCATAAAAAATATTTATAAATAAAATTTATGTTCATTTCTTTTTAAAAAAATACAATTGTTATATATCCATCTGCCCAAGATTTAGACTATTGGTCTCGTCAATCTTCATATCATATAACAAGATCAGCCGAAAAAGTAAAGATGTGCCACACATCATATGACCATAAAAAAACCCATATAATATTGTTAAATACGTAGTATCTTAATAAAAATTTGACATCCATATAAATTGAAAAATATATCACATGGCGTTAAGATTTGTTTGTAGGTATTTAAAATATACATGACGTGTTGAAAAGTATATATGATGTGTAGGTGCCATGTGAATTAAGATTGATATCACTAGTTTTTGTTTTGTAATTTAATGTATATATGGTGGATTCAAGGTTAATGTTTAGTTTGTCTTTAAGCAGCTTCTTTTGTACATATATTTTGTTTTTCTATCATTCTTTTTTCTTGATATTTATTTGATTCAGGGATATGCAATCGTATGAACGACGGCATGCAATGAAGATGATCAATGTACTTTTTCTTTTAGGTGTTCTTGAAGGTGTACATATATGTTTTTAAGCTGTGCATACATGTTCTTCAAGTCGTGCATACATGTTTTTGAAGTCGTACATATATGTTCTTGAAGTGCATATATGTTCTTGAAGTTGTACATAAATGTTCTCGAAGACAAAAAGAAAATATAAAAAAGAGAACAAAAAGAGATCAATTTTTTATTAGACATTGTATTTGAATTGTATTTCATTTTATATCAAATTATGTGTATTGTATATATGTTATTGCTTTTATAAATTTGTATATATATTTTTTTTGTTATGAATTTTAGAAAATGACGTACAATAAAAACATATGTGGACAAAAAAACGTATGTAATATTATAATATTTAAAAAACACATACGCACTCTTAAAAAAAGACATTTTTTAATTATAAAATTTAAGATATAAAAATTATAGGATTTAAAAAAACCTTTTCTAATAAAAAAAGATCTTTTTTTAATTAAAAATAATAATTAAACGTTTAAGATGTCAAATTTAGAGGATTTTCAAAAAATCAGAATTGCAAAATATAATTAAAGAATTTACAAAAACATTTTTTAATTAACTTTTTTTAAATGTCAAAATGTCTTTTTCCTATTATACCCTTTTGACATATAAAAAGAATTTAATATAACAAACTAAGTAGTAGGTATTTGTAAAAATACCATTTTGCATTAATATATTGTACATCACGTATTATTAGGAGGTACTAAGGTGGTTCTGTAGTTTCTGTACCAAAAAAAAAGGTTCTGTATATAGCGTGCCCCTATATATATATATATATATATATATATATATATATATATATATATATATATATATATATATATATATATATATATATATATATATATATATATATATATAATATATATATATATATATATATATATATATATATATATATATATATATATATATATATATATATATATATATATATATATATATATATATATATATATATATATATATATATATATATATATATATATATATATATATACTAGCCTTTAGACCCGTCCGATGGACGGATGAGCTTTAAGTATATGTTTTTTTAATGAAAATTGAAGTTATGTGTGTTTGTATTAGAATTTTAGTATATATAGTGTTAGTTATTACATTAATATTTTAATAATGTAGCATAGAATGAACAAAAGTAACGTAGTTTAAGATTTTTATTTATTTAAGAATTTTATGAGTTAACTGAATTTGCATACGTTAACGTTATGAATAAGTTTGTTACATTAAAATTTTTTAGAATTTAATAATATTGTATAAAATATTTTATGTATTTTTTTTTAATTTTATGAGGTAATAAATTTTTTATATATGTTAACGTTATGAATAACTTTTTTACATTATTTTTTTGGAAATTAATTGTTAAGTTTATGGAATTTTGTATTTAAGACATTGTTTTATCATCATTTTATAGAAACCCTTTGTATTTGAGGCATTATTTCACCATCATTTTATAGAAACCTTTTAATGAATTTCAAATGGAAACCCTTTGTATTTAAGACATTGTTTCATTATAATTTTATGAAAATCCTTTAATATATTTTAAATGGAAATCCTTTGTATTTAAGGCATTGTTTCACCTATCATTTTATGAAACCCTTTAATGAATTTAAAATGGAAAACCCTTAATGAATTACATATGTCTTTTTTATAGAAATTTGTATTAAGGCATCATTTGTAATTCTTATTTTCTTTTTGAAGCATTTTATGGAAACCATTTAATGAATTACATGTGTTATTTTTATATACTTTTGTATTTAAGTCATTGTTTCACCATTCTTCTTTATATATTTTTATAGAATTTTGTATTTAAAGCATAAATGATAATTCCTTTTTTCTTTTTGAAGCATTTTATGGAAACTATTTAATGAATTACATGTGTCATTTTTATAATTTTGTATTTAAGGCATCATTTGTAATTCCTATTTTATTTTTGAAGCATTTTATGGAAACTTTTTAATGAATTACATGTGTCTTTTTTATAGAATTTTGTATTTAAGGCATTGTTTCACCATCCTTCCTTATATATTTTTATAGAATTTTGTATTTAAGACATTTGTAATTCCTATTTTATTTTTGAAGTATTTTATGGAAACCCTTTAATGAATTACATGTGTCATTTTCATATAATTTTGTATTTAAAGCATTGTTTCAACATCTTTCCTATATAAGCGTTTTTGATTTGATTTGATTTGATATATATATATATATATATATATATATATATATATATATATATATATATATATATATATATATATATATATATATATATATATATATATATATATATATATATATATATATATAGGGGAAAGATCAAATAAAAAGACTTTTTTTGGTGAGAAGGATAAGAAGGATTTCTAGTCATTGATTTAAAATCAATGGATGAGATTAAACCATAATCCTAACTAACTAACTAACTAACTAACTAACCATCAAAACATGATTTTTAAAAAGTTTTTCAAAAATTCTAAAAAAATTCCAGTAGATCAGGTATGTTGGTGCAAAAAACTTTTGTAAAAAAAGTTTTTTTAATTTGAAGTTTTTTACGTTTTTTTAATGCACAAAAACGAAATTTTGATGCACAAAACGTTGTTTTTTACGTTTATTACATTTTTTGTGCATAAAGAACTCATTTTTATGCCAAACTTCTTTTGACTTTTTGCTTTAAAATTTAATTCCGCATCAAACTATAACAAATTAAATTTTTTGTGCATGAAAAAAAAAATTGTACACCAAATTTCACCTTTTTGCGCATCGAATTTTATTTTTTGTGCATTAAAAAAACGTAAAAAACTCAAAATTAAAAAAACTTTCTTCACAAATTTTTTATGCACCAACATATCCGACATTGTGGAATTTTTTCAGAATTTTTTGAAAACTTTTTTAAAATCATGTTTAGATAGTTAGTTAGTTAGTTATAAGTATAGATTGATCTTATCCACTGATTTTAAATTCGTGGCTGAAAATCCTTCTTATCCTTCTCACCATAAAAAGTCTTTTTATTTTAACTCTCCCATATATATATATATATATATATATATATATATATATATATATATATATATATATATATATATATATATATATATATATATATATATATATATATATATATATATATATATATATATATATATATATATATATATATATACTAGTGGCAAAACCCGTCCGATGGACGGGTATGACTTCTAATTGTTGTTTTACTTTTTTAATTTTTTAAAATTTGTTTGTAATGTTCGATTGATAGGTATAACTTCTGCTTTTTATTTTATTTGGTAGATATTTAATTTGTTTTTAGTTTAGTTGTCTTTTAATGCATTATCAGTTGTGATTTTTTTAAAACATAGCGTGTGTTTTATTTAGGCACGACTCACAAGTAGGGGTGTCAATAATTTCGACCCGACCCGAATATATTCGTGTCGGTTACTTGGTTTGAAATTCTAACTCGGGTTAATTGGGTCAACCAAAATAACCCAAATTCAAAATCGGATCGGATATTAGGTAAAATAATTTTGTCTAACTCGGGTCCGGGTCAATCCGACTGAACCGAGTAAAAAAAAATTAATTTATATAATTTCTAATTAAAAAAAGTAAAAAAGTTTTTTCTAAAATTTTTACTTGTATTTTAACCCGAATAACCCAAACCCAATCAACCTGACTCGATTCACATCCCTATTCACAAGCAAGCATTCCTCATACTTCTTTATATAAACAACTATTTAATACATATAAATATAAAAAAAATCTTAGCCACAACATGTCAAAAAAAATCGCATATGCAGCTGGTAAATTTGATGTGATTTCTTTTGTGGCCCATATAAAAATGATGTTCTTTTTTTAAAACATAGCGTTTGTTTTGAATTTGTATAGTGGGGTGGTATATGCAGCTCGTAAATTTGTTATATCCGTAAGTCACTTTGTAATAGGTTATTGAACTAAGGTGGAACAATTCTTGACCATGCACTCTTAACTTTGTTACATATCATTTTTCTAGCGAAAAATTCACCAAAGCAGCAACAAAGTTTACTTGTACGAACAAAACAAATTTCTGCTCAAAAAAAATATACATATTCTTAGTTTTTGACCCCAAAAATTGCATGAAAACACTTGTAGTGTTGAAGCCTATTTCAAACAATGTGATGTCAAGAAATGATAAGACTATGATTTAAGAGACAAATAAAAAAGAGAGGACTAAACGGTCATGGCCGCAAATTCACAACTCAACTGCATCAACGATAGGCTCCGATCTACTACAAAGGTTAAATGATCGATCTTTAACACATAACAACCGGAAATTGTTAGGCCAAGATACGGCGAGTCATAGCTTTGCCTAAAAAAATGGATGTCTTTAGTTGATGAATGGCACAAAATCATCATCCATCAATAACCAATTTGAATACTCTGGAGAACTGATCACATATTTATCCTCTTATCTATGCCAACTCTCATGAATCCGTAGTCATCCTTTTGTAAAATGCTCCAAAGTAGTTCCTAAAAGGTCCGAAAACTTGAACCGCGATCAAGGATTTTTATGCAAAATTCGTCTTGAATATTCTAATCTCTGTAAGGATAAAAGTTTCTGATCCTTCTTGATAAGGTATTGTCAACAAATTGGTTTAGAATGACGGATTTTCCTTGAGTGCTCCTGAGAGGTATAAGCTTCAAGCTGGTCCTACAAATTCAGTTTCTTTCATATTTATAGAATACATCTCACCGGTTCACAATCTAATGCTATTAGCATGATTCAAGAGTCATACTATATCTATGATTCTTCAAAAGAAAGTGGGAGTGAGGGGAGAAACATAATAGTTTCATAAACGGATTAGCTCAAAAGAAAGCATGCAGCAATAGATGTATAATAACTCAATAAAACATGAACCTGGTGATAAGACTAAGAAAATGGGTCAAAATGATAATTCTGTTTTGTCCAACGATACCATCTTGTCTCCATGTACCTTAATGTTCCGATACTCCTCATCAAGGTACTATAATCTACTGTCCAAGAACCGATTCACATTCCTCCAAACGCAACCGCTGTTGGGATGTATTGGTCCAGTTCTTTCTGCAGCCTAGATTCACGATGGCCAGGAATCACCATGTGTATGTTGTTCCTGCATGTTTAATATCTGTTTGATTTTCCAGCTCGAATTCTATTAGCAGGTTTGGCCTTTCTATTGCTTCAGACATTTACACAACTGCAATATGAAAAACTGAATGGTCACTCACTCACACATGACACGTGTTACCCTATTTATGCCCCTCGACTATTCTTTAAACACCAATTCCAGCATACAAATCCTATCATCAAATTGACAAAGAAATAAAGAATAATGAAAAAAATGAAGTTGACCATTCACAAGTAAATGGGTCACAGCCGCCACCTTCTAGATAAGTTACTATACAAAAAATAATCATATATAGATCCAAATAAAATATATTAAACAGTATATACACCAACCTGTATTCTTGTAATAGGTCACAAGAACTTCAAAAAGAGGAAATAATATCCTTGGTACGCCATCTTGGTTGGGACAGTTTAAATTTCCTGCAGTGCATTTAACAGGCCAACCATCTGGTAAGAAAAAGCATGTCCTCCATCTTTTGTAACTCCTCCCTTGTAAATCACAGATGTAACTGTAAAGACCATTATTTCAATTACTTCAGGATTACTGCCCGGTAGAATCTTCTGTTTAAAAACTTTTGATAATATCACTATTACAAACTTAAGGGTAGACAAAAACAATAAGATTTTAGGTGTTGAAAGTAACGATTATGAAAATAAATGAAGGTTTCATTTTGCCAAAAAAAGAAAGCAACATGTGCAAATATCATATAAGCTTGTAAGCCTAAATGAGTGAATGATTTAAACAGATATGCTAACGTCAGGACAGATGCTAACTTATGCGCAAGTCAACCTCCTTCAAAGGTTGCAAGGAAGGAGGAAATAGAGGCTATTAAGACGGAGCAAATAAAAGTTGAGAAAAATGGTTATAATAACACACCATCTTCTGAAATAAAGCTGAATACTATAAAGGTCGAAAAGAAACCCACAATAAATGATGTTGCTCCCCTGAAGCTGACATCCTTCGTTTACTGCAAAGATCCCATCCGTGATAGGATTCATGAACTTCTTGTAGAAGCATTGTGCAAAGTTTTAGGGGAAGCTGATGATGAATCAAGGGATGAAGTGAATGCATGTGACCCTTGTAGGGTTGCTGTATCAGTTGAGTCAGCAATGTTTGAAAAGTGCGGAAAATCTAACGGGACTAAGAAAAATAAGTACAAATCAGTAATGTTTAAGTTAAGGATTCAAAAAATCCAGATTTCAGAAGGAAATTACTACTTCGGCATTGGGCATGTAAAGCCTGAGAGGATTGTGGATTTAACACCCGAAGAAATGGCGAGTACCGAAAGACAAATGCAGACTGCGAAAATAAAGGATAAAGCTATGTTTGATTGTGAACATGGGGGGCCACTAAAGGCTACTACTGATCAGTTTTGATGTGGGCGATGTGGGAAAAGGAAGTGTACTTATTATCAGTTGCAGACTCGGAGTGCTGATGAACCCATGACAACGTTTGTGACTTGCGTCAACTGTGATAATCACTGGAGGTTCTGTTAAAGAATTATCGGACTGTTGTTGGTCAGCTATTAACTTCTTTGAGTTAGAAGCTGCAGTTGTGAAAAGTTATATTATTCATAAAGCTTTAATCACATAATATATCAGGTCAGATTTGGTGTCGAATGACTTGTATTCTTTCGTTTAAGTTTTTTTTCTTATTGTTGTAAGATGTAGGAGTTTGTTTATGTTTTCTTATGCTGTTACGTGTAGGAGATTATCCGTGCCTTTATGTGCGTGAGGCCATTAATGTTGTAAGAGAGAGTTTACCTCCTTTGAAAGACTTAGTTTTATCGGTATGCATCTTCAGCAAGAAAGAAGGCTTCTATCAAGTCTTCGCAGTCGAGAGCCACCTAAGTAATAATATCTGAGTAGACATTTAAGCAAAATCAGCACCAAGTGGACCACATATAAGGGGATTTATCTTAATGGTGTGATCATCATTTATGTAGACCGACAATGCCTACAAAGAATTGCGTCTGGGTTGTTGGTGGTATATTTATATCATCGCCATCTTAAGACAAAGCAATTTCCAGTAACTACCAAATTTTCACTCTATCTACTTTCGTCATTCGATTTTAAATATCCAGCATAAAGCTACAAATATCTGTAAAATTAAAACATGCACAAACCGCAAAGCATATCAGAAAACTCTTACCACGACCGATTATACAATGCGCATAGAATCGAGCGTTAGGACCACATATTATTTTTTAGAAGACACATCAAAGAGTTTAAATAAACAAAAACAAAATCGAATAACGGCATACCTTGTATTCTAAAATAAGCAGAAACCAACTTGCCCATTTTGTTGAAATTGCAGGTGGAAAAGGCTTAGTTTAACATATCTTGATGTTCGTGCCCATTTTGATGTTCGTGCATGCCAAATGACGTTGTTTTGGAACGTTTAAGCTAACATTCTGGGTCGTGATCCCAAGCGATCAAGGACAGAAACGGAATATGTTTGGGTACACACAATCCTACACGAGCATGACGCGTATAAGCATGTATATGTAGTAAGCTGCACCAGCAAGAAATGCGGCCTCACCAATAAGAATTGAGGATCTTCACCCAAAGTCTCTGGTGACTGGTAATGCGAAAAATGTAGCAATTAGACTGATTGCATAGGTTACTATCTCTGTTATGGGTATGTAAGGAAAAGAAACAGTTGCAGTACCTTATGAACTGTGGTTATTGCTCCACAGCCGCAACCACCACCGCACAAACAGCAGGTGGCATCTGTTGTGACACTCCCAATATATAAAACTACAAAAAATTGAAATTAACAAAAACTCCTCAATTTAAAGAATCACTTCCTATATAAATAAGACTGAACTGTTTATAAAAAATGATCCTCCTGATAACACAGAAAAAGTGCAGCAGATTTCATATTCCTCACCGACAGGTATGGTTATGTGTAGTACGACACTGAGGAAGGTGCTCAAAAGGCTATTGAGAAACGTAAGGGCATAACTGACCATCACCAATGTCCCATACACCTTGCAAATTGTCTATGCCATGACACCATTTCTAAACTAAAAGTGTCGGTGGCTCATAGACTGCAGGCTTGATCCAATTGAGAAGTGAGAACCATCGGGTACAGAAGTCCAGCCGTCACCTGTGTTCTTGTTATTGTTGGAGGTGGCGCGTGTGAGCAACGTTGTTTGGATCAATTTTTGGGTAAAGAGCGTAGTTGTGCCAAGACACGACCATTGGTATCAGTGGGAGTTGGTATCTCTGGTATTTCTAGTCGTTGATTTTTTGGCTGACCTGGAAATCAAATTGAGGTAGAAAAATCAAATTGCGGTAGAAAAATCAGTACAACAGGTCACAAGGCTACCATAAGTTGCTGAAACACCACCACCTTATACCATTATCAAGGGGTAATCTAACAAATTTTTTTAACTCTATTTTTTATGACCCGTAAAATTTGTTTTGACCCCTTTTGAATACTTTTCTAGCTCCGCCCACATTAAAGACAACTACTTTTGTCTCCCTAAAAAATGTACATTCAAATCAGTGTGGTTTATTGGGTCAAAAGCGAGTCTCGTTAAAGTCGGCATGACTTTCTTAGTCAAATTGGATTTTCAACAGATATTTTACATAAAAAAAACATAGCTTTTTTCTAGTGAATTAATCATTCTCAGTTCTTGCTTGGATTAAACTTGATTTGAATCCAAGATACGTCCTTCATGAATTTTTTTTGGGAAAGTGAAAGAAAATGTATACGTTTACTAATTTTAATATCTTTGTAGACTCCTTCGTAAATCTGGGGTAACTCGGCCAGGTATTTCAGGATAAATGCGCATGTATAGCCTGATGTGTCATGGTCAGCAATCAACAATCGGTGAATCTTGTCTGGAATATCAGTTCCTTTAAACAAAAAACATACCCGTATAAAGTAAATCAACAATAACCACACAAATTAATTTTGGTTCAAGAAAATAATCGTGGTAACTTACAGTAGTCAATAGTGTTCCAACTTATATCGCTGGATCTTCTCAATGCGAGTTCATCATGATACTTTTTCATATAAGCAATTATGAGTTTCTGTAATGAGTCAAAGAAACAATGAACAATGTATTGTGAATTGTGATACTATTTTCTATAAATGAATAACTGAAAAATCGTTATAAATAAATTACATTATATTAGGTAGTGTAACGTTTCCGATATTTGAAGGCATCCCACCATGTAGATATATAGCCCTCCAGTACCTAAAGACAATATTTGACAATACATCACGTCCAATATCAGAACTAAGCTCAATATTCATAGTACATTTTGAAACCACACTCGAACAGTTTAACTTTTTAATCACACAGTTCTGAGTTCAACACATTTACTAACATCGTTAGAAATAAGACCATGTAATCTGTTCTCTTGAAGTGACCAGATAACAAACAGAAACATTCATACTTCAAAACCATAAGTTCAAACAAAACTATTAAGTTTCAGGCCACTTAAAGCTCAAAAATACACACTTACAGTCTCTGCAATCTACTTAGTTTACCAATGCTTAGTAATGTTCCGCCTCCCGGTTTCAAATTTCTACAAAGAAGAAATCATATGTTACAACTACTAAATACTTTAGCTTATTTTTTGGGTTTATGGGCTTGTTAGAATTTGGAAAAGGTCATTATTTTCCTGCTTTTGAGATTTTCATATTCAGCATATGGCTAATTCAAGTTCATAAGATCAACTTCATAAGGTCATGATCCCAAAATTGTGTCATGCAAGCTTTTGCAAATGTAAATAAGCTCATAAGGAAAGCATCAAAGAGAAAACGATAGGAAGCAGGCATCTCTACAGTCGACATTAGTACTACAACCTAATATTCGGTTGCGCCAGCAGTATTGTGAAATTGCATATTCAGGCAGATCATAAACCTCGGAGTCGAGTGTACTTGTTATTGGCCATTCCTACACACCAAGCATTCATAATTAGCTGTAGAATTAATATCTAGAAAGTTCCAAGCATCAAAGCAGTACATCTTATATTAGTCTTGCAAGTTTGGACCCATTTATGGCTGAAGTTGCAACAATATCTGCTGCCTAGCACCACTCAAACTGTTACGTGGGCATGTTACCTCTATTAGCAGGTTAGTTTTTGACTTAAGTCAAAATGAATTTGGTGCTTGAAACTGTTAACTGCTCTTGGACTTGAGAAGATTGATCATGGTCATAGAAATACATTAAAGAGTATTAGTTTTCTACTGATTTTCTAAAAGAGACTCTACCAATAAATATAATAAGCAATCGCAAACACCTCTCATAAACTTAAAATAAATGTATGCCTACATGTATACATTACAATATTTATCTTTAATTGGGTCAAGTTGCATTAGACGCCTTAATTGAGTCAAGTTGCATTAGGTACATCTTACCTGCATGTAAGCGTGGTCAAGTTTCAGCAAGCTATTTCCCCACTAAACAATATCCATCTAACTTCCTCATTTAGCAATTTCAGAGATATTTTTTGCAAGATTAATTGCCCTTCCAAACTGACATTAAACTCGCCGAAGCTTAGCTTTTGCGACCTAGCACAATAACAAAAAGTTACAGGTGATGGAGCTGCTTTCGCTGTTTTGGTTATGGTTGGTGTAGCAAGTTGGGCAAAGTTGTTTCGACGGCCAAATTGATTTCGGGAAGGTGGGAATTTGCCTACCTTGATGCGAAGAAGCTCACCAAAAAGGAGATGGTCAATCCTTTTCTCTCAGGCATGATAACTCTTTTAAGCCCATGACGGCATGTTGCCAATACCTGACCAAATCATTAAAAGTTTTTCTGTTACAAACATAAGCAAAGGGTGCGTTTGGATTAGCTTACCTAAACAGCTTAATTAGCTGCTAATGTTTAAGTGCTGACAAAACACTCAAAACCTCTCATCTTCTTCAAATTAGAAGCTGATAAGTACTTAATACGCAATCCCATATTCGCTATAAGACCATGAATAATCAAGATCCAAGACACAAAAATATATAACCACAGTAGTATCATAAACTAATGAATGCAAGTGCACATGTAAAAACAGCTACTGTTCTTACAGATCACGATCAGAGGAAGGCATACCATTAAAACAAACATACCATTAAACTCTCTTATGTAGATGCCAATCTTTTCTTGCCGATGAAAAGCCACTTGTTGTTCAAAAAGGGTTGCTGCCCAAAATCATCAAAAGCAATAAGCATAGATGAAGATTGTAGACGAAACAAATTTTAGGGATAAGGAGCTTTATACTTTCTTAGCATTAAATAAAAATAAAATACCTATTGATATGTGTCGCTGCTATTTACTCCTCATCGCAAAACAGTGGAAATTATTTGTGACGAAGAATCAGAGGGATGGGAAGATAAGAGAGGGTTTAGAGAAAAAGGAAAAAAAAAAACCATCGATCGCTAGGGTGGAAAAAACACTGCGAATGACTGATTTTGGATTCAATTTAAAGTTTTATGTTTGTTTTTATTAAGGTGCGACTAAGTTTTTTTTGGTTTCGGGAGTTTGTAAGCCCAGAAAGTAGGGATGAGCTCGGTACCGGTCCCGTCCCGAACCCGTCCCGAATTAGTGGTACCGATTATTTCCCGAGCATAAATTTATGGTACCGGTACCGTACCGAACGGGATTCGGGTATCGGTACCGGTACGGGAATCGGTACCGGTACCGGGAAATCGGGATTTTCCCGTTCTTTTTCGGGAATTTCCCGATTTGGTACCGGTCCCGTCCCGAATTAGTGGTCCCGATTTTTTTTTCACCTTATTTCGTAGTCCCGGTACCGTACCGAACGGGATTCGGGTATCGGGAATCGGTACGGTTCCGGGAACGGTTCGGGTTCAATTCGGGATTCGGGTCCAAATGCTCATCCCTACCAGAAAGTAAGCCCACATGCTGACTGGGATTAGTGCCCTGATAGATGACGTGGCAAATCCCTCCTCTTATATATAATGTAAAGATAACACGATCTACATTGACCACATACGAACCTCGACTTAAAGCATACATTACAACTAAGTCCTAAAAAGCCTGCCATTGGGTTTAAAATTTAATTTAGAAAAATGACTACACATTAGCTTCATGACACAGCCGGGACATCGCCCGGACTCGACAAGCCTTGTTATATATAACTTTTGTAACTCATTCAAAATATAAAATGTTTTTTTTTAAACCGAGTAAATTTCGATCTACTCTATTGAATCGATAACCCGATGACGTGACAATTAGACCGAGTCAATTAAAAAATGGTTTTCAAACTCAAGTCATATTATGATCAAACCCGCTAGTCCACTCCCGTTATTAAAATTCGTTGCATAATCCTCGTGAGATTTTTGTCAGATAGTTGGACTTGGAATGGGCTTAATCGTATTAATTGGGCCAAAAAGTCCATGCTGGCTATAATTTAGTGTGAGAAAGATCAACTGATCGAGGATCATAAATCTCCCCCTTTTCGTATATTTATAAAACCAAACCAAAACCCTATTTCGAGTTTTTTCAGTAAGGAGATGATGAACCCATTAATAAAACCACGACGATGCATACAAATAATGCCTCTACAGCTTGTTCTTAGAGCATCTATTCACCAAAGTGTAAGTCCTATTTATCTCTAACTAGTTATGTTTTGTTGAATTTATACTCTTTTATATATTAGTGGAAGCTGTTACCTGTTGTTTCCGAAATGTAATGTAAAGGCCATAAAACATAATTCGGATGAGGGTTTACTTGTTCAGTTACCCGGGCGACAACGAACCTTTTTACTCCCATGTACGCGTCCTGCTGACCCTCTTCTGACCACCCAAAATGTACACACCTAGCAAGGTTGACTTTGACCTTTTACGATGAAACCAAAGACCTTACCACTAGGCCGTTCGTGTTTGATGGTTGTTAGAACTTAGACGGACCAAAAACATCAAATTCTTAATGTAAGAATATGAACACAAAATCCAATCATGTTGTGGTCGAACTAAACGAACAAACACAACAAGCCATGTTTATCCTTGCTCTTGGATTTTTGGTATGTTTATAGAAATAGCTTAACCAATTGCTAGCAAACTTGGTGGGCGGGTGAACACCAGTCTCAGATGTATCCTCATTTACTTTCATAAATAGCTTAAAAAAACGTCTATTTACCCATTGTTAATTTCAACAAGCACTATGCAGGCTATGTACCGTAAATCTTTGAAGGATACTAATCATGATATGTACAAACCGAATAACATGATTCCTGCTATTGACTCGCTTCCAACAATACCATTCAGTTTAATCATTCCCGATAAAAGAACAAATTCACTCTCCGAGATCCAAAAGGATGACAATCTTAAAAGTTCTTGTGCAGTACTCAAACCTGGAATGGTTCACTTGAAGAATTACATTAGCATCAATGACCAGGTAAATGGATTGTGGTCTTTACCGGACGCAACATTATATTATGTTTTAAGCCTTCTGTATCTCTAAAGAATGTTTTTATATCTTATGTTTCCCAAACAATTCAAGTCTTTTTTTTTTGCAATTCTCCCATCAACTTAACCAAACAGGGTTATACTAACTACTACATTTTCGCTTTCACCTGTTAAAACCTAAAAAAATCAGCAACACAGATTTCCAATAATAAACAAACTTTGGTTGTCCCCCAAAAAGTTCTCTCGAATCTGCAAAACATAGCTAAAGTACAATCGTAGACCTTTAATTTATTGAGTTTTGATGCAAAGTCACAAGAAAAATGCCAACTTTAACTAGTTTGTTCTCATCTATATTGCAATTATTACAATGCACGTTCATCTATCACTTTACATGTTGGATAATAAAAATCAAATCAAATCCTTTTAGGTTGAAATAGTTAAAATATGTCAAGAATTTGGAATTGGTCCCGGGGGATTTTATCAACCTGGTTTTAACAGTGGAGCTAAGCTTAATCTACATATGATGTGCTTTGGTCGAAATTGGGACCCTCAAACAAAGTATGCTGCACGTTACAGATGTGATGGTTCTCAAGCACCACCGATTCCCGATAAACTAGTTTCATTAGCTCAAACATCAATTATGGATTCTCAAGCACGTGATGATAAAATTCCTCTAATGCACCCGGACATCTGTATAGTCAATTTCTATACAACGACTGGTCGGCTTGGTATGCATCAGGTTAGTTTTGTTCTACTTACTTTTGTATATACACAAGCTTAGTAGGTAGTCATCGTCTAAAACTATCAAGGAAATGTGTTATCATGATATATATTATGTCGAGATGTTGATAGAGCCAGTCTTTTCTTTATTTATAACTATATAACTCGTGCTGAAATAATCCGACTATTCTTATGCATATGAATACTCTATGAATAACTCTCAACCAATTTTTAGCTCAATAGGTAGACCTCTAGTTAACAAAAGTCTTCTATTGTTATGCATATGAGTAAACATGCCACATTTTGTAACGCAGGATCGTGATGAGAGCTCAAATAGTTTGAGAAAAGGATTGCCCGTTGTTTCCATCTCCGTTGGTGACTCTGCACGATTCTTGTATGGTCATAGTAGAGATGTGAGAAGGGCAAATGAGGTTTTGTTAGAATCAGGAGACGTAGTGATATTCGGGGGAAAGTCAAGAAATGTTTATCATGGGGTGAAGACGATCATCCCAAATTCAGCTCCTCTACCATTGCTACAACAAAGCAATCTTAGACCTGGCCGTCTTAACCTTACATTTAGGCAATTTTGAGCCAAAAAACACAATCCTGTTTTGTTAGAAGACTCTGCGTGTTGGGTTTGTGAACGTATATAATTAGACATGGAGTTATGAGCAGTTTGTTTCTTACTGCTTTCCTTAACTTTGATATTGAATATGTTCTTTCTTTAGTTCTGACTGCTTCAGTTGGTCAACCTGTGTTTGCTGCTTTGAATTTTTTTTTTCTTTTCTTTTTTGTGTGTTTTTGCATGTTGGTTCAAGAATGATAACCAATCGAAGCTCAGTGAGGTCATTTACAGACTGTGACCTTTGACATCTCAGGACATACTACCATTCCACAGCTACCAGGTTAACATCGTCACCAGATCGACATCCCGTTCATTATAGAGTTCTGCACTAGAGTATAAAGACTACTTGTGATCATAACTCTCAATCTGAACTGTGAATTTGAACAAAGCCCCTCTGTGGATTTTTGTATTTTGCCTACACGTCTACTAGTTTTCTGTTATTGCTGCCCATTTTATATTTCTGAAGTAGTTTAAAAGATGAAATTTTATGTCTGGCGTGATAACTATGTAATGTAATCTGTTGCATATTTATATTTAATTACTCCATACTATTAAAAGTAAGAATGCTACTGTTCTGCCATTTATCTTAACAAATAAAGGTGTTACACCTTATTTCGGGTTTAGCTACCTGTAGTTATGTATTTCTTAATGTAACGTTCATCTGAAGATTGCATAACTCTGCAACTGTTATCAGATTATCTAGCAATTGGTAAACAGGATTTGCATAATTAAGAGTAAAACATAAACATAAATGAGTATGTTTTAAAAAGGAAGGAATATTATTTGAAGTCAGAGTAATCAGTTTAAAGTGTTTGGTAACCTGCTTCCTGTAAGTATTTTTAACCATTCGAGGATTTATCTTTTTATCAGTATTTGATCATACAGGTTAAGTTATAATGAGTTGCTAAACTATGGACACTTCAGTAAGTCACAGTCACGTTCAAAACACACATCCCAGCATTCTTAATTCAAAATCTAAATTACGGAACAAGGGAAGGAGTTTGATAAAAGAAACCATTGAATCCAAAAGTAAGTCAAACTAACTAAGAATCCTCAAGTATGTTGTATGAGATTGTTGGTTTTGTGAAGTATGTGAAGGCACCAGCCCTCGGAGCTTGTTTCCTGCACACCAAATTAATTCACCCATTTTCATCACTTGATTGCCAAGTCGTTTTCTGATAAAACTTGTCTATCTGGTATAGGAAAGGTAACCCGCCATCATAAAAATGTTTTCATGCTTTGGAGGCTCGGGTTTGGGCCGTCAGTTAAAATTATGAATTCACCACCTAGTAGTATAGCCGTGAAACAGGATCGCGGGTTAGGACTAGGAGACACCAGACTTTGCGAACGATATTAATGTAAGTTTCCAATCGATAATATACAGCACAAAACACAGGTCCATACAGAAATTTACCAATAGTTTGACTTTCTTAGTCAAAATTCCCAATATTATTACAGTCTGACAGTCCATACAGAAAGTCATTGCCTTTGACAAAATCAACCAAATAGAGTCATGGAGCATTTACTTGACTAATATTCAGATTCCATTATATACAAAAGTCATTGCAATTATTCAATTATTGGTCCTTAGACCAAGTAATGACTACGTTTACGCTATACATCATCTCATATACGAAAACAGTGGAGGCAAGAAATCATCCCAACACCAAAATAATGAACAAGTACTAGAAAAACATACAAATGATGACTATTTTTTATTTTTGGACCTTTGTGAGTTGAGAGCAAATTTGTAGATCCTTTTGGACTTCAATTTCTTAAGAACAAATTTGTGGATGACACACTTTCCAACCCGAAAGCCTTTGTTTGGGGTGTGACCAGCACCACACTTTGGACGGTATCCAGGATAGTGCTTGGGGTAAAACTTCGTCTGACCAAGATATTTGAGACCAAAAGTTTCAGCAATCTTTACAATTCCCCAATTGCTAAATGGTGGAGTTGCTTTGTGAGTGATGTGAATCTGTCCATTATGATATAGCATCTTCACAGCATGTTTGAGAAAAGGCGAGATTACCAAATCCTGGTGCCTCCTGAAAAAGCAAACAAACGGTAAATGTCAAAATCAGTAAACAGTCATCAAAATTGAAGATTTTAAAACAGGTAAAAAAGGAAATGTGACTTACTTGATCATCTGTGGTTCTGTTTCACTCAATCCCTTTACGAATCCAGAGTGGGGGAAGTTGTTTAGGATGCGGTGAAATTTTTTCCCAGCCAGACGCTTATCTGTGCTTAAATTCTGAACTGCCACATTATGAATCACATTGACTGATAAACTCTTTAGTTTTTCCAGATTACCTTCTGCTTGTGGGTAGATTTTCAAGAGATCATCTGGTCAAACAAAATTTTCCAGACAATTAGACCAAAACTAATGCAAATTACACTAACCAAACAATAACAAATTTTATAATACTTCTATTAAAAAATTCCCAAGTAACACATACTAATTGTTTCCTTTAATAAGCAAACCACTAATTACAAGTGGTTAACATGTAAAATTCCCCCTTAACAGACTAACTAACAAGTTTTATTTAGAAGACACATACTACAGCACCTACACACAACTTATGCACAGACAGATTTCATGATCTGGTATCGAAGCAAAGTTGAACAAATTCACATCTACAACGTTGTAACTAACAAATCAACAAGGGATAAAAATGTACAAATTGTAACTAACAACTCTTAGTCTAATCAATATCATAATGCAGAAACGTGATCTATAAAACTCATATCATGCTGAAACCAATTCCATGATCCGTCTCTCTGGTTTCGATTTTAATCAAAACTAATTAGCGGATTCCTCTGGACACATAAATGAACTTAATCTAGATAATATTACGCGTACAGCTAGGAATAGCAAACTGAGTACAAGTGATTAACATGTAAAGTTCCCCTTTAACAAACTAACTAACAACTTTAATTTACAAATAAAACTCATACCACAGCGCCTACAAACAGCTTATGTACAAATCGGTTTCATAATCAGTGTTGATTCAGCATCGAAGAAAAGTTGATCAAAGTCAAATCTGCAACTAACAAACAACTGGATCGTGTACATCTAATTAGCATGCACACTTATAAACTAACAAATCAACACTTAGTAATCATTAACATGCATGTTCAAATTCACTAACTACTACGCGTGCAACTAACAGTTAGAGACGTCGAATCAGTTCGATTGTAACCTAAGCTAATTAGCGGATTCGCTTGGACTCACAAATGAAGCTATTAGGCGTGGAAATTAAAAACCTACTAGCAAACCAATTAATTAGCTTATAGCACGTACACACGACCGAGTCATGTTTTCTAACTAACTAACAAACAGGCTAAGATATGATATCAGAGTACGCACATACATGAGTTGCTCCGCGTAAAGTCCATCCGCGTAGATGCGATATCGATTCATTCCGAATCATGAGTTGATCGTATTACGGAGTATTACACATATAAACACGAGTAAATTACTACATTACACGCATATTTAACGTACTAATTGATTTAATAACATGATCCGCATCGATTCGCAACATCGATGCGAAGTCAATGCGATACCAATTATTAAAATTGAGCGTTTAATTATTACACATATAAACACACATACCTACACATTTTATTCATGTAATCATGTTCTGTGTTCAATTTTGATCCGAATCAAAACGAATTTGCTCCAAATCGGAATTGAAATATAAACACAAATAATTTATAAAGTGATGTAATAACGATAACGATTGAAGTTACCATAGCTATCGTATGTGGTTGCGGTAAGATCACGACCGTCAACGAATCTAGTAGCTATGCTCGCAGCATATCCTAAATCTCCATCACTAACAGTTAGAGTTCTGAGTTTTGAAGGTGCGTAACGACGTGCAATGTGTGTAAATTTCTTCGACATAGTTTGTGATTTGTGTGTGTGTGAGATCTGCGTGTGTGTAGAGTTTGAAATTTATATTGGGGAGGGAAAGGCAGTTGTAACAGAATTTGTTAGAATGTTTTGTTTTCGGTCCTTACACTTATACTCGAAGCAGCTTCAGCCCCTATTTTGAAACAGACAAAACTTCATTTTATGGCACGTTGGAGAGTCCGTCTGTTGGTTAAACTCTACTAAAGCTTTTTTGTTGAATTTTTTATTAAGCGTGTTTATTAACCGATGATTTAATGTGAATGACTTTTGTTATATCACTTGGTAGTTTAAAAGTTTAAATCACTTAGTTTGAGTAAGTAAAAAAAAATAAACTGCAAAATAAATACATCCTTGTGGTTTGAAATTTCTCACACAATATATTTTTTAGTGAAACTATTAATACTATACATCACTTGTTAGGTAAACATTTGTCACAATACATCCCTCAGGACTAACGATGCATTTTTTCCGTTAACTTCTGACGAGGGATATATTTTGCAAATATAAAAAAGATTTCCAAAAAAAATTTTAATTTTTTTTCGAAAATAAAGTTTTAACTTTTCTTCGGAAAAAAAATTTAGTTTTCTTATTGAAAATAGTTTTGATAATAAATTAATATATTTAACTTTTATTTCGAATTTTTAGAAAAGTCTTCAAACATTATTTAAAAAAAAAATTATTTTATTTTTAAAATGTTTTAATTTTTTAACTGAATTATTTTTTTTTAATTTCTTTAACTAATTTTCTAAAATTAATTGAATATATTCCTTCCAAAAAAATTACAAATATTTTTTACAAAAATTTTTTTCGAACATTTTTTTACAAATAAATAGAGGTGAGCATAAAACCGAATAACCGAACCAAAAACCGAAAAACCGAAAAAACCACACCAAAAAACCCGTCCCATTTCAAAAACCGAAGGGATGGTTTTCATATTTTTGAAAACCGAATGTTTGGGGCGGTTTTTGGTTGCATGTATAAAACCGAACCGAAAAAACCACCCCGCCCCACTTAGGTCTTCAAAATTAATATATTTTTTTATATCTTTAGATACTTTTACTTGTGATATTTCTAATATATTTAGTTGTTTTCTTTTAGTTTAAATATACACGTTTGTAAAACATATTAAAGTAATAGATCATATTTTTTTCACCTAAACTTTGTTAGATTTGTGATTCCTATATACGAGTTTTCATTATGATTTTTAGTTTTTTATAATTTGATGGTAGCTAAAGTTGCTATTATTGTAGTGCATATAATTGATTGAAACTATTATTTTTTGTTGCAACTTGCAATTATGATTAGTTTAATTTGTGTCGAAAGTGATCGACTATTAATATGGTTTTTGTAAATAGAAAACGACCCAATGCGTAAAATAAAAGGAGAAAAAAAACCGAAATAAAAACCGAAACCGAACCGCTACAATGAAAAAAGCCGAAAAACCGAAACCAAAAAACCGAATTCAAATGGTTTGCAATATGAAAAAACCGAAGTTTGCGGTTTGGTTTTTGGTTTTAGCATAAAACCGCCCTAAACCGCCCCATGCTCACCCTTACAAATAAATGTCTTTTTAAAAAATAAAAAATCCTTTAAATATTTTATGTTCTAAAAAACAATTTTTTTTAACTAAGTCTCTTGAAAATATCTTAAAAAAAAAGAAAACAAAAAAGAAACATAAAATCTTTAAAACAAAAGTTTTTAAAGAAATTTTTTTATTTAAGAAAAGGTTTTATTTAAAAAAAAATGTTCGAAAACATATTATAAAATTAAATTTTTTTATTTTCTTGGAAGGAACAAATTCTGTTAATTTCAAAAATTAATTAAAAAATTAGAACAAAAAATATTTTTTTTAAAAGAACAAATTTAGTTAAGAAAATTAAAACATGTTAACAATTAAATTATTTTTTAATAAAAAATTAAAATAATGTTTGAGGATTTTTTTAAAAGTTCGAAGAAAAAAATATATATCAATTTTTAAAAACTATTTTCAATAAGAATTTTTTTTTTGAAAAAAGTTAAAACTTTTTTTTTAAAATCTTTTTTTTTTTCATAATACATCCCTCGTCAGAAGTTAACGAGAATTTGTATCGTTAGTCCTAAGGGATGTATTGTGACAAACGTTTGCCTAACGGGTGGTGTATAATGTCAATACTTTCACCAAAAGATGTATGGTGTGAAAAAGTTTAAACCACAGAAATGTATTTTACAGTTTACTAAAAAAAACAACATTTCATATAATTTAAAAAATTAAAATTTTCAAATTAAACCAATTAAGTTATAATAAAATATCATTTTATTTTAACAAACAAAACACCACATTTTATTACAAAAACAGCAAACAACCAGGTAGAGGTTAGAGTGATGTTCCTAAATGATTTACATTTCCACTCGAATAATGAAAAATATACGAATATACTTAACAAACTAAAATAGGCGCTAAAAAATATGACATTTTTCACAATTTCTTTTTATACACTTCAAAGTGTAAAATATTTTAAGTTTATTAATATGATTTAAGTTCTTTTGTATACCAAAGTTTTCTAGGATACAAGGGGACTCATCCCCACCACCCATCTCCATCTCATCCAAATGCTGAGATTAGATCTACAATTTACACTAAAGGGGTATTTTCGTCATTTCACCCGCTCACTATATAAGTCTTTTTCTCCTTTTTTCCTCATAAACACACACACATCGTCTTTTTTTTCTCTCTCTTCCTCCGATCTAGTTTCTCTCTCTATAATAGATAGATCGAAGCATATAATCATGAATCTCGCACGAACATCATCATGAATCAATCATGAATCGGTTAATTCGATCAATTAATCAACACAAATTCACGACCACATACGAATTCATCATCAGGTTTGTATAAAATCTCTTTTTATTTTTAAGTTATTTGTTTGAATAAGCTTATTAGTTCTTTATCATTTTAATTATAAGATTTTAATTAGCTTATTTTGAACGAATTATTAAGATTGATTGTTCTTACTTATAAGCTAATTTCTTAGGTGATTTATGTAAATAAGCTTATTTGTTATGAATGAGATTTTTAATTAGATGAGAGTTACAAATAAACTTGTAAATTAGATGATTTGGATTTATTGTGTTGAATTATAAGCTAGCTTATTAGCTTTTTTTAAAGACTTATCGGATTATTTGAATAAGAGAGTTATGAATAAGCTTATGTTTTTGTGAATAAGCTGTATTAGTAGGAGTTTTATTTTGCTGATGTTGGCTAGATTAAGGTTTGTGTATCATATATGTTACCTCATATTATCATATATGATAAATATATGATATATGATGTATGATCGGTATATCATATATGATGTATCTATCAAACCAGAAAAAAAAAACTAGATTTTTTGACTAATTTACATTGAATATCATTAAGTTCTTCAAACGTGCCTTCTATGATATTGTACATGACTTTTACACTTTTATTGTATTGTATATAGCTTGACCCCAAAACTCTTTTCTGTTTTATACAAATGCAGATCTTGCGAACAAAACAACGAGAAGAGAGAGATGTTGCAATGGTTAGAGCAAAGTTGATATGGTACTTATCATAACAATCGGACGTGCACGAGTATGAAGAAGAATTGCTTGAAGAAGAAGAAGAGTAATTTCAATAATAAGAATATTTTTGGTGTTAATCATGAATTTAATAGGCAAATACATTTTGTATAAATAGTTATCATATATGATTTTAGAGGTATATCATATATGAATTTACATTAGGTTACGTTCTGTTTAAATGATCATATATGATTCTGTTCAAAAGTACATTTATTAATGTCATGAACAAGTGTTTAATTATTTATTGTGCATACTCTTTGTTGTAATCATGAATTCATCAAATTCTTTGTTTAATATATCTAAGTTTTTCTTGAGTATCATATATAATAGTGCATTATCATATACTCCGTATGACTTAATTTATCAAAACCATCATGACATAATACCAAGAAAGTTAAATCATATTAAGAAGATGTTGTACGAGATACCAATTGATTACAAAATCGTTCATATACTTCAAAACTCCATTAGGAGATTACAAGGAAAAAACAAACAATAAACGTAAAAGAAAAGTTCATGAGCTTCTTCATTAAGCTTCTTGGCCTTTTGGATGCTTGTAAGTTTAACACGCCTTGTAAACAGCCTTCTCTACACAAAAAAGAAGGTTTAATTCAATTTTTAAGCACATAATGATATATGATATATTTGATCATATATGATATTTAGCTTATATCATATATGATATAACATATCATATATGATACTTCGTTAGCAAGTCATACTAAATATGTTCAGCCAGATTAATCCATAAAAAAGAGTTAATTCAATTTTCAACCACATAATCATATATGATATATTTCATCATATATGATATTTTAGCTTATATCATATATGATATAGTATATCATATATGATTCTTCACAAACAGGTTACACTAAATATGTTTAGCGAGATTAAGCCATAAAACCTTATAATTCATGAAAATAGGCTAACAAGTTAGCTTATAATTCATCATAATAAAGCTGATGATAATCTATAAGCTTATTCACATTAATCATCAAGTTACCTTATCATTCGACATGTCAAATTCACGTAACTTATTAAATAAGCTATAAAAAATAAGATGAATTATAAGCTTAAGCTAAAAAAGATGAATCAAAACAGATCGAATGAACTTTACCTTATTTATGAACGGAATGATTGATTTACGATGGTGATGATCGATGAATTTGATGTTTTTGAGGATAGATTAAGACCTGAATATGTGTACATGTATGTGTTTTTGTGTGGGTTTTAGAGAGAAGAAGAAAAAAGAAAACATCGATCCAGATCTGGGATGTGATGTGGAAGTGGGAGGGGTGTTAGGTGGGAGGGGTAAAATGACGAAACTACCCCTCCTGTTTTTCTTTTAATCTGGGCTGTTGGATGAGATGAGATGGACGGCTTAGATCAGTCCCCTTGTATCCAAAGGATACAAGGTATGCAAAATAATCGGACTCTATTAATATATATGAATGTTTAAAAGAATTATCACATATGCGTGATGTGAAACCCGCTTTAATAATCCTAAGATCATTAAATGCACGAAGTTACCGTTAAATTTAAACTTTTTAATTAATTAATATACGACATGCATCACGACTATTTAATACGAATATTATGTATATTAATTAATTATCATAAGTATTATGTACGTAAATACGAATATTAATACACGATAAGAATGTACATATGATATTAAGAAAACGTACAAGAAATATAACACAATAACACACGGTAAAAATTAAGCAAGAAAAACAAATATGAAAACACTAAAGGGGGTGTTTGGCGTCGCCAAGGCGAAGCTACAGGAAGCTCGTGCTCGACAGAAGAGTTATGCTGATAAATATCATAGAGATCTAGTGTTTAATATCGGCGAACATGTTTTCCTTAAAGTATCACCAACACAGGGTGTCAAGCATTTTGGACTCAAGGGCACAGTCCTCCTTTCATCGGACCGTTTGAAATCCTTGAACGTGTCAGTGAAATGTCATATCGTCTAGCTTTACCTCCTCAGCTATCTCACGTGCACGACTAAATACACTATAAATCTACCAGATTCCAAGATTTAAACAATTAAAATACAAAATCAAGATCCATAAGACCCTACTGATTAGATGGATAGAGTTTTATCTAGACATGCAATTTCTCTTTTTAAAACTACAAGTTGTGAATAAATCATAAAAATGAACTCTACCACCGGTACCCGTCCCGGTACCAATACCTGAATCCCGTCCAGTACGGTACCGGTACCACTAATTTATGCTCGGGAAATATTCGGTACCACTAATTCGGTATTCCATGTTTCCTTACTCAGAGGTTACAACTACCATCCATCGCATAAAGTTACGTATCCATTCGAGCAAATTCGAGAGGATCTATCATATATCGAGGAACCCAAGAAAGTTCTCGATCGCCAAGAACGAGTCATGAAGAGAAAGACGATTCCATTCGTTAAAATCCTTTGGAGGAATCATTCCTAGCGGGAAGCCACTTGGGAAACGGAGGAATCTATCCGGACTTCTTACCCTCATTTCCGGTTCTGACTCGGGTATGTCATTTCAACTTACATGTCTTTCCAGCTTTTATGTCATTTCAGCGTTTAGCATCTTATCAGCTTATCGTATCTCTAATTCGAGGTCGAATTGTTCTTTACAGGGGAAGAGTTGTAAAACCCGCTTTAATAATCCTAAGATCATTAAATGCACGAAGTTATCGTTAATTTTAAACTTTCTAATTAATTAATATACGACACGCATCACGCCTATTTAATACGAATATTATGTATATTAATTAATTATCATAAGTATTATGTACGTAAATACGAATATTAATACACGATAAGAATATACGTATGATATTAAGAAAACGTACAAGAAATATAACAAGATAACACACGGTAAAAATTAAGCAAGAAAAACAAATATGAAAACAATAAAGGGGGTGTTTGGCGTCGGCTAGAAAGAAAGAAAGAGGGAACCGGGCTTTGGCCCATACCCATCAACTAATCCTAGTTTAATAAAAACCACAGGAGGTTTCATAAAACACTTTTTACAGAAAATCAACAACCCTAATTCCTCTTTGTCTCTCTCCTTGCCGCGGCACCCTAAAGAAAACACAAGGAAGATTTTTGGTCTTGTTCTAATTCAATTACGGGTATACATGTGATCTAAATCCTTGATCTTTTCATGCTTACGGTATCTTTTAATCCTTTTAATCTTTATATAATTATGTTCTTCGTACAAGGTCATTAAAAACAATCATGCAACATGTAGTTAAAGATTAAAAACATGGGGATCGGGATTTATGTTGGTTTTGGTTTGGGTACACCTAGACTAGGAGTCTCACGACTATCGAGACCGGTTTTGACCACCAGCCAAGACCCAATTGGGCTAGGTGGGGTTTTGTCTCAGACGGCAGCAAGCAAGGGACCCTAACAGTGGGTACTAGCTTCAAGCCGGTGGGGGTTTATGGTCATTAGTGGGAGCCCGGTTTGGACCGGGGTGGTTTTGCTCGACCAGTGGCAACCGACAACGCCGATGGGAGCCACGGCCAGCCAGTGGCAAGCCACAGCTGCAGCCAAGGGCTGCTAGCCGCCAGCCAAAGCTACCAGTCGTCGGTTGAGAGGTGATGGTTTGACTTGGTTGGTCCGGTTCGTTTGTACTTCAGGTTACGGGCTCGGGAACTCGACATTTTTAATAACACATCATTAAACTAATTTTGAAAAATAAGTTATGTATTAATTAACTTAGTTATTAATTAATTTTTATTTAATTAAATTAAAACTTAGTTTATGTTTATTTAAATAAAACCATGGTAAAATATGTATGTACATTTATTTTAATAAACTTAGGTTATAATAATTAATTATTTAATTATTCATGAACATGGATTTTAATAAGTGTGAAAACACTTATCCTTTTACCACTTATTTCCAATAATAACAAGACCAAAACGTGTAATTTATGTCATAAAAGTCGGAATTATGCGTGGTTTGTGTTTTTATTGTGTTTTAGGACCAAAAGATGAAAAAGGAAGAAAACACGTGCTTTCACAGGCTTTTATCGAAGAAAACGAGAAAAGACGAAGTCAAAAGATCAAGAGTGCAAAAAGAATGGAAGTCCAAGGCCTATTCTGAAGATTTATCGAAGAAAAAGTCTAAAGACGGAAGTTTAATGAAGTCGAAGAACTCAAGTCTAATAGAAGAAGAAAATTACAAGACAAGTTCAATATACATCGACAAATCCCGAGACGACGTCGAGAAAGACAAAGGATTTAAATAGAGTCGAGAAGAAAGAAAGAAGAGGCAACACATGCACACCTTCCCATTTTCCCTATAAATACCCTCCTAAAACACATTAGGAGGGTTGGTTAGTTTTTAGTAGTTAGTTTCATTTTTCATTTTTCCTTTCTAGTTTTTAGAGAGAGAAAGTTCCAAACTTTCTCTCACTAAGTTTTTATCTTTTCTTTCTTTTAATCTTTCAAGTTTTAAACTTTTTGTATTTGGATTCCATTAATCAAGTTCAAGTTAAGCTTATTGTTCATTAATCTCTTTCTACCTTTCTTTATTTTAGTTAATTAAAATTTTGATGATCCGTGTTTGATCTTGATGTTTTAAGGATTAAAAAGTTCATATTTTTATCATACATAAGCTTTCATACGGTTAAGCTTTAAGATCTTTGTGCTTATTGGCTTATTTGTATGTTTAGCTTATTTACTTTTTAAAAGTTTCCTTAAAAAGTTTTATTTTTTACGGTTTGATTTAAAAGATTGTTTATTTAAAGTTGGGAAAGTTGTTATTCGAGCTTATTTAGTTTATTTCATTGCTGATTTGGTGAAGTTTTAGTGTTAGCTTATCAAACATAGCTTATCACTTTGCTTATTTTCGAATCCCAAATTAATCGGAAAAGGGTAAACCCTTTTCCGATTAGGCATTCCGATTGGCCCTCTTTATTCCGATCACTAGATCGGAAAGGGGTTTTAAACATTCCGATTTGATCATCAGTATTCCGATCACTAAGATCGGAAAGGGGTTTTATCATTCCACTGTGGGATTATTTGATATTCCGACTGGAGTAATTTTGCCTTATTCCGATAGCTTGATTTTAAGATATTCCGATTGAGACTGTTTCACTAGATTTCGACTACCTCCACTTACTGGATTCCGATTGGGCATTCCGATTGCACTATTCCGACGATAGTATTCCGACGAGGGTCTTGTTTGCCATATTCCGATTAGTGCTGTTTCCAACATTCCGATTGTAGCATTCATGTCCCATATTCCGATCAGATTCCGATTAACAGCATTCCGAATGGTTTAATTTCTTGTTTTTACATGTTTTCAAGTTTTAGATTCATTAAGTGTTCAAGTGTTTTTCTAATCTTATATTTAAGTTTTCAAGAATTTATTTTTTAACTCTTCACTTTAGTGTAACCTTTAAAGTTCCCATTTTACTCAACGACACTTTCATTTCACCATTAGTTTAAAATAGATAACCAAACCACTTTCTTTTATCCACCAGGAACAATTGAGTCACACTTTGAACCAATAATCAATTCGAAGAGATCGGACGATAAGATTTTGTACTTAGCCAAAAGCTTTGTATTAAATGGCGCCGCTGCCGGCTCTTTTTGTTAAGATTAACGGTTTTTAGTGAGAGACGCGTTGGATTTTGGGATCCGTTCATCTTTGAACGTTATTTTCCTTGCTTTAAACTTTTCAAACATCCAAAAAAATATAAAATTTTCAAAAATACAAAAAAAAATTTTAAAAAAAAAACACAAAAACCAAAAATATTTCTTGCTTTGTTAGTTCTTTTGCAGGTGTATGCGCACTCGATCAACGTCTTATCAAGAGCCCGATACTCTCGATAACTTAGACATGGCCGGTGTACACAACAATAATAATAATCCACCTCAAAACAACATGAATAATAACAACAATGAACCTCTACCGGACAATCGTCCTATGATCGAACTTTTGCAAGCACATGTAGAGGGCAACCACGATGCTATTGTCATACCCACGATTGGAGCCAACAACTTTGAGCTCAAATCCGGCTTTATTCAAATGGTCTCAGCTCAACCATTCTTGGGACGTACCATTGATGATCCTCATGACCACATCAAAAGGTTCCTTCAACTCACGAATACGGTCAAATTCAATGGGGTTTCACAAGAGGTAATTCGCTTGCAACTTTTTCCTTTCTCCTTAGAGGGACAAGCCCGTCATTGGCTTGATAAGGAACCGCCACAAAGTATTCTTACATGGATGGACTTAGAGACCAAATTCATAAACTACTTTTTCCCACCCTCTCGTACTACCGCTTTGCGGAATGAAATCATTACTTTTGAACAAAAGTACGATGAGACTTTTAGTGAATCTTGGGACCGTTTTAAAGAACTTTTAAGAAAGTGCCCACAACATGGTTTTGCCAAAGTGCACCAAATTAATATTTTTTATAATGGTTTAAGCATGAATGACCAAGATTCACTAAATAGTGCCTCGGGGGGTAATCTTTTGGTTAAGTCTTCTAATGCCGCTTGGGATATTACTGAGAACAAGTCTAGAGTGCAAACCAAGAGTGTTCGGACCAATGTAGCTAGTGCTAGCACTAATGAGAGCGACAAGAGACTTGATAAGCTTACTTCGCTTGTTGAATCACTTGCTCTCCAAGCCGCCAATAATACCAAAGCCATCACTGCCCAAGACAATGCTATGACTCAATCATGTGATATATGCGGGGGATCTCACTCATACACCGATTGTCCTTCAACTCACGACAATCCGGATAATGTGTATGCCGCCAACGGTACCTATGCTACAGGAAGCTATCAAGCACGTCCTCAAGGTGACCGCAACTTGCTCAGATATCGCTTAAACAACTTTCTTTCACCACCCGGTTTTCCCCCACAAAACCCAAATAACGTCAATCACAACAATCAAAACCAACCACGTGCTCCAACTCCATATCAAAATCAAAGAAACCCATATCCACCTCAAAGAAACAACCAAGTTTACCAACAACCTGCTTATCAACCACCCGCCTACAATGCTCCTCCCAACCAACCCACCGCATTACACCAAGATGTTGAAACCTACATGAGGACTAATGATGTGATCGTGCAAAATCTTCAGCGGGAAATGGCCAACATGAAAGCAGATATGGTGAAACAAGGGAATGATCTTTGAGCTGATGTGCGACACACTTTGGCAAGTCAAACGAATGACTTGAGGAATATGATGGCTAGTTTCTTCCCTAGTAATCAAGCCTCTGGATCGGGTTCTCTTCCGAGTAACACCGTTGCTAATCCAAGAGGGGAGATGAAAGCAATCACTACTCGCAGTGGAAAAGGTTTATAGGAACCCGAGCTTCCTACACCTACACCGGTGATTGTGACAAAGGAAAACGAGTCTCCTACTTCTATTCCTCCAACTTCTACTTCTCTAATTCCACCACCTTCTACTTCTACCCCTCCACCACCCAAGGATGTGAGTGCGAATTCTACCCCACAGCCATCATCTCAACTCAATATACCTTATCCTTCGAGGTTGAGGAAAGAGAAATTGAAGAACAAGGATGATATTCAGGTTTCGAACTTTCTTAAAATGTTCAAACAACTGAATTTCAATATCTCCTTTGCTGAGGCTCTCGCTCACATGCCCAAATATGCTAAAATGTTTAAAGATCTTCTCATGATAAGGAGAAACTTCTCGATATTGCTCAGACCCAACTTAATGAGAATTGCTCTGCAGTGCTCTTAAAGAAATTACCAACCAAACTTGGTGATCCGGGTCGTTTCTTGATTCCTTGCAACTTCCCGGGAGTAGAGAATTGCATGGCCCTAGCCGATCTAGGTGCTAGTATTAACTTAATGCCATTAAGTGTTTGGAAGCAATTATCTCTCCCCGAGCTAGTCCCCACACGAATGACTTTGGAATTAGCTAACCGTACGGTTGCTTATCCAGTGGGGATATCCGAAGATGTCTTCGTTGGCGTCGACAAATTCACCTTTCCGGCGGATTTTGTTGTCGTTGACTACGAGATGGACCCCCGTGTTCCATTAATCGTTGGACGTCCATTCTTGAGGACCGGTCGCACTCTCATTGATGTAGCCGCGGGCGAATTAATCATGAGAGTTGGTGACGATAAAATCGTCTTTAACATGGGTAAACTCTCTAAGCAGCCTTCGGAAAACGAGAGTGTTAATTTCATTGATGTTCTTGATGAGGCTTGTGAAGAACATTTCAAAGACGCTTGTAAAAGTGGTTCTTCTTCTCTACCCATTGTTGAGACCGTTGCCTCTATTGCTCCATCACTAACTTCATTTGGAGAAAGTGATTTCATCTTGAAAGAATTTGAAGCAACTTTGGGAGATGTGGACTTAAAATATGACGATTCTCCCTCCAATTGGGATGAAGACATTCGCACCATTGAGAACCTTCTCAATGAGAACCATATTTCTCCACCATCTCCTAAGGATATCTCTGTCGATGAACCGAATTTGACTACGCCTTCCATCGAAAATCCTTCGGATTTAGAGCTTAAGGACCTACCGTCTCATCTCGAGTACGTTTTCCTTGAAGACAACAAGAAGTCACCCGTGATCATCGCAAAGGACCTGAAAGAAGACGAAAAATCCCGACTTATCGCCGTGTTGAAGAATCATAAGAAAGCGATTACGTGGAAGATCTCCGATATTCGTGGAATTGATCCTCACTTTTGCACACATAAAATTCTCATGGAGGACGACTTTAAACCCACTATTCAAAGCCAAGGAAGGGTGAATCCTAAGATCCATGACGTTATCAAAAAAGAGGTTATCAAACTTCCTATCTCGGATTCACCATGGGTTAGTCCCGTCCATTGTGTACCTAAGAAAGGCGGAATCACCGTTGTTCCCAATGAAAACAACAAGTTGATTCTTACTCGTCTCGTTACAGGGTGGAGAGTTTGTATAGACTACCGCAAACTCAATGATGCTACGAGAAAGGATCATTTTCCCCTTCCTTTCATGGACCAAATGCTTGAACGTCTAGCGGGTAATGACTATTACTGCTTTTTAGACGGTTTCTCCGGGTATTTTCAAATTCCCATCGATCCCAAAGACCAAGAGAAAACCACATTCACTTGTCCTTATGGAACATTTGCCTACAAAAGAATGCCTTTCGGCTTATGCAATGCTCCTGGGACGTTCCAAAGGTGTATGATTGCTATCTTCCATGACATGGTTGAAGAAACTATGGAAGTCTTCATGGATGATTTCTCGGTTTATGGTGATTCTTTCTCTTCTTGCCTTGCCAATTTGGAACGCATGCTTAAGCGGTGTGAAGACACTTGCCTTGTTCTAAATTGGGAAAAATGCCATTTCATGGTAAAAGAAGGCATCGTGCTAGGACACAAAATCTCCAAAGCCGGTCTTGAAGTGGACCGTGCTAAAGTCGATGTTATTGCAAAATTGCCTCCACCTTCAACCGTGAAGGGTGTGAGAAGTTTCCTCGGTCATGCGGGCTTCTATCGCTGATTCATTCAAGATTTTTCTAAAATCGCTCGCCCGATGACCCACCTCTTGGAAAAAGATACCCCTTTCATCTTTTCTAAAGAGTGTCTTGAATCCTTCAATCTTCTTAAGGATAAGCTATCTAAGGAACCGGTCTTGGTTACCCCTAATTGGGAGCTCCCTTTTGAGTTGATGTGCGATGCTAGCGACTTTGCTATTGGAGCGGTTTTGGGCCAAAGAGTGAACAAACACTTCCAACCGATCCACTATGCTAGCAAGACAATGACGGGGGCTCAATTGCATTATACCACTACCGAAAAAGAGCTTTTAGCTGTAGTGTATGCTTTTGAAAAGTTCCACCCCTATCTTGTCCTTTCTACCACCATCGTGTATACCGATCATTCCGCGTTGAAGTACTTGATGACTAAGAAAGATTCTAAACTAAGACTTCTTCGTTGGGTTTTGCTCCTTCAAGAATTCAACATTGAAATTCGTGACAAAAAGGGAGCTGAAAACCTAGCCGCGGATCATCTCAGTAGACTTGAGGATCCTTATCAAGGGGATCATCCGAACAAAGAGATCAATGACTCTTTTCCCCTTGAGGCCTTAATGTCTATCAATCCAAATCTCGATGACACCCCGTGGTTTACGGACATTGCAAACTACTTAGCGGGTGGAATTCTCAAGCAAGGGTTAACGTCCCAACAAAAGAAAAAGTTCTTTAAGGATATTGAACATTATTTCTAGGACGACCCTTACCTTTTCAAACAATGTGCTGATCTGATTATTCATCGATGTGTTGATGGGCCGACAGCGGTACAAATCCTTGACGCTTGCCATAAAGGACCCACCGGTGGTCACTTTGGTCTTAATTACACCGCGAAGAAAGTATTCGACTCAGGATTTTATTGGCCCACCATTTACCGTGACGCTCACGAAATGGTTAAACAATGTGATGCCTGCCAAAGACAAGGCAAGATCACACATAAAGATGAGATGCCTCAAAATTTCATACAAGAATGTGAAATCTTTGATGTATGGGGTATCAACTTTATGGGGCCATTTCCATCATCTAAAGGGAAAAAGTACATCCTCGTATCCGTTGACTACGTTTCCAAATGGGTTGAAGCTAAGGCTCTCCCTACGAACGATGCGAGGGTGGTTGTGAACTTTTTGAAGCAGCTCTTTGCTCGATTCGGTGTTCCTCGTGCTATCATCAGTGACCGCGGGACTCATTTTTGCAATGATCAATTTGCTCGAGTCATGGCTAAGTACGGTGTCAATCACCGTCTTTCCACCGCTTATCATCCCCAAACCAATGGGCAAGCCGAGATTTCCAACCGTGGATTGAAGAGAATTCTGGAGCGTACTGTGGGAGAGCATCGTGACGCGTGGGCCGATAAGTTAGATGATGGCTTGTGGGCTTTCCGTACCGCATATAAGACCCCGATTGGTTGTACACCTTATCGTCTTGTGTACGGGAAAGCATGCCACCTCCCTATCGAGCTGGAACATAAGGCATACTGGGCCTTGTAGTGGGCTAACTTCGACATCAACAAAGCCGGTGATCTTCAGAAGATTCAACTCAACGAGCTTAATGAACTGAGGAATGAAGCTTACGAGAACTCACTGATCTACAAAGAGAAGACCAAGATCATCCATGATGCAAGAATTAAGAACCGAGAGTTCCACGTTGGTGATCAAGTCTTACTTTTTAACTCTCGGTTGAAGATCTTCTCGGGCAAGTTGAAGAGCCGCTGGTCTGGTTCATTCACCGTCGTAAAAGTCTTTCCATATGGCACCATTGAGCTTTCTCAGCCAAATGGGCCCAATTTCAAGGTGAATGGCCAGCGTTTGAAGCTGTACTTTGGTGAGGACATCTCTCATGAGATGATTCCATCCCTCACCACGTTTCCCATGAACTAAATTTGGGTCGAGTGAGGCTCGTGACTCGGTTATAAAAAACAAGCGCTTCTCGGGAGGCAACCCGTGATCTATCCTTTACTGCTTTCATAATAAGTGTAGGGGGAGCCCCGTATGTGTTGGTTTTCTTGTTTCTTATTTTGTGCAGGGATTCAAGCTTCAAAGAGCACCTCGATGACTTTTGACGAACCATGATCCCGTGTTCCCATCTTCCCGGTTCTATCCTAAACTATCGTAATTCAATATTTCATATTTTATATGTTCACATTGAAATCACTATAGTTGTCCTTTCCTTAGCAAGATTTAAACAAAGTGCACAATGTCATAAGTGTAGGGGAGTTTACTCCCACATGCTTAAACATTGAGGACAATGTTTATATCAAGTGTAGGGGGACTTCTATCGAAGTAAGTGGTCTTTTCCATGAATTTGCCCTCATTTTAACCGGAAAACTTGATTTTTCGACGTTTTTCAAAATTTTTAATCTATTTTGGCCTAGTTGTATAGTTGTATTTTCCTTCGTTATTGCAATAAAGTGGTTTTAAGTTTTTCAAAGTTGTGAATATTTTGACTCAACCCGAGTTTATTTATCTAAGTTTACTCTAGCTAGTATCCTTAACGTGTTTAAGTCATGTTTTGCTAGGCTTTTATATAGGGAACTTTAAAACGCGAAAGTCTTAACTCTCACGAGTTAAGAACAAGAACTTTTCGCAAGTTCCTATAATTGATCCTAGAGAGTCGTTTATCAAGGGAACTTTAAAATGCGATTTCTAAAGCTTGAAAAAGTCTAAGAAGTTGCAAGATCCTTTAGGCGACTCGAAAACCCAAAACTTTGATTTAATTGGCTAAGCATCCACGAGTCTCATTCCTTGAGATTTTAAACTGTGGAGGACGAGAGATGATAGAGTCAATTATAAGTTTGGTATTCTTTCGTGAGTTTATGTGAGTTAATTATGAGCCTATTCTCCCATCGCTTGTTAATAAATTTATCTGCAATAAATAAGGTTGTACGATTTGAAGAGTTACTTAGCTTCTAGCCCAAGATCGTTTAAAAGTTGCTCGGTATTAATTAGAGTTCATAGCCAAGGCATAACTTATTGAAGCGGGATGCGAAGATTGGCGAGTCCGAAAAGGCCCTAACAAGGCATGAGGGCTACATTTTGTTGCTAAAGATCCAAAAGTGATGTGAAGAATCATTTATCGAAAATCAATATGAAGGATCGAGACACACGACGAAAAGCAAATAATCCCCAAAAGATCATGGAGAAGTCTATCCGAAAAGACCCTAACAAGGTATGAGGATAAATAGATCCAAGTCCTAAAAGGAGGCGGATCGTTGTATATCAAAGTCCAAAATAAAGATTGGAGAAAAATGAAGAAGTCGTGGTCCAAATATGAAGAATCTCTCAAAACTTCAAGTGAAGAAATTCCTATTATGAAGAGAAGACCATAATTTCAAGAACGTCTCTCAAAGATTCGAAGTATGAAGTCGCTGCCAAATATTGGTCCGAGAAAGGTCTCAAATCGTGAAGCGAGTTATGCCAAGATATGAACTTTATGAGGTCCCGAGAAGCAGTTTTAAGAGATTTTGTCCTTTAGCTAACTATTGATTAAATCGTCCGCTTTATTTTCGGCCTAAATAACTATCGAAATAAGTCAAACAATGCATCCTCGTGATCATTCAAGACAAAAATAAAATATAAGAGATACACCTAGGAATAAGGGAGTCTAAGTAAATAATTGTCCCACATGAATTCGCATTAGTTTGCTAACTTATAATAACAATGATCTCGTTTTTAAGCTTGGAATGGGGAACGTGAAACTTGAGGATGATAAACGTTCATGGCAGCCAAAACCCAATGTAAGTCTTTGATTTCTTTACTTGTTTCTATCTTTTTATGTTTAGCATTTAATAAAGGCCAAGGTGGGTTATTTATGATGGAAAATGTAAACCATGCTTTAAAATTAATGCATTGCATGAGGGCATTGCAATGGTCAAGTGTAGAGGATTTAATAAGTGTGAAAATACTTATCCTTTTACCACTTATTTCCAATAATAACAAGACCAAAACGTGTAATTTATGTCATAAAAGTCGGAATTATGCGTGGTTTGTGTTTTTATTGTGTTTTAGGACCAAAAGATGAAAAAGGAAGAAAACACGGGCTTTCACAGGCTTTTATCGAAGAAAACGAGAAAAGACGAAGTCAAAAGATCAAGAGTGCAAAAAGAACGGAAGTCCAAGGCCTACTCTGAAGATTTATCGAAGAAAAAGTCTAAAGACGGAAGTTTAATGAAGTCGAAGAACTCAAGTCTAATAGAAGAAGAAAATTACAAGACAAGTTCAATATACATCGACAAATCCCGAGACGACGTCGAGAAAGACAAAGGATTTAAATCGAGTCGAGAAGAAAGAAAGAAGAGGCAACACATGCACACCTTCCCATTTTCCCTATAAATACCCTCCTAAAACACATTAGGAGGGTTGGTTAGTTTTTAGTAGTTAGTTTCATTTTTCATTTTTCCTTTCTAGTTTTTAGAGAGAGAAAGTTCCAAACTTTCTCTCACTAAGTTTTTGCTTGTAGAATTTTTGCTACCCTTTTAGGAAAAGGATGACAAATAGGGCAAGTATGCACGACGATTTAGGAAAACCGTGTGTGAATGACCCTAATAGTGAGTTCGTTCTCGAGGAGGCAAGTGCGTTGTGTAATGAATTGATTTTTGATTTGTGATTATATGATTGAAAAAGAAAGAAAGAAATGAGATTAGAAAAGGATGACGGTTACGAAGACGGATCGAGCTAAGACGAAAAGGCGTTCACGTAAAACCGTAAAAAAACTACAAAATTAAAAATTTTAAACCTAAAAATTAATTAAAAGCTAAAACTAAGTCTAAAATAATATAAATAAGGATAAAAATCCAATAAAAATATTTTAAAACCTTTTACTAGTTAAATATTCAGTTTTAAATGCTAATTAAAGCCCTAAAATTAAATATAATTCATCAAAATGTCCAAAATATTATTTTATTGAACAAATAACTTACTTATATTATCTAAAGACTAAAAAGTATTTTTCCTAATTTTTAAAAACTATTTATCTATTTTTAAATCACTAAAAACTATTTTAAAACTAAATTAATTATAAAAAATAATGAAATAATACCAAAATTAATTGGACACTTTTAAAAATCCTAAATTACTCTAATAAACAGTAGGAAATTGAAAAAGTTTGAAAAATAATAAATTTACCACTAAAAGACAAAAGCAGTTTAATATTAAACCCTAATTAAACTAAATTAATTATAAAAAATAATTAAAAGATGAACAGTAAAAACTTTTTTTTACTAAAAATCTTAAAATGTTTTACTTAACCTATAAAAAATGTTAAAACTGAAAATAAGTATTTTTGGCACTAAATGCCAAAAACAGAAAAATAAAAGTTAATTAAAAATGCAATAAAACCTAAAAAATACTAAATGAACAGTAATAAAAAATTTAATTAAACAGAAAAATCAAAAATAAAATTAGAAAAATATAGAAACAAAAATCAGATCCTAACTCTAATTTTCACCCACAAAAGACAAAAAATCCAAAATCTGATAGTGACCTTTGATTGGATTTGTTTTCTAGTGAAGCAGTACCAACAGATGTGCTACTAGTGGGAAAGGAGTTCCCACTGCTAGTGTAATTTTTTGGTCAGAAAGCAATAAGCTTAGGAAAGCTTATTGTGAGTGCTTATTTTGGACAATAAGGCACCCTTATACTCAGTTGAGTATAAGGAGTCAAATCAAACACAAAAAACAACAAGTCACAAGCAAAGATCAATCACAAATGGCACTCAAAGTTTCTGATTAAGCCCTTAATGTTTCTGATGAACAGTAACAAAAGATTACATGCACAAAATTGAGATTCAAGTGCTTAAATCTTGCACACAAATCAATGACATGGCATACAATCAATTCACAATCCTCAAACAACCTAGATTCTAGAAACTTAACAAATTTGGTGGCCAAATATCAACAAAATCAGGCACAAGAGGCAGTTTACTGATTTTATGCTATTTTCCAAACTTTTTCATACAACTTGTTTTAAAACCCACCCAAACTGAAAACCAGCTACTTATATCACCTAATACTAACCTAGTGAGTGATTCTAAACAGGTTCTAACACAAAATTTAGTCACAAATCTTGGCTAATCCCTTATCCCAAACACCCCTTATGTGACTGAAAATCAAATTTGTTTAACCAAATCAATTTCAAACCTTTCAAATCTGATTACAACCACTTAGAACATGCATATAACCAACAAGTGAGCAATATCAATCACTTAAACAACACTTATCCAACTTTCAAGCATAAATCACATAAACACCAAAATTTAAAAACTGAAAATGGAAACAAGGGTTTTACCTTGTGGGACCTACAATCCAGGTCCCACAATTGCTGCTTAGCCACCTCCAAACAGGTCCTGACCTGTGCAGAACCTCTTGGACAAATCAAGCTCCAATGAGAACCTGCTAAGAACAAATGAAGAACAAGCAACACAATATTCTTATTTTTTTCTTTCTCCTTTCAAATCTTTTTAAAAACTTCTCAAATAAACTTCTTTTAACACACTTAAACAAACACTTAAAAGAACTGGAAAACCAAACTTGAAACAAGATTTTACCAAACCAAATTTTCAGAAACTTGCAAACAAAACTGAATTTTTAAAAACTTAAAAAGTAAACGAACAATAAATGGACACAATCAACAACAGAATAGTAAAGATGGATCCTGGATTCTTTTCGTCAACAAATCTCAACCAATTTTCATTCATCAATAAAAATGGGATTTACAAGTTGTGACCTAAGGAAAAAATCAGGAACAAGTATAATGGGTACATGACACCCATTATATACTACCTAGAAGAACCTTCTAGTATCATGAATAAAATATATAAAAGCTAAACCCTAATTTGGAGAAATCCGAAAATGCCCTTGAAATTGTCTTGATTCTTGGTCAAAAACATTGCCATGTGAAGATGTTGATGTTACAGCTGTCTTGGAATGATCATACTCGTTCAAAATAGCTTTGCCAACACAAAATGGAGATAAACCGTAGATTTCACTGTTGTGTCTTTTTTTCTTGTGCAGGGGACCATGTGGGAGGGGCCTTGGTTGATGGTGATAGGTGGTTAAGGGTGGGTTTGGGTTTAAGTTGTGTTTAATTATCATCCTGGACAAGATGGGGTTTTAATTTTATTTAATTAGAGAAAACCCAATTAGGGTTCTAGGTGTTCTTGGCTGGAAAAATTAGGGGTTTTAATCCTGTTTTCCTTTTAAAAACGTGTTTAGGAGGGAAATACTTAATAAACAGATTATTAAGTTTATTAAGTTGGTGGAAAATGACGTGGAGAAAGGAGGAGCTGTGATTGGTGGAATGGTTTGAGTGGGTGAGGTGGCGTGTTATGAGTGGGTGATGCATCTTTGGTTGTCTGGTCACATATGGTCCCCCAAGGTTCTTTGTTTCTTCACTTTGTATAAAACAACAATAAACTCCATTTCCCTTTATAATAAGTTTGCCCTTCTTGTCAAATTTGGCACAACTTATTTTCAAATTTTAGATAAGGGCTTCTTTGGTAATTATGGAATTCTTCAAGGGCTGTTGGTGACATGTCTTCATACTTCAAGGTTTTAACTTGTTTGTTGACTTCTTGGAGGACCAATATTGGCAATTTAGTTTTGTTGAGGGACTAAATTTGCCAATTCTTCAAAGTTAAGGGTCCTTTTTGTAATTTTGACAAACTTTAGGGACCAAACTTGTAATTATGAAGATATAAGGGTATGAAGTGTCAATTCTTCCATATTGGAGGACCAATCTTCATAATTCTTCAAATCTTCAAGGTTTTCTTTGGAAAATTCTTCATTAGGGCTTGGTTCATCGTGCGGCTTCGTTTCCCGTGTTCGTTTTTGCATGATTCTTGTGATCTTTTGTCATTCTCTCAATATTCGTACCTAAAATACACAAGCAACAAACACAAGCATATATTTGGGTATTTTGATGATATTTAATGCATTTTAAGCCCTATTTAGATAATGTAGAGATTTTACTAGAAAAAAAGTTCGTTTTCTCGTTATCTTCTCGAATTGATTTCCAGTTAATTGTGTGAGATTAGTTGTTCTTGGTGAAACAAATATTTTTGGTTTTGGTAAAATAAATGTGCGAGACTTAAAAATAATTGACGAGTAATTGAAACTAAAACTAGTTGAAACGTAAACGGTGCAATATTTAAGACGTTAAAAGTAAATGACGAGAAATAAAATGACGTAAAAGTAAATCTTAGTAAAAAGTAAATTGACAATTAAATAAAATGCAAAATGAAATTAAAAAGGACTCAAAGTAAAACGAGAAAAATTTACACTTTAACTAAAACAAAATATCAAAATTCCTAATCGGAATACACCCGATCGGAATCCAATCGGAATCCGATCGGAATGTATCCATCGGAAAGCTACAATCGGAATGAGTAAAAGAGTTCAGATCGGAATGTACTCCGATCTTTTGATCGGAATGTGGACAATAGAAGCAGATCGAAATACATGTAAATAGCCCCTGATCGGAATACTATAAAACAAAGCAATCGGAATATTAAACAAGAAAGAGTGATCGGAATGTTAACAAAATAAGCTAGATCGGAATATTAGAAACCCTTTTCCGATTGGGTGATCGGAAAGAGGTTAAATACCCTTTCCGATTTATAAGGGATCCGAGAAAAGCAAGCTATAAGCTATGGAATAAGCTCAAACTCAAAACTATAGCGAAATAATAATGAAACGGACTTAATAAGCACGAACAACACCTTATCAAACTTAAGAGTAAAAAAACTTTTAGATCAAATCATAAAAAGATGAACTTTAAGTCACGAAAATTTAAAAGATCAAAACTTTAAATAAGAACTTGATGAAAAAGATGATGAAAACAAGATTGAGATCAACAAGAAAGATTAATAACATGAAGATTAAGACAAGATTAAGCTTAAAAAGTAAAGGTTTGATTAAAAACAAGAAAGATAAAAGATGAAAGATTAAAGTTCTAGTGAGAGAAACTATCACTTTCTCTCACTAAAACTAAACTACTCCTACTCCTAAAACTAAAACTAACCAACCCTCCTAAATGAGTTTAGGAGGGTATTTATAGGAAATGGGGAGGTGCATGTGTTGCCTCCTCTTTCTTTCTTTCTTCACGTCTTCTCGTCTTTTAAGTTCTTCGACTTTATCGACTTTGTCTCGGGATTAATTAAACTCGTCTTATAATTTATTTATTTATTAGACTCGAGTTCTTTGGCTTTAAGTAAACTTCCGTCTTTAGACTTGTTCTTCGATAAATCTTCAGAATAGGCCTTGGACTTCCGTTCTTTTTGCACTCTTGATCTCTTGACTTCGTCTTTTGTCGTTTTCTTCTATAAAAGCCTGTGAATGCCCGTGTTATCTCCACTTTTCACTTTTCGTCCTAAATCACAACAAAAACACAAACCACGCGTAATTCCGACATAAATGACATAAAATACACGTTTTGGCTTGGTTATTATTGCAATTAAGTGGTAAAAAGGATGGGTGTTTTCACACCTATCATTGGACGATGAGACTATGTATAAAATCAGTCTCATCACTCCCCCATACTAAACCATTGCCGTGTCCTCACGCAATGCTAGAATAAAGTATCGTAGCACCTCCAAAATTCATTTTTATTCACTTTATTGAACGATAAACTAGCTACACTACTACTATTACTACTACTTGTGTTTTAGACATAATGTATGATTTTCATCGCAAAATGGGACGTTTAGGTTCATAGAATAAGAACACGTGAATGCTTCGTTAGAAATAATTTCATCGTCCTCGATTTTCACCCTAATTCCATGCCAAGCGTGCAACGAGATCATTGTCATTATAAGTTAGTAATGCTAACACTACTCATATGCCCTAATCACGTACTTATCCTCCCATTATTCCTAAGTTGTATCTCTTATATTTTATTATGTCTTGAATTTTTCACGAGGATACATTGTTTGACTTATGCGATAATAGAGATTTAGGTCTAAAAATAGAGTCCTAACGGTGTAACCAAGACCATTAAATCAATAACCCCTCCTAATAGACAACGATGTCAAAAAATTAAGTTGACAAGAAGAATCGATAAACACGGTTTTATAACGGTTTTGAACATGAGACTTATTACCAAGACTTTTATACGCCCCCTAACGGAAGGGCCTTATTATCTTTGGTTTACCTCCATCTTTTATTCAACTTAGCCATGAAGCTTTTATTATGACTTCGGTCTTGCCTTGCCTTTTATTATCCGCCTCATCGGTGGTTTTATTAGCCAAAGACGTATATCCTCACGCTAAGGCGATTTTGGATCTTTTAAAGCTTAGAAGATTAAGGCTTGATTCACTTTCAATTTTGCATAGATTTTTCGGCCTTGTGGGGCTTCAAATTGTTTGCTAGATTTAGGTGAGCACTTGAAATCTTATTATTGGGTGAAGCTTTTGATTATTAGGGTGCCAATACTTCAAAACCGTGACGCTGGCGATACCTTACTGTCTTCCCAATTTAATTACACGGAAGCTACTAGAAAAGATTAGAAACCCAACAATCCTAATTAAACCGCTAAGTCAATATTTATTAAGCAAAAAAATATTTACATGCGAAGGGAGAATAAGCAAACAACGAGAACACATGAGTTTTTGAAAGAATACGAGTACTCTACGTTTAGCATAGTAACTTATAATTAACCCTATCATTTCTCGTCCTCATTTAAGAGACTTAGCCTAATGTGAAGTTAAGGAATCAAAGCTAAGTGCTCAACACGCACGGTCGAGTCAAAAATTACTCTTATTCTCGCCATCGGAAAACCTACATTCGTGTCTTCAAACACTTATAAAACATGAGAAAAATTTTAAAATTTGGCCATTTTTAGCCTTATTTTGCAACAAAAACGATAAACAAAAAGATAAACTTTGGAAAGCGTGAAGGTTTGGCAAGGCAAGTATCTATTCACCCCCCATACTAAAGTTAAACATTGTCCTCAATGTTTCGAGTCTAGGGGTGCAAACACCCCCATACTAGAGACGTAGTCGAATGCCTAATCTAGCATGGAAAGGGTGTAACCAATAAATTAATAGCCGTTTATGAAGTGTGCTAATAACCTAAGGTTAGAACATCAAAGGATATATCATGGATATTGAGAAATGTCTCCAAAGCAAACGATCGAGTGCTCCCATAAAACGAACACGAGAGGCTCCAATCGTGAAGATCATGATCATCTAAAGTTCACAATTCACAAACAACCACGGAACAAAGGTTGGAAGGGTACAAATCCCCACACGTAAGCTACATTAGAAAGCGATAATATGTACATAGGATAAGCATGGGACTCCCCACGAGGCACCTCATTTTTGATTACCGAGTCATGAGCTCGACTCGATCCCCTCAATACTAATTATCATTGGGGAAGGTGACTTGGTCGAGGTAGTTCAAGGATGGAACTTCCCCGCCAAAGTAATGCTTCAACCTATGTCCATTCACCTTGAAGTTAGGACCATCATCTTGAGCTAGCTCGATGGTCCCATACGGAAACACTTGAGTCACGGTGAATGGACCGGACCAACGGGATTTCAATTTACCGGAAAAGATTTTTAATCTTGAATTAAAAAGCAAAACTTGATCCCCAATGTTAAAAACCCGGTTTTTAATTTTAGAATCATGCAACTTTTTAGTTTTCTCTTTATGAATCAATGAATTTTCATAAGCAATGTCTCTCAATTCATCCAATTCATTTAATTGCATTTTCTGGTGTTTTCCCGCGGTCTCCATATCATCATTACAATGCTTTAGGGCCCAATAAGCCTTGTGTTCTAACTCGATAGGCAAATGATAATTCTTTCCATACACAAGCTTATAGGGAGTGCACCCAATGGGCATCTTATGAGCGGTCCTAAAGGCCCATAAAGCATTGTCCAACTTATCCGACCAAGTTTGTCGGTTTTCCCCAACGGATCTCTCCAAGATCCTCTTCAACGCTCGGTTTGAAACCTCGACTTGCCCACTCGTTTGTGGGTGATAAGCCGTAGAAAGCCGATGTGTAACCCCATATTTCCTTAGAACCCTTTCAAATTGGTCGTTACAAAAATGGGTTCCACGATCGCTTATGATAGCACGAGGGGTTCCAAACCGAGAAAACAATTGCTTCAAGAACTTAACTACCACACGAGCATCATTGGTGGGCAAGGCCTTGGCCTCCATCCACTTAGATAGGTAGTCAACCGCAACGAGAATGTACTTATTACCACGAGATGATGGGAACGACCCCATAAAGTCTATACCCCAAACGTCAAAGATCTCACACACTTGGATGATATTTTGTGGCATTTCATCTTTTTGTGAGGCTTTTCCTTGTCGTTGGCATGCATCACATGACTTCACAAGATCTTGTGCATCTCGGTAAATAGTAGGCCAAAAGAAGCCGGCATCAAACACCTTTTAGCCGTGAGATTAGCACCGTGGTGACCACCCGTGGGTCCCTCGTGACAAGCTCTAAGGATGTTAGAAGCTTCGGTGCCAAATACACAACGTCGGATGATTTGATCCGTACAAGTTCGAAACAAGTAAGGGTCGTTCCAAAAGTAGAACTTGACGTCACGAAAGAATTTTCGTTTTTCTTGAGTCGTAATACCCTTAATGATGAAGTTACCCGCATGGTAATTTGAAAAATCCGCAAACCATGGGGTAGAAGAATCAAGCTTAGAATTCACTACACCAAGTGTCTCGAGCGGAAATGTTTCGGTGATTTCCTTGGGCTCGTAAACACTTTGGTGAGGATCTTCCAAACGAGAGAGATGATCGGCCTCTAGATTCTCGGCTCCTTTTTTGTCAACGATGGTGTGATCAAATTATTGAAGGAGGAGAATCCAACGAAGTAATCTAGGCTTAGAATCTTGCTTTGCCATGAGATACTTAATAGCCGAATGGTCCGTATACACTATGCATTTAGCTAAGACGAGATAAGGTCGGAACTTCTCAAATGCATACACCACGGCAAGGAACTCCATTTCCGTTGTAGTGTATTTTAGTTGAGCCTCGGTCATCGTCTTGCTAGCATAGTGAATAGGCAAGAAGTGCTTATCATGACGTTGCCCCAAAACGGCCCCAATAGGGTAATCACTAGCATCACACATTAGTTCAAAGGGGAGGTTCCAATTAGGAGCAACAAGAATGGGAGCTTCGGTAAGTTTCCTCTTAAGGATTTCAAAGGCTCGTACACAATCTTCGTCAAAGACAAAACGTGCCTCTTTTTCAAGAAGATGTGTAATGGGTCGAGAAATCTTTGAAAAATCCTTGATGAATCGACGATAAAAGCCCGCGTGGCCTAGGAAACTCCTAACTCCCTTAACGGTTTTGGGATGAGGTAATTTGGCGATGACGTCTACCTTAGCTTGATCTACCTCAATCCCCGCTTTCGAGACCTTGTGCCCTAAGACGATTCCACTCCTAACCATAAAATGACATTTTTCCCAATTGAGCACAAGGTTGGTTTCCTCACAACGTTTCAACATTCTCTCAAGGTTAGACAAACACGAAGTGAACGAATTACCAAACACGGAAAAGTCATCCATGAAGACTTCCATCGTCTTCTCGATCATATCATGAAAAATAGCCATCATGCACCGTTGAAAAGTTCCCGGTGCATTACAAAGTCCGAATGGCATTCTACGATAGGCAAACGTTCCATATGGACACGTAAACGTAGTTTTTTCTTGATCACGAGGATCGATGGGAATTTGGAAGTAACCGGAAAAACCATCTAAAAAGCAATAGAAATCGTTTCCCGCAAGACGCTCCAACATTTGGTCCATGAAGGGCAAGGGAAAATGGTCTTTTCGATTGGCTTCATTCAACTTTCGATAGTCAATGCACACTCTCCATCCGGTCACGAGTCTAGTGGGAATCAACTTGTTGGCGTCGTTTGGCACAACGGTCATCCCTCCCTTTTTAGGGACACAATGAATAGGACTCACCCAAGGGCTATCGGAAATAGGGTAAATCATTCCCGCGTCAAGGAGTTTAAGGACCTCCTTTTTGATGACGTCGTGAATTTTGGGGTTCACCCTCCTTTGAATTTGGATTGTGGTCTTGAAATCTTCCTCCATTAAGATTTTGTGGGTACAAAACTTGGGATCGATTCCCTTAATGTCGGATAACTTCCACGCAATCGCCCCTTTGTGATCTTTTAGAACATCGACAAGTGCGGTTTTTTCATCAATCGAAAGTTCCTTCGTAATAATAACCGGAAACTTGTCGTCCTCCTCCAAATAGACATATTCGAGGTGAGGAGGTAAATCTTTCAACTCAAGGATAGGTGGGTTCTCAAGTGAAGATTTGGGCTCGATACTCATAACCTCCTCGGGTGGAGGAAATGGGAAATCGTTAAGAAAATCCTTGATAATCGAGAAGTCCTCATCGTTGTCGAGGTCTTCGTCACAAGTACGTGGAACATTGCATTCTTCCAACGTAAAACCACCACCTTCAAATGGAGTGAAGGTTGGTGTCGAATTATCAAGAATTGGATCTAACATAGTGGGATTGCCACTAGTTTCTTCATCACCAAACCCTAAAACTTCTTGTGAAAATTCCTCGCAAACCACGTCGATCATATCAACGAGGTTTATGGTAGCAATGGAATAAACATGAGAAAGTTGAGAATTTTGAGTTGCGTTTATAACAAGTTCCTCGTCGTTGAAACGTAAGGTGATCTTTCTAGCATGCACATCAATTAAAGCCATAGACGCATCTAAAAACGAACGACCTAAAATAAGAGGAACTTGAGGATCCGTGGGGATATCAATGACGATAAAGTCTACGGGATAGTAGAACTTCCCCACTTTCACAAAAACGTCTTCCGCCAAACCACATGCACGAATCGTGGAATGGTCGGCCATCTCGATAGACATTAGTGAAGGAGTAAGATTAGGAAGATTGAGCGACTTGAAGATTGCAAGTGGCATCAAATTAATGCTAGCACCAAGATCGGCCAAGGCATAGCATTCTTCCATATCTTGGATTGCACAAGGGATCAAAAATTTACCGGGATCACCGACTTTTTGAGGTATGCGATTAAGATAAACCGACGAACAACTAGACAATTGGTGCAATTTCTCCTTGTTGTTCAACATACTCTTAAAGTTAGCGGCAAATCAAGGCATCATGACCAAAGCATCGGCGAAACTCACATTAAGGTGCAACTCACGAAACATTTTCATAAAAAGCTCAAATTGATAATTGTCGCGCTCTTGTCGTTTCTCCTTCCTAAGTCTCGATGGGTAAGGTAAGGGTGGTGTGGGTTGGGGCATAGGCATAGCCTTTGGAATCTCGGGTTCGAATGTTGGTAAAGGGTCGACCGTAGGTGTGGAATGAGCGGTACTTTGTGGGCTTGAGATATGCTCCTTTTCGACCACCACCTCGGGTTCTTCCTCAATTTCCTCCTCCGTTGGAGTAATTGGTTGAGGAGTTGGTTCTTTAAGTGCCTTACCACTTCGTGTGGTAATCACTTTCATCTCTCCCTTCGGTTTTGATACGGTGTTTCTAGGCAAACTTCCCGAAGTAGAGGCTTTGTTCCCCATGACGGCTTCTAAAATGGCATTAAGCTTAGCATCTTGACTATTAAACTTAAGATCTTGACTAGCGGCTTTTTGGTCAATTCTTTGTTCAAGCCTAGCATGACTTTGTTCAATTTTATTGTTTTGACCTCTAATTTGATTAGCAAAATCATTTTTCAACTCATTTCTCATGTTAAGATTTTCCTTCACAAAATTAGCTAACTCCTTGGTGTTTTTAGCCGTGTCCCTAGCTTGACTAGCCAATTTCTCTTGAATGTTTTCCAAAATCTTATCATTTGCCGTATCGTAATTCAAAAAGTCCATTGGAAGTTCTTTAGTGTAAAAATTTTGAAGACCTTGACTCGTGTTTTGAAAATTACGGTTTTGGTTTTGATTTTGCAGTTGGCTACTACTTCCTTGGTTCCCATAGTTGTTATTACCCTTATAATTGTTCCTTTGATTGTTTTGGTAACCAACTTGATTGTTTTGATAATTGTTAGCATTTTGATTTGGTGGAAAACCCGGTGGAGTCAACTGATTAGTGCGGGGAACTTGACCGTTTTGGTTATAAGTTCCCGCGGCCGCGAAGGCACTCCAAGTGTTACCACCGTTGGTAATGCACTCGGAATAATCGTGAGCTCCACCACAATACATACAAGAAACCTCAACCGCTTTAGCTGTAGCGGGAGTGGGTTGTTCACCAACTTTAAACTCAATTAACAATCCCTTAAGCTTATCAAAAATCTTGTTCTCCAAATTAGCCTCGATTTGGCAAGCATCAACGGTGTGTGACAATGAAGGCGAAGGCGAAGACGAAGTCTTACGAACACTCGACGTGCAACGAGGACTATAGACGTTAGACCTATTCTCAATGATTAACAATGCTTCCTCGACCGTCTTACACAAAAAATTACCACCCGCGGCGGCATTAAGATAATCACGCTCATGATCGTTCAAGCCATTGTAAAACGTGTCAATTTGATGCAAGTCGGAAAAACCATGATGAGGACATTCGTGCAACATTTCCTTAAACCTATTCCAAGCCGTTGAAAAACTTTCATTATACTCTTGTGAAAACTTTGAAATCTCGTTTTTCAAATGCGTAGTCTTAGAGGGCGGAAAAAATTGGTTCACGAATTTTGAAACGAGATCCTTCCACGTCAATATAGAATTGGGTGGCTCTTTCTCTAACCAAATTTTTGCGGGCCCCGCAAAGGAATACGGAAAAAGCATCATCTTAATCGAGTCGTTAGAGACGTCCTTAAACTTGCAAGTGGCGGTGAGACGATTAAATTGGCGAATGTGGTTATGAGGGTTGTCCTTTTCGTCACCTCGAAACTTGTTGTTTTGAATCATGGACAACAAACCCGTCTTAACCTCAAAATTCTCCGCAAGGATAGCGGGAATCACAATCGCTTCTCCATAACCCTCGGTGGGTGCTTGAAGCAACTCCATCATAGTTCGATTAGCCATGGGTGCTTCTTTCACTACGATGGGTTCGTCAATAGGAGACTCCTCACTAGAAGGAGTGGTTGATTTGTTTCTTCGTTTACGAGCACGTCTTGCTTTGGAGCGAGTTTGCATAAACGTCACGTACAACGAGAAGGCGAGCAAAGAAGATTCTTTTTGGTGTTTTTACTTTTTAAATTTTTTTGTGGTTTTTGATTGTTTTTACTTTTTTGGATTTTTGGAATGTATTAAGTAGACACAAATCTACAAATCTCCTCCTTAATCAAATCTCTCGATTAAAGAAGCCTCAAGGAATGAAAACGATCACGTGAAGTGAACACCTTCCATGACTTTAGAACGATGGTGGAACACCAAATCGTTCAAGAGGGTTTAATCAATAGAAACCAAGAAAATATATATGATACTTAAGTAATACTTTGGGCGGCAAAACCCTCGATTAGCTCTCAAAATCAAAATACGCACAAGCAAGCGGAGGAAACGAGGCGGCGCGAAGCACTTAAGAGCCTTTTTCCTTTAGGTCGTGAAATACAACCGCCTTATACCCACCTTATAGTTTGTATTTTTCAAAATCGAGCTTCACGAAAGTATTTATCTATTTTTGCCTTTTTTCTTTGGTTTGAGATTCGAATACAATGATTGGGTAATGACCTCCCAAGTCAAGGTTGTGATTTCTTACGTATTTGGAGTACTTGTAAATTTTTTGTTTTACGTATACAATATAGTAATGGTATTCACAAAAAACGAAAAACGATAATACGTATTAGTAGAGTGCTACTAATACAAATACTATTATGGCTATATAAAAAAACAACAATGTTCAAATCAAAACACAACACGCCTCCCCGGCAGCGGCGCCAAAATGATTGTAGAATTTTTGCTACCCTTTTAGGAAAAGGATGACAAATAGGGCAAGTATGCACGACGATTTAGGAAAACCGTGTGTGAATGACCCAAATAGTGAGTTCGTTCTCGAGGAGGCAAGTGTGTTGTGTAATAAATTGATTTTTGATTTGTGATTATATGATTGAAAAAGAAAGAAAGAAATGAGATTAGAAAAGGATGACGGTTACGAAGACGGATCGAGCTAAGACGAAAAGGCGTTCACGTAAAACCGTAAAAAACTACAAAATTAAAAATTTTAAACCTAAAAATTAATTAAAAGCTAAAACAAAGTCTAAAATAATATAATTAAGGATAAAAATCCAATAAAAATATTTTAAAACCTTTTATTAATTAAATATTCAATTTTAAATGCTAATTAAAGCCCTAAAATTAAATATAATTAATCAAAATGTCCAAAATATTATTTTATTGAACAAATAACTTACTTATATTATCTAAAGACTAAAAAGAATTTTTCCTAATTTTTAAAAACTATTTATCTATTTTTAAATCACTAAAAACTATTTTAAAACTAAATTAATTATAAAAAATAATGAAATAATACCAAAAATAATTTGACACTTTTAAAAATCCTAAATTACTTTGTAGAAAATTGAAAAAGTTTGAAAAATAATAAATTTACCACTAAAAGACAAAAGCAGTTTAATATTAAACCCTAATTAAACTAAATTAATTATAAAAAATAATTAAAAGATGAACAGTAAAAACTTTTTTTTACTAAAAATCTTAAAATGTTTTTCTTAACCTATAAAAAATGTTAAAACTGAAAAATAAGTATTTTTGGCACTAAATGCCAAAAACAGAAAAATAAAAGTTAATTAAAAATGCAATAAAACCTAAAAAATACTAAATGAACAGTAATAAAAAATTTAATTAAACAGAAAAATCAAAAATAAAATTAGAAAAATATAGAAACAAAAATCAGATCCTAACTCTAATTTTCACCCACAAAAGACAAAAAATCCAAAATCTGATAGTGACCTTTGACTGGATTTGTTTTCTAGTGAAGCAGTACTAACAGATGTGCTACCAGTGGGAAAGGAGTTCCCACTACTAGTGTAATTTTTTGGTCAGAAAGCAATAAGCTTAGGAAAGCTTATTGTGAGTGCTTATTTTGGACAATAAGGCACCCTTATACTCAGTTGAGTATAAGGAGTCAAATCAAACACAAAAAACAACAAGTCACAAGCAAAGATCAATCACAAATGGCACTCAAAGTTTCTGATTAAGCCCTTAATGTTTCTGATGAACAGTAACAAAAGATTACATGCACAAAAATGAGATTCAAGTGCTTAAATCTTGCACACAAATCAATGACATGGCATACAATCAATTCACAATCCTCAAACAACCTAGATTCTAGCAACTTAACAAATTTGGTGGCCAAATTTCAACAAAATCAGGCACAAGAGGCAGTTTACTGATTTTATGCTATTTTCCAAACTTTTTCATACAACTTGTTTTAAAACCCACCCAAACTGAAAACCAGCTACTTATATCACCTAATACTAACCTAGTGAGTGATTCTAAACAGGTTCTAACACAAAATTTAGTCACAAATCTTGGCTAATCCCTTATCCCAAACACCCCTTATGTGACTGAAAATCAAATTTGTTTAACCAAATCAATTTCAAACCTTTCAAATCTGATTACAACCACTTAGAACATGCATATAACCAACAAGTGAGCAATATCAATCACTTAAACAACACTTATCCAACTTTCAAGCATAAATCACATAAACACCAAAATTTAAAAACTGAAAATGGAAACAAGGGTTTTACCTTATGGGACCTACAATCCAGGTCCCACAATGGCTGCTTAGCCACCTCCAAACAGGTCCGGACCTGTGCAGAACCTCTTGGACAAATCAAGCTCCAATGAGAACCTGCTAAGAACAAATGAAGAACAAGCAACACAATATTCTGATTTTTTTCTTTCTCCTTTCAAATCTTTTCAAAAACTTCTCAAATAAACTTCTTTTAACACACTTAAACAAACACTTAAAAGAACTGGCAAACCAAACTTGAAACAAGATTTTACCAAACCAAATTTTCAGAAACTTGCAAACGAAACTGAATTTTTAAAAACTTAAAAAGTAAACAAACAATAAATGGACACAATCAACAGCAGAATAGTAAAGATGGATCCTGGATTCTTTTCATCAACAAATCTCAACCAATTTTCATTCATCAATAAAAATGGGATTTACAAGTTGTGACCTAAGGAAAAAATCAGGAACAAGTATAATGGGTACATGACACCCATTATATACTACCTAGAAGAACCTTCTAGTATCATGAATAAAATATATAAAAACTAAACCCTAATTTGGAGAAATCCGAAAATGCCCCTGAAATTGTCTTGATTCTTGGTCAAAAACATTGCCATGTGAAGATGTTGATGTTACAGCTGTCTTGGAATGATCATACTCGTTCAAAATAGCTTTGCCAACACGAAATGGAGATAAACCGTAGATTTCACTGTTGTATCTTGTTTTCTTGTGCAGGGGACCATGTGGGAGGGGCCTTGTTGATGGTGATAGGTGGTTAAGGGTGGGTTTGGGTTTAAGTTGTGTTTAATTATCATCCTGGACAAGATGGGGTTTTAATTTTGTTTAATTAGAGAAAACCCAATTAGGGTTCTAGGTGTTCTTGGCTGGAAAAATTAGGGGTTTTAATCTTGTTTTCCTTTTAAAAACGTGTTTAGGAGGGAAATACTTAATAAACAGATTATTAAGTTTATTAAGTTGGTGGAAAATGACGTGGAGAAAGGAGGAGCTGTGATTGGTGGAATGGTTTGAGTGGGTGAGGTGGCGTGTTGTGAGTGGGTGATGCATCTTTGGTTGTCTGGTCACATATGGTCCCCCAAGGTTCTTTGTTTCTTCACTTTGTATAAAACAGCAATAAACTCCATTTCCCTTTATAATAAGTTTGCCCTTCTTGTCAAATTTGGCACAACTTATTTTCAAACTTTAGATAAGGGCTTCTTTGGTAATTATGGCATTCTTCAAGGGCTGTTGGTGACATGTCTTCATACTTCAAGGTTTTGACTTGTTTGTTGACTTCTTGGAGGACCAATATTGGCAATTTAGTTTTGTTGAGGGACTAGATTTGCCAATTCTTCAAAGTTAAGGGTCCTTTTTGTAATTTTGACAAACTTTAGGGACCAAACTTGTAATTATGAAGATACAAGGGTATAAAGTGTCAATTCTTCCATATTGGAGGACCAATCTTCATAATTCTTCAAATCTTCAAGGTTTTCTTTGGAAAATTCTTCATTAGGGCTTGGTTCATCGTACGGCTTCGTTTCCCGTGTTCGTTTTTGCATGATTCTTGTGATCTTTTGTCATTTTCTCAATATCCGTACCTAAAATACACAAGCAACAAACACAAGCATATATTTGGGTTATTTGATGATATTTAATGCATTTTAAGACCTATTTGAACGATGAGACTATGTATAAAAGCAGTCTCATCAGTTTTTATCTTTTCTTTCTTTTAATCTTTCATGTTTTAAACTTTTTGTATTTGGATTCCATTAATCAAGTTCAAGTTAAGCTTTTTGTTCATTAATCTCTTTCTACCTTTCTTTATTTTAGTTAATTTTGATCCGAAATGTTGATGATCCGTGTTTGATCTTGATGTTTTAAGGATTAAAAAGTTCATATTTTTATCATACACAAGCTTTCATACGGTTAAGCTTTAAGATCTTTGTGCTTATTGGCTTATTTGTATGTTTAGCTTATTTACTTTTTAAAAGTTTCCTTAAAAAGTTTTATTTTTTACGGTTTGATTTAAAAGATTGCTTATTTAAAGTTGGGAAAGTTGTTATTTGAGCTTATTTAGTTTATTTCATTGCTGATTTGGTGAAGTTTTAGTGTTATCTTATCAAACATAGCTTATCACTTTGCTTATTTTTGAATCCCAAATTAATCGGAAAAGGGTAAACCCTTTTCCGATTAGGCATTCCGATTGGCCCTCTTTATTCCGATCACTAGATCGGAAAGGGGTTTTAAACATTCCGATTTGATCATCAGTATTCCGATCACTAAGATCGGAAAGGGGTTTTATCATTCCGACTGTGGGATTATTTGATATTCCGACTGGAGTAATTTTGCCTTATTCTGATAGCTTGATTTTAAGACATTTCGATTGAGACTGTTTCACTAGATTCCGACTACCTCCTCTTACTGGATTCCGATTGGGCATTCCGATTGCACTATTCCGACGACAGTATTCCAACGAGGGTCTTGTTTGCCATATTCTGATTAGTGCTGTTTCCAACATTCTGATTGTAGCATTCATGTCCCATATTCCGATCAGATTCCGATTAGCAGCATTCCAAATGGTTTAATTTCTTGTTTTTACATGTTTTCAAGCTTTAGATTCATTAAGTGTTCAAGTGTTTTTCTAATCTTATCTTTAAGTTTTCAAGCATTTATTTTTTAACTCTTCACTTTAGTGTAACCTTTAAAGTTCCCATTTTACTCAACGACACTTTCATTTCACCATTAGTTTAAAATAGATAACCAAACCACTTTCTCTTATCCACCAAGAACAATTGAGTCACACTTTGAACCAATAATCAATTCAAAGAGATCGGACGATAAGATTTTGTACTTAGCCAAAAGCTTTGTATTAGATTTAATTAATTAAAATTTAGGTTAACTTAATTAATATATTTTATGATAAAATTTAATAACATGTATTATGTAATATTATTAATTAATATTAAACTTATAGTAACATGACATGACATTATTAATTAAGAATAAGCTAAGTATTTATTTATTATTAAATTTTATAATATAATTCTATATGATATAAAATAAGCATATGATTAATTATAGAAACATAGTAATTATGGAATTATATTATTTATGGCAACATGATAAATATGGTAATACACTAAATATGGTAACATGATATGTATAGTATTATATTAAATATGGTAACATGCTATTTATAGAAACATGCTAAATATAGAAACTTTCTATTTTTGGAAAATTACTAATTATGGAAACTTTCTATTTTTAGAAACTTACTATTTAAGGAAACTTACTTTTTTGGAAAGTTACTATATATGGAAACCTGCTATTTTTGGGAAGTTACTATATATAGAAACCTGCTATTTTTAGAAAGTTACTCATTATGTTATAACAAGTATAATAACACATAAAACATGAAACACATGAATCTAAAACACATGAAACTATAAGAAATACATGATTAAAACATGAAATAAGAAGACAATACAAGAACAAGTATAATAAGTATGAATACGTTAAGTAAACCAAATAACAAGTATGTATAAGTAAGATCGACTCTTATTCATGTCCCTTTATTATGTAGCTATTGTGTAGTCGGAGTGATCGTCTACGTTCGTTTTCGTCTTCATTTACTGGACATAAGGTACGGATATTCCGTCCTTCAGTAAGGACATTGTTTCCTATACTTAGGATTTCCCAGTTTGCAGCCATCTGTTTTCCCCAGAAGTTTAAGTGTCTTAAACACATCAGTATATGTATGATTATCTTAGATTGCCTGAGCTATATACATGCATGCCAGTTTCACCTAGTTATGGGGGTTCCATAACCATAGCACTAGAGGCACCGATGTTATGACTCTTCTGTGGTGAGAGTGATTGCTCGCATCGTCCCTTCACAGTTTTGGCCAGTATTATTATTATTATCATGTGGGGCGAATGGGTGCATCCTAGGACAAGTAGTATGATTTCATGGTAACTGCGATGTGTGCCTTGCATCCGTTACAGGAGCTGATCCCTCCACTCATTTTATATATTAATTAGAGGCAGCCCCTCTAATTGCATGACGAGGTATCCCCTCCAAGTATTCATGCACGTTGATATAACATGGCCTATATGGGCTCCAAGCATATTTAAAATACAGATTTTCAAGATAAACTAAACATAAGTTTTTTTCAAAAAATATAAACCAGTCTTATGAACTTAAACTAGTTTTTCTAGGACATACATTTATTCCACTAGTATTCATTTCACTTCATTATTTGCTTATGTTTATGCTTTACATTCTATGTTATATATTGTTGGGTCTACTAGATGTAGATCTTGCAGCCTGTCAGGAACGGTGTATGACTTCTGTAATCACAAGTCAATCCACAGAGAGACTCTATACGCAATGTGAATGTAGAATACAAATATAATAAAGAAGAACAGAATAACTATAAAGACTTGATCCTTTCTAAGGATTTCTAATATTGATAATGACTAGAACTACGATTGGTGAAGGTGTGTGTAACCCTTCTGCCTAAGGTTCCTTTTATACTACAAGGAAACCCTAATACAGAATTAAACAAAACGTGTAAAACTGATATGCATATCCTTTCCTAACATCTCATGCATATCCTAACAGAATATTAAATAAATAATAAAGTTTGACTTCGACTAGGACCAGGAGCAGGACTTGCTCCTACTACTACTAGGACCAGGAGGAACTACATACCTCCTAGTCTACCTATTACATTTAACTATTACAATGGTCCTAACAATCCTCCCCTAAACTTGAATTTGACCTGTTGAGTTCAAGTTTCTTGGAAAATGTGTGTAAAGAAAGCCCGAGGATTGAATCAGCAAAACTAACAGCAGCATCAGAAAGATAAGAATCAGAGTAACCGCCGCAACATGAAACACTAGAAGCTTCTCCAAAGCTTGGAACAAATCAGCATCGTGTTGAATCTTTTCAGCAACATGAGCAGATTTGAGGAGCCTTTACCAAGTAGCTGCTCGCTCTTGGGCTAGCCAGTCTTTCTGGTGGAATAAGCATCACCCTGGGAGACTAGAACCCAGCCCAACTCTTAGAACGTGAATCAATGGTGAGTGGGAGTACCCTGATGATTTTAGGCAAACCATCACAGCCGTCAACGGATTTGATACGTCTTTACCAGAAGCCGTACCCCTCTGGACTCGCCAACTCTTAGTAATAAAGCATCGGTGAGTTGAAAACCCTATAGCTTTAAGCAAGCTATTACAGCTATCAACGGATTTGACAAGATCTTTACCAAGAGCCGTACCCCCTTGGATTAGCCACTTTTCAGTCCAAGACTATGGCAAGTGAAAACCATCCAGTTTTGGGTAACCTGGCAACCATCAACGGATTTGAGAATCGCACCAGGAGCCGTACCCTCAAGGTGAATCAACTTTTTCTTGTCGATTAGACATGGTAAGTTGATAACCATTTGTTGTGAGGACCAAGTCCAACACCAAGTGAAACCAGTAACCAGCACAATCACAATTTAGTAACCAGAACCCATAGTGTGAAGCAGCAAATGGTATCATATTCACAAGTATAAAATCCAAGATGTGTTAAAAGTATAAGCAGATATTATATAAAAAGTATGTTTTTTTTAACTATGGTTATATTCTTTTTTTTTGTTAATAAGAATGAAATTCACCAATCACTTTACATATTGGTGAAAAGAATGATAATAAGAACAAATGAACAAAAAATACAAAATAGAAACACTTACAACCCAACCAAATCACAAACCAGAAGCAGCTTTCTTATCAGCCGTCAAACGCGCCTGAATACCTTCCACCAATGCTGTGGCCATAGAGGACTCATTTCCTGATGGAGCATTGGAAATTTGCAAATGACTAGCCAACATCGCCTCCATCGAAGAAATTGTCAAAGGATAATCCACGTCTGTCAGCATAAAAACCATATGACCAGATTCTAATCCAACATATGCACACCACATCCTGCATATAACTTCCAGCGCTGAATCACCCATTGCATCTGATCCTTCCATATGCCCGAAATAGGAGCATGAGGAAGTGCATCCAACATCAGCTTAAGATCAGCCCAGATACGCAGACCAGGCCATGAAGACACATCCATAGGGTCAAAAGGCATGCTAGAATCCACAAATCCATATAACGCCATAAGATCCATACGATCAGCCCAAGACAACACACCCTGCAAACCCGAAGCCAAACGCACAGACCCATCACTCAGAGTAATTCTATGGGATACCCCACCGGGAAGAGTTGTGGAACGCTCAACCGTGTAACCAGTAATGTTCCCATTTCCCAACGGCAAATCAGAATCACTGTCAGAAGCGGCATCAATCAAATTCTCAGGATCACGCTTTTCATAAGGGACTGTCTTGCCACGGCGAACACGTCGAGCTTGTTTCTGGCGAAGCGAACGTCTAGATGAGGGATCACTAGGTGTGGGTTCAACCTTTACCGTTACCTCAGCAGTAGCAGTGGGAGCAGGAGAAGTAGACTCATGAGTTTGCCCACCCAATGGATCAATAGGAGCTGCATCAGAAGTAGGAATTGGTTGAGTTCCAGGAACCGGTGGTGATGGAGATGGCAGATCAGGTGTAGCAGTTGTGGTGGTGGTAGTAGCAAAGGTGGTGGTGGTAGCATGTGTGGTGGTGGTAGCTTGAGAGGTGGTGGTAGCAGGACCAACAGGAGAACCCATAGGAGCAACCAAAGGAGAAGTAGAAGTACCAACATAAGTAGAAACAAAAACGAATGGACTAGCAGCAGAACCAGAAGTAGGAGCAGATGAAGGACCAGTAGGAGCAGCAGGCGAAGAAGAGGTCACCACACGAGGATGATAGATAAATCGTTCCGGAATTGGTTGACTTTGACGCTTCACCATACGTTCATAAAGTTCCTTGAGCTCATCAAAAGATAAAGCCCGAACCCTGTCCCACTTCCAAGGAGCAATTAAATGAGCAGCGGACTGATACTTCACATAGCGCTGCATCTGCTTGCGCTCCTCAGTTTTGGATAAAGGTCTGTTCTTTCTCTTCTCCCGAAGCTGTGCAGCAAGAGCCAACTGTTGCTTGCGCATCAATACCATCGCCCTCAGAATAAAGTTATGCTCATCAACATCGTCACCCAAAAGATCTGTAAACTGAGCATAATCCCTGGTGAGAATAGTCAACACCTGCATCCACTCACTATCACTCCAATGCATTGCATCGTGTTGAACTTGTTCATGCCTCCGCTGTCGAAGCTCCTCTTCTACAGCCCTATCAGCTTCATCAATCTCGGCTTGAATGCGTTGAGCAACCTCCTCACCAAGCCTATCCTCTTCAAGCTGGCGGCGAGTATGTTTGCGAGATGGTGATGTAGCATCAGTCATTGGGGCCTTGCCCTTCGAATCATGGGAGGGACCAGCATTGGAACCAGCAGCAGGACAAGAATCACCATTCATAGGAGTGGGAATAGCACCAGGAGAAGGAACACTGGAGGATGTCGGAGGAACCGACAAATCATCATAAACTTTATCAGCAAAGGCAGCCTTCGCCAATAATGTCAAACCATCCTCAACACGCTCCGTACCCTCCTCATCAGAATCTGAATGGATCACATGCTTCTTCCGGCGTCTTTGCTGAGTTTCCAAAGCTTTGATGCGATCAGCCAGAGGAAGAACAAACTCCCTAGTAAGTTTCCGGTGTTGGTTCAAATCAGCTTCCAATGAAATCATCCGCTCATGATACCTGCGCATAAGATCAAGTAAAGACATAAGTGTAGTAGGCTCCTCCGCCTGCCCACCAAGAGAACTTGGGTCAGGGAAAGCGTCATTGGAGCCCGAAGCAACAGATGGGTCAACCTGTGGAGTACTAGCACCAAAAGGTTTATCAAATGAGTGTGGAGTAGGACTAGGAGGTGGAGTCTCCACAAAGGGAGACTTGTGTGGTACTGAAGAAGGACCAGCCTTGGAAGGGGATGGTTTTTCAACCACCACCTCCTCAACCAGTTCCTCCTCAACCACATGAGAAGGACCACCAGTAGGAGCCTCCTCCTCCATAGGGTCATCATCATCAAGCACAACAAACTCAGGAGCCGCCTCCTCCTCACCCATAGGACCCTGAGCCAGTCCCAACATGGCCTCAGTCAGGGGCCTCCACTCCCCAGTAAACCCATGGACCATATTATAATACACTTTTGCAGTAATCTTAGACGGCACATGTTCATTCCTATCACGAGGAGTGCAAACCAGTATTTGTTGTAAAAACCGAGGATACATAAGAAACTTCTTTCTAGAACCAGCATTAGATAGATTACTAACCATCCCCTAAAATAGATAATGAGAAAAGTTAAATACCTTACCCTGGGCTAAGCAAATAAGCCCAGTAGCCAAAGGAGTAGGGAAAGCATCCCAACTCCCAGACTTGGGACTCATACAATGGATTAGAAAATGCACCAGAAGCTTCCATTGGGGGGAAAACCTATTTTTCTGGAAGTTAAACTTCCCCCCATGTTCGTATCCTAAAGCAGCCATCCCCTCCAATACCTCCGAATTGGGGATGGATTCAACACCATCCTCATCCTGAAGATGAAGGGAAGAGCGAATAGAAGCCTCAATCACCACGTATGAACGTCCATCTATGGTAGCATGGAGTGCACGTGGACGACCAACAACAACCACAAGACGACCAGACGCCCAAAATTGACGAATAACACTATCATAAATAGTGGGACATACAATAAACGCAAACCTTAGGTTGGAAGCTTCAATGAAATCCAGAATGTCAGCAAAATGTTCACAATGTGGACCATCACCCAGATAAGCAACTCAGTTGTGAGCAGGTTGGTAAGCAAGAGCAGCCATGGATCTTGATTAATTGATGGAAGAAGGAGTTTGGTTAGGGTGGAGAGAGTAGAATCGGTTTTGTGTGTGTGTTGATTGGAATGAGTGAGTCAAGGGGTTAAATTGACCATTAAGAAGGAAAATAGTAACTGTTCATTGACCCCTATTAATGGGGGGTTGCCCTTTCAAATTTAGACATAATTGCATAGTAACCACTTGCCCTTTTTAACATAATTACCAACTCCCAATTTACCATAGTTAATTAAAAATATAAATACCAGGATTGGGAGCGTTGACCAAAAGTCAAAGCACACAATGGTCAGACCAGGAGCAAAACGTGGTCAACAAAGGACAAAAGGAATGAACAGTGTCCCAGACCAGTACCAGAAGCCAATCACCACTTGACAAGGAAGGATTTTGAACCACCAGCAGCCAACCAATTACGACTAGAAGCTGACCAATGAGGACCAGAAGCCAAGCATGTAAGACCATATCCACCAGAAGTGAGCAAAATCCTCCACCAGAAGTAACACACACCATCAGAACCAATATAATATGTTGTTAAAATCTATCAATACGTTAGTCTGTCCTAAGAATATGTACACAAAGCCTCGCCTTAGGCTTAGCCTCCCCTCAATCCTAGACCTCAAGGATTGACCATCCCAATGTGAACCACCAAGTGGTTAAACCGAGGACCATCAAATGCTTTAGTCAGCAAATCAGCAACATTATCATCCGTATGAACTTTAAGAACCTGTATCAGCTTCTTCTCATTGGCATCCCGTATAAAATGATGCCGAATTTCAATATGCTTTGTTCGCTGATGAAAAACAGGATTCTTCACAATGCAAATAGTGCTTTGATTGTCAATAAAAATTTTGGTGTTCATAAAATAGAAACCATAATCCAACATCTGATTTTGGATCTACAAAACCTGTCCACAACAACTAGCAGCAGCAACGTATTCAGCTTTTGTTGAAGAAGTAGCTACGATTGTCTGTTTCTTGCATTGCCATGAAATAAGTCGACGACCCAAAAACTGACAACCACCAGTAGTAGACTTCCTGTCATTATTAGCACCAGCATAGTCCCTATCGCTAGAGGCTTCTAGAACAAAAGGTGATTCTCTAGGATACCATAAGCCCAGTTTAGGTTGAGCCTTGATATACTTGAAAATCTTCTTCACTGCATTTAAGTTCGAAACCGTTGGAGTCACCTGGTGTCTAGAACAAGCACTTACTGCAAACATGATATCCGGACGTGATGCAGTCAAATACATGAGGGAGCCAATCATAGACCTGTACATGTGAACATTGACCGGGGGGTCTGGCTCATTCTTAAGTTTGATTTTAGCAACTTCATAAGGAGTCGCTGCTGGTCTAAGAGGATCCATGTCAAACTTCTGAAGAATCTCATGAACATATTTATCTTGACTGATGAAAATCCCATCCGATTGTTGCTTGACCTGAAGACCAAGGAAGAAAGAAAGCTCTCCCATCGCACTCATCTGAAATTCGCCTTTCATCAAGTGTTCAAACTCATCACACCATTCTTTCCTCGTAGAGCCAAAGATAATGTCGTCCACATAAACCTGAACAAGGATAATGTCCTTGGTATTCCTACAAAGAAATAATGTTTTGTCAATAGTACCCCTTCTATAGCCATTCTTCAACAAGAAAGTGGAAAGACGCTCATACCAAGCTCTAGGAGCCTGATGTAATCCATAGAGAGCCTTGACCACCTTGTAAACTTTCTTGGGATGAAGTGGATCTACAAAGCCCTTAGGTTGAGTGACATACACCTCCTCATCAATTTTGCCATAGAGAAAGGCACTCTTGACATCCATCTGAAACACCGTAAAGCCCACATAAGAAGCAAAAGCCAAAAACAGACGAATGGCCTCTATCCTCGCAACCGGAGCAAAAACTTCAGTGTAGTCAATGCCCTCAATTTGAGTGTGGCCTTGCGCGACAAGCCTTGCTTTATTCCTCACGACAATACCTCGTGTATCCTTCTTGTTCTTGAGAATCCATTTGGTATTGATTGCTGTCTTTCCATCTGGTAAGTCAACCAGAACCCAAACATTCTGAAACAAGAATTGCTGCATCTCCTCCTGCATAGCCTCCACCCAACTTTGATCTCAAGAGCATGAGAAACTGACCTAGGTTCCACCTGTGAAAGAAAACAAGCAAACAAACAGTGTTGAAAGTCCGTATGATTATTACGCTTTTGATCTTCAATATAGCTCACAAGAGCATGATGATCAGACGAGGCCTTCTGCTGCATTCTGCGTGTCTTGACAGTAGAACCAGGATCTCCAATGATTTGAGTGGTAGGATGATCTTTGTGTGATTGCAAGACTGGATTGGAAGAGACCTCCACTTCTGGTGCCAAGTTATTGAGATCACCAACAAAGTCAGCATCATATGAAGCAGTGTGGAAGATCCCATCTACTGGTTGTTTATGAATGTCATCCAGCTTGGTAGAAGACTTCTTTTGATGGTTCCCCAAATCAGAAGGACTGGAGAAACGAGTATTGGAAGCCGACTCACTAGCTGGAGTACCAGTAGGTGATAAGCTAGCACTAGGAGCAGAAGTTGGGGTACCAGGAGCAGATTTGTCAGTAGGCTTATCCAAGGGAAACTCAAAACCACCTTGAGCAGCTGCTGTAGTAGCTTCTTGTTGTTGTTTGATTAGAGTGTCAAGAGCTACTTGGGAATCCGGTACATCCAATGGAGTTGCATCACTAGGAGGAGTAGGAGAGACAGTGGTGGAGTAGGATGGAACCACAAAAATGTCATCCTCGTCATCTGAATCAGAAAGACTAGAAGGAACACTAGTACGAGAAGTTACAAACACTTATGGGCCTTGGATGTTTGACTTCTCTTCAAAATACCTGAGATTTATAGTTTCAATGATCCGCTTGGCTTGGAGATTGTAGACACGATAGGCCCGAGAGTGAGCTGAGTATCCTACAATGTATCCTTCATCTGCCTTGCCATCAAACTTACCCAAATAGTCACTAGTATTCAAAATGGTGAATGGACACCCAAAAGGCTTCAAATGAGCAATATTTGGAACTTTGCCTGTTAGAAGCTCATAAGGAGTCTTCTTGTGAGGATTGGTAATAGAAACCCTATTCAAAACGTAACTTGCAGTATTAACATCTTCTGTCCAGAACATGGTAGGAAGCTTGGAATCGGCAAGCATAGTTCTTGCTGCTTCTATTAGTGTCCTGTTCTTTCTTTCTGCCACACCATTCTGTTGAGGAGTCCTCGCTGCACTATAATCTCTTTTGATACCTTTAGCATTACAAAGTGCTATGAGGTCTTTATTTTTGAACTCGGTTCCATTGTCGCAACGAATACCTTTAACCTTCTTGGTCAACTGGTTCTCTATCAGGGTAAGAAAATCTCTAAGAATTGAGTAGGTCTCACTCTTGGCAGCCATGAAGAACACCCACGTAAACCTGCTATATCCATCAGTTACCACCAGACAGAATTGCTTGTGGTCAATGCTTCTAATGGAAGTAGGACCAAATAAATCCATGTGTAGTAGCTGCAATGGTTCAGTGATAAGACTAAGAGCAGTAATGGCCTTGAAGGATGCTTTGTGCTGTTTGCCTTTGCTGCAAGCAATACAATTTATATCATTTCTAAACGACTTGGGAGGTAAACCAGAGACCAGGTTCAGATTTGCAAGTTTGTGAATGGTCTTGAAGTTCACATGCCCCATCCTTCTATGCCATTGAGTGGCTTCATCCTCTGAGGCCTTAGCAACCAGACACGCTAGTTAACCAGTAGGGTTGACTTCATTCAACTTGATACTATAGAGATTGTGTCTTCTAGGGATTCTGAGCAGAACTTGTGAGTCATCCGGAAGCTGAAAGTCTTTGGAAAGCACAAGTGCATCAGTATCGGTGAAGAGAACAAACTGCTTCTTGTCACAAATATGAGAGACCGATATCAAGTTGAAGTGCTGAAGTGCTTCTACATAGTAGACCTGCTCAAAATTTAGATTAGGAGTCTTTATCGTTCCTTTGCCAGTGATCCTGCCTTCACCCCCACCAAAATAGACCTTGCCTCCATGAAATGGAACAAAGTTAGAGAGAAGGCTTTTATTTCCTGTCATGCTCCTGGAGCAACCACTATCAACAATGCCTAGACTAGGATCTTGGTATGGAGTAACCTACAACAACAAGTTAATAAAAATGCAAACGTTAGTGTCTTAAGGGGACGCAAACCTTTTCAGGTTTGAGCCTGCCTTGTGGATCTTTAGAAGAGAGCCAAGAAGATTGATGAGGTCCACCGTTGTTCCTTGGTTGCCTATGCATCATATGGGTATTATTATTTGACCAAGAACAACCTGCTGAGGACTTAACAGCAGTTCCCAAACGTCCCAAACCAAAATACGTGTGGTCCAAAGTATGTGGATAAACTGGATTAAAATTTTGAAAATAATTACTAGTGGTTTGTAATCCAATGTTTCTCCACTGATCAGAAACTAAAGGAGAGGACCTTCTAGAAGAAGAAAACGATTGAGCACTAGGATTGAGTCTTCTAGAAGTATATGGGACAGCTCCTGGTGGACCAGGATCAGGAAAAGCATGATTAACAGAAGCATATGTGTCATAAAAATCACAATCTTTAATTAAATGAAAGGCACTGCCACAAACAAAACATGTTTTGAAAGACCTTTTATTAGAATGAGATTGTTTCATACTGCCTACATTATTACACACAATTCTAGGAGAAACATTCTTCCTAAGACTCAATAAACTAGGACCAGACACACTTGACATAACAACAACTCTTTCTTCACACTTCCTAGCACCAGTAGCAGCATGATCATTCAACTTGGAACTTGTAGGTCTCGACTCTTCACTTGAACCACGAGATGCAGAGTCACTGGCTTTGTCACTGAAAGTACACGAGACAAAGTCATTAGAATTAGTAGAACTTTTTGGGGACTCATGCATCTGTAATCCATCCAAGTCATTATGCCATGAAGTGGGCATAAAAGTTCCAGTAAGAGGAGGAGGGACATCATGCATTTCTGCTGCTGGTTTAAACCTATTGTAACTAGGTTTTCCCTCATCCTCTTTGTCGGCATCAAAGACACTTGAGAAAGATAAATCAAACACATCTTCTGAATCAATATATTTTTCAAATCCTAAGCCTCTTTTAGTTCTACCAGACATGCTACTATTAATTAATTTTGAAAGATTTTTTGGTGCCTTTTGCCATTTTTCAAATCTCAGCATTGTAGCATCTAATTTTTCTTGCATCTCCTCTTTTTCTTTGATACTGGTATCTCTTACTTTTTCTGTATATTTAAGCATATTAGTTGTGTTTTCTAAATCGATGCTTAGTATCCGAATTTTATCCTCATACTCACGTTGAGTATCTTGTAGCCACCTCTTTTGTTGGTCCAATGTGTTTAAAGAAGCCTTATAGGCTTGAACCTCTAAAAAGTACTTATCATTTTGATCATTTACTTCATTAAATTGGGACAACAATTTAGAGTATTTATCATCACAACCAAGAGGACAATGTTGTACCTGAGAAGAGATGCCCATAAGAGCAAACTCGTCTGCTCTTCTGCATCAGAGAGATTCCCAGCAATCATTGCAAATACGTCAGTCGAGGATTCAGCAGATTCAAAAGTAGGAGTCTGATGATCATTCCAGTTGACCATAGAGTCAACAGATACCAGTGCCTTCTTGTCATCTTTTACCTCCTGAACCTTAAAAGCTGAGTACTTGCTCTTCTCCTGATCATTCTTGGTAGGGCACTCCCTTGCAAAGTGACCTTGTTACTGGCAGTTATAGCATCGAACCTTGCTTCTGTCGAATCTTGATGGCTCTCGAGGGTTGTAATTAAATTTCCGTCCTGCTTTCTTCTCAAACTTGTGAACCCTAAGAGTGAGCATGGCCATCTGCCATTTAAGATCCATTTCATCCAGGTCAAGTTTATCGACCTGTTTGAAGTCATCAAAAGCAAGTTTTTGTTGAGCATCAACATCAGCCACAAAAGAATGGAGAACAGCTTCTACCATACTACCAGACTTGGCAGTAGGATCAGGAGCAGAAGTATGCTGAAAAGTATGTTGAGAGGACACAGTATTGCTTGGGCTACTAGCATATGACATGGGACTGGATGCAATAGAACTCACAAAGGCAGAGTTAGCAGGAGTGGGAAAAGAGTCACTTGAAAAACCTCTCACATGGGGTTCAAAAGTTCTGAGCTTATGAAACAGATCATCAAAGTTGAGATAGTCAAGCCCACCTTTGGCTTTGAGAGAGATCACCACCTGATTCCATGAGTAGGGTAAGGCTTTAGGAAACCTTGAATTAATATCACCATCATCAGGCTTTGACCGAAGTTGATTCAATTGGCTCAATATCTTCTGGAACCTATCATATCCTTGATGTAAACCTTCAGTTTCTGAGATTTTGAATTCTGTGAATTCATCTCTCAGCATGGATCTTCGCATTTTCTTTGACTCCTCATTCCCACCAAACCTTGCTTTTATGCCATTCCAGATCTCTCTGGCATCATCCAAATGGTAGAAGTCACCCATGTGATCTTCAGGAAGAGATTGAAGCAAAATCGTTTTTGCTTTGACCTCCTTCTGAATAGCTATGATTTCTTCATGAGATTTAGGGTCAAGAAGAGTAATATTACCATTCTTGTCTCTTCCAGTTAGCTTCCTGTTGTTCCCATTCAGAATGATCTTCCAAAGATCTTGATCAGTATTGGTGATCCACCATTCCATCTTCATTGCCCAGTTATCATATTCATCCTTTTTCAGAAGAGGGAATTTACCATTTGTGTTGGAAACCGTAGCAACGATCTGCTGAGGTTGCACAATTTTAGGAGTGCTGTCTTCTCCTGTTTGAGTAGAAGTTGAGGCAGACATGATAAAACAATAATGTCAGTAATAAGAATACTTGATTCTTCTTGTATAGAGACCCTCCCAGGCTCTGATACCACTTGTTGGGTCTACTAGATGTAGATCTTGCAGCCTGTCAAGAACGGTGTATGACTTCTGTAATCACAAGTCAATCCACAGAGAGACTCTATACGCAATATGAATGTAGAATACAAATATAATAAAGAAGAACAGGATAACTATAAAGACTTGATCCTTTCTAAGGATTTCTAATATTGATAATGACTAGAACTACGATTGGTGAAGGTGTGTGTAACCCTTCTGCCTAAGGTTCCTTTTATACTACAAGGAAACCGTAATACAACATTAAACAAAACGTGTAAAACTGATATGCATATCCTTTCCTAACATATCTCATGCATATCCTAACAGAATATTAAATAAATAATAAAGTTTGACTTCGACTAGGACCAGGAGCAGGACTTGCTCCTACTACTAGGACCAGGAGGAACTACATACCTCCTAGTCTACCTATTACATTTAACTATTACAATGGTCCTAACATATATATCCGTACACTAAGGGTATTTCTCAGCCGTATTTCTCTTTCCATGTCCCAATACGGCCGGTACTAAAGGGCAAAGCTAGGATATCAAGATTACGTGCATGGAATGAGGCGCCATCTTTCTTTCATTCTTTAATGCATTTACATACTTTTGCTTTACTGGACATTGTTTAGTCCTTCCTTTACATTCTATACTTATGCATTTTGTGTGTGGAGCTTATATGGATCTAATGTTTGTTTTCGGATTCTTTTATGGTCATTTAATGTTTTAGATATTTACCTTGTATGCTTTGATGACATGCCATAATTATTTTGTGATATTCCGTTTATCAAAATGGGGTGTTAAACTTATGGTATCAGAGCCAAGGTTTCAACCTGTAGGCTCTTAAAATTGACCTGTGACTAGTGGGTAGTCATCAGCGTCTTCCTAAATCTGACAGTTTGTTTTCATGCATTCATTTCAAGTATCATTGTTGCAGAAATTTTGACTAAGTAATGGTTGGTATAGGACTGGCCATATTTAGTCGCATGTGCTTTTAAATCAAATCATTTTGCTTGGTGAACGAACCCATAGGCGTTCACATTATCACACATCATTTTATTTTGATGAACCGACCCATAGGTTTTCATCCTCATTATGTCAATTTTGTTTTGGTGAACCGACCCATAGGCGTTCACCCAAACTCATGTCATTTGCATTTGGCTATGCCTTCATTAACTGTTTCATGCATCATTTTATTACGTTTATCATATGTTCTAATCAAATTAATCATTTCATTTTCATTTTAAACTGTCCGATGGTCATGACACGCGAACAAGAGCCAGCAGCAGTTGTCCAAGCAGCTCTGCAAGCCATGCTTCCCTAAATCAGGAACCAGATTCGGGCTGAATACCAGAACATCCCGAATCAGAACAACAATCCTCCCTCTCCCCCACCTGTTACTTTGTACACTTGGCTTGAGAGGTTTAACAAGCAGAAGCCAAGATCTTTTGACAAGGCTAAGACTTCATATGATGCGGAAGGCTGGATTTCACATATGGAGAAATTTTTTGATGCTATGGGATGTGATGGTGTCTACAAGGAAAGGTTGGTTTGCTATTAGTTTGAAGGTGATTCCCTGCATTGGTGGAGAGCTTACAAGTTAGCTAATGGAGGTGATGTTTGGCTAGCTGCATTGACTTGGGATCAATTCAAGACTTTATTCTATGGGTAGTTCTTTCCGACATCTTAGTAGGAGGGACTCAAGAGGGACTATCACTCCATTCGTTAGAGAATTGGAGAGACTAGCACTGAGTTCATGCAAAGGTTTCTTAGGTTGGCTGGATTTCTAGGTGCGACTGTGGGTACTGCGGAAGAACAAGCTAAGCACTTTCGCTAGGCTCTGCACGCCTCTACAACAGCTCGTTTACTTATTGATACTTATGCTAATGTGGCACAAGTTAATGATGCACCACGTAGCTTGGAAATGCTACATGAGTGTGATGACTACGAGGAACAAGCTCGTCCCAAGAAGAGGTATAAATTTCAGTCATCAAGCTTTATCATCTCATTTCAATCTTTATGTTCATTTATACCTTTTCCCATCCAATTGTATCTTCAGGCAGAAGGGTGGAGACCGTTTCCAACCAGCCACTTAGCAGAATGCCGACAAGGGCCACGATCAATTTAACAACTGATGAGACTGCTTTTATACATAGTCTCATCGTCCAACATGGGCTTAAAATGCATTAAATATCATTAAAAATGCCAAATATATGCTTGTGTTTGTTGCTTGTGTATTTTAGGTACGGATATTGAGGACTTGACAAAAGATCAAAAAGAATCAAGCAAAAACGAACACAGGAAACTTAGCTGCACAATGAACCGGACCCGAATCATGAATTTCCAAAGAAGACCTTGAAGAATTGAAGATTGGCAAGATTGGTCCTTCAACTTTGGAAGACTTGGCAATATATACCCTTGTAAAACTCATAAATTACATTGGGGTCCCTAAATTACCAAGAGTATACAAGAAAAGCCCTTGAAGATTGCATTTATTGCACTTTTGGTCCTTATTCAAAGTTTATAAACTACTTGTGCCAAAATGACAAACTGCCCAAAGTTAATAACAAAGGAAAAAAGTTTAGGGGCTATTATTTACAAAGTGAAGAAGTGAAGAGACATGGGGGGCTAAAACTGGCCAGACAACAATCTCCCATCCACCACTCAACACCCTACACGTCACCTCCCATTCCACCTCCACCAATCAGCTTCCATTCTCCCTCCACGTCTGATTTCCACCATCACCAATTTAACTTAATTATCCCTTCCCTCCTAACACCCATTTTAAATACTATTAAACCCAAATCGGATTAAAAACTACCCCTAATCCCCTAAGAACCCTAACTTTCCCAGGATTAATTACCCCTAAATTAAGGGGTTTTTGTCCAATCTTTTCCAGATCCTTAATTCTACTTAACCTAAACCAAACCCAACCACAAAAACCTTCACCACTTCACCCCATGTGACTGTGGGGACCTCCCCTGCACGTCACTTTCCCCCTCAAAACCAAAACCCGACCAAATCAACGACCAAGACAAATTCCTTGGCCCCAAAGTCCATTTCAACGTCCAAGATCACTTATGCAAGATGTCAACAAGGACAAACATCACATGGGCACAATTTGACCACTTTTTCAGTCAAGATTCCAAGGGCTTTTTGGATATTTTAGTTCATTAGGGTTTTAGCATTCTAGAGGGTTCTGTTTAAGCTTATAAAAGGAGCACTCAACATGTGAGCTGCCCTTTGTTCCAGTTTTTGCTTTTCTACATTTTGTAATTCCTTTTTTAAAAATTAATGAAAGTTGGTATGTTTTAAATCTGTAATTCCTTTTTATTGTTTTAAAAGTTGGTGTGTGTTAGAAAAGCAAGCTGAGTTCCAGAATTGATTGTTGAGTGTTTTGAGTTTTCAAAAAGAGAAGTTTCAAGTTTCTGAAATCTGTTTTTTATTTGTTTGGCAAATAGGTTCATAAGCCCCATAAGCGGTTTTATTTGGGCTTATATATGTCCATTGAACCCTGATATCTTGGAGATATCAAGATTCAGTGGGTATAAAAGCTTGGGTAAAAGGCATTGTGAGGTGAGAGACCTTTTTTTTGCTGATTTTTACCCATTTGGTTAACACTCACTATATCAAAAGCTACAAGCCAAAAGCTTGTAGCATTTGATATTTGAAGTTTTTCTTTTTGGTTTGTGGTGATTGTGCAGGAAAGGACCCATATATTATCAAAAGGTTGGAGTATTTCTACTCAATCAGCAACCTCATTCATCCCATATTTCTTCCAAGGACCCCTGGCTTACCTAGTTGTTGTTTAAGTTCAGGGGAGCATAGCTGACCCTCACTAGGATGCAAAGTGAGGGAGGTGCTCATTCTCCTTCATTTCTCCTTTTTCTCTCTTAATTTTTCTAAAATCTTCTTGCAATATGATTATGCATGAATCTGCTTTGAGTTGATTGTTTTCTGTTTGATTTAGCTTGTTTAGGGTGTCTTTGCATGCTTAGATAGATTAGAACTATTTTGGTTAAGTTTTGGAGAGATTTGGTGTGTTAAAAGTGAAATCAGCAAGTTAAAAGGGTGTTTGGATTCAGTTTTTAGAAGCATTTTGTGGAATAAAAATGATTTAAAATCAGTTTAATTACACTCAATTTAGTAGCTTTGAGTTTTATCAATTGTTTGAGTAGAATTTGGTAAGTTTTGGAATAAAATGTATGCATAACCTTGAAACTTATCTTCAAAATCTGTTTAAGCCAATACTGCCTTGATTTTTGTGAAATCTGTCATACAAATCTTTGTGCTTGATAGGTTATAAGTTAGTTTAGGCTTTGTGAGTGATTTGGGGAAGTTATTAAGTGAATTGAGTGAGTTTTGGCCAACCAAAACTCACCCAATTTCACACTGCATCAGCCAGTGCCCCCTAGACCCCTTGCCTTCATATCAGTGACTGGATTGAGCTAGTTTTGTGTGATCTTTGTGAGCCAACTTGTGTTTTTCTTGTATATTGTGACTCCCCACAACCCAACTGGTTGTGGGGGTGCCTTGTCTTGCCAAAACAACTAAGTAACCATCAAGAACAAGCTCAAATCAGGTTTACAAGCATCATTGATTGTCTGAGCCATCAGATAACGTTTCTTTGTTTCATCAGATATCAGACAAGACTGTTTTTTTGTTCTTTTATTACTGTAGCATATTGAGTTGAACTGGGCACGTTTTTGTGGTTTCTAGATCTTTATCTTGTTTGCTTTTAAATGTTTTTTGTGTTTTAGAAGTTATTAAGTTACTGATTTTAAGTTTTATAAAAAGAAAAGAAAAAAAAAGTTTTTTTACAAAGAGGACGTGACCAGGACTCGAACCTGCGCCACTCCTCTCACACACAAACGTGTTTACCATATGCCCTAGGGTCTTTGACTGGTAACCTTTTGTACCATTAATTATTTAAGGTATATTGGTTTGTAGCTTATTCAAACAAGCAGTTGAGTAATAAGCTGTTTGTAGCTTATTTGCTATTGCTTTTCACCATTTAGCATTTTTCCTTGGTTCTTTATTAGGTTTAGGACTTTTTGGCTTAAAAAGTTTATTTTTCACGTGAATAGTTAAATTATTAGGAATATTTTAAGTTTTAATTTTAGAAAGTAAATAAAAAATAGAAAAAAGTGTTTTAAAAATCTGGAAAAATAGTTTTTAAGTTTTTAACAGTATTTTTGAGGTTTACATCAATTAAAGTTTTCAAACTAACTTATTTTTGATTTTATATGATTTTAGGTTTTTTGATCAATTTTAAATATTAATATAAAATTATTAAAAAGGTTTTGGAAACTTTTGATTGCATTTCTGTCTTAGTTACATTTTTCTAGATTTTTGGTAATTTTTAGAATTTTTTTATAAACTTTTAATTTTTTATATTATTTTATTATTAAAAATTGAAAGTTATTTTTTCTACTTTTTTCATTTTCCTAGTTCAAATATATAAAGTTAGGAGTTTTGCAACTTTTAGAATATTTTCATTGTCCTTAGATTTATTTTTATAATTATTTTTAGTTCTATTAGTTTTTAATAGTTTTTAATTGTTTAAAAATAGTTTTTAGTGGTTTTAAAATTTTGAAAAATACTTTTAGCTTAATTAGGTTATTGTAAAGGTTTACAAACTTTAAGATCTTGTTTTGGACTTTTTAATAGTTAATATTGATTTTTAGGGCTTTAATTAGCATTAAAAAGTCATTATTTAATTAATTAAAAGGTTTTGGCAAGTTTGGATTTTTTGTAAACTCTTAGAATATTTTGTGGATTTTTAGTGATTTTTAGGAATTTTTAGGGTAAAATTTTAATTTAGGTGCTTTTTTACGGTTTTACGTGTACACCTTTTTCGTCTTAGTTTAATCCGTCTTCATAACCGTCATTCTCTTATTATCCCCTTTCTATTTTTATTTCACACAAATATAATCACAAAGATAATCATTTCATTAGACACACACTAAACCTCCTTGAGAACGATCCCCATTTTGGGTCATTAGTGCTTGGTTTTCCTAAACCGACACTTAACGCTTACCACTATTTTGCCTTCCTTTTCCTAAAGGGGTAAAAACTCTACATCACTTTTGGCGCCACTGCCGGGGAGGCGTGTTGTGTTTTGATTTGAACAATTGTTGTTTTTATATAGCCATAATAGTATTTGTATTAGTAGCACTCTACTAATACGTATTATCGGTTTTTCGTTTTTTTTGTGAATACTATTACTATACTGTATACGTAGAACAATAAATACACAAGTACTCCAAATACGTGAGAAATCACAACCTTGACTTGGGAGGTCATTACCCAATCATTGTATTCGAATCTCAAACCAAAGAAAAAAGGCAAAAATAGATAAATACTTTCGAGAAGATCGATTTTGAAAAATACAAACTATAAGGTGGGTATCAGGCGGATATTATAAAATATATCCTAAGGAAAAAGGCTCTTAAGTGCTTCGTGCCGCCTCGTTTCCCCGCGTGCTTGTGAGTATTTGATTTTGAGAGCTAATCGAGGGTTTTGCCGCCCAAAGTATTATTAAGTATCATATATACTTTCTTGGTTTTATTTGATTAAACCCTCTTGAACGTTTTGGTATTCCACCAACGTTCTAAAGTCATCGATGACGTTCACTTCACGTGATCGTTTTCATTCCTTGAGGCTTCTTTAATCAAGAGATTTGATTAAGGAGGAGATTTGTAGATTTTTTTCTACTTAATACAATTCCAAAATCCAAAAAAGTAAAAACAATCAAAAATCCAAAAAAATATTGAAAAAGTAAAAACACCAAAAAGAATCTTCTTTGCTCATCCCCACGTTGTACGTGACGTTTATGCTTACTCGTAATCAAGAAAGACGTACACATAAACGAAAAAACAAAAAGGAGTCTACACCTACTCCTAATCTTTCTAGTGAAGAGACTCCAAGTGAGGAACCTATTGTAGAACAAGAAGCTATCATGGCTAATCATACTATGATGGAGTTGCTTCAAGCACCCACCGAGGGTTTTGGAGAGGCCATTGTGATTCCCGCCATCCTTGTGGAGAACTTCGAGATCAAGACGGGTTTAATGTCTATGCTTCAAGCCAACAAGCTTCGCGGACACGAAAAAGACAACCCACATTATCACATTAGGCAATTTTGATCGTCTCACCGCGACAAGCAAGTTTAAGGATGTACCACACGATGCCATTAAGATGATGTTGTTTCCATACTCGTTAGATGGACCCGCCAAGATATGGCTCGAGAAAGAACCCCCAAATTCGATTTTGACGTGGGGTGATCTCGTTTCTAAATTTGTGAATCAATTTTTTCCACCATCTAAAACAACACATTTGAAAAACGAGATTTCACGATTTACACAAAGATCTAATGAAAGTTTTTCAATGGCTTGGGAAAGGTTTAAAGAAATGTTACATGAATGTCCACACCATGATTTTTCCGAATTGCATCAAATTGACACTTTTTATAATATGCTTAATGATCATGAACGAGATTACCTAAATGCCGGCTCGGGTGGTAATTTTTTTGTGCAAAACGACCGATGAGGCTTTGAAAATCATTGAGAATAGGTCCAAGGTTTATAGCCCTCGTAACACACCGAGTGTTGCCAATTTGGGTTCGTCATAGTCTCGTAGCATTAATGCCTTGCAAGATGAAGCAAATGAAGAGAATCGGTTTTTCGATAGGTTTTCGACTCTTATGACTCATTGGAAAGCACAAGATGCTTTGAATTCTGCATAGGTTAAGGCGGTTGCCAACAGTTGTATTTCGTGTGGTGGAGCTCATGATTTTTCCGAGTGCATCACCGCGGATGGTAACACTTCGAATGCTTATGTAGCCACGGGAACTTATAACCAAAAAGGTCAAGGTTCCCGCCCAAATCAAGCTCCACAAAATCAAAATGCTAACAACTATCGAAACAACAATCAAAGTGGTGCTTATCAAGGAAATCAACGTAACTACAACAAGGGTAATTATGAAAGTGTAAATGGGCAAGTTTCAAACCAAAACCAAAACCGTGATTTTCAAACTACCACTCAAGGTTTTCAAAATGATCACACCAAAAATCTTCAAGGAGAATTATTGAATTATGCTAAAGCAAACGATGCCAAGTTTGATAATATGCAACGTGAAATGGTTAGCTTAAGATCCGAGTTGAAAAACGAGCTTAAAAACGAACTTGCTAATGAACTTAAGACTCATGCTAATAAAATGGAAGGAAATGTTCAACGTCTCCAACAAAATCAACAAAAAATGGAGCAAGGTCAACACGAGATTAAGCAAGAATTGTTAAAAGCGGATGCTAGGCAATCTAAGTTTGAAGATCGAATGGGAAAAATGTTTGAAGCTATCATGAGTAAACCTTCTTCTTCGGGTGGTCTTCCTAGTGATACCATCGTAAACCCGAAAGGAGAATTGAAGGTTATTACCACTCGTAGTGGTAAAACTTTCAAAGAACCCATTTCTCGTCCAAGTACTTCTATGGAGAAGGAAAAAGAGAAAGAACCCGAGGTGGTGGTAGAAAAGGAGCAAATTCCAAGCCCACGAAGTACCGCTCAAACCACACCTACGGTTAAACCAATACCAATAGTGGAACCCGAGATTCCAAGGCCATTGCCTATGCCCCAACCCACACCACCCTTACCTTATCCTTCAAGACGAAAAAAGGAAAAGGCACAAGAACGAAATAATTATCAATTTTAACTTTTTATGAAAATGTTCCGTGACTTGCATTTCAATATAAGTTTTGCCGACGCCTTTTTCATGATGCCTCGATTTGCCGCAAACTTTAAAAGTATGTTGAATAACAAAGAGAAATTGCAAAAGTCGTCTAGTTGTTCTTCGGTTTTTCTTAGCCGCATACCTCCAAAAGTCGGTGATCCTGGTAAATTTTTAATCCCATGTGCAATACAAGATATGGAGGATTGCTACGCCTTGGCCGATCTTGGTGCTAGTATAAATTTGATGCCTCTTGAGATTTTTAAGTCGCTCAATCTTCCTAATCTCACTCCTTCAAGAATGTCAATCGAGATGGCCGATCATTCTACGATTATAGCTTGTGGAGTAGCCGAGGACGTCTTCGTGAAAGTTGGAAAGTTATACTATCCCGTAGACTTTATTGTTGTTGACATCCCCATCGATCCTAAAGTTCCTCTAATTTTAGGTCGATCATTTTTGGATACCTTGAGAGCACTTATCGATGTGCATGCTAGGAAAATCACTCTTCGTTTCAATGAGGAAGAACTCGTCATAAATGCAACTCAAAACTCCACACTTTCTCATGTGTATTCTATCACGTCTTTGAACAATGTCAATCCCATCAAAAACATTTGCAAAAGGATTTCAAAGAGAGTTTTAGGAGTTGATGATAAAAACGATTTTCCGTCCCCTCCGCCGGTGGAGTTTAAGAGTGTTAAGCCTACGTTTCCAATCACGAATGATTCTTCGGATGATGAATATGTTGACCCCGATGGGGAAGTTTTCTTTGTTGACAAACGTTTTGAGAACTTACCACCACCAAAACCAAAACGGTTTTCAAATGAGAGAATTTTTAGTGTAACTAACATTGCTTTAGAAACACCAGATATTTTTGACATAATTAAGTCATGTTTTCATAAGGAGAGTTTAAAAGATGAAAAAGGGAAAGATTTTAAATTGGATTTAAAAGATTTTTCTAAAACACTAACTCCGTCATCACCTCGTGTTTTGAGTGATACAAGCTCGTCTTCTCCTTTTGACGATGCTTTGTGTGGACTTAGTGTGAGGGAAGCCCCTTATGTTCCCTTCCCTTTCTCCACCGAGGACGAGATATTTGATCCCGGAATTGCTTATAAAGGGAAATCTCGGTCTTCCACCGATGCAATAAATGGAAAATCTTTCTATTTGATTGGTGCGAGTCTACCTCGAGTAGCTCATGGTTTTTGTGACTTACCCATTGTCCCACCCTTCTATTTCTTCTCATCTATTTTCTTGAAACCCTTTGGGTTTGTGTTGACACATGATGAAATGGCGTTGATTTGTTTTTCCAATGAAAACGAGAACGCCATCTTCGATCCTGGTATTTTGCACCATCAAAGGACTTAGTTCTTAATACTGGTTGTTTTTGGACCTTGTTTATCATGTAAGCCCCACCAAAATTGACCATGCCAAGATAATCCCTAAATGATCACATTTATGGGGATTCGAGTCGAGCTTTTGACTCGGTTATCAAAAACAAGGTGCCTCGTGGGGGAAACCCATGCTTATCAATGTACATATTATTGCTTTCTAATTAGTTTTAATGTGAGGGGATTTGTGCCCTTCCAACCTTTGTTCCGTGGTTGTTTGTGAATTGTGGTTTTTAGATCTTGATCTTCACGATTGGAGCCTCTTGTGTTCGTTTCATGGGAGCACTCGATCGTTTGCTTTGAAGACTTTCTCAATATCCATGATATATCCTTTGATGTTCTAACCTTAGGTTTTTAGCACACTTCATAAAACGGCTATTGATTTAACGGTTACACCCTTTCCATGCTAGATTAGGCATTCGACTACGTCTCTAGTATGGGGGTGTTTACACCCCTAGACTCGAAACATTGAGGACAATGTTTAACTTTAGTATGAGGGGGGGGGGGGGGGTGAATAGATACTTGCCTTGCCAAACCTTCACTCTTTCCAAAGTTTATCTTTTTGTTTATCGTTTTGTTGCAAAATAAGGCTAAAAATGGCAAAATTTTAAATTTTTTCTCATGTTTTATAAGTGTTTGAAGACACGAATGTAGGTTTTCCGATGGCGAGAATAAGAGTAATTTTTGACTCGACCGTGCGTGTTGAGCACTTAGCTTTGATTCCTTAACTTCACATTAGGCTAAGTCTCTTAAATGAGGACGAGAAATGATAGGGTTAATTATAAGTTACTATGCTAAACGTAGAGTACTCGTATTCTTTCAAAAACTCATGTGTTCTTGTTGTTTGCTTATTCTCCCTTCGCATGTAAATATTTTTTGCTTAATAAATATTGACTTAGCGGTTTAGTCTTGATTGTTGGGTTTCTAGTCTTTTCTAGTAGCTTTCGTGTAATTAAATTGTGAAGACATTAAGGTATCGCCAGCGTCACGGTTTTGAAGTATTGGCAACCCGAATAATCAAAAGCTTCACCCAATAATAAGATTTCAAGTGCTCACCTAAATCAAGCAAACAATTTGAAGCCCCACAAGGCCGAAAATTCTATGCAAAATTGAAAGTGAATGAAGCCTTAATCTTCGAAGCTTTAAAGATCAAAAATTCGCCTTAGCATGAGGATATACGTCTTTGGCTAATAAAACTACCGATGAGATGGATAATAAAAGGCAAGGCAAGACCAAAGTCATAATAAAAGCTTCATGGCGAAGTTGAATAAAAGATGGAGGTAAACCAAAGATAATAAGGCCCTTCCGTTAGGGGGCGTATAAAAGTCTTGGTAACAAGTCTCATGTTTAAAACCGTTATAAAACCGTGTTTATCGATCTTTCTTGTTGACTTAATTTTTTGACACCGTTGTCTATTAAGAGGGGTTATTGATTTGACGGTCTTGGTTACACCGTTAGGACTCTATTTTTAGACCTAAATCTCTATTATCGCATAAGTCAAACAATGTATCCTCGTGAAACATTCAAGACAAAATAAAATATAAGAGATACAACTTAGGAAATTGGGAGGATAAGTACATGATTAGGGCATATGAGTAGTGTTAGCATTACTAACTTATAATGACAATGATCTCGTTGCACGCTTGGCATGGAATTGGGGTGAAAATCGAGGACGATGAAATTATTTCTAACGAATCATTCACGTGTTCTTATTCTATGAACCTAAACGTCCCATTTTGCGATGAAAATCATACATTATGTCTAAAATGCAAGTAGTAGCAATAGTAGTAGTGTAGCTAGTTTATCATTCAATAATGTGAATAAAAATGAATTTTGGAGGTGCTACGATACTTTATTCTAGGATTGCGTGAGGGCACGACAATGGTTTAGTATGGGGGAGTGATGAGACTGCTTTTATACATAGTCTCATCGTCCAACATGGGCTTAAAATGCATTAAATATCATTAAAAATGGCAAATATATGCTTGTGTTTGTTGCTTGTGTATTTTAGGTACGGATATTGAGGAATTGACAAAAGATCACAAAGAATCAAGCAAAAACAAACACGGGAAACGAAGCCGCACAATGAACCGGACCCGAATCATGAATTTCCAAAGAAGACCTTGAAGAATTGAAGATTGGCAAGATTGGTCCTTCAACTTTGGAAGACTTAGCTATTTATACCCTTGTAAAACTCATAAATTACATTGGGGTCCCTAAATTACCAAGAGTATACAAGAAAAGCCCTTGAAGATTGCATTTATTGCACTTTTGGTCCTTATTCAAAGTTTATAAACTACTTGTGCCAAAAATGACAAACTGCCCAAAGTTAATAACAAAGGAAAAAAGTTTAGGGGCTATTATTTACAAAGTGAAGAAGTGAAGAGACATGGGGGGCCAAAACTGGCCAGACAACAATCTCCCATCCACCACTCAACACCCTACACGTCACCTCCCATTCCACCTCCACCAATCAGCTTCCATTCTCCCTCCACGTTTGATTTCCACCATCACCAATATTACTTAATTATCCCTTCCCTCCTAAACACCCATTTTAAATACTATTAAACCCAAATCAGATTAGAAACTACCCCTAATCCCCCAAGAACCCTAACTTCCCCAGGATTAATTACCCCCAAATCAAGGGGTTTTTGTCCAATCTTTTCCAGATCCTTAATTTTACTTAACCTAAACCAGACCCAACCACAAAAACCTTCACCACTTCACCCCATGTGACTGTGGGGACCTCCCCTACACGTCACTTTCCCCCTCAAAACCAAAACCTGACCAAATCAACGACCAAGACAAATTCCTTGGCCCCAAAGTCTATTTCAACGTCCAAGATCACTTATGTAAGCTGTCAACAAGGACAAACATCACATGGGCACAATTTGACCACTTTTTCAGTCAAGATTCCAAGGGCTTTTTGGAGATTTCAGTTCATTAGGGTTTTAGCATTCTAGAGGGTTCTGTTTAAGCTTATAAAAGGAGCACTCAACATGTGAGCTGCCGTTTGTTCCAGTTTTGCTTTTCTACATTTTGTAATTCCTTTTTAAAAATTAATGAAAGTTGGTATGTTTTAAATCTGTAATTCCTTTTTATTGTTTTAAAAGTTGGTGTGTGTTAGAAAAGCAAGCTGAGTTTCATAATTGATTGTTGAGTGTTTTGAGTTTTCAAAAAGAGAAGTTTCAAGTTTCTGAAATCCGTTTTTTATTTGTTTGGCAAATAGGTTCATAAGCCCCATAAGCTGTTTTATTTGGGCTTATATATGTCCATTGAACCCTGATATCTTGGAGATATCAAGATTCAGTGGGTATAAAAGCTTGGGTAAAAGGCATTGTGAGGTGAGAGACCTTTTTTTGCTGATTTTTACCCATTTGGTTAACACTCACTATATCAAAAGCTACAAGCCAAAAGCTTGTAGCATTTGATATTTGAAGTTTTTCTTTTTGGTTTGTGGTGATTGTGCAGGGAAGGACCCATATATCATCAAAAGGTTGGAGTATTTCTACTCAATCAGCAACCTCATTCATCCCATATTTCTTCCAAGGACCCCTGGCTTACCTAGTTGTTGGTTAAGTTCAGGGGAGCATAGCTGACCCTCACTAGCATGCAAAGTGAGGGAGGTGCTCATTCTCCTTCATTTCTCCCTTTTCTCTCTTAATTTTTCTGAAATCTGCTTGCAATATGATTATGCATGAATCTGCTTTGAGTTGATTGTTTTCTGTTTGATTTAGCTGGTTTAGGGTGTCTTTGCATGCTTAGATAGATTAAAACCATTTTGGTTAAGTTTTGAAGAGATTTGGTGTGTTAAAAGTGAAATCAGCAAGTTAAAAGGGTGTTTGGATTCAGGTTTTAGAAGCATTTTGTGGAATAAAAATGATTTAAAATCAGTTTAATTACACTCAATTTAGTAGCTTTGAGTTTTATCAATTGTTTGAGTAGGATTTGGTAAGTTTTGGAAGAAAATGTATGCATAACCTTGAAACTTAGCTTCAAAATCTGTTTAAGCCAATACTGCCTTGATTTTTGTGAAATCTGTCATACAAATCTTTGTGCTTGATAGGTTATAAGTTAGTTTAGGCTTTGTGAGTGATTTGGGGAAGTTATTGAGTGAATTGAGTGAGTTTTGGCCAACCAAAACTCACCTAATTGCACACTGCATCAGCCAGTGCCCCCTAGACCCCTTGCCTTCATATCAATGACTGGATTGAGCTAGTTTTGTGTGATCTTTGTGAGCCTACTTGTGTTTTTCCTGTATATTGTGACTCCCCACAACCCAACTGGTTGTGGGGGTGCCTTGTCTTGCCAAAACAACTAAGTAACCAACAAGAACAAGCTCAAATCAGGTTTACAAGCATCATTGATTGTCTGAGCCATCAGATACGTTTCTTTGTTTCATCAGATATCAGACAAGACTGTTTTTTTGTTCTTTTATTACTGTAGCATATTGAGTTGAACTGGGCACGTTTTTGTGGTTTCTAGATCTTTATCTTGTTTGCTTTTAAATGTTTTTTGTGTTTTAGAAGTTATTAAGTTACTGATTTTAAGTTTTATAAAAAGAAAAGAAAAAAAAAGTTTTTTTTACAAAAAGGACGTGGCCAGGACTCGAACCTGCACCACTCCTCTCACACACAAACGCGTTTACCATCTGCCCTAGGGTCTTTGAATGGTAACCTTTTGCACCATTAATTATTTAAGGTATATTGGTTTGTAGCTTATTCAAACAAGCAGTTGAGTAATAAGCTGTTTGTAGCTTATTTGCTTTTGCTTTTCACCATTTAGCATTTTTCCTTGGTTCTTTATTAGGTTTAGGACTTTTTGGCTTAAAAAGTTTATTTTTCACGTGAATAGTTAATTTATTAGGAATATTTTAAGTTTTAATTTTAGAAAGTAAATAAAAAATAGAAAAAAGTGTTTTAAAAATCTGGAAAAATAGTTTTTAAGTTTTTAACAGTATTTTGAGGTTTACATCAATTAAAGTTTTCAAACTAACTTATTTTTGATTTTATATGATTTTAGGGTTTTTGATCAACTTTAAATATTAATATAAAATTATTAAAAAGGTTTTGGAAACTTTTGATTGCATTTCTGTCTTAGTTACATTTTTCTAGATTTTTGGTAATTTCTTAGAATTTTCTTATAAACTTTTAATTTTTTTATATTATTTTATTATTATTTTATTATTAAAAATTAAAATTTAGTTTTTCTACTTTTTTCATTTTTCCTAGTTCAAATATATAAAGTTATGAGTTTTGCAACTTTTAGAATATTTTCATTGTCCTTAGATTTATTTTTATAATTAGTTTTAGTTCTATTAGTTTTTAATAGTTTTTAATTGTTTAAAAATAGTTTTTAGTGGTTTTAAATTTTTTAAAAATACTTTTTAGCTTAATTAGGTTATTGTAAATGTATACAAACTTTAAGATCTTGTTTTGGACTTTTTAATAGTTAATATTGATTTTAGGGCTTTAATTAGCATTAAAAAGTCATTATTTAATTAATTAAAAGGTTTTGGCAAGTTTGGATTTTTTGTAAACTCTTAGAATATTTTTTGTGGATTTTTAGTGATTTTTAGGAATTTTTAGGGTAAAATTTCAATTTAGGTGCTTTTTTACGGTTTTACGTGTACACCTTTTTCGTCTTAGTTTAATCCGTCTTTATAACCGTCATTCTCTTCTTATCCCCTTTCTATTTTTCTTTCTCACAAATATAATCACAAAGATAATTATTTCATTACACACACACTAAGCCTCCTTGAGAACGATCCCCATTTTGGGTCATTAGTGCTTGGTTTTCCTAAACTGACACTTAACGCTTACCACTATTTTGCCTTCCTTTTCCTAAAGGGGTAAAAACTCTACATCAACAACCGTTATAGATCTTACAAGAGGAACGGTAATGACAATTACCATAAAAACAACAACCAGACCAACAACAAACAGGTCCCTAAACTCTTAAACTTTTCTATGTTAAGTTGTTGTATGTTTTTACATACTAACATGTCAGCATCATAAATAGGAACTCTGCGAGTGGACGTGACTAAAATACTAAGGGCCAGCAGTCTAACAACTCGTCTTCATCTGGTAAAATATCGTTTAAACTTTAGTGCAGTCTTTTTTATGCCAAGTAATCATGTCTCACGAATATTTCTTAACAGGCTCTCAGGTAGCAAGGGTACCTCTAGGAGGTTACACCTACCCCATCTACACGACTTGTAGTCATAGACATCTCGGACCATGCCGTAAGTCAGCCCACGTCTGTTTCAAGTGCCGACTACCAGGACACATGTTGAAAGACTACAAGAAGGGAGACACCACTGGTACTTCTAGTGCTGCTCTTCCTAAGCCACCAGCTTCGGGACGTGTCTACACTACCACACGGGACCAAGCTAATAAGTCCTTATGTACTATCACTGGCATCCTCTTTATGAACGGTCATGCTGCGTTTGTTTTATTCGATACTAGTGCCACTCATTCAGTTATATCCTCTACATATTCCGCTAGGATTAATAAAATCCCTACGCCATTAGAGAATATCTTATGTATATCTACGCCTATGCGAGACTCTGTGTGAATTACCCAAGTGTACATAGATATTCCACTAGAATTCGATGACAAGATTCGCCTAGTAGACGCACTTCCTTTGGATATGTGGGAGTTTGATCTCATCTTATGCATGGATTGGTTATCCAAGAATCATGCTACTATCGATTGTCATACCTATCGGGTTATCTTCGGTGATGTTCAAGCACCAGAGTACGTTCACAATGGTTTTATACCAGAAAAGTCCATACAAATCATCTCCATGTTAGAAGCTCGTGTATTACTATCTCATGGTTAAGAAGGCTTCTTAGCTTCAATTCAGGATCTTACTACCGAAGTTCCATCAATCCAAGATCAACCAGTTGTTTCAGAATTTCCTGATGTATTCCCAGAAGAACTTTCGGGTATACCACCTACTCGAGAAGTAGAGTTTAACATCGAGCTCATCCCAGGAGCTCAACCAATCTCTAAGGCTCATTATCGCATGTTCTCATAGAGCTCAAAGAGTTAAAAGATCAGATGCAGGAATTACTGGAGCGAGGTTTCATCCGACCGAGTGTATCACCATGGGGTGCACCGGTACTTTTTGTCAAGAAGAAGGATGGCAGTATGTGTTTATACATCAACTATCGTGAGCTGAATAAGATCATGATTAGGAACCGTTATCCATTACCACGAATCGATGTTTGACAAACTTCAGGGTGCCAAGCATTTCTCCTAGATTGATCTAAGATCCGGTTATCATCAGTTGCGAGTTAAAGAGCAGGATATTCTCAAGACTGCTTTTCACACCAGATATGGCCATTATGAGTTCGTTGTCATGCCTTTCGGACTCACTAATGCTCATGCGGTTTTCATGGACCTTACGAACCACGTCTTGAAGGTTTATTAGTATCATAACAATTATATAAAACCCAAAACGAGATCAAAGCACATATAACGGAAGCGATTTAACAAGATCATAATTAATAACACAATTATAATTAATCGAATTAGGTTACAAACCTTTACGCTAAAGCAATTCCACAAGACGAAGAACAAATCACCGATTCGGGTTTAAACCGTATATACCAAGATATAGTCTAAAGTAAGACTATATTACGTTCTTGTACACATGTAATACATTGAACTAACCGTGATTATAGCACGTGAAAACCGAGCTACAAGCTTGTAATTAATCTACCCAACAACCCTAGAGAGGGGCTAGGACCAGATTATATATACAATCGATCAACCAAGAAAACCAAGTGAAACCCTTCCTTGCTGGGGGGGGGGGGGGGGGGGGGGCGATCGACCAAAGAGAAGGAGAAGTGAAGAGATTATTTGTTGTGTAAATTATGAGGGATAGAGGGGTGTATTTATAGGCCTAAACAACTTATAGCCCAAGATAAATAAAAGGCAAATTTTGCCCCCCCTCTTAGGGCCTCATAACCGACCGACCAAAACATCCCTTAGGGGTGTTCTGGAATCTTCCAAACTTCTTTCCTTATGTTTATGTATACTATATATTTATTTAACAATCGTTATAACTTAACTATTAATTATTTAACGACCATTAAAGTTATATATTTACTTGCTCGGTTAAATTAATAAATATATAAATATATTTATTAAATAAATTAATAAATACAATATATATATATATATATATATATATATATATATATATATATATATATATATATATATATATATATATATATATATATATTAATTATATTAACTCTTTACGTATTGTGTGCAATCCCGTAATCTCGAGTTTGATCTTATCACACGACTATTAAATATAAGTCCATAAACTTACAGCTCCCACTTGGACATATTTCGAATATCGTGATTACATTGACTAGCGTCTAGTTACACTAGCAATGTCTCTAGTACAACTCGAGTAAGGTCACCTGGACAAAACCTTTTAACGATTCTGCATCGTTATAATTATCCTTTTATTTCTAATACAACGTTAATAAGGATATGGATCTCAGTCATTCCTTTTATTAACCATTATGTTTCTCGTTTACGGATTTCAGCAAGATTACCAAAACAAATTTGAGTGTGGCCACACAAACATCTTACTAATCCCACGAGGGGCCCAACTGTATTAAACTCCAAAACATTTTGGAGGAAATAAATTCCATATTGACTACGAGCAAAACTTATGAATTTTGCAACACTTCCGAAAATAATCCTTATAGCTACCATTTACGTTTAGCGTTGGATTATTCCACAGAGATGCACTAGATTGATAACAGTCTCCTGGTATCTCAAGTCTAAGGATAACTATTTATGTTTTACTTAATGACAAAGATTCATAAAGTAACAACATATAGTTGGGATAAGTCCTATATTCCATTCATCGAATATCATCCAAAATCGATCAATATACTTTCAAATATACTCTATCACTATTTTGATTTGTCTTAGTTTAATAATATTCCCATATTATTAATCGACAACGGACATTTAGCATAACTTTTATTCATGGATTAAAACATGTAAAATACAATACACTTATTAAATAATAAAAATAAACGTAACCCAATCTTTATTTATTATATTAATAGTGTCATAACATCCTTTATCCAAATAATAATCATATATTTATTGCATGAGTTCGCTAGCTAGTTGCAGCCCAATCGCTTTGGCATGCTTAACTACCTTTGGTCTAGGGAATGCCTTAGCCAAAGGATCTGCTACGTTATCATCTGTGTGAACTTTTATGAATTTGATTTCCCGAGCTTCAACTTGTTCTCAGACATAGTGATGTCTACGCATAAAGTGTCTGGCTCCTTTCATGACTCCAGGGTCATTGGAAAATAGTGATGTCTACGCATAAAATAATATATATTTATTGCATGAGTTCGCTAGCTAGTTGCAGCCCAATCGCTTTGGCATGCTTAACTACCTTTGGTCTAGGCAATGCCTTTGTCAAAGGATCTGCTACGTTATCATCTGTGTGAACTTTTATGAATTTGATTTCCCGAGCTTCAACTTGTTCTCAAACATAGTGATGTCTACGCATAAAGTGTCTGCCTCTTTTCATGACTCCAGGGTCATTGGCAAATATTATTGCGACAGAATTGTCACAATACATATCAATAGGTTCTTTAATTGAAGGCATCACTCCAAGATCTTCAATAAACTTCCTAATCCAAACAGCTTCCATTGCAGCTTCTAAATCAGCCATGTACTCAAATTAAGTAGCATGCATTGCAATCGTTGTCTGTTTCTTGCTCTTCCAGTCAACTGCTCCTCCATTGATAACAAAACATAACCCGTCCGAGACTTCGTATCGTCTTTATCACATTGCTAGGACGCATCACAAAAACCTGTAACATTCAGTTCTGTGTCTGGTTTTCCACCATATACCAAAAACATATCTTTCGTACTCCTCAAATACTTTAGAATATGTTTAACAGCAGTCCAGTGGAGCTTCCCTGGATTCTGTTGGTATCTACTAACTGAGTTCTGAGCGAACGCCACATCAGGCCTCGTGTATCTAACAACATACATTATAGATCCTACAACCAAAGCATAAGGCACCTTCTACATGTATGCCTCCTCTTTAGGAGTTGATGCATCCATCTCATGATTCAGATTATGCTTAATTTCCATAGGTTGAAAACCTTTCTTGGAATTATGCATATTATACTTCTTCAAAATCTTATCTATATAAGCATCTTGGCATAGACCGATTAACCGTCTTTTCCTATACAGATATATCTTAATTCCCAGAATGTATGCAGCTTTTCCTAAATCCTTCATAGAAAAACATTTACCAAGATAATCCTTAACAGCTTTAAGTCTTGGAATGTTACTTCCCATGATTAATATGTCATCAACATATAAGATTAGGAATACTACACCACTCCCACTAGCTTTGCGATATACACATGGCTCATAACGATTCTGAACAAATCCAAACTTTTTGATTTCCTCGTCAAACTGTTTATTCCATTGACGTGATGCTTGCTTCAAACCATAAATGGACCTTTGAAGTTTGCACACATGTCCTGGATTTTCAAGATCAACATACCCTTCTAGTTGCTGCATATAGATGTCTTCATCTAAGCGACCGTTCAAGAAGTCAGTTTTAACATCCATTTGCCATATCTCATAGTCATAGTATGCTGCTATAGCTATGAGAATCCTAATAGCTCTTAAGTCTGCTACAAGAGAAAATGTCTCCTCGTAGTCTATGCCAAAAGTTTGAGTAAAACCTTTAGCTACTAAACGAGCTTTATAGGATTGTACTTTTCCGTCCATGTCGGTTTGCTTCTTGTATATCCACTTGTGTCTCACTACTTTAGCATTCGGTGGTGGTTCTACAAGAATCCAAACATCATTTACTTTCATGGATTTCATTTCCTCATCCATAGCAACCATGCACTTATCCTTATCAGGATCAAGTATAACAGATTTATAATTAGCGGGTTCACCAAGATCCCCTAACTCATCCTCATCCTCTATGTTAAGACACATATTTCTATTTGCGTTTTTAATCCTTGTGGATCTACGCAGAGGAACTAATTCTGGTGGAACCGCCAGACTTTCTGGTTCTATAGGAATTACATCGCTAGTGTTTTCAGAAGGTAATGTATCTATATGACTCTCCTCAAGATCATAATTTCTCCCACTGAATTTTTGGTTTACAAGATCAGATTCAAGGAAGTCTCCATACCTAGCAACAATTACTTTGTTCTCAGGTGGATAATAAAAGTAGTAACTGTTGGGCCAATAAAAGTTTTAACTATCGCCCAGTCTAGATTTGTTTAAATTAGACTAAGTGTTACTGATCGCTGAGAGGACCAGCGACAGAGACCAGACGAGTGGAAGGCAAAGCCTCAGCTGGCACACCAGGAACATTCAAGTCAAAGACAACATCAAAGAAGTCAAAGAGAATCTAAAGTCATACTCACCAGTGATTATGGATAGCTGGGATGTAGAAGGAATGTGCTGGTGTTTAAGGATCTTTGAGTTGACAATACTCAGAGATCACTTAAGAACCCTAGAAGTCTGATACAAGCAAAACTTGTGCAATCCTTTATAGTTTAGGCGGGATAATCTACTAAGTGTTTAAGCGGGACAAAACAAGAGATTCAAGATAAAGCTTAGTACGACCTAGTGGGACAAAAGGTGAACAGTTGGCAGAACTGTTCACCTAAAGTTGTTTAAAGTTATGTCTTAATTTGGACATGCATTTAATACGTTGTACTCTTCCATTCAGAAGATGACACGTATTAACTACTCCTACTAAGGAAGCAACCTCGTACCACTATAAATAGGAGTGAGAAAGAAGAGTTAAGGAAACCCTTGTGTTTGGATAAGTTATCTAAGTTATTTCTCACTTTGGAACCACTGAGCCCTCTGCTGTCTACCAGCGTCTCATTGGTTCCCTTGTAAACTTGAGTCTCGAATCTAGTTTACTTGTTCTAGGGTTCATTTCTTATTGTCATTCAACGGGTGTATTCATAGCACTTTGTAATACTTTGTTTATAACAGTTAATAAAGCATTACGCGTTTGAAAAGTATTTAGTTGTGTTTTTGTGGTTATACGAGTTATAGTTTCAACAATTGTCATATTAAGGGACTTTCAATTGGTATCAGAGCGGTTTGATTTATAAAACATTTTATAAACCGTTCTTGTTTTTAAAATCAAGATCCTAATATGATTGATACTATACATCCTCCACCCATTGGTCAAACCAGTCAAGGTACCACTTCGACCACCAAACCGGCCACCACATTTACTACCATGCCTACACCGGTTGTAAGCACTGGTAATAATGATGATGACCTTACCCAACTACTTAATGTTCGTGGGGGGTCACATGTGTCCAATGTTCCAGCGTTTGATGAAGAAGATTTTTCAAGTTGGAAAAGTGAATTTCTTATATATTTAGATGGCTTAGAACCCTTCTTGATAGAAATATTAGAAAATGGTCCCTATGTACCACTGGACGTTTCCTCTACCCCTGAGAGACCCATCAAGAAGATTGTTAAGCAATGGTCTCTAGCGGATAGACGTCTGGCTAACCAGGACAAGAGACTCAAAAGTATCATAGTCTCTTGCCTACCCAAGAACATTATGAAGTCCATCATAAAATGCAACTCTACAAAGGAGATGTGGACCGAGTTAGTTCTAGGGTATGAAGGTCCAGAGGAAACAAAAGAAACCAAAATCCAAGCCCTTAGACTTAAGTTTAATGATTTTAAAGCTATGGAAACAGAAACTGTTGCTCAAACTTATACTGGGCTTAAGATTTTGTTGAATGACTTGGGAAACAATGGAGTTGTTCTACCTAAGGCTGAGGTTAATGCTACATTTGTTAATAGTTTACCTAGAAAATGGCTTAGCCTAAACCAGACTTTAAGAGAAAATAATGCTATCAAAAATGATACTTTAGCCCAACTGTTTTTGGTAGATATAACTATGAAGAAGGGTTAATTGACTCCATTTACAAATCAGAGACTGATAGGTTTACCACCAATATCACTGGATCAAAAGCTCTTGTTGCTAACCATTCTTTTCAGGACAACGACTCTGACATAGAAGAGGACACCAGAAGCAGTCAAGAATTTCTTGATGAATTACATGCTGAGTTCCATGCCAGAGCCGTTCTAGCTGACCAAAAGAGGTACTACAAGAGATCTGGTAGAGATGGAGCTGCTAAGGTTGATAAATCCAAGGTGTCATGCTACACTTGTGGAAAGACTGGTCACTTTCAGAAGATTGCTGGTCAAACAAAACCTCCTCTCCAAGCTTTCCTTCATCCAGCAACAACCACAAAAGTAAGAAGAAGTTTTCTACCTCACCTTTCAAGCAAACCTCCTACTCTGAATCAGAGGGAAAGAAGGACTACAAAGTTAAGTACAAATCCTTGAAAGCTGAGCTGTTAAAACTCAACCAGAAAGCTGAAGATGCAGCTAAGAAAAAGGATGTTAAGAAGACTGAAAAAGGTCTGATTGCTGCTTCATTCGACTGGGATGATGAACCCCTTACATCTGAGGATGAAGGAACCACTACCGTCAGAGCTTTTATGGCTGTCGCTGATGAAGAACCTGCTGTGGGAAAAAGCGAAGCAAGATCTGGTCAATAGATGGACATCACCATGAAAAAGGTATAAAGACTGCTATCTATGCATGAAGGTCCTGATAGAGACCATGTCAGTGACTATACCTTAGTTGACCTCCACTTTGTGGAAGAGAAAAGAAAAAACCTGTTAAACAAGTTTCATAGTCTTAAAATAGAGTTAAATCTTTGTCAATCTGAATTAACAAATCTTAAACCCTTTGTGAATCTTGCATATCAACTTCAAAATGAAGTAAGAAAATTGTCCATTGAAAATGAGTCTTTAACTGATGAAAACACTGAACTCAGAAAAACCATTGAAAAATGGAATTTGGCTCAGTACATAGTGGAAGAAATAGTTGTTGAAGCCATACCAGGTGAGGTGGTTCAGGCTATTGGGGGAAAGGGTAGATACAAAAATCATATACCTATACCCAATGTTAAATTTGTCCCTTCAAATGTTTCTTCTCCATCTTCCACCTTTGTGGATGAGATAAACTCTGACAAGAAATCAGAGGTACCAGCCTTACCAAGACTCGCTGGTGCTATCCCATCTGATTCCTTGGTTGGCCCAAAACCTCTAACCAAAACCCTAGGGAATTCAATTCTCAAAGTCGTTGATAAAGCGCACAAAAAGGTTTTTGTGGCCAAGGACTCCAACAAACCCACACCTCCCCCTGAAGATCTTTCACCCACCAAGCAACTTCTCCTCACCTTAATGGAAGAAGTAAAGGGGGTGAAAGAACAAATCAACCCCAGAGTTAACAGTCAATCTATTAACTCTCTTGGTGAAGGATCTAGTATCTCTAAGGGGAGAGCTTTATTCAAGCCTTGCAATCATTGCGGTTTCAAAAATCATTCTTCTAAGGACAGCTCAAAGAAACCAAAATGTATCACATGCGATCTACTGAACAAACCTCTAGAGAGCATGAGGAGATTATTGCTGTTCAAAGAACCAGAACTCAATTAAGGTCTAAAACTCCTCACATGCCCTCTAGAAGAGTTGAGCCCAAACCTAGAGAAAATTATCAGGGTTAAAGACCAAATCCCCCATGCAAGTACTGTGGCTTCTTTGACCATCACTCTGATGAGTGTGAGCATTATCCCGAATGTGACATCTGTGGAAGTATGCGTCATGAACCCAGAGACTGCAACCAAAGAGGGGGAGATAGAAACCAGAGAAGACCAAATGTTGCTGGTCAACGATAGCATGAACCCACTGGAAAGTGGGTTCATCATCGAAACTAATCTGGCTTTATTATATCTATGCAAGAATATCTGAAGAAATATGTTTGGTATCTGGATAGTGGGTGCTCCAGACATATGACAAGGGTTAAACAATATCTTCATAAATATAAGAAGGAGTCTGGTCCAAAAGTAGGCTTTGGATATGAATCCTCAGGGGCTACTGAGGGTTATGGCTCAGTGGATTGCAACGGAATAACCTTCACAAGGTTCGCTTATGTTAATGGACTAAAGCACAACTTAATCAGCATTAGTCAACTCTGCGATGCTGGTGTCAAAGTTCTGTTCACTAAGACCCAAGGAAAAATCTTCAATCAAAATGATGATGTTGTTCTAATTGCACCCAGAAGAAGGGATGTGTATGTCATTGACATGACATCATGTCCAGAAGGGATGAACACCTGTCTCTTTGCCAAAGCATCTGATAGTGAAAATTGGCTATGGCATAAGAGACTCTCCCACCTCAACTTCAAGAACATCAACAAACTGGCCAATAATGATTTAGTGGCTGGGCTTCTCTCTCCGACCTTCACCAAATACAGACCCTGCTCAACCTGCGAGAAAGGGAAGCACCACAGAGCCTCATTTAAGACAAAGCAATCATTCTCCATAAATAAGTGCCTCCATCTTCTTCACATAGACTTATTTGGACCAGTAAAACCTCAATCCCTTAATCACAACAAGTATAAACTAGTCATTGTAGATGAATTCTCCAAATTCACATGGGTATTCTTTCTCAAAAGAAAGAGTGATGCTGCTGAAAGAATAATGTCTTTCATCAGAGAAATAGAGAACTTCAATGACTGCAGAGTTAAGGCTATCAGAAGTGACAATGGCACTGATTTCAAGAACCATGCCATGGAAGCCTTTTGTGATGAAAAGGTAATATCACAGAACTTTTCTAACCCAGGCACCCCTGAACAAAATGGTGTCGCTGAAAGAAGAAACATAACTCTCATAGAGGCAGCTAGAACCATGCTCAGCGAATCAAGACTTCCAAAACAATTTTGGGGTGAAGCTGTGAACACAGCTTGTTACACACAAAACAGATCTATTATTGTGAAGAGACACGGCAAGACCTCTTATGAAGTGTACAGGAAGAGAACCCCCTGATGTAAGCTACTTCCATGTCTTTTGTTTGCCCTGTTTTCATTCACAACTACAGAGATCACCTGGGAAAATTTGATGAAAAGTCAGATGATGGATTCTTTGTTGGATACTCTCCCACCTCCAGAGCCTTTAGAGTATTCAACATTCGCAGGCAAGAACTAGAAGAATCCATCCATGTCACCTTTAATGAAGCAGATGCTGTCATTACTCACACCAACACAGAAGAATGTAACATTGATTTCAATAAAGTCAAATCATATCCAGAGGATGATTTCTCAAATCCCAAGGAATCATCTCAGGCCTGTCACAAGAACTTTCCTTATGTTCATGCATTTGATCCTCACTCAATCTCTGACATCACTCTAGAGGTTGAAAATGTTGAACCTATCACTCCACCTACTGAGGTGAATGCTGATCTTATTGAACCAATCTCTCACTTTGATGAAGAGATTATGGATGAAGAAATAACATGTGAAGATCCCCCAGCATTCATTGAACCTGTAGTGACTCCTGAACCCACATAGATCCTGCTCCTCAATCCAAATGGAGTAGGAACCAAGATATTCTTCTGGTGAATATTCTTGGTGAACCCTCTGAGGGAGTCATCACCAGAGGAAAATTGAGATCTCTGGAAACAGCCTCAGCGAATGAATGCCTTTTCGCTGATTTTATCTCTAAAGATGAACCTAAGAATGTGGCTGCTGCGCTTCTAGATGAAGGGTGGGTTGTTGCCATGCAAGATGAGTTGAATCAGATCAAGAGGAACAAGGTGTGGACTCTGGTAAAAGCTCCAGCTGGAAAACAAGTGGTTGGAACTAAGTGGGTCTATAGAAACAAGAGGGATGAAGCTGGCATGATTGTTAAAAACAAGGCTAGGCTTGTGGTGCTGGGGTACAATCAATCTGAGGGTATTGACTATGATGAAACGTTTGCACCCGTAGCCAGATTGGAAGCTATCAGAATCTTCTTAGCCTTTGTAGCTTATATGGGGTTTACTATATACCAGATGGATGTGAAGAGTGCTTTTCTAAATGGTAAGCTTACAGAGGAAGTATATGTCTATCAACCCCCTGGGTTTGAAAGCAGTGAGTATCCTGATCACGTCTGCAGACTTCACAAAGCACTCTATGGGCTGAAACAAGCGCCTAGAGCCTGGTATGAAACCCTATCAAAATTCTTACTTGAAAATAAATTTGTCAGAGGTACCATTGATCAAACCCTGTTCACTTATAGGTCCAAGGGTGATGTCATTTTAGTATAGATTTATGTGGACGACATAATTTTTGGTTCAACCAATATCATTTTGAGCAAATAGTTTGCCAAAATCATGACCAAAAAGTATGAAATGAGCTTGATGGGGGAAATAACTTTTTTCTTGGGTTTTCAAATTAAACAAAATTCAAAAGGAATTTCCATTTGTCAAGAAAAATATGTTAAGGATTTGCTCAAGAAGTATGATCTGTCTGATTGTGCATCAGTGAAATGCCCCATGCTTCCTCCCAACAACTTGGGAGCTGATGACTTAGGGGTCTCTATTAATGAGACCTTATATAGAGGCATGATTGGGTCACTGATGTACCTCACAGCAAGCAGACCAGACATACAATTTGCCACATGTCTCTGTGCTAGGTACCAAGCTAACCCCAAGGAATCCCACCTTGTAGCTGTCAAAAGAACTTTCAGGTACTTAAAAGGATCTCCCACACTGGGTCTCTGGTATCCAAATGGATCAGGCTTCGACCTCAAATCCTACTCAGACTCTGACTACGCTGGGTGATGTCTTGATAGAAAGAGCACCTCTGGGAGTTGTCAAATCCTTGGAGGAAAGTTAGTATGCTGGAGTGCTAAGAAACAAAACTTAGTGGCCATGTCATCAGCTGAAGCTGAATATGTAGCGGTCGCTGGTTGCTGTGCTCAAGTTCTCTGGATGAAAAGTCAGCTGGCTGATTATGGGATCACTTATGAAAAGGTTCCCATATTCTGTGACAACACAAGTACTATGGCCATCTCCAATAATCCGGTACTTCATTCCAGAACTAAGCATATTGACATCAGGTATCACTTTATCAGAGACCATATTTTAAAAGGTGATATTGAGCTTCATTTTATACCCACTGAATACCAGCTCGCTGATATATTCACCAAGCCTCTGGCTGAGCCAAGTTTTACTAGGTTGGTTGCTGAGCTGGGTATGCTCAATATCGGTAAACAAATCTGATAAATGATCTCTGTCTCTGGGCATTTAAGGGAATTGAATGTAACGAGGTAGTTACATTACAATGGGAGTTAATATATTCCCATATTAATTCAAATGATTGTCCTTCATTGTCAACAACTTTCCTACTTTCCAAGGGGACAGAAAAATCACTTGAAGACTCAAGGGGTCCCACTTTTCCTAAAAGGTAAACTTTTGCATTTAATGCTTTAATTGAAAACGGCTAAACCTTTTATCAAAACCCTTGACTCATTTTTCAAACATCACATTACTCATTACTTTCACACACACATACTATTCATCTTCTTCACATCCTCCATTCCTTCCTTCCATCAATAATGGCGTCTTCATCAACAAACACCTCATTCACTGTTTTGTCTGCCTCGAATGTAGACTTTAGGATAAACAATAGAAAGATCACCTTGAACAACTGTGTAGCACTTTTGGAACATAACAATCCTCTCTAACATCCCTTGTTATCCTTCCTCAAGAACTCCACCATTTACGAATCCATTACTAGGGAACCCTCCACATGCTACCACCAATACTTGAGGGAGTTCTGGTACAGCACTGAAGTTGATCAAACCTCATCACACATCACCTTCAACCTTTCCACACATCCACAACCCCTCACATTTGATTTCCACACTTTTGCCAAAGTCATTGGACTTCCAGTCAATGAAGGCATGTCCGCTGTGCCTGCCAACGCCACTGTGAAGAAGGCTCTGGCTACCCTTCGTCCTCATGATGACGATGACAAACCCTTCACCACCCAAGGCTTCCAAAACAAATCACTGATCAAAGTGAATTACTTTTCACCCACCTGGAGGACGCTGATGCTGTACATTGTGAAATGTCTGAGAGGAAACCAGGGGTCACATGATTAACTTAATGGTGCTCAGCAAGCAATCGCTTACAGCTTAATTTGGGGGAAAGATATAGGGATCGCCCACATACTTTATACTAACCTCATTGCTAAGCTGGAAAACAAAGGGAAGAAGCATCGACTGGCCACTATCTGCTACACAAGATATCTCTCTCTCCTCATATAGGATATGCTTGGTGAAACCTACACAAATGCTGAACTTCACTCCATCTCTCCCTATCGCATCACTCCTGCCTCACTGAAGACTCCCTTGGAGGATGAAGTGCCTCTCAGCAGGCATATGATGCAGGTTGCTGGGTTAGTCGCTGCTGATGGAGAGCCCTTGATCCCTCACAATGAGGTGAATGCTGAAAGACAAACTGACAAGTCTTTGTCCAAGACCTTTGTGCAATCCACTTCTCAGCCCAAGGCGCCCAAGGACAAGAAGAAGAAGAGGAAAGACATCCCCCTTTCCTCTGAAACCCCTTCTATTAATCCTTCCAAGACGAAGAAGACCAAGAAGACCATCCCCTTCTATGGAGGATGTGGTTAAAGAGCCTGCCGCTGACAAACAACCAGTGTCTAGCGTCTCCCTGTCAGTAGAGACGTCTAAGAACCTTATCTACGCTGATATCTCTCAAGTATTAGTTTGCTATTTTTTTTCTTTTGGAGGATCACATACAATCACTCTCAACATTCTATAGGAGAGAGTGATGAAGTCTTAGGGTTTGCCTCAAGCCATAGAGTGTCTGTGTCAGCACCTAGAACTCTTAGGATTATCTGTAACTATGTCTTAACATAAGGATACGATTCACCTGTGTTCATAACGCACCCCGATGATCCTTCACCCTCTGGACTGTGCTCTTGTCCATAACAACGTGAGCATGCTATAGGTCCCGACCCAGAGTCTATGCACCTCACGTGGTCTCTAGGTCCCCTCATATGAAAAGAGTCCCAAAGAATTTATTGTTTTGGGGGGACTAAATAATCACCCTTAGTCTTCCAAGGGGCAGCGATAAAAGGCGACCATTACCTTCCAATATGTCACAACTAAAAGAGTCCTAAAGAATTTTTCTTTTGGGGGGGACTGAATAATCACCCTTAGTCTCCCTAGGGGCAGCGATAAAAGGCGACCTTTAACTTCCATTAACTCATAATTAAAAGAGTCCCAAGGAGCAATCCTTCAGGGGGAGCTGGATAATCACACCCAGCTATCCTAGGGGCAGCGAACGACGACCTTTCACCACATAGCTTTCACAAATCAAAAGAGTCCCAAGGATTAATCCTTATGGGGGAGCTGGATAATCACACCCAGCTATCCTAGGGGCAGCGAACGGCGACCATTCACCACATAGTTTTCACAAATCAAAAGAGTCCTAAGGAGTAATCCTTATGGGGGATCTAGACAATCACACCCAGCTATCCTAGGGGCAGCGAATGGCGACCCTTCAACATATATGTTTCACACTAAAAGATTCCTAAGGAGAAATCCTTAGGGGGGGGGCTGGATAATCACACCCAGCTTTCCTAGGGGCAGCGAATGGCGATCCATAACTTCATATTTATTTCACACTGGTTACTAGCAAATGTCATAACAGGCTCATAATCTTCACGAAGAACAACAAAATGATGATGCCTATTCCATTGCTGGTGATGAGAATGCTGAAGCCCCCCACATTGATTTGGATGCCATGTTAGATATGGACTCCATGCCAGAAGATGAGGTCTTTATTATTGAAGATGACCTAACCATTTCAGACTATGCTGATATGGATGCTGATGATGACCAAGTCACATCCGAATTAAAACCTATTTCCTTCCCTTTAATGGAAAATGTTTAAGAACTAGCTGCGAAGCAGCTATGGGACCAGAAGCTCTGTACACCAACCCTAGTTCCCTTCCCTACCTTGCCCATGTTGGGAATAAATATAAGTATATTAGTTACCCCTGCTAGTTGGTCAATGGTTCCCCTGCTAGAGTAAGTTCCCCCTGCTATATAACAAAGGAAGGGGGATTGGTTCCCCTGCTGAAGTCAAAGACCCTGCCGCTAGAGATAAACTTGGAATAGATTATAACGCGTTTCTGTTACTACTCCGAGATACTTTCCAATTTTGTTAGTAGTAATCTTGTACCTGAGTCCTTGTACTATAAAAGGACCCACTAGGCCACTAGGTTATCATGCAAAGTGTGTCTTTCTCTATTGTCTTTCAATTCATACTTTAAGGTTTTTGTAACCCTAATACCATTATTAGGTATTCGTATATCTTTGATATATTAAAGTTTAACGTTTGCTTTAATCATTTGTTCTTGTGCTAAACACTACATTCCGCATCTTGTTTAGTTACTTTTTATTGCAAAGTTTCTCTAGTGTTAGATTGAATCTATTCTATCTATCACGACCCTTAAACAAGCTAAGGTTTAAGATCTGAGTTTGGGATCAACAAGTGGTATCAGAGCTTGTTGAGAAACTTTGATTAAACCAAGAAAAAAACATCTCACACAATCAACATCAACCATGTCTTCAAATTCTAATTCATCCTCAACCAACAACAATGCTCTCAAACTACCCATTCTGGATCATGAAAACTTTGAACTATGGGAATTCAGGATTCAATAATACCTCAAAATGGAACACTATGTTCTATGGGAAATCATAGAATTTGGTGATCAATTTCCAAAGACTGTGCAGGTTGAAGATAATGGTAAGGGAGAAGATAAAGGTGAAAGCTCCAAAGGTAAAGCCAAGAAGAAGTCTGCTGCTCTTGCTGACAAGGAAATACTGGCAAGAAGGCATGATGTCAGGGCCCATAGTTCCTTGCTGTTGGCCCTACATGATAGACATAAGCTAAGATTCAGAAAGTACAAAACAGCTAAGGAACTCTGGGAAGAAATAGGCAAAACCTTTGGAGGAAATGAAGCCACAAAGAAAAAGAAGAAGAATCAAATGCTTGATCAATTTGCTTCTTTCAAAGCAATTGGTGATGAAGCAATTGGTGCTATTTACAATAGGCTTCAAGATATGGTGGCTCAGTTAGAATTCTTTGAAATAGAAGTGACAAGAGAACAGGTGAATACCAGGTTTCTTAACAGTCTTCAGAAAGAATGGTTTGTCTACAAAGCTATTTGGCAAAATAGGGATGACATAGATGACAAGAATATTGATGACATATACAATAACTTGAAAGTTTTTGAGCCTGTTGTCAATGACATGAAGTCATTAGGAACCATCCCCACCAATTCAAGTGGATCTACTGATTCCCCTACTAACATGGCTTTCATATCTCATAGTAGTGGAATCTCCAAAGGCAGTGGAATCGAAGTTGGCCCTGCTACTCATTCCCCTGCTACTAGATCTGGATCATCTTATGATGAAGAAAGGCCTGCAATTTTTAGCCTTGACATTGATTGTGCTTTCATAGCATCCCAAGGGCCACAAGGATCTATTGTGTTACATGAAGATCTGAGTCAAATCAGTAAGCAAGGACTGGAGGAGATGGACATCAAGTGGAACATGGCTCTACTCAATATGAGAGCCAACATGTTTTACAAGAAGTATGGAAAGAAGATCTCCATCAATCCTTCTGATGTAGCTGGATTTGACAAAACAAAGGTTGAATGCTACAACTGTGGCAAGAAAGGTCATTTTTCTAGGGAATGTAGAGGACCTAAGACTGGGAATAGCTATAGGAAGGAAAGCATGGATGATGATTCTGGTGCTAAGGCTATGGTAGTCATGCAGGGGATAGATGGAGCAGGTGGATGGGATTGGAGTGCCATGACAGAGAGTGTTGAAAGAAATCAAGCCTTGGTTGCTGAGGAAAAAGAGGAAGATTTTGCTCTTATGGCCATGTCAAGCTCTAGCTCAGACAATGAGGTATATGACGATTCATATTGTATTAAAGCTTGTAGGAAAAATACTGAGTCATTGAATGATCAAATAAGAAAGATAAAAGTTGATTATATTAATTGTGACAATGACCTTGATAACTACAAACGTGCTTTAGAACAGCTAGAGTCCACCATAAGAGAGTATAAACAAAGAGAATGTGATTATGGAGATCACATTGTGATTTTAGAGAGAGATGCTAAAGAAAATAATGATTCCATTAAGGAATTGACTGCTGAACTAGAAGTTTTTAGATCTAATAAAAAGATAGATGAAGAAGCTGTTGAAAAATTTGGAAAAGCTTCTAAAGATTTAACTAAAGCAGTTGAAATTAGACAATCTCCTAGGGACAAAACAAGTTTTGGTGTTAAAAATGAGCATGTTACCATACCACCACCTCCTGCTAATATTCATGCACCTTTTCCTAGAAAAGACTTGTCTTGGACTGGTCTCTCTTGCTTCAAAAAGCAGGAAGATATTGAATTTGACTCGAGTGCTTACATACCTAATAGTCTTGAAACAGAAGAGCCACTAGTGAAAACTAGTATTGTTATGGACTTTGAAAAGGAACAAATTGCTTTAAAACAATGGAAAATTGATAATACTGTTCTCTTTTCAAGAGAATGACTTTTTGGTAGTGATTCTAGTTCTAAGAGTAGTTCACCTAGATCTAAAACAGGATTAAAGTCCTCTAAGTCCACTGTTAAATATGCTGGTATTTATAGGTCTGCTAGAGGTAATCAGAGAAAGTGGAATGACCAAAAGTCTCATCAATTAGGAGAGGACTTTGTGATAAATACCAAACCTTGTTTCATATGTGGCAGTTTTGATCACACTTATCAAGACTGTCAGGCACCAATGGAAGAAGTGGCTGCAAATCCTTTAAAGGACATGCAACCTAAAGCTATTCTTCTGAATGCAGGGGAAAAATCCTTTTCCCCTGCCAAGTATGTTGCCCCTGCCTTGAGAAACAAGGTTTCTGACAAGTATGTTGTTCCTGCTCTAAGGAAGGTGAATGATGCATATCCCAAGATCAGCTCTTCCATGACCAACCCAGCACCTCATAATGCACATAAATCTGTCTCTAGACCTTACCAACACATTAATAGAGGCCAAAACAAAAGATGGGTTCCCTCTACTAAGTATAGGGATTCCCCCTGCTAAATCTGGGGTATCCCCTGCTAGCAAAGTTTTGCCCTCTAGGAACATGGGCAAATGGGGAAAAGCTGTGAAAGCCTCAGCTCGTTGGGTTTGGGTACCCAAAAGGGGTGCTCAATCTAATGGTGTATCTCTAGTATTTGATAATCTATCCTATATTGATACACGAGGTAGATCTAAGTCTGTAATGGCTTGGGTCCCTAAGAAAAACTAATTTGTTTTTCTTTTTGCAGGTGATAAAGAAGACCAGGGATGATAAAGCATATTGGGATAGTGGATGCTCAAGGAGCATGACTGGACATAAATCTTATCTGTCTAAATTTGTTCCCCTGCATGACAACGATGGTGTTTCTTTTGGAGATGGGTATGGAACAATCACAAGAAAAGGAACTATTGTCACCAACGGGATGACCTTTGACAATGTTTACTTGGTGAAAGAGTTCAAGTACAATCTCTTCAGTGTGTCACAGATGACTGATAACAAGAATTTTGTCTTGTTTACAGATACTGAATGTCTGGTGTTAGGGAAGGAGTTTGTCTTACCACCCAACACTCCTATTGTACTCAGAACACCAAGACAAAAGAACATGTACACAATTGATCTCAAGGATATCTCTCTTCAAGACAATGAAACCTGTTTCATTGCCAAAGCCTCAATTGATGAGTGTAAGAAATGGCATAGAAGACTTGGTCATCTTAATTTTAAGAGCATGAACAAACTGGTAAAATATAATCTGGTTCATGGTCTTCCTTCCAAGTCCTTTGCCAATGATCATACTTGTGCTGCTTGTCTGAAAGGGAAGCAACATAGAGCATCTTGCAAATCAAAAACAAGTATGTCCACTACCAAGCCATTAGAATTACTGCACATGGATCTTTTGGTCCTACTTCTATGGCAAGCATAATGAAGAATGGTACTGCCTAGTGATTACTAATGATTTTCAAGGTTCACATGGACATTCTTTCTGTTTGAAAAGAGTGACACAGCTGATGTTCTCATTGGGTTCATCAATCAGATTCAACTTTCCAAAAGTATGAGGGTAGTGACCATGAGATCAGACAATGGTGGTGAATTCAGAAACAAGAAACTAGACACTTTCTGCATAAACAAAGGAATAAAGAGGGAATTAAGTATTGCAAGAACACCTCAACAAAATGGAGTTGTAGAAAGAAGGAATAGGACACTCATTGAAGCTGCAAGGACTATGTTATCTGATTCCAAGCTTCCAGTTATCTTTTAGGCTGAGGCTATATCCACTGCTTGTTATGTTCAAAACAGGGCCTTGGTGGTTAAGGCACACAACAAGACCCCTTATCAGTTGTTCAATGGAAGACCTCCTTTAATTGACTTCTTTAGACCATTTGGATGTCATGTGATCATTTTGATCACAATTGAAAATCTAGGAAACTTCAGTGAAAAGGGGGATGATGGGTACTTTGTTGGTTATTCATTAAACAACAAGGGATATAGGGTCTTCAACAAGAAGACAAGAAAAGTGACAGAAAATCTTCATGTGGATTTTCTTGAAGACAAGCCTGAAGATGTACAAACAGGTCCTGACTGGTTCTTTGACATTGAGGTTCTTTCAGAATCTATGAATTATATACTTGTTGCTTTGCAGAATACTAACATTTCAGGTACTAAAGAACCAACTGGTGTGGAGAAGCCACCATTGAGGTATATGAATGTACCCTCACTTTTCCCATTGAAGCTGCTCCAAAAACAGGTGAAGAAGATGATACATCTCAAAGGAAAGAACATCCAATCTCTTCTCCTGCTAAGTGAACTTCTGAAAGCAGTAGAATGGTTGAAAGTAGTGGAATACATGATTCCCCTGCTAGATCAATTGCTTCCATTGCTACCAAGGATCCAGCTGTAAATGACATTAATGATGAAGAAAGAGAATCCCCACTCATTTCCTCATCTTCACCTACATCTGATGGTCCTCTCATGTCCAGCAGTGGAAGCAAAATAATTAGGAGTGGAGGCCCAAGTTATTTAGAGTTGCATTCAGCCCATCAGCATTCATCTCTAGGTCATGCTGTATCTTTTAGAAGCTCTTTTGAGGAGTTCTTTCCCAATCAAGATAGCCCCATCAATTCTGATTTGGAAGAGGATGAAACAGAAGTAATCATAAGTATGCAGCCTACCTACAGAGTCATAAGGATCACCCCCTATCACAAATCATTGGTGATCCTGAAGCTCCTAGACATACAAGGTATTCAGCAAAGGAACACAGCTTCATTACAAACATCACCATGAAGTTTAATCATGACAACATGCAATGCTGTCTGTTTACTGCATTTTTGTCACAAGAAGAGCCAAAGAAGATTTTTCAGACTTTAAATGATCCAAGTTAGGTTGAAGCTATGCAAGAGGAACTCTTACAGTTTGACATTCAAGAAGTTTGGATTCTAGTAGATTGTCCAAAATGGGCAAGGCCTATTGGGACAAAGTGGGTGCTCAGGAACAAAAAGGATGAGAGGGGTATAGTAGTCAGAAACAAAGCAAGACTGGTGGCACAGGGATATACACATGAAGAAGGCATTGATTATGAGGAAGTCTTTGCTCCAGTAGCTAGGATTGAAGCCATTATATTGTTTCTTGCTTATGCTTCATTCTTGGACTTCACAGTGTTCCAAATGGATGTTAAGAGTGCCTTTATATATGGCACCATTGATGAAGAAGTCTATGTTATGCAACCTCCAGGGTTTGAAGACCCAGAACACCCAGACAAAGTGTACAAGGTGAAGAAGGCTATGTATGGACTTCACTAAGCTTCCAAGGCCTGGTATGGAACTCTTTCTAAATATCTGTTGGATAATGGCTTCAACAGGGGGAAAATTGACCAGACCCTATTTATCAAGAAACAAAAAGGTGACCTTCTTTTGGTACAAGTCTATGTTGATGACATCATCTTTGGATCCACAAACTCTATGCTTAGCAAAGAGTTTGCCAAGTTGATGCAGGATAATATTCAAATGAGTGCCATGGGTGAACTCAACTTCTTCTTAGGGTTACAAGTTTAGCAGAGGAAAGATGGGATATTTATCTCACAAGATAAATATGTGACTGAAATTGTGAAGAAGTTTGGCATGTGTGAGGGAAAGAAAGTTTCCACACCAATGGACAAGGATCATCCATGGGGCAAAGATGGTACTGGAAAGCTTATTGATGTCAGGAATTACAAGTCTATGATTGGATCTCTCATGTACCTTACAGCTTCAAGACCTGACATCATGTTTGCAGTCTGTTTATGTACAAGATACCAAGTGGCACCTACAGAGTGTCATCTATTTGCTGTGAAGAGAATTTTTAGGTATCTAAAGTGTCATCCAACCAAAGGACCTTGGTATCCTAAGGAGTCACCATTTGAGCTAATATCCTACTCAGATAGTGATTATGCTGGTGACAACAATGATAGGAACTCTACAACAGGTGGATGCTAATTTTTGGGAAGCAGGCTTATATCTTGGCAGTGTAAGAAGCAGACTATTATGGCCACATCAACAACTGAAGCTGAGTATGTAGCAGCTGCTGCATGCTGTGGTTAAGTTCTTTGGGTTCAGAACCAGCTGCTTGATTATGGGTATAATTTTCTTAAAACCAAGATATTTATTAACAACAACAGCACCATTTGCATTATTAAGAATCCTGTTTTTCATAGCAAGACTAAACATATTGAAATAAGACATCATTTTATTAGAGATTGTTTTCAAAAAGGGTTAATTGTCCCAGAGAAAATTGATACAGAACTTAATGTTGCTGATCTTTTGACAAAAGCTTTTGAAGTGGGGAGGTTTCAGTACTTGGTTGCAGGTATTGGGATGGTTTCTCCCTAAAAATTTATGTCTATTTTGTCTTGTATATCCAGGGTTGCTTTATTGCTGTTGTTGTATATATGTTAGTCAAATTTTCCATCACTTTTCATTCCACTGTTTTTGAACAAAGATTCCTCTGCTGGGGTTCTTTCCCATGCTAAGAGTCCTTCTCTTAAGCTGGGTTTGTTCTTTTTAAAAGTGGTTATATGTGGTTTTAGACTAACAATGCAGAGATTCAAATGGTGCATGCTACACTCATGAGAGAATCAGGTATATTCTCTATGTTTTAGGGGATGTTAGGTCACACCTTTAGGATTTAGGGTATCCTTAGGATACTCATATATGATTCTAGATCATATCCATTGGTGAGTAAGGGATCAGAATGATGAAGACTTGCTGCAAAGCTTGTCAGAATTCTGAAGCCTTGAGGCACTGTAATGTGTACTTATACTTCTTTATTAAACAACTTGCTGTCTAGATTCAGATGTTTGGTACACATTGCCAAGACTAACTGACCATAGGTAAGGGAAAGGTAGGGATGGTGACTAGGGTATGATTATTTTCTTGGGTTGACCAGGTGCAAGGTGGCTTATGTGTTAACTTTTCATGTCTAGAACATTGCTGAATGGAGGACTCTTGAGTCTCTGTGTATCTACCTTGTGTATACAAGGGTGTGCATTAGAGCAGAGCCATTTAGCATTGGTCTCTTCATGATTAGTCTAATACCCCTAGAAAAGTTTCCCCTGCTTTCACCTTTTGATTCCCCTGCTTGATCAACATTCCCCTGTTTGACCGTTGACCGACAATACCGTTACCCTGCTTATAGCCGTTGGGCCTGCTTGCTATAATTTTGGTTAGGGAATATTTTATTCTTTTCAAAAGATATTTAAGGCGCTTTCTTCGCTGATTGGTAATCTTTTCTTTATTATTTCAAACAAATTACTTTTTTTATCAAGATTAATCTTTGATATTTTTGTAGTTTGAAAATTTGGTCCAATCACAGCTCTTCAATTCGCCTATAAAAAATTAATTCCCTTCACCAGCAGGTACATCTCTCTTCTTCGATCAAATCCCACCTAACTCTCACCATTATAAACCTTCAAACATTTTCAACATTTATCATGCCTCTCAAAATTGCTGCTAATCACAATCAAATTGCTTTATTACATGATGAACCAGCAGAATTCGTTGATGTAGTGGCTTTTCTAAAATCTTTGTATTTTAGAGTAGCTCTGCTCATCAATCCCAGGATTTACACCTCACACATCCAACAGTTTTGGTCTAAATCCATGACCAAAACAGTGGATGGAGAGGTAATAATTCAAAGCACAGTAGATGGTCATCCCAAGGTGGTTACACTTGCCTCCATCAGAGACAAGCTTATTCTGGATGATGAGGATGGGATAACCAACCTACATGAGGCTGAAATCTTTGAGGGTCTTGTTAAATTGGGGTACACTCTTTCTGATGATCAAAAATGTAAGTTTGATAAAGGTCAGTTTGCCCCACATTAGAAATATTTGATTCATACAATTTTGCAATGTTTGTCACCTAAAACCACTGCTTTTAATAAATTTGGAAGTGAAGTTGCTTCTGACCTGATATGCTTAGCAACAGGGAGAAAGTACTGTTTTTCTCAAATGATTTTCAAATGAATGGTAAAAAATGTCACAAGCAATACTAAATTTTGTATGTACCCAAGGTTTACATAACTTTTGCTGAATATGAGTGAACATGGTCCTATCAAACACACAAGGTATTTTTCAGCCACCAAACACTCTACCAAACTGTTTACCACACTTCTTGCACCATCTCCACAATTTTCTGGCAGGTTTGTTCCACTCACTTCCATCATGATGAAACAAATCAGACAAGAAGAAGCTAAGACAAAAACAGCCACACACAAACCATCTGATTCCCCTGCCAAGATGCTATCCCCTGCCAGTACTCTACCCCCTGCTGATTTAAAACATGAAAGGAGAACCAAATCCAGGTTTGCTAGGTCTCCCTTGCCTGGTGAATCTTCACAAGTAGCAGAGAGGAGAGCCTCCAAAAGATTGGAGCACACTGAGGGTTTGGCTACCACTACTGTCTCATCCTCAAGGGGTGAGCAGGATAGTGACACCATCAGTAAGTCCTCTCCCTCACTCAGTGATACCCAAAAAGGGGAGAAATTCCCTTCTAGGGTTGAGAGCAGAATGCAGCCGATGACCATCTTGAAATTGACGAATATGTGCATGAGCTTGAAAAGGCAAAATGCACAACTTATACAAACTGTCAAAAAGCAAGGTCTAGTTGTCAATAACTTGGAAACCAGACTTGATACACTTGAGGGGAGGAGAAAGCCCAAGCTTATCATATCTACAGATGAGGATGCTTCCAAAGGGGAGGAAGTTCCTAATATAGATGAATCCACTCAGTGGTATGAATATCCTTGTGGTCAGGGTCTAGAACAAGGAAAGATAGCAAGTGCTGAGAAAGGGACTGAGAAAGGAATTTCTGAGAAAGGAAGTGATAAGGGGAGTGTAAAAACGAGATTGCTCAAACATTGTTGACTATGGGCAATCAAGAAGAAGCCCATGCTTCTAAACTTTCCCCTGCTATAACTGATCACACTGCTGTAAGCCTTTCCTCTGCTAAGCCTATCACTCAAACATTTGTTAGGAAGAAAAGACAAGCAGCTCAGGAGGGAATTACAATTGGAGAACCTGCACCTAAAGCCAAACCCGCACCAGCAGTGGATCCAAAAGACAAGGGAAAAGGGATCATGGTTGAACAACCCAAGAAAAAGTACAAGCATAGAACACCTGAACAACAAAGGGCTCAAGAAGAATATGATGAACAGGTAGCTCTAAGAATGCAACAAGAGGATATTGATATGCAGGGTTAGAGAATGCAAAAGATGAGGCCCAAAGAGATGCTTAAGCAGATTGAAATCATGCATAGAGAGTTGGATGACAGGGTGCCCCATGTTCAAGAGTTTCTAAATCAATGGGAAAAGGAGTTGGTAAATGCTCCTTTGGAAGACAGGTATGAATTCATTTGTCTAGTTTACAAGTACCAAAATGAATATCTGGAAAGAAGGGCAAATCAGATTCAGAAGGAAAGATATTTGAAGTCTGAGAAGGGGAGGCTTGCACACTACAAAGTTTTGCTCAAAAGACATAAGAAGTGGACTGATGGTAATTTCAAAGACATGACTTTTGGGGATATAGAGAAGGCAGTCAAACCAGTTCTAAGAGAGCTAAATGTGGAAGACTTCATAGCTATCAACTCTCCTGAGGAAGCTGAGTATCTCAGGAGGCAAAGTGAAATGTTACAGAGAGCTAGGGAATCCAGAAAAAGAAAGGCCGAAGGAACAACAGTGGAAACTACACAAGCAGGTGCAACATCACAAGAAGGTGCATCATCACAAGCAGGTGCATCATCACAAGCAGGTGCATCAACTCAAGCAGGTGCAAGTTTCCAAGTAATTGAGAGATATGTACTCAATGCACAAAGGGCAGCCAAAAGACTCAAGAGGATGGAAAAAGTTGGTATAGTTACTAAGGAGACTCAGCGTCCCTCAAATGAAGAAATTGATAAACAACTAATTGTGCAAAAAAATGATGAAATCTCACCTAGTGAGCTTGGGAAGAAATTTACCATAGTAGAGTATGCTGTTTATGAACACAAGGGAATGACTTGGTGGAAGCTTACAAGAGCTGACAATACATCACAGACATTCCTAAGTCTAGATGTTATGTTTTAAACCGTGGATAGTGAGGACTTAGGTGATATGTGGAAAATTTTGAAGAAGACCTTTGCTGCAAATCCTCCTACTATAGATGGTGTAGAGAAGGATTGGGTGATCTTGGAGTGCATGCATAGGATGTATGAGCATGAGTTGTTTGATCCCTTATTTGATGTAGTAAATGGAGGAAATCTGTTGTATTGGAAGCTATTTACCAATTCTGAGGTCTATGAGATAGTTATGGAAGGGGTAAGTGTTTACTTGATTAATCATCATTACTATCCTTTCAATCAGGAGACCTTGAAGAAATTAGCACAGGTAGACTTGATTGTAGATGCTAAAGCACCTGTTGCTTATGATCTGGTAAGGATGATGCACAGTCAGCTTTGGCTAGGAACTTTGTAAGCACCCTCATCAGCTAGTATTTATTCAAAAACTTGTCTTTAGGGAAAGCATAAGTTTAGGGGAGGATTGTTGGGAATAAATATAAGTATATTAGTTACCCCTTCTAGTTGGTCAATGGTTCCCCTGCTAGAGTAAGTTCCTTCTACTATATAACAAAGGCAGGGGGATTGGTTCCCCTACTGAAGTCAAAGACCCTGCCGCTAGAGATAAACTTGGAATAGATTATAGCGCGTTTCTGTTACTACTCCGAGATACTTTCCAAGTTTGTTAGTAGTAATCTTGTACGTGAGTCCTTGTACTATAAAAGGACCCACTAGGTTATCATGCAAAGTGTGTGTTTCTCTATTGTCTTTCATTTCATACTTTAAGGTTTTTGTAACCCTAATACCATTATTGGGTATTCGTATATCTTTGATATATTAAAGTTTAACGTTTGCTTTAATAATTTGTTCTTGTGCTAAACACTACATTCCACATCTTGTTTAGTTACTTTGTATTGCAAAGTTTCTCTAGTGTTAGATTGAATCTATTCTATCTATCACGACCCTTAAACAAGCTAAGGTTTAAGATCTGAGTTTAGGATCAACAGCCCAATGTCATGGAACTGGGGGCAATGAAACACTTAGAACATTTGCAAAACCTCAAGCCTGTCCATGTTCCTAGAATGTAAGATGTTCAGGAACTAGCCGCTGAGGATCTCTGGGTCAAGAGGGGAGACATCAGTAAAACCAAGCCTAAAGTCACAAATGATGTCATCCTCTCTGACTTAAAAACACTCACCCATGCTGCTGAGGAACTCACCACCACCCTAGAGACTTCACTAACTTCATATGTGGAATCCTCTATGACTGCACTGCTTCCGCAACTGCTGGGAAATGCCTTGCAAGCTCAACTCCGAGCAGTTCTAAACCAGAGTCTTCAACAATACATGCCATCAGTCCTCACCGCAGCTGTTAAAGCCAATGTTGCCGCTATTGCTAAGGCATCTGAGCCCTCCAGGCAACTTCTTCAGGAGCTATTACAGGAGGAACTCAAACAAATATGCTTATTTGTTCATCAAGAAGTTTTGTTAAGTTCCTCAAACCTGGATCAGGCACAGCTTCTGCCGGCGCTATGCCTGAGGGGGAGAATTCAGCAACCTCCACCTCTGAAGAAGATGCATACACTGCTCCAACTAAGGGGGAGCAATCACTTAAACAACCAGCACCCTCAAAAGAGATCCCAACACCAAAACCCATCAGATCCTTCAACCCCATCACTGAGGTAGCACATGACAAGGGAAAAGGTATTGCCTCTGAGGTACCTGAAACAACCCTGCACTCCCTCCAAGAAGAAGGTGGATCCACAGCCAGGCACTCTGACTTGAACAAATTTAAAAGTGTTGATGAACCACCACTAACCCTAGAGCAGGAAAAGGCTCAAATCTTGGAACAAAAAAGGTTAGCAAACATTAGAGATGCTGAAATCAAGAGCAAAGAAGCTCTGAACAAACTAGTCTCTCCAGCTGTAAAGGAAGCCCAGCTGAATAAGCTCAAAGAACTTGAAGTTAAAAGGAGAAACCTTCAAAAGGAATTTGAGAGAATAGTGGACCAAAGAGTAGAGCCCGGTCAAATCACCAAATACGCGTTACACTGACAAAGACAAAAGAGTAGTGATGACCTTATACAGAGAAAACCAACTGACCAACTACAAAGTCTTCACTGACTTTAAACTTAGAGATCTGGGCCTCTCTGAATGGTTAGAAATGTTGTCTCTTACCCAAAAGAAGACTCAGCCTGGTGCTGCCCAAATGATGAAAAACATTCAAGCTAATCTGAATTGTGTAAGAGACACTGCAAAGAAGCTGAAGGTACCTCTGCCTCCTCAACTATCACAACAACAATCTTCTTAAGGACAAAGAAAAAGGAAAACCCAAATGGGGCCTCTGGTAGAAAAGCTGGTCACTGAGAATATTGTTGTAGATGGAATGCACATAAACCTTGTACATCCCAAAGAGATCACTAAACCAATGGGTGGCCAAGTATACTCAGAACCAGAGACAGGAATGGTCTTCATGAATGGTAATTGTGAGTATTGCTTTCAGCGGATGAATGAACTACATCTGGCGTCAAATATCCAACTCATCAGACTCAAACAGGGCATCCTAAGGAACTGCAAACTAGATGATGATTTTGAGTTTGAAGTTGAGCTGATCATTAACTCTAGGAGTGACAAAGTTGAAGCTCAGAGAATCTGTGATCAAGGCCTCGATCGCTGAAGAACCTTTTATTTTGTTTTTTGTTTACACCACTAGGTGTTCTTGTAATAGACTAGGTTCTTTATGTTTAATAAAACTCTGAGGTATGTTTGTTAAATTATGTGTAAGAAGAAGCTGTGTACTCACTTACAATTATTTTAGACTTAGTATAATTTATAAACAAATAGGGGGAGATTGTTAGGCCAATGAAAGTTTTAACTATGGCCCAGTCTATATTTGTTTAAATTAGACTAAGTGTTACTGATCGCTGAGAGGACCAACAACAGAGACCAGACCAGTGGAAGGCAAAGCCTCAGCTGGCACACCAGGAACATTCAAGTAAAAGACAACGTCAGAGAAGTCGAAGACAATCTGAAGTCATACTCACCAGCGATTATGGATAGCTAGGGTGTAGAAGGAATGTGCTGGTGTTCAAGGATCTCTGAGTTGACAATACTCAGAGATCACTAAAGAACCCTAGAAGTCTGATACAAGCAAAGCTTGTCCAATCCTTTATAGTTTAGGCGGGAGAATCTACTAAGTGTTTTGAGCGGGACAAAACAAGAGATTCAAGATAAAGCCTAGTACGACCTAGTGGGACAAAAGGTGAACAGTTGGCAGAACTTTTCACCTAAAGTTCTTTAAAGGTATGTCTCGATTTGGACATGCATTTAATACGTTGTACTCTTCCATTCAGAAGATGACACGTATCAACTACTCTCACTAAGGAAGCAACCTCGTACCACTATAAATAGGAGTGAGAAAGAAGAGTTAAGGCAACCCTTGTGCTTGGATAAATTATCTAAGTTATTTCTCACTTTGGAACCACTAAGCCCTTAGTTGTCTACTAGCGTCTCATTGGTTCCCTTGTAAACTTGAGTCTCGAATCTAGTTTACTTGTTCTAGGGTTCATTTCTTATTGTCATTCAACGGATGTATTCATAGCACTTTGTAATACTTTGTTTGTAACAGTTAATAAAGCATTACGCGTTTGAAAAGTATTTCGTTGTGTTTTTGTGGTTATATGAGTTATAGTTCAACAATTGTCATATTAAGGGACTTTCAGTAACCCATAGTTTCCTTAGGGTATCCTACAAAGATATGTTTTACAGATCGTTGTTGGAGTTTGTCACCCGATTCATGTTTCACATACGCCTCGCAACCCCAGAACTTTAAATAAGACAAATATAGCTTCTTGCCATGCCATAGTTCATATGGTGTCTTATCGACCTTCTTTGTAGGAACCATATTTAATATGCGAACACAGATTCTAGAGCATAATCCCAAAAGGATAAAGGTGAAGTTGTAAGATTAAACATAGATCGTACCATATCCAATAATATACGATTTCTCCTTTCGGATACACCATTTTGTAGTGGAGTATAGGGAGAATGAAGATGCTGAACAATTCCATTCTCACCTAGATAATCTATAAACTATTGACTTAAATACTCACCACCTCTATCAGAACTAAGAGCTTTATAATTCTTCCCTAATTGTAGTTCTACTTCTCCTTTAAACACTCTGAATATTTCAAATACCTCATGTTTATGTTTAAGTAAATAAACATATCCATAATGGCTATAATCATCCGTAAATGTTAAGAAGTAGCTAACACCTTTCCTTGACGTATGTCTTAGTGGTCCACACACATCAGTATGTATAAGTCCAAGTAGATCAGTAGCCCTTTAAATATTGCTATTGAAAGGTTTCTTGGTCATCTTTCCAGAGATACAAGACTCACATTTATCAAATGATTCATCATTGATATTTTCCAAAAGATCTTCACGTTGAAGCTTTTGTATACGAGTCTTCCCGATATGGGCAAGTCTACAATGCCAAAGATAAGAAGAGTTCTTGTCAAACTTTCTCTTCTTACTCATGCTAAATACAGATTTATCGTTCTTGGATTCTTTGTCATGCATGTCTAATTCAAACACACCATTCATAGAGATTGCATTAAAATAAAAAATACCATTTTTCCAAACAGAAATTCCATTATTATCAATCATGTGAACGAATCCATTATTTAACAAACAAGAAAAGGAAATAACACCCCTAATAATTGTAGGTGCATAATGACAATCATTTAATCTCAGTACTAAACTCAAAGGTAAAACTAGATCAAAAGTTCTTATAGCTTCAACCGTTGCTTGTGCGCCATTTCCCACTTGCAGATATTGTTCCCCATAGGAAAGCTTTCTTTTCAGATTAAATCCCTACAACATATTACAAAGGTTAATACCATAGCCCGTATCATAAACCCATGAATTTAATTTGTATGTTAAATAGAACATTTCAATCATAAATAAAGTACCTAAAGCTGCAGCGCTCTGTTCAGACTTCTTCTTTATGTCTCGCAATTCTTCGGGGTAAAGAGGGCAATTCCTCTTCCAGTGACCACTTGCCTTGCAATGGTGACAAGTCTCATCCTTTTGAGATTGACTCCTCTTAGCAAAGTTCTGCTTGGGTTTCGAATAAGTCGTAACTTGTTTTCCCTTATTACCCTTGCCTTTGCCTTTCTTCTTGTTCGTTTGCGGTTTTGGCTTACTCACTCTACCCTTTTGTATGGTTCGTACAGAAGGCGTAGCGGTAGATGCCTTGTCTTTCAACCCTTTTCATAGTCAATGAGCATTGCATACAAATCATTAACTGTCTTCCCCGTGCAATACATAATATAGTTTCTAACGAAATCATTGAAGTCCTTGTTAAGGGACCTATTGATCAAGGTGATAGACATATTATGATCATAGGGTTGTCCTAATGCAATTTATTGGTCCATATAACCCCTCATCTCCAAATAATGGGCACTTACAGACTTTCCTGGAGCTTGCTTGCAGCTATGCAAAGCATCTACTAAGTCGTAGATCTCCACAGCTTGCGGCTTCTCGAACATATCCTTGAGCTCATCAAGCATTCGCTTTGGTGAAAATAGCTCATACTTCTGTTGATGTGAAGGAGCCATTTTTCCCAGCATTAAGCAAGCCACCTCAGAGTGCTTCTTAATATTAGCAGCGTGTTCAAGCCTTTGCGCATCAGATGCTCCTTCAGCAAGATCCTCCGGATAGGGAGTAGTCAAGATATCGATAGTACCCGCTGCTCTCAAGAAAATTCTTATCGAGCGGTACCAATCATTGAAGTTTGGGCCAGTAAGTTCAGGTCGTTCAAAGAAATCTTTGAACACAGAACTTATCGTGTTATTGGTGGGTTGAGCCATTTCTACAGAAATAAGTTCAAATATTAGTATTTTCGATAACAAAATACTTTCAAGAAAATAAATTACCCCGGTATTAAAACCATATCATTTTCCTTGAATTCTAGAACTATATTGACATAGATTTATTACAACAATTGATCTGCTAGTAATGAATGTACTCAACACAGCGACTTGTCGAACAATTCAATTGACAAACAGTTTCCAATTTCTAGATATTTAAGGGATTTACATTGCCAAAATCGTTTTGCATTGTAAACATGTTTCATCCCTTCTGAATGCATTAAGTTTCCAGATCTCACTGAGTAACTTAATTAAGTCGTCTAATCTGAGTAACGTAAAACCATCATACGAATTCTCATTCTACAAATGGTTTTCTCTCCATCACAACATCATCCAAAAATCTCATTTGATGACGAAGTAATTTCAAGTGTTCGTCAATTAGGAGCATTCGACTTAAATTTTAAGAGTATAAATTTTGATGTCAAAATCTACGTATGGAGAAGCATGCATACAATCTCCATAGCATAAGTTTAATAAAATATTTAGTAAACTTTTTCATGAGATTAAATTTCTTCATAAATTATGTTGCGGTGTTGGTTAAACCAGTTAAAGAATTTACCCACAACTCATCACATCGTACTTTGCTAGAACTCGGCTACGCACAAAGCAATACCCTTATTCATTGTGGTTCGGATGTAAATTTGTGGTATATCACCCTTAAGGTACAATTCAATTAATAATCGTACGTAATTTCAATTTTAACGCACATGCGAGCCGGAATTTGGTCACCGACTAATGGCATAACACCCCCTTCCTTAACCGGGTACATGACCAGCAGTGCGTTAAACTCAATTTATAGTTTGTCTAAATTGAGTAGGCCGTTAGATTATTATTGCAATTCCCCAATCAACGTAATCTTATTTAATTTAAATCTCTTAACAAATCATTATTTTTAATATGATTTAGTCCATATTATTATTTTCAAAAAAAACCCTTGTTTACAACAATTCAACAATTTTATATAGCACAAGTAAAAAAAACTAAGTCATATATACATAATAACAATTTATATCTGCAACAAATAAATCCAATAGCCACATGCATACGATTTATTCAATAATCATCAAATCTAGATCTTTATATCTCTATATAAAAGTCTTCCCTAATTCTAGATTTATTGAATCAAATAATCACGTAGCACATAAAGTCATATAAACATATAATATTACGATCCATGAAAACATGCACGTAATCAGGGAATCCCCACAAATCTTAACCATTAAATCTCTACGGATCGTAATCATACACGATATAACAATTAATCATGCAATATAATCTAAAATTATCCTACATGTAATTTAGGGTTTCAAACAATTTCTTTTTTAATTAAAAATAGAGTAAAAACCCTATTTTTTAAAAAACAAAACCCTAATTTTATGAAAAACCTAAAAAACATGTAGTTTTAACTCAAAACAATGATAGTTAAAAAAATTTATATTTTTGATAACTATAACATGTTAAAACGGCTCTCGATGCCACTGAAGGTTTATTAGTATCATAACAATTATTTAAAACCCTAAACGAGATCAAAGCACATATAGCGGAAGCAATTAAACAAGATCATAATTAATAACACAATTATAATTAATCGAATTAGGTTACATACCTTTACGCTAAAGCATTTCCACAAGACGAAGAACAAATCACCGATTCGGGTTTAAACCGTATATACCAGATATAGTCTAAAATAAGACTATATTACGTTCTTGTACACACGTAATACAACGAACTAACCGTGATTCTAGCACGTGAAAACCGAGCTACAACGCTTGTAATTAATCTACCCAACAACCCTAGAGAGGGGCTATGACTAGATTAAGTATACAATCGTTCAACCAAGAAAACCAAGCGAAACCCTTCCTTGGTGGGGGTCGGTGATCGACCAAAGAGAAGGAGAAGGGAAGAGATTATTTGTTGTGTAAACTATGAGGGATAGAGGGGTGTATTTATAGGCCTAAACAACTTATAGCCCAAGATAAATAAAAGGTAACTTTTGCCCCCCCCCCCTTTGGGCCTCATAACCGACCGACCAAAACACCCCTTAAGGGTGTTCCGGAATCTTCCAAACTTCTTTCCTTATGTTTATGTATACTATATATTTATTTAACAATCATTATAACTTAACTATTAATTATTTAACGACCGTTAAAGTTATATATTTACTTGCTCGGTTAAATTAATAAATATATAAATATATTTATTAAATAAATTAATAAATACAATATATATTATTTAATTATATTAACTCTTTACGTATTGTGTGCAATCCCGTAATCTCGAGTTCGATTCTATCACACGACTATTAAATATAAGTCCATAAACTTACACGTCTTCCATGAGTACTTAGACAAATTTGTTATCGTCTTCACCGATGACATCCTCATCTTCTCTAAATCCTAGGAAGAACATGAAGAACATCTACGTGTTGTGCTACCAATGCTTCGTCAGAAACAGTTGTATGCCAAATTTTCTAAGTGTAAATTTTGGCTAACCAAGGTGGCATTCTTAGGCCACACTGTTTCCGTAGAAGGGATTTCTATGGATCCTTCGAAGGTTTAAGCTATCACTAAATGGCCAAGACCAATGTCTGTAACTGAGGTTCGTAGTTTCCTACGCTTAGCTGGTTATTATCGCAGATTCGTGGAGAACTTTTCAAGACTAGCCTTACCTTTGACCAAGTTGATGCGAAAAGGAGAGAAATTTTTTTGGACTGATGAGCGGGAGAAGAGCTTTGAAGAACTCAAGAAGCGGTTAGTATTTGCACCTATTCTTAATCTCCCATCTGGTATAGGTGGATTTCAGATCTACAGCGATGCTTCGGGTAAAGGATTAGGTTGTGTATTCATGCAACATGGGAAAGTGATAGCATACACATCACGTCAGCTAAAGCCTTATGAGGAAAATTATCCCCCACATGACTTGGAGTTAGCAACAGTAGTCTTTGCACTTAAAATCTGGAGACACTACTTTTATGGTGAATCATGTGATATTTTCATTGATCACAAGACTCTCAAGTACATATTCACTCAGAGGGAATATAACATGAGGCAGAGAAGATGGTTGGAACTAATCAAGGATTATGACATCAATCTTCAATATCATCCCGGCAAGGCGAATGTAGTGGCAGATGCTCATAGCAGGATGTCGGGTACGATTAATAGCATCAAGATACAAGAAGAAATCATACGTGACTTAGAGCGACTAGACATGGAAATCTTAATACGTGGACAACATGGATATTGGGCTAATATGAGAATTTATCCAGACTTAATTTCTCGGATTAAGGCAGCTCAGAAAGACGATGATGAGATTTGGGCTATCATTCAGAATCTTAATCGACAGACACAATTTCGTGTAGACGAAGAAGGCATCGTATGGCTAGGAACTAAACTATGTGTTCCGGATGATCAGACACTCCGAGAAGCTCTATTGACAGAAGCTCACAGCTCTCCATTCTCTATTCATCCAAGATCCACCAAAATGTATCATGACATTAAACAACATTTCTGGTGGAGTGGCATGAAGCAGGATGTTGCTACTTTCGTATCCAAGTGTCTGACCTGACAGCAGGTTAAGATCGAGCATCAGCGGGCTAGTGGGTTACTGCAACCGTTAAAGATTCCCGCATGGAAGTGGGACAAAATCTCCATGGATTTCCTTACCAGACTTCCGCTTACTCAGAGCAGACATGATTCTATATGGGTCATAGTTGATCGTTCACCCAAGTCAACTCATTTTCTTCCAATTCACAAGGACTTTTGAGTCAGCAAATTGGTAGATATATTCCTTAAGGATATCATACGACTTCATAGAACTCCTTCAGACATCATATCAGATCGCGACCCTCGTTTCACGTCTAAATTCTAGAAAGGTATGCAGAAAGCTTGGGGCACTAAACTTAAGCTTAACACCGCCTTTCATCCTCAGACCGATGAATCGGAGCGTATGATTCAGACCTTAGAAGATATGTTGCGGGCTTGTGCATTGGAATGGTCAGGAAGTTGGGACGACTATATTTGTTTGGTAGAGTTTGCCTCCAACAAAAGCTTGCATGCAAGTATTAAGTGTGCACCATTTGAGATGCTTTATGGCAGAAAGGGTCGTGCTCCAATATGTTAGGATCAAGTTGGAGAACGAATCCTTTAAAGACCAGAATGATAGAGGTGACCAATGAGAAGGTTGCCATGGCCAAGGCGACGCTACAGGAAGCTCGTGCTCGACAGAAGAGCTATGCTGACAAACATCATAGAGATCTAGCGTTTAATATCGACGACCATGTTCTCCTTAAAGTATCACCAGCACGGGGTGTCAAGCGTTTTGGACTCAAGGGTAAGCTCCGTCCTCCTTTCATCGGACCGTTTGAAATTCTTGAACGTGTCGGTGAAATGTCATATCATCTAGCTTTACCTCCTCAGCTATCTCATGTGTACGATGTATTCCATGTATCCTTACTCAGAGGTTAGAACTACCATCCATCGCATAAAGTTACGTATCCATTCGAGCAGATTCGAGAGGATCTATCATATATCGAGGAACCCGAGAAAGTTCTCGATCGCCACGAACGAGTCATTAGAAGAAAGATGATTCCATTCGTTAAAATCCTTTGGAGGGATCATTCCCAGCGGGAAGCCACTTGGGAAACGGAGGTGTCTATCCGGACTTCTTACCCTCATTTCCGGTTTGACTCGGGTATGTCATTTCAACTTACATGTGTTTCCATCTTTTATGTCATTTCAGTGTTTATCATCTTATCAGCTTATCGTATCTCTAATTCGAGGTCGAATTGTTCTTTAGAGGTGAAGAGTTGTAAAACCCGCTTTAATAATCCTAAGATCATTAAATGCACGAAGTTACCGTGAAATGTAAACTTTATAATTAATTAATATACGACACACATCACGACTATTTAATACGAATATTATGTATATTAATTAATTATCATAAGTATTATGTACGTAAATACGAATATTAATACACGATAAGAATGTACTTATGATATTAAGAAAACGTACAAGAAATATAACAAGATAGCACACGGTAAAAATTAACCAAGAAAAACAAATATGATAACACTAAAGGGGGTGTTTGGCGTCGGCTAGAAAGAAAGAAATAGGGAACCGGGCTTTGGCCCATACCCATTACCTAATCCTAGTTCAATAAAAACCACAAGAGGTTTCATAAAACACTTTTTATAGAAAATCAACAACCCTAATTCCTGTTTGTGTCTCTCCTTGCCGCGGCACCCTAATGAAAACACAAGGAAGATTTTTGGTCTTGATCTAATTCAGTTACGGGTGAACGTCTGATCTAAATCCTTGATCTTTTCACGCTTACGGTATCTTTTAATCCTTTTAATCTTTATATAATTATGTTCTTCGTACAAGGTCATTAAAACACTCATGAAACGTGTAATTAAAGATTAAAAACGCGAGGATCAGGATTTATGTTTGTTTTGGTTTAGGTACACCTAGACCGAGAGTCTCACGACTCTCGGTGACCGGTTTTGACCACCAGCCGAGACCCAATTGGGCTTGGTGGGGTTTTGTCTCGGACGACAGCAAGCAAGGGACCCCAACAGTGGGTACCGGCTTCAAGCCGGTGGGTGTTTATGGCCGTCAGTGGGAACCTGGTTTGGACCGGGGTGGTTTTGCTCGACCAGTGGAAACCATCAGCGTTGGTGGGAGCCAAGGCCAGCCAGTGGCAAGCCACGGCTGCAGCCATGGGCTGCCAGCCGCCAGCCAAAGCCACCAACCGTCGGCTGGGAGGTGTTGGTTTGGCTTGGTTGGTTCGGTTCGTTTGTTCTTCGGGTTACGGGCTTGGGAACTCGACATTTTTAATAACACATCATTAAACCAAGTATGAAAATAAGTTATGTATTAAGTAATTTAGTTATTATTTAATTTTGGTTTAATTAAATTAAAACTTAGGTTATGTTTATTTAAATAAAACCATGTTAAAATATGTATGTACATTTATTTAAATAAACTTAGGTTATAATATTTAATTATTTAATTATTCATGAATATGTATTTAATTAATTAAAACTTATGTTAAATTAATTAATATCTTTTAAGATAAAGTTTAATAACATGTATTATATAATTATTAATTAATAATAAACTTATAGTAACATGACATGACATTATTAATTAATAATAAGCTAAGTATTTATTTATTATTAAATTTTATAATATAATTCTACATGATATAAAATAAGCATATGATTAATTATGGAAACATAGAAATTATGGAATTATATTATTTATGGCAACATGATAAATATGGTAATACATTAAATATGGTAACATGATATGTATGATAATACATTAAATATGGTAACATGCTATTTATAGAAACATGCTAAATCTGGAAACTTTCTATTTTTGGAAACTCACTAATTATGGAAACTTTCTATTTTTAGAAACTTACTATTTAAGGAAACTTACTATTTTTGGAAAGTTACTACATATGGAAACCTGCTAGTTTTGGAAAGTTACTATATATATATAAACGTGCTATTTTTAGAAAGTTACTCATTATGTTATAACAAGTATAATAACACTTAAAACATGAAACACATGAATCTAAAACACATGAAAGTATAAGAAATACATGATTAAAACATGAAATAAGATGACAAGACAAGAACAAGTATAATAAGTATGCGTTAAGTAAACCAAATAACAAGTATGTATAAGTAAAATCGACTCTTATTCATGTCCCTTTATTATGTAGCTATTGTGAAGTCGGAGTGATCGTCTACGTTCGTTTTCATCTTCATTTACTGGACATAAGGTACAGATATTTCGTCCTTCAGTAAGGACACTCTTTCCTATACTTAGGATTTCCCCGTTTGCAGCCATCTGTTTTCCAGTAGTTTAAGTGTCTTAAACACATCAGTATATGTATGATTACTTTAGATTGCCTGAGCTATACACATGCATGCCAGTTTCACCTAGTTATGGGGGTTCCATAACCATTACACTAGAGGCACCGGTGTTATGACTCTTCTGCAGTGAGAGTGATTGCTCGCAGCATCCCTTTACAGTTTTGGCCTGTATTATTATTATCATGTGGGGCGAATGGGTGCATCCTAGGACAAGTAGTATGATTTCATGGTAACTGCGGTGTGTGTCATGCATCCTTTGTAGGAGCTGATCCCTCAACTCATTTTATATATTAATTAGAGGCAGACCCTCTAATTGCATGAAGAGGTCACCCCTCCAAATATTCACACACGTTGATATAACATGACCTATATGGGCTCCGGGCATATTTAAAATACAGATTTTTAAGACAAACTAAACATAAGTTTTTTTGGAAATATAAACTAGTCTTATGAACTTAAACCAGGTTTTCCAGGACATACATTTATTCCGCTGCAATTCAATTCACTTAATTATTTTCTTATGTTTATGCTTTACATTCTATGTTATATATATCCGCACAATGAGCGTATTGCTCAGCCGTATTTCTCTTTCCATGTCCGAATACGGCATGTACTAAAGGGCAAAGCTAGGATTTCAAGAGTACGTGCATGGAACGAGGCGCCAGCTTTCTTTCATTCTTTAATGCATTTATATACTTTTGCTTTGCTGGACATTGTTTTGTCATTTCCTTACTTTCTATACTTACCCATTTCATGTGTGGAGCTTATGTGGATACGATGTTTGTTTCCGGATTCTTTTATGGTCATTTAATGTTTTAGACATTTACCTTGTATGCTTTGATGACATGCCATTATTATACTGTGATATTCCATTAATAAAAATGGGGTGTTACACGTGAACAAATTTAAAACATTACATTTATATGTGTTGCAAATAAGAGCACCAGATACAATAATGTAATGTCATAACCAAAGGTGGTGTCATAGCTGACACGTAAACTATGACACTAGAATAATATGGCACCACATTTTGGGATGTAGTAGGGAGCCATAGAAAAAGTGTGCCATAACTTTTATCTCAGTTCTTTAAATATCACCTGAATATATAAAAATAAAATAAAAAAATTATTTCGTTACATAATCTGAAAAAACAAAAAAAAAGTCAACCTAAATACACACACCAAACAAAAACACACACAAACATAAACATAAATACACACAAAAACACAAATACACCAACATAAATACAATTATTAAAAAAAACACACACAAGCGACTTCTTATGCGCCGGGGATTACGGTGCGACAGACAATGACGCGAAGTTCGGTGCGATGCGTGGTCGAAAAAGTGGCGTCATGGGGTACGGCTCAAGGCACATCGCCATCGTACCCTATGCTATGAAAGTGTGTAGTTTTTAGTGTGAAATATTTCATAATTTCTACACACTTTTAAGAGTGGATCCCATTTTATTATACCCATATTCTCCACACTTCTCATTTTAAAAAATATGAAAAATATGGGTGTAACAAAAAGGGATCTACACTTAAAAGTGTGAAGTAGTTATAAATAAGTTTTTCACACTAAAATATATGAATTTTATTTGTAACTCACATATGGTGTTTTAAAATTTGTTCACATTTGTATGGTTATATTTGTTAATAAACTTACGATATTTTTCACGCTATTTAAAAATATGAAAAAAAAGTATAATTAAAAATTACAGGTTTTATAGAGAAGAAATTAGATTGTAATATTAGCTATAGCTTGGATGGCCATATGACCAACCCAAGGTATAAACTAAGGGTGCGTTTGGTTCACAATATTTTTTGAAAAGAATTGTAATTGGTGAAAGAAATTGTAATTTGAATGAACTGTAATTGAAAGAGACGTAATGTGTTGTAGTTGTTGCTAAAAGCAGTTGTATCTCGAGTTGCTCTTGCTATAAAACAGGACGAGAGTTAAAATCTGTTTAATAAAAACAAGAGTTTATATAGGTTCATGTAGGGTACTACATGAAATGCTTTTTTATGAAGATATAGGCATCAATGTGTTGGAATTGTAATTGATAAATTCTATCAGTGTGTCTGGTTAGTTATCAACGTAATGTAATTAAATTTAACAAAAAAACTTTAAATAATAATAAAAAACAATAATATTAACTAAAATATAAAAAAATATTAATAATAAAAATTAATAATATAAAATATGATAATAATAAATAATATAATAATTAAATTATAATTATAATAATTAATATTAAATAATAATAATAGATTTATTATTATTATTATTATTTTATTTATTATTAATAATAAAATGATAAAAATAATATTTGTTTGTATTATATTTTATTTTTTACTTTTTAATAATAAATAATTTATAAATGTATAAATAATAACTAATATTATTTATTAATTATTTTATTAATAATTATTATATTAATATATTAAGAATATAAAAAGTATTTTTCTTATTAATAGAAATAACTTTAATGATAATAATTTAATTAGTTATATTTTTATGATAATTATTTTATTAATAACTATTTAAGTAATAATTTTTTAGTATTATTTTTTAAAATATTTTTTAATATAATTTTAATATTAATATGTTTTAATAGTAATTTTAGTTAGAATTATATTTTAATTATTATTTTGTTAATAAATAAACTGTTTTGTTATTAGATGATATATAAATTCTAATAATTATTTTATTTACATTTTTATATTAATATTTATTAATATAATAATAATTATTTTACTAGTGATATTATATAAATAGTTTATTAATATAATAATAAAAAATTAATAATTAATTATACTAATATATTAATAATATTTTTTATTAATTATAATAGAAATAGTAATTATAATAATAATTATTATTGTTATTATTTTATTGTTATTTTTATTATTTTTATTATTTTTATTTTTTATTTTATAAAATATCACTTTATTATTATTATTATTATTATTTAAATGTTAACTTTATTTATTATTTTATTATTATTATTATTATTTTATCATTATTTTATTATTATTTTATTATTATTGTTTTATTATTATTATTATTATTTAATTAGAGTTATTTCATTATTATTATTATTATTATTATTATTATTTTAATTAGTATTGATGTTAAGTATAAAAATACTGAATTACCACGTAATTCAAAACTTTCCATAAAACTTCCTGTGTAATATGTATTCCCTCTATGGGTGTAATTGTAATGCTTGAATTACAATTACAATGCAAACCAAACGACCTACGTAATTTAAAGTGAATTACAATCCATTTCATCATGTGAACCAAACATCCTATGTAATGTAATCGAATTACAATTACATCAAATTATATTGGAATACAACGAACCAAACGAGGCCTAAGAGTAAAATCCAAATGTCGTTTTTGTGTTTTTATTTTTGCATGTGTGATTTATGAATGCAATTAGTATGATCAAGTATTTTAATATGAATTTAATCTATCTAATATTATATAATTTTATTAAAATGACAAACTAATGTCTAAAACATGTTATTTTTCATATGTCAAACTCGATAAAACTTTACAATGGTTAACCGTAATGTGAACTATGATTAACTGCTTATTTCGAATAACCGCTCATTTCGAATATCCCACATATCCAGTAAACCACCTAGTACTACATGTAGTAAAATTAATTACCCGTCTCCAATAAACCGGATCGAACCACCCCGCGAACACTCCTGCTACATATATTAAAACATACGTAACAAACTAAATTTTGAAATTACATTGTAATAATAGTCTAGGGACGAAGTTACACTATGGCTTGGATAGCCATGGCCAACCCAAGCAAGCAAGTTCATCATATGATTTTTTCCAGGGTAAAGCCATAAATTACCAACAAACTTTACTTTTTTTCTCTGTAGTACTAATATGGAACATATACTCCTATTCTCACCATCAAACTTGTTGGTAGCGGCTATATAAGTAACGTAATTTTAATAATTTTCATGTCATTCTTTTTTTTCCACGTGGCCTTATCTATTTTCCACCTTAGAATTTTTTTTACTAAAAGCCCTTGTCTCCTTTGCAAACTATTTAACTATGCTAATTCACCCCACCATCCTTTACTCCTTGTCATTCTTCTAAAGTTTCACATCTGTGTGAAAATTATATAGGAGTACATATAGTTAAATACTTAAATGTAAGAGTAAAGTGCAAAAATCATCCTTGTGGTTTGTCAAAAGTTTGAATTACATCTCTCGTTAATAATTCGTACAACATACATCATTGTGGTTGTAAAATAGTACACCATACATCCATGAGGACGGATGGTGCAAATTGGCAGATATATTCCTTAAGGATATCATACGACTTCATAGAACTCCTTCAGACATCATATCATATCGCGACCCTCGTTTCATGTCTAAATTCTAGAAAGGTATGAGAAAGCTTGGGGAACTAAAATTAAGCTTAGCACTACCTTTCATCCTCAGACCGATGAATCAGAGCGTACGATTCAGACCTTAGAAGACATGTTGCGGGCTTGTGCACTGGAATGGTCCGGAAGTTGGGACGACTACATTTGTTTGGTAGAGTTTGCCTACAACAACAGCTGGCATGTAAGTATTAAGTGTGCACCATTTGAGATGCTATATGACAGAAAGTGTCGTGCTCCAATATGTTAAAATCAAGTTGGAGAACGAATCCTTGACAGACCAGAAATGATAGAGGTGACCAATGAGAAGGTTGCCATCGCCAAGGCGAAGCTACAGGAAGCTCGTGCTCGACAGAAGAGCTATGCTGATAAACATTATAGAGATCTAGTGTTTAATATCGACGACCATGTTTTCCTTTAAGTATCACCTGCATGGGGTGTCAAGCGTTTTGGACTCAAGGGCAAGCTCAGTCATCCTTTCATCGGATCGTTTGAAATCCTTGAACGTGTCGGTGAAATGTCATATCGTCTAGCTTTACCTCCTCAGCTATCTTATGTGCACGATGTATTCCATGTATCCTTACTCAGAGGTTACAACTACCATCCATCGCATAAAGTTACGTATCCATTCGAGCAGATTCGAGAGGATCTATCATATATCGAGGAACCCGAGAAAGTTCTCGATCGCCAAGAACGACTCATGAGGAGAAAGACGATTCCATTCGTTAAAATCCTTTGGAGGGATCATTCCCAGCGGGAAGCCACTTTAGAAACGGAGGAGTCTATCCGGACTTCTTACCCTCATTTCCGGTTCTGACTCGGGTATGTCATTTCAACTTACATATCTTTCCAGCTTTTATGTTATTTCAGCGTTTAGCATCTTATCAGCTTATCGTATCTCTAATTCGAGGTCGAATTGTTCTTTAGAGCGGAAGAGTTGTAAAACCCGCTTTAATAATCCTAAGATCATTAAATGCACGAAGTTACCGTTAAATCTAAACATTGTAATTAATTAATATACGACACGCATCACGACTATTTAATACGAATATTATGTATATTAATTAATTATCATAAGTATTATGTACGTAAATACGAATATTAATACACCATAAGAATGTACGTATGATATTAAGAAAACGTACAAGAAATATAACAAGATAAAACACGGTAAAAATTAAGCAAGAAAAACAAATATGAAAACACTAAAGGGGGTGTTTGGCGTCGGCTAGAAAGAAAGAAAGAGGGAACCGGGCTTTGGCCCATACCCATTAACTAATCCTAGTTTAATAAAAACCACAGGAGGTTTCATAAAACACTTTTTACAGAAAATCAACAACCCTAATTCCTCTTTGTCTCTCTCCATGCCGCGGTACCCTAAAGAAAACATAAGGAAGATTTTTGGTCTTGATCTAATTCAATTACGGGTATACGTGTGATCTAAATCCTTATCTTTTCACGCTTACGGTATCTTTTAATCCTTTTAATCTTGATATAATTATGTTCTTCGTACAAGGTCATTAAAAACAATCATGAAACATGTAATTAAAGATTAAAACGTGGGGATCGGGATTTATGTTGGTTTTGGTTCCGGTACACCTAGACCGAGAGTCTCACGAATCTTGGTTACCGGTTTTGACCACCAGCGGAGACCCAATTGGGCTTGGTGGGGTTTTGTCTCGGACGACAGCAAGCAAGGGACCCCAACAGTGGGTACCGGCTTCAAGCCGGTGGGGGTTTATGGCCATTAGTGGGAGCCTGGTTTGGACCGGGGTGGTTTTGCTCGACCAGTGGCAACCAGCAGCGCTGGTGGGAGCCACGGCCAGCCAGTGGCAAGCCATGGCTGCAGCCAAGGGCTGCCAACCGCCAACCAAAGCCACCAGCCGCCGGCTGGGAGGTGATGGTTTGGCTTGGTTGGTCCGGTTCGTTTGTTCTTCGGGTTATGGGCTCGGGAACTCGACATTTTTAATAACACATCATTAAACCAAGTATGAAAATAAGTTATGTATTAATTAATTTAGTTATTAATTAATTTTGGTTTAATTAAATTAAAACTTAGGTTATGTTTATTTAAATAAAACCATGGTAAAATATGTATGTACATTTATTTAAATAAACTTAGGTTTTAATAATGAATTATTTAATTATTCATGAACATGGATTTAATTAATTAAAACTTATGTTAAATTAATTAATACGTAGTATCTTTTATGATAAAGTTTAATAACATGTATTATGTAATATATTAATTAATAATAAACTTATAGTAACATGACATGACATTATTAATTAATAATAAGCTAAGTGTTTATTTATTATTAAACTTTATAATATAATTCTACATGATACAAAATAAGCATATGATTAATTATGGAATTATATTATTTATGGCAACATGATAAATATGGTAATACATTAAATATGGTAACATGATATTTATGGTTATACATTAAATAGGATAACATGCTATTTATAGATACATGTTAAATATGGAAACTTTCTATTTTTGGAAACTCACTAATTATGGAAACTTTCTATTTTTAGAAACTTATTATATAAGGAAACTTACTATTTTTGGAAAGTTACTATATATGGAAACCTGCTATTTTTAGGAAGTTAGTATATATATATAAACCTGCTATTTTTAGAAAGTTACTCATTATGTTATAACAAGTATAATAACACTTAAAAGATGAAACACCTGAATCTAAAACACATGAAACTATAAGAAATACATGATTAAAACATGAAATAAGAAGACAAGGCAAGAACAAGTATAATAAGTATGAATACGTTAAGTAAACCAAATAACAAGTATGTATAAGTAAAATTGACTCTTATTCATGTCCCTTTATTATATAGCTATTGTGAAGTCGGAGTGATCGTCTACGTTCGTTTTCGTCTTCATTTACTGGACATAAGGTACGGATATTCCGTCCTTCAGTAAGGACATTCTTTCCTTTACTTAGGATTTCCGCATTTGCAGCCATCTGTTTTCTAGTAGTTTAAGTGTCTTAAACACATCAGTATATGTATGATTATTTTAGATTGCCTGAGCTATATACATGCATGCCAGTTTCACCTAGTTTTGGGGGTTCCATAACCATTGCACAAGAGGCACCGGTGTTATGGGTGCATCCTAGGACAAGTAGTATGATTTCATGGTAACTGTGGTGTGTGTCATGCATCCTTTACAAGAGCTGATCCCTCAACTCATTTATATATTAATTAGAGGCAGCCCTTTTAATTGCATGAAAATGTCACCCCTCCAAGTATTCATGCACGTTGATATAACATGACCTATTTGGGCTCTGGGCATATTTAAAATATAGATTTTTAAGATAAACTAAACATAAGTTTTTTTCGGAAATATAAATCAGTCTTATGAACTTAAACCTGGTTTTCTAGGACATACATTTATTCCGCTGCTATTCATTTAAGTTAATTATTTATGTTTATTCTTTACATTCTATGTTATATATATCCGCACACTGAGCGTATTGCTCAGCCGTATTTCACTTTCCATGTCCCAATACGGCAGGTACTAAAGGGCAATGTAAAACCCGCATGCTTTTACCATGAATAGTACCATTAAGATCTTACGTATATGATTAGAACTTTCCTTTTATAACATGTTTACGTTTCACGTATAAGAATTTTAAGTATTACGTGCGTGTTAGAACACGATAAGTATTTATTACGTATGAATACACGATAATTATTCCAATAATAATTATAATCACGAACATGCGATCATGAAATCATGAACGTAATTTAATCACGAACTAATATTATTTACGTATATTTATTTATTACGAACACGAATAAATATATTAAGTCACGATCTATAACTAATTAAAACACGTAAAACACGAACACGAGAACACAATTATTAATTAGACACGGAAAATGTTCGGGTTACCCCATGTGGGCCTCATAACCAAGAAATTAGGAAGAAGAAATGGGCTTAGCCCATGCAACATTAGCTAACTTGGAAAAAGGAGGAAAACATGTTTCATTTTTTTAAAAAAATTAGAAAACAAAGAAAACCCTAATCCTCCTTCTTCCTCTTCTTTTGGCCGCCACCTATAAACACCATGAAGGGGTGTTCAGGTTGATTTTGATCTTGGATATTGTGTAAGGAGTCGTGTGTGTTCATCCTTAATTGATTCATGTATTCCGTATAACCTTTTTAACCTTTTTCTTTTATGTTTTGATTTGTTGAATCACATAAAATCATGATGTTTTTAAAAACTAATTAAAACAATTATTAAAACATGTCTATGATCATGGGGTAAATCAAAACAAGGGTTTTTAGGGGTGTTTGTGATAGCCGACGCCTAACCGAACCCCTAAGAGGTCTCGGCTTGGTTTATTATCCACCACCGAGACCATATGGTCTCGGTATGGTGATGATGATGGTCATGGCAATAGCAACAAGGGGTAACCCCAACCTTATTTCGGGGTATGGTGTTGATTTCGGGTCCGGTTTATGGTTTCTATTTATGGGTTCGGTTCATATATTATTTTAAAGTTATGATTTTAATAGTTATGTGTTAAAATTAAATTAATAAAAAATGATATGATTAATTTAATTAACATGACTTAGGTTATAAATTTAATTATTAGATCATGAATTTTAACCTAATTATTTATATTTAACTAGACTTTATAATTAATTAATTATTAAAAACCATGACTATAAATAATTAATTAACATGACTTAGGTTATATTATTAGTAATTAATAATACATGTTTTAACCTAAGTATTTTACTTTATTTAATTAAAAGCATGATATATTTAACTAAATACTTTTAACCTATAGTTTATTTAATTTACATGTAATAATTAATAAACTATACTTTATAACTACATGACTTAGAATAATAATTAGAAAACACTTAAGCTTATAAAATTAGTTTATTTAACCAGCTTATATCTATTTATGGAAGCTTTCTATTTTTAGAAACTTATCTATTTTAAGCAGTAAGTCTATTTTTGGAAACTTTCTATTTTTTGAAACTTTCTATTTTTGGAAACTTTCTATTTTTGTAAACTTTCTATTTTTAGAAACTTTCTATTTTTGGAAAATTTATATTTAAGGTAACTTTCTATTTTTGGAAACTTTCTATTTTAAGAAACCTGCTATTTTTAGAAAGTTACTTATTTTTTCACAACAAGTATAATAATACATGAAATACAAGTAATACTTAATCAGAATAGACAAAATATAAGATAAACACAGTATAAAGCTTAGAACAGTAAAACATGACATGAACGTATAAAATAAGCTAAGACATGACATGAAACCAGTTACGTATTTAGTAATCAGATACTTATACACATATGTATTTATGTAGCATTAGTGATACCGAAGTAGGAATCTCTTCCGTTCGTCTTCTTCGTTCACTGGACATAAGGTATGGATTCCCGTCCTTTCAGTATGGACATTTTTCCTTATTAGGATTTCCGTAAGCAGCCAACTGTTTTCCCATAGTATAAGTTTATATGTTTGATTTCTTATCTTTAATTAGAATACCTATAGCCATATACATGCATGAACAGTTTCACCTAGTTATGGAGGTACCATAACCATAACACTAGAGGCACTGGTGTTATGACTTCCCCACGGCGGAGTGATTGCTCGTGGCGTCCCTTCAGCTTTTGGCCATATATTTATATTTCTCATGTGGGGCGTATGGGTGCATCCTAGTTACATTTTTTTCAGCAGATTACTCAGTGTGAATGTGGTGTGTGCCTTGCATCCTTCACAAGGAGCTGATCCCTCCTACCCAAAACCAGTATATTAAATTAGAGGCAGCTCCTCTAATTTGCATGATGAGGTCACCCCTCCAAGTATTCATGCATGGTGATTTTCATGACCTATATTGGCTAATGGTAAAATATGTTAAACAGTTTTCATAAGATAAACATAAGGCTTTTCAAACTATAAAACCAGTTTTATGAACATGTTCTGGGTTTTCCAGGACGTATACATTTCCGCTGTTTTTTTTAAGTCTTTATTATGTTTCAGTCATTCATTACTATGTCTATATCCGTGCACTGAGCATTTTGCTCAGCCGTTACTTTCCTTTCCATGTCCCAAAACGGCAGGTACCCAGGACTCGAGCATTTGGAGGACGTGCATAGGATGGAAGTTGCCATAGACCTCTTCCTTTGCCTTCATATACCTATGCTTGTTTTGTCATTTCTTATTTCCTTTACTTTATTATGTTTTGGGCTTATGTTTGGGAACCGATGTTTGATTCCGGTTTTCCCTATGGTCATGTATGTTTTAGTACATTTACCTTGCATACTTTGATGACACGCCATAATTACGCGTGACATTCCATTTATCAAAATGGGGTGTTACAATTATGGTATCAGAGACAAGGTTTCGACCTGTAGGCTCTAAAACTCGACCTGTGATTAGTGGGTAGTCACCAGGAGCTTCCTAAGCCAACGTTTGTTATTCTACGTATTAATGTTTTCAGCGCATTGTTGTTTTAACCATGATGTTTTTAAGCACCTTAAGGTTTTAACCTTGATGTTTTCATCGATATTATTTTACTAATATGGATGGACAACCGTCATTCATACTTAGTTATGTGTCATTGTTTCATGCATAATGTTCCTCGTGAACTGTGGCTATGTGGACTGAACCCTAGTAGTTCATAATTAGTCACATAAATTTTTTTCTAATAAGTTTTGACAGATGAGTTTCATTTATTTATGTTTCATGTATCATTGTTGCAGGAATTATGACTAAGTAATGGTTGGTACAGGACTGGCCCTATTTAGTCACATGTGCTTTTATCGAAACTTTTAACTTTGGGACCGACCCATAGGCGTCCCCTCGCCATGTCTTTTGTTTTGGGACCGACCCATAGGCGTCCCCTCACACTTATAAAGGTTTTTATAAACTACATTATACATTCATGCACTGTTTTTCATGCATAAAATTTTTCTCATGATTTATTGGCATAATTTTTTTTCATGTCCCCTCATAAGTTATTATGTTTTTATGTCAAGTATGCTGTCATACTGTCATGGTTAACTTTGGTTTCATGCTGATTATGTTATACAATCCTTCACATTGAGTTGTTTCATGTTTCCTCATAATAACTTGGTCTTCACGTGATTATGTCTTACGTCTCTTTTGTTGTCTTTGCTTCCATGCAAGACACTGTTGGAATTCATGTAAATTCTTCTTTCATGATAGTCATGGTTGGTTTTCACTAATCATGCTTTCAGGCAAATCATCTTGAATTTTGTGTAACCAAACTTTAACGTTTCTCTATGCAACCAGAATGAGGTATATACTGGCATTGCCAGGTTATCATGATGGTTTTCCTAACCGTTTAACCGATATACTTTCCTTAAATCATGACAAATGATCGACCCCATACCGATCATTTCATGTGCATTCCATGTGTACTCCATGTATTGTATTCCATGTGTATTACACGTACCTAAATCCACGTATATTTCACTTGCAATACTTCACGAGTATTCGCTAGTCGATTCTGAATCATCTCAGGCATATGTCCACTTGCTGATATTCTACAAGATTGCCGATGCCGCTCATAGCTTGGAGATGTTACTAGGGTTGATGATGCTGATGTTTGGAGACGCTACGAGATGCTGATGCTGTTCACAACCTGGAGATCCTACAAGACGAAGACAAAGGCGTTAGATCAAATCGATTGGACGAGAAGATGCTTCACCATCAGACGATTTTCATCAGTCATTGTCCCTAATTCTTAGTTACATGTCACACGTCATTCAGTTGTCGTTTCAGTCATATGAGTACAAACCGGTACCAGCCGGCCACTCAGCTGAATAGTTACATGAATCAAAGTCATGAGAATGACCGTCATGGAACTGACAGACAGGATGATAGTAACCACTACTATGACAACAACTACCCTAGAAATCGCAACCGAGGCTCCGGCCGCGGACATGATCAGGCATACAAATGATCAGTAGTCCAACCGATCAGCCAATTCTGGCATAATAACCTAATATTTGTAGTTCTATTTGTTTCACATCTCGAGACACATATCAAGACATCAGTCAAGACACATGTCTCACGTATACTTTCTAAAGACACATATCAAGACACCAGTCAAGACATATGTCATGCTTATATTTCCAAGGAACGAGTCAAGACACATGACTCACGTCCAACTATGGAACATTTCTAAGAAATTCAGGGTACCCTCCCAGGGTATATCCATTTTGTTGTGCCATGTATTAATCGGGCCATAATAATTTCAGTACCATCACCGGTGTATCAGTAAGGTCAGTCACGTTCGCTGGATGACACTTTCCTTTCTTGCACCTATATTTCATATGTTCATGACCATATCAGACGCCATTCGTATTCCCCATGTATACGAAGGTTTTCTTCAGCCTAATGATAAGATCCCAACTGATAACACGTTACCTCGGACAGATGCGAGTTGAATTTAATCCTAATTATGGACTACGAACCGCACACCATGCTACGATTCATGAGTATGTACGGTGATGTTCAGACTCCTAAATATATTCAGCATGATTTTCCATCAGGAAAATCTGTACAAACCATTTATGCTTTACAAGAACTTGCTTGGTTAGCCATGACTGCTAATATTTTTTTAGCTGTCAGTTAAGACATGACCACCGAAGTCCTTTTACGCATAACCAGAAGAGTATTCCAAAATCTTCCCATAAATTCCAGAAGAACCTACAAGGAGAAGGACGCTACCATGTGATTATGTGTCGACTATCGTCGACTTAAACAAATCACCCATGACCGTTATTCTCCTCCACGTATTGACAACATGTCCAATCGACCTTATAGTGTTAATCACTTTTCCAAGATTGAACTCATGATCATGCTACCAATAGTGACAAGTGAAAGAGCAGGACATGTCCATGACTACTATTCGTACACGACTCGGTCATGCTAGATTTATGATTTTGAATTAGTCTCATCAATGCTCCAACAGCATTATAAGAATGAGTTTCCATGAACTCATAGCAAATTCATCAGTGTTTTCATTGAGGATAACCTGATTTCCTCTAAGCCTAGAGAAGAACAGGAAGACCATATCTGCACTATGTTGCAAATTCTATGATAAGAGAAATTTTACCCTGGAAATTTTTCCAATATCTGTTTGATTATAGTGACACGCTGAATCACATGGCTTTCTACGGTTAATCTTACCATGACTCAGCTTATGCGTAGAGGAGAGAACCCTACACTACATTAGGTGTTCTAGAAAATCCTACGCTAGGAGAAGTCTAGATTCAGAGACTCAGAGTTTCGCAAACTCCTATGTATCAAGTTCTACGAAGCAAGATACCGTTACGTTCATATCTAGGTACCTGACATACCAACAGGTTAAGATAGGACACCAACAAACTGGTATGTTTTCATCATCTGAAATTGTGAATTGAAATGGGACAAGATCTCCACTGATTTTGGTTACCAGTTTAACGCAAACTCAGAAGAAGCATGATGCTATCTGGTTTATTGCAAACAGTTTAATCAAGTCTACAGAATCCTTACATCCGCAAGGATTTCAGAACCAACAGATTGATCGGACATGTTCCAGCCAAGGCTCATCCGATCACTTGGCAATTCCTCAGTTATCGAGTCAGACAAATATTCATAATTATGCTCCTTATTTACATCATGTCCTTGTTCTGATTTCACGACTTGCTTTCGCGCTCGCTTTCATGACACTATTCACGTTCATGATGGCATCTCGGCTGACGATTTTACGTTCATTTTTCTCATTCTGGGAAGTTTTGCAAGAACTTGAGAGACCAGACCCAAGTTTAGTATAACTCCCTATCCTCAGATAGACGTTTCTCGTCATATTCTATGTATCACCTTGTAGCGTTTGGCGTTACCGCCATTATATTCTATGTTCACGATATTTTTCACATGTCATGTTCATTCCACGTTCCTCATATCATGATCAAGATATGTTACACATATCATGGATCATGATATGTTTACTATACTACACTCTCCACATTTTCCACGTATCACATTCAAAATTTTCCACGAATCACGTTCAAAATTTTTCACGTGTCACGTTCAAAAATTTTCACGTACTACGTTTCTGTTAATGCAAGTAATGCCTAAAAACATTATTAGTGTTAACTAATCTTTCTTAGTTTTGATAACAACAAACCATACAACACATTTAGTGTAGAAACATAAAATGAATTATTTAACTAACACTATCATCAAGGTAATAATCATATCACTAACCTTTCTTAATCATACTTAGTGATCATCAAAATGATTATCCTTAAAACTCACTTTTGCTAATAAGACAAAAGACTTTTTAATAAACTTTCTTTTTTAGAAAATGTTTTATTAAAATGGAAAATGAAAATTTGAAAATGGCATATTCCAAATGCTGTTAGAATATCCTTTGAAGGGTTCTAATACCTCAGATATTCCCACCCCACTAAAAGACAAAAAACGGAGCGGAGTCTAGTGGCGGTACCTTAAGTACCTACGCGGTACCTTAGCGGTATGGTACCGCGGGGTGAGATAAGGTACCGCGCACAGTAGCCGTTATAGATCCGTTGTAACTTTGTCTCCTTTAAATAGTGGGTCAAATCTCATTTTCCAGCAAGCCTCTTGGACGTTTTTCTCAGCCCTTTTTCTATTTTCTATAGCATAATCATTAGTAAATGATCACTTAATTTGTTAAGGATGTTTACATATCATTATCCTCTTGATCCTCTCCTTTACCATGTCCAATGAGAAGATCACTCACTCACTAGTGTAGTGATAAAGATGAATTTATGAGCTAGTCATATTCATCATGATACCTTTGTGTTTTAGGTCAATCCAATGTATTTATGAATACTTGGACTAGTTGTGTTCATCCAAGTTATTTGTGAATACTTGGATTTGTTGTGTACATCCATTGCATATGTGTTTGCTTGGATTTGTGTTGTGTAAATCCAAGCTACATGTGTGTACTTGGATAAGTCTAGTTGAGTTGTAATAGATTTGATTAGGAGTTCTCACTAAACTATAAAGTGATGTGGTTGTGTCTTGTGAGTTCTCACTAAACTTTAAAGTGATTAGTAGTTGTGTTGTGTGAAGTTCTCACTTAGCTTCAAAGTGAAGAGTCGTGAAGATTGGTTCTAGCTTTCGATTAGAACTCGACATCTTGCCTTGTGTCGTAAAATGGTGAAGTAGGCAACGTCGTGAAGATTGGTTCTACCTTAAGATTAGAACTCGACATCTAGCCTTGTGTCGTTAAATTGTGAAGTAGGCAACGTCGTGTAGATTGGTCCTAGCTAAAGATTAGGTCTCGACATTTAGCTTAGTGCCAGAAAATAATGTAAGCAACGATGTAAGGTTTTCTCCGCCGAGAAGGGAGCTTGTGCATATAGTGGAAATCTCGAGTAGGTGTACTCGAGGAGTGGAGTAGAAACGAGGATAGAGCCTCGTTGTCGAACCACTATAAATCTTGGTGTCTTCCCACTAGGTTGTTTCCTTCCTTGCTCTTTACTTATTTCATTATCATTATACTTGCTTATTGTTCTTGCTAGTGCATTTCAATTGAACTTAATCATTATGCAACTTAGCTTTAAGTAAAAGATAGTTTTGATACAAACCAAATTGAAAGAAATTTTAATTTGGTCACCAATCGAAGAGAAACTATTCAACCCCCCCCCCTTCTAGTTTCTACAATTGGTATCAGAGCGATGGTCACTCAAGATCTTTGAAGTATATTGTACTTTAAAACTTGGATCGATCCATTGTCTCCTCAAATTAGAAGGTCTAGTTGTACTAAAGTTTCTCTTTGGTCAAAACTATGTTTTCTTTGAAAAATAGGTCTTTTAATTGATAACATTGCATCCCACTTAAGATTAGTAGCCTTTATGCATTTTAGATATACTCTTCAAATGTATCTACTAGTTTGCATCTTGCTTTGTGTAGGTACTCATGAAGATCAATCACTTAATTGGTTGTGGATTGAGTTACTTGCACTTGTAGAAGAATCATTTTCATTGATGTTTAACATCTTTGAATGATGATACCAAGATGATTGGGAATGATACTAGTCCTTGAAGACTTAGTACTCATCATAGTCATTGATTGGGCATAGCACTTATTCCTTCATGGATTGCTCTTTGTGGCCAAGGTACGCTTTCGTTCTTCCACACGCCCTTTGATCATTCTTTTGATCATTGCTTGACTATGTGCTTGTTCTCGGCATCCTTGCCTTGACATTTATTTGTGGTTTGTGCTTCTTTTCTTTATCCTCTCAAACCTTCATTGCTTGGATACTTGAATCACTATGGTGATGTAGAGTGAGTTAGTAGAAGCTTAAAGTATCAAGCATGATTTCTATGGTTTGCACCCATACGGTTAGTAGGCCCTTTGCGGGAGAGAAAGTGAATTAATACCTTGCTCATATTTTGGTTTAGACTAAGACTATTATTGAAAGTGATCTTAGTCTATACTTGAATAATTGCTTTGTGCTTATTCATTACCAAAGCCGTTTAACGTTTCGCCGGAAAGGCACGTCTTAAACCACTATATATGACACAAGCTCCTCGCTACCACTATTTGAAGATTGTCATTAATCCCTTGAGCATTGATCCTAGTCTTGATTCACTTCCCTTGATTTCTCTCCATTTAGTCGTTTTGCTACGAGTAGTCGTTTGTACGTTTCGGTTCTTTTCGATCTTGATTTAACTCGTAATCCTTCGTTAAGGCATATGGCTTAGTGTTATGATGATCCAATGATATTCTAAAAGGCTCATGATTTAATTTCAAGTATTTTAGAAAAACTGGATTTTCAAAATTTGGCGTTTTTTAGAGATAGAAACCTGCCTCTGCAGGCGGTTCCTTATCTCCGCGGCTCAAACCCGCGGTTCCTTATCGATAAGGTACCGCGGGCAGTAACTTTTGTCAGAGCGCCAGTTTGTGTTTTTTTATTCTTTTTCAAACCAAACTCTCTCTCTCCCAAAAACACCAGCCGACGGGTTTTACTTTTTCCACCATTGTTGAAGCTTCCAAAACCATCAATCACTCAAATTAATTGATTCCAAGTTGTGGGTTTCACTCATCCTTCATCTAACATCAATTAAGTGTAAGTATTTTCTTTCAATTTCATCTATTTTGTTCTAGGGTTCATCCTTTCATAATTGGGGATTTTTAAAATTGAAAATGAATTAAAACCTTAATAGGAATGTGGGTTGACATGGTAATCTTACTATGATTCCTTAGGTTGATATTCATTAAGATTTCACTAAAACCCACTTGTAGAACAACTCCGAATTTAGGCTAAATGATTTTGGTTAAAAGATGGATTTGAGATGAACCCATGAACAAGTAGGTAATGACATTGTTAATGCTTACCTAAAAACCTTGCTTTGAAAAACCAATGTTCTAATCCATTTTTGATCTAACATAGATCATGTGTTCTTGGTCAAGGATGGAATAGACACATTGTGAACATGAAAATGATATGGATTCAATCCTATGTTTGTCAAGAAATTGATATAACACATTTTCATTTTTTCGTTTTCCTTTTTGATTTTCATATGAGTGATTGGAGAAATATTGTCTTGTGTTTGTATTTAGGTACTTAATCATGCCTTCTCAATATCAAAAAGATCATCAATTCACTAGAGATTATATGCCCGACATCTCTCAAACCTATGCTTCCCCCCAACTTCAAAACGCGTTTCCATCCCTTTCCACACGTTGTTTCCATGAGGGTAGAGTCGTTGACATGGAAATAACGGGTTATGTCTATATCCTTTCTATGTTTGAGCTTTCGGGGTTTGATTGCTTGCTCAACATAGAAGAAGATATTTACCCCTTATTCCTTCTTGAATTCTTTAGCACCTACTCCATGATTGAATACAATGGAGAAATTTTCATTCGTTTCGTATTGAATGATCAATTAATTCAATACTCTCTTGAAGACTTTGGTCAAATTCTCGGTGTGCCTTATGAAGGCACTTGTCGTTTTACGGATAAATGGAGACTTGATGCTCTCTCGGAATCCTTCGATAAACCTCCAAATGACCACACCGAAATTGATCTAGAGTTCATTCTTGAAATCGTTTCGAAAGAGCGTGATGGTAACGTTGTGAGAAGCCTTCATTCAAATGTACGAAATGTGAATCAATATGAAGTGCTCTCTAGCGACCTTAAGGACTTTATGGTTCAATGGGCTAATATCCTTAGGGAGAATGTCTTTTGTCTTGGTGGAAACCGAGATCATATCCTGGCGTGTATGGTGCATATGTTGAGTTGCATCTTTACATACACCAAGTACAACTTGGCATTCTATATCGCTCGACGAATCAATTATGCCCTTTCGAAGCCCAAGACAAACCTTCCCTGTGCTATGCTTCTAACTCGCCTTTTCAAAAGGGTTGCTCATGATTTTCCCCACCTTGATCTTTCTCGCTTCTACCCGGTTCATCGGGTTATGTTTCCCATTCAAGAGGCATATGCTAGAAAGACAAGAAGTGATCGAGGATCGAGAAAATCTGTTCATCAAGAGATGGATGATGAGGACATGGACATGCCAACAAGTGATGGTGATGGCATAGGTACTAGTTCTCATTTCCACTCTTCGAGTAATTCCCATCCATCCTTAAACCCATTCGAGGATGAATTTTAAGACTTAGCTCCTCCTCCTCATCATTCTAGTGAAGTACCGGAAGATCTCAATATGGAGCATCTTTACCGCGAAAACCTTAGAACTCGAGGGGAATTGGACGAACACCGGGTTGAATCAAGAAAAGGTTTCAAGTTCTTGGGGAATATGATCAAGGGATTGGGGAAGAAGAAAAGGTAAAAGCATTGAAGTTTTTTCTTCTTAAGAATTGAAATTGTGTATAATGCAGTTCGTTTTTTCTCAGTTCTTGCTAATGGAAAGTCCAACCAATATCGGGTTTTTAATTGTTCTTGGTTGTTAAACTTGCTTGGATATTCTATTTGCTAATTCAAACAAAGAGTTGCAAAAAGGAAAAATATTACCTACTTATATGTAAAACAAATTGCAAATACCAAGTTTTTATTCAAGTAAAATCCAAAATGTACAATATGAAACTAAAAGGACTGAAAATGTAAATTCTATGAAAGATAAATGCTTGAAATGTAAATTCTAACAATTCTAGGGACTTAAAGTGTAAAACAGATAACTACAAGGATCAAACTTGCAAAATTATTAACCAACTAACCAAAAGTGTAACAAACTAAAAAATTGCTAACTGAATTTAACAACTTTTCAAACTGCAAGGACTAAACAATTGCAAACCCTAAAAACTTGGAAGTTTAGCCAATTTTAAGCACTGATTAAAACATAAGGGACCAAAGTGCAATTTCCAAAACTTTTTAAGCAAAAACGGGGTAAGCTTGAAAATAAGCTCGTTTGAGCTTATTTCTTAGCCAAATTTGATGAGACAAGTTTCAATACTTTTAAAATCCCAAATAAGCTACGTGTGTCAAAGGAAATTGGCTAAAGATCCAAAATAAGCAAATGAGTGCTTATCAATAAGCACAAAATAAGCTATAGCAAAATCTAATCAGTCACAACTTGATTTTCTTAATGAAACTGATTAAGCTATCCAAGTGATGAACGGGAAATCAAACTAGAAACTTTTTCATCAAGAAATAAGCCTAGAATCTGAATTAAGCTGAAAATGGGCTTATGTTGACCAAGCGTTGACCAGCTTATTTTTCAAAAAGCTGAAAATCTCAAAAATCATGTAACTCAATGACTTAATAGGATTTGTGAAGAAAAATGGACATGTTAATGAATAGGATAAAGAGATACAGATTTCCAGCTTTCATTTACAGAAAGTTGCTCTAAGTCTGCTTATCTGATTTCTGCTTATTACTAACTGCTTATTGTAAACTGTATAAAATCCTTTTGGAATCTGATTCTATATGATATAAGCTACAAGTGAAAACAAATTTGGTAAAATTTCATCTATTAATGAATGAGTACTGATCAAATCAAAATCACAAGTTCTAAATGACCAAAATGCATAAGACTGGCCCAAACATTTTATGTGCCATTTGCCTGTTTGACTATCAAAATGACTTGTAATTGACTTAAAACACCTTTATACTACCTATTAACTGCAAATGAACTCTAAAAATCCAAAACTCAATTCTTGAAAACTCTTGTTAAGCTAGTCCCAAACACTCCTTTATCTGATATTTCAAACTTTTACAAAGGCTTTTTAAGATCTAGTTAAATCTGAATCAAATGCTATAACAAACTAGACTTAGTGATCAAAATGAAAAGCTTAAAAGAAGTGAACAAGTACTTATTACTTCTAGAAATACAATCAAGCTACAAGAACAAAAGTAACTGAATTAATGCAGTAAGCTAGAATCTTAATCAAAATCAAAGAACAAGTAACAGAATTAAGCTACAAACACACAAAGATCAATCAATCAACAAATCCAAACAACTTTTATCATGCAGACATCAAATTTACACTATGAAAAGAAAGCATGCAGTTGACTTTTTAGTGGAACAAAAATTAGAACTTTAAAACCTATTGGAGTTATCCTTTGAGAAGAAGAGGAGCGCTGAGCTCTCTTAGCCTAGTGATAACCACCACCTTATCACTAGGACAACAAATCAATCAACAAGAACATCAATCAATCAACGGAAACTATCATCATGCTTGAAAATCTTCAAAAACTATGAATGAACTGAATTCTGATCAAACAGCTATCAAACTCCTTCAATGTCAATTATGATCAATCAATGATCATAACAAACACAAAACAGCAACTCAAGTAACCAATAGCAGCAGGAAATGAACAGGAATAGGAAGAACAGTTTTGGCGGGAAATGGTGAATTTGAAATTTATTCAATGAAAACGGTTACAAAGTTGTTAGGAAGCTACTAACTAACTAACTAACTCAAGAGTTTGTCAGATCCTGAGTAGCTAGGGTAAAAAGGGAGGAAAAGGGAAAGGAAATTTAGAACTATGTGTTTTTACAAAACTAGGCTACCAAATACAAATGAAGTCCTATCCAACTATTTATAGACATGAAGGAAGAGTTTGTTGGGGTTGGTGACGTGTCAGAACCAATCCCAGCTTGCCACGTGTAAAATTCTGCATATTTGCACTTGCAGGTATGAACAAGGATTTGGGGTTTCTTGATTGAGTGGATGATATGTAAATTGATGTGCACCATTGTGTTCGTCTCATCAAAATGATCAAGTTTGGTGTTGAAATCTTTCCATGAAATAGCTTGTAGCTCAAACGCGATCCTGGTGAAAACTTTTGATGAAGAAGACGCCACGTGTAAGCATTTGATTGGCTAAAAGTTGATCACACGGATCACACTGTTGTGATTGGGTATTTAATGTATGTCGGCTGAGTGGATATTAATTGTTCAATCCGTGTGCTTTGTTTCCTCTCTTCTCATTGGCTGATTCTTTGTCACATGGATCAAACTTTAGATAACTTTTCAATTATTGGCAGAAGCAGTCCCTTGATTTAGCAAATTGTTGTTTTGAGCTAGGATCTTCATTCTTTTGACATATTTGGTCCTTCAACTTTCATTCTTGAACAAAATGGTCCTTTGACTGAGTTGACTTGAGAGTTGACCAAGTTTGACTTGAATCTTGACTTTTTACAATATTTGCACTTTAGTCCTTAAACTTTGACAACTTGTCAAGATAGGTCCTTGTACTTCAAAGTCTTGTCACTTTTGATCCTTCTTTGTATTTTTCATCCATTTGAGCTTGATTTTTCTTTGTTTGCTTGAAAATGCATCCTTTTACCTACACAAGTGTACACAAACACAAACATACCACATAACACTGTTTTTGCAAGATAAATTGGTATTTTGCTTCATGTTTTAGGGTTATTTGTTGTTAAAAGGATATGAGTTTAAGCTCATATCAAATTCCCTTACACTTGAACATTGTCATGTCCTCATGCCATATTATATATTAAAGCTCAAATTTACATTTCCCTCATAATTAATCCACCTTGGCCATATGAGATGCATCTACACTACTCTAAACTAAATGATGCATGATTTTGACTTTTAATAATGCAATGGACAAAATACAATTCTATCTATATCTTTTTGATTTTTCTTGAAATGGTTTTGATGGAAATAACTCATAAAGAATTCAATGGCTTAGATTAGGGCTTGGGTACCATGGACATTTATCACCCTCAAGTTTCACTTTCCCCATACCAAGCTTAAAATGGGATCATTGCATTCACAAGTAAAAAGTGCATCAACTTATTCATAACAATTAAATGTGGAACCGGTTATTATTTGAGCAAATTGCTTGTGGGCAAATTTGTCATTTATTTAAAGCGTGAAGTATAAGAAATGTAAAATCCAAAAATAAGGAAGCACGGTTTTAATCCTAAGTAATCCTCTCATCCATTACTTGAAAAACCGCTCACAATTAATACAAGTCCGTTTCAAGAGTAATAAGTCATTCGCCTTATGTGTAAAATCCTCATGTCATGCTTTCATAAGTAGCTACACACTCGCTAAGGAAAGAAAAATAAAACTCACGCAATAATTTACATCCGCCATCTTTTTGAGACTTTGGATCTTCAACCCCGCAACCCGTCAAGGCAATATTGGATTGGAGCAATCTATTGAATCCCCGCAACCCGTCAAGGTAATATTGGAACTCAATAGTCACTATAATTAACACCACACTGCCCCTCTTGGGAGTCTTGCATTATTTTTTTTCTTTTTCTTTCTTTTTTCTTTTTTTTTTCTAGCCACTCATTTTTTTTTTCATAAGCCGCTCTTATTTTTCTTTATTCCTCACAAAGAAATTTGAAAAGAATAAAAGGAAAAACACCCGCTAAGTATGGAGCATGACATAAGTCCAGTACACATAAAACGTGCTAACTTAGAATCTTAAGACGTACTCATATCAACCATAAATGATTAGCCAAAAATGCATAAGAGATTACAAACCAATTAAAACCGTACTTGATTATTTATTAACAATTATATACATGCAAAGAAAATAGAGGTAAAGAAGAGAAAGGTTTAGCCACAAGTAATTGCCATGAAGTCTATCTAGCCCTTTTATACTTGCTTCAACTCTATCATTTCCCATTCTCCACAAATTTAAAATCGCAAATAATGAGATTGGTGGATGCTTAGCCTAATAGACCAATGAAGGACTACATGGTTAAGGATACTAGCTAGAGAATGCTTAGATAAGCAAACTCGGGTTGAGTCAAAATATCCATGGCGGGCCTAATATGTCAAAGAAGTCTAAACTTGTTAAAACCATGTTTTATTATATTTTTTCTATTTTTATATTTTTGATGAAAAATAAAAGAAGAAATATATACAATGCAAATGTGTTATGCAAAATTGATTGATGCAAAAATTATGAATGCATATTTTTGTTGGCCAAAGTAGATCAAAAATTTGAAAAATGTTGAAAAATTCAATTTTTCCATGTTATCATGCAAGACAATGACAAGTTCTAGGTAAGGTCACTTCGATAGAAGACCCCCCTACACTTAAGCTAAACATTGTCCTCAATGTTTAAGAGCATGGAAGTGTAAAAACTTTCCCTACACTTATGACAATGAATAGACTTTGCTTAACTCAAGTTAAGGAAAGGACAACTATTAGTGAAATCATGTTTAAGCACGAGGTGTCAATGAAAAATCACTATAGTAACAAAGTGAACCGGATACAAGGGCCTCCTCCATAAGCTCCAAAGCATGAAATGAGTGAGCAACCCTACAAACAATCATGAAGACAAAAGAAGGTCTCCCCTACACTTATCTCCAAGTCTATACCTTTATTTCTAACCTACAACACTCTAAACCTAGTTATACGATGCTTGAGTTAATGAGTCTCTAGCTCGACTCGTCCCACACTTAAAAGTGTCTAAAACCTATCATGGAGAAGAAAATTTTTTACCCTTTTAAAGAAAAATCTCCATGATGAGGTAAAACAAGTATTCATTTATAAAAACTCCATAAATATCCACCAGGATCAAATACATAATTACCCTCCCACTTATAACACAATTCAACAACTAGCTTCCCAAGCAATGGTGAAAAGAATGAGGTGTAATTCTCTAAAATGGTTTCCCATATGTTCTTCCCAAGGTGATAGGGTAAAGCTCTCAAATCTTTCACAAGGTTTCCTTTTATTGCATCAGGTGGATACTGAGATGGTTTAGCAAGCTCTATGCCAGGATCAAAAATCCGTTCCTTGATGGGAAAACAACAAGTGTTGGTTGCCTTAGAAGATTCTCCTTTGTAGTTCACATGGTTAGAGAAAGGTTGTGAAGGCATGGGTAACAACAAGCTCTTGGAAGGAACCATCATGACTTGTTTTCCTTTATCACTTTGAAAAGTTGAGGTGGGCAAGGAAAAAAGTGAAGGATCTTCATTCAATAGGGATTCTAAATAGAGTATGTCCCCCTCCTCATCAAGGTAACCAAGAGTATACTCAAAAGATATATCCTCCACTAAAAACTCATCACTCTCATCCATTATAGAATCCTCTTCATCACCATAAACATCATAGATTGGACTATCAAAAATGGGTGATCCCTCAAAACCAAAGGAAGTATGATCATCAACAAATGGAGAGTCACAAGTAGAAAGCTCATCATCACTATAGTCATCATATGTTGGTGAATCACAAAGAAAAGATTCCTCATCACTTAAGTCCTCATCAAAATGATTAGTATTGTGGAAAAGTGGGGTGTCATATGGAATTTCACTAAAGTTTAGCTCTTGAAATTCATGAAAATCCAAGGAGGAAGTAATGGAAGCAATGGTCTCAATATGAGGGTAATCATAGTCTCCACTTGAGCAAGCTTCATAAAAGTACTCATCACAAACTTCATCAAGAAGATCATCTTGTGTTTCCTCCTCATGCACAACATCAATGTGTTTTACCGCTTCGGGCTCATTAGACTTTTTGGACAACTTCCCCATGTTAAACACCACTCTCTCATCTCCTACCCGCATTGTAAGTTCTCCTTCCGCCACATCAATTAAAGTACGACCCGTTCTCAAAAATGGCCTACCAACAATCAAAGGCACTCTAGGATCCATATAATAATCCACCACTACAAAATCCGCGGGAAATGTAAATCTATCAACCCCAACAAAAACATCCTCCGCAATTCCGACTGGATAAGCTATAGTACGGTTGGCCAACTCAAGAGTCATCTTAGTAGGAGTGAGCTCGGGAAGTGAAAGTCTCTTCCAAACCGATAATGGCATAAGATTTATGCTTGCTCCTAAATCCGCTAAAGCCATACATTTTTCCACCCCCGGGAAGTTGCAAGGAATCAAAAACCTCCCCGGATCTCCAAGCTTAGTAGGCAACTTCTTAAGCAAAACCGCGGAGCAATTTTCATTCAAAGAAGCATTAGGAAAATCCACCAATCTTTCCTTGTTAGAAAGCAAGTCCTTAATCATCTTAGCAAACTTAGGCATATTGGCTAAGGCTTCCGCAAAGGAGATATTGATGTTAAGTTGCTTGAACATCCTCAAAAAGTTAGAAACTTGGATATCATCCTTGTTCTTAAGCTTTTCTTTTCTCAATCTTGAGGGATAAGGAAGACTTGGTTTTGGTTGTGGTTGAGTTGTGGATGAAGGATTTTCCTTATTGAGTGTTTCATGAATAGGCTTTGAAATTGGAGCAATGGGAGCATTTTGAGGTGGTGAAGTAGAGGTAGAGGGCTTGTCACAAGTAGGAGCACAAGTGGGTTGAACAATAGTAGGTTTAGGAGGTGCAGGATCCTTTGTTGTTGTTCCACTCCTTGTTGTAATAGCATTGACATTGGCCCGTGGGTTTGTTTGTGTGATGGAAGGTAAAGCCCCTTGTGGTCTTTGATTTAATACCACCAAAACCCTATTGAATTGGTCATTCATTTTCTGCTCCATAGCTTGGAACTTCCTTTCATTCTCTTGATTCATTTTTTGCAAAAGATCCATTGTGTTAAACTCTTGTGGCACATAACCTTGAAAACCTTGAGGTTGGAAAGGTAAAGGTTGTGTACTAAGTCCTTGATTGGGTGGATAAAAGGTATTTGCTTGAGGTTGAAATTGATTGGGTGCCTTGTAGTTATTTCCTTGGTATGGTGGTCTTTGCCCTTGATTCCTTGGTAAAATTTGAGGAGGATTTTGTTGAATTTGGGTGGGTGGTTGGGGTGGGAATCCGGGTGGAGAAAGGTAGTTTTGAGACTTGTAAGAAAGGTTATTTGGATTGATATTAGGCTTGAAGTGTTCACGATGTTCCTCTTGGTAAGCATAGCATTCTCCTTGAGACCCTTGCACTTTATCACATTGTTCATAAGAATGGGGACCTCCACAAGTAACACAAGAAATGGTGATGGCATTCACATTATTTGAGGAATTGTTCAATGACAAGTTCTTAAAATCTTGAAGCATCTCTAGTTGTACTTGCAAATTCTTCTCACTATCTCTATCCATCCTTTGAAAAATCTCTTCTTGAAACTTGAGGAGTTGGTTGTCACAAGGGGTTTGAGAATTGTTTTGGATAACATGAACCTTTTCTTCAAATGGATTGTTTGTTTGAACCATTGCCTTAGTCTCAATGATGTCCAAAGCCTCTTGGTAGGTCTTAAGAAGAATATTCCCTCCCGCGGAAGCATTGAGTGAATCTTGGTGGTGAGCTTTAAGGCCATCATAAAAGAGGTTGATTTGGTGAACTTGATCCAATCCATGATTAGGGCATCGCCTCAACAACTCACTATACTCTTCCCAAGCATCACTAAAGGATTGACTAGGTTTTTGTTGAAAGCCCATAGTTAAAGTTCTCAAAGCCATAGTCTTATGTGGAGGAAAGAACTTGTTCAAAAACTTAGTGGTGAAACCATCCCATGTGGTGATACTATCGGGTGGTTGGGTGTCTAACCAATGCTTAGCAATTCCCTCTAAGGAAAATGATACTAACATCAACCTAATCACCTCATGTGGAACCCCATTATGCTTAATGGTATTGCAAAGTGAAAGGAATCTCTTAAGGTGAGCATGAGGATCCTCATTCTTGTTACCAAAGAAAGGTGATTGTGAAACCATATTGATCATAGATGTATGTAGCTCAAATGTGTTAGCGGGAAAGTCGGGAATCTTAATGGCACTAGAATATCCATGAATGTTGGATTGCATACGTTCATACAAAGTGCGATTATCAATAGCCATGGCTTCTTGTGATGGAGTCAAAGCACGATTCTCGTGATCGGCTTGGTGGACGATGGTGGTCTTACTCTTTCTCTTTTTCTTCCTTTTCGGAGGAAGAGGTTGTACACCAATCGGTATTTGTGCACGCCCGCGAGTGAGCATGCAACTCAATACGAGGAATGAGAGAGAAGCTCTCGTGTGACTTTGAAGAGAAATGGATTATCCTCTTCGAGTTTCAATATTAAATATCCACAAGAAAATAACAATATATGTATGTACTACTTGGGTGCAAGACCCTCAATGAAGCCTTCCTTCTTAGAATACTTACAAGTGAACGGGGGGTTAGGTGGCGCGAAGCACTTAAGTACCTATTGACCCTTAGATGGCATTTTATAGCACATCGCCTTTCTATTCACTTAAATGTTCGTATTCTTCGAATTGTTGCTTATTGAGAGTATTTATCTATTCTTGCTTTATTTTGTTTGATCGATACACGTGTCAAGGACCGGAACGCCCCTCAACACGGTGTATTGCCTCGGCAATACTTATGGAAGATATGTAGATTGATTGTTCTTATACGTATACGTATTTACTTATAATAATATATGGAAAATATTTTTGTATTTATGAGTTTTTTAAGAGAAAATACTATATGTACATAAAAACCGAGAGAATCCAATAATATATATTTTTGGGTGCAATCTCTTAGGAAAAAGATTGCTTTTTGGTTTTTTATTTTTTTGGTCAATTCTTTAGGAAAAGAATTGTTTTGTTAATTTTTTAGTTTTTATATATTTTAATATTTTTGATTTTTTATTTGTTTTTGATTTATGATACGTAAAAATAACGTTCACAAAATGAACGGATCCCAAAAGCCAATGAAAACCGTCAATCGATAGTCTCTCGTGTAGTCAAAGAACCGGCTATTGTGTATAATGCAGTTCGTTTTTTCTCAGTTCTTGCTAATGGAAAGTCCAACCAATATCAGGTTTTTAATTGTTCTTGGTTGTTAAACTTGCTTGGATATTCTATTTGCTAATTCAAACAAAGACTTGCAAAAAGGAAAAATATTACCTACTTATATGTAAAACAAATTACAAATACCAAGTTTTTATTCAAGTAAAATCCAAAATGTACAATATGAAACTAAAAGGACTGAAAATGTAAATTCTATGAAAGATAAATGCTTGAAATGTAAATTCTAACAATTCTAGGGACTTAAAGTGTAAAACAGATAACTACAAGGATCAAACTTGCAAAATTATTAACCAACTAACCAAAAGTGTAACAAACTAACAAATTGCTAACTGAATTTAACAACTTTTCAAACTGCAAGGACTAAACAATTGCAAACCCTAAAAACTTGGAAGTTTAGCCAATTTTAAGCACTGATTAAAACATAAGGGACCAAAGTGCAATTTCCAAAACTTTTTAAGCAAAAACGGGGTAAGCTTGAAAATAAGCTCGTTTGAGCTTATTTCTTAACCAAATTTGATGAGACAAGTTTCAATACTTTTAAAATCCCAAATAAGCTACGTGTGTCAAAGGAAATTGGCTAAAGATCCAAAATAAGCAAATGAGTGCTTATCAATAAGCACAAAATAAGCTATATCAAAATCTAATCAGTCACAACTTGATTTTCTTAATGAAACTGATTAAGCTATCCAAGTGATGAACGGGAAATCAAACTAGAAACTTTTTCATCAAGAAATAAGCCTAGAATCTGAATTAAGCTGAAAATGGGCTTATGTTGACCAAGCGTTGACCAGCTTATTTTTCAAAAAGCTGAAATCTCAAAAATCATGTAACTCAATGACTTAATAGGATTTGTGAAGAAAAATGGACATGTTAATGAATAGGATAAAGAGATACAGATTTCCAGCTTTCATTTACAGAAAGTTGCTCTAAGTCTGCTTATCTGATTTCTGCTTATTACTAACTGCTTATTGTAAACTGTATAAAATCCTTTTGGAATCTGATTCTATATGATATAAGCTACAAGTGAAAACAAATTTGGTAAAATTTCATCTATTAATGAATGAGTACTGATCAAATCAAAATCACAAGTTCTAAATGACCAAAATGCATAAGACTGACCCAAACATTTTATGTGCCATTTGCCTGTTTGACTATCAAAATGACTTGTAATTGACTTAAACACCTTTATACTACCTATTAACTGCAAATGAACTCTAAAAATCCAAAACTCAATTCTTGAAAACTCTTGTTAAGCTAGTCCCAAACACTCCTTTATCTGATATTTCAAACTTTTACAAAGGCTTTTTAAGATCTAGTTAAATCTGAATCAAATGCTATAACAAACTAGACTTAGTGATCAAAATGAAAAGCTTAAAAGAAGTGAACAAGTACTTATTACTTCTAGAAATACAATCAAGCTACAAGAACAAAAGTAACTGAATTAATGCAGTAAGCTAGAATCTTAATCAAAATCAAAGAACAAGTAAAAGAATTAAGCTACAAACACACAAAGATCAATCAATTAACAAATCCAAACAACTTTTATCATGCAGACATCAAATTTGCACTATGAAAAGAAAGCATGCAGTTGACTTTTTAGTGGAACAAAAATTAGAACTTTAAAACCTATTGGAGTTATCCTTTGAGAAGAAGAGGAGCGTTGAGCTCTCTTAGCCTAGTGATAACCACCACCTTATCACTAGGACAACAAATCAATCAACAAGAACAACAATCAATCAACAGAAACTATCATCATGCTTGAAAATCTTCAAAAACTATGAATGAACTGAATTCTGATCAAACAGCTATCAAACTCCTTCAATGTCAATTATGATCAATCAATGATCATAACAAACACAAAACAGCAACTCAAGTAACCAATAGCAGCAGGAAATGAACAGGAATAGGAAGAACAGTTTTGGCGGGAAATGGTGAATTTGAAATTTATTTAATGAAAACGGTTACAAAGTTGTTAGGAAGCTACTAACTAACTAACTAACTCAAGAGTTTGTCAGACTCTTGAGTAGCTAGGGTAAAAATGGAGGAAAAGGGAAAGGAAATTTAGAACTATATGTTTTTTCAAAACTAGGCTACCAAATACAAATGAAGTCCTATCCAACTATTTATAGACATGAAGGAAGAGTTTGTTGGGGTTGGTGACGTGTCAGAACCAATCCCAGCTTGCCACGTGTAAAATTCTGCATATTTGCACTTGTAGGTATGAACAAGGATCTGGGGTTTCTTGATTGAGTGGATGATATGTAAATTGATGTGCACCATTGTGTTCGTCTCTTCAAAATGATCAAGTTTGGTGTTGAAATCTTTCCATGAAATAGCTTGTAGCTCAAACGCGATCCTGGTGAAAACTTTTGATGAAGAAGACGCCACGTGTAAGCATTTGATTGGCTAAAAGTTGATCACACGGATCACACTGTTGTGATTGGGTATTTAATGTATGTCGGCTGAGTGGATATTAATTGTTCAATCCGTGTGCTTTGTTTCCTCTCTTCTCATTGGCTGATTCTTTGTCACATGGATCAAACTTTAGATAACTTTTCAATTATTGGCAGAATCAGTCCCTTGATTTAGCAAATTGTTGTTTTGAGCTAGGATCTTCATTCTTTTGACATATTTGGTCCTTCAAATTTCATTCTTGAACAAAATGGTCCTTTGACGGAGTTGACTTGAGAGTTGACCAAGTTTGACTTGAATCTTGACTTTTTACAATATTTGCACTTTAGTCCTTCAACTTTGACAACTTGTCAAGATAGGTCCTTGTACTTCAAAGTCTTGTCACTTTTGATCCTTCTTTGTCTTTTTCATCCATTTGAGCTTGATTTTTCTTTGTTTACTTGAAAATGCATCCTTTTACCTACACAAGTGTACACAAACACAAACATACCACATAACACTATTTTTGCAAGATAAATTGGTATTTTGCTTCATGTTTTAGGGTTATTTGTTGTTAAAAGGATATGAGTTTAAGCTCATATCAAGAATACATGTTGGTAAACATGTATTGTTGAACAATTTTACTTTATCTTGGATATGTATTAACTTGTTATTGCATGTTAGAATTATCATTTATCTTGATCCTTAATGTTAACTATGCCTTCATGTTTGTGTTTTACATAGCTTTGTGCATGCCATATGATAGTTAGCTTATTAGATTATGATCTTTAGTTAACTTTGGCTTGTGAAACCTTTGGGAAAAATCTGGGTTTATCAAAAACTGGAATGGGAAATTTTTGAAAACCTTCTGGTCGCGGTTCCATATCGACCCGCGGTTCCTTATCGATAAGGTACCGCCGGTCCTAGATAAGGAACCGCCGGCCACTGTGCACGACAGCATCTTTGCTTTACACTGTTTTCTTAATTTTGTGTAAACCTTGCATGATTTTCAGTAATAAACTGCACATTTCCTAAACTAGGGTATCTAAATTCATTATTCACCTAAAATGATTTTAACCCATTACTAGTTTGGATCATCCCCTCAACCATTTAAACCCACCTTGTTTGCCATGTTCTTCACACATCAAACATACTTCCCTAAACCCTAAACCACCCTAATCAACCATGGTGTGTACCAAAACCTCAAACACTTCCAAGACCTCCACCCCAAGAAAAACACTCAAAATAAGGGTTAAGGTAGCTAAGCCTAACTCTTCACCTTTCCTCACACCTAAGAATGAGAATGTTCCTATCCTAATTTCTTCATCACCTTCCGCACCTCTTGCACCATGCAAGACCTCCTCCACCCATGGTACTAACCACTCCATTGGTTCTACCTCCTCTTCATTCGATTCTAGAATGAATGAGCTTTCTTCACCCTTCACTCCAAGTGCACCCTTGGAAGTGACCACACAACCTCAACCAATCCAAAGCATTCCTTTTGGGAATGACTTTGATAACATTTTGGTGACTTCATCATTTACCCCTCACAACTCACCAATTTCACCAACCTTGGAGAATTTTCCTCCACACTCACCCATTTCCCCTTTGGGGAACATGCCTCCACTTTCACCCATATCACCCTTGGAGAACATGCCTCCTCCACCTCCACCCAACTCAAACATCCCAATTTTGGGTGTCCCACTTTCCCTCCTCTTGGGTGATCCTTACTTTGGGTTTCAACAAACTCATGGTCCTAGATGTCCATGTTGTCTCTACAACCACTTCCTCATCCAAAACCTAAGGATGGATATGTATGGACTACATAGGGGTTTGCAAGATTTCTTGCTTACTTTGTTCTCCATGCCTCCTCCTAGGAGATGAATGATGAAGTTGTCTTAATAAGAGTTTTCAACAAAACCAAGCCTAAGAAAACTACTTATCTAGATTTTATGATAAGCTAGCTATGTATTAGTTAGTTTTACTTATCTTTGTACTTGTTTTCTCATTAATGAATGTTTCTTGTTGTTGTGTTATGGATTTAGCTTTGTGTGATTCTATCCTTTTGTGCACACTAATCAACTTTAATTTGAAATTAAAATTGAACCTAAATCTATCACAACCCCTAAACTTGACTAAAATTGGTCCAAAATGATATCTAACTTATTTTGTCATCCTTTGTCAAGACATTCTTTGTGAATGTGTTGCTTTATGCAACCCTAGCATATTTTGGTTCTAATAGAGGTAAAATTCCAAGATTTGCAACTTTTTGAAAAAGTCTTAGTTTTTCCCAAAACCCAGGAAAAACAGTGTTTAAAGTCCACTGGACGCGGTTCCTTAAGGACCCGCGGTTCCTTAGTGATATGGAACCGCCGGCTAATATAAGGTACCGCGGCCAAAAAGTGACTTTTGACGAATTTTTTTTTTGGTCAAAACCTTTAAACCCTATTCCCAGTCAAGATTCCTTGTTTACTCAAATTGACTAAACATTCCTTGACAATACACATTTTGTATTCAAATTCTTACCTTGATTACATTTTACTTATACCCCAACCTTGAGATTTCACTCTCACACCTTCCCAACCTTGAGAATTCATTCTCACATAACCTTGAGATATCATTCTCACACTCTCACAATGCCTAACTCCTACATTCCTAACCTTGACATTTCTTTGTCACAACCCCACTCACCCAAAGCTTCCTCATCCAAGCTTTCAAAGAAACCGAAAATCTCGGTTCGACCCGTTTGGGTTAAGAAGAATGAACCATCTTCGTCCAAACCACCCAAAAACCCTACCTTCTCTCCAATCAAGTATTGGAATGAGACTTACACCATAAACCCCATCACCGGAGCAAAAGAACATGTTCCACCACCACCACAATCCTTCAATACCCCCCAACTCAATGACCTTGCAACCTTCCCAAACCTCACAAGGCATTGTGAAAAAAACTCCCAAACCCTTTACCCCACCACCACCAAACCCTAAGTTTGATGCCATACCCCCATCAAACGATTTTGTGTTGCATCATGGATCCTCATGTGATTGTTGCCGATTTCAACAAATTAAACTTGCTCATGTGTATGAGAAGTTAAATTTTCTTGAATTCCTCCTCACTCGACCTCCTATTCAAGTTTTCGTTCCGGTGGACAAAACTTCGAATGATGCATCGTCGTCTTTTTAGTTTTATTTTATTTTTTAGCAATCTTGGAAAATATCACTATTAGACTAGCTTATGCTTAGTGGTTTATTTTCCATATTTATTGCTTTTAGATACTCATACTATGTCTATGACTATCTTCTTTGTTGTATTTTTTTTAACTTTTGTGTTATTTGTGTGCTATCTAATTAGTTCTATTTTTGAGTTGATCTTGGTTAAATTTTTACAATTGCTTATGGGTGATTCCATCAATTCTAAAGCTTTAACCCATTGACAAGCTTATCATCTTCATTTTATTGAAGTTTGATTTTGTCAATTACCTCTTTCGACATACTTAGCAAAATACTTGCTTCTAATTTAAGATTTCTTCTCTTTCTCCCTCTCAAGTTACTTAGTAGGTAGTGATCATATATTCATTGGTGTTTCTTTCCTTTCTACTAACCTTTGTGTAGCATGTCACCTTAGCTCACAAACTTGGTGCCCCGAGCAAGGGGGAGCAACCACCAAGGGGGAGCTACTAGCAAAGTTCGATGCACTTCAAAGACTTATGCTAACCTTTTTGCTACGACAAAGGGGGAGAAATGATAGTGATAAACTAGTTAATAATTCCATAGTTTGTGTTTATACGTAAATGAGTTTATCGTTTGTCGTAATCAAAAAGGGGGAGATTGTTAATGCAAGTAATGCCTAAAAACATTATTAGTGTTAACTAATCTTTCTTAGTTTTGATCACAACAAACCATACAACACATTTAGTGTAGAAACACAAAATGAATTATTTAACTAACACTATCATCAAGGTAATAATCATATCACTAACCTTTCTTAATCATACTTAGTGATCATCAAAATGATTATCCTTAAAACTCACTTTTGCTAATAAGACAAAAGACTTTTTAATAAACTTTCTTTTTTAGAAAATGTTTTATTAAAATGGAAAATGAAAATTTGAAAATGGCATATTCCAAATGCTGTTAGAATATCCTTTGAAGGGTTCAAATACCTCAGATATTCCCACCCCACTAAAAGACAAAAAACGGAGCGGAGTCTAGTGGCGGTACCTTAAGTACCTACGCGGTACCTTAGCGATATGGTACCGCGGGGTGAGATAAGGTACCGCGTACAGTAGCCGTTATAGATCCGTTTTAACTTTGTCTCCTTTAAATAGTGGGTTAAATCTCATTTTCCAACAAGCCTCTTGGACGTTTTTCTTAGCCCTTTTTCTATTTTCTATAGCATAATCATTAGTAAATGATCACTTAATTTGTTAAGGATGTTTACATATGATTATCCTCTTGATCCCCTCCTTTACCATGTCCAATGAGAAGATCACTCACTCACTAGTGTAGTGATAAAGATGAATTTATGAGCTAGTCATATTCATCATGATACCTTTGTGTTTTAGGTCAATCTAATGTATTTATGAATACTTGGACTAGTTGTGTTCATCCAAGTTATTTGTGAATACTTGGATTTGTTGTGTACATCCATTGCATATGTGTTTGCTTGGATTTGTGTTGTGTAAATCCAAGCTACATGTGTGTACTTGGATAAGTCTAGTTGAGTTGTAATAGATTTGATTAGGAGTTCTCACTAAACTATAAAGTGATGTGGTTGTGTCTTGTTAGTTCTCACTAAACTTTAAAGTGATTAGTAGTTGTGTTGTGTGAAGTTCTCACTTAGCTTCAAAGTGAAGAGTCGTGAAGATTGGTTCTAGCTTTCGATTAGAACTCGACATCTAGCCTTGTGTCGTAAAATGGTGAAGTAGGCAACGTCGTGAAGATTGGTTCTACCTTAAGATTAGAACTCGACATCTAGCCTTGTGTCGTTAAATTGTGAAGTAGGCAACGTCGTGTAGATTGGTCCTAGCTAAAGATTAGGTCTCGACATTTAGCTTAGTGTCGGAAAATAATGTAAGCAACGATGTAAGGTTTTCTCCGCCGAGAAGGGAGCTTGTGGATATAGTGGAAATATCGAGTAGGTGTACTCGAGGAGTGGAGTAGAAACGAGGATAGAGCCTCGTTGTCGAACCACTATAAATCTTGGTGTCTTCCCACTAGGTTGTTTCCTTCCTTGCTCTTTACTTATTTCATTATCATTATACTTGCTTATTATTCTTGCTAGTGCATTTCAATTGAACCTAATCATTATGCAACTTGGCTTTAAGTAAAAGATAGTTTTGATACAAACCAAATTGAAAGAAGTTTTAATTTGGTCACCAATCGAAGAGAAACTATTCAACCCCCCCTTCTAGTTTCTACTATTTCTTTGTGTCTCGCGCATCGTTGCTAATTATCAGTTAAGTTAGAGTGTTTTGCACGATAACGTTTTAGTTGCCATTACACGTTAATTATTATTCCCTCGATCAAATTTAGGGGATCTACCTTAAGTTGATAACCAAGAACTTCTTCGTATTTCAAGTTAAGGTCAGGAGGACCAAGATTTATCATTTGTGTCAAGATCTGGGAAGGAACCGTTCCAAGAGGGAAGCCACTTGAAACGGTCAAGTTCATCCGGACTTCTTATCCGTTTTTTCTCTCTTATCAATTAGATATGTCCTTTCAGTCACATCGCGTTCCATGTCCTTTCAAGACATGTCACGTTCCGCGTTCTTTCTGCAAGGTCACCTGCACGTTCATTTATCTTACATACCCTCTCAGTTTGTTTCGGGTATGTTTCTCTTTCAGTTACGTTATCTATAATTCGGGGACGAATTATTCTTTTTAGGGGGGAAGAGTTGTAAAACCCGCATGAATACTACCATTAAGATCATACGTATATGATTAGAACTTTCCTTTTATAACATGTTTACGTTTCACGTATAAGAATTTTAAGTATTATGTACGTGTTAGAACACGATAAGTATTTATTACGTATGAACACACGATAATTATTCCAATAATAATTATAATCACGAACATGCGATCATGAAATCATGAACGTAATTTAATCACGAACTAATAGTATTTACGTATATATAGTTATTACGAACACAGATAAATATATTAAGTCACGATCTATAACTAATTAAAACACGTAAAACACAAACACGAGAACACACTTATTAATTAGACACGGAAAATATTCGGGTTACACCATGTGGGCCCCATAACCACGAAATTAGGAAGAAGAAATGGGCTTAGACCATGCAACATTAGCTAACTTGGAAAAAGGAGGAAAACATATTTCATTTTTTACAAAAATTAGAAAACAAAGAAAACCCTAATCCTCCTTCTTCCTCTTCTTATGGCCGCCACCTATAAACACCATGAAGGGGTGTTCGGGTTGATTTTGATCTTGGATATTGTGCAAGGATTCGTGTGTGTTCATCCTTAATTGATTCATGTATTCGGTATAACCTTTTTAACCTTTTTCTTTTATGTTTTTATTTGTTGAATCACATAAAATCATGATGTTTTTAAAAACTAATTAAAAACAATTATTAAAACATGTCTATGATCATGGGGTAAATCAAAACAAGGGTTTTTAGGGGTGTTTGTGATAGCCGACGCCTAACCGAACCCCTAAGGGGTCTCGGCTTGGTTTATTATCCACCACCGAGACCATATGGTCTCAGTATGGTGATGATGATGGTCACGGCAGTAGCAACAAGGGGTAACCTCGACCTTGGTTCGGGGTATGGTGTTGATTTCGGGTCCGGTTCATGGTTTCTAGTTACGGGTCCGGTTCATATATTATTTTAAAGTTATGATTTTAATAGTTATGTGTTAAAATTAAATTAATAAAACATGATATGATTAATTTAATTAACATGACTTAGGTTATAAATTTAATTATTAGATCATGAATTTTAACCTAAGTATTTATATTTAACTAGACTTTATAATTAATTAATTATTAAAAACCATGACTATAATTAATTAATTAACATGACTTAGGTTATATTATTAGTAATTAATAATACATGTTTTAACCTAAGTATTTTACTTTATTTAATTAAAAGCATGATATATTTAATTAAATACTTTTAACCTATAGTTTATTTAATTTACATGTAATAATTAATAAACTATACTTTATAACTACATGACTTAGAATAATAATCAGAAAACACTAAAGCTTATAAAATTAGCTTATTTAACCTGCTTATATCAATTTATGGAAACTTTCTATTATTAGAAACTTATCTATTTTAAGCAGTAATTCTATTTTTAGAAACTTTCTATTTTTGGAAACTTTCTGATTTTTGGAAACTTTCTGTTTTTGGAAACATTCTATTTTTGGAAACTTTCTATTTTTGGTAACTTTCTATTTTGGAAACTTTCTATTTTAGGAAACTTGCTATTTTTAGAAAGTTACTTATTATTACACAACAAGTATAATAATACATGAAATACAAGTAATACTTAATCCGAATAGACAAAATATAATATAAACACAGTATAAAGCTTAGAACAGTAAAACATGACATGAACATATAAAATAAGCTAAGACAAGACATGAAACCAGTTACATATTTAGTAATAAGATACTTATACACGTATGTATTTATGTAGTATTAGTGATACCGAAGTAGGACTCTCTTCCGTTCGTCTTCTTCGTTCACTGGACATAAGGTACAGATTCCCGTCCTTTAAGTATGGACATTCTTTCCTTATTAGAATTTCAGTATGCAACCAACTGTTTTCCCATAGTATAAGTTTATATGTTTGATTTCTTATGTTTAATTAGAATACCTATAGCCATATACATGCATGACCAGTTTCACCTAGTTATGGAGGTACCATAACCATAACACTAGAGGCACTGGTGTTATGACTTCCCCACGGCAGAGTGATTGCTCGTGGCGTCCCTTCAGCTTTTGGCCATATATTTATATTTCTCATGTGGGGTGTATGGGTGCATCCTAGTTACATGTTTTTCAGCAGATTACTCAGTGTGAATGTGGTGTGTGCCTTGCATCCTTCACAAGGAGCTGATCCCTCCTACCCAAAACCAGTATATTAAATTAGAGGCAGCTCCTCTAATTTGCATGATGAGGTCACCCCTCCAAGTATTCATGCATGGTGGATTTTCATGACCTATATTGGCTAATGGTAAAATATGTTAAACAGTTTTCATAATATAAACATAAGGCTTTTCAAACTATAAAACCAGTTTTATGAACATGTTACGGGTTTTCCAGGACGTATACATTTCCGCTGTTTTTTTCAGTCTTTATTATGTTTCAGCCATTCATTACTATGTCTATATCCGTGCACTGAGCGTTTTGCTTAGCCGTTACTTTCCTTTCCATGTCCCAAAACGGCAGGTACCCAGGACTCGAGCATTTGGAGGACGTGCATAGGATGGAAGCTGTCATAGACCTCTTCCTTTGCCTTCATATACCTATGCTTGTTTTGTCATTTCTTATTTCCTTTACTTTATTATGTTTTGGGCTTATGTTTGGGAACCGATGTTTGATTTCGGTTTCCCTATGGTCATGTATGTTTTAGTACATTTACCTTGCATGCTTTGATGACACGCCATAATTACGCGTGACATTCCATTTATCAAAATGGGGTGTTACAGGCAAAGCTAGGATTTCAATAGTACGTGCATGGAATGAGGTGCCAACTTTCTTTCATTCTTTAATGCATTTATATACTTTTGCTTTGCTGGACATTGTTTAGTCATTTCCTTACATTCTATAATTATGCATTTCGTGTGTGGAGCTAATGTGGATCCGATGTTTGTTTCTGGATTCTTTTATAGTCATTTAATGTTTTAGACATTCTTTTATGGTCATTTAATGTTTAAAACATTACATTTATATGTGTTGCAAATAAGAGCACCAGATACAATAATGTGTTGTCATAACCAAAGGTGGTGTCATAGCTGACATGTAAACTATGACACTAGAATAATATGGCACCACATTTTGGGATGTAGTAGGGAGCCATAGAAAAAGTGATGCCATAACTTTTTTCTCAGCTCTTTTAAATATCACCTGAATATATAAAAATAAACTAAAAAAATTATTTCGTTACATAATCTGAAAAAATTAAAAAAAGTCATCCCAATCCTTACTTTCTTCTTCTTCAGCAAAACGCACACAAACATAAACATATACATACCCACAACAAACATCAAACCGATAACAAAAAACACACACACCAAACAAAAACACACACAAACATAAACATAAACACACACAGAAACACAAATACACCAACATAAACACAATTATTAAAAAAACACACACATGCGACTTCTTATGGGTCGGGGATTACAGTGCGACACACAACGACGCGAAGTTCGGTGCGATGCGTGGTCAAAAAAGTGGCGTCATGGGGTACGGCGCAAGGCACATCGCCACCGTACCCTAATCTCTGAAAGTGTGTAGTTTTTAGTGTAAAATATTTCATAATTTCTCCACACTTTTAAGCGTGGATCCCATTTTATTATATCCATATTCTCCACACTTCTCATTTTAAATAATATGAAAAATATTGATGTAACAAAAAGGGGTCTACACTTAACAGTGTGAAGTAGTTATAAATAATTTTTTCACACTAAAATATATGAATTGTATTTGTAACTCACATATGGTGTTTTAAAATTTGTTCACATTTATATGGTTAAATGGTTATATTTGTTAATAAACTTACAATATTTTTCACGCTATTTAAAAATATGAAAAAAAGTATAAGTAAAAATTAAGGGTTTTATAGAGAATAAATTAGATTGTAATACTAGCTATAGCTTGGATGGCCATATGACCAACCCAAGGTATAAACTAAGGGTGTGTTTGGTTCACAGTATTTTTTGAAAAGAATTATAATTGGTGAAAGAAATTGTAATTCGAATGAATTGTAATTGAAAGAGATGTAATGTGTTGTAGTTGTTGCTAAAAGCAATTGTATCTCGAGTTGCTCTTGCTATAAAACATGACGAGAGTTAAAATTTGTTTACTAAAAACATGAGTTTATATAGGTTCATGTAGGTTACTACATGAAATGCTTTTCTATGAAGTTATAGGCATCAATGTGTTGGAATTGTAATTGATAAATTCTATCAGTGTGTCAGGTTAGTTATCAACGTAATGTAATTCAATTTTTTAAAAAAACATTGAATAGTAATTAAAAAAATAATAATATTAACTAAAAAAATAAAAAATATTAATAATAAAAATTAATAATATAAAACATAATAATAATAAATAATATAATAATTAAATTATAATTATAATAATTAATATTAAATAATAATAACAAATTTATTATTATTATTATTATTTTATTATTATTAATATTAAAAATGATAAAAATAATATTTTTTTTGTATTATTTTTATTTTTTACTTTTTAATAATAAATAATTTATAAATGTATAAATAATAACTAATTTTTTTGTTAATTATTTTTTTAATAATTATTATACTAATATATTAATAATATAAAAAGTATTTTTCTTATTAATAGAAATAACTTTAGTGATAATAATTTAATTAATTATATTTTTTTATGATAATTATTTCATTAATAACTATTTAATTAATAATTTTTTAGTATTATTTTTTATTTATTTTTTAATATAATATTAATATTAATATGTTTTAATAGTAATTTTTTAGTTAGAATTATATTTTAATTATTATTTTGTTAATAAATAAATGGTTTTGTTATTTAATGATATCTAAATTCTAATAATTATTTTATTTATATTTTTATATTAATATTTATTAATATAATAATTATTATTTTACTAGTGATATTATATAACTAGTTTATTAATATAATAATAAAAAATTAATAATTAATTATACTAATTTACTAATAATATTTTTATTAATTATAATACAAATAGTAATTATAAATATTAATATTATTATTATTATTATTATTTTATTATTATTTTAATTAGTATTGATGTTAAGTATAAAAATACTGAATTACAACGTAATTCAAAACTTTCCATAAAATTTCCTATGTAATATGTATTCCCTCTATGGGTGTAATTGTAATGCTTGAATTACAATTATAATGCAAACCAAACGACCTACGTAATTTAAAGTGAATTACAATTCATTTCATCATGTGAACCAAACATCCTATGTAATGTAATCGAATTACAATTACATCAAATTATATTAGAATACAACGAACCAAACGAGGCCTAAGATTAAAATCCAAATGTCGTTTTTGTTTTCTTTTTATTTTTGCATGTGTGATTTTATGAATACAATTAGTATGATCAAGTATTTTAATATGAATTTAATCTATCTAATATTATTTAATTTTATTAAAATGACAAATTAATGTCTAAAACATGTTATTTTTCATATGGCAAACTCGATAAAACTTTACACTGGTTAACTGTAATGTGAACTATGAGTAACTGCTTATTTCAAATAACCGCTCATTTCGAGTATCCCACATATCCAGTAAACCACCTAATACTACATGTACTAAAATAAACTACCCGTCTCCAATAAACCAGATCGAACCACCCCGCGAACACTCCTGCTACGTATATTAAAATATACGTAACAAACTAAAATTTGAAGTTACATCGTAATAAAATGTATCCATAGTCTAGGGACGAAGTTACACTATGGTTTGGATAGCCATGGCCAACCCAGGCAAGCAGGTTCATCATATGATTTTTTCCAGGGTAAAGCCATTACCAACAAACTTTACTTTTTTTCTCTGTATTACTAATATGGAACATATCCTGCTATTCTCACCATCAAACTTGTTGGTGCGGCTATATAAGTAACGTAATTTTTATAATTTTTATGTCATTCTTTTTTTTCCACGTGGCCTTATCTATTTTCCACATAAGAATTTTTTTTACTAAAAGCCCTTGTCTCCTTTGCAAACTATTTAACTATGCTAAATCACCCCACCTTCCTTTACTCCTTGTCATTCTTCGAAAGTTTCACATCTGTGTGAAAATTATATAGGAGTACATATAGTTAAATACTTAAATGTAAGAGTAAAGTGCAAAAATCCATTCTTGTGGTTTGTCAAAAGTTTGAATTACATCTCTCGTTAATAGTTCGTGCAACATACATCATTGTGGTTGTAATATAGTATACCATACATCCCTGAGGACGGATGGTGCAAATATTTTTTCGTTAAGGGTTAAAAGTGTTTGTTTTTAGGGTGTTTTAGTCCTTTCTTTACAATCTAGGGATGATTTTTGCACCTAACTTTTAAAAAAATAAAAAAAATTGAAAACATATTTTTTCAAAAAATTAAAAAAATTTAAAGAATTTTTGTTTTAAAATTACATTTAATTTTGAAAACAGTTTTTTTAAGAAATTTTGAAGAAATATGTTTTCGCAAACTTTTTGAAAAAAATATTTTTCAAAATTTTTTTGAAAAAAAACATTATTCATAATTTTTTTGAAAAAAAGCTTTGTTCGAAAAATTTTTGAAAAAAATAATTTGAATTTTTTTTGAAAAAAACTTTTTTCGAAATTGTTTTTAAAAAAAATATTTCGAAAATTTTATGAAAAAATATATTGTGCATATGTGATGATATTTTAGTCATGTTAGTTTTCTTTGTGATTTCTCGATATCCGTGTCTGCACATACATAAACAAGAAAACAAGCATATATTGTGCATATTTGATGATATTTTAGTCATGTTAAGCTCGTTTTATGATGAAATAAGATGTGTGATTAGAGTCACATCCCCAACCAAGACTAACAGTTTTAACATAAAGCTTATTATTAGCATAAAAGAACTTAGAAAAATTAATGTTGAACCAAATATTACCATTAACAAAAAAATCTACCTGTCATATTGGCATGAAAGAAACCACAACCGAAACCAACTTTTATTAATCATTGAGAACAACTTTTGCATTTCCTCAAAAGTAAAACCAGAAGATAGAATAGGAACAGAAGTTTTATTAGACCTAACATCAATGTTAGCATTGAAATTAGGTTTATTCATTCCAGAACTATTATTCCAATATTGTTTGAACCCAAAAGGAAACCCAACCAACTCATTGCACATTTCAATAGTATGTCAAATCTTACCATAATTTTTACAATTCAGATTAGGATTAAGACCTCTATTGATATTATTACTGTAACCATTAGTTCCCCTGGTATTATTATTAAAGTTTTTTCTATTACTATTAGTATTAGCAGATTTAATAACAAAAAAAAGAAGAATTAATCTTAGACTCAGTAACACTAGAGGACTCAAGAATCCCTATAAGAGATTCCTCTCTAGACACCGTATTATAAGCTTCTTTTACCTCAAGGAGAGGGTGCCTAGTGAGCAAAGCACTCCTAACAGGATGATAACAATCATCAAGGCCCGTCAAACTTTGCATAAGTTCATAACTTTTTGATGTAAAACTAATTTAGTACTACCACCTTGTTTAGTAAGGGAGTCAAAATCTCTCAACAAATAATTAGATCTATGATAATAACCTGCCACAGAACTACCACCTTATTTAACATAGTTAATCTTTTGCAACAGATTATACACCACATATCCATCAACTTTATCATAGGTTTCCTGTAAGCAAAATTATCATAATAAACTAAACCCATATACACATCTTGAGATAAAGAATTCATAATCCAAGTTAAAACCATAGCATTACATCTATGTCATTGAGCAATTAAAAGATCACTAGTAGCCTTAGACTATCTCAGACAATTATCATCAACAAGACCAAACTTATTCCTAACTTGCAAGACCAAATTCATAGCACCACCTCAAATTCTATTATTCTCAATACCAAGAAGCTTAAAAGGAATCAAAACAGAACTACTATTATCACTATTCAGAACATGAAGAGGGTTACCAGTGTTGGGAAGTATAGACTTTGAGTTGATATGAAAAAATCGATGAAGGGCCTAATAGTAATATAGTTAGCTTCCTTAGTAAGCTAGGGTTGGTATGTAACCTTAGTTCCTATATTATATAAAGAGGGTTAGGCACTAGGTTTATGCATTCATTCCAATACAGTGTAAACCAAAGGTCTGTGTGTGTGCGTGTTCTATGGGCGTCAAGATCCTTGGACTCACTAACCAGCATCTAAATTGCTAATTAGCACACGAACATTACTACCACTAGCATACATGATGAAAAACTCAAATAATCAACCAAAACACAGAAGATAGATAAATACATATCAAGAATACGGATAATTAACAATAAAGCACAAAAGAAAAATAAAAATAGGACAAGAACACAAGAACTACTTAAATAATCACAAACAAGATCACTAGGAATGTAATTGATTGAATTGGGGTTAGCCAGAGCGGTATCCACACCAGTCAAGCTAGAGGGTCAAGGTGTTAACTGAACCCGTTTGCACTCACTTAGATTTCAACGATAATCAAGAAAGAGATGGCTTACAAAGCACAAGAACCATCAGAAAAACCAAGAACGAGAGGCAAGAAATCCCCAATAACCAAATTAGAGTTTCAAAACCCTAATTTAACCAATCACCAATTAGACACCACAGACAGCGATTCTTCACACGACCGTTAAGAATCAATCACCAGAAGGCCCAAGAACATCAAAAATCACAGAACCCCAAAATATGATCAAACCCTAATATCGAAGATCACGGTTTTAGAGAACGAGGCTCTAATATCATGTAAACAATATCAAGATCAGTCACAACACATTTAGGGCACTCAACCAACCACCCCTTTAGTGCAATAATGAATCAGTTTGTACCATACCAATAAGTACTCAATCGAGTTCTTGTTATCGAAAAGATAACCCCCACTAGGTGGATCTTATCACCTCTCAACAAATCTCTCTACACTCAAACAAACAAGACAATCAATCAAGGGTGACTGATATGAAATACAAGAATAAAGATGAACAATCGTAACTAAACAATTGAACAAAAATAACAGAACAAGAGATCAAAACCAACTATATGTTGTTGATCCCAAACTTAGATCGATTAGCTTTGTGTATACGAGATTAGATCAAGTAATACACGTAGAGAAACCTTTGTATATGCTTTATGAATCTAAGTGTTATGCGGAATTTAACACTTAAACAAGAACACACAAGATGTAAACAAACTTTCACTTTGATTATCAATGTCGAACTTGCTTACAATGAAAGATGTTTACGAACGAAAACTTATATAAAACTTATATCAAACATTAACCTAAAGGCCTTCTTTTATAGACATAAGAAGCCTTGTACAATAAGCTACGTATCAGCTATTCTAGGTAAAGATAAACATAGAAAATAGTTGTCGTTTCTATCCTTACTAGAAGTATTCTAGAATATAATAAACGTGTAGATTATATCTTCCATCAGTGCTTGTCTTCAATGTGTCAACGCTTGACTTTAACTTGTCAACGCTTGAGCTGTCAGCGCTTGTTTTGTTCTTGTCAGCGCTCAAGTGATCCGGCCTTAATTTATTCCCAACAATCCTCCCCTAAACTTGATATCCACTCTTATGATCAAGTTTCTGAATAAGCATTAAGGACTTGGAGGAGTCTGACAAACATTCTCATATTGGTAATGAATAAATCTGATCAAATCTTTTGCCACGTCACTTGAATAATCTATTTCCAGATGAGTGTCCTTCATCTTTTCCAAAACAGCCTTGGATATGAAATACTGAGCATCCACAAGTAGATACTCAGCAAACTTTGTAGAACTCAAATGGTATACACCAGCAGCTGAATATAACCTCCATTGAAGACCACTGAGGTCATCTTCAAGATCCTTCCAAATTGCAGGATCTTCTTCTTTTGGCCCACACATTCTTTTGAATGTGGTCCAAAGTTTTATTCCATTAGCTGAAGTTGGTGCTTCAGCCTCATACTTGGTCTCCAGCAACCTCCAAAGGTCCACCAAGTCTTCTCTATCACAACTTGCAAATAAAGATATGAGAGTGGTAAAAGTGTGTACCTCCTTTCCAAATCTACCAATCTTCCAGAATCCACATTCATCTTCTTCATAGCTTACAATTGGGTTCCTGGAATCTAATGGTAACACTTGCACCATATGTGAAGCTTCTACTGGGGAGAGCTTGAGGCTCTTTCTTATAACTGCTTCACTTGGATATAGTGGATCCATATCTTTTGGAAACTCAAATTTAAATCCCTTCTTCACTGGCCTGGGAATCATCATAGCTTTCTTGATTTCCATTTCTTCTGCAAGTTGCTCCTTTCTTTCATCTGAAAGAAGCCTGAGAGTGTTTGCTTCCTGCACTCTCACCCAAATGGGATAAGCCCTGTTTTCCAACTCATCAAATGTCAAAGCCTTCAACTTCTGATATGTCCATCCAACTCCATGACATCTGAGCAACATAAAGTAGAGTTCCCTTCTATCCCTTTTTAACTCTGAGAGAATATTGCTTGCCTTGTGTTTCAAAATCACCTTACAATCCTTCTGAACTCTAAGAAGAAGCTCCAAACCCCATATCTGATCTGAAATGGTCAAGTCTGGATTATCCATGCAGCTTTCTTTCCAAGAATTGTACATTTGAACCACCTCTGGCATGTCAAAGTCAACCTGCAATTTCAACTCTCTCAGCTTCTCTTTGGCCAACTCATCTCCATACTCAAGCCTTTCAGGTTCTATAATCATTACACTTGAGTCTGAGCTAGCTCCATCACTTTCTTCTTCTGAAGTCACAACAAATGGTGACTTCTCCTTTTCATCTTGTTCCAACATTTGTTCAGCCAATCTTCTATCAAATTCAACTTGGGCTGCATCTTTTGGAACAAACTCTTCTACCAATTTACCCTTACCCTTATCTGATGGTGCAATGATTGGTAAGGTAGATGGTAATACCTGAGTAGAAACTTCCTTGATGATAGATGATGACTGGAATACATCACCTTCATGTGCAAGTCTGTCAACGCCCAAATTTATCGTATCAGCGCCCAAAATACTTCTATCAGCGTCCAAATTTGCCTTGTCAACGCTCAAATATTTTCCCTCAGCGCCTTGTGTAACCTCTCTCAACATAGCTGTAAATGATAAATTTAAATTTGTGGGAGAGACTAAGGACGTATCAAAACCTGTTTGTTTCTTCAAAGTTGTAAGGGCTTCAGCAACATCCATTGATTGACCATCCTGGCTGCCCTTATCACTCAGATTTATTTGATCTTCCTCCCCTTTGGAAGACTCCTCCATACCCCTCCTAGCACGATCACTTTCCAAAACAACAATCCTCTCCCTCAATTGCTTGAGTTCAAGGCCTTGTAAGCTGACAATTTGTACTAAGTCTGCATTTTGCTTTTGCAAGCTAATGCAGACTGCCGTCAATTCCATAAGAGTCATTGGTTCCAGTCTGCCCTCTTCTAAAATGGGGATTGGACCTCCCAAATCAGATTCATTGGGAAAGGATGAGGACTTAATGATGGTGGGACTGCCTTGGCCATCATCTAAGCCAGAACCAATAGTCCCAGCCTCATCCAGGTCACCAGCCACACTTGTGGTGGTGGTTCTCTCTGCTTCATGGCTAGGACCACCAGAGGAGAACACTCCAGTAGTCCTTTGGCGTTTCATCAACCTATATTCAGGGGGTGTGGAAGATGGTGTAGAAGAATGGGTAGATGTGGGTTGGTTAAGGGGTGTTTGGGATTGTGAAGGTTGTGTGTCAGCGTTGGAAATAGGCACATCAACGCCAACATTTGATGTGTCAGCGTCAAAGGGTTCTTGGTCAAGTTGCATGTGGTTAGGTGAAGGTAAAGGTTCAGGAATGGGTTCAAGGTGTGGTTGAGGGTCAATTTGAGGTTGGGGGTCTGGTTGGGGTTGTGCTGCTGCAATAACAGCAAGCATGGCTGGGGTTAAAGGTAAGTCTCTATGGGGTGGTGAATCCATCTTCATAAAAATAGCTTTCTTTTGCTCAGGGATCTTATAAAAATCATTGTGATCCCTTGAGCAGTAACCTTGATCATCAAAAATCATTTGCAGAAAACGGGGATAAGCTAAAGTCATTTTTGTCCCCTTGTTTTTACACATCCTCTCAAAAATCATTTTAGAATAGGTATATTTTTGCCCTGTTGCAATGCACACAATAGCACTGGCAATGGATCTATTGATCTCATTATGTGCAGTACATTTGGGACTCAAACATTGAAGGAGGACGTGTATGAGGTACTTCCAGGCTGGGGGAAATTCCTGCTTATGATACTTGTTGAGAGTACCTTCATCAGGAAAGGGATATCCCAAAGCCCTAAGCCCTTGTTCTATTTCATTTACGGGAAGGGTGGCTATACCATCAGCATCATCAAGATGCAAGGCTTGGCGTACCAAAGCCTCAGTAACCACCCAAAACCTCCCATGAACAATAGAAGTTAATGTGGTCACTCCATTAACTGTTGAGGAACTAACAGTGTTCCAAAACTGCTTAATGTGTGTGACTGGAATGAGTGGTGCATGAGAAAGAGCATACCTTAATGGGGATGCGTTCAAATACGCCACCATTTGTGTGTATTGAGGAAACAGATCATCATCAGCGTCAAGATAAGCAATCATGTTGTGTTGTGATCTGAACCCCAATGCCAATTCTGCTGAGTTAAACTTTGGTGTCATTGATGAAAGCTGTTAATTTTAAGTGAAGAAGATGAAGTTGATAAGAGAAAAGTGTTAGACAAGAATTATAGATACCCTGTTTAAAATAGGAGCCAAATTTATAGGAGAGTAAGAATGCATGTGATTGGCCCAAAAATAGGCAAAGATTTTCAAAAATCAATCATGAAAATATTGAAAAAGTGATAAGTTATCTCATGCATTAAATGAAAGTAACAACTCCTAAAATTACGGCTTGAAAATATGTCAAAAAGTAACAACTGGGTAGGTCCCATTGAGTGTCAACGGTCAAAAATAACCTATCAACGCCCAACGGCTATAATCTTGTCAACGTTTGCCTAAAGCCATGTCAGCGTCCAATTTGGTCACAACAACGCTTGGAAAATTCTTGTCAGCGTCCAAAAATAAAATTATTTTAAAAAGTGAAAAATGACCTTAACAAGTAATTTATCCTAGAGAAGATAACCACAAGTTGATAATTATCATAGGACGGCAAGCACTGTCCAGTTATGCACACTTGCATAAGCAAGATAGACATAACAGTCCTCTAGTGTCCCTTGCTAACCAAAACTCTTAACAACAAAGTTACCTTATAAAATCCTTGTTACTCCCAGGTAAATCCCATATCAAAATCATTACCAAGTCTCCCAACAGACCACAACCAATTCTAGGCCAAAAATGTCTTGGTAGCATGCAAAGTTGATATACTATGCATGCTACAGTGCCTCATGATTTAGTAAAACTAACTCATACTCACCTGTGGACACAATCTAGAATTGTGATAAGAGTATCATATGGATACCCAAACATCCTAAAGGTTCCTAAAACCTCCCCTTAAACTATGATACAAAAAGCTTGCAAAAATCATGCATGAACATAAAAAATTTATGTCAAGATAGGAATGAAACATTCCAACCATCATCCATAAATAAAAACTTGTCCAAATGCTTCTCCATTGATCCATAAGCAACTCTGTATCCAATGGTATACTGCTAACACCATCTGCACATTTAGATTGAAAACCACAAAACTAACATTGTTGCTGACAACGCCCCGATAACACATGACAGCGTTGAGGGAAGCTTTGTCAGCGTTAGACAATTATATTGCTGACAACGTTGCAAAAACACTTATTAGCGTTTAAGCAACCTTTGTCAGTGTTAGAAAAATATAGTGGAAAATCTAAATCATCAATAAGATCAATAATAATAATGCATCATCCTGTACATACTTTTACAAAAAGAATCCAAAACACATATTATGTGAGATTAACCATTCCAATACTTGTTACCAAGTATTGAAATCTCCCAGCATCAAAAGGTTTAGTTAATAAATCTGACACATTTTCCTCAGTGTCAACCTATCTGGTTGTATTAAACCTTTCTCAAAGCAATCTCTTATAAAATGGTGTCTAATTTCTATGTGTTTAGTTTTAGAATGATGTACAGGATTCTTAATGATGCATAAAGTACTATTATTGTCAACAAATATCTTAGTATGCATGAAGTTATACCCATAGTCCAACAGCTGGTTCTGAATCCACAACACTTGACCACAACATGCAGCTGCAGCCACATACTCTGCTTCAGTTGTAGAATTAGCCACCACTCTTTGTTTCTTGCATTGCCAAGATATTAATCTGCTCCCAAGAAACTGAAATCCACCAGTTGTGGATTTCCTATCAAACTTATCACCTCCATAATCACTATCTGAATATGCAATCAGCTCTAATGGTGAATCCTTTGGGTACCACAAACCAAGATTAGGGTAACATCTTAGGTACCTAAAGATCCTCTTCACAGCATAAAGGTGACATTCTTTGGGAGTCACTTGATGACGTGCACAAGCACACATAACAAACTTAATGTCAGGCCTGGAAGCAGTAAGATACATCAAGGATCCAATCATGGATCTATAATGCCTGACAACAACATCTTTCCCATCTCCAATCTTTCCCCAAGGGTGTTCTCTATCCATAGGAGTAGTAGCCCTCTTTTCATGTGGAGAAAAGCCAAACTTCTTCAAGATCTCAGCAACATATTTGTCCTGGGAGATGAAGATACCATCTTCTTTCTGCTGAACTTGTAAACCAAGAAAGAAGTTCATCTCCCCATAACACTCATCTTGAATTTGTCTGTCATAAGCTTGGAGAAATCCTCACTCATCTTTGGATCAGTAGACCCAAAAATGATATCATCAACATAGACCTGCACAAGCAACACATCCTTGCCTTTCTTCTTTGTAAATAGTGTCTGATCTATGGTACCCCTCTTGAATCCATTGTCCACCAAATAAGTAGACAAAGTACCATACCATGCTCTAGGGGCTTGATGAAGGCCATACATAGCCTTTTTGACTCTATACACTTTATTTGGATGCTCTGGATCCTCAAAACCAGGAGGTTGCATTACATATACTTCCTCAACAATAGTGCCATAGAGAAAAGCACTCTTGACATCCATTTGATAGACTCTGAAGCCCATGCAAGAGGCATAGGCTAGAAAAATCCTAATAGCTTCAATCCTTGCAACTGGTGCAAAGACCTCCTCATAGTCTATCCCTTCCTCTTGTGTATAACCTTGAGCCACTAACCTTGCCTTGTTTCTGACCACAATGCCTCTTTCATCTCTTTTGTTCCTTAGAACCCATCTTGTCCCTATAGGTCTGACATATCTAGGACAATCAACCAGCTCCCAAACATCCTGAATTGCAAATTGGTGAAGCTCATCCTGCATTGCTTCCACCCAACTTGGTTCTTTGAGAGCATCAAATATTTTCTTGGGTTCTTCTTGTGACAGAAAACATGCAAACAAACATGCTTGCACAAGAGGGGTATCAACCTTCTTGTGTATATTGGCAATAAACCCACCAAGACCTTGATGAGATCTTCTAGTCTGAACTGGAGTCATAATATCACCAATTATCTGAGATGTGGGGTGATTCTTCATTGTGGAAGTTAGAACCCCTCCTTCAAAAAGTCTGGTGTCCTCAACTTCACGTTCCATGTTGCCAATATCTTCTTCATCAGACTCTCTTTGATCAACATGAACCTCTTCATGAACATTGGAAGGTCCACCTTGTTCAAAACTGGAAGAGAAAAGATGCCCATAAGAGTTGTCAACATCTGAATCTTGGTTGTCAGCGTCTGGGCTAACAGCGCTTGAAATGTTGTTGTCAACGTCTGACCCATCAACGTCTGAATTGGTTTTGTCAGCGCTAGATTTGCCTTTGTCAGCGCCTGAAGAACCATGCATGTTTGTATCTGGTGGTATTTGGAAACCACCATTATCTTGTCCAGCAGCAGCAGCAACAGCAAAAGCATCTGTCCAAATGGGAATTGTGACATATTCTAATGTAGGAGATGCCTTTTCTGCTTGTGATCCAACCTTCTCATGAACCTGTGTACCTGAAACATTAACAACTTGTTCCTCCACAACATTTGAAGTTATATTCACAATGTCTGGATTAGTGACAGGCATATAATTTAAAGTTCTAGATAAGGGTTCCAAATCAAACAACCAATTAGGACCACTTTTAGGATCACTAGGTTTATTCTCTAAGAACCTAACATGTACTCTCTCAACTATACGTTTGTCCTCTTTAAGATAAACCCTATAACCCTTGCTCTGGACTGAATACCCCATGAAATAGCCCTCATCACCTTTTGCAATAAATTTCCCTAAGGCATCACTAGTATCTAACACTACTACATGACAACCAAAAGGTCTGAGAAAACCAATATTAGGTTTTATTCCCCAAAATAACTCATAAGGCGTTTTGTTCTGAATTTTGTTAACCAATGCTCTATTTTGCACATAGCATGCTGTATTAACAGCCTCAGCCCAAAAGGCTATTGGAAAGTGAGCATCAGCCAACATTGTTCTGGCTGCTTCAATTAGGGTTCTATTTTTCCTCTCAGCAACCCCATTTTGTTGTGGGGTTCTAGCAATACTAAATTGCCTAGTAATTCCTTTCCTGGCACATAAATCATCTAGCTTCTTGTTCCTAAATTCTCCACCATTATCACTCCTAAGCATTTTAACCTCATTGCCAGACCTTTTCTCAATCTGAGTGATAAAATCAATAAGAACATCAGCTGTGTCACTCTTCATAGCTAGAAAGAATGTCCAAGTAAATCTAGAGAAGTCATCTGTGACAACAAAGCAATATGACTTACCATTCAAACTTTCTATATTTGTTGGACCAAAGAGGTCCATGTGAAGCATATGAAGAGGTCTAGAACTAGTATGCACCTGTTTGGACTTGAATGAGACCTTGTGCTGCTTGCCCTTAAGACATGCAACACAAGAATGGTCATTGTGGAAGGCCTTCTCAGGCAAACCATCAACTAAACCAAGCCTCACAAGTCTATTTATATTTTTAAAATTTATGTGCCCTAGTCTCCTGTGCCACAAATTACTCTCATCTACTGAGGCTTTAGCATAAAAACAAGACATATTTGTATTCATTTTAATCTCATTTAAATTCACATTATATATGTCCTTATGCCTAGGTGTTCTATACTCAATATATTTCTCATCAGGGATCTTAAAATCCTTGCTTAACACCAAACACACAGTATCAGTAAAAAGAACTTCATTTTTGTTATCACATACTTGTGATACACTAAACAGATTATAATCAAGTTCTTTTACCAGGAAGACATTCTCAAAACGCAGATTATTGGTGAGAAGGGTTCCTTTGCATGTGATTGTGCCATAACCACCTCCAAAGTATACCTTGTCACCATCTTTAATAGGGGTGAAATTCGTTAGATAGTCTTCCTTCCCTGTCATGTGCCTTGAGCATCCACTATCCCAATATCCATAATCATTGATCTGTCTTTGAATGCCCTGCACATAAAGAAAACAAATTAGTTTTCTTTGGGAACCCAAGTCTCAAAAGACTTGGATTCATCTGGTTGTTCAATAAGAACAATCTTAGTTCTCACAACAACCCCATTCTCATCCTTTTTAGGATGAAAAACCCAGTTAACCCCAATAGGTTTTGTAATGACTTTTGAAATGTAATTAAATCTATTGCAAGTCATTGTAATCCTATTATCATTAGGGTTTTGATCTTTCTTGGGTCTCCATGTTAAGCTTGAAGAAGCTTTAGACCCCTTACCTTGTGGCTGCAAATATTTAGGTCTGGTCACGTTTCTGTCAGCGTTAGAATTTGTCCTGTCAACGCTGAAATTACCCTTGTTAGCGTTGAACCTAGGGTTTGCTACAGGAACCCATTGCCTATTTGACCAGGTGTTTGTCTTTTGAAATGGTCTTTGTCCATGAGTGTTAGACCTTCTAGAAAAGAATGGGGCAGGTCTAATCACTTGTGGACTTTGCTACACACAAGGTTTGGGTCTGACAACGTTTGACTTTCTAACAACGTTGACTTTCTTCCTGTCAGCGCTGAAATTGTTCCTGTCAGCGCTGGTTTTGGGAACGTTGACACACTTGTATGCCAAATGTGAAAAGCTACCACAAGTGTAACAGGCTTTCTTAGACACAACCTTAGGTCTAGAAGAGAAGAAACCTGTTCCATGATTGCTAACTTGGCTCTTGGGTGACCTATTATTCCTATACATCTCTGCATATTTAATGGTAGGTCTTCTAACAGTGTTTGAGCCTAGGTCAACAGCTTTACCAGTGATTGGGTGAGTAACCTTAATAGGTGGTGATTCATTGGGACTTTCACATAGCAAACCTCCCTTAACAAATAAAGTAGGGTTAGCTCTCTTCCACTCATTTAGGTCAGTCAATTTTTGTTGATACTCTTCCACTGGAGTGACAACTCTTGGTGGAGGAATGAATTCCTCCTCTTGGAGCTCTGGTAAACCAGTCCAAGATAAGTCCCTTCGTTGGACACCATAGAAGTCACCAGCTAGTGGTGGAACCAGAGAGTAATCATTCATCCCAATCCCAGTCATGTCCTTAGGATCCCTTTGTTTAGCTACACAGTCTCCTAGGGTTTGGGTGGCTCTATCAAATCTTTGAATTTTGAGGTCAACATTATCTTTATTCTTAATGGCCTCATCTAACTTAGCTTGTAATTCACTATTAACCTTTTTCATGATGTTTCTAACATCCATACTACCCTCTAGCTCATGTTTTAAGATATTGATCTTATCTTTTAAGTCAAATTCCATTTTCTTGTATTCAGAAACGGTTTTCTCAGTTTCAGTAAGAGCTAGTTGGTAATTAGACAATTTACACCTTTCTGTGCTCATGTCATTCTTTAGCTTTAACACCTCTTTGTTAAGTCTTTCAGTGTTTAACCTACAACCTTTGCTACAAAAAGCATCATCATATACCTCATTATCAAATGAAGAGGAGGAGTGTGCCATGAGAGCATATTCAACATGCTCTTCTTCTTCAATATCAGCAACCAAAGCTTTATCCTCTTCAACATTCTTAACCAGATAGCTCCAATCCCATCCTGTACCATCAATTCCTTGAACTGCAACCATGGCTTTGGAATCCTGAGCTTTAACAACCTGACTTGAGGGTTTACCAGCATCAGATCTTCTAGGAGATCTGCATTCCCTCATGAAGTGCCCCATACGATGACAGTTGTAGCATTCAACTTTGGATTTATCAAATCCAGCTGTGTCTTTAGCATTGAAGGTCATCTTCTTTTTAAACCTTCTGTTCCACCTATTTGCTCTTATACTAGCAAGAGCCATGTTCCACTTGATGTCCATCTCTTCCAAGTGTTCATCACTTATCTGCTCAAGGTCCTCATATGTAATCACTGAACCATTGGGCAAAGAAGCAATGTAAGCACAAACAGTATCCAAATCCAAACCAGCAGGTTTAACTCTTGGGGAGTCATTCTTGAATGTGTCAGCGTCTGAAAAAGAGACGTTGACAGGACTTGTTCCAGCGCTGACATATGATGATCCAGTAACTGGATGCATATAAGAGTCCTTCTGATTGAATTGACCTTCACTATGAGAGAAGAAGGCCATGTTGCTGGTGGTAGATTTGCTTCTATGCTCTGAAAGAGTTTCATCTTCCAACAGTCTTAGTTTGTTGTAGATGTCATCAAACGAGGAGCTCTTGTAAGTATTGTTGGCAAGAATAGATCTTGCCTCAATCTTCCATGCCTCACCAAGACTTTTAAGAAAGGTAGCATTGGTGTCAACATCACCAACTTGTGTCCCCATGAAGGACAACTTACTTGTGATGTCAAGCAATCTGCTTCTCACACTACTCAGTTTCTCATTGGGTTAAGCTTTGAAGACAGCATAATCATGCAGAAGTTGCTTTTTCTTTTCTTCCTTAGTGTCTGCATTGCCACCATATGCAACTTCAAGAGCTTCCCAAAGATCCTTAGCAGATTCATAGCCTCTATATTTATGTTGGTTTTCTTGTCCCAAAGAGACTTTTAGAATATTTAGGGCTTTCATGTCAACCCTTTTCTTTGCAATATCTTCAGCAGCTACAGCTCTACCATCTCCAGGTTTTTCTTTCTTATCCTCTTCAGGGCATCCTTCAACAGCTGTTCTTTGACTAATGGCATCAAGAATCTTTTGAGCCTTATTGAAAGAGTTTCCATATTCAATAATCTCCCAGAGTGTGTAGTCATAGATCCCCAGATATTGTTCAAAGTTGAACTTCCATAAGTCAAAGTTGGTTGCATCAAGCATGGGAATCTTGATGTTTGGTAAGGCTGAGGAGGAGGAGGTTATTGCTTCAGACATGGTGTTGTTAGGGTTTCTGAGAAAATTAGGGTTTTGGTGTTTTTTTAGGGTTCTGGTGTTCGTGTATGGTGTTCTTTAAAGATCAAAAGTTCCTCAACAAGCTCTGATACCACTTGTTGATCCCAAACTTAGATCGATTAGCTTTGTGTATACGAGATTAGATCAAGTAATACACGTAGAGAAACCTTTGTATATGCTTTATGAATCTAAGTGTTATGCGGAATTTAACACTTAAACAAGAACACACAAGATGTAAACAAACTTTCACTTTGATTATCAATGTCGAACTTGCTTACAATGAAAGATATTTACAAACGAAAACTTATATAAAACTTATATCAAACATTAACCTAAAGGCCTTCTTTTATAGACATAAGAAGCCTTGTACAATAAGCTACGTATCAGCTATTCTAGGTAAAGATAAACATAGAAAATACATTGTCGTTTCTATCCTTACTAGAAGTATTCTAGAATATAATAAACGTGTAGATTATATCTTCCATCAGTGCTTGTCTTCAATGTGTCAACGCTTGACTTTAACTTGTCAACGCTTGAGCTGTCAGCGCTTGTTTTGTTCTTGTCAGCGCTCAAGTGATCTGGCCTTAATTTATTCCCAACATATGTATAAGTAATCAGATAAGAGGGAGAGTTATGAAATCCTAGAAGAAGAAGCTTATACGCATCTTCAAGTTACACTTCAGCCTTTCAACTTTCCATGTCTTGCTAAATAGAACAACCTAACTTTTCTCAGCCCAGAAAACTTTCATACTTTGGCAATCATAGTCCTTGTAATTATAAAAACATAAAAAATAATTAATACAAACCAAGTATATTTCGAACACCTGAAATCAACTTGATACATGGAAGGAGCATGTCTATTTCAGGATGATCTGATGAGTCTAAGATTGTAAAACCCGCTTTAAAATACCTTAGAACATTAAATGCATGAAATTATGTATAAATAAAAACATTACGATTAATTAATATACGACATGTATCATGAAAATATAATATAATTGTTATGGTATATTAATTAATTTCGACAAGTATTACGTATATTAATATTATTATTAATACACGATACGTATTTACGTATAATACTTAAAAACCTAACAAGAATGAATCACGAAATTAAAACACGAACATACATGACAAATAATTAAACACGAAAAACAAAACGAAAACATATATGGGGGTGTGTGTTTGGACGGCAAGAAGAGAGGACAAAGGGGCTTGACCCGTCCCATTTAACCAATCCAAGTCATTAAACAAAACAACCAGGAGATTAATCATAATAAATCTTTACAGAATAAAATCAAAAACACTAAAATTCTTCTTCTCTCTCTCTCTTGGCCGTGCCATATCAAGAACACAAGGGAAAAGGTTTTTGCTTTTTGATCTTAAACAAATACAAGTTCGTGTTCGCGATCATAGACCTTTAATAGTCACACATTTGGTATCTTTTAATCCTTTTTCTTTTTATTTATTTTTTTCATTATTCTCAAATCATTAAACCAATCATTAAAAACATGTAATTGAAAGGATTAAAACATAAATGTAAAGGGTTTTGGTTTAATAGTCACGCATTTGGTATCTCTTAATCCTTTTTCTTTTTTTTTTTATTTTTTTCATTGTTCTCAAATAATTAAACCTATCATTAAAAACATGTAATTGAAAGGATTAAAGCATAAATGTAAAGGGTTTTGGTTTGTTTCGGATGTCACACAAAGCGAGACCATATAGGTCTCGATGGTGGGTTTTGGTAACCAGCCGCACCCCTAAGGGGTCGGTGGTGGTTTTCTGTGGGTCAGCCGCAACCCCTAACTGCCCAGTAGTGGGAGTGTTTGGTTAACAGTGGAAACTGAGAGCTTTATTGCTCTCGGTGGGAACACAGGACACGACAGGGGAAACCCCGACTGGAGCCGGGGGTATTTTGTGCCAGCAGTGGCACCGACACATAGCCGTGGCTACGTGGTGGTCGGACAGCAAGCCATAGCCTTGCGGCGTGGTGTTGTTGTGGATTTCGAGGCAAACCGAGACCTCATGGTCTCGGTGGGTTCTTGTTGGGGCTCGGGTATAACATAACACACCAAGGGGTGTGTTTGGTTAAACTTTTTGCTAAATAAACTTTATGTTATGTTATTAATTAATTTTATTATTTAATACATGGTACAATTAGTTAATACAAGACTTATGTTATTATTATTAATAAATATCATGGTAAAATAAAACATGGTCATTTTATAAAATTTAGGTTATAATAATTATCAGTATACTTATTCATGTACATTTAATTAATTTAGAAACTTAGCTTAATTAATTTATATTCATTTTAACCAAGGTTTAATTAAATTAATAACATATTTTAATTTAATTAAACAATAATCTTTAAGGTAAAGTTAATTAATATAATCAAGAAATATTATTAATTAATAATTACTTATAATATCAGGTATTATTATTATTAATTAATAATCATATTGTAAGACTGAGTATTTAATATTAATAAAGTTTACTATATAATAATCATGACTTATAATATGCTTATTAAAACTATAGCTTATATCATTTACTTATTTAATAAGCTTATTGCTACTTATGAAAACATGCTAAATATGAAAACATATTAAATATGGAAACATGCTATTTATAGAAACATACTAAATATGGAAACATGCTATTTATGGAAACATACTGAATATGGAAACTTTATATTTTTGAAAACTTACTAATTATGGAAACTTTTTATTTTTGGAAACTTTCTATTTAAGGAAACTTGCTATTTTTAGAAAGTTTCTATATATGGAAACCTGCTATTTTTGGAAAGTTACTATATATATAAAACCTGCTATTTTTAGAAAGTTACTCATTATGTTATAACAAGTACTATAACACATAAACATGAAATACACTAATCACGAACACATGAAACACTAAGAATCACATGATAAAACACGAAACAATAAAACAAGACAAGAACAAGTAAAACAAGTTAAGAACACGTCAAGTAAACTATAATCAGTAGTATAAGTTAAACATAAAACTCATTCATGTCCCTTTTATTAGTAGATATCATGAAGTCGGAATAATTCTTCCGTTTTTGTTTTCATCCTCATTAGTGGACATAAAGTACAAATATTCCGTCCTTCAGTAAGGACACTCTCTTGCTATATTAGGATTCCACGTTTGCAGCCATCTTTTTTCCTCAGTAGTTACATTAAACGTATCAGCAATTAATATGATTAATATTTTAGATTGTTTGAGCTATATACATGCATGCCAGTTCCACCTAGTTATGGTGGTACCATAACCATAACACTAGAGGCACCGGTGTTATGACTCTTTAGTGGTGAGAGTAATTGCTCGCGGCATCCCTTTCAGTTATTTGGCGTTTTATATTATTATCATGTGGGGCGAATGGGTGAATCCTAGTACAAGTTAACAGATTACATGGTAACTGTGGTGTGTGCCTTACATCCGTTACATGGAGCTGATCCCTCCACCCAGACTATTATAATTATAGGAAACCCCTCTAATTGCATGACGAGGTCACCCCTCTATGTATTCATGCACGTTGATATTTATCATGACCTATATGGGCTCTTTGGCATTTAAAATACAATTTTTAGTATAAAAAAAATATAAAGTTTTTCAGTATAATTATGAACATAATAGTTTTCATTAAATCACAAACATCAGACCTTTTCAGTATAAATGTTTTAAAACACTTCCAGGTTTTCCAGTACTTACATTATTTCGCTGCATATTCATATTTTACTTATTTTCAATCATTTTACTATGTCATTATATCCGTTCACTGAGCGTATTGCTCAGTCTTATATTTTCTTTCCATGACCCAAACGGCAGGTACCCAAGGACAGACTCGAGCATGAAGAGGACGTGCTTAGGATGGGAGCTACCTTATATTTCTCTTCCTTTTGCACTTTATTTACTTTATGCTTGTTTTGAGTTTATGTTTGGGAACCGATGTTTGAATCTGGTTTTTCTTATGGTCATTTATGTTTTAGGACATTTACCTTGCATGTTTTGATGACACACTATAATTATCTTGTAACGGTCCACTTGTCAAAGTGGGGTGTTACAGTTATGGTATCAGAGCCCAAGGTTTCCACCTGTAGGCTCTAAAAACTTGACTTGTGACTAGTGGGTGGTCACCAGGGTTTCCCTAAAACACCGTTTGTTACATTCCATGTAATGATAGTTATATTTTTTAGTATGGTTGATCCTTACTCACGATGTTTTCATTGAAGTTTTGACTAGTATGGACTAGACCACAACCACTCATATTTAGTCCCTTGTTATTAATTGCTATCCATGATGTTTTCCCCTTGAAATTTGACAATTATGGATTAAACCATAATCATCCATACTTAGTCACATGTCTTTTCTTCGTATTTTGTAGATTGAACCAAGCAGTCTACACCAGCCAATGTTAAATCTCTATGATTATGTTTTTATGCTCTTTATGACGACGATGTTTTCATACTCTCATGTTGATTTTGTCTTCATGTTGATTATGTTTTTTGTCTTCCTATGTTGTTTATGTTTTCATCATGTCGATTATGCCCATGCCAGACATTAATGATTTTCATTTAATCCTGCTCTTCATGATAGTCATGGTTGGTTTTCACTAATAATTCTTTCATGCTGATCATCGTTGAATTTTTTGTTTAATCATACTGTTGTGTTTCTCTATGCAACCAGAATTATGCCTACGCTGGAATTGCTAGGTTATCATGTTGCTCGCGTCAGTTTGGCTCCCTAGCCGTTTAATCAGTCATCTCCTTAAAGTCATGTCAAATGATTGACACCCATACCGATCATCTCATGTGCACTCCACGAGTACTCCATGTACCGTATCCTATGTGTATTACACGTACAGTAATCTATGTGTATTTCACTTACAATACTTCCTGAGTATTCGCTAGACGATTCTGAATCACCTCAAGCGTATTTCACTTGCCGATATTCTAAAAATACTGATGCTGCTTATAGTTTGGAGACCCTACAAGATGTTGATGCTGCTCACAACCTGAGGTCCTACAAGATGAAGACAAAGGCGTTATATCTAAACGATCGGATGAGAAAGATGTTTCACCACCATACGATTTCCATCACAATCCATGTCCTTACTTTCTTAGTTAAATGTCACACGTCATTCAGTTGTCTTTTCAGGCATATAAGTGGGAACCGGTACCAGCCGACCACTTAGCTGAATAGTTACATGAATCACTGTCATGATAATGACCGTCATGGAACTAACAGAAGAGGAGGTAGTGACAACTACCGTGACAACAAATATTTTTCAATAACGACAGAAACTCTGGTAACGGGCGTGACCAGGAATACAAAGGGTCAACAGTCCAATCGATCCGCCAACTCTGGCATTTTAGCATAGAAGCTTTTCAACTGTTATTCCAGATTGAGACACATGTCAAGACATCCGTCAAGGCACATGTCTCACGTATATTTTCTGAAGACACGTGTCAAGACACCAGTCAAGACACATGTCATATGTATATTCTCCCTAAACACGAGTCAAGACACACGACTCAGGCATTAATTATGAATTAGGCCTCATTAATTCAGGGTACCCTCCAAGGGGTATGCCATCTTGTTGTGCCTTCTACGAATCATGCCACTAAAATATCAGCGCCATCTCTAGCGTATTGTTCATGTTTGGACAACATACTGTTCGTTCTGTGTGAGACGGGCAAAAACATTCAGTGAGATCTGTCACGTTTACTTCATTTATTGACATGACACTTTCATTTCTCGATCCCATATTTCATATATTCACGCTCATAAAAGACATCGTTGTACCACCCAAGTGTACAATAACTTTCCTTTCAGTTCGACGACAAGATCCATTCTGCTAACAGACTTTTCCTTGGACATATGTGAGTTCGATATATTTCAGGCATGAAATGGTTAGCAGCACACCACGGTACGATGATCATCATTCATATCGGATCATATTCAGCGATGTTTAGGCTTCTGAATACTTTCATCATGGTTTTCTACCAAGAAAATTTGTACACATTATTTCTGCTTTACAAGAACATGCCTTATTATCCTGTGGCTCCGAAGATTTTCTAGCTACCATTTATTATGCAACTTTTGAAGTTCATTCTACTCATAACCAGCCGATTGTGTCAGAATTCCTAGATTCATTCCAGAAGAACTACCAGGTATTCTATCCATTGGTGAAGTGAAGTTTGCCATTGATCTCAAGGAGTTGGAGGAACAACCACAAGAGTTGTTGGAACAAGGTTTTATTCACCGAGTGTATCACCCTGGGTTGCGTCAGTTCTGGTTATCAAAAAGTGTTGGATATGTAAATCTTGCTTATGTTTTAGAGAGAGAAAGAGATAGAGAGATGATGGAGTTCACACACTTCTAGAGAGATAAAATGAAAGATTACTATGTGTAAATTATGAAAACCACCACCCTCTCCATCTAAGGAGAGGGTTTATATACCCAAGCCCATGAGATGGGCTTGGGCTTACATTAGGCCGTCGACCCATACATTTCATGGGCTCGGTTTTGGGTTTTGTTTAATAAATGTAAATAACTAAACTACGAGTTATTACATGGACTATTGTTGGAGTGACCGATCCTTTCTAATACGTAAAACGTATTTCCAACAATCTCCCCCTAAGGGAGGTCACTCCAAACAAGGGCGTTACCCGAGTTACAATAATATAATAAACCTAGCATACTATGCATGTCTTGAGCTCGTAGTCTTCGTCTTTCTATTCATTTCTTTTCTGGTGAACATGTTCAAGTGATCTTTGATATCAATCTTGAGCATTAATCTATTGCCTTGATCTTGTGCATCCTTTACTTGTGATCTTCGCCTCTTCGTGACACCATGTCCCACATACTTGTACCTTCATAATTCTTGAAAGCTTCAGAGTTTGATACAGCGGAAGACTTAACTTTTAGGCTTTCTTGAATTAGATGAGGTACTAAGTGCATAAAGTTTAAGCATGCGGGGACGACTTCTTCTTGGATCCCGCAACGCCACCGTCTTCAAATGCCGCAACATAAGTAGACACGAACAAAATGGCTTTGAACATTTTATTCTAATTCGGTAGCATTTTACCTCCGGTCGGTGAAGACCGTTGGACGATATAAAATATCGTACTTGTGGCAGGTAAATTAATTAAAAATCTCCTTGACAAGATTTTGCGGGTAAACCCGTTCTCTTTACTCGACCGTCCAAAGCTGACTGCGAACGTAAAGAGTGAATCATTTGGATACAATTATCCGCATGATTGAAGTCGTCAATTCTGATTCCTGGAACAAGTTTGATTCATTAAAGAATCGCACCATCGTTGCTTTCCAGTTGTCACGAACTTGATTCATATTGAATCTTGCAAGTTACCTACCAAGTGCTGTTTGAGGTTAACACTAGAAGGATTTCCACTCATCACTGTGAACACTAAGGTATCACTCTGAGTGTTCTGGCATGATCACTTAAGATATTGCGCAGAGGCCTGGAACATATTTAAATTCAGCTAAGAATTAAACAACTGTTGCTTTCCAGTTATCACAAGTTTGATTAATAAAGAATCGCACAAGTCACCTACCATGAGCTTTTTGATATTCGCTCAAGAAGGATTTCCATCTTCATTATAAATACTTTCGTATTACTCGGATGTTCAGGCAAGATCATGAAGATTTTGCGTAGGACTCTTAATATCTTTCTTACTTTTCACAGTGTGTGAAGAAGCAAGGAAATATGGAAATGTGTCCTAATGAGATATTTGATGATCTCAAATGGCTCTAGACTCGATCGTGCACTTTGGATTTTAGTGATCGGAGTCTGGAGAGGAGTGCCACCATTTCAATACCAATTTACTCGGAGTGAATAAATTGATATATAATGCGTTGTCTCCGTGTGATTAAAACAAATATCTTTTAAGAGATATATGAGTTAGCTGGGATGGGTAGTGCATTGCATCACTGGGTCCATGATGTCTATCTTCAATATCAAGAATCATTAAAAAATGATCTCAATAGCATATGTATTGACACGGTTTCTGCCTAAGGTTGTAAGGAGGGCTTCTTTCTTTAGACCCTTTATCTTTACAATTCTTTTTCATTCCTCAACCCCTTCAATGCTTACCAATACGTCATAACTAGCACCTTGTTGTGATTGTTCCAGTGCTAACTTAAGTACTTGATCGGCATTCAGCTACGTTCACAATCTTTCTCCATCTTTCCTAAGGACTACTGTTTCTAGCTATGGAATGTCCTTGGGAAGATTCCTCCGGTTTAAGAAGAATCAATGGACTTAACCTATCCTACCATCCTTATGTCACCACAATCTTCGTCGTCGTGAAATAAATGGGTTTAGGGTAAGTATATGTCACCATGAAATCCATTTTAATATAGCAAATCCATTTTGCTCCCCCTTAACATATGCCACGATATTCGAAAACATTTCACACATGTTGGGATGAGCCATCACATTAAGTCAAACCATTTGTGATAATTTCCCATATTAAATCACATTTTCTCCCCCATATTAAAAATATTAACCCAATCGATGTTTTTAATATCAATTGATTTAATGAAGTTTTAACAAAGGTTTTGGGAAGAAAAATGCAAGTCCTTTTAATCTTCATGAGACCAATTTGTGAGAAATGATACCGATTTGTAACATAATCACATATTCACCATATTAGAAAAATTGACAAGGTTGGACCTGATTGAAGAGAACATCATATGATAAGATCAAATGGTTCTTGTCGTCAAATGTTAGTCGCCTCGCCACGTCTGAAGTCATCTCTTGACACCACATGTACGATTGGTATTGTAGTCTTGACACCAACTTGTGAACTTGGCACGTTCGGCATCGAATATTCTGAATGCTTGACAATTGCTCCCCCTCAATTGTTGACCGGTGTTCTATTAAAAGAACTGCAGTCTTCGGTTGAGTAGTCGCATCGTCGAGTATGTAGATACCAAATGTAGATAGCTATGGTTGTAGAGATGATAACTTCATAAAAACAAGATTTCTCTTGTTTTAACAAATAAATGCACTGATGTGTACATAGATTTGTGTTAGACCAAGTTATAAAGTAAACTTGATCCCTTACAAGGTTTTAAAGTAAACCTTGCCCGAGAAAATTAATTCTCGTTGTGAGCCAAAGCTTTCATAAGAAATACTTGGCTTTAATGTGAAAACCAGGTTGCAGTCAGAAATAACTACAAGCTATTTAGGCATGTTTTATGAAATATTTACAACTTTTGTACGAACTCTATTTATGGCGTCGTGTCAATATTAATCGATATTTATAAGGCCGTAAATATTATCGTGCCAAAAGACATGCCTTTGAAAGTTCTTTAGATTCTCAGGCGAGAAAGTTCTCATTCCTAGCTTGTCGGCCAAAAATTCCATTCGAGCGCGATCTAAAGCCTTCGTGAAAATATCCGCCAATTGATACTCAGATGGGACAAAGTAAAGCTCTATTACTCCATTTTCCACTTGCTCCTTGATGAAGTGGTAGCGAATGTCAATGTGCTTTGACCGGGAGAATTGAACGTTGTTGCAGCACAAGGAAATTGCACTCTTGTTGTCACAGTACATCGGAATTTTGTTGAAACCTAGACCAGATTTTGTTAATTGCGATCTAATCCAAAGAATTTGAGCACAACAACCGGGCATAGCTATGTATTCTTCTTCTGTACTTGAAATTGCAGCGCTTTTCTGCCTTTTAGATGCCCAACTGATTAGTCGATCTCCTAGTAGTTGCAATGTTCCACTCGTGCTACGCCTTGTATCTTGACAACCCGCGTGATCCGCATCTGCATATGCCATTAGTGCAATCGAAGAGTCCTTCGAATAACAAAGTCCCCGATTAATGGTTCCTTTAAGATATCGAAAGATCCGTTTCACAGTAGCCAAGTGTAACTCAGTAGGACGAGTTTGATACCGAGCACACATACATATAGCAAACTGAAGATCAGGGCGACTAGCTATGATATACAGAAGGGTACCGATTATTTCACGATAAAGTGTCGGATAAACGGCAACTCCATGTGGATCTGCATCAAGCTTAGTTCGTTCCACCATTGGAGTATCCACGGGGTCGCAAGATTCCATCTTATACTTCTTTAGCGATTCAAGGGCATACTTGGATTGATTGATAAAGATGCCTCTGGGACTCTGAGATATCTAAAGACCTAAGAAGAATGATACCTTGCCCATCATTGACATCTTAAACTTGGAAGACATGAGTTTCCCAAACTCGTCGGATAAGGTTTGGGTCGAGGCTACAAATATAATATCATCAACATATATTTGTACCATAATCATATCTTTACCTCGTTTCTGAATGAACAGCGTGGGATCCACCTTGCCTTTAGCGAAGCCTTGCGTAATGAGGAATTGTGACAATAGATCATACCATGCGCGTAGAGCTTGCTTCAACCCATAGAGAGCCTTCTTAAGCTTGTACACATGATTAGGATAATTAGGATTCACAAAACCATCCAGCTGTTGAATATAGACCTCTTCCTTGATTTCACCATGAAGAAATGCCGTCTTCACATCCATCTGATAGACGATCATATTCATATGGGCTGCAAAAGAGAGGAATAGTCTAATAGCTTCCAAACGGGCAACAGGTGCAAAGGCTTACATAAATTCGATGCCCAATAATTGCTTGTGTCCACGAGCTACTAGTCGAGCTTTGTTCTTCAATATTCCACATAGCTCGTCGAGTTTCACCTTGTAAAACTATTTCAAAGTGAGTAATTGCACTTCTTCCGGGCATAGGACAAGTTCCTATACTTCAAGACGTATAAACTCATTAAGTTCTTCTTGCATAGCTTCTATCCAACAGGATTGAGTAAAAGCTTCTTGCCATGTCTTAGGTTCAACTTCAGTGAGAAAAGCATCAAAATGACAAAACATTGCATTTTCTTGTAACTGACTTCGTGTGGATACTGGACGATTAGGGTCACCAATAATAGAATCTATAAGATGATCCTTTGTCCACTTGCTGTCATGTTCACGAATCCGTGGTTTGGAGTAAACCGTAGTAGGAGCTTCCTCTGAGGTAGACAACCCGGCTTGATTAGGGTCGGGAATAGGTACACCAAAGAATGGAAGTTCACGCATTTTAGCAAATTCCAAATCATGATCATCATCATCCTCTTCATCATCAATAGGCATGACATGGGTAGTTGAAACATGTGTTGGTTGAGAATTACTCGTTGAGGGTATATCTTGACCAATTGTAGGTGCAGATGTGTCTGATTGTGCTTCGGTTGCTGGAGCTACAACTTCGGTTACCGGAGCTATTACCTCAGGTTATGGAGCAACAATACTTGAAGGAGTAAAGAACATCAAAGAAAGGTTGAAACAACGTATCCCATTCATTCCTAGTAGGTGGTGTAAATGATGATGAAGTAGGGTTATTTGGGACAAGACCAGAACTAATGTTACTGGGTCTCATTTCATGAAGGGAGGGTTCAGAGCTGCTTTGCTCAGAAGCCATTGCTGACAGCTCATCAAAATCAACATTCATAGTTTCGAGGATCTTGCGAGAGTTACGGTTGTAGATTCGATATGCCTTCTTTGCGGGTGCGTAACCAATAAAAATACCAATATCAGCCTTGTGTTGAAGTTTTCCCAAATTGTCACCATCATTATTTGGATAGCAAAGAGAACCAAATACATGAAGATATGATAAATCTGGTACTTTTCCATGGAGAAGCTCATAAGGTGTTTTACCATGGCGTTTACGAATTAGTGACCGGTTTTGGGTGTACACTGCTGTATATACTACTTCTGCCCATAAAAACAACGGAGCCTTTGCGTAAATCAATATCGTTTGAGCAGCTTCCATAAGTGTGTGATTTCGCCTTTCAACGACACTGTTTTGTTATAGAGTGCGAGCAACGGATGTTTCATGAGATATGCCAACTTCTTCATAATAATCATGCAAAATTTGATTCACAAATTCGGTTCTATTATCTGTACAAATGCGTCGGACAGTAGTGTTGAGACGCACTTGAATCATCTTGAGAAATCCGATGATGAATTTAGGTGCCTCATTTTTTGCTGTAAGAAATTTCACCCATGTAAACCGAGAGTAATCATCCACAATGACGAGGGTGTTCTTTTTACCACTAAGACTTTCAACACGCACTGGCCCACAAAGACACATATGCAACAGATAAAGTTTCTCTTGGTTGGTGTCTTCAGTCTTGGGTTTATATGATTTCTTAGTGGTTTTCCCCATTGTACACACGGAACACAAATGATCCTTGTGAAATGTAAGTTTAGGAAGACCACGAACAAGTTCGTTTTTCGCCAAATGATTGATATCGTCAAAGTTAAGATGAGATAACCGTCGATGCCATAACCATGACTTAATCTTCGATGCTTTGGAGAGAAGACATACGGGAGAAGCAGCCATCATGTCTTGTAGAGACAAAGTGTACAAATTATTTCCTCGAGTACCTTTCAATAAATCATCCCCTTCCAAATTACGAATGAAGCAGGTATGCTCTCGAAAAGAAACTTCTAGGTTTGCATCACAAAATTGTCCCACAAAAAATAAGTTGTGACTGAGACCGTCCACATAATACACTCTCGAAATTATAACATTCCCAATATGATATTCACCGTAACCCATTATCTTTGCAATATGATCATTTCCAAATCAAACCGTACCAAGAAACTTACTGACGAAATTTCTGAGCTAAGAGCGATCTCTCGTCATATCCTTGGAGCAACCAGAGTCCAAATACCAAAGAAAAATTTGGACCACCTGTTTTCAACAACAACAGTAGACAATGCATTAGAAACTATTGGTTCTGGAGTGTTAGCAGATACAGATATAAGATTATCAGAATTGCTAACATTTGTGTGACCCCTAGATTTCCTGCGTTTTCTAATGTGATTTTTAGCACTAACAGGTTTTACTGTTCCAACTTTCTTAGGTTTTGGATTATTAGCGGGCACTACAGTGGGGGTAGACCTATTTAAAGGGCACGTTGTTCCTACAGTAGTGTCGGTGTTCCTAGTTAAAGGACACGCTTGTGTTTTGGTAGCCTTGGTACTCCTAGTTAAAGGGCACGCTTTCTTCGCTTTAGTGGGAGTGATCCTAGTTAAAGGTCACGCATTTCCTACTATAGTGAAAGTTCTACCAGTGGGGCGCCACATCCAACCAACTTGGGTTAACACTTTCCCGATCGTTTTCCATTCTAATCCATTTTTCCGGGCATTCATATCATTCACATGGTCAAGACGGAAAGAATCATGACTACTAGAAAACATACATTCATTGCAATTCCAACATTTCAAATTAGAATTCACAGTAGGCTTAGAACGCTGCACAACCACAGAGCCTTTAGGTTTAGCTACATGATTCTTTTCATTCAAAACAGAAATATCTTTTTCTCTTGACTACTAGATGGGGGCAAGATCCTATCATTCTTCTTGTTTCTTTTAAGCTTTGATCTTTGAGCCTTAGTAGTGGTGATTGCTCCTGTAGAAGGAAACACGGGAATATTAGAAGCTGGTTTTGATTTTGCCTTATCTTTAGTGAACAATGTTTGAGATGGTTTAGTCCTAGGGCCCTTATTAAATGGTGTGACGGCTATAAGGTTCCTTTTGATTGCACTAGAGGACGATGCTGAGACAGTGGCTGCGTTATCCACAACATTCTTACCTTTTAGAGTACGAAGTGTTTCCTTTAACTTAGCCAAGGCCAGATTTTTATCACAAATTTGTTCCCTCAAATAATATGTTTCCACCGACTTTTGATTCAATTGTTCAATCAAAGATTGATTCTGTGTAGTGGTATTAGCACATGCGGGCTTTACTGAATCGAAGAGTTGTGTATTTTTCTTTTTTAAGTTATCAACTTTGGAGAAAATCTTGGAAACTCGATTATCTAGATCAAGTTTTAAATTCTCAGCGGCCTCAAGTACGTTCACACAGTTAAGCTCCTTAGATTTCTCTATGTCTATCGGCAAAGATTTAGCAACTTTGTTACTTGGCTGACGCTGTTTTGATTGTAAATTCAATTGAAAATTCTTTTCAAAGTTTGCATCATCGATATTAACACCTTCGAATGACGTTTCAAAGATTTCTTGAATAAATTGTTGCTTGCATTCAAGCGAAATACAATGTGTTTAAATCTCATCAAAACGTTTTGAAAGCGAAGAATATAAATCTTGAAGCTTTAAAAATTCAGCGTCAGATTCGTGACAAGTACTATCTACCACATTATCTACAGATTCAACATTATGCACAATAGAATCATTATCAACACTTTTATTCACACAGACGGAAACTATATCATGAGACATCACTTGCTTCAGAAGCTGATCATTTTGGTGTGAAACCCATTCTATTTCAAGTAAACTGTTTTCATAAGCATCATCCATTTCATTGAAAATACGTCTAAATTCTTCTATTTCCAAAAGTAAATCTTGATCAAGATTACTAAGACAAGCTTTATCATTCTTTACAAACAGAACAATTTCGTCTGGAAACGCAACTCTAGTGTGCTCAAAATTCCATTCACCTTCCATTATGGCCGAAGCCGTCGCACGTTCCAAAATGACCTTGTCAAAATCGGCTAAGTGTTGGTGTACCACATTTAAGTTAGCGGACGCCTTACTTATTTGTGGAATTAACTTTGTTAAATCCGTTTTGACAAGTGTAGGATACGTACTGGGAGGGTTTTCATTTGACAAACTTTGGGGCACAAGAACTGTCAATTCAGCTAATTCCTTTTGTAAGCGAATGCGGGTCTTTTTAGAAAATTGATCTTTGTTATACTGATCATAATCGATTGTATGGAATTTTGAAAGCATTTTAGAATGAGTTTCTTCCGAAAGTGACTGTGTCTCCTCAATACTACGAACAAAAGGTGCTTCTTTTGATTTGCCAATTAGTGTCATATCATAAAGACACAAAATATATTCCTGAGCTTGTTTTGCATAACCGGGATTAGGTGGTAAATCTTGACGACGCTTAAGTTCGAGTTCCTTAAACGATTTAGTTAAAAGATAAACCTTTTCTGTGGAAGCGTATTGTTTTAAAAGCTGTTGTTCTTTGAATTTAAGAAGTTTGGTAGCATTAAATTCCGATTCAAACTTTTTAGACTCGAGTTTCAAAATCCATTTTAAGTTTCTGAAGATCATTGACAACCGACTCTTTTGCTTTTAATTCATTGGAAAGATTAGCTTTTAATGATTCTATTTCTTTCAAGTGTTCAATCTTTTCAAAACGAAATTGGTCAAATTCAGAATAAGTTATTTTTTCAGCTTGAGGGACCATTTCAAAAGCTTTGACCTTTTCTTTATGCAACGCAAGCTCAGCAGTTTGTAATAACCCGAACTTGACGTCATTATTTTATCCTAATTATATAACGGATATGTAATTTCTAAGTAATAACGAGTATTATTATACTTGACGATTTTAGTTGAAACCGATAATGTGTGACTATAATTAATTTTTGTGACGATTGAAGAGTACTAATAGTGATCGCGATGCCAATGGATGCCCAAATATTATATTTTAGTATCGATTATTTCGATATTTAATATTTCTGAAATTTTTATTTTATTACGTATTAAGTCGAGTCGAACTTTATTATTTCTTTTTGTGTGCGTTTAAGTATTAAAACGATCGATTTAACAAACGAGATTTATATTTTTATGAACCCGGGAAGAAACACGACCCTCGTAAATATTTATAAAATTTACTGGAAGTCATTTCCTGCTTTTTAACTAATATTTACACTTTGCTCCACAAGAATGCACCAATTGCAAAATAAACCTCCACCTACCATATATAAGCCTTAAAAAATAAACACACATGCATAAACCACCAAATTTTTCCATCTCTCTCCTCCCTTTCTCTTGTATGCCGTCACCCCCAACACAACACACACCCCTTGGATTTTATTTTCTAGCTGGATTCACTTGAAACTAAACAAAGACCCATGTTTGAAATTAATGGTGATTCTATTGGTATAATTTTTACTTACATGCATTCACTTTTACTTTTCAAAGATTTTTACTCAAGAACAATGGTGTTTGATCCATTTCATTGTTGTAGAAGTGTGTTATTATTATTATAATTGATTTTAAAAGTGTTGCATGTTATATTTTTAATATGGGTTTTGAAAGGATGGATCATGCAAGTGATTTAGGGATGAATGGAGATGTTGTAGATGATGGGTATAGCATATTTGAAGTGTTGATGTTGATAAAAATGGGTCAAAATGGTTGTTGGTATGATTTTTAAAAAGTCATTTTAGATCAGTAGGTTTAGGACCATTTTTCGTACAGTGACTTTAAATTAAAGTTTGATATTATTATATATTGTTGTATTAGTCGTCAAGACGCTCGTGTCGATATAAGATAGAGCTTTTAACTCCTAGCGAGTCAAAAGTTATGCTAGTTAGAATATTCGTGTACCGGGAGACGAGTATTGACACAATACGAAATTCTTGTCAATATTTAGATCGAATCTCAGGGATTATAAGTTGAGTTTTAAAACTGATCAAAGGCTGTTGTTAGGTTCTAAACTTATCATTTTGAGTCTATTTTCAAAGTCAAGTGGCGATTTTATAAATGGAAATATTTAACAAGGTCAAAATGGTTTTACGATGCAAGTGTGCAAAACTGTCCGATTTTTAATGTCTAAAGATGTATCGAGCAAGTGGTTCTAAAATGTGAATCATTTGATGAAATTTTAACTGAGTCTTCTACAGATTTTAAATGAGTTTGTCACCAATTTTCTTCGAAAACGGAGTTGTTTAGGTATGGTAAAACAACGTGTACTTTTGGTAAGTACCGGCTGAGTATTTTTGGGAGGTCCTTAACCTCGCGTCATAGTTTGAGACAAGAGGCTAATCTATTAGCTTCTCAAAGTTCTAAAAGAATATAAGTAATGTGTGAGAGTGTATATTCTGAGATTGGAGACCCATTTAGGGTACTTGAACCGTATTGATTTGGCATCTTGAGATGGATCAATATCGAAGGTGCTAGTCTTGGAAAGCTAGTACTTGTCGTGGAGTTAGAAGGAATCACTTGCATTGGTTGATCATGTCTATGTACATACTATTTTGAGTCGATGATTTTATTATATTAAGTATGTTTTGAAATACTTAAGTATGTGGCTAAGCGCGCACCTTATTTGTTAGGTGACGGCTTTTGATGTGTATATATTTGGGAGGCATCTTCACTTCGGCGATCACTGCTACTACTAGCTTCGTATCCCATCCAAGGTAAGTCTATAGCCTCTCTTTTATACTATTTTTTAAATGGTTTTAAAGCCCGCGAGGGGGAATACATGTTTTTCATAAACTTGGAACACAAGTCTTTTATGGTATGCTTGTCCCTCTATGAATGGACCCGTGGTTGCCTTTAAATTGAATTAGGTGATTGACTTTGTTAAAGTCTCAATTATGGACGGTTAATTAACCTATGATGGGTTAACCGCTAGTACAATTAATAGATCTATGGGGGAAGCCGCCCCGGTTCAGTTTGTGTGGACTTGTCATAGAAGCTTAGGCCCGACCTCCACACTGTTTGAACATATTGTATTGAGAAGTCAGGTATACGGCAATGTACCAATAATCTGGAGGTAACGATAATTAATAAATCTCTTGTCTTATTAGACCTAATGGAGTGTCTAAGGGCTCGGTTCCATGAGCTTAATGCAATTTATGCTATATATAGTTATTATTGTTGATGCAAATTATTGATGTTTGTTGCCTTCAAGTATGCCACAAACTTATAATCTTTGCTTGTGTTCAAATGATTTGTAAAACCTATAGACTTGCTCAACCTTTGTGTTGATGATTTTACACATGTATTTCAGGTAATCAAGATGGATAGCAGCGGAGCATGTGAGGAGGAATTTGGTGCTTACTTGTCTAAATCTTTGTTTACTTTTCCATCCTATGAAATGAATAAACTACTTTTAAGCATTTAATGTATTGTGATTGGTAACGGTTTTTGGGACCAACGCTACTCTGATTTTATATATATATTGGGATGGGAAACTTTTTGGACAAGATTGTATAATATTAACTTAACGTCTCTTTTGAGGTCGTTTTCTATGATTGTGTGTGATGTGATATGAGTAGCGCCCCATAGTGGTATTCCGCTGTGTGGTAATTTGGGGGTGTTACAAATTGGTAATCAGAGCCACAAGTTATAGAGAACTAGGTCGATTTTGAAAAACCTAAACTTTAACTTTTGGTATGTTTTAAAAGGTTTTAAGCACGCAACTACTCCGCATGGCTCCGGTAAGGCTATTCTTGTATTACTTTTATTGATTGTGATTATGTGATACTATGTGTATGTAAAAATGGTAATATGTATATGTATGAATATACTATGGTATTTAAAGGCATTGCACGCGAAGCAATGTTCCTTGAATGATTATCGTACATTATATAATACGGTTTTGTACGAGAATTTGGTTTCATTGCCAATCACCGATATTGATGATTATGTTATCTGAATACGAGTAAGAAACTCGTTTGATACTTTGAGTATGTATATATGGTTTCGTAACCTATCGCATATCGACTTGTTTAAGTTCGATTTTTATCATCGTATCATGATGTGCTATTTTTGGACATCTCCTTTCGAAACGAAATTGATAAATGCGATGTTCGTGTTTTCGTTAGTACTTATGATTTTGAAGAATCATTTATCCGAGTTGACATCTTCTATGTAATGCGATGTGTGATTTGATTTTATATGACCACGTTTTATTGGCGAAAAGGAGGATGCCAATGTTGGACTTAATATATATATATATATATATATATATATATATATATATATATATATATATATATATATATATCCTAATCAAATATATATAGTTTGGGTACAACAATGATATGCTCGTAGTAGTCATTCAGTTGAGTGACTTATTACTGTGTATCTAAATGGAATGGGACATTTAGATACATAGATTTTAACTCGCCCAACTAAGAGTCATTTAAGGTTGTCTTATTTAAATGGATTAGGACATTTGAATAAGAAAATTTTAAACCACTAGACCTTAGATTTTCGTGTTTTCCTTATTCAGATGGAATGGGACGTTTGAATACGGAAATCTTGATGTAAGTTTATTAAAACCTTGTATTTACTATGGTATTTTGATATGATATCGTGTTGAGAGGTAGTAATACTTGAGTAGGTTGACTTATAATCGTTTTGTTGAATTGAATTGGGACGCCTTTTCATTTGAACAAGAAAGTTATAAGTTCCCGAACCGTAAGTTTATAAAATCTTGTATACATGAAAGGGGACGCCTTTTGATGTAGACAATGAGTTATAAATGAGTGGGCCCAAGTATGTCTTGCGTGATTTGTGAGTGTTTGGTGTCCGTACGTCTTCCTTCGAATCGTATTTCGTTGGTAAGAATCGTTCGGTGCCGTCGTCATTATGATGATCGTTGATTATCATTTATGTACGAGTAACCTGTTGGACTTCTCTCGAATTATGATTTATTTCGATGGACAATTTCTAAGGTGTCTTGATGATCGCGAGCTTTATAAGCAGATTGCTAAGAACCGTTGACCGTTCCGAGAACAGGCGACTTGTTTAAACGTCACCAGGATTTATGTGTGTATTTTTGGATTAATTAAGGATCAAGTTATTAACGACCACTTATCATGGATATGAAGATTTTGTAATTCTAATTGCTACTATTGAAGGGTCACCGAAGACTTTTATTGATGATGAAACTATTGGAGGCCAGCATGACGAATTAAACGAGGAATATGATGCATAACCTTGAGCACTGAAGCAAAAGTTAGTGGGACGCTTTTGTATATTGAACACTGGAGCAGGAGTTAATGGTACGCCGATATGTGGTGAATCTTCGCCAATGGACCGAATTTCTTAATGATTGGAATTAATAAATTCGTTATCACTCAAGGACTATATTGTAACCGACACCGCAAGTGGAAAGATTTTTGAGATCAAGTCGTATTATCAAGGCTTCGTTCAAGGTTTTCTCGATGACCAACGGTGGAGATCTATATTGGATGTTTATGTTGGACCTTTTCTTTTTATGTATTTATATGGTGTGTGATCTACTCTAATGATCGTAATTTGTGAGAACTTTAGACGGCATTATCCGATGACGTCCGATCATGTAGAACACATATTATGTAATATTTTTTTTTACTTTCAACGATGATGCTTATTGAGTCTTTGACTGCGCGTGGAGCGGAAGTGAGATTGTGTCTTTGAATTATCTTTTCAGTATGGATCCGAGTGTGAGCACACTCCGACGACGAAAATTGTTTTCTTGTTAGTTCTTTTTTATATGTGTCCATGGCTATCCGGCCAATGGATATCCGTTAATTTGAAACCTTCCTTTTGACTGGACTTACTCAAAATCCTGTCATTTGTTCTTGTCATTGAATGAGCTTCAGGTAATTCATAAAACTTTCATGTGTCGAGCTTGAAGGAGTGATTGGTGGATATGGATTTATTCATCCCCTTTTGGTGAGATACAACTTGACGACAAGTTGTGTTTTGTAATAAGAACCAGTAGAGATCATGGATCGAGATTCGCGTGGGATCGTGAGAGTTTCTTTAGAAGAAAGTTCCCTTATCTTTCCTAGTGGAACACAATACGAATATGAGGCGAGGTGAGCGCCGGGACGTCGCTCCTTTAAGGTGGTGAGGATGTAATAACCCGAACTTGACTTGATTATTTTATCCTAATTATATAACGGATATGTAATTTCTAAGTAATAACGAGTATTATTATACTTGACGGGTTTAGTTTAAACCGATAATGTGTAACTATAATTAATTGTTGTGACGATTGAAGAGTACTAATAGTGATCGCGATGCCAATGGATGCCCAAATATTATATTTTAGTATCGATTATTTCGATATTTAATATTTCTGAAATTTTTATTTTATTACGTATTAAGTCGAGTCGAACTTATTTCGTTTTGTGTGCGTTTAAGTATTAAAACGATCGATTTAACAAACGAGATATATATTTTTATGAACCCGGGTAATAAGTGTGAAAACACTTATCCTTTTACCACTTATTTCCAATAATAACAAGACCAAAACGTGTATTTTATGTCGTAAAAGTCGGAATTATGCGTGGTTTATGTTTTTATTGTGTTTTAGGACCAAAATATGAAAAAGGAAGAAAACACGGGCTTTCACGGGCTTTTATCGAAGAAAACGAGAAAATACGAAGTCAAAAGATCAAGAGTGCAAAAAGAACGGAAGTCCAAGACCTATTCTGAATATTTATCAAAGAAAAAGTCTAAAGACGGAAGATTAATGAAGTCGAAGAACTTAAGTCTAATAGAAGAAGAAAATTAAAAGACAAGTTGAAATCCCGAGACGACATCGAGAAAAGAAAAAGAATTAAAGTCGAGTCGAGAAGATGTGAAGAAAGAAAGAAAGAAGATGCAACACATGCACTCCTTCCACTTTTCCTATAAATACCCTCCTAATACACATTAGGAGGGAGTTAGTCTTTAATTTTTAGTTTTTCATTTTGCACCTTTCTTTCTAGTTTTAGAGAGAGAAAGTTCTAAACTTTCTCTCACTAAATTTCATCTTTTCTTGTAATCTTTCAAGAATAAACATTTGTGTATTGCTTATTTCATTAATCAAGGAAAGTTTAAGCTTTTAATCCTTAATCTCATTCTACCTTTCTTTGATTTTAGTTAACTTTTGGTGCGAATTTCATTTGATCCGTGTTGTTCTTAATGATTTCTTGCTTAAAAAGTTAATCTTTTTGTTCCTACATAAGTTTTCATTTGATTAAGCTTTAAGATTCTTATGCTTATTGGCTTATTTACATGATTAGCTTATTTACTTTATAAAAAGTTTTCTTAAAAAGTTCATATTTTTATTGTTTGATTTAAAAGTTTGATTATTTTAAGTTTAGATTAGTTCAAATTAGTGCTTATTTGATCCGGTTCATCATTGATTCGTTTAGTTTTGGGGTGTTAGCTTATTATATAGCTTATTACCTTAGCTTTTTACGAATCCCACATAAATCGGAAAGGGTTTAAACCCCTTTCCGATCTGCGTATTCTGACCAGCCATCATCCCCCCTTTCCGATTGGCAAATCGGAAAAGGGTTTGTGAATTCCGATCAGCACCAGATATTCCGATCGCCAGATCGGATTAGGTAGTTTCACATTCCGACTGTAGCCTTCTTGAGCATTCCGACTGGACCCTTTGTTTGATATTCCGATTAGGGGTGTTTTCAGACATTCCGATTGGGGATTTTTGTGACATATTCTGACAGCCTTGTTCATCACCATTCCGATCACTAGATCGGAATATATTACGATCTGGGCCTGTTTTTTGGGGCACATTCCGATTGCCCCCCTTGTTGATTATTTCGATTGATGTTTGTAAACATTCCGATCGAGGGTTTTGAGCTATATTCCGATTAGGGCTTGTTTAGTTTAATGTTTTTATAAAATTTCTAAGTGTTAGTTTTATTTAGTGTGCTAGTACTTTTCTAATATTGCCTTGAAGTTTACAAGCATTTATTTTGACTCGTCATTTTAGTATTAATCTTTAAACTTCTACTTTACTCTACGACACTTAAATTACTTGCTATTAGTTTTAATTTAGACAACAAAACCAAACCATTCTCATATTCACCAAAAGACAATTGAGTCGCACTTTAGACCGGTAGTCAATTCGAAAAGATTCGGAACAACGAACTTTCATACTTGGGGTAAAAGCCTTGTATTAAATGGCACCGCTGCCGGCTCTTTTCGTTAAGATTAACGGTTTCTAGTGAGAGACGCATTGAATTTTGGGATCCGTTCTTTGAACGTTATTTTCCCTGCTTTAAAAATTTTCAAAAATCCCTTAAAAATATAAAATCTTCAAAAATACAAAAACATTGAAAAATCATTAAAAGCAATTCTTTTCCAAAAAGGTTTTGCATCAAAAAGATTATAGATATTCTCTTTATGTATATTTTTCTTCTGCAGGTGTATGCGTACTAGATCTTCGAACTTTTCTGAGCCTGAGACTCGTGAAGATTTAGATATGGCTGGTGTTAATAACAACAATAATAACCCACCTCTACCCAATTTGAATAACAACAACAACAACAACAACAATGTCCTCCTACCTGATTTACGAACAATGGAGGAATTGTGTCAACCCACCATGAACGGACGCGGAGGCCCGATTGCGCCGATGCACGTCATGGCTCAGGAGTTTTCGTTGAAGCATCACATGATCCAACAAGTGCAAACTAACCCATTTCGCGGAATTCCGGATGATGATGCCAACAAACACCTCGACAAATTCATTACCATTACCCAAAGCATGAAGTGCCCCGGTGTTTCCATGGATGACCTTCGCCTTCAACTTTTTCCCCACTCGCTTTCTCACCATGCCGAAAAATGGTTTGACCGTCTCCCTAAGAATTCTATTCATACGTGGAATGACATGACTCAACGCTTTTTGTCGCGCTAATTCCCTCCATCCATGGTCACAAGCCTTCGTAATCAAATCAGTGGATTCATGCAAGACAATGATGAATCGCTCTTCGATGCTTGGGAACGATACAATGATTTGATCGACCGCTGTCCAAATCACAACATGCTCCCTGTCACTCTCATTGATACCTTCTACAATGGCTCAATTTTCGTGATCGTGACACGATCAACGCCGCCGCCGGTGGTACTTTTATGAAAAGGAGACCGGAGGAGTGTAGAGAGTTGATTGAAAACATGACTACTCACCACAAGAATTGGGATTCATCCGCATCCTCAAGATCTAATCAGAGAGTCAATGTTTCTTCTACTACTTCCAATCCCGAGATACCCGAACTTACCCGCCAAATCGCGAATATGCACAAGGATTTCATGTCCATGGCCACAAACCACTTTCAACAAGCTAAAGTCGTTGCTATTTCTTGTGACACATGTGGTGGTCCTCATTCTTATAATAATTGTCCTTCTACCCAAGGCAATTTTTCTGAAAACGTTAACGCGGCATATGGTACTTATCCTTCGGGAGGCTATCAAGCTCGCCCTCAAGGAGACCGTAGCTTGCTAAGTTATCGTTCAAACAATTATCTTGCCGCACCCGGTTTCCCTCTTACAAACCAAACCAACAACAAAGCTATAACCGAAACAACCAATCCCAACCTCGTGCTAACAATCAATATCAATCCCAAAGAAACCCATACCCAACTCAAGGAAATTCTCAAGCTTACCAAGCTCCACCTCTCAATCAACCGATGGCATTAAATCAAGACGTCGAGACGTTCATGAAGACTAATCGGGAGATGGTGACGAATCTTCAGAGTCAAGTCATCAACTTGAAGGGAGAAATGGAAAAACAAGGGAGCGATATTCGAGCCGAGCTAAGGAATGACATGGAAAAACAAAGCAATGAAATTCGTGCAGACATCAGAGATTCTTTCAGCACCCAAGCGCTCAACATTCGTGATATGATTGGTTCGCTCATCCAAGGTAATCAACCCTCTTCTTCGGGTACTCTTCCGAGTAACACCGTTGCGAACCCAAGAGGGGAGATGAAAGCAATCACTACTCGTAGTGGAAAAGGTTATACGGAACCCGAGCTTCCTACACCTCCACCCGTGATTGTGAACAAGGAAAAAGAGCAACTTTCCCCACCTCCTTTGCCTTCTATCCCCATTTCCCCACCACCCGTGGTTGTGAGTGATCCTACTACCCTAAAGCCTTCTTCTTCATCCAATTTACCTTATCCTTCAAGGTTGAGGAAAGAGAAGCAAAAGAGCAAGGATGATATTCAAGTTTCAAACTTTCTAAAAATGTTTAAACAATTGAATTTTAACATCTCCTTTGCCGAGGCTCTCGCTCACATGCCCAAATATGCTAAAATGTTTAAAGATCTTATAAGTGACAAGGAGAAGCTTCTTGACATTGCTCAGACCCAACTTAACGAGAATTGCTCCGCCGTTCTCTTAAGGAAATTGCCCACCAAACTTGGTGATCCGGGTCTCTTCTTGATTCCTTGCAACTTCCCGGGAGTAGAGAATTGCATGGCCCTAGCCGATCTAGGTGCCAGTATAAACTTAATGCCTTTAAGTGTTTGGAAGCAATTATCTCTCCCCGAGCTAGTCCCCACCAAAATGACTTTGGAATTAGCCAACAGTACGGTTGCTTATCCAGTGGGGATAGCCGAAGATGTCTTTGTTGGCGTCGACAAATTCACCTTCCCGGCGGATTTTGTCGTCGTTGACTACGAGATGGATCCTCGTGTTCCATTAATCGTTGGACGTCCATTCCTGAGGACCGGTCGCACTCTCATTGATGTAGCCGCGGGCGAAATAATCATGAGAGTTGGTGACGATAAAATTGTCTTCAACATGGGTAAGATTTCTAAGCAACCTTATTCATATGAGAGTGTTAATGCTATTGATGTTATCGATGAGGCTTGTGAAGAACATTTTCATGATGCTTGCAAAAGTACTCTTTCTTCTCTACCCAATGTTGAGACCGTTGCCTCAATTGCTCCGGCATTGACTCCTTTTGGAGAAAGTGACTTGGATGATTTCGAAGCTAGCTTGGGTCCTCTCAATATTAAGTATGATGGTTCTCCCACCGATTGGGATGAAGACATTTGTACTATTGAGAGACTTCTCAATGAAGACCCGGTTTCTCCTCCTTCTCCTAAAGAGGTGACTAATGATGATCCATCTTTAGTTTCACCATCTATTGAGGATCCTCCTACTCTTGAGCTTAAGGACCTACCTCCTCATCTTGAATAAGTTTTCCTTGAAAACAACGAGAAGTTACCGGTCATCATCGCGAAGGACTTGAAAGAAGAAGAAAAATCCCGACACATCGCCGTGTTGAAGAAGCATAAAAGAGCTATCGCTTGGAAAATCTCCGACATTCGCGGAATTGATCCTCACTTTTGCACACATAAATTCTCATGGAGGACGACTTTAAGCCCACAATTCAAAGTCAACGAAGGGTGAATCCTAAAATCCATGAAGTCATCAAAAAAGAGGTTATCAAACTTCTTGATGCGGGTATGATTTAACCTATTTCGGATTCACAATGGATTAGTCCAGTCCATTGTGTACCTAAGAAAGGTGGAATCACCATTGTGCCCAATGCCAACAACGAGTTGATTCCTACCCGTCTCGTTACTGGGTGGAGAGTTTGTATAGACTACCACAAACTCAATGATGCCACGAGAAAGGATCATTTCCCTCAACCTTTTATGGACCAAATGCTTGAACGTTTAGCGGGTAATGAATATTACTGCTTTCTTGATGGTTTCTCGGGTTATTTCCAAATACCCATCGATCCCCAAGATCAAGAGAAGACAACATTCACTTGTCCCTATGGCACATTTTCCTACAAAAGGATGCCTTTTGGTTTATGCAATGCCCCCGGGACTTTCCAAAGGTGCATGTTGGCTATCTTCCATGACATGGTTGAGCAAACCATGGAAGTATTCATGGATGATTTCTCGGTCTTTGGGGATTCCTTCTCTTCTTGCCTTTCCAATTTGGAACGTATGCTTAAGCGGTACGAAGACACTCGCCTTGTTCTGAATTGGGAAAAATGCCATTTTATGGTAAAAGAAGGCATTGTGCTAGGACACAAAATCTCTTAAGCCGGTCTTGAAGTCGACCGTGCTAAAGTAGATGTCATAGCCAAATTACCTCCACCTTCAACCGTGAAGGGTGTGAGAAGTTTTCTGGGTCATGCGGGCTTCTATCGTCGATTCATTAAGGATTTCTCTAAAATCGCTCGCCCGATGACCCACTTCTTGGAAAAAGATACTCCCTTTATCTTTTCTAAAGAGTGTATCGCAGCCTTCAATCTTCTTAAGGATAAGCTAAATAAGGCACCGGTCTTGGTTACCCCTAATTGGGAGTTGCCTTTTGAGTTGATGTGCGATGCTAGCGACTTTGCTATTGGTGCGGTTTTGGGCCAAAGAGTGAATAAACACTTCCAACCAATCCATTACTCTAGCAAGACAATGACGGGGGCTCAATTGCATTATACGACAACCGAAAAAGGGCTTTTAGCTGTTGTCTATGCTTTTGAAAAATCCGCCCCTATCTTGTTTTATCCACCACAATCGTATACACGGACCATTCCGCGTTGAAGTACTTGATGACTAAACACGACTCTAAGCCAAGACTTCTCCGCTGGGTTTTACTCCTTCAAGAATTCAACATTGAAATTCGTGACAAGAAGGGTGCTGAAAACCTAGCCGCGGATAATCTGAGTAGACTTGAGAATCCATATCAAGGGGATCATCCGAACAAAGAGATCAATGACTCTTTCCCCCTTGAGACCTTAATGTCTATAAATCTCAATCTTGATGACACCCCGTGGTTTGTCGACATTGCAAACTACTTAGCGGGTGGTATTCTCATTAAAGGGTTAACATCCCAACAAAAAAAGAAGTTCTCGAATGATGTTAAGACTTACTTTTGGGATGACCCTTTTCTATTCAAACAATGTACTGATCTGATCATTCGTTGATGTGTTGACGGACCGGCATATTTTGACATTCTCCAGGCTTGCCACAAAGGACCCACCGGTGGTCACTTTGGTCCCAACTACACCGCTAAGAAAGTGTTTGACTCTAGATTCTATTGGCCCACCATTTATCGTGACGCTCACGAAATGGTTAAGCATTGTGATGCTTGCCAACGCCAAGGCAAGATCACACATAAAGACGAGATGCCTCTAAATTTCATACAAGAATGTGAAATCTTTGACGTATGGGGCATCGACTTTATGGGGCCATTTCCATCCTCCAAAGGGAACAAGTACATCCTCGTAGCCGTTGACTACGTTTCTAAATGGGTTGAAGCTAAGGCTCTCCCTACGAACGATGCGAGGGTGGTTGTGAACTTTTTAAAGCATCTTTTCGCTCGATTCGGCGTTCCTCGTGCTATTATCAGTGACCACGAGACTCATATTTGCAATGATCAATTTGCAAGAGTCATGGCTAAGTATGGTTTCAATCATCGTCTTTCCACCGCCTATCATCCCCAAACCAATGGGCAAGCCGAGATTTCCAACCGTGGATTGAAGAGAATTTTGGAGCGTACTGTGGGAGAGCATCGCGCCGCGTGGGCCGATAAGTTAGATGATGCTCTGTGGGCTTTCCGTACTGCTTACAAGACCCCGATTGGTTGTACACCTTATCGTCTTGTGTACCGGAAAGCATGCCACCTACCCATCGAGCTGGAACATAAGGCGCACTGGGCCTTGAAGTGGGCTAACTTCGACATCAACAAAGCCGGTGATCATCGCAAGATTCAACTCAACGAGCTAAATGAACTAAGGAATGAAGCTTATGAGAACTCGATGATCTACAAGGAGAAGACCAAGATCATTCATGACGCAAGGATTAAGAACCGAGAGTTCCACGTTGGTGATCAAGTCTTACTTTTTAACTCTTGATTGAAGATCTTCTCTGGCAAGTTGAAGAGCCGCTTGTCTGGTCCATTCACCGTCGCCAAAGTCTTTCCATATGGGACCATTGAGCTTTCTCAGCCAAATGGGCCCAATTTCAAGGTGAATGGCCAGTGTTTGAAGTTGTACTTTGGTGAGGACATCTCTCAAGAGATGATTCCATCCCTCACCACGTTCCCCATGAACTAAAATTGGGTCGAGTCAGGCTCGTGACTCGGTGAACAAAAACAAGCGCTTTTCAGGAGGCAACCCGTGATCTATCCTTTACTGCTTTCATAATAAGTTAAGGGGGGAGCCCCGTATGTGTTTGTTGTCTTGTTTCTTGTGCTGTGCAGGGATTAAAGCTTCAAAGATCCACCTTGATGACTTTTGACGAACCGTGATACCGTGTTCCCATCTTCCCGGTTCTATCCTAAACTCTTGTGATTCAATATTTCATATGTTATATGTTCACATTGAAATCACTTTAGTTGTCCTTTCCTTAGCAAGATTTAAACAAAGTGCACAACTTCCTAAGTGTAAGGGAGTTTACTCCCACATGCTTAAACATTGAGGACAATGTTTATCTCAAGTGTAGGGGGACTTCTATCGAAGAAAGTGGTATTTTCCATGAATTTGCCCTCACTTTAACTGGAAAATTCGATTTTTCGACATTTTTCAAAATTTTTAATCTATTTTGGCCTAATTGTATAGCTGTATTTTCCCTTGTTATGTTTTATTTTCTTTCCCTGCTAGAATAAATTTTAAATAAAGTGGTTTTAAATTTTTCTTAGTCGTGAACATTTTGACTCAACCCGAGTTTACTTATCTAAGTTTACTCTAGCTAGTATCCTTAATGTGTTTAATTCAAGTTTTGCTAGGCTTTTATATAGGGAGCTATAAAACGCGAAAGTCTTAACTCTCACGGGTTAAGAACAAGAACTTTTCGCAAGTTCCTATAATTGATCCTAGAGAGTCGTTTATCAAGGGAACTTTAAAATGCGATTTCTAAACTTGAAAAAGTCTAAGAATTTGCAAGATCCTATAGGCGACTCGAAAACCCAAAACTTTGATTTAATAGGCTAAGCATCCACGATTCTCATTCCTTGATATTTTAAACTGTGGAGGACGAGAGATGATAGAGTCAATTATAAGTTTGGTATTCTTTCGTGAATTTTTGTGAGTTAATTATAAGCCTATTCTCCCTTCGCTTGTTAATAAATTTATCCTCAATAAATAAGGTTGTACGATTTAAAAGGTTACTTAGCTTCTAGCCCAAGATCGTTTAAAAGTTGCTCGGTATGGATTAGAGTTCATAGCCAAGGCATAACTTATTGAAGCGGGATGCGAAGATTGGCGAGTCCGAAAAGGCCCTAACAAGGCATGAGGGCTATAGTTTGTTGCTAAAGATCCAAGAGTGATGTGAAGAATCATTTATCGAAAATCAATATGAAGGATCGAGACACACGACGAAAAGCAAATACTCCCCTAAAGAACATGGAGAAGTCTATCCGAAAAGACCCTAACAAGGTATGAGGATAAATAGATCCAAGTCCTAAAAGGAGGCGGATCGTTGTATATCAAAGTCCAAAATAAAGATTGGAGAAAAATGAAGAAGTCGTGGTCCAAAGATGAAGAATCTCTCAAAACTTCAAGTGAAGAAATTCCTATTATGAAGAGAAGGCCATTATTTCATGAACGTCTCTCAAAGATTCGAAGTATGAAGTCGCTGCCAAATATCGGTCCGAGAAAGGTCTCAAATCACGAAGCGAGTTATGCCAAGATATGAACTTTATGAGGTCCCGAGAAGCAGTTTTAAAAGATTTTGTCCTTTAGCTAACTATTGATTAAATCGTTCACTTTATTTTCGGCCTAAATAACTATCGAAATAAGTCAAAAAAATGCATCCTCGTGATCATTCAAGACAAAAATAAAATATAAGAGATACACCTAGGAATAAGGGAGTCTAAGTGAATAATTGGCCCACATGAGTTCGTGTTAGTTTGCTAACTTATAATAACAATGATCTCGTTTTTAAGCTTGGTATGGGGAACGTGAAACTTGAGGATGATAAACGTTCATGGCTGCCAAAACCAATGTAAGTGTTTGAAATCTTTACTTGTTTCTATCTTTTTATGTTTAGTATTTAATAAAGGCCAAGGTGGGTTATTTATGATGGAAAATGTAAACCGTGCTTTAAAATTAATGCATTGCATGAGGGCATTGCAATGGTCAAGTGTAGGGGATTTAATAAGTGTGAAAACACTTATCCTTTTACCACTTATTTCCAATAATAACAAGACCAAAACGTGTATTTTATGTCGTAAAAGTCGGAATTATGCGTGGTTTGTGTTTTTATTGTGTTTTAGGACCAAAATATGAAAAAGGAAGAAAACACGGGCTTTCACGGGCTTTTATCGAAGAAAACGAGAAAAGACGAAGTCAAAAGATCAAGAGTGCAAAAAGAACGGAAGTTCAAGACCTATTCTGAAGATTTATCAAAGAAAAAGTCTAAAGACGGAAGATTAATAAAGTCAAAGGACTTAAGTCTAATAGAAGAAGAAAATAAAAAGACAATTTCAAATCCCGAGACGACATCGAGAAAAGATAAAGAATTAAAGTTGAGTCGAGAAGATGTGAAGAAAGAAAGAAAGAAGATGCAACACATGCACTCCTTCCACTTTTCCTATAAATACCCTCCTAATACACATTAGGAGGGTGTTAGTCTTTAATTTTTAGTTTTCATTTTGTACCTTTCTTTCTAGTTTTAGAGAGAGAAAGTTCTAAACTTTCTCTCACTAAATTTCATCTTTTCTTGTAATCTTTCAAGATTAAACATTTGTGTATTTCTTATTTCATTTATCAAGTTAAGTTTAAGCTTTTAATCCTTAATCTCATTCTACCTTTCTTTGATTTTAGTTAACTTTTGGTGCGAATTTCATTTGATCCGTGTTGTTCTTAATGATTTCATGCTTAAAAAGTTAATCTTTTTGTTCCTACATAAGTTTTCATTTGATTAAGCTTTAAGATTCTTATGCTTATTGGCTTATTTACATGATTAGCTTATTTACTTTATAAAAAGTATTCTTAAAAAGTTCATATTTTTATTGTTTGATTTAAAATTTGCTTATTTTAAGTTTAGATTAGTTGAAATTAGTGCTTATTTGATCCGGTTCATCATTGATTCGTTTAGTTTTGGGGTATTAGCTTATTATATAGCTTATTACCTTAGCTTTTTACGAATTCCACATAAATCGGAAAGGGTTTAAACCCCTTTCCGATCTGCGTATTCCGACCAGCCATCATCCCCCCTTTCCGATTGGCAAATCGGAAAAGGGTTTGTGAATTCCGATCAGCACCAGATATTCCGATCGCCAGATCGGATTACGTAGTTTCACATTCCGACTGTAGCCTTTTTGAGCATTCCGACTGGACCCTTTGTTTGATATTCCGACGAGGACATTTAGATTATTCCGATTAGGGGTGTTTTCAGACATTCCGATTGGGGATTTTTGTGACATATTCCGACAGCCTTGCTCATCACCATTCCGATCACTAGCTGGAATATATTACGATCTGGGCCTTTTTTTGGGGCACATTCCGATTGCCCCCCTTGTTGATTATTCCGATTGATGTTTGTAAACATTCCGATCGAGGGTTTTGAGCTATATTCCGATTAGGGCTTGTTTAGTTTAATGTTTTTATAAAATTTCTAAGTGTTAGTTTTATTTAGTGTGCTAGTACTTTTCTAATATTGCCTTTAAGTTTACAAGCATTTATTTTGACTCGTCATTTTAGTATTAATCTTTAAACTTCTACTTTACTCTACGACACTTAAATTACTTGCTATTAGTTTTAATGACAACAAAACCAAACCATTCTCATATTCACCAAAAGACAATTGAGTCGCACTTTAGACCGGTAGTCAATTCGAAAAGATTCGGAACAACGAACTTTCATACTTGGGGTAAAAGCCTTGTATTACCGGGAAGAAACCCGACCCTCGTAAATATTTATAAAATTGACTGGAAGTCATTTCCCGCTTTTTAACTAATATTTACACTTTGCTCCACAAGAATGCACCAATTGCTAAATAAACCTCCACCCACCATATATAAGCCTCAAAATATAAACACACATGCATAAACCACCAAATTTTTCCATCTCTCTCCTCCCTTTCTCTTGTATCACCCCCAACACAACAAACACCCCTTGGATTTGATTTTCTAGCTGGATTCACTTGAAACTAAACAAAGACCCATGTTTGAAATTCAATGGTGATTCTATTGGTATGAATATTACTTACATGCATTCACTTTTACTTTTCAAAGATTTTTAGTCAAGAACAATGGTGTTTGATCCATTTCATTGTTGTAGAAGTGTGTTATTATTATTATAATTGATTTTAAAAGTGTTGCATGTTATATTTTTGATATGGGTTTTGAAAGGGTGGATCATGCAAGTGATTTAGGGATGAATAGAGATGTTGTAGATGATGGGTATAGAATATTTGAAGTGTTGATGTTGATAAAAATGGGTCAAAATGGTTGTTGGTATGATTTTTAAAAAGTCATTTTAGATCAGTAGGTTTAGGACCACTTTTCGTACAGCGGCTGTAGATTAATGTTTGATATTATTAGATATTGTTGTAGTAGTCGTCGAGACGCTCGTTTTGATATAAGATAGAGCTTTTAACTCCTAACGAGTCAAACGTTATGCTAGTTTGAATATTCGTGTACCGGGAGACGAGTATTGACACAATACGAAATTGTTGTCAATATTTGGATCGAATCTCGGGGACTATAAGTTGAGTTTTAAAACTAATCAAAGGCTGTTGTTAGGTTCTAAACTTAGCATTTTGAGTCTATTTTCAAAGTCAAGTGACGATTTTATAAATGGAAATGTTTAACAAGGTCAAAATGGTTTTACGATGCAAGTGTGCAAAACTGTCCGGTTTTTAATGTCTAGAGATGTATCGAGCAGGTGGTTCTAAAATGTGAATCATATGATGAAATTTAAACTGAGTCTTCTACAGATTATAAATGAGTTTGTCACCAAGTTTCGTCGAAAACGGAGTTGTTTAGGTATGGTAAAACAGCGTGTACTTTTGGTAAGTACCGGCTGAGTATTTTTGGGAGATACTTAACCTCGCGTCATAGTTTGAGACGAGAGGCTACTCTGTTAGCTTCTCAAAGTTCTAAAAGAATATAAGTAATGTGTGAGAGTGTATATTCTGAGATTGGAGACCCATTTAGGGTACTTGAACCGTATTGATTTGGCATCTTGAGATGGATCAATATCGAAGGTGCTAGTCTTAGAAAGCTAGTACTTGTCGTGGAGTTAGAAGGAATCACTTGTATTGATTGATCATGTCTATGTACATACCATTTTGAGTCGATGATTTTATTATATTAAGTATGTTTTGAAATACTTGAGTATGTGGCTAAGCGCGCACCTTATTTGTTAGGTGACGGCTTTTGATGTGTATATATTTAGGAGGCATTTTCACTTCGGCGATCACTACAACTACTAGCTTCGTATCCCATCTAAGGTAAGTCTATAGCCTCGCTTTTACACTATTTTGTAAATGGTATTAAAACCCGCGAGGGGGAATACATGTTTTTCATAAACTTGGAACAAAAGTCTTTTATGGTATGCTTGTCCCTCTATGAATGGACCCGTGGTTGCCTTTAAATTGCATTAGGTGATTACCTTTATTAAAGCCTCAATTATGGACCGTAAATTAAACTATGATGGGTTAACCGCTAGTACAATTAATAGATCTATGGGGGAAGCCGCCCCGGTTCAGTTTGTGTGAACTTGTCATAGAAGATTAGGCCCGACCTCCACACTGTTTGAACATATTGTATTGAGAAGTCAGGTATACGGCAATGTACCAATAATCTGGAGGTAACGACAATTAATAAATCTCTTGTCTTATTGTTAGGACCATTGTAATAGTCAAATGTAATAGGTAGACTAGGAGGTATGTAGTTCCTCCTGGTCCTAGTCGTAGTAGGAGCAAGTCGTGCTCCTGGTCCTGGTCAAAGTCAAACTTTATTATTTGTTTATTATTCTGTTAGGATATGCATGAGATATGTTAGGAAAGGATATGCATATCAGTTTTACACGTTTTGTTTAATGTTGTATTAGGGTTTCCTTTTAGTATAAAAGGAACCTTAGGCAGAAGGGTTAGACACACCTTCACCAAACGTAGTTCTAGTGATTATCAATATTAGAAATCTTTAGAAAGGATCAAGTCTTTATAGTTATTCTGTTCTTCTTTATTGTATTTGTATTATACATTCATATTGTGTATAGAGTCTCTCTGTGGATTGACTTGTGATTACATAAGTCATTCACCGTTCCTGACAGGCTGCAAGATCTACATCTAGTAGACCCAACAAGTGGTATCAGAGCCTGGGAGGGTCTCTATACAAGAAGAATTAAGTTTTCTTATTACTGAAAATTTTGTTTTATTATGTCTGCCTCAACTTCTACTCAAACAGGAGAAGATAGCACTCCTAAAATTGTGCAACCTCAGCAGACCGTTGCTACGGTTTCCAACACAAATGGTAAATTCCCTCTTCTGAAAAAAGATGAATATGATAACTGGGCAATGAAGATGGAACGGTGGATCACCAATACTGATCAAGATCTTTGGAAGATCATTCTGAATGGGAACAGCAGGAAGCTTACTGGAAGAGACAAGAATGGTAATATTACTCTTCTGGACCCTAAATCTCATGAAGAAATCATAGCTATTCAGAAGGAGGTCAAAGCAAAAACGATTTTGCTTCAATCTCTTCCTGAAGATCACATGGGTGACTTCTACCATTTGGATGATGCCAGAGAGATCTGGAATGGCATAAAAGCAAGGTTTGGGGGGAATGAGGAGTCAAAGAAAATGCGAAGATCCATGCTGAGAGATGAATTCACAGAATTCAAAATCTCATAAACGGAAGGTTTACATCAGGGGTATGACAGGTTTCAGAAGATATTGAGCTAATTGAATCAACTTCGGTCAAAGCCTGATGATGGTGATATTAATGCAAGATTTCTTAAAGCCTTACCCTACTCATGGAATCAGGTGGTGATCTCTCTCAAAGCCAAAGGTGGGCTTGACTATCTCATCTTTGATGATCTGTTTCATAAGCTTAGAACTTTTGAACCTCATGTGAGAGGATTTTCAAGTGACTCTTTTCCCACTCCTGCTAATTCTGCCTTTGTGAGTTCTATGGCATCCAGTCCCATGTCATATGCTAGTAGCCCAAGCAATACTGTGTCCTCTCAACATACTTTTCAGCATACTTCTGCTCCTGATCCTACTGCCAAGTCTGGTAGTATGGTAGAAGCCGTTCTCCATTCTTTTGTGGCTGATGTTGATGCTCAACAACAACTTGCTTTTGATGACTTCAAACAGGTCGATAAACTTGACCTGGATGAAATGGATCTTAAATGGCAGATGGCCATGCTCACTCTTAGGGTTCACAAGTTTGAGAAGAAAGCTGGTCGAAAATTCAACTACAACCCACGGGAGCCAGCAAGATTCGACAGAAGCAAGGTTCGCTGCTACAACTGCCAGCAACAAGGTCACTTTGCAAGGGAATGTCCAAGCAAGAATGACCAGGAGAAGAGCAGGTACTCAGCCTTTAAGGTTCAGGAGATAAAAGATGACAAGAAGGCATTGGTATCTGTTGACTCTATGGTCAACTGGAATGATCATCAGGCTTCTACTCTGGAGTCAGCTGAGTCCTCGATTGACGTGTTTGCAATGATTGTTGGGAATCTCTCTGATGTAGAAGAAGCAGACGAGTTTGCTCTTATGGGGATCTCACCTCAGGTACAACATTGTCCTCTTGGTTGTCATGATAAATACTCTAAATTGTTGTCCCAATTTAATGAAGTGAATGATCAAAATGATAAGTACTTTTTAGAGGTTCAAGCCTATAAGGCTTCTTTAAACACATTGGAGCAACAAAAGAGGTGGCTACAAGATACTCAACGTGAGTATGAGGATAAAATTCAGATACTAAGCATCAATTTAGAAAAAACAACTAATATGCTTAAATATACTGAAAAAGTAAGAGATACCAGTATCAAAGAAAAACAGGAGATGCAAGAAAAATTAGATGCTACAATGCTGAGATTTGAAAAATGGCAAAAGGCACCTAAAAATCATTCAAAATTAATTGATAGTAGCATCTCTGGTAGAACTAAAAGAGGCTTAGGATTTGAAAAATATATTGATTCAGAAGATGTGTTTGATTTATCTTTTTCAAGTGTCTTTGATGCCGACAAAGAGGACGAGGGAAAACCTAGTTACAATAGGTTTAAACTAGCAGCAGAAATGCATGCTGTCCCTCCTCCTCTTACTGGAACTTTTATGCCCACTTCATGGCATAATGACTTGGATGGATCACAGATGCATGAGTTCCCAAAAAGTTCTACTAATTCTAATGACTTTGTCTCATGTACTTTCAGTGACAAAGCCAGTGACTCTGCATCTAGTGGTTCAAGTGAAGAGTCAAGACCTACAAGTTCCAAGTCGGATGATCATGCTACTACTGGTGCTAGGATGTGTGAAGAAAGAGTTGTTGTTAAGTCAAGTGTGTCTGGTCCTAGTTTATTGAGTCCTAGGAAGAATGTTTCTCCTAGAATTATGTGTAATAATGTTGGCAGTATGAAACAATATCATTCTAATAAAAGGTCTATTAAAACATGTTTTGTTTGTGGAAGTGCATTTCATTTAATTAAAGATTGTAATTTTTATGACACCCATGCTTATGTTAATCATGCATTTCCTGCTCCTGGTCCACCAAGAGCTGCCCCATATACTTCTAGAAGACTTAATCCTAGTGCTCAATCGTTTTCTTCTTCTAGAAGGTCATCTCCTTTAGTTTCTGATCATTGGAGGAACATTGGATTACAAACTACCAGTAATTATTTTCAAACTTTTAATCCAGTTTATCCACATAATTTGGACCACACGTATTTTGGTTTGGGAAGTTTGGGAACTGCTAATAAGCCCTCAGCAGGTTGTTCTTGGTCAACTAATAATACCCATATGATGCATTGGCAACCAAGGAACAACGGTGGATCTCATCAATCTTCTTGGCACTCTACTAAAGATCCACAAGGCAGGCTCAAACCTGAAAAGGTTTGGGTCCCCTTAAGACACTAACTTTTGAATTTTTATCTTGTTGTTGTAGGTTACTCCATACCAAGATCCTAGACTAGGCATTGTTGATAGTGGTTGCTCCAGGAGCATGACAGGAAATAAAAGTCTTCTCTCTAACTTTGTACCATTTCATGGAGGCAAGGTCTATTTTGGTGGGGGTGAAGGCAGGATCACTGGAAAAGGAACCATTAAGACGCCTAATCTAAATTTTGAGCAGGTCTACTATGTGGAAGCACTTCAGCATTTCAACTTGATATCTGTCTCTCAGATTTGTGACAAGAAGAAGTTTGTTCTCTTCACCGATACTGATGCACTTGTGCTCTCCAAAGACTTTAATCTTCCGGATGACTCACAAGTTCTCCTCAGAATCCCTAGAAGACACAATCTCTATAGCATCAAGTTGAATGAAGTCAATCCTACTGGTCAACTAGCATGTCTAGTCGCTAAAGCCTCAAAAGATGAAGCCACTCAATGGCACAGAAGGATGGGGCATGTGAACTTCAAGAACATTCACAAACTTGCAAATCTGAACCTGGTCTCTGGTTTACCTCCCAAGTCGTTTAGAAATGATATAAATTGTATTGCTTGCAGCAAAGGCAAACAACACAAAGCATCCTTCAAGGCCATTACTGCTCTTAGTCTTATTATTGAACCTTTGCAGCTTCTACACATGGATTTATTTGGTCCTACTTCCATTAGAAGCATTGACCACAAGCAATTCTGTCTGGTGGTAACTGATGGATATACAGGTTTTCGTGGGTGTTCTTCATGGCTGCCAAGAGTGAGACCTACTCATTACTTAGAGATTTTCTTACTCTGATAGAGAACCAGTTGACCAAGAAGGTTAAGGGTATTCGTCGCGACAATGGAAACGAGTTCAAAAATAAAGACCTCATAGCACTTTGTAATGCTAAGGGCATCAAAAGAGATTATAGTGCAGCAAGGACTCCTCAACAGAATGGTGTGGCAGAAAGAAAGAACAGGACGCTAATAGAAGCAGCAAGAACTATGCTTGCCGATTCCAAGCTTCCAACCATGTTATGGACAGAAGCTGTTAATTTTGCAAGTTACGTTTTGAATAGGGTTTCTATTACTAATCCTCACAAGAAGACTCCTTATGAGCTTCTAACGGGCAAAGTTCCAAATATTGCTCATTTGAAGCCGTTTGGGTGTCTAGTCACCATTCTGAATACTAGTGACTATTTGGGGAAGTTTGATGGCAAGGCAGATGAAGGATACATTGTGGGATATTCAGCTCACTCTCGGGCTTATCGTGTCTACAATCTCCAAGCCAAGCGGATCATTGAAACTATAAATCTTAGGTATTTTGAAGAAAAGTCAAATATCCAAGGCAAGGGTCCTGAATGTTATTTTGATCTTGATTATCTTAGTGATTCGTTAGGATATTTTCGTTTCAAAACTAACCATGATGCAGGTCCACAAGTGTTTGCAACTTCTAGTACTGGTGTTCCTTCTAATCTTTCTGATTCAGATGATGAGGATGACATTTTTGTGGTTCCATCCTACTCCACCACTGTCGCTCCTACTCCTCCTAGTGATGCAACTCCATTGGATGTACCGGATTCCCAAGTAGCTCTTGACACTCTACTCAAACAACAACAAGAAGCTACTACAGCAACTGCTCAAGGTGGTTTTGAGTTTCCCTTGGATAAGCATACTGACAAAGCTGCTCCTGGTACCCCAGCTTCTGCTCCTAGTGCTAGCTTATCACCTACTGGTACTCCAGCTAGTGAGTCTGCTTCCAATACTCGTTTCTCCAGTCCTACTGATTTGGGGAACCATCAAAAGAAGTCTTCTACCAAGCTGGATGACATTCATAAACAACCAGTAGATGGGATTTTCAACACTGTTTCATATGATGCTGACTTTGTTGGTGATCTCAATAACTTGGCACCAGAAGTGGAGGTCTCTTCCAATCTAGTCTTGCAATCACACAAAGATCATCCTACCACTCAAATCATTGGAGATCCTGGTTCTACTGTCAAGACACGCAGAATGCAGCAGAAGGCCTCGTCTGATCATCATGCTCTTGTGACCTATATTGAAGATCAAAAGCGTAATAATCATACGGACTTTAAACACTGTTTGTTTGCTTGTTTTCTTTCACAGGTGGAACCTAGGTCAGTTTCTCATGCTCTTGAGGATCAAAGTTGGGTGGAGGCTATGCAGGAGGAAATGCAGCAATTCTTGTTTCAGAATGTTTGGGTTTTGGTTGACTTACCAGATGGAAAGACAGCAATCAATACCAAATGGATTCTCAAGAACAAGAAGGATGCACGGGGTATTGTCGTCAGGAATAAAGCAAGGCTTGTCGCACAAGGCCACACTCAAATTGAGGGCATTGACTACACTGAAGTTTTTGCTCCGGTTGCAAGGATAGAGGCCATTCGTCTGTTTTTGGCTTTTGCTTCTTATGTGGGCTTTACGGTGTTTCAGATGGATGTCAAGAGTGCGTTTCTCTATGGCAAAATTGACGAGGAGGTGTATGTCACTCAACCTAAGGGCTTTGTAGATCCACTTCATCCCAAGAAAGTTTACAAGGTGGTCAAGGCTCTTTATGGATTACATCAGGCTCCTAGAGCTTGGTATGAGCGTCTTTCAACTTTCTTGTTAAAGAATGGCTATAGAAGGGGTACTATTGACAAAACACTATTTCTTCGGAGGAATACCAAGGACATTATCCTTGTTCAGGTTTATGTGGACGACATTATCTTTGGTTCTACTAGGAAGGAATGGTGTGATGAGTTTGAACACTTGATGAAAGGCGAATTTCAGATGAGTGCGATGGGAGAGCTTTCTTTCTTCCTTGGTCTTCAGGTCAAGCAACAATCGGATGGGATTTTCATCAGTAAAGATAAATATGTTCATGAGATTCTTCAGAAGTTTGACATGGATCCTCTTAGACCAGCAGCAACTCCTTATGAAGTTGCTAAAGTCAAACTTAAGAATGAGCCAGACCCCCGGGTCAATGTTCACATGTACAGGTCTATGATTGGCTCCCTCATGTATTTGACTGCATCACGTCCGGATATCATGTTTGCAGTAAGTGCTTGTTCTAGACATCAGGTGACTCCAACGGTTTCGAACTTAAGTGCAGTGAAGAAGATTTTCAAGTATATCAAGGCTCAACCTAAACTGGGCCTATGGTATCCTTGAGAATCACCTTTTGTTCTAGAAGCATATAGTGATAGTGACTATGCAGGTGCTAATAATGACAGAAAGTCTACTACTGGTGGTTGTCAATTCTTGGGTCGTCGACTTATTTCATGGCAATGCAAGAAATAGACAATAGTAGCTACTTCTTCAACAGAAGCTGAATATGTTGCTGCTGCTAGTTGTTGTGGACAAGTTTTGTGGATCCAAAATCAGATGTTGGATTATGGTTTCAATTTTATGAACACCAAAATTTTTATTGACAATCAAAGCACTATTTGCATTGTGAAGAATCCTGTTTTTCATCAGCGAACAAAGCATATTGAAATTCGGCATCGTTTTATACGGGATGCCAATGAGTAGAAGTTGATACAGGTTCTTAAAGTTCATACGGATGATAATGTTGCTGATTTGTTGACAAAAGCCTTTGATGGTCCTCGGTTTAACCACTTGGTGGTTCACATTGGGATGGTCAATCCTTGAGGTCTAGGATTGAGGGGAGGCTAAGCCTAAGGGGAGGCTTTGTGTACATATTCTTAGGACAGACTAACGTATTGATAGATTTTAACAACATCTTAGATTGGTTCTGGTGGTGTGTGTTACTTCTGGTGGAGGATTTTGCTCACTTCTGGTGGTTATGGCATTACATGACTGGCTTCTGGTCCTCATTGGTCAGCTTCTAGTCATACTTGGTTGGGTTCTGGTGGTTTGAAATCCTTCTTTGTCAAGTGGTGATTGGCTTCTGGTACTGGTCTGGGACACTGTTCATTCCTTTTGTCCTTTGTTGACCACATTTTTGCTTCTGGTCTGACCATTGTGTGCTTAGACTTTTGGTCAACGCTCCCAATTCTGGTATTTACATTTTTAATTAATTATGGTAAATTGGGAGTTGGGAATTATGTTAAAAGGGGCTAGTGGTTACTATGCAATTATGTATAATTTGAAAGGGCAACCCCCCATTAATAGGGGTCAATGAACAGTTACTCTTTTCCTTATTAATGGTCAACTTAACCCCCTTGACTCAATCATTCCATTCATCACACACACAAAACCGATCCTACTCTCTCAACCCTAACCAAAATCTTCCTTCACCCAATTAATCAAGATCCATGGCTGCCTTAGTTTACCAACCTGCTCACAACAAAGTTGCCTATCTGGGTGATGGTCCACATCGTGAACATTTTGCTGACATTCTGGAATTCATTGAAGCTTCCAACCTAAGGTATGCGTTTACTGTATGTCCCACTATTTATGATAGTGTTATTCGTCAATTTTGGGCATCTGCTCGTCTTGTGGTTGTGGTTGGTCGTCCACGTGAACTCCATGCTACCATAGATGGACGTTCATACGTGGTGACGGAGGCCTCTATTCGCTATTCTCTTCATCTTCAAGATGAAGGTGGTGTTGAGTCCATCCCCAATTCGGAGGTATTGGAGGGGATGGCTGCTATAGGATACAATCATGGGGGGAAGTTTAACTTCCAGAAAAATAGGTTTTCCCCCCAATGGAAGCTTCTGTGCATTTTCTGATTCATTGTTTGAGTCCCAAGTCTGGGAGTTGGGATGCTTTCCCTACTCCTTTGGCTACTGGTCTTATTTGCTTGTCTCAGGGTCGAGTTTTTAATTTCTCTCATTATCTGTTTGAGGGAATGGTTAGCAATTTATCTACTGCTGGTTCTAGAAAGAAGTTTCTTATGTATCCTAGGTTTTTACAACAAATACTGGTTTGCATTCCTCGTGATAGGACTGAACATGTGCCATCTAAGCTTACTTCGAAAGTGTATTATAATATGGTCCATGGGTTTACCGGGGAGTGGAGGCCCCTTACTGAGGCCATGTTGGGGCTGGCTCAGGGTCCTATGGATGAGGAGGAGGAGGCTCCTGAGTTTTTTGTGATTGATGATGACCCCATAGAGGAGGAGGCTCCTACTGGTGGTGCCACTCATGTGGTTGAGGAGGAGCTGGTTGAGGAGGTGGTGGTTGAAAAACCATCCCCTTCCAAGGCTGGTCCTTCTTCAGTACCACAAAAGTCTCCATTTGTGGAGACTCCACCTCCTAGTCCTGCTCCACACTCTTTTGATAAGCCTTTTGGTGCTAGTACTCCTACTATTGACACATTTGTTGCTTCGGGCTCCAATGACGCCTTCCCTGACCCAAGTCCTCTTGGTGGGCAGGCGGAGGAGCTTACTACACTTATGTCGTTACTTGATCTTATGCGCAGGTATCATGAGCAGACTATTCATTGGAAGCTGATTTGAACCAACACCGAAAACTTACTAGGGAGTTTGTTCTTCCTCTGGCTGATCGCATCAAAGCTTTGGAGACTCAGCAGAGACGACGAAAGAAGCATGTCATCCACTCTGATTCTGATGAGGAGGGTACGGAGCATGTTGAGGATGGCTTGACATTGTTGGCAAAGGCTGCCGTTGCTGATAAATTATATGATGATTTGCCTGTTCCTCCGACATCCTCCAGTGTTCCTTCTCCGACTGGCGTTTCTACTCCTATGGATGGTGCTTCTGGTCCTGCTGCTGGTTCCAATGCTGGTCCATCCCATGATTCGAAGGGGAAGGCCTCAATGACTGATGCTCCCTCACCAGCACGCAAGCGTACACGTAGACAGCTTGAGGAGGAAAGGCTAGGTGAGGAGGCCGCTCGACGGATCCAAGCTGAGATTGATGAGGCTGAGAGGGCTGCGGCTGAGGCACTTCAACAGCAGAGGCGTGACCAAGTTCAGCATGATGCGATGCATTGGAGTGATAGTGATTAGATGCAGGTATTGACTATTCTTACCCGGGATTATGCCCAGTTCACAGATCTTTTGGGTGACGATGTGGATGAGCATAACTGTATTCCAAGAGCCATGGTGTTGATGCGCAAGCAACAGTTGGCTCTTGCTGCACAGCTTCGTGAGAAGAGAAAGAACAGACCTTTATCAAGAACTGAGGAGCGCAAGCAGATGCAGCATTATCTGAAGTATTAGTCTGCTGCTCATTTTAATGCTCCTTGGAAGTGGGACAGGGTTCGGGCTTTAACTTTTGATGAGCTCAAGGAACTTTATGAACGTATGGTTAAGTGTCAGAGTCAACCAATTCCGGAACGCTTTATCTACCATCCTCGTGTGGTGACATCTTCTTCGCCTGCTGTTACTACTGGTCCTTCATCTGATCCTACTCCTGGTTCTGCTGCTAGTCCATCGGTTTTTGTTGCTACTTCAGTTGGTACCACTACTTCTCCTTTGGTTGCTCCTTTGGGTTCTTCTTCTGGTCCTGCTACCACCACCACCTTTGCTACCACAACAACTACAACTGCTACACCTGATATGCCATTCCCATCACCACCGGTTCCTGGAACTCAACCTATTCCTACTTCTAGTGCAGCTCCTATTGATCCCTTGGGTGGGAAAACTCATGAGTCTACTTCTCCTGCTCCCACTGTTGCTGCTGAGGTACAGGTAAAGGTTGAATCCACACCGAGTGATTCCACACCTAGACGTTCACTTCGCCAGAAATTAGCTCGACGTGTTCGACGTGGCAAGACGGTCCCTTATGAGAAGCGTGATCCTGAGAATTTAATTAATGCCGCTTCTGATAGTGATTCTGATTTGCCTTTGGGGAATGGAAATATTACTGGTTGGACTGTTGAGCGTTCCACAACTCTTCCTGGTATGGTATCCCATAGAATTACTCTGAGTGATGGGTCTGTGCGGTTAGCTTCAGGTTTGCAGGGTGTTTTGTCTTGGGCTGATCGTATGGATCTTATGGCTTTATATGGATTTATGGATTCTGGCATGCCTTTTGACCCCATGGTTGTGTCTTCCTGGCCTGGTCTGCGCATTTTGGCTGATCTTAAGCTGATGCTTGATGCACCTCCTCATGCTCCTGTTTGTGGCATATGGAAGGATTGGATGCAATGGGTGATTCAGCGATGGTATGCGGGATGTGGTGTGCATATGTTGGAGTTGGAATCTGGTCATATGGTTTTCATGCTCACAGATGTGGATTATCCTTTGACGATTTCTTTGATGGAGGCTATGTTGGCTAGTCACATGCAAATTTCCAATGCTCCATCAGGAAATGAGTCCTCTATGGCCACAGCATTGGTGGAAGGACTTCAGGCTCGTTTGATAGCAGATAAGAAGGCTGCTTCTGGTTTGTGATTTGGTTGGGTTGTAAGTGTTTCTGTTTTGTATTTTTTGTTCATTTGTTCTTATGATCATTCTTTTCACCAATATGTAAAGTGATTGGTGAATTTCATTCTTTATAGTAAAAAAAATATCTAAAAAAAACACAACAAACACATAAATTAAAAAACAAAAAAATATATACTTTTTATATAATATCTGCTTATACTTTTAACACATCTTGGATTTTATACTTGTGAATATGATACCATTTGCTGCTTCACACTATGGGTTCTGGTTACTGATTTGTGATTGTGCTGGTTACTAGTTTCACCTGGTGTTGGACTTGGTCCTCACAACAAATGGTCCTCAACTCACCATGTCTCATCGACAAGAAAGAGTTGATTCATCTTGAGGGTACGGCTCCTGATGCGATTTTCAAATCCGTTGATGGTTGCCAGGTTACCCAAAACTGGATGGTTTTCACTTGCCATAGTCCTGGACTGAAAAGTGGCTAATCCAAGGGGGTACGGCTCTTGGTAAAGATCTTATCAAATCCGTTGATAGCTGTAATAGCTTGCTTAAAGCTATAGGGTTTTCAACTCACCGATGCTTCATTGCTGAGAGTTGGCGAGTCCAGAGGGGTACGGCTTTTGGTAAAGACATATCAAATCCGTTGACGGCTGTGATGGTTTGCCTAAAATCATCTGGGTACTCCCCCTCACCATTGATTCACATTCTAAGAGTTGGGTTGGGTTCTAGTCTCCCAGGGTGATGCTTATTCCACCAGAAAGACTGGCTAGCCCAAGAGCGAGCAGCTACTTGGTAAAGGCTCATCAAATCTGCTCATGTTGCTGAAAGATTCAACACGATGCTGATTTGTTCCAAGCTTTGGAGAAGCTTCAAGTGTTTCATGTTGCGGCGGTTACTCTGATTCTTATCTTGCTGATGCTGCTTTTAGTATTGCTGATTCAATCCTCGGGCTTTATTTGCACGTTTTCCAGGAAACTTGAACTCAACAGGTCAAATTCAAGTTTAGGGGAGGATTGTTAGGACCATTGTAATAGTCAAATGTAATAGGTAGACTAGGAGGTATGTAGTTCCTCCTGGTCCTAGTCGTAGTAGGAGCAAGTCGTGCTCCTGGTCCTGGTCAAAGTCAAACTTTATTATTTGTTTATTATTCTGTTAGGATATGCATGAGATATGTTAGGAAAGGATATGCATATCAGTTTTACACGTTTTGTTTAATGTTGTATTAGGGTTTCCTTGTAGTATAAAAGGAACCTTAGGCAGAAGGGTTAGACACACCTTCACCAAACGTAGTTCTAGTGATTATCAATATTAGAAATCCTTAGAAAGGATCAAGTCTTTATAGTTATTCTGTTCTTCTTTATTGTATTTGTATTATACATTCATATTGTGTATAGAGTCTCTCTGTGGATTGACTTGTGATTACAGAAGTCATTCACCGTTCCTGACAGGATGCAAGATCTACATCTAGTAGACCCAACACTTATTAGACCTAACGGAGTGTCTAAGGGCTCGGTTCCATGAGCTTAATGCAATTTATGCTATATACAATTATTATTGTTGATGCAAATTATTGATGTTTGTTGCCTTCAAGTATGCCACAAACTTATAATATTTGCTTGTGTTCAAATGATTTGCAAAACCTATAGACTTGTTCAACCTTTGTGTTGATGATTTTACACATGTATTTCAGGTAATCAAGATGGATAGCAGCGGAGCATGTGAGGAGGAAGTTGGTGCTTACTTGTCTAAATCTTTGTTTACTTTTCCATCCTATGAAATGAATAAATTGATTTTAAGCATTTAATGTATTGTGATTGGTAACGGTTTTTCAGACCAACGCTACTTTGATTTTATATATATATTGGGTTGGGAAAATTTTTGGACAAGATTGTATAATATTAACTTAACGTCTCTTTTGAGGTCGTTTTCTATGATTGTGTGTGATGTGCTATGAGTATCGCCCCATAGTGGTATTCCGCTGCGTGGTAATTTAGGGGTGTTACACAGTTAGGGTGGAATTTGTATTTACGGATTGTCTAAGAGCCATATACATTTGATCAATAATATGTTTAGGCACCATGACCAAATCATGTTGAGCATAAGATTCCATACCCGTCGTAGCATTTGGTTGAGGTTCATTCAAATGTGTAGGATTGGGTACCACATCATTTGAGTTACTAGTTCCCGAATGTTGTTCGAGGTTGTCATTTTCATGCCCAACTTTATGTTGGTTATCATCATTACCAAGATTGGTAGTGGTGGGTACCTCACTGATGACATCAGAACCGTAGTGAGAGAGATTAACAACGAGAGCATCTTGGGCTGAGTGAATGTCATCACAATCCGAGTCATATACGTCAAGATCATCTGCTTGATAAGGTGCATTAGAAGTGGAAACGACTACAATGCCTTCATTATCTGCTGCCCCTGGGTCTGCAAGAAATGTTAACTCTTCTAAATCTAAGATATTTCCCTTAGACTGAGCATCAACTAAATACATCTTCTCACGAAACCATGTTGCATCCCTTCTTTGTTTTGGCTGAGTGCATTCCCTAGCCATATGACCTTGTCCTCGGCAATTATAGCAAGTCACAGCCTTTTGAGGACCAATGGGGCTTCCATTTCCATTAGCTTGAGAATTCACAGCTTGAGTATTCACAGTCCTTGTATGAGGTCCATATGAAGTTTGCCTTTCCTGAATAGGTTGCACCGTCACTTGACCATCTTGAACAGTGGCTTGTTGGCGAGGATTTAAAGAGGTGCAGAGCTGATTGTTTGTTGGTGGAAATCCTCTAGTTGAAACAAGTTTGGAAAAGTAGGCAGTGAGATGGTTTAGAACATCAGCTGGCGTATCATTTGGATAAAGACCGGTGCTTGGATTGGTGGAAGTTCATTGGAGTAGAAGGCTTGTGCTGGTTGTGCTTCAATTGGAAAATATCCTTGCTGAAGAGTATAGCCCATTGGAGAAGTGTTGGCTTGTGATGGTGATGTCTGATGTGGTGGTTGCTGTAGAAAATATTGTTGATGAACACTTTGTTGAAATGCTTGATGTGGCATCATTAGTGGTTGATAAGATGGTTGTTGTAGTTGCTGATAGGTGTGTGGTGGTGGCTGCTGCAAGTAGGATGGTTGTTGATAAGTATAAGCCATGTTTTGTTGAGAAGCATACATGGCAAGTGGATCATGAACTTGAGGTGTAGACAACCGAGCCTCGATCACATGACATTCGTGTTGTGGAAGAAAAGCTTGAAGTTGATCCACATTGGTGTTATGCAAGTCCTTAGCCAATTTAACATCCGTCACGTACTTATTCCATTCTGAAGGAAGAGTGTTCAAATACTTGGTGTTCAATTGAAACGTAGGAATTGCCATGCCATATATATTGAGCTCATTCAACAATAGGGTAAATCTCAGATAGTAATCATTGAGAGTCTCCCCTGGCACATATGCAAACTTATCAAAAGTATCATAAAGCTTACATTCTTGTTGTTATTTAATTAACGAAGTGCCTTGCATTAGAACATGAATTCTATCCCATAACTCTTTGGCTACTTTATGTTTACTGACGAGTTTGTAGACATCTGGAGGAACGGCTTGGAGAATGATATTTGTAGCTTGTTTATCACACTTGTCTTGTATCTTAGCATCTCCAGTTAGTTCACCCGTTGTGCGAGGACGAGTAACAGCACCTTCCGTCACAGTACCATATACCAATGGTCCATTGAGCACCGATGCCCAAATTAGATGTCCATTTTCTTTGTTCAACATATAAAGTTCCATTCGGGAAGCCCACTCCTCATACATAGTCTGCACCAACATTGGTGGACGATTATCCGTACCCGAGAGGATGGACTTATCCGTAAGAGATGTGTACTCCATTTCAATAAGTTAAGATTTACAAAGTTGATCGAACAATGAGAAAAAGTTAATGTGTTTGTTGTTGTGTTTTAAAGCCGAGAAATAATGTTGAAATCCCCTAAATTATGTTCTCGAAAAACCAAAATTCCATGACTAAATTACACACGAGTTTGTTAAAAAATTTCAAAAACACTTTTTTGAAAAATCTTGGAAATCTTGTCACTCTATCGGAATGCACAAAACAAGTTCTGTCGCAATGTCTATCTGAATACCTGTCGGAATGCTTGATCGCAATACCTGTCGGAATGTTTGATCACAATGCCTGTCGGAATGTTTGATCGCAATACCTGTCGGAATGTTTGATCGCAATACCTGTCGGAATGTTTGATCGCAATATATGTCGGAATGTTTGATCGCAATACCTGTCGGAATGTTTGATCGCAATACCTGTCGGAATGTTTGATCGCAATACATGTCGGAATGTTGCTAATGAAATTTTGGTAGAGTAACGTTTCAATATTGCCTTATACCCGATCGCAATGTACGATGCAAGGAGCTATCGCAATGCACGATCGGAATAAGTGTCGGAATACCCTTCGATCGCAATGTAGAAACCCTAGGTTTTTGCGATGGATACCAACTTTGCGATGGAGACAAAAATACCACGTTTCTCGGATAGTACACAACAAATTCGGAATTTTAAGCCAAGAAACGAAGCAAACACCCAAAATTTTTTGTGTTTTTAACCAAAATACCAATACCAAATCACTAAAATAAGTAACTAGATGAAGTATATCAAGATTGAACCATAAAAACACAAAAAAAATTTGGTACGTGTGGATTCGGATCAAAATAGGCGAATAATCAAGAACACAAACACAAAAACCAAACAATCATCCCATGGCTCTTGATACCATTTGTTGGATATGTAAATCTTGCTTATGTTTTAGAGAGAGAAAGAGATAGAGAGATGATGGAGTTCACACAATTCTAGAGAGAGAAAATGAAAGATTACTATGTGTAAATTATGAAAACCACCACCCTCTCCATCTAAGGAGAGGGTTTATATACCCAAGCCCATGAGATGGGCTTGGGCTTACATTAGGCCGCCGGCCCATACATTTCATGGGCTCGGTTTTGGGCTTTTTTTTAATAAATGTAAATAACTAAACTACGAGCTATTACATGGACTATTGTTGGAGTGACCGATCCTTTCTAATACGTAAAACGTATTTCCAACAAGAAGAAAGACGGTAGCATAGAGTTATTCATCAATTACCATAAATTGATCAGGACCATCATTCATAATAGTTATTCCCTCCCAAGTATTAATGATCTATCCGATCATCTACCAGACTCTAAACACTTTCCAAGATCGGTTTACGATTCAGGCTATCAATAGTGGCGAGTGAAAGAGCAGGACATTTCCGTGACTGATTTGGCACACATTATGGTTAGTATGAATTCGTGTTTACGCCTTTTGGGTCCCTTGAATGCCAACAATAATTATGGACTTGAGAAATCGAGCTTATATGAATTCTGGACAAGTTCGTCCTTTTGTTCATTACTAACATTCTGATCTTCTCTAAGTCTAGAGAAGAGCACGAAGACCATCTTCGCATTTTGTTACAAATTCTACGATAGAAGAAATTTCACATTGAAAATTTCCAGTATGAATTTTTGGGTGATTTTAGTGACATTCGGAATCACATTGTTTTCACGGTTAGTTTATCATGACTAAGCTTACACGTAAAGGAGAAAATCCTACACTATATTACGTGTTCCAGATGATCCTACGTAAAGAGAGGTCTAGATTACCGAGACCCATTGTGTTCCAAAACTTCTATGTATCCAGTTCCTGCAGAATGTACCGTTATCCCAAAAAAATCTTTGTGGGACGGTGTTAAACAAGATGCAGTTACGTTCATATTTAAAGGCCTGACATACCCGTAGGTTAAGATAGAACACCAACATGCTAGTAGTTATTTCAACCTTTAGAAATTCCGAATGGAAGTGGACATGATCTATATGGGTTTTGTTATCAGACTACCGCAGACTGACAAGAAGCATAATGCCATATGAATCGTCGTTCGACCAGTTAGCCAAGCTTACACGTTTTCTTTCATCCGATAAGACTACGCAGTTAGCAAGTCTGCAGGAAGTTCAGCAAGAATCGTACGATTACCCGGTATCCGTCAACAATCGTATCCGCCAGAATTTACGTTCACATTCACTTTTATGTTGACACTCGCAATTGTATGTTTATGGACTTATATTTAATAGTCGTATGATAGGATCAAACTCGAGATTAGGGGATTGCACACAATAGTAAAGAGTTAATATAATTAATAAATATATTTATTGTATTTATTAATTTATTTAATAAATATATTTATGTATTTATTAATTTAACCGAGCAAGTAACTATATAACCTTAACGGTTGTTAAATAATTAATAGTTAAGTTATAACGAGAGTTAAATAAATATATAGTATACATAAACAAAAGGAAAGAAGTTTGGAAGATTCCAGAACACCCCTACGGGGTGTTTAGTCGGCCGATTATAGGCTCTAGGGGGGGACATTTGTTGCCTTTTATTTATCTTGGGCTACAAGAGTTGAGGCTTATAAATACACCTCCAAATCCCCTCATAATCATACATCATAAATCTTCTCCCCTCTTCTCTCCTTTGGGTCGATCGCAACACCAACACCACAAAGGGTTTCAGTTGGTTTTCTTGGTTGATCGATTGTATACTTAATCTAGTCCTAGCCCCTCTCTAGGGTTGTTGGGTAGATTTATTACAAGCATTGTAGCTCGTTTTTCACGTGCTAGAATCACGGTTAGCTCGTTGTATTACGTGTGTCCAAGAACGTAATATAGTCTTACTTTAGACTATAGCTTGGTATATACGGTTTAAACCCGAATCAGTGATTTGTTCTTCGTCTTGTGGAATTGCTTTAGCGTAAAGGTATGTAACCCTAATTCGATTAATTATAATTGTGTTATTAATTATGATCTTGTTAAATCGCTTCCGCTATATGTGCTTTGATCTCGTTTAGGGTTTTATATAATTGTTATGATATTTATAATCCTTCAGTGGCATCGGGAGCCGTTTTAACATGTTAGAATTATCGAAAATCTAATTTTTTTAACTATAATTCTTTTGAGTTAAAACTACATGTTTTTTAGGTTTTTCATAAAATTAGGGTTTTGTTTTTAAAAAATAGGGTTTTTACTCTATTTTTAATAAAAAAAAGTGAATTGTTTTGAAACCCTAAATTACATGTGGGATAATTTTAGATTATATTGCATTATTAATTATTATGTCATGTATGGTTACGATCCGTAGAGATTTAATTGTTAAGATTTGTGGGGATTCCATGATTACGTGTATGTTTTCATGGATCGTAAAATTATATGTTTATATGATTTTATGTGCTACGTGATTATTTGATTCAATAAATCTAGAATTAGGGAAGACTTTTATATAGAGATATAAAGACCTAGATTTGATGATTATTGAATAAATCGTATTCATGTGGCTATTTGATTTATTTCGTGCACATATAAATTGTTGTTATGTGTTTATGATTTAGTTTTTTTTACTTGTTTATATAAAATTGTTGAATTGTTGTAAACAAGGTTTTTTTTAAAAGAATAATATGGACTAAATCATATTAAAAATAATGATTTGTTAAGAGATTTAAATTACATAAGATTACGTTGATTGGTGAATTGCAATAATAATCTAACGACCTACTCAATTTGACAAACTATAAAGTGGGTATAACGCACCGCTGGTCATGTACCCGGTTAAGGAAGAAGGTGTTATGCCATTAGTCGTTGACCGAATTCCCGACTTGCCTGTGCGTCAAATTGGAATTACCTACGATTATTAATTGAATTGTACCTTAAGGGTGATTTACCACAAATTGACATCCGAACCATAATGAATAAGGGTATTGCTTTGTGCATAGCCGAGTTCTAGGAAAGTACGATGTGATAAGTTGTGGGTACATTCTTTAATTGGTTTAGCCAATACCGCAACATAATTTATGAAGAAATTTAATCTCATGAAGAATTTTACTAAATATTTTTATTAAACTTATGCTATGGAGATTGTATGCATGCTTCTCTATACATTGATTTTGACATTAAAATTTATACCCTTAAAATTTAAGTCGAATGCTCCTAATTGACGAACACTTGAAATTACTTTGTCATCAAATGAGATTTTTGGATGATGTTGTGATGGAGAGAAAAACGTTTGTAGAATGAGAATTCGTATGATGGTTTTACGTTACTCAGATTAGACAACTTAATTAAGTTACTCAGTGAGATATGGAAACTTAATGCATTCAGAAGGGATGAAACATGTTTACAACGCAAAAACGTTTTTTGGCAATGTAAATCCCTTAAACATCTAGAAATTGAAAATTGATTGTCAATTGAATTGTTCGACAAGTCGCTGTGTTGAGTACATTCATTACTAGCAGTTCAACTAATATAATGAATCTATGTCAATATAGTTCTAGAATTCAAGTAAAATAATATGGTTTTAATACTGGGGTAATTTTATTTTCTTGAAAGTATTTTGTTATCGAAAATACTAATATTTGAACTTTTTTCTATAGAAATGGCTCAACCCACCAATAACACGATAAGTCTGCGTTCAAATCTTTGTTTGAACGAACTGAACTTACTGGCCCAAACTTCAATGATTGGTACCGCTCGCTAAGAATTATCTTGAGAGCAGCTGGTACTATCTATATCTTGACTACTCCCTATCCAGAGGATCTTGCTGAAGGAGCATCTGATGTGCAAAGGCTTGAACATGCTGATAATGTTAAGAAGCACTCTGAGGTGGCTTGCTTAATGCTGGGAAAAATGGCTCCTGTACTTCAACAGAAGTATGAGCTATTTTCTCTTAAGCGAATGCTTGATGAGCTCAAGGCTATGTTCCAAAAGCCGCAAGTTATGGAGATCTACGACTTAGTAGATGCTTTGCATAGCTGCAAGCAAGCTCTAGGAAAGTCCGTAAGTGCCCTTTATTTGGAGATGAGGGGTTATATGGAACAGCTCATTACACTAGGACAACCCTATGATCATAATATGGCTATCAACTTGATCATTATGTCCCTTAACAAGGATTACAATGATTTCGTTAGAAACTATAATATGCATTGCACGGGGAAGACAGTTAATGATATGCATGCAATGCTCATTGACTATGAAAACGGGTTGAAAGACAAGTCATCTACCGCTACGCCTTCTGTACTAACCATACAAAAGGGTAGAGTGAGTAAGCATAAACCACAAACGAACAAGAAGAAAGGCAAAGGCAAGGGTAATAAGGGCAAACAATTTGCGACTTATTCAAAACCGAAGCAGAATTTTGCTAAGAGGAGTCAATCTCAAAAGGATGAGACTTGTCACCATTGCAAGGAAAGTGGTCACTTGAAGAGGAATTGCCCTCTTTACCTCAAAGAATTGCGAGAAATAAAGAAGAAGTCTGAGGGGAGCGCTGCAGCTTCAAGTACTTTACTTATGATTGAATTGTTCAATTTAACATACAAATTAAATTCCTGGGTATATGATACGGGATGCGGTATTAACATTTGTAATACGCTGCAGGTATTTAATTTGGAAAGGAAGCTTTCCTATGGGGAAGAATTTCTGCAAGTGGGCAATGGCGCACAAGCAGCAGTTGAATCTATAGGAATTTTTGATCTAGTTTTACCTTCGGGTTTAGTACTAAGATTATATGATTGTCATTATGCACCTACAATTGTTAGGGGTGTTATTTCCTTTTCTTGTTTGTTAAATAATGGATTCATTCATAGATTGATAATAATGGAATTTCTGTTTGGAAAAATGGTAATGCAATTTCTATGAATGGTGTGTTTGAATTAGACATGCATGATAATGAATCCAAGAACGATAAATCTGTATTTAGCATGAGTAAGAAGAGAAAGTTTGACAATAATTCTTCTTATCTTTAGCATTGTAAACTTGCCCATATATGGAAGACTCGTATACAAAAGCTTCAACGTGAAGGTCTTTTAGAAAATATCAATGATGAATCATTTGATAAATGTGAGTCTTGTATCTCTGGAAAGATGACCAAGAAACCTTTTAATAGCAATATTGAAAGAGCTACTGATCTACTTGGACTTATACATACTGATGTGTGTGGATCACTTAGACACACGTCAAGGAAAGGTGCTAGCTACTTCTTAACATTTATGGATGATTAGCCGTTATGGTTATGTTTATTTAGTTAAGCATAAACATGAGGTATTTGAAACATTCAAAGTGTTTAGAGCAGAAGTAGAACTGCAATTAGGGAAGAAGATTAAAGCTCTTCGTTCTGATAGAGGTGGTGAATATTTAAGTCAAGAGTTTATAGATTATCTAAGTGAGAATGGAATTGTTCAGCATCTTACTTCTTCTATACTCCACAACAAAATGGTGTATCTGAAAGGAGAAATCGTACATTATTAGATATGGTACATTCTATGTTTAATCTTACAACTTTTCCTTTATCCTTTTGGGATTATGCTCTAGAATCTGTTGTTCGTATATTAAATATGGTTCCCACAAAGAAGGTCGATAAGACACCATATGAACTATGGCATGGCAAGAAGCCATATTTGTCTTATTTAAAGGTCTGGGGTTGTGAGGCGTATGTGAAACATGACTCGGGTGACAAACTCCAACAACGATCTGTAAAATGTATCTTTGTAGGATACCTTAAGGAAACTATGGGTTACTACTTTTATTATCCACCTGAGAATAAAGTAATTGTTTCTAGGTATGGAGACTTCCTTGAATCTGATCTTGTAAACCAAGAATTCAGTGGGAGAAATTATGATCTTGAGGAGAGTCATATAGATACATTACCTTCTGAAAACACTAGCGATGTAATTCCTGTAGAACCAGAAAGTCTGTCGGTTCCACCGAATTTAGTTCCTCTCCGTAGATCCGCAAGGATTACAAACGCAAATAGCAATATGTGTCTTAATGTAACACCCCACTTGGATAATGTGACAACCCTAGTTTTGAGGTTCGTCACTTAGTTTTATTTGTGCTAGTTACGTGTCTTTACGTGTTTATGTGCTTATTGGTGTGTATAGATTGTGGTTTGGATATCGTTTCTGGTACGGGGTGCCTTGTGAGTGAAACGATGTGTGATGATTTCATGTTCATGAGTTCACATGGTAGTGACTATGAAGTGAAATGGTGTTATTTGGTGGTTTTACGTATACGTATATGTATTATAGAAAATCGTATTTTTACGATTTACGGTTTAGCGTTTAGAGGTCTCTGATGAGGAAATTGGTCATATGGATATTTTTCGGGATGGTTTTAAGTCATTTAGGACTTAGTTATAAAGTTTATTTCAAAATTTGAGATTTTTTTTAAAAGTGTATATTTTACGTCTTTTACGGTAAAACGCGTAAATTTGACTAGTTTTACGGTTTTGAGGTTTTGGAGGCTTTAGGAGCTGAAATAAATTAAGGAAAATTAAGGTAATATTATTAATACAAATATTAATATAAAAAGGAAAAAAAACGAAATTAAATGGGTATAGGTCGGTTATGTGAAAAAAAAGAAAAGAAAAGGGAAAAAAGGGGAAAAGGGAACCGGGCTTTTGTACATGGGCCAAGGACTTGTTAAGAAAGTATATAAAGTCTTTCTATTAATAAAAACACTCATAAAATCCTTGGAGATCAAGGTTTGGTCGGCATAAATGGTGGTTTTAGGGTTCTTCATTAATTTTTCTTCTTTCAAAAAATTCTAAGGTAAAATCTTTAATACTCTTTTCAATTAAATTGTTTAATGTTTTCTTTAATCATCTTATGATGGATTTAGGTTAGGGTTTAATTTAAGAACAGTAAATTAATGTTATAATAATGAGTTCATAATGATTAAATAAATTAGGGCTTGTAATTAGAGGGATTAGGGTTAATTAATGTGGTTGATTTTGTTAAACCCGTTTTTAAAAACTGGGCAGATTTTGTGTCAATTGTTTTGATCATATCGGGAGTTCTATAAACCCTTATTTTACGATCCAAGTACCCCTGGAAATATATTTGAAGTGGCTTTCCAATGCAAGAAACGAGAACTAAATTGGAGGTGGGAAGTGGGTCAAAAACAGGTTAGAACAGTCGGAGGTCAAAACAGTTTTGAATTCAGCCTGTTTTCTTTTTAAGTTTTGGGTTGTTTGGGGTACTTAGGTTTGCATTGGGATCTTCTCACAAACGTGAGAGATGGTTTATATATTGTAGTAAGTATCTGCACTTGGGCTAAGGTTGTGGTTTAGGGTAAGACCCCTTAATGGTAACAAACTTTTAGTACGTTTAAAATCAGGAAATCTGGAATGACAAAAGTAGATATATGTATATCGGGGACTTAATAGTAGCTTTAAGGTTAGGTCAAGTGGGAGGTGTTAGCCAACATATGTAAGGGTATGAATATTCTATTTACAGAAAACATGGGTACGTTTAAGTGGACGTTTGACTTAAAGTTGTGAGACATAAAAACAGGGACTGTTTTGTGTAAAATATGAACGGGATAGTTATTAAACTTAATCAAGTTAAGGACTTGTCAGGGAAGGTTAATGGGATGGTTAGAGCTTATCAATGAGGTTTTTATATGGGAATAGACTAGATGTCCATCATAGGTTGATGTGCCATCTTAGTGATAGGTTCGTGTATTGATTTCGTGTTTTTGGTTTGTTAGCTTGTTGCTAGTGCGAGGACTTGTGAAGAAGCTATCAGGTGAGTTTCATAGTCCCATGTTTACTATTGTTTTTGACTTCCAGATGGGATGGAAGAGACACTGTGTTGAATTATTTTCTAAATTAATGCTGTGAATGTTTTAAGGTTTGAGATGGACTTGTGTGTACATTTATGTGATTAACTGCTATGTGATTCTTGTTTGTGTGTGATCTGGATTGGAAAGGTACATAGGTGTATGGGCGCCTATGGGACCTATGGTTAATGATAAGGCGTGATTCCTTGGAAATTGTGATTGTTGGTAAGGCGTGATGCCTTGGAAATTGTGATTGTTGGTAAGACGTGATGCCTTGGAAATTGTGATTGTTGGTAAGGCGTGATGCCTTGGAAATTGTGATTGTTGGTAAGGCGTGATGCCTTGGAAATTGTGATTGTTGGTAAGGCGTGATGCCTTGGAATTGTAATGATTGATTGAACTTGAATGCTAGTTGTTAGTACATGATTGTAGCGCATTGTCCATATGTTTATTGGTTTATGGTATTCACATCTTATGACTTGTCTTGTGTTGGAGTCTAAACCTATGACTCTCACCAACTTTATGTTGACGTGTTTTAGTGTCTCTTTCAGGTGATGTTATGGTTAAGCTTGAGAACATATGTGGCTAGGATTTGGAGAGCGTATGATATGCATATAGTTATCTCTATAGACACGCCATGTTGTGATGATATCCATACGTCGCGCCCCATATTCCGCCATGGTGGGGTGTGATAGAATGGAATCAGAGATAGAAAATTAGGTTGCCTAGTCGCGTAGCCTAGTCTATAGCTTAAGGGTCCCTGCATATAGGCGTCATAGGAGTACGTGTGCATTTTATATTAATTGATGTGTTTGGATGTTATTTATTGCGATGTTTTGACTAGTATGGATTGAACCGTAGTATGTTCATACTTAGTCACATGTTATTTTCTTTTTGGGTTTGTGACTAGTGCGGGTTGAACCATAATCGTCCACGCTAGTCACTGTTGTATTTTGCTTAAATTGTACATTATTGTACATAATTTAGTACAAGGTAGTTTCTATCTTTTATCGAGTTATTTTACATACCTGAGGTATGTTATTTTTCTTTTGATGTTTAAGTCATGTTCCCTAAGAATCGTGTGGTTGTTCGAGTTACTAGGAGTAGGTGGATAGGAAGGGTTTTAAGTTGTTTCCACTCTTACGGGCGACATGACTTATAACTGATTATGTTTTCATTTTGGATTTAGTCTATGTTGTTTTAGGTAGACTATGGATTTCGGTATTCCAAGAGTTTTACTATGTTATTTTAATAGATGGGGTTTTGGACCTATTTGGTTATGTGGTTATGAGCTTGTGTGAGTAGATGGATTTATGTGTTATATGATTGATTCTTATAAGTGTCATCATAGGAGGGAGTGCATTGGGGAAATGGTAATTTTATAAGTATGGTGGCCAACATAGTTATACAAGTACCACAACTTCAATGGGTTCTCAAGTATGATTGCATGAAAGAGGATTAGTACATGCTTGTATATGGTGAGATGTAGATATTGGGTATACGTATAATATATGGGTTTATGTAACGGCTGCCTACGTTATGGCTATTTTTATTAGTGTGTTATATGTTTTGGGATTATAGTGGTGTTGTGTGATTTTGGGGTCACACGATATGGTTTGGTTTTGGAGGTGGGCTTTATGCCTTGTTGTGGCACGGTGAGATGGTGATTACTTGTATGGAAAAACGAGCGTACAAAGCGATTGATTGACTTACGTGTATGATAACGAGTATGTTTTGGGAGATTTAATAGGTATATATATGCGGATGTATGTATACTACTATGTGTTAAGTTATGGTATATGGTCGTTCACCAGTTATTATAACTTGAACGTACCTTGTGTTTGTTCGTGTTTTATGGTGCTGGAGTTTAATGGAGTTCCAACGACGTTTTGAGTCTTTTGAAGTGTGTCTTGTAGCGTACTCTTTGAGTTTCGTATTTCACGTGTACGTTTTAAAATGGTGTTTTTGGTTTCAAGCCTATTGAAATAACTTAGGATTTCTTTTGAGATAATGGAATCTTTTGTGTTGGGTCTTACATTTCTTTTGGTCGGTATATATTGAGAAAAAGGGGGACTTGGAAATCTATTATAGGGTTAGATAATTGGTTTTATTCGGTAAAATAAGGGTAAGGTGTTGGAGTCGTGTTTGAAACAAGGTGCAACATAAGTTATTTTTTTTAATCAACACTTATTTATTTCAAATTCTAAAAGACTTTCTTTAAAATAAAGCGAAGTAAAATTTCTTTCTACTTACATAGTTTATATAATCGGGTTTAACCGATTCACGTCATTTATAATTATTAATACGAGGTTAAATTGAGTTTATGAAGGTTACACATACAATTATATCTTTTGTAACACCCCCAAATTTATACAACATAGTACAGCGGAAGACTAGTTGGTGTTACGGGATAGCACATTACTCACATCATAGACAACGCATAAAAATCGCGTCGTTTAATATTAAATCATTTCCATTCATAAACAACAACGTTACATCGGTCCCAAGTCATTACATTTCATACAAAAGTTTTACAAAGTGTTTGAATGGAAAAATATTGTTTAAGTGCGGGCCATGAATTCTTGTCGTCTTCCCGAGAATTACCTTCAAGTACCTGAGATAAGACATGTTAAAAGAAAAGGGTCAGCGATAACGCCGAGTGAATTCATAGAGTTTAATAAATTCCATCAGTATAACTTTGGTATAAAATTAGTACCAAAAATCAATTCGTACAAATCATTGTAATAGGCCGTAAAATAGCCAAAATCATTTTATACAAATCTTTGTAATAGGCCATAAAATAGCCAAAGTCATTTTATACAAATCCTTATCAAAATCATAATATAGGCATTTGCCTTAAAAATTATTATACGAGCCAATGTCGTAAAAACATCATACAATACGTCTTATGACGTTGTATAAAATCAAATAAAAACCGTTATATGAATATGGTTACGAAAACCAAAACACAAACATAATATCAATAGTATGACCCTGTATTGCTAGTCAGGCAATACATCGTAATTCGGAGCGTCTAGTAATATTTTGGTGATTTGGATTATTATAAGCCGCATGACATTGTTACCTTACTAAACCAAAACGGGTAGCTAACCCGATACCATTTTTTCCCATCTAAAGTAGCGTGTCGTCACAAAGGTCACGCTATGGAAATCTTCTCATACATAAATTCTCTTACCAATCAATGTGGCACGACGGGGATCAACCGTCAAGGCGCGAACTGGGGTGATCGTCCCCAAATAGAACTATTAAATGCATAAGCGTCTACCAACTCCCGGTAGTTCACAATTCATGCTAATGGGACTTTTAGTGACATAACCTAACTTTAATAATCCATTTTATTTCATCTATCGGGTCCATTAATCATTTATCGGGTCATACAATCGGGTCATTCAATCATTCGGGTCCAAAATCAATAAACAAACAATCGGGACAAATGGTGTCCTAATTTTATAAAAACTAACATGTTATCTCCCTCGCGGGTTTATAAAACATTTATAAAACATTTAAAAGAGTGCGAGGCTATGAACTCACGTTGATGTGCGAAGGCGGGTTGTCGGCAATTCGGACGTACGGTACGTGCTTCAATCATGGAAACCTAGACAAATAATACTCGGTCTTAGACGTTTGTCCAATGACTTTATAAAAATATCAATTATGTATACATATGATGATTATATATATATGATGATCAAGTGGGTTTACATATTCTCGTTTACTCCTTTTAGTGTTATATGTCGATAACTTTTTATATTAGTTTACTAGTCTTACCTGTTTACGTGTCTTAAGTCCAATAAGCTTATTATAAGTTATTTAACTTATTTTAATCCATTTTGTACCCATATTATCAGTATGTATACTTTCCAAGTTGGGCCTAAATGGGTTAAGCCCAATAGATTCTTTTTACAAGTTTTTATCCTATTTAGTCCATTTATTAGTCCAATATGTTTATTTAACTTGTTAATGTCCGTATTTCTTATAGTTCGGGTTTTATCGGTTTTTACTTGTCTTAGTTACTTATACATCAGTATATAACTTTTATAAACTTTACATTAGACGGGTTTGGTCGTCTAAGTTTTATTTGATGAAAAACGTTAATTTCACGGCGATAGCCGAAAAAGTCGTAAAAATCAAGTTTATAGTTTTTATTACTTATAAATATTATTTTTACCACCATTTAAGTAATTTACTCATTTAATTAACCTTTTATACATTTATATAAATAAGTTCTATAAGTTAGTGGGTTTATATTTTACATTTTATACATTATAAAGTGAGTGCTTATATAATATTAATAAACATTATTTCCAAAATCTGATTTTTAACTTCACATTCACCATTTTTATCATATCTAGAGTTCTACAATGACTTAGAAGCTCATTTTTGGATGACAACTTCTTCATAATATGTGCTACATATAACTTAGTTATAGCTACTGCCCATTTTGAGTCTAAGTTGCCTTAACAGTCCCTACAAAACCGCTTATTCAGATTGTACCACCTAACTTGTTTTGATCATATCTCACTCATTATTTTGATTCCATTGCATGGCCAACTCTCACATGTGTATAAAATCATCTACTTACTGTAAATAGATCAAACCATGCAATTTTATCAGTTCATCATTTAGTTATCTACTGTTTTTATACAGCCAACTAATTAGTCATGATTTTAGCTTCATTTCTTATGGTTATCATCATTTTTAAGCATGTTTATCAACACTTGATCCCCACACAACATTTTATCATCATATATACATCATATACATATACAAAATGAAAGAAAATACATTTGTTCTTTACAAAATAATAAGAGAAAAATGTAGAGGATGATCTTCTTTACCAATCCAAGTGGATTTCTTGTTTTAGGAAGGCAAGAACTTGATGAACACAACAAGTATCTCCAAGACCATCAAATATCAAGATCATATGTTGGAAAATCAGCCCTAGAACACAAGCAAATCACCTCCAAAGTTGTTTAAATGGCCACCAAATGATCAAGGCTTCAAGGAAACACCTTAATAGGACTAGTAAACATGTGGTTTGTAACTAGAAAAGATCAAGAATGGTGTTTGTTGCTCTATTTGGGACGGCACAAAGGGAGGAGTTGAGAGAGTTTTTGGGTGGATTGCATGGATGGAAATGGTTAGAATGAAACCATTTGCTAGTTTTGTGCTAAGTGGGAAATGAGTTGGCTTAAAGTGTAAGCACAAGCTTACACTTGTGTAAGTTGTTGTTAGCTTGATGCCACCTATGTGTGGTGTGTCATTTTGCCGTCCCATATAAGCTAGTGGGATGGGGCAAAGTGTTTTGTCCCATCTCACTAGTTTACGGGTATTTCTCGATTCTAATTTTCTCGATTTGCGTGCCCTCGGGTCGTTTTACGAAAAATGTTTTTATAAATTATGAATCACCGTCACAAAACGAATCCAATAAAAATTGTCTCATCAAAAACGGAGTTCGAAAACGTAAATACGTAATCCTAAGGTTTCCGGTTTAGTCGTAAAGGACGTTAAAATAAAATCGTAAGTCCTAATCTCTTCTCGTAAATTTGTGAGTTTATGAACCAACACAAATTTAAAAACTCCAAAATAATATTTATGGATAAATTTATTTTCTGAAATGTCGGACTGTCACCAAGGACGGTGTATGTAAACATAAGCACGTAATGTTGAATCCTCCGGTTTAGACGTAGTCGATGCTACTTCAAGACGTAAATCCAAATTTCTTCCCAAAAATATGTGAGTTCATATTGTAACATTAAAATAATGTTTTCAAATAAATATTTGAGAATAAAATATCAATCGTAAATTGACGGATTGTCACAGCATTTACCCCTAAACAGGATCTTTGTCCTCAAAGATCATCTTACCTTACTACTCGCTTCTTATAGAGTTAAAGCCATGTGGGTATTTCCTCCACATTCGGTCTTTTCTCACAAGTGTAATTCATTTCAATACGCGAGCTTCATCAAACATAACTACGGGAATAAGATCAGGCTTAATGTTGACTTACTTTCTCTATCCATGATGTTCACGGGTTTTTGATGAATGCAACTTTTCGCCGATCTAAGCTTACTAAGAATAATCAGATGCTCACTTGATAGATATTCCATCAAATGCGATTTACGAAACGTAATTCACGCGGTTCTTGAAGTCCTAGGGTAGATCCAGCTTATATGCCTTTCAAACCAATCTTCTTACATCATCTCAATGGTCCCATACAACGGGGACTTATATCCCATGATTTGTCAGATCATGAATTCATTTTTCCAAGGTAAAAATTGTGGCATAACTTCGCTACCCATTTGGCACTTCAAGATATACTTTTCATATTCACATATCCTCTTGCCCATTACCGGCAATCAATAATCAGATCCTAATTTCAACAATCATTTCAGATTTCGCGGGTCGGGTATTTTGTAAGGTTAGGTTCGCCATCACAGGAAACCTTAAACCTAAAAGACATGTCCAACTCACAATGGGTGTATGTCGGATGTCTTCATCTCAACCCCTGCTTACAGATGTTCTAAGATTCAAATCCTAACAAGATTCGATCTCGATCCTAATACGATGATTATCAACGATAATCCCTCCAAAGGAAAACGATTATACGGTCTATTACCAAAGGTCATTCATTCAAACATAAAACAATACTTATATTACTTTGTATCGTTACTTTACCTCGTCCCTTCGATTTGGGATGGTACATAGTACTCTCATCAAGGTTCGTTCTCAATGAATTCTTGAGCAAATCTCTAGAATTTTGATGCGAAGCAAGGATCTTGATATAGATGATCGATACAGGCACGCTACGTTTACATAACTCTTTTGCATTTATCATTAACGAGAATGATATTAGCAGATTTGGTCAGTCTGTCGACGATGACCCAAATCGAATCAAATTCAGATGATGACCTTTGCAATAGCTAGACGTTTACTAATGTATGAGGCGATGTCTGCCTTCATAATTGCCATTAGTACAACTTCTTTAGACAAAGATACTTTTAGTCAAAAATGACATACATATAATACTTATACTTACAAATTCCAGTATAACTATATCTTACAATCCTCTATTTTTGGCAACCACAAGGGGTTTTTAAAACATTTAACGCTATCGGCTTCTTAATTTTAATGGTTCACATTATCCACGAACCCCTTTTTATTATTTATATTATCCTTCTTACAAACATCGTTTATTTTTATATTGTTCGGCAATTTATTTTGCACGTTCATTATTAGGAAATATATCCTATTTGGTTCTTTATCCTTTTTATATAATACGTCAGTATCTATATTCACTTCTCATGATGATATAATTATCATGTCCATAATTCACTCAGATATTCTTTCTATATTATGCGTCAGTAATTACGTTCACCTTTCTGATGAAATAAATATCACAACCGTATTTATTCAAATTTATTTCTTCATATCTTCTATGTTTTTGTTTCGTCTTTACCATCATTTTTATCCGTTTTACTCAATCCGTCGTCTAAAGCGTCGATAATTATCATAATTAATTAAATAGTTATTAGTTAATTTTTATGAAGCGTAAAAGTTTTAAATTTCCTAGTTCGACCAATTATATAAAATGTTCAAAAATAATTTGAATTTAATTAACAAGATTTTTGTTGAATTATCGAAAATATTTAATAAGATTTCGTAAATGTTCAAAAAACCTTTGTTTATACTTTGGTCAAAGTTTTCTTAGTTAAAAGGCAGAAATTATCGTTTTAAGTTTTCAGGTTATGATATAAATGGTTTTACTCAGTCCTCTTAAGTTATCTCGAGGTATACACAAACATTTACCCCTAAACAGAAGTTTAGTTAAATGGTTTGTGTATAAGGGAATAATCCCTTAAAATCCTTTGTTAAAACATTTGTCAAAACATATTTACATTTCTTTTTGGTAAAATCCAAAGTCTTAAAAGGGCTCTTAATTTTTGAAGAGTCAATTTATATTCCCATTGTCCTTTTAATCACATAGTCAAATAATGTAAAGGTTTAAGTCTTTAATCACATATCAGTTATTCAAGGTTCAGGTTTTAATTGTTCGGCCAATTCAGGGAAACCTATAATTTATTATTAACTCATCCTTATTCTTATATACAAACAAATAGTCCTTAATGATCACGAGCATGAATTTATCAAATTACAGCCTACACACGTGATTCACTAAATTTATGAATACTACATGTGCATCGGTCAATCCAAACGACATCACGTGAAACTCATAACGTTCATTACAATACCGGATGTAGTGATTGGAATACATAATCTTCTTCGTAGATGCGAAGTTGATAATAACCATGCCGTGGATCAAATCTTTAAAACATACGCTAGACGAACAAATCTTCCATTTCGAGTTATGGATATCGTTTTCGATTGTCAATTTACTCAGTCACAGTAATCTATAAATATAAGGAAAGATAACACCATAGCTCTTCAGGATGACAGGCTTGGTATAATAAAATCTTTCTCCGACAACTATCTCAGTTGTGCGGTAATTCCTTTAATTTAGATGGTGCTGACATACAGTGCACAAGCCACAGGTGCAGCACCAGGAATAGAATCAATACCAATTTAAACTTGCCTTAATGGCGAAAGTCTAGGTAGTTTACCAATAAATATCTCCTAAAGTTTTAGATAAGATAAACATCTTTTAATAAATACATACTAGGTTCTTTCTAGATTACAATATCTATAACTAAATCATAACCATTCACGGTAATATTTCAAGTCTTAATACAGGATATGGTCATCCACCAAGAATTATTTAGATCACTTTTGATAATCAGCATCTTATCATTTAGGGGGATTCTATTCGAGTTCCCATCAATTAAGACAATGTCGTCATGTCATAATCAATCAATCCATTCTACTGGCACTATCAACTTTCCAGTTTTGTTGCCGTCGATAAGATGTGAACTTCTCAAAAGACTAATAATAACTCATAATCCTTCACATGTTCAAGGATATCAGGAGACATAACTATCTTAAAAGAGTAAGGTCAACGCATAATCTACGCGAGAGAATTTCAAATCAGATTCAAACGAAAACATTTAATGAATATGAATATATCCCATGTTTTCATAATTTGAGTACGCATTCGAAAGCTCCTCGGATCGTTACCCAGGTCATTCAAATGAAATCAAATCATAAGAAATGATAAGAACGTCGAGACATCCAGTCGGGTATCAACACTCGGTAATCAGATTCTTTTCCTAAGAATCTCACTACGGGAGAATTGGACAAGAAAGAATTGTCAATTGTCAAATAAGACAATTTCCACAGATGAGTAAATTCGACTCAGAAGAATAGATGCTACAGGCACATATGTAGGTGTCCCTAACATTATGTCCTTATTTTTCACTTCTTGCAGATCCCATTAAAATTTAATCTTTCACAATCCTCAAAGAAAATGTAGTGTTTATTCATTAGTTTTATGGTGACTACTAATCAGTCTTGCATAGTCCATTCCAAATTGTATGTAGGCGCGCAACTATATACAATTTCAAGATCAACGATGCAATACTCAGTTCGTCAAAATTTTATCATCATGTTTATAATAAAAACATTTTCATGCTTAATTCTTAAATAAGAATCAAAAATAAATTTACAAAGATTTTCTTTATTATGAAAACAATTAAGTTTCCAAAGTGTCTCATAAACAACTTCATTTTGATATCAATCACTTATAAATCTCACTTTAAATAATCCATATAGTGATAAAATCCAATTTTTCTCAAGGGATACTGTTTTAACTTATAAAAACAATGAGTGATCTGCAAAAAGAGTGATGAAAGCTTGTTCACCAAGAATTAACTACGATATGATAGGAAATGAGCTTAGCCCATTAATCATGAGGTTCATGATCTCGATGGCACTCAAAAAGAATAATCCACAACGTAACTCGATTCAAGATGAGTACTTGTTCAACGGTTGCATCACTAACGCGAACATTAGGATGAAGAAAGAAAAGATAGATATCATCGATACATGTAGAATTTAGCAATCAAAGGTAGTCTTTTCATTAATCACAAACAAGTCAAAATTGTACCGTAACACATTACGCGTCACTATGTCATACAATTCTCAGAACTCATCCTACCAACTGATATCTCAGTTAAGTTAGGGATTCTTAAAAGATACCACAATGAATACTAATATACAAGAGTCATTAGGTGTCCTACCTGTCCCGGAAGATCCATCGGTCCCAATTCAGAAGAAGATTTCTTCAATTTATTTATTGGACACTGGGCATCCTCATCATTGGACAATGGCCTAGGAACAACCCTTAACACGGACCTACAATCATTTAAAACCTTATAATTCAATCACAAAACTTAACGATTCCCTCTTAACAATCTCATATTCCAATACAAGTTAAATTTTACTTTATTCAAGTTTCAATCAATTTTTATACTCAATTTGATATCCTACCTCATTATCCAATACTTACAACCTTATTCTTCGACCTTGTAAAGGCAATACAATCTCAATATAAATCAACACTTAATTTCCAATCCTATTAGCTCTTACAACAACAATTATCAAATGAGTCACTAATATTAAATGACTCGATCAGTCAATTAGACTTCTCGGAAAGGTATTAGTGGCATGAGGCTTTTGGGTAATGGTTCCAATGACAGCCTCAAGTGAAACATTCACCCTTTCGATTTCAAATTTAAGAATTGGATGACAACGAATCAGATGACATCTTTCCAGGTGATAACGTTTTGTCAAACTTCACTCTATAAGGAAAGATCGTCATGATATCGATATCATATTTAATCTCACCAATTCTTTTTAAACATCACAATCAACTAATATCTACATTTCTACGAATATCAACCATTTGTTGGGATCATAAATATCCACAACTTGGTTTAGATCTAGGATAGCTAGAATTCCTACGAGAATAGCTTCGATTAATTTACTAGGGGAGTTAGGGTTACTTGTGACAATCTACGTCGTATAAATACCTCGTATAAAAATCAAAATAATCATCAAACAATCATGTAATCAATTTACATCATATATATATAATCCAAGTATATATATATTAAAATAACACTTCTCAGTCTTTGCCTTGTCGGTAACTCGGGAATTCTTCGGCACCGTTATAGTCAAAAGATTTTTAGACATTTTTAGAAAAATGTTTTTAGTTAAAAGATTTTGAAAAGTTTTATTCAAAACCTTAGTTTTAAAAATCTTTCGTTCTCTATAACGAGAGCTCTGATACCAAACTGTAACACCCCCAAATTTATACAACATAGTACAGCGGAAGACTAGTTGGTGTTACGAGATATCACATTACTCACATCATAGACAACGCATAAAAACCGCGTCGTTTAATATTAAATCATTTCCATTCATAAACAACAACGTTACATCGGTCCCAAGTCATTACATTTCATACAAAAGTTTTACAAAGTGTTTGAATGGAAAAATATTGTTTAAGTGCGGGCCATGAATTCTTGTCGTCTTCCCGAGAATTACCTTCAAGTACCTGAGATAAGACATGTTAAAAGAAAAGGGTCAGCGATAACGCCGAGTGAATTCATAGAGTTTAATAAATTCCATCAATATAACTTTGGTATAAAATTAGTACCAAAAATCAATTCGTACAAATCATTGTAATAGGCCGTAAAATAGCCAAAATCATTTTATACAAATCTTTGTAATAGGCCATAAAATAGCCAAAGTCATTTTATACAAATCCTTATCAAAATCATAATATAGGCATTTGCCTTAAAAATTATTATACGAGCCAATGTCGTAAAAACATCATACAATACGTCTTATGACGTTGTATAAAATCAAATAAAAACCGTTATATGAATATGGTTACGAAAACCAAAACACAAACATAATATCAATAGTATGATCCTGTATTGCTAGTCAGGCAATACATCGTAATTCGGAGCGTCTAGTAATATTTTGGTGATTTGGATTATTATAAGCCGCATGACATTGTTACCTTACTAAACCAAAACGGGTAGCTAACCCGATACCAATTTTTCCCATCTAAAGTAGCGTGTCGTCACAAAGGTCACGCTATGGAAATCTTCTCATACATAAATTCGCTTACCAATCAATGTGGCACGACGGGGATCAACCGTCAAGGCACGAACTGGGGTGATCGTCCCCAAATAGTACTATTAAATGCATAAGCGTCTACCAACTCCCGGTAGTTCACAATTCATGCTAATGGGACTTTTAGTGACATAACCAAACTTTAATAATCCATTTTATTTCATCTATCGGGTCCATTAATCATTTATCGGGTCATACAATCGGGTCATTCAATCATTCGGGTCCAAAATCAATAAACAAACAATCGGGACAAATGGTGTCCTAATTTTATAAAAACTAACATGTTATCTCCCTCGCGGGTTTATAAAACATTTATAAAACATTTAAAAGAGTGCTAGGCTATGAACTCACGTTGATGTGGGAAGGCGGGTTGTCGGCAATTCGGACGTACGGTACGTGCTTCAATCACGGAAACCTAGACAAATAATACTCGGTCTTAGACGTTTGTCCAATGACTTTATAAAAATATCAATTATGTATACATATGATGATTATATATATATGATGATCAAGTGGGTTTACATATTCTCGTTTACTCCTTTTAGTGTTATATGTCGATAACTTTTTATATTAGTTTACTAGTCTTACCTGTTTACGTGTCTTAAGTCCAATAAGCTTATTATAAGTTATTTAACTTATTTTAATCCATTTTTTACCCATATTATCAGTATGTATACTTTCCAAGTTGGGCCTAAATGGGTTAAGCCCAATAGATTCTTTTTACAAGTTTTTATCCTATTTAGTCCATTTATTAGTCCAATATATTTATTTAACTTGTTAATGTCCGTATTTCTTATAGTTCGGGTTTTATCGGTTTTTACTTGTCTTAGTTACTTATACATCAGTATATAACTTTTATAAACTTTACATTAGACGGGTTTGGTCGTCTAAGTTTTATTTGATAAAAAACGTTAATTTCACGGCGATAGCCGAAAAAGTCGTAAAAATCAAGTTTATAGTTTTTATTACTTATAAATATTATTTTTACCACCATTTATCTAATTTACTCATTTAATTAACCTTTTATACATTTATATAAATAAGTTCTATAAGTTAGTGGGTTTATATTTTACCTTTTATACATTATAAAGTGAGTGCTTATATAATATTAATAAACATTATTTCCAAAATCTGATTTTTAACTTCACATTCACCATTTTTATCATATCTAGAGTTCTACAATGACTTAGAAGCTCATTTTTGGATGACAACTTCTTCATAATATGTGCTACATATAACTTAGTTATATCTACTACCCATTTTGAGTCTAAGTTGCCTTAACAGTCCCTACAAAACTGCTTATTCAGATTGTAACACCTAACTTGTTTTGATCATATCTCACTCATTATTTTGATTCCATTGCATGGCTAACTCTCACATGTGTATAACATCATCTACTTACTGTAAATAGATCAAACCATGCAATTTTATCAGTTCATCATTTAGTTATCTACTGTTTTTATACAGCCAACTAATTAGTCATGATTTTAGCTTCATTTCTTATGGTTATCATCATTTTTAAGCATGTTTATCAACACTTGATCCCCACACAACATTTTTATCATCATATATACATCATATACATATACAAAATGAAAGAAAATACATTTGTTCTTTATAAAATAATAAGAGAAAAATGTAGAGGATGATCTTCTTTACCAATCCAAGTGGATTTCTTGTTTTAGGAAGGCAAGAACTTGATGAACACAACAAGTATCATATGTTAGAAAATCAGCCCTAGGACACAAGAAAATCACCTCCAAAGTTGTTTAAATGGCCACCAAATGATCAAGGCTTCTAGGAAACACCTTAATAGGACTAGTAAACATGTGGTTTGTAACTAGAAAAGATCTAGAATGGTGTTTGTTGCTCTATTTGGGACGGCACAAAGGGAGGAGTTGAGAGAGTTTTTGGGTGGATTGCATGGATGGAAATGGTTAGAATGAAACCATTTGCTAGTTTTGTGCTAAGTGGGAAATGAGTTGGCTTAAAGTGTAAGCACAAGCTTACACTTGTGTAAGTTGTTGTTAGCTTGATGCCACCTATGTGTGGTGTGTCATTTTGCCGTCCCATATAAGCTAGTGGGATGGGGCAAAGTGTTTTGTCCCATCTCACTAGTTTACGGGAATTTCTCGATTCTAGTTTTCTCGATTTGCGTGCCCTCGGGTCGTTTTACGAAAAACGTTTTTATAAATTATGAATCACCGTCACAAAACGAATCCAATAAAAATTGTCTCATCAAAAACGGAGTTCGAAAACGTAAATACGTAATCCTAAGGTTTCCGGTTTAGTCGTAAAGGACGTTAAAATAAAATCGTAAGTCCTAATCTCTTCTCGTAAATTTGTGAGTTTATGAACCAACACAAAGTTAAAAACTCCAAAATAATATTTATGGATAAATTTATTTTCTGAAATGTCGGACTGTCACCAAGGACGGTGTATGTAAACGTAAGCACGTAATGTTGAATCCTCCGGTTTAGACGTAGTCGATGCTACTTCAAGACGTAAATCCAAATTTCTTCCCAAAAATATGTGAGTTCATATTGTAACATTAAAATAATGTTTTCAAATAAATATTTGAGAATAAAATTTCAATCGTAAATTGACGGATTGTCAGATCTTTCATTTAAAAGGATTGCATTAATCACTAAGTTTATTCTTTAATTTTAAAACAACTAGTATAAAATTGTTTTGGTCATAACTTGTTCATTTTTAGAGCTTTTTGGATGATTCAAAAGACTAAAATTATTTACTCGGAACGTACTTTTCAAATATTCAGAATGTATAGTCATGAAAGGTCAGTATCCTGGTCGAAATTATTGTACAAGTGTCGTGTTAAAGGTTGAGTTTGAATAGTAGTTTATTTTTTATAATTTGGGATGCACGGGATACCTAGTTTTTGAGTTGAGTTTTGAGTTCGTCAAGAGGGTTGTTTGTAGATTGTTTGAGTCACCTAGATTTGGGAGGTAATAATAAGTAAAAAAGATAAGATATAAATTATTTTGGAAAAGTCGATCTTTTGCACGGTTTAAATAATATGTCAAGGGGCGTAATACGTTTGTTGCCATTGGGTGTTTCTTGGATTATTTTTCATTGTGATGGGTCATTTTGAATTGATAAACGTTTTGGGTTTGAGTTTTCTTTTGAGTCTCATGGTTTTTGACTTGTTTTAACTGGTGCACGTGAAATGTCGTTAGTTATCCGTTGGTTTGATTCGTTGATTGTATCTGGTGGATTCAGGATGTAGTTTTGGTTTCGTATTGTTCGGGAGCGTTGAGGTAGTCGTATGAAAGACTTGGTCGCGCCTAAACGCTTAAGTAGGTGACCATGAGAGAACGGTCAGAATACCCTTAGTGGGGAGGAAAGAAGTTCGTAGACGAACTAGTGTGGTCATGAGGTCTCTTAGGAGTACTAAGGAGATGAATAGAGATTTGTGGGATACTAGCACAAATAACGCACCATAGAGAGTGTTGGAAGGGGATATAATACCTCAAAGGTATTTATGATTGTTCGTAGGGCATGTAAGTTTTCCAAAAATTTCCTGAAATTTAGTAGGTTTGCCTATTACTGTGAGGTAGAACCATAAATGGAGCAAGTAGGGGAGGTGAGAGGAGTTGTAGTTAGTGCCTTTCCAAGGCAAATCGTTGATGGAGGGATTTAAAAACAAGAGCTGTTAGAAATTGCAAGGAATGCCGGATAAAGGTTGAGTTGCCTGGTAGTAAATGTGATGTGGAAGCGGTTGAGTGGTCTAATAAGAGGAAGTATTGGCCTTACAGAATACGTGTAGATTTTCGCGAGTAGAACGAGGTAGAAATTCATTCGTATTGCCGCTGAGAGATGATGCAATGAGGACGTAATTGAAACTACTAAGGATGTTGTATGAACGCCTTGGGTTTACGGTTATGCATTTGGCTTCGCCAAAGCACTAGCGGTTTTCATGGAGTCAATGAACCGAGTGTGCATGAACAGGTATAAACAAGTTGTCATCAGGAGCATCGACGACATCTTGATCTACTCAAATCTTAGAAAGAGAGTGAGGCAAATTATGAGTTGGTTTGGAGTTGTTGGGAAGTTGGAAGAATTAATGGATATGTGAAAGACCGTCATAGGTCACTTTGTAAGGAAATTGGAATTTTTAAGTAGTTTGGGATACGGACTGAAGGGAGTTGATGAACATAATTGGACATGGGTCATTGATTTAGAGGTAGTTCGGAAATTCGTTAGCGATGGCTGAGTTTTCATATAATGATAGTTATCATACTAGAAGTCGATAAATGCCATTTGAGGCACGATATGAAAGGATAGGGTGAGTTGTCCCCATTGTGGAATAGGATTGGTAAAAGAGGCTACTAATGTGGTAATGGTGTTTGTGGTCAGAATGAGAGCAACAAGGGATGCTATGTAGAAAAGGAGGAAACCACTAGATTTAGTGACAAAGTTATGTAGGGAGTTTCACCCATAGTAACGGGTGGTATGATTTGGTAAAATGGAAGAGTGGATGTAGAGTTTTGTAGGTCCATTTATGATCTTTGGAAAGATCGGACCATTAGCTTATGAGCATAGAATTACCTGGGGGAAATGAGTTGTATACATGATACATTTCATGTATTGAGATTGGTAAAGGTTGTTTGAGAATGCATTTTGCATGTACGGTTATTTGGGACTTGTGTTAATAAGAGTCTTTGTTTTATCAAAGAGTCATCTGTGAGATTTATTGACTGTGAGGTCAAGAGTTTGGCAATGAGTTTAATTTTTTTTTTTGTATATGTGGTATTTTGAAACTTGAACTAAAGTTCACGTGGAAATGAGGGGAGTTCGTTTAGAACAAGTATCCTCATGTGATTTTTTGGTTGTGTGTTGATCCTAAGGAGTAAATCTCGGGACGAGATTTCTATTAGGAGGGAGTGATGTGACAACCCTGGTTTTGAGGTTCGTCACTTAGTTTTATTTGTGCTAGTTACGTGTCTTTACGTGTTTATGTGCTTATTGGTGTGTATAGATTATGGTTTGGATATCGTTTCCGGTACGGGGTACCTTGTGAGTGAAACGATGTGTGATGATTTCATGTTCATGAGTTCACATGGTAGTGACTATGAAGTGAGATGGTGTTATTTGGTGGTTTTACGTATACGTATATGTATTATAGAAAATCGTATTTTTACGATTTACGGTTTAGCGTTTAGAGGTCTCGGATGAGGAAAATGGTCATATGGATATTTTTCGGGATGGTTTTAAGTCATTTAGGACTAGTTATAAAGTTTATTTCAAAATTTGAGATTTTTTTTAAAAGTGTATATTTTACGTCTTTTACGGTAAAACGCGTAAATTTGACTAGTTTTATGGTTTTGAGGTTTTGGAGGCTTTAGGAGCTGAAATAAATTAAGGAAAATTAAGGTAATATTATTAATACAAATATTAATAATAAAAAGGAAAAAAAACGAAATTAAATGGGTATAGGTCGGTTATGTGAAAAAAAAAAGAAAAGAAAAGGGAAAAAAGGGAAAAAGGGAACCGGGCTTTTGTACATGGGCCAAGGACTTGTTAAGAAAGTATATAAAGTCTTTTTATTAATCAAAACACTCATAAAATCCTTGGAGATCAAGGTTTGGTCGGCATAAATGGTGGTTTTAGGGTTCTTCATTAATTTTTCTTCTTTCAAAAAATTCTAAGGTAAAATCTTTAATACTCTTTTCAATTAAATTGTTTAATGTTTTCTTTAATCATCTTATGATGGATTTAGGTTAGGGTTTAATTTAATAACAGTAAATTAATGTTATAATAATGAGTTCATAATGATTAAATAAATTAGGGCTTGTAATTAGAGGGATTAGGGTTAATTAATGTGGTTGATTTTGTTAAACCCGTTTTTAAAAACTGGGCAGAGTTTGTGTCAATTGTTTTGATCATATCGGGAGTTCTATAAACTCTTATTTTACGATCCAAGTACCCCTGGAAAGATATTTGAAGTGGCTTTCCAATTCAAGAAACGAGAACTAAATTGGATGTCGGGAAGTGGGTCAAAAACAGGTTACAACAGTCGGAGGACAAAACAGTTTTGAATTCAGCCTGTTTTCTTTTTTAAGTTTTGGGTTGTTTGGGGTACTTAGGTTTGCATTGGGATCTTCTCACAAACGTGAGAGATGGTTTATATATTGTAGTAAGTATCTTCACTTGGGCTAAGGTTGTGGTTTAGGTTAAGACCCCTTAATGGTAACAAACTTTTAGTTCGTTTAAAATAAGGAAATCTGGAATGACAAAAGTAGATATATGTATATCGGGGACTTAACAGTAGCTTTAAGGTTAGGTCAAGTGGGAGGTGTTAGCCAACATATTTAAGGGTATGAATATTATATTTACAGAAACCATGGGTATGTTTAAGTGGACGTTTGACTTAAAGTTTTGAGACATAAAAACTGGGACTGTTTTGTGTAAAATATGAACGGGATAGTTATTAAACTTAATCAAGTTAAGGACTTGTTAGGGAAGGTTAATGGGATGGTTAGAGCTTATCAATGAGGTTTTTATATGGGAATAGACTAGATTTCCATCATAGGTTGATGAGCCATCTTAGTGATAGGTTCGTGTATTGATTTCGTGTTTTTAGTTTGTTAGCTTGTTGCTAGTGCGAGGACTTGTGAAGAAGCTACCAGGTGAGTTTCATAGTCCCATGTTTAATATTGTTTTTGACTTCCAGATGGGATGGAAGAGACACTGTGTTGAATTATTTTCTAAATTAATGCTGTGAATGTTTTAAGGTTTGAGATGGACTTGTGTGTACATTTATGTGATTAACTGCTATGTGATTCTTGTTTGTGTGTGATCTGGATTGGAAAGGTACATAGGTGTATGGGAGCCTATGAGACCTATGGTTAATGATAAGGCGTGATGCCTTGGAAATTGTGATTGTTGGTAAGGCGTGATGCCTTGGAAATTGTGATTGTTGGTAAGGCGTGATGCCTTGGAAATTGTGATTGTTGTTAAGGCGTGATGCCTTGGAATTGTAATGATTGATTGAACTTGAATGCTAGTTGTTAGTACATGATTGTAGCGCATTGTCCATATGTTTATTGGTTTATGGTATTCACAGCTTATGACTTGTCTTGTGTTGGAGTCTAAACCTATGACTCTCACCAACTTTATGTTGATGTGTTTTAGTGTCTCTTTCAGGTGATGTTATGGTTAAGCTTGAGAACATAAGTGGCTAGGATTTGGAGAGCGTAGGATATGCATTTAGAAGGAGATTTCCTTCTTAGATTCTTTTTCTTGTTTTATAAGTGATACTGTTGGCACCTATAGGTTTGATTTGTTGTGTTATTTGTTTGTCTTGGGTAAGAGGTAGGACTGTTATCTACTTACCTAGATACCTGCATTTGATGAGATATTGTCATGACTTTTGTGTCACCATTTTATGACATTTCTTATTTCATATAGTTATCTCTATAGACACGCCATGTTGTGATGATATCCATACGTCGCACCCTATATTCCGCCATGGTGGGGTGTGACAGATAAGTGGATCGTTACATGTATTTATGGTGTGTCATAAAAGCATAAGTTAAATGTCCTAAAACATTAACTGATCATAAAGGAAATACCGGAAACAAACATCAGTAATCCAAACATAAGCTCAAAACATGAAAAGTAAATACTGGAGGAAAGGACTAACAATGTCCAAATAAGTAGAATAAATTAAGAAGTGCATAAAGTAAGAAGTCTCGATAGCTTCCATCCAAATGAACATGCTCTCAGAATCCTAAGAGCGACCTACCTGCCGTTAGAACATGAAAGAAACTACGGCTGAGCATAACGCCCAGTGAACGGATATAAAGCATGATAAGAAATACTGAAATGAAGTAGATGATAAAATACTGAAGCTGTAAGACTGATAAGTAAGGTTGTAGTGAAATCTGTGTATAATCTGAAAAGTCTGATTTAGAAATAATAAAGCTGAACTGGTATCTGTTAAATCTAAAATTTTAATTGCCAAGAGCTTATATAGGTCATGTGCTGAAACAACCGTTGCATGAATAACTAGAGGGGTGACCTCGTCATGCTGTAGAGGGGTGACCTCTAAATAAATGTGCTGGGTGGAGGGATCAACTCCAATGTGAAGGGTGTAGAGCACACACCACAATCACCTGCTGAACTATAAACTAAAAGCCTTGGATGCATCCATACGCCCCACTAATAATACTGATAAAATGGCCAAGCTGAGCTGAATGGGACGCTACAAGATATCACTCTCCTATAGGTGAGTCATGACACCGGTGCCTCAAGTGTATTGGTTACAGTACCTCCGTAACTAATACAACTAACTCGTCATGCTTGTATATAAGGCTGAGGCAATATCTTACTTCTTAAAATAATTTCTGATAATTTATAACATATATTAAGGAAAACATTTGGCTGCAAACGGGGAACCCTAATCATGCATAGAAAGGAAGCCCTTACTGAAAGAACGGGAAATCCGTACCTCGTGTCCAGTAATGAGATAAGGATAAAAGCTGAAAGATCTACTCCGACTTCACGGTTACAACATACATAACAGACACGAATGAGTTAACTGATTACTGTTTACTATTACTGATTCTCATATGTTCTTTGTTTAATTTATTTTATTCTTGTATTACAGTTTATGTATAATCTGATTAATCTTATTGTCTGGTGTATTTCTGATAAACCCGACTGTTCTTAAATGTTTACTCATTAGTATATACCTTGTATTTCTGGTTACTGTGTATTATACTGTGTTCTAATATTCACGATATTACTATAAATAGTAACCTGTTATAAATAGAAAGTTTCCTAAAATAGAAAGATTTCCAAATTAGTTTTCTTGAAATTTAAATCATAAAATAAATCACATGTTTATAAATAATTAAAAGGGATAAAACAAAATCAATTAATTTTACTAATTAAATTAATAAAATCAACACTATATAATTATTTTATAAAACTTATTTATAACTCAATTTAATTAGACTTAAATAATTACTTGTATTTATTATTACTCGTGATCCTGAAAACCCGAGTCAAACTCTTCTCGAGACACCCATGTCTCGGGTTTAACCAAACCGGGCCCACCACGACCCACATCGTGGTCCCCCTTTCTGACGTCACACCAATAGTAGCCACTGGCCTAGTGCAGTTGCTACTGTCCTCATAGTGGTTCCCATAATTTATTATTTGTTCCCACTGCTTGTGTTATAGTTCCCAACGTTAGTGTTATATTCCCACTGTTTTATAAACCAAATACTCCTTTAACGCCTGTACCTACTATTTGGGTTGTTGTTGTTGTTCGCTAAGCCAAACACCCATGTTGGTTAATGACACCCGCTGATTACAAATCCAAACACCCTTCATGGTTTTGGGTTGCGGTTGAATATACAACACCACCACCGAGACCCTGCTGTGGTCTCGGCTGGGTTAAAACAGCCACACACCGAGACCCATTTGTCTCGGTTTCCGTGAAGCTAAACAAACCCCAACCACCATGATTTGATCTATTTCCAAGTTTCATTATTCAGATCATTTGTTCTTGAATTAACTGTGACAACCGTGGTTTTGAGGTTCGTCACTTAATTTTTTTTTGTGCTAGTTACGTGTCTTTACGTGTTTATGTGCTTATTGGTGTGTATAGATTGTGGTTTGGATATCGTTTCTGGTACGGGTGTAACACCCCCAATTTCGGGTCATAGCAGCGGAAGGGTCATTGGGTGTTACTATCATGGTTCAACCTTAATATCATAGAAAACGCCTCTAAATGAGTGGTTTTAATAAAACATACATCCATTCATTTGTTTAAAGATAAAACAGTTCACACACGGTCCTAAATAGTTTTAAAGTTTACACAACCAACCAAACAATAAAGGTTTCTTAGAATGGACATAGTGTAGAAAAGCGGGCCAAAACGTTTTAATTAAGCAAGCTGCGTGAAACCACCTTCCTTGAGTGCCTTCTTCATGGACCTGAGATAAAACATTCTATAAAGTCAACAAAAATGTTGAGTGAATCTATAGAGTTTAAAATTAAATAAACGAACACAAGTATTCTGAATAAACCTTCCGTGGTAGACAATCATGTGGATCAGACATAATTATCGTTGTTATTTCATAAGTCTCGTGAAATTGAACGTTAACATATATTATTTCAGCCCAACACACCTAGCCAAGTGCGTATATTTCTCTTATACAATTGCATCCGATGTTTCATTACTGGTGCATCACAACACCACGCGATAGCTAGTCGCGACCGGACTGGGTGTCACCCCGATAGATCTATCCATAGTATTAGCGTTCCTTTCGATTAACAATTCACGATTCATGGGTCTTTTCAGGCTAAACAAACTTGTATAACAACTTTCATCTAAGCATACAATCGGGTCCTTTGTGTTCAATTTTAAAAGAAAGAGGGTTTACCACAACTTCTCGTTGTACCCTTCATTTATTAATAAATGTTTTTCCAATAATAAGGGTTTCCAAAACTTCTCGTCGTACCCCTTTTGTTTAATAAAACAAGCATGTTATCCCCCTCGCGGGTTTTATAAAACAAGTAACATATCAAAGCGAGGCTATAGACTCACCTTGGTACGTTAGTAGTAATGTGACGATCGCCGACGATTTGTGATGCCCGTTAAACACGAAGACCGCAACCTACCAAATAAGGCGCGTTCGTTAATAAACGACTCAAGTATAAATAATACTTAAATAATACGAAAGTCAATTTCAAATAACCATGAAAATCCCGAAAATTAAAAATATAAGTGTACTTCTTTACCCTTTTTATTCAACACTATTTCTTTTAAAAACTTGCACTCTCGACATTGACCCGTCATAAGACGCCAAGTCAACGCAAGTCAAACCATCATTTTACTTCCCTCGGACCAGTAACTAAGTCATTTACATAATGAATTAATATTTGGGTAAGTCACCATGTCCAATAGTGAATACTCAACTCACGCCATACAAGTATTGAACTACGTGTCCAAAATACCAATCAGCATGTACACTCCAAATGTACACACCAATCTAACCTATCTAGACTTGTCCGATTTCGACGAAACTTGGTGACAAACTCACACATAATATGAATAAGACTCAGTTTAAGTTTCATTCAAAAATATTACTTCTAAGACCTTCTGCCCGACACACCTTCGTGTTATAAAAACCGGACAGTTTTACGCCTTCGACTTGTAAAACCATTTTGACTTATCTAAACAATTCTGTTTGCAAAACCGACACTCGGGTTTGAAAATAGACTCATGACCTGAGTTTTAGCAACTTACAACAGTCCTTGATCATTTTTAAAACTCATTTTATAGTCCCCGAGATTCGATCCAAATATCGACAACAATTTTCGGATTGTGCCGATACCCGTCTCCCGGTACACAAATACTAAAAGTAGCATAACTTTTCGCTCGTAATGAGTTAGAAGCTCTACTTTAGCTCAAATCGAAGCTAACGAAATTCTCTACGACCCTATCTTATTAGTTTACCATGTTTATTACAGTAACTATTTCAAAAATAGCCTTAAATTTACTGCCTAAAATTGACCATGTAAAAATCATACCAAAACAAATTTTCAACCCATTCCATCAATTCCTATGGTCCTAATATCATCCTAATATCATACTAACACATCTAACTAACTCATAACATCCTCAAATTTAATCTCACAAAAATTAAATAAATAAAAACCTTACATGCAACAACAACCCACTACTAATATAATAATATTAACACATCCATCACCATAAAAATGGATCAAACATGATGTTTATCATCAAAAATTGAAAATAAAAATTAAGTGGATGCATGTGGGAAAAATTTATACCAATATGAAGATCTTTGAATTTCCAAGATGGGTCTTGAATTGGATTTGGAAGATTCAAAGTAAAAATTGATGAAAATTGATGTATGTATATGGGGGGGGGGGGTGGACGGCAATGGTGAAGAACAAGAGAGAGAGAGTTTAATTTTTTTTTAAATGAATTTTTAAATGAAAATGGTTAGTGGAAAATGTTTAAATAGTCCAAAGGTAGGGTAGTTTTTGTCATTTAGGCATAGTTTTGGTACAAAATTGCAAGTAAATAGTTTAGAAGGTAGAAAATGTAAATTGTAGATTTTAAAAATATTTACGGGGCTCGGGTTTCGTAAAAATACTTTTCAAAAGTTAAAACGCTTGAAAATATAATAACAAAGCTTCGACAAGACTTAAAACGCAATTAAATCGAAAATGTTGAAAATATAAAATATCGAGACAATCGATAATAAAACGTACATTTTTGGGCATCCGTCGGTATCGCGATCACTAATAGTTATCGTCATTCGTTAAAACGTAAAACACGAGAAATAAAGATTAAATATAATAAAAATCACTTTTATGATTATTTGAGAATATAATATCGATACCTAACATATTCCTTGTCGGTTTTCATCTAATCGACATTCTTACGCTAGTTTTAAGTCATAACCTTCTCGGTTAGTCGATAATTTAAAATTCTCATTAAAGCAAACACGTAATACGTAATAGTCGAGATTAAAATAACGACCTGAAATTGACGGATTGTCACATCATCCCCACCAAATTAGGATCTTCGCCCTCGAAGATCAACTTGCGCTCTTGCCCGATCGCTTGTTGAAATCAAAGAGATGAGGGTAATTCTTCCACATTTGGTCTTCTCGTTCCCAAGTATACTCCGGTCCTCTCCGAGAGTTCCATCGAACTTTGACAATAGGTATTCGGCTTTGCTTCAATTGCTTGACCTCGCGATCCATGATCTCGATTGGTTCTTCAATAAAGTGCAACTTTTTATCAACCTTAACCTCGTCTAACGGTATAATGAGTTCTTCATCGGATAAACACTTCTTCAGATTCGACACATGAAAAGTGTTATGAATCCCATACAGTTCTTGTGGTAGTTCAAGTTGGTATGCCACGGGTCCTACTCTAGATGTAACCTTGAATGGTCCGATATAACGAGGACTCAACTTCCCACGTTTTCCAAATCGTACCACCCCTTTCCATGGTGATACCTTTAGCATAACCTTATCTCCCACGTTAAACTCCAATGGTTTTCTTCTCACATCCGTATAACTCTTCTGTCGGCTTCGAGCAGACAACAACCTATTCTTGATTTGCACAATCATATCCGTTGTCTCTCTAATCAGATCTGGTCCAGTGAGTTGGGCATCTCAGACCTCACTCCAGCTAACGGGTGATCTATATCTTCTCCCATAAAGTGCTTCAAAAGGTGCAGCTTTAATACTCGCGTGATAACTGTTATTGTACGAAAATTCGGCCAAATGTAAGTGCTTATCCCAGCTACTTCCAAAGTCTATCACACAAGCACGTAGCATATCCTCCAAAGTTTGGATTGTTCTTTTGCTTTGCCCATCAGTTTGCGGATGATAGGCTGTGCTCATATCCAAATTGGTTCCTAACGAATTTGGAAGTGATCTCCAAAATTCAGAAGCAAAACGATTATCTCTATCGGAAATAATCGAAATAGGAACACCATGCTTGCACACGATTTCCTTCATATAAATAACGGCGAGTTTCTCCAAACCAAATCTCTCGTTGATTGGAATAAAATGAGCGGATTTAGTTAAACGATCGACAATAACCCAAATTGCATCGAACCCAGACGGTGTCCTTGGGAGTTTTGTGATGAAGTCCATCGTAATTCGCTCCCATTTCCAGACTAGAATTTCAGGTTTGACAAGTAATCCTGACGGCTTCTGATATTCAGCTTTCACTTTTGCACATGTTAAGCATTTCGTGACGTATGTTGCAATATCAGCTTTCATATTCGGCCACCAGTATAACTTTTTCAAGTCTTGGTACATTTTGTCCGATCCAGGATGAATGGAATACTTGGACTTATGAGATTCTAACATAATCAAGTCTCTCAGTCCACCATATAATGGTAACCAGATTCGACCTCTCAAACATTTGATACCATCGGCTCGCGTCTCAAATGTTTCACCGTCTCCTCTAAATCTTTCGGCTGCAATATTTTCCTTCTTGCACGCTTCGATTTCTGCGTTTCGAATCTGCTCAGGTAAGTCATTATGAACTGTCACTACCAAAGCACGCACTCGAATCGGTTTCTCCCTTTCCTTTCTACTTAACGCGTCAGCTACCACGTTCGCCTTTCCTGGATGATAACGAATTTCGCAGTCGTAATCACTCAAGAGTTAAACCCATCGGCGTTGCCTCATATTCAGCTTCTTTTGATCCAATATGTATTGTAGGCTTTTATGATCAGTGAATACTATACACTTCGTACCATACAGATAATGTCTCCAAAGTCGCAGAGCAAAAACCACAGCGCCCAATTCCAAGTCATGGGTAGTGTAGTTCTCCTCATTCTTCCTTAATTGTCTAGAGGCATATGCGATCACCTTTTCACGTTGCATAAGAACAGCATCGTATCCTCGAAGAGATGCATCACAATAAACAACAAAGTCTTCACTTCCTTCAGGTAACGATAAAATCGGCGCACTACAGAGTTTCATCTTCTGGGTTTGGAAAGCTTCTTCTTCATCATCGCCCCACACATACGGCTTATTCTTCTGAGTCAACTTAGTTAATGGTTTCGATATCAAAGAGAATCCTTCAATAAACCTTCGGTAATAACCAGCCAAACCTAGAAATTGTCGTACTTAAGTTAGAGTAGTCGGGGCACTCCAATTCTTGATGGCTTCGATCTTTGCAGGATCAACATGTACTCCACTTTTATCAATCACATGTCCGAGAAATTGTAGAGAATTAAGCCAAAAATCACACTTTGAGAACTTAGCGTACAACCTTTCGTTCTTTAACAAGTTCAAGATAATCCTTAAGTGTTTGGCATGCTCTTCATTGCTCTTGGAGTAGATTAGAGTATCATCTATGAAAACGATCACGAATTTATCAAGTTACGACTTACAAATGCGATTCATTAAATCCATGAATACAATAGGTGCATTAGTCAAACCAAAAGGCATAACCAGAAACTCATAATGACCATAACGAGTTCTAAACACCGTAATAGGAATATCTTCCTCACGTATGCGAAGTTGATGGTAACCAGAACGAAGATCAATCTTGGAGAAAACACGAGAACCTTGAAGTTGATCGAATAAATCATCAATTCTTGGAAGCGGATAACGATTCTTGATCGTTAGCTTATTCAGTTCTCGGTAATCAATACACATACTAAATGAACCATCTTTCTTCTTAACGAATAAGACAGGAGCTCCCCAAGGTGACGAACTCGGTCGTATAAAACCCTTATCAGATAACTCTTGCAATTGCACAGATAACTCCTTCAGCTCGGATGATGCTAAACGATATGGCGCACGAGCCACGGGTGCAGCACCAGGAATTAGGTCAATTTGGAATTCTACTTGCCTTGGAGGCGGAAGTCCAGGCAAATCTTCCGGAAACACTTCAGGAAAGTCACGGATAACAGGTACCTCTTCAGCACGTTTCTCCTTCGATTCCTTCTCCACTACTTTAGCTAGGAATAACTCACAACCTCTTTCGATATACTTACGAGCCTTAATGCACGAAACGATTTTCAGTCATGAATTACGTTGATCACCTTCGATAACCATGGTCTTGTCATCCAAGGGAATCCTAACTCTCTTTTCTCCACACAAGATAGACGCGTTATACTAGGATAGCCAATCCATTCCGATATCAAAACTTCCCAATTCGACAATCATCAAGTCTATTTTGAAAATACGGTTCAGAAGATTAAGAGAACATCCTAGGAGCGCACGATTGGTACTCACTAATTTACCATAAGCTAGTTCTACCTCATAACTCGCGTCTAATTCGACCGGTTTGATATCAATTAAGGTACTAAAACTTGTAGACACAAAGCTTTTGTCCGTACCAGAATCAAATAAAGCTGTAGCATAACGGTTGTTCAGTAAAAACGTACCAGTGACAACTTTCGGGTTTTGCTTGGCTTCGGCTTCACCCAACTGATAAGCTTTTCCCTGGTTATCTCCACCACGTGCATTCTTTGGAGGTTGAGGGCATTGGTTCCTCATGTGACCTTTACCTTGGCAGTTAAAACACGTCACTCCCTTCTTTCCTGGTCCCCAACAGTCTTCAGTCTTGTGACCTAACTTGTTGCACTTCCCACACTTAGCACACTCACCAGTATGAGACTTCTTTCAGCGTTGACATCTGGTTCCCTTATCAGCAGATGCAGTTTCAGTCATCGCATTAGCATTACCCCTCCTTCGGTTTTGATTCCTATTGTGAGATTGACGATTATCACCACGATCATCACTATCATTTTCAGCTCTTCTTTTATTACCTTTAGAAACACCATCAGCCTTGTCTTGGATGATTTGACCCATTAGTTGGTAGGCCATACGAACAGCTTCATCAATATTGGCAGGTTTAGATGAGGTCACATCACTACGGATGTTGGTAGGTAAGCCTCGAATATACTGCTCCACCTTCAAGTATTCTGGGTTAACTTTGTTTGGAAAAAGTAGAGCAAGTTCATGGAATCTGTTTGTGTATCCATCAATGTCAGTACCCTTCAGTCTCAGCTGATATAGTTCCTGTTCTAACCTCCGAATAACACTCCTTGGACAGAATTCCTCAGTCATCCACCTTCTTACTTCAACCCATGGTGTAGCATAAGCAGCATCCATACCCATTGATGCCATTCTTCCATTCCACCAAGTTAATGCTCGCCCTTGAAGAGTAGCAGAGGCAAACATCACCTTGTCTCCTTCCTCACTTCTGCTAAATCGGAACACGGATTCCAATTTCTCAAACCATTGCATTAACCCAACAACAACTTCAGTACCCTTAAAAGTTGGAGGTTTGCATTTCATGAACGAGGTATAATTACACTTCTTGTTTTCAGGAATCACTGGTCTATCAGCATCACCAGTTCCAGCATCAGCATTGCCAGCTCCAGTATTACCAGCTCCAGTATTATCGGCTCCAGTGTTACCAGCTCCAGTAGTGTCATTTCTAGTATTACCAGTTCCAGTATTGCCAGCTCCAGTATCGCCAGCTCCACCAGATCCACCAGCTCCACCAGATCCACCAGCTCCACCGGATCCACCAGATCCACCAGCTCCACCAGATCCACCGGCTCCATTATTCATATTTTCCATAAATGCATTCATAAATATCTGAAATTGATCAGCTACTATAGCACGTAACTGAGTCTCAGTCAATTGTTTTGGCGGCATGATCCTGTTACACAATTCACATCAAAATGAGTATTCATTCAACGCTTGTGATAACAAAACATGAATAACCCATAAAATAAGAATAGATAGATGAAAAGAAACAAGAATGGATGATAGAACAAAGAGTAGAATTTAGACAAGGAACGAAGATTCACGAGGAATGAGTCAAAAGACAGGGATTTCTATTGTGACAATCAGCGTCGTTTGTAAATCACGTATTAGTATTATAATAATCAATTAATTAACATTTATAAATAAATAAATGTAATCCATTATGCTTTAAGCATAAATAATAATTAAATATGTATAACATATATATATATATACTTTTCTTATTCTCGTCCATTGGCAACTCGGACGTTTCGCTTGCAGATGTTATAGTCAAAAGATTTCAAAATTTTATTTTTGGAAAATCTTTTCGTTCTCTATAACTTGGGCTCTGATGCCAATCTATAACACCCCCAATTTCGGGTCATAGCAGCGGAAGGGTCATTGGGTGTTACTATCATGGTTCAACCTCAATATCATAGAAAACGCCTCTAAATGAGTCGTTTTAATAAAACATACATCCATTCATTTGTTTAAAGATAAAACAGTTCACACACGGTCCCAAATAGTTTTAAAGTTTACACAACCAACCAAACAATAAAGGTTTCTTAGAATGGACATAGTTTAGAAAAGCGGGCCAAAATGTTTTAATTAAGCAAGCTGCGTGAAACCACCTTCCTTGAGTGCCTTCTTCATGGACCTGAGATAAAACATGCTATAAAGTCAACAAAAATGTTGAGTGAATCTATAGAGTTTAAAATTAAATAAACGAACACAAGTATTCTGAATAAACCTTCCGTGGTAGACAATCATGTGGATCAGACATTATTATCGTTGTTATTTCATAAGTCTCGTGAAATTGAACGTTAACATATATTATTTCAGCCCAACACACCTAGCCAAGTGCGTATATTTCTCTTATACAATAGCATCCGATGTTTCATTACTGGTGCATCACAACACCACACGATAGCTAGTCGCGACCGGACTAGGTGTCACCCCGATAGATCTATCCATAGTATTAGCGTTCCTTTCGATTAACTACTCACGATTCATGGGTCTTTTCAGGCTAAACAAACTTGTATAACAACTTTCATCTAAGCATACAATCGGGTCCTTTGTGTTCAATTATAAAAGAAAGAGGGTTTACCACAACTTCTCGTTGTACCCTTCATTTATTAATAAATGTTTTTCCAGTAATAAGGGTTTCCACAACTTCTCGTCGTACCCCTTTTGTTTTAATAAAACAAGCATGTTATCCCCCTCGCGGGTTTTATAAAACAAGTAACATGTCAAAGCGAGGCTATAGACTCACCTTGGTACGATAGTAGTAATGTGACGATCGCCGACGATTTGTGATGCCCGTTAAACACGAAGACCGCAACCTACCAAATAAGGCGCGTTCGTTAATAAACGACTCAAGTATAAATAATACTTAAATAATACGAAAGTCAATTTCAAATAACCATGAAAATCCCAAAAATTAAAAATATAAGTGTACTTCTTTACCCTTTTTATTCAACACTATTTCTTTTAAAAACTTGCACTCTCGACATTGACCCGTCATAAGACGTCAAGTCAACGCAAGTCAAACCATCATTTTACTTCCCTCGGACCAGTAACTAAGTCATTTACATAATGACTTAATACTTGGGTAAGTCACCATGTCCAATAGTGAATACTCAACTCACGCCATACAAGTATTGAACTACGTGTCCAAAATACCAATCAGCATGTACACTCCAAATGTACACACCAATCTAGCCTATCTAGAATTGTCCAATTTCGACGAAACTTGGTGACAAACTCACACATAATATGAATAAGACTCAGTTTAAGTTTCATTCAAAAATATTACTTCTAAGATCTTCTGCCCGACACACCTTCGTGTTATAAAAACCGGACAGTTTTACGCCTTCGACTTGTAAAACCATTTTGACTTATCTAAACAATTCCGTTTGCAAAACCGACACTCGGGTTTGAAAATAGACTCATGACCTGAGGTTTAGAAACTTACAACAGTCCGTGATCATTTTTAAAACTCATTCTATAGTCCCCGAGATTCGATCCAAATATCGACAACAATTTTCGGATTGTGCCGATACCCGTCTCCCGGTACACAAATACTAAAAGTAGCATAACGTTTCGCTCGTAATGAGTTAGAAGCTCTACTTTAGCTCAAATCGAAGCTAACGAAATTCTCTACGACCCTATCTTATTAGTTTACCAAGTTTATTACAGTAAGTATTTCAAAAAAAGCCTTAAAGTTACTGCCTAAAATTGACCATGTAAAAATCATACCAAAACAAATTTTCAACCCATTCCAACAATTCCTATGGTCCTAATATCATCCTAATATCATACTAACACATCTAACTAACTCATAACATCCTCAAATTTAATCTCACAAAAATTGAATAAATAAAAACCTTACATGCAACAACAACCCACTACTAATATAATAATATTAACACATCCATCACCATAAAAATGGATCAAACATAATGTTCATCATCAAAAATTGAAAATAAAAATTAAGTGGATGCATGTGGGAAAAATTTATACCAATATGAAGCTCTTTGAATTTCCAAGATGGGTCTTGAATTGGATTTGGAAGATTCAAAGTAAAAATTGATGAAAATTGATGTATGTATATGGGGGGTGGACGGCAATGGTGAAGAACAAGAGAGAGAGAGTTTAATTTTTATGTTAAATGAATTTTTAAATGAAAATGGTTAGTGGAAAATGTTTAAATAGTCCAAAGGTAGGGTAGTTTTTGTCATTTAGGCATAGTTTTGGTACAAAATTGCAAGTAAATAGTTTACAAGGTAAAAAATGTAAATTGTAAATTTTAAAAATATTTACGGGGCTCGGGTTTCGTAAAAATACTTTTCGAAAGTTAAAACGCTTGAAAATATAATAACAAAGCTTCGACACGACTTAAAACGCAATTAAATCGAAAATGTTGAAAATATAAAATATCGAGACAGTCGATAATAAAACGTACATTTTTGGGCATCCGTCGGTATCGCGATCACTAATAGTTATCGTCATTCGTTAAAACGTAAAACACGAGAAATAAAGATTAAATATAATAAAAATCACTTTTATGATTATTTGAGAATATAATATCGATACCTAACATATTCCTTGTCGGTTTTCATCTAATCGACATTCTTACACTAGTTTCAAGTCATAACCTTCTCGGTTAGTCGATAATTTAAAATTCTCATTAAAGCAAACACGTAATACGTAATAGTCGAGATTAAAATAACGACCTGAAATTGACGGATTGTCACAACGGGGTACCTTGTGAGTGAAACGATGTGTGATGATTTCATGTTCATGAGCTCACATGGTAGTGACTATGAAGTGAAATGGTGTTATTTAGTGGTTTTACGTATACGTATATGTATTATAGAAAATCGTATTTTTACGATTTACGGTTTAGCATTTTGAGGTCTCGGAAGAGGTATTTAGTCACGGGAATATTTTTCGGGATGGTTTTAAGTCATTTAGGACTTAGTTATAAAGTTTATTTCAAAATTTGAGATTTTTTTTAAAAGTGTATATTTTACGACTTTTACGGTAAAACGCGTAAAAATTGACTAGTTTTACGGTTTTGAGGTTTTGGAGGTTTTAGGAGCTGAAATAAATTAAGGTAAATTAAGGTATTGTTAATAACATAATATTAAACAATAAAAAGAAAAAAAAAACGAAATTTAATGGATATGGAAAGGGTATAGACGGTTGGAAAAGAAAAAAAAGGAAAAAAGGAAAAAAGGAGAAAAAGGAAATATTGTATTGGGCTAGGATTAGTATGGTAATTATATAAAGACTTTTATTAACTAAAAACACATCATAATCCCCTGGAGATCAAGCTTAGGTCGAATTTAAAGGAGAATATTAGGGTTCTTCATAAAATTTTGGGGTTTTCATAAATCAAAGGTAAATATTCAAATCCCTTTTTAATTTAATTGTTTTTATATTTTGTTTAATCATCTTATGATAGAATTAGGTTAGGGTTTAATTTAAAAACAGTAAATTAATGTTATAATAATGAGGTTATAATGATTACATAAGTTAGGGTTTGTAATTAGTGGGGTTAGGGTTAATTAATTAGTTTAATTTGATTAAATCCGTTTTTAAAAACTGGGCAGAATTTTGAGTCAATTGTTTTGATCATATTGGGAGTTCTAAAAACTCTTATTTTGCGATCCAAGTATCCCTGAAAAGGTAATTGAAGTGGCTTTCCAATGCAAGAAACGAGAACTAAATTGGAGGTCGGGAAGTGGGTCAGAAACAGGTTACAACAGTCGGAGTTCAAATCAGTTTTGAATTCAGCCTGTTTTCTTTTTAAGTTTTGGGTTGTTTGGGGTACATAGGGTTGCATTGGGATCTTCTCACGAACATGAGAGATGGTTTATATATTGTAGTAAGTATCTGCACTTGGGCTAAGATTGTGGTTTAGGGTAAGACCCTATAATGGTAACAAACTTTTCATACGTTTAAAATCAGTAAATTCTGGATAGGTAGCAATATATACACATATATCGGGGCCTTAACAGTAGTGTTAAGGTTGGGGCAAGTGGGAGGTTTTAGCTAACATGTATAAAAGTGTGAATATTCCTTTTAGAGAAACCATGGGTATATTTAAGTGGACGTTTGACTTAAAATTTTGAGACCTAAAACTGGGACTGTTTTGTGTAAAATTATGAACGGGATAGCTATTGAACTTAACCAAGTTAGGGACTTGTTAAGGAAGGGTAATGGGGTGATTAGAGCTTATCAATAAGGTAATGTTATGGGATAGACTAGATGTCCATCATGTTGGGAATAAATTAAGGCCAGATCACTTGAGCGCTGACAAGAACAATTCAAGCGTTGACAAGAACAAAACAAGCGCTGACAGCTCAAGCGTTGACAAGTTAAAGTCAAGCGTTGACACATTGAAGACAAGCACTGATGGAAGATATAATCTACATGTTTATTATATTCTAGAATACTTCTAGTAAGGATAGAAACGACAATGTATTTTCTATATTTATCTTTACCTAGAATAGCTGATACGTAGATTATTGTACAAGGCTTCTTATGTCTATTAAAGAAGGCCTTTAGGTTATAAGTTACATATAAGTTTTCATTCGTAAACATCTTTCATTGTAAGCAAGTTCGATATTCATAATCAAAGTGAAAGTTTGTTTACATCTTGTGTGTTCTTGTTTAAGTGTTAAATTCCTCATAACACTTAGATTCATAAAGCATATACAAAGGTTTCTCTACGTGTATTACTTAATCTAATCTCGTATACACAAAGCTAATCGATCTAAGTTTGGGATCAACAAGTGGTATCAGAGCTTGTTGAGGAACTTTTGATCTTAAAGAACACCAGAACCCTAAAATCACCAAAACCCTAATTTTCTCAGAAACCCTAACAACATCATGTCTAAAGCAATAACCTCCTCCTCCGCAGCCTTACCAAACATCAAGATTCCCATGCTTGATGCAACCAACTTTGACTTATGGAAGTTCAACTTTGAACAATATCTGGGGATCTATGACTACACACTCTGGGAGATTATTGAATATGGAAACACTTTCAATAAAGCTCAAAAGATTCTTGATGCCATTACTCAAAGATCAGCTGTTGAAGGATGCCCTGAAGAGGATAAGAAAGAAAAACCTGGAGATGGTAGAGTTGTAGCTGCTGATGACATTGCAAAGAAAAGGGTTGACATGAAAGCCCTAAATATTCTAAAAGTCTCTTTGGGACAAGAAAACCAGCATAAATATAGAGGCTATGAATCTGCTAAGGATCTTTGGGAAGCTCTTGAAGTTGTATATGGTGGCGATGCAGACACTAAGGAAGAAAAGAAAAAGCAACTTCTGCATGATTATGCTGTCTTCAAAGCTCAACCCAATGAGAAACTGAGCAGTGTGAGAAGCAGATTGCTTGACATTACAAGCATGTTGTCCTTCATGGGGACACAAGTTGGTGATGTTGACATCAATGCTACCTTTCTTAAAAGTCTTGGTGAGGCATGGAAGATTGAGGCAAGATCTATTCTTGCCAACAATACTTACAAGAGCTCCTCGTTTGATGACATCTACAACAAACTAAGACTGTTGGAAGATGAAACTCTTTTAGAGCATGGAATCAAATCTACCACCAGCAACATGGCCTTCTTCTCTCATAGTGAAGGTCAATTCAATAAGAAGGACTCTTATATGCATCCAGTTACTGGATCATCATATGTCAGCGCTGGAACAAGTCCTGTCAACGTCTCCTTTTCAGACGCTGACACATTCAAGAATGACTCTCCAAGAGTTAAACCTGCTGGTTTGGATTTGGATACTGTTTGTGCTTACATTGCTTCTTTACCCAATGGTTCAGTGATTACATATGAGGACCTTGAGCAGATAAGTGATGAGCACTTGGAAGAGATGGACATCAAGTGGAACATGGCTCTTGCTAGTATAAGAGCAAATAGGTGGAACAGAAGGTTTAAAAAGAAGATGACCTTCAATGCTAAAGACACAGCTGGATTTGATAAATCCAAAGTTGAATGCTACAACTGTCATCGTATGGGGCACTTCATGAGGGAATGCAGATCTCCTAGAAGATCTGATGCTGGTAAACCCTCAAGTCAGGTTGTTAAAGCTCAGGATTCCAAAGCTATGGTTACAGTTCAAGGAATTGATGGTACAGGATGGGATTGGAGCTATCTGGCTAAGAATGTTGAAGAGGACAAAGCTTTGGTTGCTGATATTGAAGAAGAAGAGCATGTTGAATATGCTCTCATGGCACACTCCTCCTCTTCATCTGATAATGAGGTATATGATGATGCTTTTTGTAGCAAAGGTTGTAGGTTAACTACTGAAAGACTTAACAAAGAGGTGTTAAAACTAAAAGATGACATGAGTACTGAAAGATGTAAATTGTCTAATTACCAACTAGCTCTTACTGAAACTGAGAAAACCGTTTCTGAATACAAGAAAATGGAATTTGACTTAAAAGATAAGATCAATATCTTAAAACATGAGTTAGAGGGTAGTATGGATATTAGAAACATCATGAAAAAGGTTAATGGTGAATTACAGGCTAAGTTAGATGAGGCCATTAAGAATAAAGATAATGTTAGCCTCAAAATTCAAAGATTTGATAAAGCCACCCAAACCCTAGGAGACTGTGTAGCTAAACAAAGGGATCCTAAAGACATGACTGGGATTGGGATGAATGATTACTCTGTGGTTCCACCACCAGCTGGTGACTTCTATGGTGTCCAACGAAGGGACTTATCTTGGACTGGTTTACCAGAGCTCCAAGAGGAGGAATTCATTCCTCCACCAAGAGTTGTCACTCCAGTGGAAGAGTATCAACAAAAATTGACTGACCTAAATGAGTGGAAGAAAGCTAACCCTACTTTATTTGTTAAGGGAGGTTTGCTATGTGAAAGTCCCAATGAATCACCACGCATTAAGGTTACTAACCCAATCACTGGTAAAGCTGTTGACCTAGGCTCAAACACTGTTAGAAGACCTACCATTAAATATGCAGAGATGTATAGGAATAATAGGTCACCCAAGAGCCAAGTTAGAAATCGTGAAACAGGTTTCTTCTCTTCTAGACCTAAGGTTGTGTCTAAGAAAGCCTGTTACACATGTGGTAGCTTTTCACATTTGGCATACAAGTGTGTCAACGCTCCCAAAGCCAGCGCTGACAGGAACAATTTCAGCGCTGACAGGAAGAAAGTCAACGTTGTTAGGAAGTCAAACGTTGTCAGACCTAAATCTTGTGTACAGCAAAGTCCACAAGTGATTAGACCTCCCCCATTCTTTTCTAGAAGGTCTAACACTCATGGACAAAGACCATTTCAAAAGACAAACACCTGGTCAAATAGGCAATGTGTTTCTGTAGCAAACCCTAAGTTCAACGCTGACAAGGGTAATTTCAGCGTTGACAGGACAAATTCTAACGCTGACAGAAACGTGACCAGACCTAAATATTTGCAGCCACAAGGTAAGGGGTCTAAAGCTTCTTCAAGCTTAACATAGAGACCCAAGAAAGATCAAAACCCTAATGATAATGGGATTTCAATGACTTGCAATAGATTTAATTACATATCAAAGGTCATTACAAAACCTATTGGGGTTAACTGGGTATTTCATCCTAAAAAGGATGAGAATGGGGTTGTTGTGAGAACTAAGTCTGTTCTTATTGAACAACCAGATGAATGATTATGGATATTGAAACTTGGGTTCCCAAAGAAAACTAATTTGTTTTCTTTATGTGCAGGGCATTCAAAGACAGATCAATGATTATGGATATTGGGATAGTGGATGCTCAAGGCACATGACAGGGAAGGAAGACTATCTGACGAATTTCACCCCTATTAAAGATGGTGATAAGGTATACTTTGGAGGTGGTTATGGTACCATCATAGGCAAAGGAACCCTTCTCACCAATAATCTGCGTTTTGAGAACGTCTTCCTGGTAAAAGAACTTGATTATAATCTGTTTAGTGTATCACAAGTATGTGATAACAAAAATAAAGTTCTTTTTACTGATACTGAGTGTTTGGTGTTAAGCAAGGATTTTAAGATCCCTGATGAGAAATATATTGAGTATAGAACAACTAGGCATAAGGACATATATAATGTGAATTTAAATGGGATTAAAATGAATACCAATATGTCTTGTTTTTATGTTAAGGCCTCAGTAGATGAGAGTAATTTGTGGCACAGGAGACTAGGGCACATAAATTTTAAAAATATAAATAGACTTGTGAGGCTTGGTTTAGTTGATGGTTTGCCTGAGAAGGCCTTCCACAATGACCACTCTTGTGTTGCATGTCTTAAAGGCAAGCAACACAAGGTCTCATTCAAGTCCAAACAGGTGCATACTAGTTCCAGACCTCTTCATATGCTTCATATGGACCTCTTTGGTCCAACCAATATAGAAAGTTTGAATGGTAAGTCATATTGCTTTGTTGTCACAGATGACTTTTCTAGGTTTACTTGGACATTCTTCCTAGCTATGAAGAGTGACACAACTGATGTTCTTATTGCTTTTATCACTCAGATTGAGAAAAGGTCTGGCAATGAGGTTAAAATGCTTAGGAGTGATAATGGTGGAGAATTTAGGAACAAGAAGCTAGATGATTTCTGTGCCAGGAAAGGAATTACTAGGCAATTTAGTATTGCTAGAACCCCATAACAAAATGGGGTTGCTGAGAGGAAAAATAGAACCCTCATTTAAGCAGCCAGAACAATGTTGGCTGATGCTCACTTTCCAATAGCCTTTTGGGCTGAGGCTGTTAATACAGCATGCTATGTGCAAAATAGAGCATTGGTTAACAAAATTCAGAACAGAACACCTTACGAATTACTTTGGGGAAGAAAACATAATATTGGTTTTCTCAGACCTTTTGGTTGTCATGTAGTAGTGTTGGATACTAGTGATGCCTTAGGGAAATTTAGTGCAAAAGGTGATGAGGGCTACTTCATGGGGTATTCAGTGCAGAGCAAGGGTTATAGGGTTTATCTTAAAGAGGACAAACGTATAGTTGAAAGAGTACATGTTCGGTTCTTAGAGAATAAACCTAGTGATCCTAAAAGTGGTCCTAATTGGTTGTTTGATTTGGAACCCTTATCTAGAACTTTAAATTATATGCCTGTCACTAATCCAGACTATGTGAAGGTAACTTTAAATGTTGTGGAGGAACAAGTTATTAATGTTTCAGGTACACAGGTTCATGAGAAGGTTGGATCACAAGCAGAAAAGGCATCTCCTACATTAGAATATGTCACAATTCCCATTTGGACAGATGCTTTTGCTGCTGCTGCTGCTGCTGGACAAGATAATGGTGGTTTCCAAATACCACCAGATACAAACATGCATGGTTCTTCAGGCGCTGACAAAGGCAAATCTAGCGCTGACAAGACCAATTCAGACGTTGATGGCTCAAACGTTGACAACAACATTTCAAGCGCTGTTAGCCCAGACGCTGACAACCAAGATTCAGACGTTGACAACACTTATGGGCATCTTTTCTCTTCCAGTTTTGAACAAGGTGGACCTTCCAATATTCTTGAAGAAGTTCACATTGATCAAAGAGATTCTGATGAAGAAGATATTGGCAACATGGAGCGTGAGGTTGAGGACACCAGACTTTTTGAAGGAGGAGTTCTCACTTCCACAATGAAGAATCACCCCTCATCCCAGATTATTGGTGATATTATGACTCCAGTTCAGACTAGAAGATCTCATCAAGGTCTTGGTGGGTTTATTGCCAATATACACAAGAAGGTTGATACCCCTCTTGTGCAAGCATGTTTGTTTGCATGTTTTCTGTCACAAGAAGAACCCAAGAAAATATTTGATGCTCTCAAAGAACCAAGTTGGGTGGAAGCAATGCAGGATGAGCTTCACCAATTTGCAATTCAGGATGTTTGGGAGCTGGTTGATTGTCCTAGATATGTCAGACCTATAGGGACAAGATGGGTTCTCAGGAACAAAAGAGATGAAAGAGGTATTATGGTCAGAAACAAGGCAAGGTTAGTGGCTCAAGGTTATACACAAGAGGAAGGGATATACTATGAGGAGGTCTTTGCACCAGTTGCAAGGATTGAAGCTATTAGGATTTTTCTAGCCTATGCCTCCTGCATGGGCTTCACAGTCTATCAAATGGATGTCAAGAGTGCCTTCCTGTATGGCACCATTGTTGAGGAAGTATATGTAATGCAACCTCCTGGTTTTGAGGATCCAGAGCATCCAGATAAAGTGTATAGAGTCAAAAAGGCTATGTATGGCCTTCATCAAGCCCCTAGAGCATGGTATGGTACTTTGTCTACCTATTTGGTGGACAATGGATTCAAAAGGGGCACCATAGATCAGACATTATTTACAAAGAAGAAAGGCAAGGATGTGTTGCTTGTGCAGGTCTATGTTGATGATATCATTTTTGGGTCTACTGATCCAAAGATGAGTGAGGATTTCTCCAAGCTTATGACATACAAATTCAAGATGAGTGCTATGGGGGAGATGAACTTCTTTCTTGGTTTACAAGTTCAGCAGAAAGAAGATGGTATATTCATCTCCCAGGACAAATATGTTGCTGAGATCTTGAAGAAATTTGGCTTTTCTCCACATGAAAAGAGGGCTACTACTCCAATGGATAGAGAACACCCTTGGGGAAAGATTGGAGATGGGAAAGATGTTGATGTCAGGCATTATATATCCATGATTGGATCCTTGATGTATCTTACTGCCTCTAGACCTGATATCATGTTTGCTGTGTGTGCTTGTGCACGCCATCAAGTGACTCCCAAAGAATGTCACCTTTATGCTGTGAAGAGGATCTTTAGGTACCTAAGATGCTATCCTAGTCTTGGTTTGTGGTACCCAAAGGATTCACCATTGGAGCTGATTGCATATTCAGATAGTGATTATGGATGTGATAAATTTGATAGGAATCCACAACTGGTGGATGTCAGTTTCTTGGGAGCAGGTTAATATCTTGGCAATGCAAGAAACAAACAGTGGTGGCTAATTCTACAACTGAAGCAGAGTATGTGGCTGCAGCTGCATGTTGTGGCCAAGTTTTGTGGATTCAGAACCAGCTGTTGGATTATGGGTATAATTTCATGCATACAAGATATTTGTTGACAATAATAGTACTTTATGCATCATTAAGAATCTTGTACATCATTCTAAAACTAAACACATAGAAATTAGACACCATTTTATAAGAGATTGCTTTGAGAAAGGTTTAATATAACCAGATAGGGTTGACACTGAGGAAAATGTGTCAGATTTATTAACTAAACCTTTTGATGTTGGGAGATTTCAATACTTGGTAACAAGTATTGGAATGGTCAATCTCACATAATATGTGTTTTGGATTCTTTTTATAAAAGTATGTACAGGATGATGCATTATTATTATTGGTCTTATTGATGATTTAGATTTTCCACTATATTTTTCTAACACTAACAAAGGTTGCTTGAACACTGATAAGTGTTTTTGCAACGTTGTCAGCAATATAATTGTCTAACGCTGACAAAGCTTCCCTCAACTCTGTCATGTGTTATCGGGGCGTTGTCAGCAACAATGTTAGTTTTGTGGTTTTCAATCTAAATGTGCAGTTGGTGTTAGCAGTATACCATTGGATACAGAGTTGCTTATGGATCAATGGAGAGGCATTTGGACAAGTTTTTATTTATGGATGATGGTTGGAATGTTTCATTCCTATCTTGACATAAAAAAAATTTATGTTCATGCATGATTTTAGCAAACTTTTTGTATCATAGTTTAAGGGGAGGTTTTAGGAACCTTTAGGATGTTTGGGTATCCATATGATACTCTTATCATAATTCTAGATTGTGTCCACAGGTGAGTATGAGTTAGTTTTACTAAATCATGAGGCACTGTAGCATGCATAGTATATCAACTTTGCATGCTGCCAAGACATTTTTGGCCTAGAATTGGTTGTGGTCTGTTGGGAGACTTGGGAATGATTTTGATATGGGTTTAACCTGGGAGTAACAAGGATTTTGTAAGGTAACTTGGTTGTTAAGAGTTTTGGTTAGCAAGGGACACTAGAGGACTGTTATGTCTATTTTGCTTATGCAAGTGTGCATAACTGGACAGTGCTTGCCACCCTATAATAATTATCAGCTTTTGGTTATCTTCTCTAGGATAAATTACTTGTTAAGGTCATTTTTCACTTTTTAAAATATTTTTATTTTTGGACGCTGACAAGAATTTTCCAAGCGTTGTTGTGACCAAATTGGACACTGACATGGCTATAGGCAAACGTTGACAAGATTATAGCCGTTGGGCGTTGATAGGTTATTTTTTACCGTTGACACTCAATGGGACCTACCCAGTTGTTACTTTTTGACATATTTTCAAGCCATAATTTTAGGAGTTGTTACTTTCATTTAATGCATGAGATAACTTATAACTTTTTCAATATTTTCATGATTGATTTTTGAAAATCTTTGCCTATTTTTGGGCCAATCACATGCATTCTTTCTCTCCTATGAATTTGGCTCCTATTTTAAACAGGGTATCTATAATTCTTGTCTAACACTTTTCTTTTATTAACTTCATCTTCTTCACTTAAACTTAACAGCTTTCATCAATGGCACCAAAGTTTAAACCAACAGAATTGGAATTGGGGTTCAGATCACAACACAACATGATTGCTTATCTTGAAGCTGATGATGCTCTGTTTCCCCAATACACACAAATGGTGGCGTATTTGAACGCATCCACATTAAGGTATGCTCTTTCTCATGCACCACTCATTCCAGTCACACACATTAAGCAGTTTTGGAACACTGTTAGTTCCTCAACAGTTAATGGAGTGACCACATTGACTTCTATTGTTCATGGGAGATCTTGGGTGGTTACTGAGGCCTTGGTACGCCAAGCCTTGCATCTTGATGATGCTGATGGTATAGCCACCCTTCCCATAAATGAAATAGAACAAGGGCTTAGGGCTTTGGGACATCCTTTTCCTGATGAAGGTACTCTTAATAAGTATCATAAGCAGGAATTTCCCCCAGCCTGGAAGTACCTCATACATGTCCTCCTTCAATGTTTGAGTCCCAAATGTACTGCACACAATGAGATCAATAGATCTATTGCTAGTGCTATTGTGTGCATTGCAACAGGGCAAAAATATAACTATTCTAAAATTATTTTTGAGAGGATGTGTAAAAACAAGGGGACAAAAATGACTTTAGCTTATCCCCGTTTTCTGCAAATGGTTTTTGATGATCAAGGTTACTGCTCAAGGGATCACAATGATTTTTATAAGATCCCTGACAAAAGAAAGCTATTTTTATGAAGATGGATTCACCACCCCATAGAGACTTACCTTTAACCCAAGCCATGCTTGTTGTTATTGCAGCAGCACAACCCCAACCAGACCCCCAACCTCAAATTGACCCTCAACCACAACTTGAACCCATTCCTGAACCTTTACCTTCACCTAAACACATGCAACTTGACCAAGAACCCTTTGACGCTGACACATCAAATGTTGGCGTTGATGTGCCTATTTCCAACGCTGACACACAACCTTCACAATCCCAAACACCCCTTAACCAACCCACATCTACCCATTCTTCCACACCATCTTCCACACCCCCTGAATATAGGTTGATGAAACGCCAAAGGACTACTAGAGTGTTCTCCTCTGGTGGTCCTAGCCATGTAGCAGAGAGAACCACCACCACAAGTGTGGCTGGTGACCTGGATGAGGCTGGGACTATTGGTTCTGGCTTAGATGCTGGCCAAGGCAGTCCCACCATACTTAAGTCCTCATCCATGCCCAATGAATCTGACTTGGGAGGTCAAATTCCCATTTCAGAAGAGGGCAGACTGGAACCAATGACTCTTTTGGAATTGACGGAAGTCTGCATAAGCTTGCAAAAGCAAAATGCAGACTTAATACAAATTGTCAGCTCAAAAGGCCTTGAACTCAAGAAATTGAGGGAGAGTATTGTTGTTTTGGAAAGTGATCGTGCTAGAAGGGGTATGGAGGAATCTTCCAAAGGGGAGGAAGATCAAATAAATCTGAGTGATAAGGGCAGCCAGGATGGTCAATCAATGGATGTTGCTGAGGCCCTTACAACTTTGAAGAAACAAACAGGTTTTGATACGTCCTTAGTCTCTCCCACCAACTTGAATTTATCATTTACAGCTATGTTGAGAGAGGTTACACAAGGCGCTGAGGGAAAATATTTGAGCGTTGACAAGGAAAATTTGGACGCTGATAGAAGTATTTTGGGCGCTGATAGGATAAATTTGGGCGTTGATAGACCTGCACATGAAGGTGATGTATCCCAGTCATCATCTATCATCAAGGAGGTTTCTACTCAGGTATTACCATCTACCTTACCAACCATTGTACCATCAGATAAGGGTAAGGGTAAAATGGTAGAAGAGATTGTTCCAAAGGATGCAGCTCAAGTTGAATTTGATAGAAGATTGGCTGCACAAATTATGGAACAAGATGAAAAGGAGAAGTCACTATTTGTTGTGACTTCAGAAGAAGAAAGTGATGGAGCTAGCTCAGACTCAAGTGTGATGATTATAGAACCAGAGAGGCTTGAGTATGGTGATGAGTTTGCTAGGGAAAAGTTGAGAGAATTGAAATTGCAGGTTGACTTTGACATGCCAGAGGTGGTTCAAATGTATCATGCTTGGGAAGACAGATGTATGGATAATCCAGACTTGACCATTTCAGATCAAATATGGGGTTTGGAGCTTCTTCTTAGAGTTCAGAAGGATTGCCAGGTAATTTTGAAACACAAGGCAAGCAATATTCTCTCAGAGTTGAAAAGGGATAAAAGGGAGCTCTACTTTATGTTGCTCAGATGTCATGGAGTTGGATGGACATATCAGAAGTTGAAAGCTTTGACATTTGATGAGTTGGAAAATAGGGCTTATCCCATTTGGGTTAGAGTGCAAGAAGCAAACACTCTCAGACTTCTTTCAGATGAAAGAAAGGAGGAACTTGCAGAAGAAATGGAAATCAAGAAAGCTATGATGATTCCCAGGCCAGTGAAGAAGGGAATTTCATTTGAGTTTCCAAAAGATATGGATCCACTATATCCAAGTGAAGCAGTTATAAGAAAGAGCCTCAAGCTCTCCCCATTAGAAGCTTCAGATATGGTGCAAGTGTTACCATTAGATTCCAGGAACCCAATTGTGAGCTATGAAGAAGATGAATGTGGGTTCTGGAAGATTGGTAGATTTGGCAAGGAGGTACACACTTTTACCACTCTCATATCTTTGTTTGCAAGTTGTGATAGAGAAGACTTGGTGGACCTTTGGAGGTTGCTGGAGACCAAGTATGAGGCTGAAGCATCAACATCAGCTAATGGAATAAAACTTTGGACCACATTCAAAAGAATGTGTGGACCAAAAGATGAGGATCCTACAATATGGAAGGATCTTGAAGATGACCTCAGTGGTCTTCAATGGAGGTTATATTCAGCTGCTGGTGTATACCATTTGAGTTCTACCAAGTTTGCTGAGTATCTACTTGTGGATGCTCAGTATTTCATATCCAAGACTATTTTGGAGAAGATGAAGGACACTCAGCTGGAAATAGATTATTCAAGTGACGTGGCAAAAGATTTGATCAGATTTATTCATTACCAATATGAGAAGGTTTGTAAGATTCCTCCTAGTCCTTAATACTTATTCAGAAACTTGATCATAAGAGTGGATATCAAGTTTAGGGGAGGATTGTTGCGAATAAATTTAGGCCAGATCACTTGAGCGCTGACAAGAACAATTCAAGCGTTGACAAGAACAAAACAAGCGCTGACAGCTCAAGCGTTGACAAGTTAATGTCAAGCGTTGACACATTGAAGACAAGCACTGATGGAAGATATAATCTACATGTTTATTATATTCTAGAATACTTCTAGTAAGGATAGAAACGACAATGTATTTTCTATATTTATCTTTACCTAGAATAGCTGATACGTAGATTATTGTACAAGGCTTCGTATGTCTATAAAAGAAGGCCTTTAGGTTATAAGTTACATATAAGTTTTCATTCGTAAACATCTTTCATTGTAAGCAAGTTCGATATTTATAATCAAAGCGAAAGTTTGTTTACATATTGTGTGTTCTTGTTTAAGTGTTAAATTCCGCATAACACTCAGATTCATAAAGCATATACAAAGGTTTCTCTACGTGTATTACTTGATCTAATCTCGTATACACAAAGCTAATCGATCTAAGTTTGGGATCAACATATCATAGGTTGATGAGCCATCTTAGTGATTGGTTCGTGTATTGATTGCGTGTTTTTGGTTGATTAGCTTTTTGCTAGTGCGCGGATGTTTGGGGAAGCTCAATCAGGTGAGTTTCATAGTCTCATGTTTATTATTGTTTTTGACTTCCAGATGGGATGGAAGAGACACTGTGTTGAGTTATTTTCTAAAAAATGTTGTGAGTGTGTTTGTGATTTGAGATGGACTTATGTGTACATTATGTGATTAACTGCTATGTGATTTTGATTGTGTATGATTTGGATCGGGGGACACGTGCCGTCTCAGTTATTGTGGTTTGACAAGGTAGTGACCTTGTGGTTTGACAAGGTAGTGGCCTTGTGGTTTGACAAGGTAGTGGCCTTTGGATAGGTACATAGTGTGATCATCTATGGTACCATGTTGTTTGGCAAGGTAGGAGCCTGGATTTTGGTTTGGAATGATTAATCTTGAATGCTAGTTGTTAATACATAATTGTAGCACATTGTCCATATGTTATTATGTTGATGGTTGTTATTCACAGCTTGTAACTGATTTAGCGTTGGAGTCTAAACCTATGACTCTCACCAACTTTATGTTGACATGTTTTAGTGTCTCTTTCAGGTGTGAATGTGTTTAAGCTTGAGGATAGAAGTGGCTATACTTGGATGCCTTAGGATTGCATATAGAAGGAGATCCCTGTTCCTTCTTAGTTTACCTATATGTTTGTTTGGTTTATGTTTATTGTTTGTCTTGGGTAAGTGGTAGGACTGTTACCTACTTACCTAGACTCCTGCATTTGATGAGATTTTGTCATGACTTTTGTGTTACCATTTTATGACATTTCTTATTTCATATAGTTATCTCTATAGACACGCCATGTTGTGATGATATCCATACGTCGCGCCCCATATTCCGCCATGGTGGGGTGTGACAGAATGGTATCAAAGCCTGGTTATAGAAAATTAGGTTGCCTAGTCGTGTAGCCTAGTCTATAGCTTAAGGGTCCCTGCATATAGGCGTCATAGGAGTATGTGTGCATTTTATATTATTTGATGTGTTTGGATGTTATTTATTGTGATGTTTTGACTAGTATGAATTGAACAGTAGTAAGTTCATACTTAGCCACATGTTATTTTCTTTTCGGGTTGTGACTAGTGCGGGTTGAACCATAATCGTCCACGCTAGTCATTGTCGTATTTTGCTTAAATTGTACATTATAGTACATAATTTGGCACATGGTAGTTTCTATCTTTTGTCGAGTTATTTTACATACCTGAGGTATGTTATTTTTCTTTTGATGTTTAAGTCATGTTCCCTAAGAATCTTGTGATGGTTCGAGTTACTAGGAGTACATGTGTAGGAAGGATTTTAAGTTGTTTCCACTCTTATGAGCGACATGACTTATATCTGATTATGTTTTAGTTTTGGATTTAGTCTATGTTGTTTTAGCTAGACTATGAATTTCGGTATTCCAAGAGTTTTACTATGTTATTTTAATAGATGGGGTTTTGGACCTATTTGGTTATGTGGTTATGAGCTTATGTGAGTTGATGGATTTATGTGTTATATGTTGTATTGATTCTTATAAGTGTCATCATAGGAGGGAGTGCATTGAGGAAAGGCTAATTATATAAGTATGGTGGCCAACATAGTTATACAAGTACCACAACTTCAATGGCTTCTCAAGTATGATTGCATGAAAGAGGGTTAGTACATGCTTGTATATGATGAGATGTGGATTTTGGGTATATTTATAATATATGGGTATATGTAACGGCTGCCTACGATATGGCTATTTTTTTAGTGTGTTGTATGTTTTGAGTTATAGTCGTGTTATGTGATTATAAGGTCACACGATATGGGTTGGTTTTGGTAATGGGTTTTGTGCCTTGTTGTGGCATGGTGAGATGGTGAGATGGGGATTACTCGTATGGAAAAACGAGTGTATGACGCGATTGGTTGATCTGATATGTATAGTAACGAGTATGTTTTGGGTGATTTAATAGGTATATATATGCGGATGTATATATACTACTATGTGTTAAGTTATGGTATATGGTCGTTCACTAGTTATTATAACTTGAACGTACCTTGTGTTTGCTCGTGTTTTATGGTGCTGGAGTTTAATGGAGTTCCAGCGACGTTTTGAATCTTTTGAAGTGTGTCTGGTAGCGTATTCTTTGAGTTTCGTATTTCACGTGTACGTTTTAAAGTGGTGTTCTTGGTTTTAAGTCTATTCAAATAACTTGGGATTCCTTTTGAGATAATGAAATCTTTTGTGTTGGGTCTTACATTTCTTTTGGTCGGTATATGTTGAGAAAAAGGGGGACTTGGAAATCTATTATTGGGTTAGATAGTTGATTGTATTCGGTAAAATAAGGGTAAGGTGTTGAAGTCATGTTTCAAACAAGATGTAACATAAGATTTCATTTTAATCAACACTTATATATTTCAAATTCTAAAAGACTTTCTTTGAAATAAAGCGAAATAAAAATTTCTTTCTACCTACATATTTATATAATTGAGATCGAATTTATGTCATTTATAATTATTTATACAAGGTTAAATTGAGTTTATGAAGATTTCACGTACAATTATATCTGTCATTTAAAAGGATTACATTAATCACTAAGTTTATTCTTTAGTTTTTTTTAAAACAACTAGTATAAAACTGTTTTGGTCGTAACTTGTTCATTTTTAGAGCTTTTTGAGTGATTCAAAAGCCAAAAATTATGTACTCGGAAAGTACTTTTCAAAAATTCAGAAAGTATAGTCATGGGAGGTCAGTGGACTGGTCGGAATTGTTGTACAAGTGTCGGGTTCAAGGTTGAGTTTTGAATAGTAGTTTATTTTTATTTGGGGTGCACGGGATATCTAGTCTTTGGGTTGAGTTTTGAGATCGCCTAGAAGGTTGTTGGTATATTGTTTGAGTCACATAGATGTGGGAGGTAATAATAATAAAAAAAAGATATATATTCTTTTGGAAAAGTCGATCTTTTGCACGGTTTAAATAATATGTCGCGGGGCGTAATATGTTAGGTTGCCATTGGGTGTTTCTTGGATTATTTTTTGTTGTCATGGGTCATTTTGAATTGATACACGTTTTGGGTTTGAGTTCTCTTTCGAGTCTCATGGTTTTGAATTGTTTTAACTGGTGCACGTGAAATGTCGTTAGTTATCCGTTGGTTTGATTTGTTGATCGTATCCGATGGATTCAGGATGTAGTTTTGGTTTCGTATTGTTCGGGAGCGTTGAGGTAGTCATATGAAAGACTTGGTCGCGCCTACACTCTTAAGTAGGTGACCATGAGAGAACGGTCGGAATACCCTTAGTGGGGAGGAAAGAAGTTCGTAGACAAACTAATGTGGTCATGAGGTCTCTTAGGAGTACCAGGGAGATGAATAGGGATTTGTGGGATACTAGCACAAGTAACGCGCCATAGAGAGTGTTGGAAGGGGTTACAATACCTCAAAGGTATTTATGATTGTTCGTAGGGCATGTAAGTTTTCCGAAAATTTCCTGAAATTTAGTAGGTTTGCCTATTACCGTGAGGTTGAACCATAAATAGAGCAAGTAGGAGAAGTGAGAGGAGTTGTAGTTAATGCCTTTCCAAGGCAAATCGTTGATGGAGTGATTTAAAAACAAGAGCTGTTAGAAATTGCAAGGAATGCCAGATAGAAGTTGAGTTGCTTAGTAGTAGATTGGATGAGGAAAGAGGTTGAGTGGTCCGATGAGAGGAAGTACCGATCTTAAAAATGCGTGTAGAATTTTGCAAGTAGAACGAGGTAGGAATTTATTCGTATTGCCGCTAAGAGAGGGTGCAAGGAGGACATAGTTGAAACTGCTAAGGATGTTGTATGAACGCTTTGGGTTTACGTTTATGCATTTGGTTTCGCCAAAGCACTAGCGGTTTTCATGGAGTCAATGAACCGATTGTGCGTGAACGTGTATAAACGAGTTGTCATCGGGAGCATCGACGACATCTTGATCTACTCAAAGTCTAAGAAGGAGAGTGAGGCGAAGTATGTGTTGGTTTTGGAGTGGAATTATACGTGAGATTTTCGAGTGTGAGTTTAATATTAAGTCTACCATGATGAGTAGTTAGAGATGATGGCATATCATGGAACCAGCAAGGGGCGAAGTGAAGAAGGATGAGGAAGCATTTTGGAGGCTGAAGAGGTAGATTGGATAGTGAGCCGATCTTGGCATTATCGGAAGGACTGGATGAATTCGCGAAGCATGACGATACGTGGAGCAAGGACTTGGACGCGTACGAGAACGACAAAGAAAGGCGATCGCTTATACGTTACGGGAACTGAAGATTTGGAAGAACTGGATAGACTTAGTTAGTGGAGCTGGACTGTTATATCTGCCTAGAATGCTAGAGGCATTTGCTGTACGAGACGTGGAGAATGATCTATACGGATCATGAACGTCTCCAACACATATTCAATCATCTTGATTGAACATTTGGCAAAGGTGAGGGGTGGAGTTAAGTGATGAAAGAAAAATATGCAAGGCCAAGTACCATCTGGGAAAGGCAAGCATGGTTGATGAGACATGGAATAAGAAGAATGAAGTGAAGCTGAGACGAACTTGAACTATATGGATGACGTATTAGGGTGGTTTGGATGAAGGATGTAGGTTGCACGAGTTGAGTTGTCTAAAGCAGAGAACGCGTCAACATGTATGTTGCGTGGCTTGGACAAACACATGGAGAAAGGGACGTAGACTATACTTCCTACATAGATAGGAGTAGCTTAGAAAGGGACGATGTAAGGACGAAATTGGTGAAAGGGATACATAATGGGGTGGAGGAATAAGTAAGACGAGAGTTGGGTGATAGTCGATAGACTGACTAATTCATCTCATATTTCAAGAGGAATGAGAAGTCACATGGTTGAGAAGTTGGAAGGATTGCGTACAGATGTGATGGAATAGAGGGTTTTGCGTAAAGGTTAGCCTAATATGTATGGAGTGCCTTATGAAGGATTATGGCAAGGGAAGAAACGAGGGGAAGCATCACATCGTGATGTATGGTAGGAGTTGAGGAAGAAGAAGGAAGTGTGTATAGAAGCGAAGCATGAATGAAATAGGTCGAGATAGGAACCGGAGGTAAAACTTTGGTAGAGCTTAACGAGTAGAATGAAGCACAACGCAGGCTAATACGGTCGTAGTATGGAAAAGGAAATGGCACTGACTTATACTGATTGTTTGGGAGGCTTAGTATCGATAATCGAATGGATGAGGAGTTATAGGTGTGATGTGCCATAGGGACGAAGGGCTTGGTCTAACTGTGATAACCGTCCTTTTGATGATGTGTATAGCTCATAAGTTGATTTGGATTGGAAGAACTAATGGATATGTGAAAGACCATCATAGGTCACTTCGTAAGGAAATTGAAATTTGTAAGTAGTTTGGGGTATGGACTAAATGGAGTTGATGAACATGATTGGATATGAGTATATCCAGCTAACTGGAAAAGGATAGGCAAGTGAGATATTTATACAACCTTAGGTGTTACACTGAGGGCATGGGTGATTGATTTAGAGGTAGTTCGGAAACTCGTTAGCGATGGCTGAGTTTTCATATAATGATAGTTATCGTACTAGAAGTCGATAAATGCCATTTGAGGCACTATATGAAAGGATAGGGTGAGTTGTCCCTAATGTGGACTAGAATTGGTAAAAGAGGCTATTAATGTGTTAATGGTGTTTGTGGACAGAATGAGAGCAACAAGGGATGCTATGTAGAAAAGGAGGAAACCACTAGATTTAGTGACAAAGTTATGTAGGGAGTTTCACCCTTAGTAACGGGTGGTATGTTATGGTAAAATGGAAGAGTTGATGTAGAGTTTTGTAGGTCCATTTATGATCTTTGGAAAGATCGGACCATTAGCTTATGTGTGACAATCCGTCAATTTATGGTTGATATTTTATTCTCAAATATTATTTGAAAATATTATTTTAATGTTACAATATGAACTCACTTATTTTTGGGAAGAAATTTGGATTTACGTATTGGAGTAGCATCGACTACGTCTAAACCGGAGGATTCAACGTTACGTGCTTACGTTTACATACACCGTCCTTGGTGATAGTCCGACATTTCAGAAAATAAATTTATCCATGAATATTATTTTGGAGTTTTAAATTTGTGTTAGTTCATAAACTCACAAATTTACGAGAAGAGATTAGGACTTACGATTTTATTTTAACGTCCTTTACGACTAAACCGGAAACCCTAGGATTACGTATTTACGTTTTCGAACTCCGTTTTCGATGAGACAATTTTTATTGGATTCGTTTTGAGCCGTTGATTCATAATTTATAAAAACGTTTTTCATAAAACGACCCGAGGGCACACAAATCGAGGAAACAAGAATCGAGGAGTACCCGTAAATAAATGGGGATGAGACAAGTGGGACACTTGCCCCACCCCCATTCAAACCGGCCTAAAGAAGCCACCACACCAATTTGGTGGCAAGTTTCTAGCTAAAACTTACACATGTCATACAAGCTTAGCTTGTAAGCTAAGCACTTACACAAAACCAACAAAAACCACTAACTAAAACACATACCATCATTTCACCATGCAAAACTAGCTACAAATCTCTCCTCCTCTCTTATTCTTGCCGTCCAAAAACAACCCCAAACCACCCATTTGATCCAAATTTAACCACAAATCTTATGTTATTCTTGCATAAGATGATGTCCTTTTGAAGACTTATTGATTGTTGGTGCTTATAAAATCCAAGGAGGAGTTTCCATGAAGTATTAGGGCTTATTTCCTACAAGGAGTTCATGAAGAATGGTGGTCTTGAAGATGGTCTTGGCTATGCACAAGTTTCTCCATCCAAATCCATGTCAAACTCATAACCTACATCAACTTGGTGGTATAAAGATTGTCCTCCTCATCTTCTTGTTATTTTCATTATGTAAACATGTATTTCATTTCCTATTGTATATGTATATGATGATTATATGATGATAAAAATGTTATGTGGGGATTTGGTGTTGATAAACATGATTAAAAAGGTGAAAAACCATAAGAAACAAGGTTAAAATCTTGGTTAAATTTGTTGGCTGTATAAAACAGTAAAGAAACAGGTCATGGACTGATAAAATGATGAAGTAGAATCCATTTACAGTAAGCTATATGTCTTGTACACATGTGAGAGTTGGCCATGCAATGGAATCAAAATAATGAGTGAGATATGATCAAAACAAGTTAGGTGGTCTAATCTGAATAAGCAGTTTTGTAGGGACTGTTAAGGCACGTTAAACTCAAAATGGGCAGTAGCTATAGCTAAGTTAAATGTAGCACATAATATGAAGAACATGTCACCCAAAAATGAGCTTCTAATTCATTATAGAACTCTAGATATGGTAAAAATGGTGAACATGAAGTTAAAAATCAGATTTTTGGAAATAATGTTTATTAATATTATATAAGCACTCACATTATAATGTATAAAATGTAAAAATATAAACCCACTAACTTATAAAACTTATTTATATAAATATATAAAAGGTTAATTAAATGGGTAAATTATATAAATGGTGGTGAAATAATATTTATAAGTAATAAAAACTATAAACTTGATTTTTACGACTTTTTCGGCTATTGCCGTAAAATTAACGTTTTTCGCAAAATAAAACTTAGATGGTTGGACCTGTCTAATGAAAACTTTATAAAACTTATATACTTATATATAGACATGTATAACAAGTAAAAACCGATAAAACCCGAACTATAAGAAATACTGACATTTACGAGCTAAATAAGCATATTGGACTAATAATTGGACTAAATAAGATAAAAACTTGTAAAAAGAACTTATTGGGCTTAACCCATTTGGGCCCAACATGGAAAGTATACATACTGATAAAATAAGTATAACAAGGATTAAAACAAGCTAAAGAACTTATAATAAGTTTATAGGACTTAAAACGTGTAAATAAGTAAAACTAGTAAACTAGTATAAAAGTTATCGACATATAACACAAAAATGAGTAAACGAGAATATGTAAACCCACTTGATCATCATATATATATAATCATCATATGTATACATAATTATTATTTTTATAAAGTCATTGGACATGAGTCTAAGACGAGTGTTATTTGTCTAGGTTTCCGTGATTGAAGCACGTACCGTACGTCCGAATTGCCGATAACCCGCCTTCCCACATCAACGTGAGTTCATAGCCTCGCACTCTTTTAAATGTTTTTATGAAATGTTTTATAAACCCGCGAGGGAGATAACATGTTAGTTTTTATAAAATAGGACACCATTTGTCCCGGTTGTTTGTTTATTGATTTTGGACCCGAATGATTGAATGACCCGATTCTATGACCCGATAAATGATTAAAGGACCCGATAGATGAAATTAAATGGATTATTAAAGTTAGGGTATGTCACTAAAAGTCCCATTAGCATGAATTGTGAACTACCAGGATTTGGTAGACGCTTATGCATTTAATAGTACTATTTGGGGACGATCACCCCAGTTCGCGCCTTGACGGTTGATCCCCGTCGTGCCACATTGATTGGTAAGCGAATTTATGTATGAGAAGATTTCCATAGCGTGACCTTTGTGACGACACGCTACTTTAGATGGGCAAAAGTTGGTATCGGGTTAGCTACCCGTTTTGGTTTTAGTAAGGTAACAATGTCATGCGGCTTATAATAATCCAATCACCGAAATATTACTAGACGCTCCGAATTACGATGTATTGCCTGACTAGCAATACAGGGTCATACTATTGATATTATGTTTATGTTTTGGTTTTCATAACCATATTCATATAACGGTTTTTTTTATTTGATTTTATACAACGTCATAAGACGTATTGTATGACGTTTTTACGACATTGGCTCGTATAATGATTTTTAAGGCTTTTTATAACCATATTCATATAATGGTTTTATTTAATCTATACAACGTTGCAAAAACGTATTGTATGGTGTTTTTAACGATAATGATTCGTATAACGATTTTTAAGGCAAATGCCTATATTATGATTTTCGATAAAGATTTGTATAAAATGACTTTGGCTATTTTATGGCCTATTAAAATGATTTGTACAAGATGATTTTCAGTAATAATTTTATACTGATATTATATTGATGGATTTTATTAAACTCTATGAATTCACTCGGCGTTATCGCTGACCTTTTCTTTTAACATGTTTTATCTCAGGTACTTGAAGGTAATTCTCGGGAAGACGACAAGAATTCATGGCCCGCACCTAAACTATATTTTCCATTCAAATACTTTGTAAAACTTTGTATGAAATATAATGACTTGGGACCTATGTAACTTTGATATGTATGAATGGAAATGCTTTATTAATAAAACGACGCAAATTTTAAGCGTTGTCTATGATGTGAGTAATGTGCTATCCCGTAACACCAACTAGTCTTCCGCTGTATTGAGTTGTATAAATTTGGGGGTGTTACATTATGAGTATAGAATTACCTGGGGAAAGTGATTTGTATACATGATACATTTCATGTATTGAGATTGGTAAAGGTTGTTTGAGAATGCATTTTGCATGTACGGTTATTCGGGACTTTTATTAATAAGAGTCTTTGTATTATCAAAGAGTCATCTGTGAGATTTACTGACTGTGAGGTCAAGAGTTTGGCAATGAGTTTAATTATTTTTTGTTTGTATATGTGGTATTTTGAAACTTGAACTAAAGTTCACGTGGAAATAAGGGGAGTTCGTTTGGAACAAGTATCCTCATGTGATTTGTTGTTTGTGTGTTTGATCCTAAGGAGTAAATCTCGGGACGAGATTTCTATTTGGAGGGAGTGATGTGACAACCGTGGTTTTGAGGTTCGTCACTTAATTTTATTTTGTGCTAGTTACATGTCTTTACGTGTTTATGTGCTTATTGGTGTGTATAGATTGTGGTTTGGATATCGTTTCCGGTACGGGGTACCTTGTGAGTGAAATGATGTGTGATTATTTCATGTTCATGAGCTCACATGGTAGTGAGTATGAAGTGAAATGGTGTTATTTAGTGGTTTTACGTATACGTATATGTATTATAGAAAATCGTATTTTTACGATTTACGGTTTAGCATTTTGAGGTCTCGGAAGAGGTATTTAGTCACGGGAATATTTTTCGGGATTGTTTTAAGTCATTTAGGACTTAGTTATAAAGTTTATTTCAAAATTTGAGATTTTTTTTAAAAGTGTATATTTTACGACTTTTACGGTAAAACGCGTAAAAATTGACTAGTTTTACGGTCTTGAGGTTTTGGAGGTTTTAGGAGCTGAAATAAATTAAGGTAAATTAAGGTATTGTTAATAACATAATATTAAACAATAAAAAGAAAAAAAAAACAAAATTTAATGGATATGGAAAGGGTATAGACGGTTGGAAAAGAAAAAAAAAGGAAAAAAGGAAAAAAGGAGAAAAAGGAAACATTGTATTGGTCTAGGACTAGTATGGTAATTATATAAAGACTTTTATTAACTAAAAACACATCATAATCCCCTGGAGATCAAGCTTAGGTCATAAGACGTATTGTATGACGTTTTTACGACATTGGCTCGTATAATGATTTTAAGGCTTTTTATAACCATATTCATATAATGGTTTTATTTAATCTATACAACGTTGCAAAAACGTATTGTATGGTGTTTTTAACGATAATGATTCGTATAACGATTTTTAAGGCAAATGCCTATATTATGATTTTCGATAAAGATTTGTATAAAATGACTTTGGCTATTTTATGGCCTATTAAAATGATTTGTACAAGATGATTTTCAGTAATAATTTTATACTGATATTATATTGATGGATTTTATTAAACTCTATGAATTCACTCGGCGTTATCGCTGACCTTTTCTTTTAACATGTTTTATCTCAGGTACTTGAAGGTAATTCTCGGGAAGACGACAAGAATTCATGGCCCGCACCTAAACTATATTTTCCATTCAAATACTTTGTAAAACTTTGTATGAAATATAATGACTTGGGACCTATGTAACTTTGATATGTATGAATGGAAATGCTTTATTAATAAAATGACGCGAATTTTAAGCGTTGTCTATGATGTGAGTAATGTGCTATCCCGTAACACCAACTAGTCTTCCGCTGTATTGAGTTGTATAAATTTGGGGGTGTTACAGTTTGGTACCAGAGCTCTCGTTATAGAGAACGAAAGATTTTTAAAATTTAGGTTTTGAATAAAACATTTCAAAATCTTTTAACTACAAACATTTTTCTAAAAATGTCTAAAAATCTTTTGACTATAACGGTGCCGAAGAATTCCCGAGTTACCGACAAGGCCAGACTGAGAAGTGTTATTTTAATATATATATAACCTGGATTATATATATATGATGTAATTTTATTACATGATTGTTTGATGATTATTTTGATATTTATACGAGGTATTTATACGACGTCGATTGTCACAATGTACCCTAAATCCCCTAGTAAATTAATCGAAGCTATTCTCGTAGGAATTCTAGCCATCCTAGATCTAAACCAAGTTGTGGATATTTATGATCCCAACAAATGGTTGATATTCGTAGAAATGTAGATATTAGTTGAATGTGATATTGAAAAAGAATTGGCGAGATTAAAACTGATATCGATGTCATGACGATCTTTCCTTATAGAGTGGAGTTTGACAAAACGTTACCACCTAGAAAAATGTCATCTGATTCGTTGTCATCCAATTCTTAAATTGAAATCAAAAGGGTGAATGTTGCACTTGAGGCTGTTATTGGAACCATTACCTAAAAGCCTCATGCCACTAATACCTTTCCGAGAAGTCTAGTTGAATGATCAAGTCATTTCATATTAATGACTCATTTGATAATTGTTGTTGTAAGAGCTATAGGATTGGAAATTAAGTGTTGATTCATATTGAACTTTTATTGCCCTTTTAAGGCCTAAGAACAAAGATTGAAAGTATTGGAGAATGAAGTAGGATATCGAATTGAGTATAAAATTGATTGAAACTTGAATGAAGTAAGAATTTAACTTGTATGGAATATGAGATTATTAATAGAAGTCGTTAAGTTTTGTGATTGAATTATAAGGTTTTAAATGATTGTAGGTTCGTGTTAAAGGTTGTTCCTAGGACATTGTCCACTAATGAGGATGCCCAGTGTCCAAGAAATTAATTGAAGAAATCTTCTTCTGAATTGAGACCGATGGATCTTCTGGGACATGTGGAACACCTAATGACTCTTGTAGATTAGTATTCATTGTGGTATCTTTTAAAAAAATCCCTAACTTAACTGAGACATCAGTTGGTAGGATGAGATCTTGGAATTCTATGACACAGTGACACATAATGTGTTACGGTACAATTTGACTTGTTTGTGATTAATAAAAAGACTACCTTTGATTGCTAAATTCTACATGTATCGATGTTATCTATCTTTTATTGCTTCATCCTAATGTTCGCATTAGTGATGCAACCATTGAACAAGTACTCATCTCGATTTGAGTTACGTTGTGCATTATTCTTTTGAGTGCCATCGAGATCATGAACCTCATGATTATTTGGCTAAAGCTCATTTCCTATCATATTGTAGTTAGTTCTTGGTGAACAAGCTTTCATCACTCTTCTGCAGATCACTCATTGCTTTTATAAAGATAAAACAGTATTCCTTGAGAAAAATTGAATTTTCATCACTAAAAGGATTACTCAAAGTAAGATTTATAAGTGATTGATATCAAAATGAAGTTGTTTATGAGACGCTTTGGAAAACCTAATTGTTTTCATAACAAAGAAAATCTTTGTAAATTTATTCTTGATTCTTATTTGAGAATTAAGCATGAAAATGTTTTTATTATAAACATGATGATAAAATTTTGACGAACTGAGTATTGCATCGTTAATCTTGAAATTGTATATAGTTGCGCGCCTACAAACAATTTGGAATGGACCATGCAAGGCTGACTAGTAGTCACCATAAAACTGATTAATAAACACTACATTCTCTTTAAAGGTTGTGAAAGATTAAATTTTAGGAGATCTGCAAGAAGTGAAAAATAGGGACATATTATTAGGGACACCTACATATGTGCCCGTACTATTTATTCTTCTGAGTCGAATTTACTCATCTGTGGAAATTGTCTTATTTGACAATTGACAATTCTTTCTTGTCCAATACTCCCGTAGTGAGATTCTTAGGAAAAGTATTTGATTACCGAGTGTTGATACCCGACTGGATGTATTGACGTTCTCATCATTTCTTTTGATTTGATTTCATTTGAATGACCTGGGTAACGATCCGAGGAGCTTTCGAATGCGTACTCAAATTATGAAAACATGGGATATATTCATATTCTTTAAATGTTTTTGTCTGTATCTGATTTGAATTTCTCTCGCGTAGATTATGCGTTGACCCTACTCTTTTAAGGTTAGTTACGTCTCCAGATATCATTGAACTGTGAAGGATTATGAGTTATTATTAGTCTTTTGAGAAGTTCACATCTTATCGACGGCAACAAAACTGAAAAGTTGATAGTGCCAGTAGAATGGATTGATTGATTATGACATGACGACATTGTCTTAATTGATGGGAACTCGAATAGAATTCCCCTAAATGATAAGATGCTGATTATCAAAAGTGATCTAAATAATTCTTGATGGATGACCATATCCTGTATTTAGACTTAAAAATTATACCGTGAATGGCTGTGAACTAGTTATAGATATTATAATCTAGAGAGAACTTAGAATAAATATATTAAAAGATGTTTATGTTATCTGAAACTTTAGGAAGTATTTGTTGATGAATTACCTAGACTTTCGCCATTAAGGCAAGTTGAAATTGTTATTGATTATATTCTCGATGCTGCACTTGTGGCTTGTACACTATACGTCAGCACCATCTAAATTAAAGGAATTACCGTACAACTGAGAGAGTTCTCGGAGAAAGATTTTATTATACCAAGCCTGTCATCATGAAGAGCTATGGTGTTATCATTCCTTATATCTATAGATTATTGTGACTGAGTAAATTGACAATCGAAAGCGATATCCATAACTCAAAATGGAAGATTTGTTCGATAATTTACAAGGTTCTAGTGTATGTTTTAAAGATTTGATCCACGACATGGTTATCATCAACTTCGCATCTGCGAAAGAGATTATCTATTCCAATCACTACATCCGGTACTTGTAATGAACGTTATGAGTTTCACGTGACGCCGTTTGGATTGACCGATGCACATGTAGTATTATTCATAAATTTGGTGAATCACGTGTGTAGGCTGTGATTTGATAAATTCATGCTCGTGATCATTAAGGACTATTTGTTTGTTTCAAGAATAAGAAGGAGTTAGAAAGTAATTATAGATTGCCCTGGATTGGCCGAACAATTAAAAATTGTACCTTGAATATTTAACACGTGATTAAAGACTTAAACCTTTACATTATTTGACTATGTGATGAATAGATAATAGAATATAAATTGACTCTTCAAAATTTAGAAGTCATTTAAGACTTTGAGTTATACTAAAAAGAAAGTGCAAATATATTTTGACAAATGTTTTAACAAAGGATTTTAAGGGATTATTCCCTTATACACAAACCATTTAACTAAACTTCTGTTTAGGGGTAAATGTTTGTGTATACCTCAAGATAACCTAAAAGGGATTGAGGAATCCATTTGAACCATGATTTGAAATTTGAAACGATAATTTACGCTTTTCAAACTAAGAAAATTTTGACCACAGTATAACCAAAGATTTTTCGAACATTTACGAATCCTAATAATTATTTTTGATAAATCAACAAAAATCATGTTAATTAAATTCAAATTTATTTTTGAACATGTTATATAATCGGTCGAACTAAGAAATTTAAAACTTTTACGTTTACACTTCATAAAAATTAACTAATAATTATTTAATTAATTATAATAATTATCGACGCTTTAGACGACGGATTGAGTAAAACGGATAAAAATGATAGTAAAGACGAAACTAAAACATAGAAGATATGAAGAAAGAATTTTGAATAAATACGGTTATGATATTTATTTCATCAGGAAAATGAACGTAATTACTGACACATAATGTATAAAAGATAAAGAACCAATTAGGATATGTTCCTTAAAAATGAAGGTTCAAAATAAATTGCCGAACAATATAAAAATAAACAATGTTTGTGAAAAGGATAATATAAATAGTGAAAGGTTTCACGGCTAATGTGAACCATTAAAATTGAGAAGCCGATAGCGTTAAATGTTTTAAAGGCCACTTGTGGTTGCCTAAATATGGAGACTGTGAGATTTAGTTATATTGAAATCTTGTAAGTATAAGTATAAGTATTCTACTTATGTCATTTATGACTAAAAGTATCTTTGTCTGAAGAAGTTGTACTGATGGCAATTATGAAGGCAGACATCGCCTCATACATTAGTAAACATCTAGCTATTGCAAAGGTCATCATCTGAATTTGATTCGATTTGGGTCATCGTCGACAGACTGACCAAATCTGCTAATATCATTCCCGTTAATGATAAATGCAAAAGAGTTATGTAAACATAGTGTGCCTGTATCGATCATCTATTTCAAGATCCTCGCTTTGCATCGAATTTCTAGAGATTTGCTCAGAAATCATTGAGAACGAACCTTGATGAGAGTACTATGTACCACCCCAATCGAAGGGACGAGGTAAAGTAACGATACAAAATACTATAAGTGTTGTTCTATGTTTGAATGATTGACCTTTGGCAATGAACTGTATAATCGTTTTCCTTTGGAAGGATTATCATTGATAATCATCGTATTAGGATTAAGATCGAATCTTGTTAGGATCTAGATATTAGAGCATCTGTAAGCAAGAGTTGAGATGAAGACATCCGACATACACCCATTGTGAGTTGGACATGTCTGTTAGGTTTAAGGTTTCCATGTGATGGCGAACCTAACCTTACAGAATACCCGACCCCCGAGATCTGAAATGATTATTGAAATTAGGATCTGATTATTGACAGCCGGTAGTGGGCAAGAGGTTATGTGAATATGAAATGTAGATCTTGAAATGCCAAATGGGTAGCGAAGTTGTGCCACAATTTTTAACGTTGGAAAAATGAATTCATGATCTGACAAATCATGGGATATAAGACCCCGTTGTATGGGAACATTGAGATGATGTAAAAGTTGGGATTGAAAGGCATATAAGCTGGATCTACCCTAGGACTTCAAGAACAGCGTGAATTATGTTTCGTAAATCGAACTTGATGGAATATCTATCAAGTGAAAATCTGAATTCTTCTTAGTAAAGCTGAGATCGGCGAAAAGTTGCATTCATCAGAAACCCGTGAACATCATGGATAGAGAAAGTAAGTCAACATTAAGCCTGATCTTATTCCCGTAGTTATGTTTAATGAAACTCGCGTATTGTAATGAATTACACTTGTGAGAAAAGACCGAATGTGGAGGAAATACCCACATGGCTTAAACTCTATAAGAAGCGAGTAGTAAGGTAAGATGATCTTTGAGGACAAAGATCCTGTTTAGGGGTAAATGCTGTGACAATCCGTCAATTTATGGTTGATATTTTATTCTCAAATATTATTTGAAAATATTATTTTAATGTTTCAATATGAACTCACTTATTTTTGGGAAGAAATTTGGATTTACGTATTGGAGTAGCATCGACTACGTCTAAACCGGAGGATTCAACGTTACGTGCTTACGTTTACATACACCGTCCTTGGTGACAGTCCGACATTTCAGAAAATAAATTTATCCATGAATATTATTTTGGAGTTTTAAATTTGTGTTAGTTCATAAACTCACAAATTTACGAGAAGAGATTAGGACTTACGATTTTATTTTAACGTCCTTTACGACTAAACCGGAAACCCTAGGATTACGTATTTACGTTTTCGAACTCCGTTTTTGATGAGACTATTTTTAGTGGATTCGTTTTGAGCCTTTGATTCATAATTTATAAAAACGTTTTTCATAAAACGACCCGAGGGCACGCAAATCGAGGAAACAAGAATCGAGGAGTACCCGTAAATAAATGGGGATGAGACAAGTGGGACACTTGCCCCACCCCCATTCAAACCGGCCTAAAGAAGCCACCATACCAATTTGGTGGCAAGTTTCTAGCTAAAACTTACACATGTCATACAAGCTTAGCTTGTAAGCTAAGCACTTACACAAAACCAAAAAAACCACTAACTAAAACACATACCATCATTTCACCATGCAAAACTAGCTACAACTCTCTCCTCCTCTCTTATTCTTGCCGTCCAAAAACAACCCCAAACCACCCATTTGATCCAAATTTAACCACAAATCTTATGTTATTCTTGCATAAGATGATGTCCTTTTGAAGACTTATTGATTGGTGGTGCTTATAACATCCAAGGAGGAGTTTCCATGAAGTATTAGGGCTTATCTCCTACAAGGAGTTCATGAAGAATGGTGGTCTTGAAGATGGTCTTGGCTATGCACAAGTTTCTCCATCCAAATCCATGTCAAACTCATAACCTACATCAACTTGGTGGTATAAAGATTGTCCTCCTCATCTTCTTGTTATTTTCATTATGTAAACATGTATTTTATTTCCTATTGTATATGTATATGATGATTATATGATGATAAAAATGTTATGTGGGGATTTGGTGTTGATAAACATGATTAAAAAGGTGAAAACCCATAAGAAACAAGGTTAAAATCTTGGTTAAATTTGTTGGCTGTATAAAACAGTAAAGAAACAGGTCATGGACTGATAAAATGATGAAGTAGAATCCATTTACAGTAAGCTATATGTCTTGTACACATGTGAGAGTTGGCCATGCAATGGAATCAAAATAATGAGTGAGATATGATCAAAACAAGTTAGGTGGTCTAATCTGAATAAGCAGTTTTGTAGGGACTGTTAAGGCAAGTTAAACTCAAAATGGGCAGTAGCTATAACTAAGTTAAATGTAGCACATAATATGAATAACATGTCACCCAAAAATGAGCTTCTAATTCATTATAGAACTCTAGATATGGTAAAAATGGTGAACATGAAGTTAAAAAACAGATTTTTGGAAATAATGTTTATTAATATTATATAAGCACTCACATTATAATGTATAAAATGTAAAAATATAAACCCACTAACTTATAAAACTTATTTATATAAATATATAAAAGGTTAATTAAATGGGTAAATTATATAAATGGTGGTCAAATAATATTTATAAGTAATAAAAACTATAAACTTGATTTTTACGACTTTTTCGGCTATTGCCGTAAAATTAACGTTTTTCGCCAAATAAAACTTAGATGGTTGGACCCGTCTAATGAAAATTTTATAAAACTTATATACTGATATATAGACATGTATAACAAGTAAAAACCGATAAAACCCGAACTATAAGAAATACGGACATTTACGAGCTAAATAAGCATATTGGACTAATAATTTGACTAAATAAGATAAAAACTTGTAAAAAGAACTTATTGGGCTTAACCCATTTGGGCCCAACATGGAAAGTATACATACTGATAAAAATAAGTATAACAAGTATTAAAACAAGCTAAAGAACTTATAATAAGCTTATAGGACTTAAAACGTGTAAATAAGTAAAACTAGTAAACTAGTATAAAAGTTATCGACATATAACACAAAAATGAGTAAACGAGAATATGTAAACCCACTTGATCATCATATATATATAATCATCATATGTATACATAATTATTATTTTTATAAAGTCATTGGACATGAGTCTAAGACGAGTATTATTTGTCTAGGTTTCCGTGATTGAAGCACGTACCGTACGTCCGAATTGCCGATAACCCGCCTTCCCACATCAACGTGAGTTCATAGCCTCGCACTCTTTCAAATGTTTTTATGAAATGTTTTATAAACCCGCGAGGGAGATAACATGTTAGTTTTTATAAAATAGGAAACCATTTGTCCCGATTGTTTGTTTATTGATTTTGGACCCGAATGATTGAATGACCCGATTGTATGACCCGATAAATGATTAAAGGACCCGATAGATGAAATTAAATGGATTATTAAAGTTAGGTTATGTCACTAAAAGTCCCATTAGCATGAATTGTGAACTACCGGGATTTGGTAGACGCTTATGCATTTAATAGTACTATTTGGGGACGATCACCCCAGTTCGCGCCTTGACGGTTGATCCCCGTCGTGCCACATTGATTGGTAAGCGAATTTATGTATGAGAAGATTTCCATAGCGTGACCTTTGTGACGACACGCTACTTTAGATGGGCAAAAGTTGGTATCGGGTTAGCTACCCGTTTTGGTTTTAGTAAGGTAACAATGTCATGCGGCTTATAATAATCCAATCACCGAAATATTACTAGACGCTCCGAATTACGATGTATTGCCTGACTAGCAATACAGGGTCATACTATTGATATTATGTTTGTGTTTTGGTTTTCATAACCATATTCATATAACGGTTTTTTTTATTTGATTTTATACAACGTCAGAAGAGTATTGTATGACGTTTTTACGACATTGGCTCGTATAATGATTTTTAAGGCTTTTTATAACCATATTCATATAATGGTTTTATTTAATCTATACAACGTTGCAAAAAGGTATTGTATGGTGTTTTTAACGATAATGATTCGTATAACGATTTTTAAGGCAAATGCCTATATTATGATTTTCGATAAAGATTTGTATAAAATGACTTTGGCTATTTTATGGCCTATTAAAATGATTTGTACAAGATGATTTTCAGTAATAATTTTATACTGATATTATATTGATGGATTTTATTAAACTCTATGAATTCACTACGCGTTATCGCTGACCTTTTCTTTTAACATGTTTTATCTCAGGTACTTGAAGGTAATTCTCGGGAAGACGACAAGAATTCATGGCCCGCCTAAACTATATTTTCCATTCAAATACTTTGTAAAACTTTGTATGAAATATAATGACTTGGGACCTATGTAACTTTGATATGTATGAATGGAAATGCTTTATTAATAAAACGACGCGAATTTTAAGCGTTGTCTATGATGTGAGTAATGTGCTATCCCGTAACACCAACTAGTCTTCCGCTGTATTGAGTTGTATAAATTTGGGGGTGTTACATTATGAGTATAGAATTACCTGGGGAAAGTGATTTGTATACATGATACATTTCATGTATTGAGATTGGTAAAGGTTGTTTGAGAATGCATTTTGCATGTACGGTTATTCGGGACTTGTATTAATAACAGTCTTTGTATTATCAAAGAGTCATCTGTGAGATTTATTGACTGTGAGGTCAAGTGTTTGGCAATGAGTTTAATTATTTTTTTTTTGTATATGTGGTATTTTGAAACTTGAACTAAAGTTCACGTGGATTTAAGGGGAGTTCGTTTAGAACAAGTATCCTCATGTGATTTGTTGTTTGTGTGTTTGATCCTAAGGAGTAAATCTCGGGACGAGATTTCTATTAGGAGGGAGTGATGTGACAACCGTGGTTTTGAGGTTCGTCACTTAATTTTATTTTGTGCTAGTTACGTGTCTTTACGTGTTTATGTGCTTATTGGTGTGTATAGATTGTGGTTTGGATATCGTTTCCGGTACGGGGTACCTTGTGAGTGAAATGATGTGTGATGATTTCATGTTCATGAGCTCACATGGTAGTGACTATGAAGTGAAATGGTGTTATTTAGTGGTTTTACGTATACGTATATGTATTATAGAAAATCGTATTTTTACGATTTACGGTTTAGCATTTTGAGGTCTCGGAAGAGGTATTTAGTCACGGGAATATTTTTCGGGATGGTTTTAAGTCATTTAGGACTTGGTTATAAAGTTTATTTCAAAATTTGATATTTTTTTTAAAAGTGTATATTTTACGACTTTTACGGTAAAACGCGTAAAAATTGACTAGTTTTACGGTCTTGAGGTTTTGGAGGTTTTAGGAGCTGAAATAAATTAAGGTAAATTAAGGTATTGTTAATAACATAATACTAAACAATAAAAAGAAAAAAAAAATTTAATGGATATGGAAAGGGTATAGACGGTTGGAAAAGAAAAAAAAAAGGAAAAAAGGAAAAAAGGAGAAAAAGGAAACATTGTATTGGTCTAGGAATAGTATGGTAATTATATAAAGACTTTTATTAACTAAAAATACATCATAATCCCCTGGAGATCAAGATTAGGTCGAATTTAAAGGAGAATATTAGGGTTCTTCATAAAATTTTGGGGTTTTCATAAATTAAAGGTAAATATTCAAATCCCTTTTTAATTTAATTGTTTTTATGTTTTGTTTAATCATATTATGATGGAATTAGGTTAGGGTCTAATTTAAAAACAGTAAATTAATGTTATAATAATGAGTTTATAAGGATTACATAAGTTAGGGTTTGTGATTAGTGGGGTTAGGGTTAATTAATTAGTTTAATTTGATTAAACCCGTTTTTAAAAACTGGGCATAATTTTGAGTCAATTGTTTTGATCATATTGGGAGTTATACAAACTCTTATTTTGCGATCCAAGTATCCCTAAAAAGGTAATTGAAGTGACTTTATAATTCAAGAAACTAGAACTAAATTGGAGGTAGGGAAGTGGGTCAAAAACATGTTACAACAGTCGGAGTTCAAATCAGTTTTGAATTCAGCCTGTTTTCTTTATAAGTTTTGGGTTGTCTGGGGTACTTAGGGTTGCATTGGGATCTTCTCACGAACATGAGAGATGGTTTATATATTGTAGTAAGTATCTGCACTTGGGCTAAGATTGTGGTTTAGGGTAAGACCCTCTAATGGTAACAAACTTTTCATACGTTTAAAATCAGTAAATTCTGGATAGGTAGCAATATATACACATATAACAGGGCCTTAACAGTAGCTTTAAGGTTGGAGCAAGTGGGAGGTTTTAGCTAACATGTATAAAAGTGTGAATATTCCTTTTACAGAAACCATGGGTATACTTAAGTGGACGTTTGACTTAAAGTTTTGAGACCTAAAACTGGGACTGTTTTGTGTAAAATTATGAACGGGATAGCTATTGAACTTAACCAAGTTAGGGACTTGTTAAGGAAGGGTAATGGGGTGATTAGAGCTTATCAATAAGGTAATGTTATGGGATAGACTAGATGTCCATCATAGGTTGATGAGCCATCTTAGTGATTGGTTCGTGTATTGATTGCGTGTTTTTAGTTGATTAGCTTTTTGCTAGTGCGCGGATGTTTGGGGAAGCTCAATCAGGTGAGTTTCATAGTCCTATGTTTATTATTGTTTTTGACTTCCAGATGGGATGGAAGAGACACTGTGTTGAGTTATTTTCTAAAAAATGTTGTGAGTGTGTTTGTGATTTGAGATGGACTTATGTGTACATTATGTGATTAACTGCTATCTGATTTTTGATTGTGTATGATTTGGATCGGGGGACACGTGCCGTCTCAGTTGTTGTGGTTTGACAAGGTAGTGGCCTTATGGTTTGACAAGGTAGTGGCCTTGTGGTTTGACAAGGTAGTGGCCTTGGGATAGGTACATAGTGTGATCATCTATGGTACCATGTTTTTTGGCAAGGTAGGAGCCTTGGATTTTGGTTTGGAATGATTGATCTTGAATGCTAGTTGTTAATACATAATTGTAGCACATTGTCCATATGTTATTATGTTGATGGTTGTTATTCACAACTTGTAACTGATTTAGCGTTGGAGTCTAAACCTATGACTCTCACCAACTTTATGTTGACGTGTTTTAGTATCTCTTTCAGGTGTGAATGTGTTTAAGCTTGAGGATAGAAGTGGCTAGACTTGGATGCCTTAGGATTGCATATAGAAGGAGATCCCTGTTCCTTCTTAGTTTACCTATATGTTTGTTTGGTTTATGTTTATTTTTTGTCTTGGGTAAGTGGTAGGACTGTTACCTACTTACCTAGACTCCTGCATTTGATGAGATATTGTCATGACTTTTGTGTTCCATTTTATGACATTTCTTATTTCATATAGTTATCTCTATAGACACGCCATGTTGTGATGATATCCATACGTCGTGCCCCATATTCCGTCATGGTGGGGTGTGACATTAACCTTATTAGATTCATGATGTATATAAAACAATGGAATAAGATGAAATATCGTTGTTTTTGATGAGAATTAACATTAACGAGCCCCGGATTCAAGATCAACATAAGTCACGATTCCCTCTTTTTTGTTCTAAAACCCGGCGGTAGGTTTTCTCCCAAACCCTAGGTTCTTTTTTTATTTTTGGAACTGATTATGGCAAAAGGGGTAACCCCCGTGTATAATTTTTGTGCAAATGGGCTTAATCCCAAATCTTTCTTTAAACAAAACCGGCCCCTATTTCTTTCTTTATAAAGTTTTTTTTGTATACTCTCATTTAATTCTCATGTTTTATTTCCGTATGCTAAATAATACATATATGGTTTACTAAAATCCAAAACTGAGTATTTAATATTATCATTTTAAATACGGGTTTTACAATTCTTCTCTTCTAAAAAAATAATTCTTCCTCGAGGTAAGGATGCGATTAGGCTGCGGTTTTACAATTCTCCCTCTCTAAAAAGAAAATTCTTCCTCGAATTAAAAGTAATTTAAGCTGATGATGTTTATATAAGTTGAAAGACACATAGACTGAAAGGACATGAAAGCTGAAAGACATATAAGTTGAAAGACCATTCGTCCTTGATCTAGAACATACTGTTGCTAAAGGGTATAGAACATGGAACGTGACATGGATGAAGAGAACATGGAAGTAACATGTCTTGAAGAACTTAACTGAATTATTGAAGGAAAAAGGATGAGAGGTCCGGATGGACTCCTCCGTTCCGAGTGGCTTCCCACTCGAAACGACCCCTTCAAAGGTCTAAACACAATGAAATTATTGGTCCTGATGACCCTGTCCTGATGAAAGATGAAATAGTTTATGGTTCCATACTTAAGATGGATTTTCTGAATCTGATAGAATGACTAAGCTATAGCACGTAGTATACATGAAACAGTACGTACAAGTATCCTAAAAAGATAACATTTATATTTCTGAGCAAGCTGCTGAAAACATAAAGGGACGAACTACGTGAACAATTGTGAACGTGCTACGTGAGCAATTATGAACGTGGTTCACGATTATATGAGCAACGCTGGGCATGGAATATATCGTGAACGTGATACATGAACATACTATGAACGTGATACTAGGACATATCATAAACGTATGATGATTGAGGGAGGAATACCAAACGATACAGCCTGAGATGTGAAACGTCTTCCTGAGTATGGAAACGCTGTACTAAACTTGAGTCTGGTTTCTTAAGCTTTCTATAACCGTATTCGGTAACAAGCTGTGAAACGTGTATCGCGAGATGGAACACTATCCTGAACGTGAACAATGTCATGAATGCGCGCATGAACCTAAATCATGAGATAGCACAAACTATGGACTAAAACAACATCATAATGTGAACGTGAGACGCAAACGTGAAGGTGAACATAAACGTGAACATGAACATAAACGCGAACGTGAATGTGAACATAACGTGATTCGTGAACATGAACGTGAGCATGATTCGTAAACGTGAAATTTTCTATCTGTTACGATGGTTGATGGAATACCGTGAAATTTTACGATTTATTGCTGAATTTCCTGCAGGTCTGTTATTACGTAAACCGTTTGGATAAGAGAAAACGTGTATGCTGGTTTAAATGGTTGCCAATGGCTTAGATAGGATCAAACTTTTCTGAGTCTGTGGTAACTGATAATAACTTCCATGGAATACTGTCTCATTTCTATTCAGAATTTTTTAATGGTTGTAATAGCTCACTAGCATATCAGTGTTTTATCTTGAACCTGCTGGCATGCCAAGCATCTAGATATGAACATAGCTACATCAATGTGTTATACTGCTTCTATTAAAATTCTGTTTGGGATTATGGTACGTTCTGGTGGAATCTGGTGAATAGTCATGAAAGAATTTTGAGTCTGGGTAAAATAGATCTCTCCTAGCGTAGGATCTTATGTGATACAAAAATTTAGTGTAATGCCTCTCCTTTATGCGTAAGCTTAGCCATGGAAGGCTAATAGTGGGAATCTGGTGCATAGTCATGAAAATTTTTTGAGTCTGGGTAAAATAGTCATAGGCGTCGATCTTAACCATCTGGTGATGGCCTTCATATTCGCAGGACTGTCAGAAATTTCTTTCTGTTGAAATAGGGTGGCTCAGAAATGCCACCTTGTTCATCTGGAACTCACATCTCGAAAGCTGGGTATATAATTTTATCCTATTGAATGATCTGAAGGATCGTGAAAAGATGATCTCGCGTTCTTCTTTTGGATTTAGTAGAACAGAAAGTGATCAATGAATATATTGACGATTTTGTCTGAGAATTCATGGAAAAAATTTATTCATAAATTTCATCATATAGCTGGAGCATTAGGGATCTCAGAAGTATAACTCAACATTTTAGAGAGACTATAACATGTGCAACAGCAGTCTAGAAAACATTATGTTCTTTCTCTCACCACTGATGGTGGCATGATCATGAACTGTTCTGGAAGATATATATGACGTCGTAGCAGATCAGATAAACCAGCTATTCACGGAATGGACATTGAGTAAGAATGGTGATCTAGTAAAAATTTACAGTGGTCGATACATGATCTCATGATATCGGCCTTCTTCCTGATAGACAGAAGACAGTACACCTCTTGGTGTGTGCTAGGGCGAAATAAGCCTCGTTCCGGTAACTCTGCCTGTTAAGGCTGCAACTCTTTTAACTCAGCTAAAGTCTGGCGATAAAGAGTTCTGAAAACAGGTTCTATCCTTGAGACAAGCTCTATGTTAAACTCTGTCTCGTGGTTAGGAAGGGATTTCTAGAAATCCTTCTAAAATGACCTTTGACAACTTTGGGATAATCTGCTAATCATGAATTTAAAGAATTTCAGAAGTGAATTTATAATTGGTAGCTATAAGTCTTCGTAGCTTTGGAATAATAACTCACCTGCTGTAAAGCATAAACAATTTGAACTGATTTTTCTGGCAGAAATATAATGAATATATTTGGGATTTAGTAAGATGGATCTCGTCGTTAACTAAGAGGAGAACTTTAATAAACATGGGTGGTACTGTGAAGTCTTTTCTGACATAGGGGTAGGTAAATACCTGTTATAAAATAAAGCTGTCATAGGAATACGTGAAGTGAACATGGCGATTTTCACAGAATGTGTTCGTTTGTAACTTCATAGAATGAATACTGCGTGTTTAACCTGAATAATATTCTAGTGGTGGTGACTGAATCTTTAATGGTCTGAAATATGCGTGGCATGACACAAGGGGTATACCCTCTTGGAGGGTACCCTGAATTTACGAGGGCCTGGTTTAGAAAACATATTGAGTTTTGAGTCGATATTCGTATGACATGCACCATGACTGGTGTCCTGACATGTGTCTTCCGAATGATACTTGAGACCTGTGTCTTGACTGTTGTCTGCACATGTATTTTAATAGGTGAGTATGAATAAGGTTAAGAATCTCGAGTAACCTCTAGGGTTGGCGGACCGGTTAGACTGCTGACCTCTGTATATTAGTCACGTTCGTTCCGGAGTTCCGATAGCTACTAACTGATAAATATAAGCACGGTGGTTGTCATTACCGCTTTGTCTGTCAATTTCACGACGGTCATTATTATGACCATGATTCCTGTAACTATTCTGCTGAGTGTCTGGCTGGGTACCGGTTCCCACTCTTCTGAATGAAGGTTAGCTGAGTGAAGTGTGCCATCTAGATGAGAAAGTGAAAGCCTGGAATAGAATAGTAGTGTCTTATGGTTGAAGTTTATTCTTGTCAGAAATTTCAAATTTATAGTTTTCGTCCTTGTTCTGAAGAGTCTTCATAGTATAAACAGCATAAACATCTTGAGAAATCTCCAAAGTATCAACAGCATCAGCATTTGTGAGATCTTCAAAGTGTTAGCAGCATCAGTATCTGGTAAAATCTTCAACTCACGAGCAACATCAGCATCTGGTAGAATATCGGCAAGTGAAAACGCCTGAGATGATTGAGGGTCGATTAGCAATATCCATGGAGTAGGGTACATGGAGTACACCTAGACAACTGTACATAAAGTACAAAATGAATACTGCACATGGAGTATATATGAGACACTGTACGTGGAGTACACCTGAAATACTGTACATGAAGTATAACTGAGACACTGTACATGGGGCACATATGGAATACTGTACATGGCACTGGTGGAAATTTTATGGGATGATCGATACTGGTGTCAATTGTCTGACATGATCAAAGAAATAAATTGATTTAAACGGTAGTAAACTGAACTGAAATGAGTAACATGATAGACTGGTAATTCCTGCGTAGACTTAATGCTAGTTGTATAGAGGTTCATGAATATGATTAAACAAAATTTCAACAATGGTCAGTATGAAGACATGACTGATGAAGACCAAACATGATTTATTATGAAAACATGATTTTTACTGTAACCCTTCTGTATCTTAGCATAAAAACATCATCATCCTGCTGATAACATAATTTTTCATAGGGAGGCATGGAACTGATTCAGCATGAAAAACGACATAAACGTGATATTGAAAACTGGATTGTTACAAGGAACATATGGGTATAATCAACTGAGATTTAACAACGACTGATATGGATGGCAATGGTGCAATCCAGATAATTCAAAGACGTAAACATGTGACTAAGTATGGGCGATTCTAGTTCGATCCATAATAGTCAAAATTTTCTAAGAACTGCCATGTATAGAAATTTATAATCTGGGACTAAATATGGTTGGCTGTAGTCCAATCCATACTTGTCAAAGTTTATGAAATGTCCTGATATGACAAAGGTCAACAACTGTGGATCGGTTCACAAAACATCATTCGACTGAATAGCATGAATATTTGACCTGAAAAATGGTGAACGTTTTTTGCTGGTTCACCCAGTAATATTTGACATGAGTAAGGGTAAACGCATATGGGTCGGTTTACCAATACAAAATCTGAACAAGCAAGGGTGAACGCCTATGGGTCGGTTCACCAAAAAAAATTCGAATGAAAAGCACATGCGACTAAATATGGCCAGTCCTGTACCAACCTTTACTTAGTCAAAACTTTAAGAAAACTGACTGATAAATGAAGAAAACTGACTGAATAATCCATGAGAAACATGAAAGATAACAACGCCAAAATCTGAGAAGTTCCTGGTGACTACCCACTAGTCACATGTCAAGTTTTAGTGGACCGTTACGTGTATTTATGGCGTGTCATCAAAACATAAGGTAAATGTCCTAAAACATTAACTGACCATAAAGGAAATACTGGAAACAAACATCGGTAATCCAAACATAAACTCAAAACATGAAAAGTAAATACTGGAGGAAAGGACTAAACAATGTCCAAATAAGCAGAATAAAGTAAGAAGTGCATAAAGTATGAAGTCTAGATAGCTTCCATCCAAATGCACATGCTCTCAGAATCCTAAGAGCGACCTGGGGTACCTGCCGTTAGAACATGAAAGAAACTACGACTGAGCATAATAATTGTGAAAACACTTATCCTTTTACCACTTAATTATAATAATAACCTAGCCAAAACGTGTATTTTATGTCGTAAATGTCGGTATTATGCGTGGTTTGTGTTTTTGTTGTGATTTAGGATCAAAATGTGAAAAAGGAAGAAAACATGGGCTTTCACGGGCTTTTATCGAAGAAAAAGACAAAAGACGAAGTCAAAACCTCAAGAGTGCAAAAAGACCTGAAGTCCAAGGCCTATTATGAAGATTTGTCGAAGAAAAAGTCTAAAGACGGATGTTTAATGAAGTCGAAGAACTCAAGTCTAATAAATGAAGAAATTATAAGACGATTTCAATCTATATCGACAAATCCCAAGACAACGTCGACAAAGTCGAAGAATTTAAAAGACGAAAAGACGAGAAGAAAGAAGAAAAGATCAACACATGTTAATCCTCCTATAAATAGCCTCCTAATGACACATTAGTAGGTGTTAGCTAATTTGACACTTTAGTCTTTCCATTTTATTTTCCTTGCACTTTCATATTGTCATTTACTTAATTGCTCTTTAATTTCAAGATTATTTTCAAGTAAGTTGTCGAATCTTTATCCTTAATCAAGTTTTAAATTAATCTCTCATTCTACCTTGCTTGTGTTTGCTTAATCTTTATGCTTATATGCTTATTTTTATGCTTATTTGATTGTTTGTTATGTTTTTATGTGTTTGATTGTATTAGCTTATTGATTTTATAGCTTATTATGTGCTTTTCTTAAATTTAATTATGTGTTTTTACAAGTTATTTTATAAAAAGTTGATTTTAAATATTTTTATTATTAAGCGTTTTTAAAAGTTTTTAAATTTTGGCTTATTTGTTTTTTCTCAAAATAATTTTGATTAAACTTTTAGATAAGTGCTTATTTGGTTTTTAGCTTACTTTTAGATAGTTTAATTTTGATCTAATTCAGGTTCTTCAAAACCCTCTTTTCCCGAACTACTTGCAAATGCCCTTTTCCCGAATTATATTGGGGAGTGTTATCCCGAATTAAGTACTTAATCTTCATATCCCGAATTAGGGTAAGAACCTACATTCCGACTTATGTATGGATTTTCGTTTTCCGAATTAGGTGCATACTTCCCTTATTCCGAATTAGATCAAGCATGCATGGATTCCGGATTACATATAAGACGGTTCCGAACTACTTGCAATTGCCCTTATCCCGAATTAGATAGAGGACACGTATTCCGAATTGTTTGTTTTCCCATAGATTCCGAACTAAGTGGTGTACACATTCCGAATTAGGTGCATGACTGGGATTCCGAATTAGGATAGGGACTCTATATTCCGACTTAAGTTAAGAATTATACATTCCGAATTAGGTCATACAATTGGATTCCGACTTAGGTTCAGTGCTTTATTCCGAATTAGATTAAGAACCACGGATTCCGAACTAGGTTGAGTTTTGACTGATTCCGAATTAGGTTTAAGATTTGTGTATTCCGACTTAGGTTTGGTTCTTTGTTTCTTGTTTAGTTTTAAATCTTTATTTTTTTTCCCGCCATTTTCTTTAGTGTAATTTTAGTTGTTTTATTTAAGATTTATTTCAAGTTTGCATTTTTATTAAATTGTCAAATTTACATTTCGTCTAGCTTTAATTTCTCGTCATTTAATTAATTTACTTTCAAAGTTTTAATTTCTCGCCATTTACTTTTTAATCATTGGTAGCTTTATTTACCTTGCCATTTACTTTAAAGTTTGCATTTTTACTTTACTACAACGACAACCTATTATTTTATCCACCAAAGACGACTGAGTCACACGTTAATCCATTGTCAATTCGAATCGAGACGAGACGATAATTTTTTCATACTTGGCCAAAACCCAGTTATTAAAATGGCGCCGCTGCCGGCTCTTTCGTGAAGATTAACGGTTTTCTGTGAGAGACGCGTTGGATTTTCGGATCCGTTCACTTGTGAACGTTATTTTTCGTGTCAAAAATTTTCAAAAAATCCTAAAAATCAAAATTTTTCAAAAATACAAAAACATTAAAAAATTCATAAAAATATTTCTTTTTCAAAAGTTTTTCACCAAAAATATTTTAGTTTCACGATAACCATTATTTGTCTATTTCTTTGTTATCTTTTTCTTTTGCAGGTGTATGCGTACTCGCTCATCGTCTTATTCTGAGCCTGAGACTCTTGAAGACATAGACATGACCGGTGTACACAACAATAATAATCCACCTCACCCCAACATGAATAATAACAACCATCTTCCTCAACCCGACCTTCGTACGATGGAGGAGCTTTGTCAACCAACAATGAATGGACGCGGAGGACCGATTACGCCGATGCAAATCACGGCTCCAGAGTTTTCGTTGAAGCATCACATGATCCAACAAGTTCAAAATACTTGTCCATTTTCTTTAGTGTAATTTTAATTGTTTTATTTTAGATTTATTTCAAGTTTGCATTTTTATTAAATTGTCAAATTTACTTTTTGTCTAGCTTTAATTTCTCGTCATTTAATTAATTAACTTTCAAAGTTTTAATTTCTCGCCATTTACTTTTTAATCATTGGTAGCTTTATTTACCTTGCCATTTACTTTAAAGTTTGCATTTTTACTTTACTACAACGACAACCTATTATTTTATCCACCAAAGACGACTGAGTCACACGTTAATCCATTGTCAATTCGAATCGAGACGAGACGATAATTTTTTCATACTTGGCCAAAACCCAGTTATTAAAATGGCGTCGCTGCCGGCTCTTTCGTGAAGATTAACGGTTTTCTGTGAGAGACGCGTTGGATTTTCGGATCCGTTCACTTGTGAACGTTATTTTTCGTGTCAAAAATTTTCAAAAAAATCCTAAAAATCAAAATTTTTCAAAAATCCAAAAACATTAAAAAATTCATAAAAAGCATTTCTTTTTCAAAAGTTTTGCACCAAAAATATTTTATTTTCATGATAACCATTATTTGTCTATTTCTTTATTATCTTTTTCTTTTGCAGGTGTATGCGTACTCGCTCATCGTCTTATTCTGAGCCTGAGACTCTTGAAGACTTAGACATGACCGGTGTACACAACAATAATAATCCACCTCACCCCAACATGAATAATAACAACCATCTTCCTCAACCCGACCTTCGTACGATGGAGGAGCTTTGTCAACCAACAATGAATGGACGCGGAGGACCGATTACGCCGATGCAAATCACGGCTCCAGAGTTTTCGTTGAAGCATCACATGATCCAACAAGTTCAAAACACTTGTCCATTTTCTTTAGTGTAATTTTAGTTGTTTTATTTTAGATTTATTTCAAGTTTGCATTTTTATTAAATTGTCAAATTTACTTTTCGTCTAGCTTTAATTTCTCGTCATTTAATTAATTTACTTTCAAAGTTTTAATTTCTCGCCATTTACTTTTTAATAATTGGTAGCTTTATTTACCTTGCCATTTTCTTTAAAGTTTGCATTTTTACTTTACTACAACGACAACCTATTATTTTATCCACCAAAGACGACTGAGTCACACGTTAATCCATTGTCAATTCGAATCGAGACGAGACGATAATTTTTTCATACTTGGACAAAACCCAGTTATTAAAATGGCGCCGCTGCCGGCTCTTTCGTGAAGATTAACGGTTTTCTGTGAGAGACGCGTTGGATTTTTGGATCCATTCACTTGTGAACGTTATTTTTCGTGTCAAAAATTTTCAAAAAAATCCTAAAAATCAAAAATTTTCAAAAATCCAAAAACATTAAAAAAATTCATAAAAAGCGTTTCTTTTTCAAAAGTTTTGCACCAAAAATATTTTATTTTCCCGATAACCATTATTTGTCTATTTCTTTGTTATCTTTTTCTTTTGCAGGTGTATGCGTACTCGCTCATCGTCTTATTCTGGGCCTGAGACTCTTGAAGACTTAGACATGACCGGTGTACACAACAATAATAATCCACCTCACCCCAACATGAATAATAACAACCATCTTCCTCAACCCGACCTTCGTACGATGGAGGAGCTTTGTCAACCAACAATGAATGGACGCGGAGGACCGATTACGCCGATGCAAATCACGGCTCCAGAGTTTTTGTTGAAGCATCACATGATCCAACAAGTTCAAAACACTTGTCCATTTTCTTTAGTGTAATTTTAGTTGTTTTATTTTAGATTTATTTCAAGTTTGCATTTTTATTAAATTGTCAAATTTACTTTTCGTCTAGCTTTAATTTCTCGTCATTTAATTAATTTACTTTCAAAGTTTTAATTTATCGCCATTTACTTTTTAATCATTGGTAGCTTTATTTACCTTGCCATTTACTTTAAAGTTTGCATTTTTACTTTACTACAACAACAACCTATTATTTTATCCACCAAAGACGACTGAGTCACACGTTAATCTATTGTCAATTCGAATCGAGACGAGACGATAATTTTTTCATACTTGGCCAAAACCCAGTTATTAAAATAGCGCCGCTGCCGGCTCTTTCATGAAGATTAACGGTTTTCTGTGAGAGACGCGTTGGATTTTCGGATCCGTTCACTTGTGAACGTTATTTTTCGTGTCAAAAATTTTCAAAAAAATCCTAAAAATCAAAATTTTTCAAAAATCCAAAAACATTAAAAAAATTCATAAATAGCATTTCTTTTTCAAAAGTTTTGCACCAAAAATATTTTATTTTCATGATAACCTTTATTTGTCTATTTCTTTGTTATCTTTTTCTTTTGCAGGTGTATGCGTACTCGCTCATCGTCTTATTCTGAGCCTGAGACTCTTGAAGACTTAGACATGACCGGTGTACACAACAATAATAATCCACCTCCCCCCAACATGAATAATAACAACCATCTTCCTCAACCCGATCTTCGTACGATGGAGGAGCTTTGTCAACCAACAATGAATGGACACGGAGGACCGATTACGCCGATGCAAATCACGGCTCCAGAGTTTTCGTTGAAGCATCACATGATCCAACAAGTTCAAAACACTTGTCCATTTCATGGATTACCGGATGATGATGCCAACAAATATCTCGAAAAATTCATTACCGTCACTCAAAGCATGAAATTGCCCGGTGTTACCATGGATTTTCTTCGCCTTCATCTATTTCCACACACCTTATCCCACCATGCCGAAAAATGGTTTGATCGTCTTCCGAAGAATTAAATTCATACATGGGACGAAATGACTCAACGATTTTTGTCGCGCTACTTACCACCATCCATGGTCACGAGCCTTCGGAATCAAATCAGTGGTTTCACGCAAGAACCTGATGAATCACTTTTCGATGCTTGGGAACGTTATAATGTTTTGATCGATCCATGTCCTAACCACAATATGCTCCCCGTCACCTTAATTGATACTTTCTACAATGGTTTAACTTTTCGTGATCTTGATACGATTAATGCAGCCGCCGGTGGCACATTTATGAAAAGAAGACCCGAGGAGTGTAGAGAGCTTATAGAGAACATGACTACTCATCACAAAAATTGGGATTCATCCGCATCTTCAAGGAATAACCCGAGAGTCAATGTTTCTTCTACTTTATCACCACCCAAGATGACTGAACTCACCCGCATGATGGCCGAAATGAACAAAAATCTCCTACTCATGGCTACGAATCAACTACAACAAGTTAAGGCTGTAGCACTTTCTTGTGAGACTTGCGGCGGTCCTCATTCATACACTGATTGTCCTTCTACTTATGACAATCCGGAAAACGTGTATGCGGCTCATGGTAACAATTCAACAGAAAGCTATCAAGCCCGACCTCAAGGTGATCGTAACCTGCTAAGTTATCGTTCTAACAACTTTCTTTCACCCAGTTTTTCTCCTCAAAACCACAACCCAAACAACTTCAATAGAAGCAATCCAACCCACTTCGAGCTTCTAATCCATGTCACCCACCCGCTCCCCAAGTTCCACCCATCACTCCACCCATAACGTATAATCATGATGTTGACACTTTCATAAGAACCCAAGGAGAGGTAGTTTAGAATCTGCAAAGCCAAATCATCAACTTGAAAGGAGATATCACTAAACAAGGGAATGATATTCGAACCGAGCTTAGACATGATATGCAAACTTCTTTGAGAAATCAAACGAATGATTTAAAGAATATGATGGCTAGTTTCTTTCAAATTACTCAACCCTCTACTTCGGGCTCTCTTCCTTCAAATACTGTCACCAACCCAAGAGCGAATGTGAGTGCTATTACTACACGCAGTGGAGCAACTCTAGTAGGACCATCTATCCCTCCCCCAGTTACACCATCTACACCTCCTCCACCACCATTTATCCCGCCTACTTCCACGCCTAGTATTAGTTCTCCATTACCGTCTCCACCTCTTCATGAAGAATTATCCACAAAACACCCTTCACCAATCCCACCTTCCACCTTTAAACTTTCAACATCTCAATCTACACCTTCTACACCTACACCACCTAAACCCAATATTCCTTATCCTTATTGGTTAGCAAAGTGAAAATTTCTCACAAAAGAGGATGCTCAAGTCACTTCCTTTTTGAAGATGATCTCCCAAATGAAATTTAACATTAGCCTCGTTGAAGCACTTGTCTAAATGCCGAAATTTGTGAAAGCATTCAAGGAATTGATTAGTAAAAAGGAGAAGATGGCCGAGTTTGGTAATACTCGATTAAATGAGAACTGTTCTGCAGTCCTTCTTAAAGAACTTCCTGAAAAACTTGGAGATCCCGGTCGTTTTGTGCTACCATGTACTTTTAACCAAACCGAAGAATTTACTGCCTTAGCCGATCTCGGGGCAAGTATTAATTTCATGCCTTTATGTGTTTGGAAAAAGTTATCATTACCTGATCTTACACCAACAAAGATGAATCTTGAGCTAGCAAATCAAACTCTCGCGTACCCCGTTGTTATTGTCGAAGATGTGTTTGTTAAAGTTGGTACCTTCACTTTTCCGGTCGACTTTGTTGTTATTGATTATGAAATGGAACCTCGTATTCCGTTAATACTTGGACGGCCATTCTTGAGAAGCGTAAAAGCTTTAGTCGATGTTGCCGAAGGTGAACTAATTCTAAGGTTCGGGAATGATGCACAAGTGTTTAAAATGGGGAAGATCACAAACAAATCCAATGGAAGAGAATCGGTGAATATGATTAATGTACTTCAAGACGAGCTTGATACAATTACTTGTGAAAGTACAAAGCTTGATTATTTTGTCGTCTACAACAATCATCTTTTCGATTCTTGCTATGATAATCCACTTTTCTACGATAATGTGGATGATTCTCTATCTAATTTGGATGCCCCACCAATATATGATGCTCCACCAATCTATGATGATGATTCTAGTTCCGATGTGGACAATTATGATGATTTTACTTCAGAGTTTAAAGACATGCCAACATATGATGATTTTGATGATGTTGATACTCTTTCGAGTGATTCTTCACATGATGACCTTGTTCCTACTTTTGATGAAGATCCTCCACCAACAATGCTTGATCCTACTTTGGATGACTACTCATTTGAGGAAGATTTGCTACTTTTCTCAATACTTACTTCCCCAATGAGAATGATTCTCCTCCTTTGGACTTTGATTATGGTCTTTATCCTCCTTCGGATATGAAGAAACCCGTTTCAAAGGAGAAGAAACCGAAATAAACCAATATTCGTAGTACCTATGTCTTGACACCTCTTTATCCACCTTTTGAGGATGAGATTGAGATTTATGATCGGATCTTCTTCAAGGTCTATTGAGCCTGAGTGTTATTTTCCCCTAAAGGAAAAGGTGTTCGATCCTGGTATTGCAATTTTTAAGCCATCTCAGTATCCATCTGATGAAATAAAAGGAAAGATTTTTGGAACCAATGGAGATATGCTTGCACTTCATCATACTTTCTACCACCGCGCTCAACAACTGCTTAAGGGAACCTTGCCTACTCTTCTTTGGCTTGCCTTGTTCACGTTAAGCTTGTGCTACTTGATGGATGAAAACCATGTATTTGATCCTAGTGGATGTTCTTTAAGCTTCTTACCATGCTAATCAAGGTCGAGTCAGGCTGACGACTCGGTGAACAAAAACAAGCGCTTCTCGGGAGTCAACCCGCAATATCTATCCTTTTTATCCGTTTTTTATAATAAGTGTAGGGGGAGACCCTAGTATGTGTTTGTTGTTTTCTTTCTTATCATGTGCAGGGATTCAAGCTTTCAAAGATCCATTCTTGATGACTTTTGACAACCCGTGATTCCGTGTACCCGTCTTCCCGGTTCTATCCTAAACTCTTTTGATTCATTATTTTATCATTTATGATTGAAATAGGAATCACTTTAGTTGTTTTTTCCTTAGCAAAATTTAAACAAAGTGCACAACGTCCTAAGTGTAGGGGAGGTTACTTCCACACGCTTAAACATTGAGGAAAATGTTTATATTAAGTGTAGGGGGACTTCTATCCAAGTTAAGTGGGCTTTTCCATGAATTTGTCCTCATTTATTTTTCGACATTTTTCAAAATTTTTGATCTATTTTGGCCTTGTATTATTTTCCTTTGTTGTCGTTATTTTCTTTCATTAGAATAAATTTCAATAAAATGGTTTTAATAAGTTTAGATGTCTTTGATATATTAGGCCCGTCATGAATCTTTTGACTCAACCGAGTTTACTTATTTTAGTTTACTCTAGCTAGTATCCTTAACGTGTTTAAGTCAAGTTTTGCTAGGCTTTTATATAGGGAACTTTAAAACGCGAAAGTCTTAACTCTTACGGGTTAAGAACAAGAACTTTTCGCAAGTTCCTATAATTGATCCTAGAAAGTCGTTTATCAAGGGAACTTTAAAATGTAAATTCTAAACTTGAAAAAGTCTAAGAAGATGCAAGATCCTATAGATAACTTGAAAACCCAAAACTTTGATTTAATTGGCTAAGCATTCACGAGTCTCATTCTTTGAGATTTTAAATTGTGGAGAACGAGAGATGATAAAGTCAATTATAAGTTTGTATTCTTTCATGAATTTATGTGAGTTGATTATGAGCTTTTTCTTCCATCGCTTGTTAATAAATTTATTTGCAATAAATAAGGTCGTACGATTTGAAAAGTTACTTAGCTTCTAGCACAAGATCATTTAAAAGTTGCTCGGTATTAATTAGAGTTCATAGCCAAGGCATAACTTATTGAACCGGGATGCGAAGATTGGCGAGTCCGAAAAGGCCCTAACAAGGCATGAGAGCTAAATTTTGTTGCTAAAGATCCAAAGTGATGTGAAGAATCATTTATCAAAAATCAATATGAAGGATCAAGACACACGAAGAAAAGCAAATACTCCCCTTAATATCATGGAGAAGTCTATCCAAAAAGGCCCTAACAAGGTATGAGGATAAATAGATCCAAGTCCTAAAAGGAGGCGGATCGTTGTATATCAAAATCCCAAGTAAAGATTGGAGAAAAATGAAGAAGTCGTGGTCCAAGTATGAAGAATCTCTCAAAACTTCAAGTGAAGAAATTCCTATTATGAAGAGAAGACCATTATTTCATGAACGTCTCTCAAGATTTGAAGTATGAAGTCAATGCCAAATACCGGTCCGAGAAAGGTCTCAAATCGTGAAGCAAGTTATGTCAAGATATGAACTTTATGAGGTCCCGAGAAGCAGTTTTAAAAGATTTTGTCCTTTAGCTAACTATTGATTAAATCATCCTACTTTATTTTCGGCCTTAATAAATTATCAAAATAAGTCAAACAATACATCCTCGTGATCATTCAAGACAATAATAAAATATAAGAGACACACCTAGGAATAAGGGAGTCTAAGTGAATAATTGGGCCACATGAGTTTGTGTTAGTTTGCTAACTTATAATAACAATGATCTCGTTTTTAAGCTTGGTTCGGGGAACGTGAAACTTAAGGATGATAAACATTCATGACAAACCAAAGCTCCAAGGTAAGTCTTCGATTTCTTTACTTATTTTCTTCCTTCAAATATTTTGTAATTTTCTATCTCTTTTGTCTTATGTTTTATAAAGGCAAAGGTAGGTTAATTATGATGGAAAATGTAAATCTTGCTTTGTAACTAATGCATTACATGAGGGCATTGCAATGGTCAAGTGTAGGGGATTTAATAAGTGTGAAAACAATTATCCTTTTACCACTTAATTATAATAATAACCAAGCCAAAACATGTATTTTATGTCGTAAATGTCAGAATTATGCGTGGTTTGTGTTTTTGTTGTGATTTAGGATCAAAATGTGAAAAGGGAAGAAAACATGGGCTTTCACGGGCTTTTATCGAAGAAAAAAGACAAAAGACGAAGTCAAAAGATCAGAGTGCAAGAAGAACGGAAGTCCAAGGCCTACTCTGAAGATTTATCGAAGAAAAAGTCTAAAGACGGAAGTTTAATGAAGTCGAAGAAATCAAGTCTAATAAATGAAGAAATTATAAGACGAGTTCAATCTATATCGACAAATCCCAAGACAACGTCGAGAAAGTCGAAGAATTTAAAAGACGAAAAGACGAGAAGAAAGAAGAAAAGATCAACACATGTTAATCCTCTTATAAATACCCTCCTAATGACACATTAGGAAGTGTTAGCTAATTTGACACATTAGTCTTTCCATTTTATTTTCCTTGCACTTTCATATTGTCATTTACTTAATTGCTCTTTAATCTCAAGATTATTTTCATGTAAGTTGTCGAATCTTTATCCTTAATCAAGTTTTTAATTAATCTCTCATTCTACAGTTCTTGTTTTTCTTAATCTTTATGCTTATATGCTTATTGTTATGCTTATTTGATTGTTTGTTATATTTTTATGTGTTTGATTGTATTAGCTTATTGATTTTATAGCTTATTATGTGCTTTTCTTAAATTTAATTAAGTGTTTTTACAAGTTATTTTATAAAAAGTTGATTTTAAATATTTTTATTATTAAGTATTTTTAAAAGTTTTTAAATTTTGGCTTATTTGCTTTTTCTCAAAATCATTTTGATTAAACTTTTAGATAAGTGCTTATTTGGTTTTTAGCTTATTTTTAGATTTTGTTTAATTTTGATCTAATTCGGGTTCTTCAAAACCCTCTTTTCACGAACTACTTGCAAATGCCCTTTTTCCGAATTAGATTGGGGAGTGTTATCCAGAATTAAGTACTTAATCTTCATATCCCGAATTAGGGTAAGAACCTACATTCCGACTTATGTATGGATTTTTGTTTCCCGAATTAGGTGCATACTTCCCTTAATCCGAATTAGATCAAGCATGCATGGATTCCGGATTACATATAAGACGGATTCCGAACTACATGCAATTGCCCTTATCCCGAATTAGATAGAGGACACGGATTCCGAATTGTTTGTTTTCCCATAGATTTCGAACTAGGTGTTGTACACATTCCGAATTAGGTGCATGACTGGGATTCCGAATTAGGATAGGGACTCTATATTCCGACTTAAGCTAAGAATTGTACATTCCGAATTAGGTCATACAATTGGATTCCGACTTAGGTTTAGTGCTTTATTCAGAATTAGATTAAGAACCACGGGTTCCGAACTAGGTTGAGTTTTGACTGATCCCGAATTAGGTTTAAGATTTGTGTATTCCGACTTAGGTTTGGTTCTTTGTTTCCTGTTTAAATTGTCAAATTTACTTTATTAAATTGTCAAATTTACTTTTCGTCTAGCTTTAATTTCTTGTCATTTAATTAATTTACTTTCAAAGTTTTAATTTCTCGCCATTTACTTTTTAATCATTGTTAGCTTTATTTACCTTGACATTTACTTTAAAGTTTGCATTTTTACTTTACTACAACGACAACCTATTATTTTATCCACCAAAGACGACTGAGTCACACGTTAATCCATTGTCAATTCGAATTGAGACGAGACGATAATTTTTTCATACTTGGCCAAAACCCAGTTATTAGTGCATAACGCCCAGTGAACGGATATAAAGCATGATAAGAAATATTGAAATGAAGCAGATGATAAAATATTGAAGTTGTAAGACTGATAAGTAAGGTTGTAGTGGAAATCTGTGTATAATCTGAAAAGTCTGATTTAGAAATAATAAAGCTGAACTGTTATCTGTTAAATCTGAAAACATGCATTTACTGTGTTTTAATTGCCAAGGGCTTATATAGGTCATGTGCTGAAACAATTGTTGCATGAGTAACTGGAGGGGTGACCTCGTCATGCTGTAGAGGAGTGACCTCTAATTAAATATACTGGGTGGAGGGATCAACTCCAATGTGAAGGGTGTAGAGCACACACAACAATCACCTGCTGAACTGTAAACTGAAAGCCTAGGATGCATCCATACGCCCCACTAATAATACTGATAAAATGGCCAAGCTGAGCTGAATTGGAAGCTGCAGGATATCACTCTCCTACAGGTGAGTCATGACACCGGTGCCTCAAGTGTCATGGTTACGGTACCTACGTAACTAGTACAACGAACTCGTCATGCTTGTATATAAGGCTCAGGCAATATCTTAGTTCTTAAAATAATTTATTATAATTTATAACATATATTGGGGAAAACATTTGGCTGCAGACGGGGAATCCTAATCATGCATAGAAAGGAAGTCCTTACTAAAAGGATGGGAAATCCGTACCTCGTGTCCAATAATGAGATAAGGATAAAACCAGAAAGATCTACTCCGACTTCACGGTTACTACATACATAACGGATGCGAATGAGTTAACTGATTACTGTTTACTATTACTGATTCTCATACGTTCTTAGTTAATTTATATTATACTTGTATTACAGTTTATGTATAATCTGATTAATCTTATTGTCTGGTGTATTTCTGATAAACCCGACTGTTCTTAAATGTTTAGTGATTAGTATATACCTTGTAATTCTGGTTACTGTGTATTATACTGTGTTCTAATATTCACGATATTACTATAAATAGTAACCAGTTATAAATAGAAAGTTTCCTAAAATAGAAAGATTTCCAAATTAGTTTTCTTGAAATTTAAATCATAAAATAAATTACATGTTTATAAATAATTAAAAGGGAAAAAACAAAATCAATTAATTTTACTAATTAAATTATTAAAATCAACACTATATAATTAATTTATAAAACTTATTTATAACTTGATTTAATTAGACTTAAATAATTCCTTGTATTTATTATTACTCGCAATCCCGAAACCCGAGTCAAACTCTTCCTGAGACACCCATGTTTCGGGTTAAACCAAACCGGACCCACCACGACCCACGTCGTGGTCCCCCTTGCTGACGTCACACTAACAGTAGCCACTGGCCAAGTGCCAGTTGCTACTGTCCTCATAGTGGTTCGCACTGTTTATTATTTGTTCCCACTGCTTGTGTTATATTCCCACTGTTTCTGTTATAGTTCCCACCTTTAGTGTTATATTCCCACTGTTTTGTAAACCAAACACTCCCTTAACGCCTGTACCCACTATTTGGGTTGTTGTTGGTGTTCGTTAAGCCAAACACCCCTGTTAGTTAATGACACCCGCTGATTATAAACCCAAACACCCCTCATGGTTTTGGGCCGCGGTTGAATATACAACACCACCATCGAGACCCTGTCGTGGTCTCGGCTGGGTCAAAACAACCACACACCAAGACCCATTGGTCTCGGTTTCTGTGAAGCTAAACAAACCCCGACCCCCATGATTTGATCTATTTCCAAGTTTCATTATTCAGATCATTTGTTCTTGAATTAACCTTATTAGATTCGTGAAGTATATAAAACAATGGAATAAGATGAAATACCATTGTTTGTGATGAGAATTAACATTAACGAACCCCAGATTCAAGATAAACATAAGTCTCAATCCCCTCTTTTTTTATTTTGTTTGTACACTCTCATTTAACTCCCGCGTTTTATTTCCGTATGCTAAATAATACCTATATAGTTTACTAAAATCCAAAATTGCGTATTTAATATTATCATTTTAAATACGGATTTTACACTTAACATATAGGATGATGATGAGGTAGGGGATCTTGGTGAACCCGCTAATTATAAATCCGCCATACTTGATCCTGAGAAGGATAAATGGATGGTTGTTATGGATGAGGAAATGAAATCCATGAAAGTAAATGATGTTTGGATTCTTGTAGAACCACCACCGAATGCTAAAGTAGTGAGACATAAGTGGATATACAAGAAGAAAACCGACATGGACGGAAAAGTACAATCCTATAAAGCTCGTTTAGTAGCTAATGGTTTTACACAAACTTTTGGCGTAGACTACGAGGAGACATTTTCTCATGTAGCAGACTTAAGAGCTATTAGGATTCTCATAGCTATAGCAGCATATATGGATATGAGATATGGCAAATGGATGTTAAAACTGACTTCTTGAACGGTTGCTTAGATGAAGACATCTATATGCAGCAACCAGAATAGTATGTTGATCCTGAAAATCAAGGACATGTGTGCAAACTTTAAAGGTCCATTTATGGTCTGAAGCAAGCATCACGTCAATGGAATAAAAGATTTGTCGAAGAAATCAAAAAGTTTGGATTTGTTCAGAATCGTGATGAGCCATGTGTATATCGTAAAGCTAGTGGGAGTGATGTAGTATTCCTGGTCCTATATGTTGATGACATATTAATCATGGGAAGTAACATTCCAAGACTTAAAGCTGTTAAGGATTATCTTGGTAAAGGTTTTTCTATGAAGGATTTAGGAGAAGCTGCATACATTCTGGGAATTAAGATCTATCAGGATAGGAAAAGACGGTTAATTAGTCTATGTCAAGATGCTTATATTGATAAGATTTTAAAGAAGTATAATATGCATAATTCCAAGAAAGGTTTTTCAACCTATGGAAGTTAAGCATAATCTGAGTCATGAGATGGATGCATCAACTCCTGAAAAGGAGGCATACATGCAGAAGGTACCTTAGGCTTCGGCTGTAGGATCTATAATGTATGTTGTTAGATGCACAAGGCCTGATGTGGCGTTTTCTCAGAATTTGGTCAGTAGATACCAACAGAATCCAGGGTAGCTCCACTGGGTAGCTGTTAAACATTTTCTACAGTGTTTGAGGAATACGAAAAAAATGTTTTGGTATACAGAGGGTAGCCATACAGATAACTAAATGTGGTTTGGATTAGGAAGTTCTATTGGATATCTCGGGATGATGCTTGCAATAAAAACCTAATAGATATGTATTGTGACAATTCTGCCGCCACAATATTTGCCAATGACCCTGGAGTCATGAAAGGCGCCAGAGACTTTATGCATAGACATCACTATGTCCGATAACAAGTTGAAGCTCAGGAAATCAAATTGATAAAAGTTCACATAGGTGATAACGTAGCAGATCCTTTGACTAAGGTATTGCCTAGACCAAAGGTAGTTAAGCATGCCAAGGCGATTGGGCTGCAACTAGCTAGCGAACTCATGCAATAAATCTGTGATTAGTATTTGGATAAAGGATGTTATGACATTATTAATATAATAAAATAAAGATTGGGTTTCGTTTATTTTTATTATTTAATAAGTGTATCCTATTTTACATGTTTTAATCCATGAATAAAAGTTATGCTAAATGTCCGTTGTCGATTAATAATATGGGAGTATTATTAAACTAAGACAAATCAAAATAGTGATAGAGCATACTTGAAAGTATATTGATCAATTTTGGATGATATCCGATGAATCGAATATAGGACTTATCCCAACTATATATTATTACTTTATGGATCTTTGTCATTAAGTAAAACATAAATAGTTATCCTTAGACTTGAGATACCAGGAAACTGTTATGAATTTAGTGCATCTCTGTGGAATAATGGTATCTATAAGGATTATTTTCGGAAGTGTTGCAAATTCATAAGTTTTGCTCGTAGTCAATATGGAAATTATTTCCTCCAATTTCGTTTTGGAGTTTAATATAGCTGGGCCCCTCGTGGGATTAGTTTGTGTGGCCACACCCAAATTTGTTTCGGTAATCTTGCTGAATCTGTGAACGAGAAATGGAATGGTTAATGAAAGGAATGACCGAGATCCATATCCTTATTAACATTTTATTAGAAATAAAAGGATAATAATAACGATGCAGAATCGTTAAAAGGTTTTGTCCAGGAGACCTTACTCGAGTTGTACTAGAGACATTGCTAGTGTAACTAGACGCTAGTCAATGTAATCACGATATTCGAAATATGTCCAAGTGGGAGCTGTAAGTTTATGGACTTATATTTAATAGTCGTGTGATAGGATCGAACTCGAGATTACGGAATTGCACACAATACGTAAAGAGTTATATAATTAATAAATATATTTATTATATTTATTAAATTATTTAATAAACAAATTTATGTATTTATTAATTTAACCGAGAAAGTAACTATATAACCTTAACGGTCGTTAAATAATTAATAGTTAAGTTATAACGAGTGTTAAATAAATATATAGTATACATAAACAAAAGGAAAGAAGTTTGGAAGATTCAGGAACACCCCTAAGGGGTGTTTAGTCGACCGATTAATGGCTCCAAGGGGGGGGGGCATTTGTTGCATTTTATTTATCTTGGGCTACAAGGGTTGAGGCCTATAAATACACCTCCTAATCCCCTCATAATCATACATCATAAATCTTCGCTCCTCTTCTCTCCTTTGGGTCGATCGCAACATTAACACCACAAAGGGTTTCGGTTGGTTTTCTTCGTTGACCGATTGTATACTTAATCTAGTCCTAGCCCCTCTCTAGGGTTGTTGGGTAGATTAATTACAAGAGTTGTAGCTCGGTTTTCACGTGCTAGAATCACGGTTAGCTCGTTGTATTACGTGTGTATAAGAACGTAATATAGTCTTACTTTAGACTATATCTTGGTATATACGGTTTAAACCCGAATCGGTGATTTGTTCTTCGTTTTGTGGAATTGCTTTAGCGTAAAGGTATGTAACCCTAATTTGATTAATTATAATTGTGTTATTAAATATGATCTTGTTAAATCGCTTCTGCTATATGTGCTTTGATCTCGTTTAGGGTTTTATATAACTGTTATGATAGTTATAATCCTTTAGCAATTACGTCTCATGTTCGCGTTCATGACCTTGTGCGCGTCCACGTCCTTATTCCATTTCGTGTTTTGCTTTTCACACTCTCGTTCGTGACATTGTTCCGGTTCATGATAGTATTCTATCTCACGATTTACGTTTCACTTTTCGTTATAGAAAGGGGGGCAGAACGCTTGGGAGACCAGACTCAAGTTTTGCACCGCTTTCCATCCTTAGACAAAAGTCTCACGTCACATTTCACGTCTCATCTCGTATCATTTGGCGTTACCTCCCCAGAAATCGCACGTTCACGATACTTTTCCCATATCATGTTCACTCGACGTTTCACGTGTCACGTTCAACGTATCTTGTACATATTTCTTTCACCATATCTCCACATATCACGTTCCCAATTGTTCATGTATCACGTTCACAATTGTTCACGTACTACGTTTCAATATGTCTCGCGCATCATTGCTGAGAGGTTACAAATGTCATAATTTCAGTGTATCTCGCATAATAACGTTTCATTATCCTTGCACATTATTTCGTATCCACTTGACCAGATTCATGAAGATTCATCGTAAGTTGATAAACCAGAAACCTTCCATATCGTCAAGACAGAGTCAGGAAGACCAAAAAATTTCCCTTCGTCAAGATCTTTTGGAGGAACCCTCCCGAGAGGGAATCCACTCGGGAAATGGAGGAGTCCATCTGGATTTCTTATTCTCGTTTCCTTTCATAATCAGAATATATTCTTTCAGTCACATCACGTTCTATGCTCTCTTCAGCCACGTCACGTCAATGTCCTTTTCATCTTATCGTATCTCTAATTCGAGGATGAATTATTCTTTTTAGAGGGGAAGAGTTGTAAAACCCGCTTTAAAATACATTAGAACAATAAATGCATGAAATTACGTATAAATTAATAATTTATGATTGATTAATATACGACACGTATCAGGAACATTTAATATAATTATTACGTGTATTAATTAATTTCGACAAGTATTATGTATATTATTATTATTAATACACGATAAGTATTTACGTATAATACTTAAAAAACATAACAAGAATGAATCACGACATTAAAACACGAACACACATGACAAATAATTAAACACAAAAACATATATGGGGGTGTGTGTTTGGACGGCAAGAAGAGAGGACAAAGGGGCTTGACCCGAACCATTTAACCAATCCAACTCATTGAACAACACAACTAGGAGATTTCTCATAATACATCTTTACAGAATAAAATCAAAAACCCTAAAATTCTTCTTCTCTCTCTAAACAAATACGGGTTCGTGTTCGTGATCATAAACCTTTAATAGTCACGCATTTGGTATCTCTTAATCCTTTTTTTTATTTATTTTTTTCATTGTTCTTGAATCATTAAATAAATCATTAAAAACATGTAATTGAAAGGATTAAAACATGAATGTGAAGGGTTTTGGTTTGGTTTATTTTGGGTGTCACGCAAACCGAGACCATATAGGTCTCGGCGGTGGTTTTGGTAACCAGCCGCTCCCCATAAGGGATCGGTGGTAGTTTTCTGTGGGTCAGCCGCAACCTCCAACTGCCCAATAGTGGGAGTGTTTGGTTAGCAGTGGCAATCGAGAGCTTTATTGCTCTTGGTGGGAACACAAGACGCGACAGGGAAACCCCGGCTGGAGTCGGGGGTATTTTGTGCCAGCAGTAGCACCGGCACACAGCCGATGGCTGTGTGGTGGTCGAACAGCAAGCCACAGCCTTGCGGTTGTGGTGTTGTTGTGGTTTTCGAGGCAAACCGAGACCTCCATGGTCTCGGTGGGTCCTTTTTGGGGCTCAGGTATAACCGAACACACCAAGGGGTGTGTTTGGTTAATCTTTTTGCTAAATAAACTTTATGTTATGTTATTATTTAATTTTATTATTTAATACATGGTACAATTAAATGTAGTTAATACAAGACTTATGTTATAATTATTAATAATTATCATGGTAAATAAAACATGGCCATTTTATAAACTTTAGGTTATAATAATTATCAGTATAATTATTCATGTACATTTAATTAATTAAGAAACTTAGCTTAATTAATTTATATTCATTTTTAACCAAGGTTTAATTAAATTAATAACATGCTTTAATTTAATTATAAAATAATCTTTAAGGTAAATGTTGATCCCAAACTTAGATCGATTTAGCTTTGTGTTAACGAGATTAAATGAAGTTTAACACGTAGAGAAACTTTGTGTATTCAACAATCTAAGTATTATGCGGAAACCAATACTCAGAACGAAGAACAAACAGAATACATGAATACCAAACTTTCACTTTGATTAATAATAACAATGAAAGATTACAATGAAAGTGTTATGAGATATGTGGAAGAGATGTGTGAAAAAGATGTGTCTTATGTCTAACCCTAAGGCCTCCTTTTATAGGATTAAGGGGCCTTGTACAAAAAGCTAAGATCAACTATTTTAGGAAGAGACATAAAATAAACATACTCAAATAACTTATTGACTAAATCTTTTAAACACTTAAGAATATATTCTGAATTCTTATCTTCATATTTTGTCCACCAGCTTGAGACATTCATCATTGGCAGATTTAGTCCTTGTCTTTGTGTTAAGATTCTTCTTGTCAGCGCCTTGATAATTCTTATCAACGTCCCATCTGTCAACGCCTCGTTTACTCCTGTCAGCGTCCAAGTTCCTCTTGTCAGCGTCTAGGGACTTAGTCAATTTTATTCCCAACAATCCTCCCATAAACTTGATATTTACTCTAGTAATCAAGTTTCTGAATAAAATAGAACATACAGAGAGGATTCTTATAAACATGCTCTATCCTTGAATTTGAGTATGAATAAACCTCAAAAAGTCAATCACTCAAATCACTTGTATAGTCAGCCTTCACTTGGTCTTAATCATCTTCAGCACCTGTAGAGTCTTTGGAGCTTTCTTTATTACTTTTGTCACTCAAATTCGATTGATCTCCCCTTTTTAAGACTCCTCTATAAGATCAATATACAAGGACGGAACCAAGAACGTCATCCTTGCATCAGCTTCCAAAACAACAAGTCTATCAGTTCAAAACTGTGATCCTTGACAATTTGTACCATTTATGTATTATGCTTTTACAAGCTAATACAGATTTCGTCAATTCCATTAATGTCAAAGGTTTCATACTGCCCTCACCCACATTCGGGAAATGAATCCTCAATGTTGATTCATAAGACATGGGGATGGATTTACTGATGATAAGACTGACTTGACCTGCATTAAAGCTAGTGCCAATAGTCTCAGCCATCTCCATAACACTATACACCCTTGTGAAAGTGATCTCTGTTGCTACTAGATGTCAATCACTAGGAAAAACATCTCAATGATCATTAGGCTTCCATATATCCAAAAATTTGAAAAATGAAAGGGTGATGAAACATTTTGGGTCTACAAAGAAGTTTATAAATGACACCAGCTAAGATGTCATAACATAAAATGGACTTGAGAATATAGAAAACTTTAGTTAGAACATAAACAAAGGTAATAATCCTAAGGAAATTAACTAGACTCTAATAAGCAAGAGTGACAAACACTGTTCATGCATACACACATGCAAAAAGCATGATAGACACACATGAACTCTAGAGTCCTTTGTTCACAAATGCCCCAAAGAGAAAGTTAATTCATATAAAACCTTAGAAACACCCCAAGTAATCCCAAAATATATATACCCCAAGTCACCCATACGACCACACCCAATTCTAGGTCAAAAGTCTTGGCAGCATGCATAGTATATCAACTTTGCATGCTACAGTGCCTAACGAATTAGAAAACTAAATCATACTTAGATGGATTTAGCTTTATGTATACGAGATTAGATCAAGTAATACACTTAGAGAAACCTTTGTATATGTATATGATAATCTAAGTGTTATGCGGAATTAACACTTAAACAAGAACACACAAGATGTAAACAAACTTTCACTTTGATTAATTATATCAAACTTGCTTACAATGAAAGTGTTTAACGTATAAAAACTTATATTGAACATTAACCTAAAGGTCTTCTTTTATAGACATAAGAAGCCTTGTACAATAATCTACGTATCAACTATTCTAGGTAAAGATAAATATAGAAAATACATTGTTGTTCCTATCTTTACTAGAAGTAATCTAGAATATAATAAACGTGTAGATCATATCCTTCCATCAGTGCTTGTCTTCAATGTGTCAACGCTTGACTTCTTCTTGTCAACGCTTGATATGTCAACGTTTGTTTTACTCTTGTCAACGCTTGTTTTACTCTTGTCAGCACTCAAGTAGACTGGCTATAATTTATTCCCAAGTCTCCCAACAGACCACAACCAATTCTAGGCCAAAAATGTCTTTGCAGCATGCATAGTATATCAACTTTGCATGCTACAGTGCCTCATGATTTAGAAAACTAAATCGTACTCACCAGTGGACACAATCTATAATTGTGCAAGAGTGCTCTAAGAGTACCCAAAAACCTAGAGGTTTACCTCCCCTTAATAGAAGCATACAAATCATTATATGTGAAGAAGCAAAATTTTATCTCAAGATAGGAATTTAAACACTCCAACCATTATAAATAAAAGTTTTCAATTCTGTATCCATCCAAATGTAGCTCCATTTTCCTGCATAGTTAGACAAAAACCACAAAAACACACCAACAGAGGCTACCCTTTCCCACAACAATGGGTAGAGATAACATGTTAATGGATAAAAATAATATTAGTGGAAAGACCAACAATGCATGTTCCTTGAGCATCCACTATCCCAATACCTTGATCATTAACCTGCTTTTGGATAGGCTGCTAAAAAAGAAAACAAATTAGTTTTCTTTGGAGATCCAAGCCTTATCAGACTTGGATCTGTCTAGTTGTTCAACTAGAGTGGTCTTATTCTTTACCACAAATCCCTGTTCATCCCTTTCGGACCTAATCACCCAATTTGTTCCAATGAGTCTAGTAATGACCTTCTCAAGATATTTAAGTCTATTGCAACTCATTGAAATACCATTAAAATTGGAGTTTTGTTCTTGTTTAGGTTTCCATGTTAAGTGGGATGATGCTTTAGACTCTTGACCCTTATTAAGCAAGTATCTTTGTGTATATGGTCTAAAATAAGGTCTCATACCAAACTTGGAGCTGTCAGCGCTGCATTTGTGTCTGTCAGTGTTGAATTTGTTCCTGTCAGCGCTGAATTTTTTCTTATCAGCGCCCAAATTAGGGTTTGCTACAGGAACATACTGTCTGTTTGACCAAGTGTTGGTCTTTTGAAAGGGCCTTTGTCCATAGGTATTAGCTGCCTTAGAGAAGAAAGGATCTGGTCTAGTAGCCTGTGGTCTAGTGTGGACAAAAGGTCTATGGTTGACATTGGATGACCTATTGTCAACGAATGAATTGTATTCACTCACACAATTAATTGACAAATGTGAGAAGTTTCCACATGAGTAACAAGCCTTTTTGGACACAAACTTAGGCTTAGACTGATAAAACCCTGTCCCATTAACACTTGCTTGGCTTTTGAGTGACCTAGGTTTCCTATACATTTCAGCGTATTTAACACTAGGTTGTTTCTTAATTGGGGACCCAAGATTAACAGCTTTTCTAGTGATAGGATTTGTCATAGTTATAGGTGTAGATACAACTGGACTCTCAATGGGTGTAGGCACAAATGGACTCTCACTAAGTATCCCACCTTCAACAAACAAAGTGGGGTTGGCCTTTTCTACTCTTCTAGGTAAATAACCTTTTGTTGATATTCCTCAACTGGGGAAAGGACTCTAGGTGGAGGAATAAATTCCTCTTCTTGGAGTTCTGGAATACCAGTCCAAGAGAGATCCTTTCTATGGACACCATAGAAGTCCCCAGCTGGTGGTGGAACAACAGTATAGTCTTTCATCCCAATCCCAGTCATGTCCTTAGGATCCCTCTGTTTACCAACACATTCTCCTAGGGTTTGTGAGGCCTTATCAAATCTCTGAATTTTAAGGTCTACATTATCCTTATTTTTGATAGCTTCATCTAACTTAGCCTGTAATTCAGCATTGACTCTTTCCATGATGTTTCTAATATCCATACTAGAGTTTAAATCATGTTTTAAGATATTAATTTTATCTTTTAGGTCAAACTCCATTTTCTTGTACTCAGAAACTGTCTTTTCAGTTTGAGTGAGGGCAATTTGATAGTTAGACAGTTTGCATCTTTCAGTACTCACATCATCTAACAATCTTAAAACCTCTTTGTTAAGTCTTTCAGTATTTAACCTACAAGAAGAGTTATCACATACCTCACAGTCAGAACATGAAGATGAATTGGAACTTCTGGAATTTGAAGTAGACGTGGCCTTAACTGAAAACATCATTAGATTCTTCTTCACCTTCTTCCTTAGCCTGGTTCACCTCAGGATATTGGATTTCGTTCTTCAAATCAAAGTTTCTCAACATGCTCTGATACCACTTGTTGATCCCAAACTTAGATCAATTTAGCTTTGTGTTAACGAGATTAAATCAAGTTTAACACGTAGAGAAACTTTGTGTATTCAACAATCTAAGTATTATGTGGAAACTAATACTCAGAACGAAGAACAAACAGAATACATGAATAACAAACTTTCACTTTGATTAATAATAACAATGAAAGATTACAATAAAAGTGTTATGAGATATGTGGAAGAAATGTGTGAAAAATATGTATCTTATGTCTAACCCTAAGGCCTCCTTTTATAGGATTAAGGAGCCTTGTACAAAAAGCTAGGATCAACTATTTTAGGAAGAGACATAAGATAAACATACTCAAATAACTTATTGACTAAATCTTTTAAACACTTAAGAATATATTCTGAATTCTTATCTTCATATTTTGTCCACCAGCTTGAGGAATTCATCATTGGCAGATTTAGTTCTTCTCTTTGTATTAATATTCTTCTTGTCAGCGCATTGATGATTCTTATCAACGTCCCATCTGTCAACGCCTCGTTTACTCTTGTCAGCGTCCAAGTTCCTCTTGTCAGCGTCTAGGGACTTAGTCAATTTTATTCCCAACAGTAAAGTTTAATTAATATAATCAAAAAATATTATTAATTAATAATTACTTATAATATCAGGTATTATTATTATTAATTAATAATCATATGTAAGTGATGTGTGTTAGCAAGTCTTAAATTTAGATTACTAGATTATTACCAAACAAGGGACTAAAAACACAACACAGGAAAGTATACCCTTTCGTGTATAGTATAGTTTAAGGTAAAGTCCAGGTCGTTCCACAGGATTGTTGTTAACAAGTAAAAACAATGATCTCTAGAGTGTCACAAGTTCTAAAGATTTAAGCTTCTAACAATGATTTAAAGGAGTGTTTGGTTTAGGCTAAGAATCATGAAAATGACTACTAACAATGATAGATTATAAGCACATAAACAATGTAAGACAACATGCGGATTACTAGTCGCACATGCAACATCTATTCAATATAACAAGAAATCCTTCTACAGATTATGTCATACCAGAAGCATTAAGAATAGTTTATGTTGGTTTTCAATAATTCAAGCACTAAACAATATTATGCAAGACTTGTTATATATTTTGTTCCACCAATCGCGACAAAGGCGAATACCAAGATTCATTTACTAGATGACATAGAATCTATTGAATCATATAAGTACTAGTTATAATCAGAAATGAATCAAACACATAACAATGATCAAACATAATAGTATCAAGTACAAGAACAAATCAACCATGCTAATAATTAAGAATCAGACAGAAAGTGCAGCGCACAAATCTAATTGTGCGGCGTACTTTATGCACGACCATGTTAGATAATCAATTCAATGGATTTTATGTACACCTAAACCAAGTACAAAACGACTACTCCATATTAAACATCATGATAAACATATAACAATGAATAAACTCAGAATATATTATCAAAATATAAATAGGAAAGTTACCAATGATTCGCCAAAGTAAGTGTTTATAAAGTATTTTCCACAACCAATAACCTAGTATCAAACTATTGATACAATTACAACCACATATCGCGTAACCTACTGTAGTAACCCAAGTATTGTTCCCGACCTCCGAAAATCAGCAACTCACAATTGGTGTACGAACAGGGGTGTTTGGCAACGGGTTTTATATGAAGTTCTTAAGAGAATTATGGTTGATTCTCCAAGTATATGTATTTGTAGGTACTGGAAATGGATTGTTGGGGTCTGAGAATGGTGGATGACCACTGGAAAACATGGCTATATGGTGGTGGTGGTGATGTGATGCCAAGGATGATTGGATCAAAGGGTTATCAAGCCTTAATCACCAAATTCCTTCTTCCCAAGTGGTGTTCTTGAGGATAGATGATAAGAGATATGTTACTCTGGCCAAAATGAAGTCTATTTATCGTTTTCTAACACTTGGGGACCAATTATAAGTAATATGACCGGACTATGAGTAAATGAGAGTCATTAATATGACTTTTGAGCTATGCAGAAGGAAAGTGCGTCGCACTTTTTCATTTGTGTGCCGCAAATTTGCCTGCAGAAAAGTGCACCGCAATTTTTGGATTGTGCGCCTCACATTTGGTCATTCCAGCTTTGGACCAAATGGAAAAGTTGTAGATCTTTCTTTCCTCTTTCCGTGGCCGCTTGAATCAACTAAAACAGAGTTCGTATGGAAACTTGAAATACTAATTATGGAAAATTTCTATTTTGGATACTTACTACTTAACGAAACTTGTTATTTTTGGAAAGTTACTATATATGGAAACTTGTTATTTTTGGAAAGTTACTATATATAGAAACCTGCTAGTTTTACAAAGTTACTCATTATGTTATAACAAGTACTATAACACATAAAACATGAAATACACTAATCAAGAACACATTAAACACTAAGAATCACATGATAAAACATGAAATAATAAAACAAGACAAGAATAAGTAAAAAAAGTTAAGAACACGTCAAGTAAACTAATAATCAGTAAGTATAAGTTAAACAGACAACCCATTCATGTCCCTTTTATTAAGAGCTATCGTGAAGTCGGAGTAATTCTTCCGTTTTTGTTTTCATCCTCATTACTGGACATAAGCTACAGATATTCTATCTTCAGTAAGGACACTCGCTTCCTATATTAGGATTCCCTGTTTGCAACCATCTGTTTTCCATAGTAGTTACATTAAACTTATCAGTAATTAATATGATTAATATTTTAGATTGCCTGAGCTATATACAAGCATGCCAGTTCTACCTAGTTATGGAGGTACTATAACCATAACACTAGAAGCACCGATGTTATGACTCTTCCGCGGTGAGAGTGATTTCTTACGGCGTCCTTTTCGGTTATTTAACCTTTTATATTATTATCATGTGGGGCGAATGGGTGCATCCTAGTACAAGTTAGCAGATTACATGGTAACTGTGGTGTGTGCCTTACATCCGTTACATAGAGCTGATCCCTCCACCCAGACTATTATAATTAGAGGAAATCCCTCTAATTGCATGACGAGGTCACCCCTCTATGTATTCATGCATGTTGATATTTATCATGACCTATATGGGCTCTTTGGCATTTAAAATACAGTTTTAGTATAAAAAGTATATAAAGTTTTTCGGTATAATTATGAACATAAGTGTAAAACCCGCATGCTTTTACCATGAATAGTGCCCTTAAGATCGTACGTCCTAGATTAAAACTTACCTTATTCAGTATTGATCACATTCATGTGCTATTAATCAAGTAAGTACATACGTGTATGACATGATAAGTATCGATTACGTACGAACTCATGATAAACAGTTAATAGATATTTCACGTGAACATAATTAAATCATGATCACCATTTTAAAACACGAACTAAAATAATTACGTAAATACATATAATATAATTACGAGCGTTAAGAATACGATAAACTACATGATAAATAAACAGAAACACTTTAAACACGAACACGTTTAACCACGAACGAACACGAAACATCAGGACACGAAAAACATTTGGGTTACCCCATGTGGGCCCCATGAACCACGAAATTAAGGAGGAGAAATGGGCCTAGCCCATCATTTTTACTAAACAAGGGGTTAAGGGAAAAATGCATTCATTTTCACTTTTCAAGAAATTAAACATAAAACCCTAAAAAGTTTTCTCCTCTCCTTCCTTTTCCCTTTTGTAGCCGCCACCTATAACACACCTAAGAGGGGTGTTCTTGTTGATTTTGATCTTGGATATTGTACAAGTATTAGTGTTTGTTCATCCTTAATTCATCTACACATTCGGTATATCTTTTAACCTTTCTTTTTAATTCCTTCTTTTGATTTGATTTGGTAAAATTGATTAAGAACATGATGTTTTTAAAACCTATTTTAAAAACATAAAATAAACATGTATTTGGTTAAGAAGTAAAATCAAAAGGGTGTTTTACGGGTGTTTGGTTTAGCCGACGCCTAGACCGTGCCCCAAGGGGGTCACGGCTTGGCCTAGAAACCACCACCGAGACCGTATGGTCCCGGTTTGGTGGTGTGGGTCCTACGGCAGCAAGGAACCAAGGGGAACCCCGATTTGGTTCGGGGTACGGTGTCGATATCATGCCCGGTTCACGGTTCGTTGGTTAAATCATGATCTATGTTACATGTTAATTTTTATGAATCATGAACTTAGGATATAAATCAATTAATAACATGAGATATTAATTAAATCATGACTTAGGTTATTTTAATTATTAATTTAGCATGATATTAATTTAACCTAAGTATTTTATGTTATAAGTTATAATTAATTAATTATTTAAAACATGCCTATAATTAATTAATTTAGACATGACTTAGGTTATGTTATTAATGCATAATAATACACATTTTAACCTAAGTATTTTATTCCATTTTAATTAAAACATGTTATACTTTAATTAAAATGCTTAACCTATAGTTTAATTAAAATACATGAAATAATAATTAAACTATACACTATATGATATGACTTAAGAAATAAGCTTATAAACACTTAGACTTATATGTTAGCTTATGTAACCAGCTTAATTCTAAATATGGAAACTTCTATATATGGAAATCTATCTATTTCAGGCAGCTAATCTAATCATGGAAACCTTCTATATATGAAAACTTATTTAATTAAGGCAGCTGATCTATTTTTGGAAACTTTCTATTTTTAGAAAGTAATCTATTTTAAGCAGTAAATTCTATTTTTGGAAACTTTCTATTTTTGGAAACTTTCTATTTTTGGAAACTTTCTATTTTTGGAAACTTTCTATTTTTTGGAAACTTTCTATTTTTGGTAACTTTCTATTTTTGGAAACTTTCTATTTTTGGAAACTTTCTATTTTTGGAAACTTTCTATTTTTGGAAACCTGCTATTTTTGGAAAGTTACTTATTATTACACAGTAAGTATAATAATACATGAAATACCAGTAATACTTAATCAGATTAATCAGAATACAAGATAAACACAGTTTAAGGCTTTAAACAGTAAACCATGACCTAAAACATACCAAGTAAGCTAAGATGAGACATAAAACCCAGTACGTAATCAGTGATTCGATACTTATACACGTGTGTATTCATGTAGCGTTAGTGATCCAGAAGTAGGAGTCTTTCTTCCGTTCATTCACTGGACTTGAGGTACGGATTCCCGTCCTTTCAGTATGGACATTCTTTCCTTATTAGGATTTCCCCGTATGCAGCCAACTGTTTTCCCCAGTATTTGTTTTATTGTTTTGAACTGCTTATGTTTAAATTAGCATAATCTATAGCCATATACAAGCATGACCAGTTTCACCTAGTTATGGAGGTACCATAACCATAACATTGGAGGCACCAATGTTATGACTTCCCCACGGCGGAGTGATTGCTCGTGGCGTCCCTTTTCAGTTTTGGCCATATTATTATATCAGGTGGGGCGTATGGGTGCATCCTAGTTACATGTTTTATTCAGTATATCATGGTGAATGTGGTGTGTGCCTTGCATCCTTCACAAGGAGTTGATCCCTCCTACCCAAACCAGTATATTAATTAGAGGCATCCCCTCTAATCAGCATGATGAGGTCACCCCTCCAAGTATTCATGCACGTGACCTTTTCATGACCTATATGGGCTATGGTATATTTATGTTAAAACAGTTTTCATAAGATAAACATAAGGCTTTTCAAACTATAAAACCAGTTTCTCAATACTTAACCAGTCTACTCAGAACTTAGTCTTCCGCTGTTATATGTTACATGCTTATCCTATTTCATGCTATATTGTATATCCGTGCACTGAGCGTTTTGCTCAGCCGTTACTTTCCTTTCCATGTCCCTAAACGGCAGGTACCCAAGACTCGAGCATTTGGAGGACATGCATAGGATGGAAGCTGCCATAGACTTCTTCTCCTGTTTCCTTCATATATTTATGCTTGTTTAGTCTTTCATTCAGTTCATTTACTTTGTTATGTTTTGGGCTTATGTTTGGGAACCGATGTTTGATTCCGGTTTTCCCTATGGTCATGTATGTTTTACTACATATTACCTTGCATGCTTTGATGACACGCCATAATTACGCGTGACATTCCATTCATCAAAATGGGGTGTTACAATTATGGTATCAGAGCCAAGGCTTCGACCTGTAGGCTCTAAAACTCGACCTGTGACTAGTGGGTAGTCACCAGGAGCTTCCTAAGCCAACGATTGTTATTCCACGTATTGATGTTTCAGCGCGTTGTTGTTTTAACCATTATGTTTTCAGCACCTTTTTGTTTTAGCCATGACGTTTTCAGCACCTTGTTGTTTTCACCATGATGTTTTCACCAGTATCGTCTTACTAATATGGAATGAACAACCGTCATCCATACTTAGTTATGTTTCATTGTCTATGCATGATGTTCCTCGTGAACTGTGACGATGTGGACTGACCCCAGTAGTTCATAATTTTCACATAAATTTTTTTTTTTTTTTTTTTCTGTTAAGTGTTGACAATGACTTTTAATTATTTATGTTTCATGCATTCATGAATTTATATCATATGTCATCTATAGCAGGAATTTTGACTAAGTAATGGTTGGTACAGGACTGGCCCTATTTAGTCGCATGTGCTTTTATCGAAACTTTTAACTTTGGGACCGACCCATAGGCGTCCCCTCGCCATGTCTTTTGTTTTGGAACCGACCCATAGGCGTTCCCTCGCACATATAAAGGTTTTATAAACTACATTACGCGTTCATGCACTGTTTTCTTGCATAAAATTTTTCTCATGATTTAAATTGGCACAAAAAATAAAAAAAATTTTTCATGTCCCATCATAAGTTATTATGTTTTATGTCAAGTATGCCTTCATACTGTCATGGTTAACTTCAGTTTCATGCTGATTATATTATATACTTCTTCGTAATAGATGGTTTCATGTTTCCTCATGATAATTCCGTCTTCATGTTGATTATGTTTCACGCCTCTTTTGTTAATTACGTTGTCCTGCAAGACGTTGTTAGATTTCTTGAACCATGCTTTCATGATAGTCATGGTTTGTTTTCATTGATCATGCTGTCAGGCAAATCATCGTTGAATCTCGTGTAACCACACTTTAGCGTTTCTCTATGCAACCAGAATGATGTCTATGCTAATACTGCCAGGTTATCATGATGGTTTTCCTAACCGTTTAACCGGTTTACTTTCCTTAAATCATGACAAATGATCGAGCCCATGCCGATCATTTCAGGTGCATCCCATGTGTACTCCACGTACCGTATTTCATGTGTATTACATGTACCTTAATCCATGTGTATTCCACTTGCAATACTTCACGAGTATTCGCTAGTCGATTCTAAATCATCTCAGGCGTATGTTCACTTGCTGATATTCTACAAGGTTGTCGATACCGCTCATAGCTTGGAGATGTTACTGAAGGTTGATGCTGCTGATGTTGGGAGACGCTACGAGATGCTGATGCTGATGTTGTTCACAACCTGGAGATCCTAAAAGACGAAGACAAAGGCGTCGGAGCAAAGTAATTGGACGAGAAGATGCTTCACCATCAGATAATTCCCATCGATCATTTTCCCTATTTCTTAGTACATGTCACACGTCGTTCGGCTGTCATTTCAGCCATATGAGTGCAAACCAGTACCAACCGACCACTCAGCTGAATATTTACATGAGTCACTGTCATGAGAATGACCGTCATGGAACCGACAAACAAGATGATAGTAACCACTACTATGACAGCAACTATCCTAGAAATCGCAACCGAGGCTCCGGCCACAGACATGATCAGACATACAAATGATCAGACATACAACCGACCCGCCAATTCTGGCATATTAACCTAATATTTGTAGTTCTAATTGTTTCACATCTCGAGACACATGTCAAGACATCAGTCAAGACACATGTCTCACGTATACTTTATGAGGACACATGTCAAGATACCAGTCAAGACATATGTCACGCTTACATTTCTCAGGACACGAGTCAAGACACATGACTCACGTCTAATTATGGAACATTTCTAAGAAATTCAGGGTACCCTCCAAGGGTATATCTATGTTGTTGTGCCATGTATTAATCAGGCCACAAGAATTTCTAGACCATTATCGGCGCATCAGTGAGAACTGTCACGTTGCCGATGTCACTTTCTTTTCTTTCACCATGGTTCATATATTCATAACCATGAAGAACGCCTTTCGTATTCCCACGCATACGAAGGTTTTCCTTCAGCTTAATGTTAAGATCCAAGCTGCTAACGCATTTCCTCGGACAGACACGAGATGAATTTTATCCTAATTATGTACTATGAACACCACACCATGCTATGATTCAAAATCATGTACAGTAATTTTCAGGCTCCTGAATACATTCAGCTTGATTTTCCATCGGGAAAATCTGTAAAAATTATCTATGCTTTTCAAGCACGTGCTTTGTTAGCCATATTACTAAAATTTTCTAGCTGTCAGTAAGACACGACTACTTAAGTCCTTTTTACGCATAGCCTGCTGATTATTCCAAAATCTTCCTATACATTCCAGAAGAACCTACAAGGAGAAGAACGGTACCATGAGATTATGTGTCGACTACCGTCGACTTAAACAAACCACCATTCATGACCATTATTCTCCTCCACGTATTGACAACATGTCCAATCGACCTTATAGTGTTAATCACTTTTCCAAGATCGAATTCATGATCATGCTGCCAACAGTGATGAGTGGAAAAGCAGGATATGTCCATGACTGCTATTCGTACACGACTCGGTCATGCTAAATGTATGATTTTGAATTAGTCTCATCAATGCTCCAACCGCATTATGGACTTAATAAATTGAGTTCCATGAACTCCTAAACAAATTCATCAGCGTTTTATTGAGGATAACCTGATTTCCTCTAAGCCTAGAGAAGAACAGGAAGACCATATCTGCACTATGTTGCAAATTCTATGACAAGAGAAATTCTACCCTGGAAATTTTTCCAATATCAATTCTGTTTGATTACAGTGACACACTGAATCACATGGGTTTCTATGGTTAATCTTACCATGACTCAGCTTATGCGTAAAGGAGAGAACCCTACACTACATTAGGTGTTCTAGGAAATCCTACGCTAGGAGAAGTCTGATTCAAAGACTCAGAGTTTCGCAACCTTCTATGTATCAAGTTTCTACGAAGCAGGATACAGCTACGTCCATATCTGTGTACCTGACATACCAACAGGCTAAGATAGGACACCAACAAACTGGGATGTTTCATCATCTGAAATTGTGAACTAAAATGGGACAAGATCTACACGGATTTTGGTTACCAGATTTCAGCAAACTCAGAAGAAGCAGGATGCTATCTAGGTTATTATCAACAGTTTGATCAAGTCTGCAGAATTCTTACATCCGTACGGATTTCAGAACCAACAGATTGAACAAACATGTTCCAGCCAAGGCTCATCCGATCACTTGGCAATTCCTCAGCTATCGGGTCAGACAAAGATTCGTAATTGTACTCCTAACTTACTTCACGTCTTCATTCTAATTCCACGACTTGCTTTCGCGCTCACGTTCATGACACTATTCACGTTCATGATCGTATTTTGGCTTACGATTCTACGTTCATTTCTTTCCTCATTCTGGGAAGTTTGCAAGAACTTGTGAGACCAGACCCAAGTTTAGTATAACTCTCCATCATCAGATAGACATTTCACGTCATATTCCACGTCTCACCTTGTAGCGTTTGGCGTTACCGCCATTATATTCTATGATCACGATATGTCTCACATGTCATGTTCATTCCACGTTCCTCATATCATGATCAAGATATGTTACACGTATCATGGATCACGATATGTTTACTTATACTACACTCGCCATATCTCCACGTAGCACGTTCAAAAATTTTCACGTATCACGTTCAAAATTGTTCACGTACTACATTTCTTTATGTCTCGCGCATCGTTTCTAATTATCAGTTAAGTCAGATGGTCTTGCATCGTAACGTTTCAGTTACCCTTGCACGTTAACTCTTATTTTTCTCGATCGAATTTAGGGGATCTACCTTCCGTTGATAACCAAGAATTTCTTCGTATTCCAAGTCAAGGTCTGGAGGACCAAGATTTATCATTAGTGTCAGGATCTTCTGAAGGAACCGTTCCAAGAGGGAGGCCACTTGGAAACGGACAAGTTCATCCGGACTTTTATCCGTTTTTCTCATCAATTAGATATGTCCTTTCAGTCACGTCACGTTCCATGTCTTTTCAAGACATGTCACGTTCCACGTTCCCTTCTACCATGTCACCTTCATTTCCGTTATTTTGCATACCTTTCCAGTTTGATTCGGGTATGTTTTGCTTCCAGTTACTTTATCTATAATTCGGGGACGAATTATTCTTTTTAGGGGGGAAGAATTGTAAAACCCGCATGCTTTTACCATGAATAGTGCCCTTAAGATCGTACGTCCTAGATTAAAACTTACCTTATTCAGTATTGATCACATTCATGTGCTATTAATCAAGTAAGTACATACGTGTATGACATGATAAATATCGATTACATACGAACTCATGATAAACAGTTAATAGATATTTCACGTGAACATAATTAAATCATGATCACCATTTTAAAACACGAACTAAAATAATTACGTAAATACATATAATATAATTACGAGCGTTAAGAATACGATAAACTACATGATAAAATAAACATAAACACTTTAAACACGAACACGTTTAACCACGAACGAACACGAAACATCGGGACACGAAAAACATTTGGGTTACCCCATGTGGGCCCCATGAACCACGAAATTAAGGAGGAGAAATGGGCCTAGCCCATCATTTTTACTAAACAAGGGGTTAAGGGAAAAATGCATTCATTTTCACTTTTCAAGAAATTAAACATAAAACCCTAAAAAGTTTTCTCCTCTCCTTCCTTTTCCCTTTTGTAGCCGCCACCTATAACACACCTAAGAGGGGTGTTCTTGTTGATTTTGATCTTGGATATTGTACAAGTATTAGTGTTTGTTCATCCTTAATTCATCTACACATTCGGTATATCTTTTAACCTTTCTTTTTAATTCCTTCTTTTGATTTGATTTGGTAAAATTGATTAAGAACATGATGTTTTTAAAACCTATTTTAAAAACATAAAATAAACATGTATTTGGTTAAGAAGTAAAATCAAAAGGGTGTTTTACGGGTGTTTGGTTTAGCCGACGCCTAGACCGTGCCCCAAGGGGGTCACGGCTTGGCCTAGAAACCACCACCGAGACCGTATGGTCCCGGTTTGGTGGTGTGGGTCCTACGGCAGAAAGGAACCAAGGGGAACCCCGATTTGGTTCGGGGTACGGTGTCGATATCATGCCCGGTTCACGGTTCGTTGGTTAAATCATGATCTATGTTACATGTTAATTTTTATGAATCATGAACTTAGGATATAAATCAATTAATAACATGAGATATTAATTAAATCATGACTTAGGTTATTTTAATTATTAATTTAGCATGATATTAATTTAACCTAAGTATTTTATGTTATAAGTTATAATTAATTAATTATTTAAAACATGCCTATAATTAATTAATTTAGACATGACTTAGGTTATGTTATTAATGCATAATAATACACATTTTAACCTAAGTATTTTATTCCATTTTAATTAAAACATGTTATACTTTAATTAAAATGCTTAACCTATAGTTTAATTAAAATACATTTAATAATAATTAAACTATACACTATATGATATGACTTAAGAAATAAGCTTATAAACACTTAGACTTATATGTTAGCTTATGTAACCAGCTTAATTCTAAATATAGAAACTTCTATATATGGAAATCTATCTATTTCAGGCAGCTAATCTAATCATGGAAACCTTCTATATATGGAAACTTATTTAATTAAGGCAGCTGATCTATTTTTGGAAACTTTCTATTTTTAGAAAGTAATCTATTTTAAGCAGTAAATTCTATTTTTGGAAACTTTCTATTTTTGGAAACTTTCTATTTTTGGAAACTTTCTATTTTTGGAAACTTTCTATTTTTTGGAAACTTTCTATTTTTGGTAACTTTCTATTTTTGGAAACTTTCTATTTTTGGAAACTTTCTATTTTTGGAAACTTTCTATTTTTGGAAACCTGCTATTTTTGGAAAGTTACTTATTATTACACAGTAAGTATAATAATACATGAAATACCAGTAATACTTAATCAGATTAATCAGAATACAAGATAAACACAGTTTAAGGCTTTAAACAGTAAACCATGACCTAAAACATACCAAGTAAGCTAAGATGAGACATAAAACCCAGTACGTAATCAGTGATTCGATACTTATACACGTGTGTATTCATGTAGCGTTAGTGATCCAGAAGTAGGAGTCTTTCTTCCGTTCATTCACTGGACTTGAGGTACGGATTCCCGTCCTTTCAGTATGGACATTCTTTCCTTATTAGGATTTCCCCGTATGCAGCCAACTGTTTTCCCCAGTATTTGTTTTATTGTTTTGAACTGCTTATGTTTAAATTAGCATAATCTATAGCCATATACAAGCATGACCAGTTTCACCTAGTTATGGAGGTACCATAACCATAACATTGGAGGCACCAATGTTATGACTTCCCCACGGCGGAGTGATTGCTCGTGGCGTCCCTTTTCAGTTTTGGCCATATTATTATATCAGGTGGGGCGTATGGGTGCATCCTAGTTACATGTTTTATTCAGTATATCATGGTGAATGTGGTGTGTGCCTTGCATCCTTCACAAGGAGTTGATCCCTCCTACCCAAACCAGTATATTAATTAGAGGCATCCCCTCTAATCAGCATGATGAGGTCACCCCTCCAAGTATTCATGCACGTGACCTTTTCATGACCTATATGGGCTATGGTATATTTATGTTAAAACAGTTTTCATAAGATAAACATAAGGCTTTTCAAACTATAAAACCAGTTTCTCAATACTTAACCAGTCTACTCAGAACTTAGTCTTCCGCTGTTATATGTTACATGCTTATCCTATTTCATGCTATATTGTATATCCGTGCACTGAGCGTTTTGCTCAGCCGTTACTTTCCTTTCCATGTCCCTAAACGGCAGGTACCCAAGACTCGAGCATTTGGAGGACATGCATAGGATGGAAGCTGCCATAGACTTCTTCTCCTGTTTCCTTCATATATTTATGCTTGTTTAGTCTTTCATTCAGTTCATTTACTTTGTTATGTTTTGGGCTTATGTTTGGGAACCGATGTTTAATTCCGGTGTTCCCTATGGTCATGTATGTTTTACTACATATTACCTTGCATGCTTTGATGACACGCCATAATTACGCGTGACATTCCATTCATCAAAATGGGGTGTTACAATAAGACTTTTCATTAAATCACAAACATCAGACCTTTTCAGTATAAATGTTTTAAACCACTTCCAGGTTTTCCAGGACTTACATTATTCCGCTGCATTTTCATATTTTACTTATGTTTCAGTCATTTTACTATGTCATTATATCCGTTTACTGAGCGTATTGCTCAGCCGTATATTTTCTTTCCGTGACCTAAACGGCATGTACCCAAGGACAGACTCGAGCATGGAGAGGACTTGCTTAGGATGGGAGCTACTTTATACTTCTCTTCCTGTTGCACTTCATTTACTTTATGCTTGTTTTGAGTTTATGTTTGGGAACCGATGTTTGACTCCGGTTTTCCTTATAGTCATTTATGTTTTAGGAAATTTACCTTGCATGCTTTGATGAAACGCCATAATTATCATGCAACGGTCCACTTGTCAAAGTGGGGTGTTACAAAGATACTTCGCATTTCTTCACTTCTCTTATTATATCTCCCTATAACAATACTCAAATATAATAGCTTGACTACCTAAACAAACTATACTTTGTATCCATAAAAGTTACATGGTCCCATTTAGGAAATGTGGCATAAAACCATATATATAATGTAAGTTACCAACAAAGAATCGTCACCCGAGAAATTATTTTATTTTGAAGCACATCCACACAAATGATACGGTACTAAATACAATTCAATATCCCATCAAAAAATCATCTATTCTCGTAATGATGGAAGGCATATGGAAGAGGATCACGATGCATAGCTCATTTACCAAAGCTCATAGTCTGAACCTGTGATCCTACGCTTCATCAGTGAGCATATCCCAATGATATATGTTTGAAGCTTCAAACAAGGCTTTCCAGTGGATTTTAGAGAATAATTTTTTTGAGGAAGTCGGGGTTCAAGTCGACTGGTTTTCGGGTTCTAGTTTATGGTTTGATAGGGAATGGGAAGCCATTGGTGACACTTTTCATGTTAGATGAGAGCATGTTGTGTGTTAGGAGTCTCATCTTGTTCTTGTTGTTGCTTTTGGGTTTGATAAGTAGTGTTTTGAGGGTTTAATAAAGTTTACCGTGTGTTATTTTTTAAACAAGACATAGTCATGTTTAAAAGAGCTTACCCTAGTTTTAAGGGTTTAACAGTTTAGATCTAGCTAGATGTATATATTTCGATGTTGTTAAAAAAGGTTCTAAAACAGTCTCGAGGTAATCCTACAACCGAGTTAAAAAATCTCACCTTCTCCGGGTAACCTCTCAACAGGAAAAACCACATTCGTTTAACGTTTACCTTATGTTGTTTTTAAATTAAATACCTTGTAGTCTGTTTTAATAATTCAAGAAAGTATTAAGAGAGGCTGTAATACCAAGCAACGAGGTGATTATTTCGGCTTATGAATTATTTGGTATTTTGAGCTTATGTTTCATAAGCTCACTTTTTATGATTTATTTTGAATAATGAACAAGACTACACTAATTACATTCAACTAACATCTATATGGTTTCATTTTCATTTCTCGTATTTATTTCAGTAAAAAAAGAAACTTAAACACTATTGTAGTACTTAAGTCATACCCATTCAATTTGATTTGTCCGACTTTAGAAAAATTGGCCGACCAAGATGTTCCAGCTAATCCGATCAAAACGGCTAGTCCGATCCGGTTTTAACATTCATTGCATGATTTTCATGAGATTTTTGTCAGATGGTTGGACTTGGAATGGGCTTAAGCAAATTAATTTGGCCAGAAAGTCCATGTTGGCTATAATTTACATGCTGTAAAGTGTGAAAAATCAACTGATTAAGGATCATTAATCATTTCCCCTTTCATATATTTTTAAAACCCAACCAAAACCCTATATCGACTTTTTCAGTAAGGAAATAATGAACCCATTAATAAAACCAAGATATTGTGTACAAATAATGCCCTTGCTGTTTGTTCTTAGACCATCTATTCACCAAAGTGTAAGTCCTATTTATCTCTCTAACTAGTTATGTGATATTGAATACATATTCTTTTATATAGTAGTAGAACTAGAGCTAGTTGTTGTTTCCGAAATGTAATGTAAAGGCTATAAAAACATAATACAGATGAGGGTTTTCTTTTTCAGTTACCTGGGCGACGACGAGCCTTCTTACTGTCATGTACGCATCCTCAAATGTCGGCCATTCCCTGGCCACCTAAATGTGCACAACTAGCAAGGTTGAACCTTAACTTTTTATGAGAAAACTAAAGACCTTATCACTAGGCCATTTAATGGTAGTTAGGTGGACTAAAAACATCAAATTCTTATTGAAAGAATATGAAAACAAAATCTAATCATGTTGTTGGTGAACTAAACAAACAAACACAATTAGCCAAAATGGGACTATGTCAAAATTGGTCAATTTGGCTAAGAACATCAGGTTGATCACGAACACTTTCGCATAAAAATCTGTATTGAAACTCTAAATATACATGTAAAAGTGTTTTCGTTTACCTACGCCTATTTCTAAGGTACAAACAGCCCAGTTGCGATTGTTGCAGTTGTAGTTGTTGTTTCTACTATTGATGTTGTAGTGGTTGATTGACAACACTAATATTCTTAAACACATGGCTCACTTTCACTCCATGTGAACCTGAGTGGCGTACCATAAAGCATCAATGAAATATCCACGTTCTTGTTTCTACAACAAAAAAAAGAAGAAAAATCAACAATTAAGCAAAGTTGATCTGAACAAAAAAAATCATCATTAAAACAATATTCAATACATTAGATAGATCAAGAAGAGAGAGTTGTATATGCTTAGGATGCCAACTGTAGGATCACATTATCCTTTAGAGCACTTAGGTAACACCCCAAAATTACCACGCAACGGAATACAACTTTAGGCGTTACTTCATAGCACATCACACACAATCATAGAAAACAACCCCAAAAGAGACGTTTAAAATAAACATAAAAGAATAATTACAACCATGTCTAAAAATTTCCATCCCAAAATAAAGTTTCCATCAGAGTAGCGTTACTTGTCCCCGAAATCTTAACCAAACACAACAAGTTTTTACCAAGATATGAAAATAAGTAGTTTGATAAAAAAAAGGAAGGAACTCCATAATTTTAGACAAATAAAGCACCAACTCCCTCCATGCATGCTCCGCTGCTATCAATCTCGATTACATGAAATACATGCTTAAAATTGTCAACACAACAGTTGAGTGAATCTATAGGTTTATCAAATCACAGTTTGAACAAAAGTATAAAAATCAATCATGGTCATTCAATAGCATTGTTGTACATACAATCTATTATTCAGGCATGTCATATTTATAGCAAACGCTAATTGATTGTATTTAAGCTCATGACACCGACCCGTTAACTTAATCACCCACGCCACATTTGCCAGAATGATCAAAATAAAACCACTGCCCCTCTTAAGGTATTCGTTGCTAGATTTATACCTTATCTCTTATCACAAGTTATCCATCCGCAGAGGGTACTCAACGTACTAGCTCTCGTCTCGGATAGGGTCGTCAACCCCATAGTACTATCAGTTGTATAAGCGGCTATTTCCAACCCACACAAGGGCAAGACAATAGGTAACAGTTCATGAAATTAGGGCCTTTAGCAACAAGGTACTGAATACAATCTAAACAACATTCAGGTCTAAACAACCATTCATGACTTGTGTTCCATTTATTTTAAATAGCATGTATCCCCCTCGCGGGTAAAATCATTTAAAAGAAAGTAAAGAGCGGGGCTATAGACTCACTTGAGTTACACGAGAAATCTAATAGTAGTGATGACCGAAGAGTAGATGCCTGAGAAAAACAAGGTCAAAAGCCGCAACCTATCAAATAAGGTGCACACTTTTCAACATACTCAAGTATTTAAAATATACTTAGTATAACCAATTTAACAATCTCAAATCAATAATACATACATATGATCAACAATACAACTGAATCTACTAGACACTCTACCACATGTACTAGCTTTCCAAAACTAGCACCTTCGATGTCGACCCATCATGAGATGCCAAATAGACACGGGCCTAATAACCGACACGGATCCTTACATTCAAACTTTAGACTTATAACTTGTGGAAACTTTTAGACGCTAACTAATATGTGTGAAAACACTTATCCTTTTACCACTTAAAACACATAAAAACGAGACCAAAATGTGTGTTTAATGTCGTGAAATTTGGAATTACGCGTGGTTTGTGTTTTTGTTGTGTTTTAGGACCAAAAGATAAAAAAGGAGGAAAACACGAGATTTCACGAGCTTTTATCAAAGAAAAAGACAAAACACGAAGTCAAAAGATCAAAAGTGCAAAAGGAATGAAGTCAAAGGCCTATTCTGAAGATTTATTGAAGAAAAGGACCGAAGACGGAAGTTTGATAAGTCGAAGAACCAACTCTAATAAAAGAAGAAATTAGAAGACGGGTTCAGTTTTATTTATCGTCGAATCCCAAGACAAAGTCGAGAATGACGAATTAATTATCGAGACGAAAAAACAAAAGAAAAGAAGGAAGCAACAACACCAACCTACTCCTCCACCTATAAATGGATTCCAAGTCCATCATTTGTATTATAGATTAGTTTAGATTAGATTAGATTAGAAATTAGGAGTAGAGTAATTAGTTTATGCTTTCATTTGTCTTTAGCTTTCCATTTCAAAGTCTTAATCCTCCTTTAATTCATCCATTGTTGAATCTTAATTTCAAACTTTTCATTAATCTCATTTTTCCTTTCTTGTTTAATTGCTTTTGAGTTGATTAATCTTTATTGCTTAATTAGATCTTATTGCTTTTTATGTTATTTGGCTTATTTTTAGAGTGGATTTGATGGCTTATTATTATTAGAACAGATCTTATTGTTTAGCTTATTTCATGATTATTAGAGTTTATTTAATGCTTTGTTTGGCTTATTTTATAGATGATTATAACTTATTTTTAGCTTATTTATTTTCAACAGCTTTTCTTATATTCCGTAATCTTAGTTTTTAAACATTCCGAAATCTATTTCTAGCTTTTATTCCCGAGATTAATTTTTATTTTATTCCGACATTTTTATTTTTATTTGTTCCGAAATTATTTTTTTATATATATTTCGAAATTACTTTTTTCTTTTATTCCGAATTCTGTTTTTTCTTCTTTTATTCCGAATTCTGTTTTTTCTTTTATTCCGACATTTTTCTGTTTTTATTCCGACATTTATTTCCCTTTTATTCCGAATTCTGTTTTTTTCTTCTTTTATTCCGACATTTTGTTTTTTTTTCTTTTATTCCGACATTTTTCTGTTTTATTCCGACATTTATTTTCCTTTTTCCGACATTTATATTCCTTTATTCCGAAATTATTTCCCTTTTATTCCGAATTTACATTGAGTTAGCTTTATTCCGAATTTTGTTTTCCAAATACATTCCAAAATTAAAATTTATATCATATTTAGACTTTTGTTTAGGAAAACATATTCAGACTTTTGTTTAGGAAACATATTTAGACTTTTGTTTAGAAAAACATATTCAGACTTTTGTTTAGGAAAACATATTCTGACTTTTGTTTTGGAAAACATATTCAGACTTTTGTTTAGGAAAACATATTCAGACTTTTGTTTAGGAAAACATATTCAGACTTTTGTTTAGGAAAACATATTCAGACTTTTGTTTTGGTAATCATATTCATACTTTTATTTTTTTTTGTAGTTTTACTTTTTAAAGTAGATATAGATACCAAACTCATATTTATTCACCAAAAACGATTAAGTTCAACATTAAACCGGAGATCAATTTAATAAGATTCAGAGATTAAAACACCCAATAAAAATTCAGTTATTACTAACAAGAAAGCCTCTTATTACAAACTACCATGTAAAACCAAGTACCTCCCAAAAAGCACTCAGTCGGTATATACCAAATGTATCCACTGATTTCTCATACTTAGACAACTCAAAACTTTATGAAACCTTCCAGAAAACTCATTTATAATATGAACAACATCCTCATAAAATTTCATCAAAAGATTTTACTTCTAAAGCCGTCTACTCAACACATCTTTGAACTTGAAAAACCGGACAATTTTGTAGACTAGACTCATGAAGCCATTTGGACATCCTTAACCAAAACCAATTACAAATCCGACAATTGACTTTAAAAATAAACTCAAAATGATAAGTTTAGGGCCTGATATCAGCCTCTAACCATTTTTAGAACTCAACTTATAGTCCCCGAGATTTTCACCAAATATCGACAACAATTTCGTATTGTCTCGATACTCATCTCCCGCTACACGAAAATTCAAACTATCATGACTTTGTCCTTGTTTTGAGTTAGAAGGTCTATCTTATACCAAATCGAAGCTTTAGAAAAACACTACAATAATATCCTATCATAACAACCTTAGCTCAGACCTAAACCCACGAAAATTGACCCTAAATTTTTTGTCATAAATACCCTTTTCAAAATCATATCAAAACACATTTTTGACCCATTTCAATCATTCCTATACTTCTAATAACACCTAATAATCATCCTCGACAAATCCAAATACCCTAAATCACGTGTATGTTCATCCTCCATTTTTAACCAAATAATAGAAGTAAAAATCAAACCATCAAAGTAATTAATTAAACAACAATAACATAATATAAGAATCTTGTCAACAATAATCAAGATCAAACAACCATCAAAACCAAAAACCCATTTGGGCCATGGGTTTTGAGGGTAAAAACACCAAGGAAAGTTATTTTCCAAGCTCTAATATTTCAAATCCATTTCCTAAATACAATTAAACATAAAGTCAATAAATTAATTAGACCAAAACATTGTTTTTATCAAAATGTATCAAAAATTAAATCTCGAAAAAATGTTGTTGCATGTTGAATATTTTTGGTGGGATTTACTTACAATGATGTTTTAAGGATGGGTCTTTGATTAGATTTCTCAAAAATCAAGTTTTGTGTTGGATTTGAGTGGTAGTTGTTTTGGCCGCGGGTATAGAGAGAAATGTGGAAATCATTAGTTTCCTCGATCTTTTAGCAACTAGGAACGATTCCCATTCACTTGATTGAATCAAGGCGGAATAGAATGAAAATCGTTAAACAGGGTGTTTAGGCACAAAGAACACAAAGAATTACTCACGGATTACTCATATATTAATAATAAACAATCACTAGATGTGTATAAATTTAATCCCACACCTAGTCGACACACGCTCTAGGTTGACATCTTGTATGAATGATATGAATTAAACCTATGACCCTTGTTCCTTTTATAGAATAAGGATTAGGGCTTACAAGAGATAAGATCAAATAAACATGCATATCTTCTATTTAAATAAACTAATACAGAATATTCATAAATAATATTCTGAATATTTATCCTAAATAAATTTCCAACAACGTTTAAAGGCTGTCAGCGTCTCGTTAACACTTGTCAGCGTCAAGACACAATGTGTCAGCGTTGAAACAAATGCCCTCATGTTTTCTTCGTTTTGAGTTTCTGCCACATCAACTTTTTGACCCAACAATCTTCCCCTAGTTGATGTCGGCAAAACTCATTGTGTATCTGTTGTAAATGGTACATCATCTTCAAATTGCTTCCCCTCAGGTATAGCATGCATATCTTCCCCTTTTTGTCATATCAAATACGAAAGGAAACAAAGTATGCAATCGAAGATTCTCCAAATGTAGGCTCTGTATAATGATTTTGAAGAAAAATAACTATAATATTCTTGATGTAGAAGTAGAGTAACCCAAACCTATGTTCCATGTCTTGTACTATCCACGTGACGTCGAACTTATATGAGAAAAGAGCATATAAGCAAACCTCGATCTCTTGTCAAAATCCTCATCCTTTGTGAGACACTGAGCATGATAATGTAACTCCTTCAAGTGATAGCAATGTTAGTTTGCTAGATATGACAAGTCTTCGTCACCAACCATGTAAGTACGAACAAGTTATTGTTAAAGTCAATGGATGTCGTTCACAAATTTAACAATATGATTCAACAAAAACTCGCGAAAATCTACTTCAAGCATCAAATTTATCATAAGAATTCTTCCCCTTAAGCCAACACCTCTTCATGGCGAATATTAATGAAATAACATCTTCATACCATATGTAAAAGTTTTGGAACAGATAACTCTTTCACAAGGCGACCCCGATTACATAATCTAATATCAATCAGATTCTTCATGAGTTGTTGCTAACTTACATAAAAATCATTGATCCCCTTTAAAAATATCCGAGCCATTAATATCAAAATGATATTCTGAATAAAATAGAGATTTCATGTACCTTCGTGTGTAAATACCTCGTTTTGTGTGCCAAAACCTAACCAATTTTCCAAACAGCAGCATTACCTTGGTCGTCCAATAACCTTCATTGTCCAATATCTTTACCATATGTATTGTCCAATATCTGTACAATACTTATCAGCGCTTTGGACAAAATATCTCAGACAACTCATGTCAGTGCTTTCTGTCAGCGCCTACTTTATTCCTATCAGCGTCTCAATCAAACACTGACGTCATCTGTGGCTTACAACTTAAATATTGCCCCTTTTTAATATCTTCACGTGGCCACCTTGCAATCCCATCCAAAAATATAGCAAATTCACACGTCTTTGCCATCTTTACTTTAGGATATACACGTTTATAATCATATCAACCCATAATATATCTCGTATCATCTTCATATGATCGTTTCCATATATTACGTATACAAGAAATCTTGCCCACATAATAAGTCATTAATCACAAAATATAATCCCAAGTTTTCATCATACTTGACATGGTTAATCTAGAATTAAGTAATAATAAATATTACTTTTACGTGAACATATGTCATCTGTAACCATCCATGTGAACAGAAACTTCAATTCTCACGTCCAAATAAATAGGATATCTTTTAATCCTTACAAAGTAGTAATTATGGAACAGGATATATCATACCAAATATATGCTTCCATAACTTACGCCATTGACCATATCAACAAAAAATATTGCATCCATCCTTCCTGCTTAATGTCATCACGTGGAGATGATCATCTCCTGTTATTTCCATCCTTTTGGACAAAATAACTCACTCACGTCCCTTTCATCTGTTGCTACCAACAGTAACCATCGACATCTTTTGACTTGTAAACTATCACGTGATCATCTGAAACCCCAATGAAGAACAAACGGCTAATACAGATATGATACAACATCCAGGCAGCCAACACATGTGACAGATTCTTGGGTTTGTACAAAAACCCTAATATCAATGAATCATTGAACAACTTAACCACGAACTGATATTAAATATCACAGCTTCAACATCGATCTAAGATCCCTGTTGTTGACACCTCTCTTGAACACCTTCTTTTTTGTTTATAATGATCTAGGGTTTGTAAAAACTTTAAACCCGAATTTAAAGCAAAACAAAAATTTTAAACATCACAACTGCTGCCAACTTCAACATCCAATAACTTTTTCTTCTAGATAGATCTGGACAATTTCTCCGATGGGTATCTAGATATATGTGTGTAGAACACATACACAAGTTTTCGTGACGATCCAACGGTTCAATAAAAAGTTATGGTCTTCTGAATACTGTTGCGCACACAAAACCGCCCAGAAAAACCCTAGACGGATTTTTCTTCCATCTCAAAACACGACACCTTGTTGTTCCTAGCATCACGAGCCATGAGGCTCTGATACCAACTGTGGAAATCATTAGTTTCCTCGATCTTTTAGAAACTAGGAACGATTCCCATTCACTTAATTGAATCAAGGCGAAATATAATGAAAACCGTTAAACAAGGTGTTTAGGCACAAAGAACACAAAGAATTACTCAAGGATTGCTTATTATATTAATAACAAACAATCACTAGGTGTGTATACATTTAATCCCACACCTAGTCGACACATGCTTTAGGTTTACATCTTGTATGAATGATATGAATTAAACCTATGACCCTTGTTCCTTTTATAGAGTAAGGATTAAGGTTTACAAGAGATAAGATCAAATAAACATGCATATATTCTATTTAAGTAAACTAATATAGAATATTCATAAATAATATTCTGGATATTTATCCTAAATAGATTTCCGACAGCGTTTGAAGGCTGTCAGCGTCTCGTTAACACTTGTCAGCATCTAGACACAATGTGTCAGCGTTGAAACAAATGCCTTCATGTTTTCTTTGTTTTGAGTTTCTGCCACATCAACTTTTTGACCCAACAAGAAAAACAAGAGAAGAGAGAATTTTGAAAGTGAGAAAATGAGGTGTGTGTGTGTGTTGAATTTTTCCTTTTATATGCAAGGGAGGGTAGAAATTGTCATTTTAGTCTTATTTTGGCCTTAGTTGTAAAGTAGTTATTAAAGAGCGAGAAATGGTGGCTAGTCGGTTTTTAAAAATTTACGGGAGTTAGGTTTCGTCCCGACTTCATAAAAATTAAAATCTCTTTCAATAAAATACTTTTTCGAAATTTTAAACGCACACGAAAAGTAATAGTAAGGTTCCGACACGACTTAGTACGTAATAAAACAAAAACTTCAAAAATCTCAAATATCAAAACGATCGATATTAAACATAAATATATGGGCATCCAACGGCATCGCGATCACTTACGGTTCTCTCCAATCGTCAAAATATTAAATAAAGCCTCGAATCATCGGTTTCAACTTAAACCGTCAAATATAATAACAATTAAATTTCTCAAAAATTTAAAATCGGTCGTAAAATTAGGATTAAATAATGGTGTTAGTTTCGAGGTGTCACATCCTCCCCTCCTTAAGGGAGCGATGTCCCGGTGCTCTCCACTTCTTATACTCGCATTTCATACTACTAGAAAGATAAGGGTACTTCTTCCCAAAGAAGTCTTCACGTTCCCTCGTGAACTCCGTGCATGTCTCGGATTCCATCACACCTTCAAAATGGGTATTCTACTTTGCTTCAATCGCTTAACCTCTCGATCCATGATTTCCACCGGTTCTTCTATGAAGTGCAACTTGTCGTCAAGCTGGGTCTCGTTCACTGGGGTAACTAAATCATTATCCGCCAATCAATTCTTCAAGTTCGACACATGAAAAGTATTTTAAATTTCACAAAGTTCGTCCGACAGCTCCAACTAATAGGCAACTAGTCCAATGTACCTTTGGCTCCATTTCCCTTGTTTCTCAAAACAACTTATGCCTTTACAAGGCGATACCTTTAACATTACCATGTCTCCAACTTCAATTTCCAACTGCTTCCTACGGTTATCAACATAGCTCTTCTTACGGCTTCTCGCGGTTAACAAGTGATTCTTAATCTGCACAATCTTTTTCGTAGTCTCCCGAATCATATCAGGTCCATTCAACTGACTTTCCCCTACTTTATTCCATCCAACTGGCGATCTACACTTTCGTCTACACAATGCTTCAAATGGTGCAACTTCAATACTAGAATGGTAAATGATGTTGTACAAGGATTCTACCAACGACAAGTGTCGATCCCAACTACTACCAAAATCAATCACACACGCTCGGATCATGTCTTCCAATGTTCGAATCGACCTTTCACATGGTCCATCAGTCTCATAAGGATAATTAATCATAAAATAAAATTGCACAGGTCGTACATAACCCCATCGAAAACGTTCAGAATATACAAGACGAAGTAATTAATACTAGTGGTACAAAATCACCTAATTGCAATATTACGTACATACAAACCTATTTCGTCGAAACGGAAATAATTCGGCGTATACATAACTCTCTCGAAGGCATCACAATCTAATCAAACACAAAAGCCATTACGAAGCACATACAATCACATTACGACATGTTTGAAAAATAGCCAAACGATGCCAAGTCAATAAGTTCAATCAAGTTAACTCATGCTTGCTAAATAGCCAAGCCATGATAAAATAAGAATACTAACACGATTCTCGGATAAGTCTAGTCAAAATAAAATTACAAGTTAAAGCAGGTTCACGGGCTTGCTAGCTATGGATGCATATCCAAAAGAAAGAAAATATATATATATATATTATCGGAGGGTGCTCACACACGAATCCATACCCAAAGATATTACAAGAACACATCTTACTTCCGCCCCAAGCGCAGTCACAATCCCAATAAGCACCACCGTTGAAAGTCGAAAAGATATTACATGGTTCACATGATCCACGATCAGACGTCAATTCACAATGCAGCCTTGAGCTCGCATAATGTACAACCACTCGACTAAATCACAAATAACACAAAAAAAATCAAGCAAAGGTTTTTTTTGCACATAAATTTAAACAGTCTATCGTGTGCCGTTTGACATGTCAAAAGAACGAGAAAAGAAAATAAATTATATACGATACATTTGATGTAGGGTAAGTCTTCTCCATTTCCCTCAAAGTTACTCGAACTCAGCTTTCCTCTACTTCGACAGTCTTTTATTTTTGTTAAAAAAAAAATTCAGTGTCGGGATGAGGCCCCTTGGTATTTCAATCACCAACATAGTGATTTAGAGGGGATTCGCATGTTACATATAACACATAAAAAAACATTTTTCATTATTACTCGATCAAGGTGACTTACTAAGTCAACACCAATCGAAAGAAATGATTTCAAGTAACACAAAAAAAACCAAGCCTTTCTTTAGGAATCAAAGAGATTATGATTACTTGCATAAGGATCCACCATTTAAAAGTGTGATCACTCTAAAATTTATCAAAAACACTAGTTTCAAGATGACCAATTGATTTGACACGACAGTGCTCTTCCTAAACTATGCATAATTAGCTAGGTCAAGCATACTTGAGGACCAAGCAATGACATCCAACAAAACAAGGCTCTTCCCTAATTATGCATAGTTAGCTAAGTTGTGCATAATTGAGGACCGAGTGACGGCGCAAACATTATTATTATTACACACCAAATACGACAACGAAAGTTTTCGACCTAATCTTTAAAATAATTTAAATCATTTGAAATGAAATTAGAAATGGGAAATTATTGTTACTATCGTTTAAAGGAACACATCAAACATTTTTCATCTACTTTGGAAACATAATTTTTCTTTGCCTTTTTATGAGAAAAATAAAAATAAATAATTAAATAAATAAATCGACGCCATTTACATTTGGTTCAATGAAACATTTCACATACTCATACATATTTTTGAAATAAATTATGCACAAAAAAACGGTATGTTGATTCCCGATTAAAGATCATTGCAAGCACAACAAGTAATAAAAATCAAGAATCAATGAGATCGAATGAGGCGAACGAGCAATATATTTGCCAACTGAAATTAACTACATTATAAATGAAGATACTTCGAAGATATGACAAGAGTTTCGAGATGACAACAACAATCTATAGATACATGGAGTGGACATCGAACATCGTCACAAATGCAAAAAATGGGACAACGGTCATAATTCCCATCGTCTCGAGTTATACATACATTCCATCAAAATTTAGGTTGCAATAATCAAAAGAATAGAAACTTACGGGGTCCATGAAGAGGACAAAAATACACCAGGTGGCATACTCTTATTAGCATGTACTAGCCAAGTAGCGATCTATTTAAAAATAATGATCACATACCATGGACAATATTAAAAATGAACAATTACAAGGCTGCCCAGATTCATATATAGACTCGTGAATCGAAGAAGTGATGTCGTATGATCGAACCATCGTGTCTCAAAACATTAGGTATACATCTTAAGGAAAATAATACAAGTATGTCAGCAATGGGTACCCACTTGCACATTCTTATTAGCATCTCGGATAACTTACTGGTTTTAGTCGAGGAATTGAATCTCGATAATAATAAAATAAATAATCAAAATGCTTATTTCAATAATTTTGAAATGTAGAAAATTCAAATTTTAAATCTGTTAGCCTCAAAATAATGAGTCAAACAAGAATGTTCGGTCATAGGCTTTTATTGTAATATTTATTAGAACGATGTAATAGTTAGTTAAATAGTCGTGGTTCACGGGCTTGAATTTAAGCTACTTAAAGCCCAAAAGACAAGCCCGGTCCAAACAATATAGCACATTATGGTTACATGTAAGCCCGGCTATATAAAGCCCTTCCTAACATGTTAGGAAGGGTGGATGGTCATTGGTACTCTCATTATTCTAATCTAATATTCACCAAGTTAATCATCTCTCTCTTTCTCTACTTTCTCTCACTACTTTCTCTCTCTATAATTCATCTTCTTCATCTATTTTCTTTTTTAAATTCGTGTTATATCATCTAAATATATAGGACAACAATTGGTATCAATCGCCATGGGGTAGTTTTGTGATTGGTTGTTGTATTTTCATTTGATTTATTTGATTTGATCCTTATTTCTTCCACGAATTCAAGATTTCTTATGTTTTTTAGTGTTCTTCAATTCGTATACCTTCTTTACTGTTGTTGAGTGATTTGGGTATCTTGGTTTTCGGGTAAAACTCAAATATTTTGGATCAAAAGTTAAGAACTTTCTTGTTTCATCTTTCCGAAATTCTAGCAATTGATTCCATCGGAAAGTACAAGTGAGTGAGGCTCGATCGCAATAACCCAAGGGTTTTACTTTGCGATCACAAGGATTCAGACACCTTATTCCGACGGTTATTCCGATCACTCATTGCGATCGAGGATTCCAACGGTTTTTAAGGGATATTGAGACGTTACTCTGTCCAAATAGTGTTAGCCATATTACGATCAGAACATTCCGACAAATCAACATTCCGACAGATCCAACATTCAGATAGAAGGACATTCCGACAGATCAACATTCCGATAGAACCAACATTCCGATAGGAGGGTCACATTCCGATACAATATTCCGATAGGTTATTCCGACATATCATTCCGACAGCATTCCGACAGCCTACGTTCCGACAGCCTACATTCCGACAACCTACATTCCGACAGCCTACATTCCGACAGCCTACATTCCGACAGCCTACATTCCGACAACCAACATTCCGATGGCACATTCCGATGGACATTCAGATGACATGTTTAGCTAAATTTTGTTCGAGTATTTTTTAGACTTAGCCACCAATTAGACTAGTTTCGGAATATCGTTTACACGAAGATTATTATTAAAAAAATAAAAAAAAGAGTTTTTTGGCGCGAAAACCCAAGTAAACTTTATTTTTCCTACACCATTTTTAGGCCATTTAACCTTCGATTTCAAATTTTGGCGATGCGAAAAAATTTTCGACCAAAAATTAAAATTTTCGGACCAAAATTAAAATTTTTAGGCCAAATTTCAAATTTTTCAGGTTTTATTTTTCATTAAAATTTTACTTTTTCAAATTTTTTTCCTACTAGTTATTGGCTATTTCTAACTCGATTTCAAAATTTTGGTGATTCAAATTTTTTGGGCTTACCGTTTTGTCAAACTGAGGAATTTATTGTCGGACTGAGAAAAATAACAATTTTCAGAATTCCAACACCAACTCAATCACACCATATCTACTTAATATCCAAAGTCACTTCATCCTCTGAAACATTCATTATGGATACTGTAACACAAGATGTGCATGCACTCAAATCCAAGATGTCGGTTGCAAAAGAACGATGCATGACACACTTTAGATCACTCCAGTCACACCTTCAAGTTATTTCAAATGACGATTTAAAAGGCAGTCGCGTCGAACTTGGATTCAAACGGGTATTCATGTCACTCACTGGACAAGATGTTGAGACATTCACAAGCACAATGCTACTCAATGTAGATCACCTTGAACAACAACTTGCCAACGATGAATTTCAAGAGGTTGAACCCATAGATGCCGTTTTGGTTCTCGAGAATCAGTTTTAGCAATTCTTTGACAAACAGGTCTCTGTGCACTATGATCGAGAATTCCTAAACAAATACTTCTTTGAATATACTCGGTTAGAAGTTCAAGAATTCAAGGAGACATTTCTTCAACACATGAGTGCTGTAAGGAAGTCCATTGCTGAAAGAACACGTCATAAACTAAAAGTTGAAAGAAGGATGAATAACAGATTAATGCAGAAGAATGAGAGCAATGTCGATGATGGTCACTAATACAAGATTTTTATATGGGTTCTATATTCTCTCGATATCCTCTCGAATTGATCTTGGTTCTAAGTGGAATGATTTGTTCTTGGTTACTAAAAAGGGGAGTGGTTTTTCTATTCTACTAAAGGTTTAAATGCACTAAAATGTAGACTTAAATTTAAAAGCAATTAAATTAATAACAATTAATAACACTAGGATTAAAATATAAAATAAAAATGAAGAACAGTAAGAACAGTAAGTAAGACTTAAAAATGCTCAAAAGAAGATTGATTCGGAAGTTTGACCTTGATTCGGAACTATTGATCCGGAACTTTTCACTCGGAACTTTTACTCGGAACCTTCATGCGGAACTTTGATTCGGAAGTTAGTTCGGAAGTTCACCCGGAACTTTTCGTTCGGAAGTTCACTCGGAAGATTGATTCGGAAGATTGATCCGGAAGTTTATCCGGAACTATCAACTGATTCGGAACTTTTGAGAATTGATTCGGAACTTTAAAAACAAACATTCATTCGGAACTTTTGAAAATAACATTCATCCGGAACTTTTGTTCATTCAGAAGATTTGGTTCATCCGGAACTTTTGTTCATTCGGAAGATTTGGTTCATCCGGAACTTTGAAATTGACTCGGAACCTTTTTTAAAAGGAAATTTATTCGTAAGATTTCAAACTCATTCGGAACTTTTGTTCATCCGGAACTTTATGTTCATCCGGAACTTTATGTTCATCCGGAACCTGGGGAATACTCAAGAACAATACTATACCGAAGAACAGGGGAATCGATTTTAAGCTAAAAATTCACCAAGTTTTCAACCAAAACTTAAATAAAACTAAACACAAATGATATACTAACCAATAACTACAAATCCCATCAATAAAAACATAAAACCCAACCACTTTTGAAGATTAAATCAATCAAATAAGAACTTAAACTTTTAACCAAATAGATGGAGATGAACAAGATGAAATGGAAAGATTGATGTATTGAATGATTAAGGTTTTAACAATCACAAAACAAAGATTAAAATTACAAGATTGAAAAACAAAGATCAAAATCACCAAACACCCTAGTGGTGTTGGTGATATCTACGAACAGAAAGGGAGAAAAAAGAGGGGAGAAGAAAAACTCAAAAAAAACTGCCACTAATGTGTGAGGGGATTTCCTTTTATAGGTCTTCCTTTTGGTTGGTGAGTGGGCTTTCTCCCGTTCTTCTTGTCTTCTCGTCTTTTCAGAAAAGTTGACGTTTTCGATTCTGATTCGGGATTTGTCGTCGATTAAATCCAACTCGTCTTTTTAATTTCTTCGTTTAATAGACTTGAGTTTCTTCGACTTATGCAAATCTTCCATCTTTGGTCCTTTTTTTCGATAAATCTTCGAATAGGCCCAGTGACTTCAAATCTTTTGCATCTCTTGGACAATAGACTTCATCTTGAGTCTTTTTCTTCCGTAAAACCCGTGCAATCCCATGTTTTCTCCATTATCCATCCGGTTGGCTCTGAAAACATAATAAACACAAAAACCACGCATAATTCCAAACAAATGATATTAAATACGCGTTTTGGTCTCGTTTTAGCCAGAATTAAGTGGTAAAAGGATGGGTGTTTACACACCTATCAAATCCCCTACACTTAACCATTGCCATGCCCTCATGCAATGCTTAGTGATAAAGCAATTTTACACTTTTCTCATAATTAATCAACCTTGGCCTTATTAAAATACTACTAAACAAAAAATTTAAGTACTAAGAGAAATTAAAATCTTTAAAGTAAGTAAAAGGATAGAAAACCATTTTCACTTGAAAATAGCTACATGGAAATAACTTGCAAAGAAATCAATGACTTACATTAGGGCTTTGGTGCTGCGAAGATTTATCACCCTCAAGTTTCACGTTCCCCAAACTAAGCTTAAAAACGAGATCATTGTTATTATAAGTTAGTAAATCAAACACTTACACACATGGCTTAATTATATGCTTAAACTCCCTTATTCCTAGGTGTATCTCTTATATTTTATTTTTGTCTTAGAATGATCATGAAGATGCATTTTTGGACTTATTTCGATAGTTTATTTAGGCTGAAAGCAAAGTAGGACGATTTGATCAATAGTTAGCTAAAGGACAAAATCTCTTAAAACTGCTTCTCGGGATATCAAAAAGTTCATATCTTGGCATAACTCGGTTCACGATTTGAGACCTTTCTCAGGCCGATATTTGGCATGTACTTCATACTTCATATCTTGAGAGACGTGCTTGAGATAATGGTCTTCTCATCGTTCATAGAGTTTCTTCACTTGGAGACTTTTGAGGGGTACTCCAACTTTGTTGACCACGACTTCATGATTATTTCTTCAATCTCTATTTGGGAATTGAGATACAACGATCCGCCTCCTTTTCGGACTTGGATCTATTTATCCTCATACCTTGTTAGGGTCTTTTCGGATAGACTTCTCCATCATCTTTATGGGAGTTGATTGCTCTTCGTCGTGAGTCTTGATCCTTCATATTGACTTTGGGAATAATGCTTTTCACATCACTTTGGATCTTTAGCAATAAAATGGAATCCTCATGCCTTGTTAGGGCCTTTTCGGACTCGCCAATCTTCGCGCCCCGCTTCATAAGTTATGCCTTGGCTATGAACTCTTATCATTACCGAGCAACTTTTAAACGATCTTGGGCTAGAAGCTAAGTAACTTTTCAAATCGTACGACCTTACTTATTGCAGATAAATTATTAGCAAGTGATGGGAGAATAGGCAAATAATTACACCAAGTGAGCTTGTGCAAGAATACCGACTTATAATTGACTCTATCATTTCTCGTTCTCCACAATTTAAAATCTCAAGTAATGAGACTCGTGGATGCTTAGCCTAATAAACCAATTAAGGTCTACATGGTTAAGGATACTAGCTAGAATAAACTTTGATAAGTCTATTCGGGTTGAGTCAAAATAATCGCAACGGGCCTAATATGTCAAAGACTTCTAAACTAGCTACACCACTTTATTAAAATTTGACTTTATTGCGGAATATATACATATGAAAGCAACGATGAAAATTTAAAAATTACGACTAAATGGCCAAAGTTAATAAAAAATTTGAAAAATGTTGAAAAATATGACTTTCCGGTTAAATGAAGGCATTTTCATGAAAAAGTCCACTTAAAACTTCGATAGAAGTCTCCCCTACACTTAAGATAAACATTGGCCTCAATGTTTAAGCATTTGGGAAAAGTCTCCCCTACACTTATGACATTGTGCACGTTGGATAAATCAAGTTAAGGAAGAGACGACTAAAGTGATCAATTTCAAATGTGAGTATGAAGAAAATTGAATCACGATAGTTGAGAGATAGAACCGGATTTCGGATAACACGGGAGCACGGTTCTTCAAAGATTCCAAAAGTGCATTCATCCCTGTAATCACATCACCACACAAATACAAACACCTATAGAGGTCCCCCTATACTTAGGAGGTTAAACGGAAAAAGATAGATACTCGGGTTGCCTCCCGAGGAGCGCTTGTTTTTGATAACCGAGTCACGAGCCTGACTCGACCCAAAATTAGTTCATGGGGAACGTGGTGAGGGATGGAATCATCTCCTGAGAGGTGTCCTCACCAAAGTACAACTTCACTCGTTGGCCATTCACCTTAAAATTAGGTCCATTAGGTTGAGCGAGCTCGAGAGTACCATATGGAAAAATTTGGGCAATGGTGAATGGGCCGGACCAACGAGATTTTAGCTTGCCCAAAAAGATTTTCAACCGAGAGTTAAAGAGTAAAACTTTGTCTCCAACTTGGAACTCTCGGTTTTTAATCTTAGAGTCGTGAATGAGCTTAGTCTTCTCCTTATAGATCAAAGAATTTTCATAAGCCTCATTACGGAGTTCATTCAGCTCATTGAGTTGGATCTTGCGTAGGTCACCGGCTTTGTTGATATCAAAATTAGCCCACTTCAAGGCCCAGTAAGCCTTGTGCTCCAACTCAATGGGGAGGTGGCACGCTTTCCCGTACACGAGACGATATGGTGTATAACCAATCGGAGTATTGTATGCCGTACGGAAAGCCCACAAAGCATCATCAAGTTTATCAGCCCATGAGGCACGATGCTCTCCCACGGTTCTTTCCAGAATTCACTTTAATCCTCGGTTGGATATTTCAGCCTGGCCATTAGTTTGTGGGTGGTAGGCGGTGGAAAGACGATGATTTACACCGTACTTAGCCATGACTCTTACGAATTGGTCATTGCAGAAATGAGTCCCACGATCACTAATAATGGCACGAGGCACACCGAATCTAGCGAAAAGAGATTTCAAAAAGTTACAAACCACCCTTGCGTCATTAGTAGGTAAAGCTTTGGCTTCAACCCACTTTGAAACGTAGTCAACGGCTACAAGGATGTATTTGTTTCCTTTAGATGAAGGGAATGGCCCCATAAAGTCGATACCCCAAACATCAAAGATTTCACATTCTTGAATGAAATTCTGAGGCATCTCGTCTTTATGTGTGATCTTGCCTTGTTTTTGGCAAACATCACAACGTTTAACCATATTGTGAGCGTCACGATATATGGTGGGCCAATAAAATCCCGAATCAAACACTTTTTTGGCGGTGTAGTTGGGACCAAAGTGACCACCGGTGGGTCCTTTGTGGCAAGCATCAAGGATTTCCAGAGCTGCCGGTCCATCAACACATCGGCGAATAATCAAGTCGGCACATTGTTTGAATAGGTAAGGGTCGTCCCAGAAATAATGTTCAACATCTTTGAAGAACTTTTTCTTTTGTTGGGATGTTAACCCTTCCTTGAGAATTCCACCCGCTAAGTAGTTTGCAATGTCCGCAAACCACGGGGTTTCATTAGAATTTGAATTAATAGACATTAAGGTCTCCAAGGGAAAAGAATCATTGATTTCTTTGTTCGGATGATCCCCTTGGTAAGGATCCTCAAGTCTACTGAGATGATCCGCGGCTAGGTTTTCTGCTCCTTTCTTATCGCGAATTTCTATTATAAATTCTTGGAGTAGGAAAACCCAACGAAGAAGTCTTGGTTTGGAATCATGCTTTGTCAACAAGTACTTCAACGCGTAATGATCGGTGTAAACGATTGTGGTGGAAAGGACAAGATAGGGGAGGAACTTTTCAAAGGCATAGACAACAGCTAAAAGCTCTTTTTCGGTTGTCGTGTAATGCAGTTGAGCCCCCGTCATTGTCTTGCTAGCGTAATGGATCGGTTGGAAGTGTTTGTTCACTCTTTGTCCCAGAACCGCTCCAATAGCAAAATCACTAGCATCGCACATCAACTCAAAGGGCAGCTCCCAATTAGGGGTAACCAAGACGGGTGCCTTAGTTAGCTTATCCTTAAGCGAGTTGAAGGCTTCAAGGCACTCTTTGGAAAAGATAAAAGGAGTATCTTTTTCCAAGAGGTGGGTCATCGGGTGAGCGATTTGAGAAAAATCTTTGATGAATCGACGGTAGAAGCCCGCATGACCCAGAAAACTTCTCACACCCTTCACGGTTGAAGGTGGAGGCAACTTAGCGATAACATCGACTTTAGCACGGTCTACTTCAAGACCGGCTTTCGAGATCTTGTGTCCTAGCACGATGCCTTCTTTTACCATAAAATGGCATTTTTCCCAATTCAGAATAAGGCGAGTGTCTTCACACCGCTTAAGCATATGTTCTAAATTGGCAAGGCAAGAAGAGAAAGAATCCCCGAAGACCGAGAAATCATCCATGAAGACTTCCATGGTTTATTCAACCATGTCATGGAAGATAGCTAACATGCACCTTTGGAAAGTCCCTAGGGCATTGCATAAGCCAAAAGGCATTCTTTTGTAAGCAAATGTGCCATAGGGACAAGTGAATGTTGTCTTCTCTTGATCTTGGGGATCGATGGGTATTTGGAAATAACCCGAGAAACCATCAAGAAAGCAGTAATATTCATTACCGGCTAAACGTTCAAGCATTTGGTCCATAAAAGGTAGAGGGAAATGATCTTTTCTCGTGGCATCATTGAGTTTGCGGTAGTCTATACAAACTCTTCACCCAATAACGAGACGAGTGGAAATCAACTCGTTGTGTTCATTGGGAACAACGGTTATTCCGCCCTTCTTGGGCACACAATGGACTGGACTAACCCATGGTGAATCCGAAATATTGTAAATCATACCCGCATCAAGAAGTTTGATAACCTCTGTTTTGATGACTTCATGGATTTTTGGATTCACCCTTCGTTGGTTTTGAATTGTGGGCTTAAAGTTGTCCTCCATGAGAATTTTGTGTGTGCAGAAGTGAGGATCAATTCCGCGAATATCAGAAATTTTCCAAGCAATAGCCTTCTTATGATCTTTAAGCACGGTGATGAGGCGAGTTTTCTCTTCATCTTTCAAATCCTTCGCGATAATGACTGGCGACCTCTTCTCTTCTTCAAGAAATACATACTCGAGATGGGGCGGCAACTCCTTAAGTTCTAAATCCGGAGGATTTTCGACGGGAGGCGTATTCAAAGTCGGAGTATCGATAGCAATAACTGTGGGAGATGGTGGAGAAAGGTTGTCTTCATTGAGAAGGTTTTCAAAGAAATGCATGTCTTCATCCCCATCGGTGGGAGAATCATCATTAGCTAAGTTCACATCTCCCATGGTGGCTTCAAGGTCTTTCCAAAACAAATCACTTTCTCCAAATAGAGACAGCGATGAATCAATAGAGGAAACGGTTTCAACATTGGGAAGTGAGGTAGGAATACTTTTACAAGCATCTTTGAAGTGTTCTTCACAAGCCTCATCCAGAACGTCAATACAATTAACACTCTCGTATGAATAAGGTTGTTTAGACAACTTTCCCATCTTGAAGACGATTTTATCGTCACCCACTCTCATGATAAGCTCACCGGCTTCAACATCGATGAGAGTGCGACCGGTCCTCAGGAATGGATGACCCACGATCAAGGGAACACGAGGGTCCATCTCGTAGTCGACGACGACGAAATCGGCAGGAAAAGTGAATTTGTCGACTCCTACAAAGACGTTTTCGGCTATCCCCACTAGATAAGCAACCGTACGGTTAGCTAATTCCAAAGTCATTTTGGTGGGGACTAGCTCAGGGAGAGATAATTGCTTCCAAACGCTTAGAGGCATTAGATTAATACTGGCACCTAGATCCGCTAGGGCCATGCAATTCTCTACTCCCGGGAAATTGCAAGGGATTAAGAAACGACCCGGATCACCAAGCTTGGTTGGCAATTTCCTTAAGAGCACAGCAGAGCAGTTCTCATTAAGTTGGGTGTTGGCAATATCGAGACGCTTTTCCTTGTCACTCAGAAGATCTTTAAACATTTTTTGCGTACTTAGGCATGTGAGCGAGAGCCTCAGCGAAGGAGATGTTGAAATTCAATTGTTTGAACATCTTAAGAAAGTTCGAAACCTGAATATCGTCCTTGCTTTTGAGCTTCTCTTTCCTCAACCTAGATGGTTAAGGTATATTGGAAGAAGAGGAAGGCTTTGGGAGAATACGATCACTCACATCCATGGGTGGAGGAGGGGTAGAAGGAAGAGGTGGAGAAATTGGGGAAGGAGAAGGATGAGGAATAGGAGCAAGTGACTCGTTCTCCATAGTCACAACCACCGGTGGAGGTATAGGAAGCTCGGGTTCCTTGGTACCTTTGCCACTGCGAGTAGTGATTGCTTTCATCTCCCCTCTTGGATTCGCAACGGTGTTACTCGGAAGAGTACCCGAAGAAGAGGGTTGATTACCTTGGAAGAAACTAGCCATCATGTTCTTCAAGTCATTTGTTTGGCTATCCAACGTGTTTCTCATATCAGCTCTCATATCGTTCCCTTGTTTGACCAGGTCTGCTTTCAGGTTGAGCACTTCCCGCTGAAAATTTCCCACGATCACATCGTTAGTCCTCATATAGGTTTCCACTTCTTGGTGTAAAGCGTTGGGTTGGTTGGGAGGATCATTGTATGCGGGTGGTTGATAAGCAGGTTGCTGGTAAACTTGGTTGTTTCTTTGAGGTGGTTGTTGCTGTTTGTGAGGTGGTATGTATGGTGTACGAGGTTGTTGTTGTTGAGGAGGGCGATTGAGTTTTTGTTGTTGGTTTGGGTTGTTTGAAGGAAAACCGGGTGGTGAGAGGTAGTTGTTGGAGCGGTAGCTAAGCAAATTACAGTCACCTTGAGGTCTAGCTTGATAAGCAGGTTGAGGATAGGTGCCATAAGCTGCATTCACATTTTCAGAAGGGTAGTCTTGGGTGGCAGTACAAGTGGTGTAAGAGTGAGGACCCCCGCATATCTCGCATGGTTGGCTAACAGCATTGACTTGAGCGTCTTTAGCGTTTCTAGCGTTGATGCTGTTGGTGTTGCTGGCGGTTTGGGTAGCAAGCGATTCAAGAAGCGTAGTGATTTTGTCAAGTCGCTTGTCGCTGTCACTAGTACTAGCACTAGCAACATTGGTCCGAACACTCTTGGTTTGCACACGAGACTTATTCTCAATGATATCCCAAGCAGCATTGGAAGTCTTAGCCAAAAGATTACCCCCCGAGGCACTGTTTAGTGAATCTTGGTCATTCATGCTTAAACCATTATAAAAAGTGTTAATTTGATGCACTTTGGTAAAACCATGTTGTGGGCATTTTCTCAAAAGATCTTTAAAACGATCCCAAGATTCACTAAACGACTCATCGTACTTTTGTTCAAAATTTATGATTTCATTCCGCAAAGCGGTAGTACGAGAGGGTGGGAAAAAGTAATTGATAAACTTGGTCTCCAAATCCGTCCACGAGAGAATACTCTGTGGCGGTTCCTTAGCAAGCCAATGTCGGGCTTGTCCCTCTAAAGAAAAGGGAAAAAGTTGTAGACGGATTACCTCTTGTGGAACACCATTGAACTTGATCGTATTAGTGAGTTGTAAGAATCTCTTAATGTGGTCATGTGGATCATAAATGGTACGCCCCAAGAATGGTTGAGCAGAGACCATCTGGATAAAGCCTGATTTGAGCTCAAAGTTGTTGGCTGCAAACGCTGGTATAACAATTGGATCAGTGTTGCCATCTACATGAGCTTGCAGCAGTTCAATCATCGGGCGATTATCCGGTAGAGGCTCATTGTTGTTGTTATTATTCATGTTGTTGAAAGGTGGGTTATTGTTGTTATTATTGTTGTTTGGAGGTGGTATGTTGTTGTTGTTTTGTACACCGTCCATGTCTAAGTTACCGAGAGGCTCAGGCTCTTGATAAGACGTGGATCGAGTGCGCATACACCTGCAAAAGAACTAACAAGGAAAAACAAAGCAAAAATATTTTTGGTTTTTATGTTTTTTTAATTTTTAGGATTTTTGAAAATTTTATATTTTTTAGTGTTTTTGAAGATTTTTAAGAAAAAGTAACGTTCACGGTGAACGGATCCCAAAATCCAAGTTCTCACAAAAAACTTTTGATCTTAACGAGAAGAGCCGGCAGCGGCGCCATTTGATACTCGATTTTTATATGGGTTTTATATTCTCTCGATATCCTCTCGAATTGATCTTGGTTCTAAGTGGAATGATTTGTTCTTGGTTACTAAAAATGGGAGTGGTTTTTCTATTCTACTAAAGGTTTAAATGCACTAAAATGTAGACTTAAATTTAAAAGCAATTAAATTAATAACAATTAATAACACTAGGATTAAAATATAAAATAAAAATGAAGAACAGTAAGAACAGTAAGTAAGACTTAAAAATGCTCAAAAGAAGATTGATTCGGAAGTTTGACCTTGATTCGGAACTATTGATCCGAAACTTTTCACTCGGAACTTTTACTCGGAACCTTCATGCGGAACTTTGATTCGAAAGTTAGTTCGGAAGTTCACCCGGAACTTTTCGTTCGGAAGTTCACTCGGAAGATTGATTCGGAAGATTGATCCGGAAGTTTATCCGGAACTATCAACTGATTCGGAACTTTTGAGAATTGATTCGGAACATTAAAAACAAACATTCATTCGGAACTTTTGAAAATAACATTCATCCGGAACTTTTGTTCATTCGGAAGATTTGGTTCATCCGGAACTTTTGTTCATTCGGAAGATTTGGTTCATCCAGAACTTTGAAATTGACTCGGAACCTTTTTTAAAAGGAAATTTATTCGGAAGATTTGAAACTCATTCGGAACTTTTGTTCATCCGGAACTTTATGTTCATCCGGAACTTTATGTTCATCCGGAACTTTATGTTCATCCGGAACCTGGGGAATACTCAAGAACAGTACTATACCGAAAAACAGGGGAATCGATTTTAAGCTAAAAATTCACCAAGTTTTCAACCAAAACTTAAATAAAACTAAACACAAATGATATACTAACCAATAACTACAAATCCCATCAATAAAAACATAAAACCCAACCACTTTTGAAGATTAAATCAATCAAATAAGAACTTAAACTTTTAACCAAATAGATGGAGATGAACAAGATGAAATGGAAAGATTGATGTATTGAATGATTAAGGTTTTAACAATCACAAAACAAAGATTAAAATTACAAGATTGAAAAACAAAGATCAAAATCACCAAACACCCTAGTGGTGTTGGTGATGTCTACGAACAGAAAGGGAGAAAAAAGAGGGGAGAAGAAAAACTCAAAAAAACTGCCACTAATGTGTGAGAGTTTTCCTTTTATAGGTCTTCCTTTTGGTTGGTGAGTGGGCTTTCTCCCGTTCTTCTTATCTTCTCGTCTTTTCAGAAAAGTTGACGTTTTCGATTCTGATTCGGGATTTGTCGTCGATTAAATTCAACTCGTCTTTTAATTTCTTCGTTTAATAGACTTGAGTTTCTTCGACTTATGCAAATCTTCCATCTTTGGTCCTTTTCTTCGATAAATCTTCGAATAGGCCCAGTGACTTCAAATCTTTTGCATCTCTTGGACAATAGACTTCATCTTGAGTCTTTTTCTTCGGTAAAACCCATGCAATCCCATGTTTTCTCTATTATCCATCCGGTTGGCTCTGAAAACATAATAAACCCAAAAACCACGCATAATTCCAAACAAATGATATTAAATACGCGTTTTGGTCTCGTTTTAGCCAGAATTAAGTGGTAAAAGGATGGGTGTTTACACACCTATCAGTCACACATTAGATGCTTGTTCGATTGACACAGAAAGCAGCGGGACAGAATCAGAAAAGCAGCATACCAGCAACAAATCAGGGAATGATCAAGCTACCGATGATGCAGATATCAGACCCATATATGATGAGGAACCAATGGCTGAGGTACAATTAAATGATGTGTATGATGATCATCAATATATTGATTCTAAGATTCATGAGCTTGAAACTATGTTAGCTCAAAATACAAAAGATTTGGAGGACGCCAAACTCGAGTTTTCGAAGAAAAATGACAAATTTGAAGATTATTTTGAAAAGCTTGAAAAAGCAAACGTTGTTCTTGACAAAAACTGGATCGTAAAATTCAAGATTCTAATGCGGAAAAAGAACATTTTGTGAAACAAATAAATTTGTTAGAATCAAAGTTGGCTTCTCAAAATCCAAGTCCTCCGCCTTCTTCATTAAGTGAAATATTTGTGCAACCTATTGACACTGTAGATAGTAATGATGCGAATGCTGATAACGACATATTTGATAATATAAACATTAAGTTAGAACAACGTGTCGCTCGATTACTTCTACAAAATGAGCAATTGAAAGCTCAGATTCAGGAAAGGTTTTTGCATTAACAGCGGTGAAAAACGAATCAAGGAAGCTAAAAGGTAATAGTGTGGATACTAAGTTATCAAATCAGTCAATCTTGGGGAAACCTCCTACTCAACCATTCAGAAACCGCTCAGTTTCTAGACAACCGAATGCGTTTAAATCTGACCGACCCAAAACATCGAACTCAAGGTTTGCATCCCAAGTTGACGTGCGTAGCAATTTGCCAAAAACAGTCACTCCACTATCTAGATCCCCCTTAACAAATTTTGCCAATGCAAAACCCTATCACATGAATTCTTCAAGCAACTCTAGAAATAGCTCCAAGAACATGCTTCAGAGTAGTTCACATGACACGGATCATAAAAGCTGTCTAGAGGATGCTAAGATAAAGACACAAGCAAGAGATAGGACCCAACCGAAACCTAGGAGCGCTAATCACACATCTAGGAATTCTAGACCCTTCTATGATGTGCCCAAATCAGCCTATCCTAGGAACACTAGATCCTTCACAAATGCTAAGCATTTTGTTTGCACAAAATGTAACAAATGCGTGTTTAATGCCATTCATGATGATTGCATCACAAAAGTTCTGAACAAGGTGAACCAAACAGCTAGAGCATCTCAAAGATGGAACCCTATAGGAAATAGTTTTTCTCCAATTAAGTCTTCCGATGTGCATGAGAAAACTACGTTTCCTAGACCTTGTATTCAGTGGATACCAACGGGTAGAATCTTCAAAACAACTGTTCTTAAATGGGTTCCTACTGGAAAAATATCTCCCTCTAACACGACAAAGGTTCACTGTGAACCCCCACATGGTTCTCACAAAGATATCACTAACAAATATACAAGCATACAAACTACTGATGAAAGTGCCGGTAATCAAGTAAAGGTTCAACAAGAACATAAAGGTTCATACCGTTCAACAAAAGACACTCTCAGAGTTTGGTTGCTCAAGAAACAAATATCAGAGAAATATGTGTCCTAAGGGTTTCACAAGTAAGCAACATAAAGGCACTTGAACAAAACAGTTTAACTCCCGATCCACAACGACAAACGACTTCCGTTCTCAACCGCACGGAACTCGGAACACAAGACCACAACAATGAACCTCCAAGTTCAACGCTGGTTCCAGAAAATGTTCCTAGAGCTGATATGACAGTCGACACGACAATTGAAGATTTGGAAATGCTATATGGACCAATGTATGATGAATATTTTACGGGGGAGAAACAAGTTGTATCGAAGTCTTCCGCTGTCACTCATGATACGAATGATGATACCGATCATCATCAACAACCGGATACAACTTCATCTACTTCAACACGGGTTGCTGCAGATTTACCTCCTTAGAATATCACATCAACAATCGCTCCTACAACATCCACAACTACTGTCATTGCTCCAGAGAACACAAATCAAGAAGACGATGCATTTTCTAACGAAGACGAATTTATCAACCCATTTGGTACACCGGTACACGAAACTAGAGAGTCTTCTACTCGCCATGTTGACCCGTCAAATATGCATACGTTCTATCAACGACATCCTTCAACACATCATTGGACCCGAGATCATCCTTTGTTTCACGTAATTGGAAACCCTTCACTGCCTGTTCGTACAAGACGACAACTCGCAACCGATGGTGATTTTTATATGTTCGAACTCGCAGTGAGTACAGCTGAACCGAAAAACATCAAAGAAGCCATGGCTGATCACGCTTGGATTGAATCGATGACGGATGAACTTCAACAATTTGAAAGACTTAAAGTCTAGGAACTTGTTGACAGACCATACGATGTAATACCATTAAATCTTCGATGGATCTGGAAAAATAAGATGGATGAAGAGAACACGATCATCAAGAATAAATCTAGGCTAGTGGCTAAAGGGTATGGACAGAAAGAGGGTATTGATTTTGAAGAATCATTTGCACTAGTAGCTCGAATGGAAGAGCTCAGGATTTCTCTTGCTTATGCTGCACATAAGGGATTCATTGTCTACCAAATGGACGTAAAGACGGTGTTTCTTAACGGTCCTTTGAAGGAAGAAGTCTATGTCACGCAGCCAGAAGGATTTTTCAATCCTCATTATCCTGACAAGGTGTATCGTCTCCACAAAGCACTATATGGACTCAAGCAAGCTCCAAGGGCGTGGTACGACGAGCTCTCGAAATTTCTGGTCTCCAAAGGTTTCTCAAAAGGTTTCATTGATCTAACTTTGTTCACTTATAAATATGGGGATGACATTTTGCTTGTGTAGATTTATGTTGATGACATTATTTTCGGGTCTACAAACCCAAAACTTTGAAAATGGTTTGAAAAAGTAATACACATCAGATTTGAAATGTCTATGATGGGCGAACTAAAATTCTTTCTAGGAATTCAAGTTCACCAATCCCCAAGTGGTATCTTTATTAACTAAGGTAAGTATTATCAAGAGATAATCACAAAGCATGGTATGACATCATGTGACCCCGTTGGGACACCATTATCAACCACATCCCTAGATGCTGATTTGGAGGGATTACCCATAGATCAAACGAGATATCGTTCCATGATCGGGTCCCTCATGTACTTGACAACAAGCAGACCTGATATTCATCATGCTACATGCTATTGTGCACGATATCAAGCACGACCCACTGAAGAGAACCTCAAGGAGGTTAAACGGATCTTTCGGTACCTTAAGAATATCATTCACATGGGACTCTGGTATCCGAGGGAAACCGGTTTCTTTCTAACGGCCTATTCAGATTATGATCATGCAGGGTGTCTTGATACACGGAAAAGTACTTCTGGTGGTGCACAATTTCTAGGTCAAGATAATCTTGTGGGATGGTCTTCCAAGAAGCAGGATTGCACATCATTGTCATCAGCCGAAGCGGAGTATGTGTCTCTATCTGCGAGTTGTGCTCAAGTTCTTTGGATGAGAACACAACTCACGGATTATGGCTTCCACTTTGATAAAGTACCTATGTACTGTGACTCAAAGTCCGCCATAGCCATCTCCTGCAATCCGGTACAACATTCCCGCACGAAGCACATTGGTGTTAGATATCACTTCATTAAGGAACAAGTTGAAAAGGGTATTGTTGAATTATACTTTGTTGGAACTGATTACCAATTAGCTGACTTGTTTGCAAAATCTCTTTCGAAAGAGAGGTTTGCGTATCTTGTTAGGAAAGATGGTATGAGATGTTTGACTCCAGCAGAACTGGATATTTTGGCAAAGAAGCCTGCTTGATTCATCTATCAAACATCTATTTGTAAATATTCATGAAAAAGAAAAATACAAAATTAAAAAATCTTTTATAATCCAAAAATATTCTTCTCGACATGTCTTTCAGTATCGATAATATGGACGTACCTAGAAATGTCGCTTAATAACGACACGGGTGTGTACATAAAGCTCGAATGAAAGTTGTAAATATTTTTCAAAACATGTCATTTCTATCTTTTTTAAAGGAAATTGTCTATTTTGGACAATATTTCCACCAACGGGTAGAGCAATCTATCTTGGTTTGAGCTTGTCACAAAACATTCCACGTTTTGAGCTCAACACAATGGCTTGTAATCACTTTCAGCTTACAACCCGGAACTATATTCACGGGGGAGTGTACAAATTCGTGCTTTTAACCTTAGCAAAAGAAGTTAAATCTTCTTACACTTGAGTGGATTCGTCAAGACATTCAAAGTCTATGAACTCAAGTTTATGCTTTAGAAAAACCTTTTCGACAAAAAGAATTGATTTTTCAAAAAGCATTGAACACATTTTTTTTCAAGAATTTCTCAATGATATTCAAAATCTTTCAAAAATTGTGTGTTTAACAACTCCTATCCTCAAAAGTTTAATGTGGATCAAATCCTCGTAATGACAATTCCATTGGATCAATTTTTGAGGGGGAGCATTTTAACTTCATGCAAAAGATTAACACATCTTTCTCCCGAAGATTTTCAAGACTATTTTTCAAAATATATTTTAATCAAATTTGGTATCTCTAATATCAAAAGATTTTATATATTAGAGATAGGGGAGAAAATGTGATCAAAATGTGATCTATAGACTCAAGCACTTTAACTCTTACCTACATGTGCGAAACACTTTCGATTATCGATGCACATGTGAAGGGGGAGCATTTCTGAAACGACAAAACTAGCAAGGTGTTAAATGTTTTTCAAACACTTTGTTAGAATTTAAAGTGGTTTTTATGGTGACGATCAAATACCCACAACATCTTTAATTCACGACGTTATTGGTGTCAAAAAGGTGGTTAGGTTTAAGTCCTATGATCCAACCAGAACCGGAGGGATCTTCCCAGGGACAATCCAATAGATTATTAGAAGTCCTTAGGAAAGATGGAGTAGAATGTGAACGAAGCTGAATGCCGACTGAGTACTGATGATAGCACTTGAACAATCACAACAAGGTGCTATTAATGATGTCTTGGTAAGCATTGAAGGGGTTGAAGAATGAAAAAGAAATGTAAGGATAAAGGGTATAAAGAAATAAGCCCTCCATACAACTTAGGCAGAAACCAGGTCAACACATCATGAAGACAAATCATCATGGACCCAGTGATGTGAAGCACAACCCTTTCCTAGCTACTCAGGCTTCTCTCAAAAGAAGTTTGTTTTATTGTCACGGAGATCAACACGACTTCTATTAACTTTATCACTCCGAGATAGTTGATATTGAATAGGTGGCATCTGCTCCAGCCTTTAACCACTAAAAGCGCACAAATCGAGTCTAGAGCCAAGTGATCAATCAAATCTCGTTAGGACACACGGATGAAGATCAAGAGATTCCTACGCTGTGATATTGCTAAAACACTCAGAGTGATACTACTTAGTATTCACAATGATGAGTGGAAATCCTTCCAATGTTAACGACAAACAGCACTGCAGTGGGTCATATGCAAGATTCTTTATGAATTGAACATGTGTAAAACTGATAAGCAACAGTGGTTTGATTCTGAATTGATTCAAACTCGTTTCAGGTTTCTACGCAATATCTTTATGTTCTTGCCAGAACATTCAGAGTGATATTCATTAATATTCATAGTGACGAATGGAAATCCTTCTAGCGTCAACATCAAACAGCGCTATGGTAGGTGACTTGTGAGATTCTTATGAATCAAACTTGTGTCAACTGGAAAGCAACAATGGTAAGATTCTTAATGAATCAAACTTGTTCCAGGAATTTGATGTCACCATGGCGGAATATCGGGCACGACGTATGGATATCATCACAACAATAGCGTGTCTATAGAGATAACTAAATGATATAAGAAATGTCATAAAATGGTGACACAAATGTCACGAAAATATCTCAACAATGCAGGAGTCTAGGTAAGTAGGTAACAGTCCTACCTCTTACCCAAGACAAACAAATAACACAAACAAACAAACATATAGGTGCCAACAGTATCACTAGATAAATGAACAAACAAAGCTAAGAAGGAACGGGGATCTCCTTCTAAATGCATATCCTACGCTCTCCAAATCCTAGCCACTTTTGTTCTCAAGCTTAACCATAATATCACCTGAAAGAGACACTAAAACACGTCAACATAATGTTGGTGAGAGTCATAGGTTTAGACTCCAACGCCAAAATAGTTATAAGCTGTGAATAAAAACCATCAACACAATAACATATGGAAAATGTGTTACAAGTATGCATTAACAACTAACAATTCAAGATCAAACATTTCAAACCAAATCCAAGGCCTTCAGCCTTACCAACATCATGGTACCATAGATGATCACACTATGTACCTATCCCAAGGCAACTACCTTGTCATTAACCATTGGTCCTATAGACGATCACGCTATGTACCTATCCCAATGCCACTACCTTGTCATTAACCATTGGTCCCATAGATGATCACGCTATGTACCTATCCCAATCCAAATCATACACAAACAAGAACCACATAGCAGTTAATCACATAATGTACACACAAGTCCATCTCAAATCACAAAAACATTCACAGCATCAATTTAGAAAATAACTCAACATCGTGTATCTTCCATCCCATCTGGAAGTCAAAATCAATAATAAACATGGGACTATGAAACTCACCTGATTGCTTCTCCAAAAGTCCTCGCACTAGCAATAAGCTAACAAACCAAAAACACGCAATCAATACATAAACCAACCACTAAGATGGCTCATCAACCTATGATGGACATCTAGCCTACTCCCATATAAATACCTCGTTGATAAGCTCTAAACACCCCATTACCCTTCCCTAACAAGTCCTTAACTTGGTTAAGTTTAATAACTATCCCGTTCATATTTTACACAAAACAGTCCCAATTTTAGGTCTCCAAACTTTAAGTCAAACGTCCACTTAAACATACCCATGGTTTCTGTAAAAGGAATATTCACACCCTTACATATGTTAGCTAACACCTCCCACTTGCCCTAACCTTAAAGCTACTGTTAAGGCCCCGATATATATATATATATATATATATATATATATATATATATATATATATATATATATATATATATATATATATATATATATATATATATATACTTTTGTCATTCCAGATTTCCTGATTTTAAACATACGAAAAGTTTGTTACAATTAAGGGGTCTTACCCTAAACCACACCCTTAGCCCAAGTGAAGATACTTACTAAAATATATAAACCATCTCTCATGTTCGTGAGAAGATCCCAATGCAACCCTAAGTACCCCAAACAACCCAAAACTTAAAAAGAAAACAGGCTGATTACAAAACTGTTTTGACCTCCGACTGTTGTAACCTGTTTTTGACCCACTTCCCGACCTCCAATTTAGTTCTAGTTTCTTGCATTAGAAAGCCACTTCACTTACCTTTTCAGAGATACTTGGATCATAAAATAAGAGTTTGTAGAACTCCCTATATGAGCAAAACAATGACCCAAAAATTCTGCCCAGTTTTTAAAAACGGATTTAATCAAATTAACTTAATTAATTAACCCTAATCCTACTAATTACAAGCCCTAATTTATGTAATCATTAATATATCATTAGAATACATACTTTAATATAAACTCTAACCTAAATCCACCATATGTTGATGTATACATGTTTAATTAAATAAGAACAAACATTAAACAAGATTGTACCTTCAATTGATCAAAAATCAAGATTTTGAAAACCCTAATTTTTCTTCTTCTCTTTTTCTTTCCACCATGGCTGCGTTTCTTTTTTTTTATGATGAATCGTATGTTTTTTTTACCAATATTGTTTTAATACACTGCACCAGTCCAAGCCCAATACAACTTTCCTTTTTCTCTTTTTTTCCTTTTTTTCTTTTCTTTAATCGGCCAAAACCGACCTAACCCCCTTCAAATTCGTTTTTTTTTTATTATTTAATATTATGTTATTAATATTACCTTCATTTACCTTAATTTATTTCAGCTCCTAAAGCCTCCAAAACCTCAAAACCGTAAAACTAGTCAAATTTACGCGTTTTACCGTAAAAGTCGTAAAATATACACTTTTATAAAAAATCTCAAATTTTGAAATAAACTTTATAACTAAGTCCTAAATAAGTTAAAACCATCCCGAAAAATATCCATATGACTAATTACCTCATCCGAGACCTCTAAATGCTAAACCATAAATCGTAAAAAATACGATTTTCTATAATACATATACGTATACGTAAAACCACTAAATAACACCATCTCACTTCATAGTCACTACCATATGAACTCATGAACATGAAATCATCACACATCGTTTCACTCACAAGGTACCCCGTACCGGAAACGATATCCAAACCACAAACTATACCCACCAATAAGCACATAAACACGTAAAGACACGTAACTAGCACAAAATAAAACTAAGTGACGAACCTCAAAACCAGGGTTGTCACATCGCTCCCTCCTAATAGAAATCTCGTCCCGATATTTATTCCTTAGGATCAAACACACAAACAACAAATCACATGAGGATACTTGTTCTAAACGAACTCCTCTCATTTCCACGTGAACTTTAGTTCAAGTCTCAAATTACCACATATTCTAACCAACAATATTTAAATTTGTTGCCAAACTCTTTACTTCACAATCAACAAATCTCACAAATGACTCTTTGATAAAACAAAGACTCTTATTAGCACAAATCCCGAATAACCGAACATACAAATTTGCATTCTCAAACAACATTTACCAATCTTAATACATGAAATATATCATGTATACCACTCAATTTCCCCCAGGTAATTCTATGCTCATAAACTAATGGTCCGATCTTTCCAAAGATCATAAATGGACCTACAAAACTCTACATCAACTCTTCCATTTTACCAAAACGTACCACCCGTTACTATGGGTGAAACTCCCTACATAACTTTGCCACTAACTCTAGTGGTTTCCTCCTTTTCTACATAGCATCCCTTGTTGCTCTCATCCTTTCCACAAACATCATTACCATATTAGTAGCCTCTCTTACCAATTCTAGTCCACAATGGGGACAACTCACCCTATCCTTTCATATAGTGCCTCAAATGGCATGTATCGACTTCTAGTGTGATAACTTATCATTATGAAAACTCAGGCATCGCTAAAGAGTTTCCTAATTCCCTCTACATCAATCACTCATGCCCTCAGTGTAACTTCTAAGGTTGTATAAATATCTCACTTGCCTATCCTTTTCCAGTCAGCTGGATATACTTGTTCGAAATACGTTTTTACGTATTTAGGAACATTCGGTCACTCCAACAATTTACTAAGTAGGAGCTCGTAGTCTAGAAATCGTTATTTAACAAACAAGCCCAAGCCTAGCCTACAACATGTGTAGGCCGGCCCAAATGTAAGCCCAAGCCCATGACAAGGGCTTGGGTATATAAACCCTCTCCTTAGATGGAGAGGGTGGTGTGGTTATTCATTTTTTCACATACTTCTCTTTGTTTTCTCTCTCTAGAATTGTGTGTAGTCCACCATCTCTCTATCTCTTTCTATCTCTAAAACATAAGCAAGATTTACATATCATACAAATGGTATCAGAGCCATGGGATGATTGTTTAGTTCTTGTGTTTGTGTTCTTGATTCTCTCGCCATTTTTGATCCATTTTCACACGAACCAAAAAATGTTTTTGTGTTTTTATGAGTTAATCTTGATTTACTTCATCTTATTACTTGTTATAGTGATTTGGTATTGTTATTTGGGTTAAAAACACAAAATTTTTGGGTGTTTGATTCATTTTTTGGCTTACAATCTTGAATTGATTGTGTTATTGTACTGTCCGAGAAAAAAGGTAAGTTGGTATCCATAGTACGATCTGATTGTTGCGATTGCATAAACCCTGGGAGTTTCCACTTACGATCCAAGGTTACGATCACTCGCTGCGATCACCACTGCGATCACTCACTGCGATAAGGGAGTACGATCACTCGTTGCCATCACTGCTGCGATCACTTGTTGCGATAAGGGAGTAAGATCACTTGTTGCGATCTGAGTACGATCGTTGAGTACGATCACTTCTTGCGATCTGAGTACGATCGCTGAGTACGCTCACTCGTTGCGATCTGAGTACGATCGTTGGGTACGATCAAACGAGTGCGATCAGAGTACGATCGTTGGGTACGATCAAGGAGTACGATCACTAGTACGATCCGAGTTCGATCAGAGTACGATCAAGGAGTGCGATCTGAATATGATCATAGAGTACGATCCACGAGTGCGATCTGAGTACGATCCAACATTTTTTCAAAAACGTGTTTTTGAAAAAATTTTAACCGTGTGTAATTTTGACTTGTATTTTTTGGTTTATCGAGAACATAATTTAGGGGATTTCAACATTATTTCTCGGCTTTAACACACAACAACAAATACATTTACTTTCTTTCAGTGACCGATCAACTTTGTAAATCTTAACCTATTGAAATGGAGTACACATCTCTTACGGATAAGTCCATTCTCTCGGGTACGGATAATCGTCCACCAATGTTGGTGAAGACTATGTATGAGGAATGGGCTTCCCGGGAATGGAACTTTATATGTTGAACAAGGAGAATGGACATCTTATTTGGGCATCGGTGCTCAATGGACCATTGGTATATGGTAATGTTACGGAAGGTGCTGTTACTCGTCCTCGCACAACGGGTGAACTAACTGTAGATGCTAAGATACAAGACAAGTGTGATAAACAAGCTACAAATATCATTCTCCAAGCCCTTCCTCCAGATGTCTACAAACTCGTCAGCAAACATAAAGTCGCCAAAGAGTTATGGGATAGAATTTGTGTTCTCATGCAAGGCACCTCGTTAACTAAACAAGAACGAGAGTGTAAGCTTTATGATACTTTTGATAAGTTTGCCTATGTGCCAGGGGAGACTCTCAATGATTACTATCTGAGATTTACTCTATTGTTGAATGAGCTTAATATCTATGGCATGGCAATTCCTACCTTTCAATTAAACACCAAGTATTTGAACACTCTTCCTCTAGAATGGAAAAAATACGTGACGGATGTTAAATTGGCTAAGGACTTGCATAACACCAATGTGGATCAACTTCAAGCTTTTCTTCAACAACACGAATGCCATGTGATTGAGGCTCGGTTGTCTACACCTCAAGTTCATGATCCACTTGCAATGTATGCTTCTCAACAAAACATGGCTTATACTTATCAACAACCATCATACTTGCAGCAGCCACCACCACACACCTATCAGCAACCACAGCAACCATTTATCAACCACCTATGATGCCATAGCAAGCATTTCAACCAAGTGTTCATCAACAATCTTTTCCACAGCAACCAACATATCAGACATCACCATCACAAGCCAACACTTCTCCAATGGGCTATACTCCTCAGCAAGGATATTTTCCAATAGAAGCACAACCAGCACAAGCTTTCTACTCTAATGAACTTCCGCCAATCCAAGCACCGGTCTTTACTCCAAATGATACGCCAGCTGATGTACTAAACCATCTCACTGCCTACTTGTCAAAACTTGTTGCAACTAGAGGATTTCCACCAACAAACAATCAGGTTCGCACCTCTTCAAATCCTCGACAACAAGCCACTGTTCAAGATGGTCAAGTGACGGTGCAACCTATTCAGGGAAGGCAAACTTCATATGGACCTCCTACAAGGACTGGGAACAATCAAGCTGTGAATTCTCAAGCTAGTGGAAATGGAAGTCCTATTGGTCCTAAAAAGGTTGTGACTTGCTACGATTGCCGAGGACAAGGTCATATGGCTAGGGAATGAACTCAGCCGAAAAGGAGGAGGGATGATGCATGGTTTCGTGAGAAGATGTATTTGGTTGATGCTCAGTCTAAGGGAAAGATTTTGGATTCAGAGGAGTTAGCATTTCTTGCAGACCCAGGGGCAGCAGATACTGAAGGCATTGCAGTCGTTTCTACTTCTAATGCAGCTTATCAAGCAGATGATCTTGACGCATATGATTCAGATTGTGATGACATTCATTCTGTCCAAGCTGCTCTCGTTGATAATCTCTCTCACTACGGTTCTGATGTCGTCAGTGAGGTACCAACCACATCTAATAATTATTGATGATAACAAACATCAAGTTGGGCATGAAAATGACAACCTCGAACAGCATTCGGGAACTAGTAACTCAAATGATGTGGTACCCAATCCTACACATTTGAGTGAACCTCAACCAAATGCTACGACGGGTATGGAATCTTATTCTCAACATGATTTGGTCATGGTGCCTAAACATATTATTGATCAAATGCATATGGATCTCAGACAATCCGTAGATATGAATACCACCCTAACTGCTGAGCTTGCGTTGCATAAAGAAAAGGTCAAAACTTTTGAAATGGTCCCTCAAGCAGAGAAAATAACATGTTCTGAATTTGACCAATTTCATTTTGAAAAGATTGAACACTTGAATGAAATAGAATCATTAAAAGCTAATCTTTCCAATGAATTAAAAGCAAAAGAGTCGGTTGTCAATGATTTTTAGAAACTTAAAATGGATTTCGAAACTCTCGAGTCTAAAAAGTTTGAATCGGAAATTAATGCTACCAAACTTCTTAAATTCAAAGAACAACAGCTTTTAAAACAATACGCTTCCACAGAAAAGGTTCATCTTTTAACTAAATCATTTAAAGAACTCGAAATTAAACGTCTTTAAGATTTACCACCTAATCCCGGTTATGCAAAACAAGTTGAGGTATATATTTCGTGTCTTTATGATATGACCCTCATTGGAAATCGAAAGAAGCACCTTTTGTTCATAGTTCTGAGGAGACACAATCACTTGCGGATGAAACTCATTCTAAAATGCTTTCAAAATTCCATACAATTGATTATGATCAACATAACAAAGATCAATTTTCGAAAAAGACACGCATTCGCTTACAAAAGGAATTAGCAGAATTGACAGTTCTTGTGCCCCAAAGTTTGTCAAATGAAAACCTCCCTAGTACGTCTCCAACACTTGTCAAAACAGATTTAACAAAGTTAATTCCACCGGTAAGCAAGGCGTCCTTTAACTTAAATGCGGCTCACCAAAAATTAGCCGATTTTGACAAGGTCATTTTGGAACGTACGACGGCTTCGGCCATAACGGAATGTGAATGGAATTTTGAGCACACAAGAGCTGCGTTTCGAGACGAACTTTTTCCATTTGTAAAGAATGTTAAAAATTGTCTTAGTAATCTTGATCAAGATTTGCTTTTGGAAATAGAAGAAGTTAGACGTGTTTTCAATGAAATGGATGATGCTTATGAAAACAGTTTACTTGAAATAGAACGGGTTTCATGCTAAAATGATCAGCTTCTGAAGCAAGTGATGTCTCATGATATAGTTTCTGTCTGTGTGAATAAAAATGTTGATAATGATTTTATTGTGCATAATATTGAATTTGTGGATAATGTGGTAGATAGTACTTGTCACGAATCTGACGCTGAATTTTTAAAGCTTCAAGATTCATATTCTTCGCTTTCAAAACCTTTTGATGAGATTCAAACACATTGTATTTCTCTTGAATGAAAGCAACAATTTATTCAAGAAATCTTTGAAACGTCATTCGAAGGTGTTAATATCGATGATGCAAACTTTGAAAAGAATTTTCGATTGAATTTACAATCAAAACAGCGTCAGCCAAGTGACAAGGTTGCTCAATCTTTGCCGATAGACATAGAGAAATCTAAGGAGCTTAACTGTGTGAACGTACTTGAGGCCGCTGAGAATTAAACTTGATCTAGATAATCGAGTTTCCAAAATTTTGTCCAAAGTTGATAACTTAAAACAGAAAAATACACGACTCTTCGATTCAGTAAAGCCCGCATGTGTTGATACCACTGCATAGAATCAGTCATTGATTGAACAATTGAATCGAAAGTCGGTGGAAATATCTGATTTGAGGGAACAAATTTGTGATAAGAATCTGTGTGACACCCTAGAACCGAGGTCATTAACGTTACCCTAAATTACGCTAATTTTTGAAATTTTTAATAAAATTTAATTTCTATATATATAAGTATTTTGGTTAAAGCCGATGTTCGAGGTTATAATTTTTACGATTGACGATTCAAGAAGGACGATGACGAATACGATCCCGATGGATGCCCAAATTTCTATAATTATTGACGATTTATCGATAATGTAATTTTTCGAGAATTTTACTTACGGTTCATGTTAAGTTGAGTCGGGTGAGTTTTATAGCTTTCCGAGTACATTTAAAGTATCCCAAAAGTATTTTGGAGTGTTTGGGATAATTTCCGACTTCCGTAAATTTTTCTAAAATGACTAGTGAGTCAATCCCGCAAAGTTTTAGTGACGTTTTTACTTGAGGCCAAAAGAAAGCTTTAATTGCACAATGGGTCCTTCCAAATTTACAAAAAGGGGAAAGAACACACACACTTCACAAAAACACTTGGAAAAATTTTTGGTTCTCTCCCTCTCTTCTCCTTAAGCCGACGGTCACCCCCAAACCCACCAAAACCACCATTAAAAATTTTTTCTACTTGATTTTCATTGAAACAAAGGTTAGACCACCTCTAATCTTATCATTCCCCACCTTTCTATGTACTCAAATCCCACATGCATTCAAATTATTTTTCCAAAAATTTTCAAGATCATTTAAACTCGTTTTTGAGGTTAATTGGATTAATGCATGTTAAATTCATGTGAAATGAGGGTATAATCACTAATCAAACCCACCAAAATTGATTTGGTTGTGGTGATTTGGTCACCCAAACCCCACGGCAAAAGGGGGTGTTTGGGGAGCCATGGTGATTGATGTTTTGAGCATTGGTTTTGTGTTTGGTTTTGTGTTTATTGATGGTCTAGATGGATACAAGTGTTTGCATGTTAGTTTTTAGATTTTTAGCTTATGAGGTTGATGATCAATAGGGGTTAGGGACTGAAATTAGTGTTTGGTTATGATTGGGAATGTTTAGGATGAAGCCTAGTAATGATTAATAGGTTTGCAATCGAGCGTAAGTGTGATTTTGGTATGGTTAAATTTAGGCAGAAAGTTTAAGACCTTTTCATAAAAATAATTTTTCCTACAGGTCTAGATAGCTAAATGTAGTCATAGAGGGCCTTCTTAGCTTTAATTTGGTATAAGGTAGAGCTCGTGACTCCAAACGAGCCAAAAGTTATGAGGTTTTAAAGATCGTGTACCGGGAGACGAGAACTTTCATAATCCGAATTTATGTTTAGTTTTAGTCAAATCCCGAGGACCACAAGTATGAATTGGTAAAAGGTCAAAGGTCAAATTCTGGTCACAAACCTGTGTAATTGAGTCTATAAGTGGACTTAGGAGTCAAAGAGGTCAAGGGTGCATTTCAAATAGGTCAAAGAAGTCCAAGTTGGTCGAAGTACAATTTCAGTCCGAAAAATGTAGTTTTTGGAAAAGCGTTGAGTAACGGGTCGTAGAAGTAAAAAAAATTTTATTGGGATTAAAAATGTGTTATCTACAGGTCTTATAGTATTTTTGAGAATTTTGTCAAATTTTATAAGAATGGTTAAATATAGTAAAACAACCCGTACTTTCGGTAAGTATCGGCGAAAATGAGTAAAAATGGATGACGTAAATAATAAGAACAAATGGTGTGAAATGAGTGATGCTTGTTGTTTTGTTTTGGCGTGAGTTGTAATTGTCCTAAGTGACTAGTATCTATGTATTTTATACAGTACCATAAGGTTTTAAAATGAGATTACTCATTGCGCGTTATTTGGTTGATAGGTGTTGATTTACCCGGGCATCCGTATCGTCGTCAGTGATCATCTCTCGAACTACCGACTACTTAATATATAAGGTGTGAATTTATAGCCTCGCTTATTATTATTTCAAACTGTTTTACCCGCGAGGGAAATGCATGCTAGTTTTTAAAATGAACGTATGTCATGAATGATTGTTAGTCCCGAATGTTGCCTTAGAAATTGTGTTGAGTACCTAGTTGCAAAAGACCCTAATTTCATGAACTATTAACTATTGTCTTGCCCTTGCGAAGGGGGAAATAGCCGCTTATACAAAGTGATAGTACTATGGGGTTGACTACCCTATCCGAGACGAGGGCTAGTACGTTGATACCCCCTGCGGACGGATAATTTGTGATAAGAGACAAGGTATAATTGCAACTAATGCCTTATTAGGGGCCATGGTTTCATCTGAATCACGCCGGTAATTATTACGTGGGTGATTGAGTTAACGGTTTAGTGTCATGAGCTTAAACACAATTGTCAGTATCTTGAATATAGATTGTTTGATCGACAAGTCTATGAATGATGGTGAATGGTTTTTATTTCATATACGTTCAAAATGAATTGTAAAACCTATGAATTTCACTCAACGTTTTCGTTGACCAAATTTTGGCATGTGTTTCAGGTAACCGCTGAAGTGTACCATGGAGCGTGCATGGGATGGATGTTGTGTGTATGGCTTGGAGTCTGCTTGTTTTTCCTCCCTTTCCTACTTAAACATTTTTAATTTTAATGTTATGTTGTTGTGAAACTGAAATTCTTGGGTCGAGATTCATGGGGACCGTAGACGCTAAACTCTGTTGTGCCAATTAGGGTTGGAAAAACCGTGGACATGTATCATTTAACAATTTTTAATTCAAGTTTTAAGTTGACGTCTCTTTAGAGTCGTTCGATATATCTTGTGTGTAATGATAACCGAGTAGCACCCAAATGTTGTAGTTCCGCTGCGCATAGCATTTTGTGGGGGTGTTACAGATTGGTAATCAGAGCCATGAGTTATAGAGAACTAGGTCGTTTTTGAAAATCCTAAACTATAACTTTTGGTGTCGTAAGAAATGGTCCAAGCACACACAACTATCATGCATGGCTCCGGTAAGATTTATTTTTGTATTCATGGCATTTGACGTATACTTTTGAGTTGAAGTATATATGTGGGTAATTATTACGTAAGTATGGAAATTACTATATGTAGACGTTGAAATTATACGTGGAATATCCGACATCGTAATTTTTGTATTAATCATGCATGAGCATCATATTATTACATTTTGGGCATATGTACCACCTTTGCATTGCATTTGCATGCATGTATTTATAAATATTGTATAATTACTTATGTACCCTCCGAAATTCGCTGTTATCGCAGGAATGGCCGAGGTACCGCCTAATGGTAATGGAAACGATTACGTCGTAGGTCACGAAGGGGGACCGTTTCCTCCGAACCCGCCGGATAATGACAATGGATGGATCGCTCCAGAAGAGGAGATAGGGCCGGAAAATGACAATGATGAAAGTGAGGTGGACAATTTTAGCATCAGTAGTGATGAGAGTGAGGATTCTGAGGAAGAGCCCGAGGAACTAATGGATGATGGCATTCCCGAGAATGCTGTAGGTCAGACCGAACCTGATTTGTTTCAATCTCCGAATTCGCCGAAGGGTTATGAAGTACCTCCAACCGATCGATATGAGCAGCAACCCTTTAATCGCCCGATGGACAATTGTAAGGACTATTTGAGAACAGTGCCAGGATTTGTTCGAGTAAGTAATGGGAGCGATGCAGAGTCCAGCAAATCATCCAAGTCGCAATCGATTCATGAGAATATCGCAAGGGTCTACTTTCCGAGACCAAGACACTACTGGGATCCCGCAGGTCGTTTGAGGAGGATGGATAGGTTGATGTATGAGCGGTTTGTAGTTGAGACCAGGGTAATTAAGAGGTTTGATAAGAATGAAAGGGAACACCAAAGACTGTTGGAAAGGACTGCAAGAATCGAGTATGATGGAAATGTAAACAAAAGTGACATCAACAGTCTAAGATCGATGGTCGCGAATTTGAGCGCTAGTCTTGACCGTGTTAGGGAAGATCAAGTGAGATTGTCAAGGATGCAGAGTTGGGAGCATCGAGTGAGAGCATCATTGCCCCCAGATTGGAGATTCGTGGACGATTTGGAGATGGAGGCTAATGACTTCATGATTCAGCCGCCTACTAGAGGTGCTTGTATTACTGTGGGAAATCAGGTAGCGATTGAGTGTGGGTCTACATCAGGGACGAAAAAGGAGACTGAATGTGGGCCGAACGACAAAGGAAAGAGAAAAATGGATGATGTGGACAAGGATGATAGCGAAGAGGAACCCGAGGAAGATGATGAAGAACCGCCATCCAAGAGGCCATGTGGATCACCACATGCCTAGTTGCTTGTCTTGTATTTTATCTTTGATCGTTGTAATAGAACTGTTTTAGACTTTTGTATGATGGCATTATGACGAAAAACTTGAGGACTTAAGTTTTATGGTGAATGATTGTAGTGGCAATACTTGTCACAATTTTGGTTAATTATCAATACAATCCATGTTTACCTTTCATGATCTGTGATATGTCTTAAATTTGATCTTTTGTGATGTGAATTGATGAATATTAGTAACTCTGTAGTGATGTGTCGTTGTATGTATATTATGTCTTGAAAGAGAAATCCATCTTAATCTTGATGTGTATACTTACATTGTTTTTCTATTTTCCCTGTCTTGCAGAAAGAGATATTCGATAACACCATGCCTCCAAAGCTAACCGCCGATCGTGTAAACACAATGATTCAGGAAGCTATAGCAAATGCGCTAGAAGCAGACCGAGCCAGGAGAAATCAGGACCAGGGTAGAAACGCGGGGAGACAGCAAGCCTCGAGAGTGTGTACCTATTCTAGTTTTATGAAATGCGGTCCCACGCAATTTCGTGGAACTGGTGGGGCTCTAGAACTTAGAAGATGGTTGGAAAAGGTTGAAAGTACTTTTGAGATCAGCGGTTGTTCAGAAGCGGACAAGGTTAAGTTTGCGGCTGCTACGTTTCTTGACGATGCATTAAGTTGGTGGAACACCCAAGTAGCCACTGTTGGATTGGCTGTAGCGAATGCAAGAACATGGACTGCGACAAAAGCTCTTTTGACTAAGAAGTTCTGCCCGGAAGAGGAATTGGGTCAATTGGAAGATGAGTTGAGGCACCTGACCTTGAAGAACAATGATATCGCTGCTTACACCAGGAGGTTTAATGAACTAAGCCTTTTGTGTCCAGACATTTTTGCCAATGATGCCAAGAAGATGAAACAGTACATCAAAGGTTTATCCAGTAATATGAAAGGTGAGACGACTTCGTCTAAACCTGGGTCGTTTGATGAAGCGGTCCAGATGGCTCACGCATTGATGGACGTCAAGCTCCAGGACAAGAAGAACTTCATTGCTGAAGGAAATAAGAGGAAATGGGAAGCGGCACAAAGCAACCAATCCCAGGGCCAAAACCGAGGTGCAAATCGAAACAACCATCGTCAGAACCGCAATCAGCAGTTTAACCAACGAAGGAATGAAGGGATGAGGTCTGTGACAAACCCCAGAGGAGTAAAAGTGAATCCCCACTGTGGTAGGTGCAACTTGTACCATGTCGGGAATTGCCCGCCTGCATGCGGCAAATGTGGAAAAGCAGGTCACAGGACGTCTGGTTGCCGAGCGGGAGGAGTAGCCACTGGGGCGAATGCTATCAGAATGAGGGGATGTTTTGGATGTGGAGAGAGAGGCCATATGCAAGTGAATTGCCCGAAGGCAGGAAACAAGCAGGGAGGTAACAACGCTGCTGCCGTGTATCAAGTAGGGACGGCTGATAAACCACAGGGTCCTAACGTGGTTACCGGTACGTTTTTCCTAGACGCTTGTTATGCTAGTATTTTGTTTGATTCTGGCTCCGACAAGAGTTTTGTAGATGTTAAATTTAGTCGTCATATCGATAGAAAACCGGTGTTGTTAGCGACTAGTTATAACGTTGAGTTAGCCGATGGAAAAATTGTTAGTACGAATTCTATACTGAAAGGGTGTACCTTGAAGTTAGGAAATTACGCTTTTAAAATCGACTTGATGCCTATAGAGCTAGGATCGTTCGACGTGATTGTGGGAATGGATTGGCTAATGGCGCACAGTGCTATGATCGTCTGTGGCGAGAGATTAGTTCAGATTCCGTTGAGGAATAAAGTCTTGACGGTGAAGGGAGACGAATGCACTTCTCGTTTGAAAGTGATTTCCTGTTTGAAAATGATGAAGTATGTAGAGAGCGGATGCGATGTGTTTTTGGCACAAGTTTCGAGTGATGGTGATTTAGAGGCGAGGATTGAAGAGGTACCTGTTATCTGCGAATATTCGGAAGTTTTTCCAGACGAGTTGCCGGGTTTACCACCCACCCGTGAGGTCGAGTTTCGAATTGATTTGGTGCCAGGAGCTGCGCCGGTTGCGCGTGCACCTTATCGCTTAGCACCATCCGAGTTAAAGGAGTTATCGGATCAACTGAAGGAATTGATGGACAAGGGATTTATTAGGCCGAGCTCATCACCATGGGGAGCGCCAGTGTTGTTTGTGAAGAAGAAAGATGGTTCATTTCGGATGTGTATTGACTATAGAGAACTCAACAAGCTGACGGTTAAGAATCTGTACCCATTGCCGAGGATTGACGATTTGTTTGATCAATTGCAAGGTTCTAGTGTATACTCAAAGATCGACTTAAGATCAGGGTATCATCAACTACGTGTAAGAGAGGAGGATATTCCTGTAACTGCCTTTCGTACGCGGTATGGACACTTTGAATTTCGAGTGATGCCGTTTGGGTTGACGAACGCGCCTGTGGTATTCATGGACCTTATGAATCGCGTGTGCAAGCCGTATCTAGATAAGTTTGTTATTGTTTTCATCGATGATATACTTATTTACTCTAAGAGTAAGGAGGAGCACGAGAAGCACCTGAGGAAGATTTTGGAGTTGTTAAAGAAGGAGAAGCTGTATGCGAAATTCTCGAAGTGTGAGTTTTGGTTAGAATCCGTGCAATTCCTAGGTCACGTGATTGATAGCAAGGGAGTTCGCGTGGATCCTGCCAAGGTCGAAGCAATCAGGGAATGGTCGGCACCGACAACGCCGACTGAAGTTCGACAATTCCTTGGTTTAGCTGGGTATTATCGAAGGTTCATTGAAGGATTTTCGTTGATTGCAAAACCATTGACAAAGCTTACCGAAAAGAATAGGGTGTATGAATGGGGAAATGAGGAAGAACTCGCTTTCAAAACACTCAAGGACAAGTTATGTTCCGCACCGATATTGTCATTGCCTGAAGGAATCGAAGATTTTGTAGTGTATTGTGATGCATCTCGTAAGGGTTATGGAGCGGTTTTGATGCAGCGTGAAAAGGTGATAGCTTACGCATCGAGGCAACTGAGGAAGAATGAGGAGAACTACACGACGCACGATTTGGAATTAGGAGCTGTAGTTTTTGCGTTGAAGTTGTGGAGACATTATTTGTATGGGACGAAGTGTGTTGTATTCACTGACCACAAGAGTTTGCAACACATTTTAGATCAAAAGGAGTTGAATATGCGACAGAGACGATGGGTTGAGCTACTGAGTGATTACGACTGCGAAATTCGCTACCACCCTGGCAAGGCGAATGTTGTAGCGGATGCACTGAGTAGGAAGGAACGGGAGAAACCTTTGAGAGTCAGAGCTTTGGTGATGACTGAGAGCGTTGACTTAACCGAAACTATACTGAAGGCTCAAGAGAGGGGACTAATAAAAGGGAATGTTGAAGCTGAGAACTTGGGAAGAATGTTGAAACCTCTTTTCGTGATTAGGTCGGACGGACTGAGATATTTTGAGAATCGGATTTGGTTACCATTGTGTTCATCTGAGGAAGGAAAGCCTGGAGTACGAGAATTGGTTATGAACGAGTCGCATAAGTCGAAATATTCGATACATCCTGGATCGGATAAAATGTATCACGACCTGAAGAAAGTTTATTGGTGGCCGAATATGAAGGCGGATATTGCTCGTTACGTTAGTAAGTGTTTGACTTGCGCGAAGGTTCAAGTAGAACATAAGAAACCGTCTGGATTGTTGGTACAACCAGAGATCCCGGAATGGAAATGGGAGAAAATCGCTATGGATTTTGTGACGGGTTTACCTAGAACTCCTAGTGGATGTGATATGGTATGGGTAATAGTGGATAGGTTAACGAAATCTGCTCATTTCTTACTTATGAAGAAGACGGACAGCATGGAAAAGCTAGCCAGTGTGTACGTGAAAGAGATCGTCTGCAGACATGGAGTGCCGTTATCGATCATTTCGGATCGCGACAGTAGATTTAGTTCGGAATTTTGGAAATCGCTTCAACGTGCGATGGGCACTGAATTGAATTTAAGTACGGCTTATCACCCGGAAACTGATGGCCAGAGTGAACGAACTATTCAGACGATGGAGGACATGCTCCGAGCATGCGTGATTGATTTTGGAGGAAGTTGGGAACGCCACTTGCCTCTAGTGGAGTTTTCGTATAATAATAGTTATCATGCGAGTATCAAGGCAGCACCGTTCGAAGCATTGTATGGAAGGAAGTGTAGATCACCTGTATGTTGGAGTGAAGTAGGAGAAAGTCAATTGACTGGACCCGAAATGGTTTTGGAAACGACAGAGAAGATTGTGCAAATCAAGAACCGACTACTTGCTGCGAGAAGCCGACAGAAGAGTTATGCCGATAACAGAAGGAAACCGTTGGAGTTTGAAGTCGGAGATTTGGTTATGCTCAAGGTATCGCCGTGGAAGGGTGTAATTCGTTTTGGGAAGAAAGGAAAGTTGAGTCCGAGGTATATTGGACCATTTAAGATCGTTGAACGAATTGGACCAGTAGCGTACAAGTTAGAATTGCCGAATGAGCTTAGCGCTATTCACGACACGTTTCACGTATCGAACCTGAAGAAGAGTTTGGCGGATAAGGAATTGGTGATTCCTTTGGACGAGATTCGACTGGACGACAAAATGCATTTTGGGGAAGAACCTGTGGAAATTATGGACCGAGAGGTCAAGAGGCTGAAGCGTAGTAGAATTCCCATTGTGAAGGTTCGATGGAATTCTAAGCGTGGACCGGAATACACTTGGGAACGTGAGGACTTTTTCAAGGAAAGGTATCCTCATCTGTTCCAGCAGAACGAAATGTGAGTACAAGAAGAGGCGAGCGCCGGGACGTCGCTCTCTCTAAGGAGGGGTGGATGTGACACCCTAGAATCGAGGTCATTAACGTTACCCTAAATTACGCTAATTTTTGAAATTTTTAATAAAATTTAATTTCTATATATATAAGTATTTTGGTTAAAGCCGATGTTCGAGGTTATAATTTTTACGATTGACGATTCAAGAAGGACGATGACGAATACGATCCCGATGGATGCCCAAATTTCTATAATTATTGACGATTTATCGATAATGTAATTTTTCGAGAATTTTGCTTACGGTTCATGTTAAGTTGAGTCGGGTGAGTTTTATAGCTTTCCGAGTACATTTAAAGTATCCCAAAAGTATTTTGGAGTGTTTGGGATAATTTCCGACTCCCGTAAATTTTTCTAAAATGACTAGTGAGTCAATCCCGCAAAGTTTTAGTGACGTTTTTACTTGAGGCCAAAAGAAAGCTTTAATTGCACAATGGGTCCTTCCAAATTTACAAAAAGGGGAAAGAACACACACACTTCACAAAAACACTTGGAAAAAATTTTGGTTCTCTCCCTCTCTTCTCCTTAAGCCGACGGTCACCCCCAAACCCACCAAAACCACCATTAAAAATTTTTTCTACTTGATTTTCATTGAAACAAAGGTTAGACCACCTCTAATCTTATCATTCCCCACCTTTCTATGTACTCAAATCCCACATGCATTCAAATTATTTTTCCAAAAATTTTCAAGATCATTTAAACTCGTTTTTGAGGTTAATTGGATTAATGCATGTTAAATTCATGTGAAATGAGGGTATAATCACTAATCAAACCCACTAAAATTGATTTGGTTGTGGTGATTTGGTCACCCAAACCCCACGGAAAAAGGGGGTGTTTGGGGAGCCATGGTGATTGATGTTTTGAGCATTGGTTTTGTGTTTGGTTTTGTGTTTATTGATGTTCTAGATGGATACAAGTGTTTGCATGTTAGTTTTTAGATTTTTAGCTTATGAGGTTGATGATCAATAGGGGTTAGGGACTGAAATTAGTGTTTGGTTATGATTGGGAATGCTTAGGATGAAGCCTAGTAATGATTAATAGGTTTGGAATCGAGCGTAAGTGTGATTTTGGTATGGTTAAATTTAGGCAGAAAGTTTAAGACCTTTTCATAAAAATAATTTTTCCTACAGGTCTAGATAGCTAAGTGTAGTCATAGAGGGCCTTCTTAGCTTTAATTTGGTATAAGGTAGAGCTCGTGACTCCAAACGAGCCAAAAGTTATGAGGTTTTAAAGATCGTGTACCGGGAGACGAGAACTTTCATAATCCGAATTTATGTTTAGTTTTAGTCAAATCCCGAGGACCACAAGTATGAATTGGTAAAAGGTCAAAGGTCAAATTTTGGTCACAAACCTGTTTAATTGAGTCTATAAGTGGACTTAGGAGTCAAAGAGGTCAAGGGTGCATTTCAAATAGGTCAAAGAAGTCCAAGTTGGTCGAAGTACAATTTCAGTCCAAAAAATGTAGTTTTTGGAAAAGCGTTGAGTAACGGGTCGTAGAAGTAAAAAAAATTTTATTGGGATTAAAAATGTGTTATCTACAGGTCTTATAGTATTTTTGAGAATTTTGTCAAATTTTATAAGAATGGTTAAATATAGTAAAACAGTCCGTACTTTCGGTAAGTATCGGCGAAAATGAGTAAAAATGGATGACGTAAATAATAAGAACAAATGGTGTGAAATGAGTGATGCTTGTTGTTTTGTTTTGGCGTGAGTTGTAATTGTCCTAAGTGACTAGTATCTATGTATTTTATACAGTACCATAAGGTTTTAAAATGAGATTACTCATTGCGCGTTATTTGGTTGATAGGTGTTGATTTACCCGGGCATCCGTATCGTCGTCAGTGATCATCTCTCGAACTACCGACTACTTAATATATAAGGTGTGAATTTATAGCCTCGCTTATTATTATTTCAAACTGTTTTACCCGCGAGGGAAATGCATGCTAGTTTTTAAAATGAACGTATGTCATGAATGATTGTTAGTCCCGAATGTTGCCTTAGAAATTGTGTTGAGTACCTAGTTGCAAAAGACCCTAATTTCATGAACTATTAACTATTGTCTTGCCCTTGCGAAGGGGGAAATAGCCGCTTATACAAAGTGATAGTACTATGGGGTTGACTACCCTATCCGAGACGAGGGCTAGTACGTTGATACCCCCTGCGGACGGATAATTTGTGATAAGAGACAAGGTATAATTGCAACTAATGCCTTATTAGGGGCCATGGTTTCATCTGAATCACGCCGGTAATTATTACGCGGGTGATTGAGTTAACGTTTTAGTGTCATGAGCTTAAACACAATTGTCAGTATCTTGAATATAGATTGTTTGATCGACAAGTCTATGAATGATGGTGAATGGTTTTTATTTCATATACGTTCAAAATGAATTGTAAAACCTATGAATTTCACTCAACGTTTTCGTTGACCAAATTTTGGCATGTGTTTCAGGTAACCGCTGAAGTGTAGCATGGAGCGTGCATGGGATGGATGTTGTGTGTATGGCTTGGAGTCTGCTTGTTTTTCTCCCTTTCCTACTTAAACATTTTTAATTTTAATGTTATGTTGTTGTGAAACTGAAATTCTTGGGTCGAGATTCATGGGGACCGTAGACGCTAAACTCTGTTGTGCCAATTGGGGTTGGAAAAACCGTGTACATGTATCATTTAACAATTTTTAATTCAAGTTTTAAGTTGACGTCTCTTTAGAGTCGTTCGATATATCTTGTGTGTAATGATAACCGAGTAGCACCCAAATGTTGTAGTTCCGCTGCGCATAGCATTTTGTGGGGGTGTTACAATCTGGTCTTGGCTGAGTTAAAGGAAACACTTTGTACTCTAAAAGGTAAGAATGTTGTGGATAACGCAGCCACTGTCTCAGCATCGTCCTCTAGTGCAATCAAAAGGAACCTTATAGCCGTCACACCATTTAATAAGGGCCCTAGGACTAAACCATCTCAATCTTTGGTCACTAAAGATAAGGCGGAATCTAAACAAGCTTCTAATATTCCCGTTTGCCATCTACAGGAGTAAGCACCACTACTAAGGCTCAAAGATCTAAGCTTAAAAGAAACAAGAAGAATGATAGTATCTTGCCCCCATCTAGTAGTCAAGTGAAGAAGAAAGTAGAAGCCCATCCTAGGAATGTTATTTCTGTTTTGAATAAAAAGAATCATGTAGCTAAACCTAAAGGCTCTACGGTTGTGCAGCGTTCTAATCCTACTATGAATTCTAATTTGAAATGTTGGAATTGCAATTAATGTATGTTTTCTAGTCGTCATGATTCTTGCCTTATTGACCATGTGAATGAGATATATGCCTCGAAAAATGGATTAGAATGAAAACCGACTAGGAAAGTGTTAACCCAAGTTGGCTGGATGTGGCGCCCCACTGGTAGAACTTTCACTATAGTAGGAAATATGTTCCCTTTAACTAGGCACTCCCACTGAAGCGAAGAAAGCGTACCCTTTAACTAGGAGTACCAGGGCTACCAAAACACAAGTGTGTCCTTTAACTAGGAACACCAACACTACTGTAGGAACAAAGTGCCCTTTAAATAGGTCTACTCCCACTGTAGTGCCCGCTAATACTCCAAAACCTCAGAAAATTGGAACTATAAAACCTGTTAGTGCTAAAACTCACACTAGAAAACGCAGGAAATCTAAGGATAACACAAATGTTAGCAATTCTGATAATCTTATATCTGTTTCTGCTAACATTCAGGAACCAATAGTTTCCAATGCATTGTCTACTGTTGTTATTGAAAACAGGTGGTCCAAATTGATCTCTGGTATTTGGACTCTGGTTGCTCCAAGCATATGACCGGAGATCGCTCTCAGCTCAGAAATTTTGTCAGCAAGTTTCTTGGTACGGTTCGATTTGGGAATGATCATATTGCAAAGATAATGGGTTATGGTGAATATCATATTGGGAATGTTATAATTTCAAGAGTGTATTACGTGGAAGGTCTCGGTCACAACTTATTTTCTGTGGGACAGTTTTGTGATGCAAACCTAGAAGTTGCATTTCGAGAGCATACCTGCTTCATACGTAATTTGGAAGGGGTTGATTTATTGAAAGTTACTCGAGGGAATAATCTGTACACTTTGTCTCTACAAGATATGATGACCGCTTCTCCCGTATGTCTTCTCTCCAAAGCATCGAAGACTAAGTCATGGTTATGGCATCGACGGTTATCTCATCTTAACTTTGACGCTATTAATCACTTGGCGAAAAACGAACTTGTTCGTGGTCTTCCTAAACTATCATTTCACAAGGATCATTTGTGTTCCGCATGTACAATGGGGAAAAGCACTAAGAAGTCATACAAACCCAAGACTGAAGACACCAACCAAGAGAAACTTTATCTGTTGCATATGGATCTTTGTGGGCCAATGCGTGTTGAAAGTCTTAGTGGTAAAAAGTACATCCTCGTCATTGTCGATGATTACTCTCGGTTTACATGGGGGAAATTTCTTAAAGCAAAAAATGAGGCACCTAAATTCATCATCGGATTTCTCAAGATGATTCAAGTGCGTCTCTACACTACTGTCCGACGCATTCGTACAGATAATGGAACCGAATTTGTGAATCAAATTTTGCGTGATTATTATGAAGAAGTTGGCATTTCTCATGAAACATCCGTTGCTCGCACTCCACAACAAAACGGTGTCATTGAAAGGCAAAATCGCACACTTATGGAAGCTGCTCGAATGATGTTAATTTACGCAAAGGCTCCATTATTTTTATGGGCAGAAGAAGTATCTACAGCAGTGTACACCCAAAACCGGTCACTAATTCGTAAACGCCATGGTAAAACACCTTATGAGCTTCTCCATGGAAAAGTACCAGATTTATCATATCTTCATGTATTTGGTTCTCTTTGCTATCCAAATAATGATGGTGACAATTTGGGAAAACTTCAACCGAAGGCTGATATTGGTATTTTCATTGGTTACGCACCCGCAAAGAAGGCATACCGAATCTACAACCGTAACTCTCGTAAGATCCTTGAAACTATGAATGTTGATTTTGATGAGCTGACAGCAATGGCTTCTGAGCAAAGCAGCTCTAAACCCGTACTTCATGAAATGGGACCCAGTAACATTAGCTCTGGTCTTGTCCCAAATAACCCTACTTCGTCATCATTCACACCACCTACTAGGAATGAATGGGATACGTTGTTTCAACCGTTCTTTGATGAATTCTTTACTCCTCCAAGTATTGTTGCTCCAGAACCTGAGGTAACAGCTCCGGTCACCGAAGTTGTCGCTCCAGCAACCGAAGCACAATCAGACACATCTGCACCTACAATTGGTCAAGATATACCTTCAACAAGTAATTCTCAACCAACACATGTTTCAACTACCCATGTCATGCCTATTGATGATGAAGAGGATGATGATGATCACGATTTGGAATTCGCTCAAATGCGTGAACTTCCATTCTTTGGTGTAACAATTCCCGACCCTAATCAAGCTGGGTCGTCCACCTCAGAGGAAGCTCCTAGTACGGTTTACTCCAATCCACGGATTCGTGAACATGACAGCAAGTGGACAAAGGATCATCCTATAGTTTCTATTATTGGTGACCCTAATCGTCCGGTATCCACACGAAGTCAGTTACAAGAAAGTGCAATGTTTTGTCACTTTGATGCTTTTCTCACTGAAGTTGAACCTAAGACATGGAAACAAGCTTTTACTCAATCCTGTTGGATAGAGGCTATGCAAGAAGAACTTAACGAATTCATACGTCTTGAAGTTTGGGAACTTGTCCCATGCCCGGATCAAGTGCAGTTACTCACTTTGAAATGGGTTTACAAGCTGAAACTCGATGAGTTAGGCGGAATATTGAAGAACAAAGCTCGACTAGTAGCTCGTGGATACAAGCAATTATTGGGCATCGACTTTATGGAATCCTTTGCACCTGTTGCCCGTTTGGAAGCTATTAGACTATTCCTCGCTTATGCAGCCCACATGAATATGATCGTCTATCAGATGGATGTGAAGACGGCATTTCTTAATGGTGAAATCAAGGAAGAGGTCTATGTTCAACAGCCGGATGGTTTTGTGAATCCTAATTATCCTAATCATGTGTACAAGCTTAAGAATGCTCTCTATGGGTTGAAGCAAGCTCCACGCGCATGGTATGATCTACTATCACAATTCCTAATTACACAAGGCTTCGCTAAAGGCAAGGTGGATCCCACGCTGTTCATTCAAAAACGAGGTGAAGATATGATTATGGTACAAATATATGTTGATGATATTATATTTGCAGCCTCGACCCAAACCTTATCGGATGAGTTTGGGACACTCATGTCATCCAAGTTTAAGATGTCAATGATGGGCAAGGTATCATTCTTCTTAGGTCTTCAGATATCTCAGAGTCCCAAAGGCATCTTCATCAATCAATCCAAGTATGCCCTTGAGTCTATTAAGAAATATAAGATGGAATCTTGTGACCCCGTGGATACTCCAATGGTGGAACGAACTAAGCTTGATGCAGATCCACATGGAGTTGTCGTTGATCCGACACTGTATCGTGGAATGATCGGTACTCTTCTGTATATCACAGCTAGTCGACCTGATCTTAAGTTTGCTATATGTATGTGTGCTCGGTATCAAACTCGACCTACTGAGTTACACTTGGCCTCTGTGAAACGGATCTTTCGATATCTTAAAGGAACCATTAATCGGGGACTTTGGTATTCGAAGGACTCTTTGATTGCACTTATGGCATATGCAGATGCGGATCACGCGGGTTGTCAAGATACAAGGCGTAGCACGAGTGGAACTTTGCAACTACTAGGAGATCAACTAATCAGTTGGGCATCGAAAAGGCAGAAAAGCGCTGCAATTTCAAGTACGGAAGCAGAATACATAGCTGTGTCCGGTTGCTGTGCTCAAACTCTTTGGATGAGATCGCAATTAACCGACTATGGTCTAGGTTTCAACAAAATTCCGATGTACTGTGACAACAGGAGTGCAATTGCCTTATGCTGCAACAACGTTCAATTCTCCCGGTCGAAGCATATTGACATTCGCTACCACTTCATCAAGGAGCAAGTGGAAAATGGAGTAATAGAGCTTTACTTTGTCCGATCTGAGAATCAATTGGCGGATATTTTCACAAAGGCTTTAGATCGCGCTTGAATTGGATTTTTGGCCGACAAGCTAGGAATGGGAACCTTCTCGCCTGAGACTCTAAAGGAATTGGCAGATGAAGCGAAAGAATAGTGATGGTAAATGTTGGGAATAAATTAAGGCCAAATCACTTGAGCGCTGACAAGAGTAAAACAAGCGTTGACAAGAACAAAACAAGCGCTGACAGCTCAAGCGTTGACAAGATAAAGTCAAGCGTTGACACATTGAAGACAAGCACTGTTGGGAAGATATACTCTACGCGTTTATTGTATTCTAGATTACTTCTAGTAAAGATAGGAACAATAATGTATTTTCTATATTTATCTTTACCTAGAATAGCTGATACGTAGATTATTGTACAAGGCTTCTTATGTCTATAAAAGAAGACCTTTAGGTTAATGTTTCATATAAGTTTTTCATTCGTAAACTACTTTCATTGTAAGCAAGTTTGATATTATTAATCAAAGTGAAAGTTTGTTTATATCATTGTGTGTTCTTGTTTAAGTGTTAAATTCCGCATAACACTTAAATTCATAAGCATATACAAAGGTTTATCTAAGTGTATTACTTGATCTAATCTCGTATACACAAAGCTAAATCGATCTAAGTTTGGGATCAACAAGTGGTATCAGAGCTTGTTGAGGAACTTTTGATCTTAAAGAACACTAGAACCCTAAAAAATCACCAAAACCCTAATTTTCTCAAAAACCCTAACAACATCATGTCTGAAGCAATAACCTCCTCCTCCTCAGCTTTACCAAACATCAAGATTCTCATGCTTGATGCAACCAACTTTGACTTGTGGAAGTTCAACTTTGAACAATATCTGGGGATCTATGACTACACACTCTGGGAGATTATTGAATATGGAAACACATTCAATAAGGCTCAAAAGATTGCTAATGCCATTGCTGCAAGAACAGCTGTTGCTGGATGTTCTGAAGAGGATAAGAGAGAAAAACCTGGAGATGGTAGAGCTGTGGCTGCTGATGACATAGCAAAGAAAAGGGTTGACATGAAAGCCCTAAATATTCTGAAAGTCTCTTTGGGACAAGAGAACCAGCATAAATACAGAGGTTATGAATCTGCTAAAGACCTTTGGGCAGCTCTTGAAGTTGCATATGGTGGCAATGCAGACACTAAGGAAGAAAAGAAAAAGCAACTCATGCATGATTATGTTGTCTTCAAAGCTCAACCCAATGAGAAACTGAGTAGTGTAAGAAGCAGATTGCTTGACATTACAAGCAAGTTGTCCTTCATGGGGACACAAGTTGGTGATGTTGACATTAATGCTACCTTTCTTAAAAGTCTTGGTGAGGCATGGAAGATTGAGGCAAGATCTATTCTTGCCAACAATACTTACAAGAGCTCCTCGTTTGATGACATCTACAACAAACTAAGGCTGTTGGAAGATGAAACTCTTTTAGAGCATGGAAGCAAGTCTACCAACAGTAACATGCCTTCTTCTCTCATAGTGAAGGTCAATTCAATCAGAAGGACTCTTACATGCATCCAGTTACTGGATCATCATATGTCAGCGCTAGAACAAGTTCTGTCAACGTCTCCTATTCAGACGCTGACACATTCAAGAGTGACTCCCCAAGAGTTAAACCTGCTGGTTTAGATTTGGATACTGTATGTGCTTATATTACTTCTCTGCCCAATGGTTCAGTGATTACATATGAGGACCTTGAGCAGATAAGTGATGAGCACTTGGAAGAGATGGACATCAAGTGGAACATGGCTCTTGCTAGTATAAGAGCAATTAGGTGGAACAGAAGGTTTAAAAAGAAGATGACCTTCAATGCTAAAGACACAGCTGGATTTGATAATCCAAAGTTGAATGCTACAACTGTCATCGTATGGGGCACTTCATGAGGGAGTGTAGATCTCCTAGAAGATCTGATGCTGGTAAACCCTCAAGTCAAGTTGTTAAAGCTCAGGATTCTAAAGCCATGGTTGCAGTTCAAGGAATTGCTGGTATGGGATGGGATTGGAGCTATCTGGCTAAGAATGTTGAAGAGGATAAAGCTTTGGTTGCTGATATTGAAGAAGAAGAGCATGTTAAATATGCTCTCATGGGACACTCCTCCTCTTCATCTGATAATGAGGTATATGATGACGCTTTTTGTAGCAAAGGCTGTAGGTTAAATACTGAAAGACTTAACAAAGAGGTGTTAAGATTATTAGATGATATGAGCACTGAAAGATGTAAACTGTCTAATTACCAACTAGCTCTCACTGAAACTGAGAAAACCATTTCTGAATACAAGAAAAGGGAATTTGACTTAAAAGATAAAATCAATATCTTAAAACATGAGTTAGATGCTAGTATGGATATTAGAAATATCATGGAAAGGGTTAATGGTGAGTTACAAGCTAAATTAGATGAAGCCATTAAAAAGAAAGATAATGTTGGCCTTAAATTTCAAAGATTCGATAGAGCCACTCAAACCCTAGGAGAATGTGTGGGTAAACAAAGGGATCCTAAGGACATGACTAGGATTGGGATGAATGATTACTCTGTGGTTCCACCACCAGCTGGTGACTTCTATGGTATCCAACAAAAGGACCTATCTTGGACTGGTTTGCCAGAGCTCCAAGAGGAGGAATTCATTCCTCCACCAAGAGTTGTCACTCCAGTTGAAGAGTATCAACAAAAGTTGACTGACCTGAATGAATGGAAGAAAGCTAACCCTACTTTATTTGTTAAGGGTGGCTTACTATGTGAAAGTCCCAATGAGTCAACACCCATTAAGGTTACTAACCCACTCACTGGTAAAGTTGTTAATCTTGGTTCAAACACTGATAGAAAACCTAGCACTAAGTATGGAGAGATGTATAAGAATACTAGGTCACCCAAGAGCCAAGTTAGCAATAATGGAACAGGCTTCTTCTCTTCTAGACCTAAGGTTGTGTCTAGGAAAGCTTGTTACACTTGAGGTAGCTTTTCACACTTGGCATACAAGTGTGTCAACGCTCCCAAAGCCAGCGCTGACAGGAACAATTTTAGCGCTGACAGGAACAAAGTCAACGTTGTTAGAAAGTCAAACGTTGTCAGACCCAAACCTTGTGTGCAGCAAAGTCCACAAGTGATTAGACCTGCCCCATTCTTTACTAGAGGGTCTAACACTCATGGACAAAGACCATTTCAAAAGACAAACACCTGGTCTAATAGGCAATGGGTTTCTGTAGCAAACCCTAGATTCAACGCTGACAAGGGTAATTTCAGCGTTGACAAGACTAATTCCAACGCTGACAGAAACGTGACCAGACCTAAATATTTGCAACCACAGGGTAAGAGGTCTAAAGCTTCTTCAAGCTTAACATGGAGACCCAAGAAAGATCAAAACCCTAATGATAATGGGATTTCAATGACCTACAACAGATTTAATTACATTTCAAAGGTCATTACAAAACCTATTAGGGTTAACTAGGTATTTCATCCTAAGAAGGATGAGAATGGGGTTGTTGTGAGAACTAAGTCTGTTCTTATTGAACAACCAGATGAATCCAAGTCTTTTAAGACTTGGGTTCCCAAAGAAAACTAATTTGTTTTCTTTATGTGCAGGGCATTCAAAGACAGGTCAATGATTATGGATATTGGGATAGTGGATGCTCAAGGCACATGACAGGGAAGGAAGACTACTTGACCAACTTCACTCCCATCAAGGATGGTGATAAGGTTTACTTTGGAGGCGGATATGGTACTATCACAGGCAAAGGAACTCTTCTCACCAAGAATTTGCGTTTTGAGAACGTCTTTCTGGTAAAAGAACTTGATTACAACCTTTTTAGTGTATCACAAGTTTGTGATAACAAAAATAAAGTTCTGTTTACTGATACTGAGTGTTTGGTGTTAAGCAAAGATTATAAGATCCCTGATGAGAAATATATTGAGTATAGAACACCTAGGCATAAGGACGTATATAATGTGAATTTGAATGGGATTAAAATGAATAATAATATGTCTTGTTTTTATGCTAAAGCCTTAGTAGATGAGAGTAATTTGTGGCATAGGAGACTAGGGCAGATAAATTTTAAAAATATAAATAGGCTTGTGAGACTTGGTTTGGTTGATGGTTTGCCTGAGAAGGCCTTCCACAATGACCACTCTTGTGTTGCATGTCTTAAAGGCAAGCAGCACAAGGTCTCATTCAAGTCCAAACAGGTGCATACTAGTTCTAGACCTCTTCATATGCTACACATAGACCTTTTTGGTCCAACCAATATAGAAAGTTTGAATGGTAAGTCATATTGCTTTGTTATCACAGATGACTTCTCTAGGTTTACTTGGACATTCTTTCTAGCTATGAAGAGTGACACAGCTAATATTCTAATTGATTTTATCACTCAGATTGAAAAGAGGTCTGGAAATGAGGTTAAAATGCTTAGGAGTGATAATGGTGGTGAATTTAGGAATAAGAAGCTAGATGACTTCTGTGCCAGGAAAGGAATTACTAGGCAATTTAGTATTGCTAGAACCCCACAACAAAATGGGGTTGCTGAGAGGAAAAATAGAACCCTAAATGAAGCAGCCAGAACAATGTTGGCTGATGCTCATTTTCCTATAGCCTTTTGGGCTGAGGCTGTTAATACAGCTTGCTATGTTCAAAATAGAGCATTGGTTAACAAAATTCAGAATAAAACACCTTATGAGTTGCTTTGGGGAAGAAAACATAATATTTGTTTTCTCAGACCTTTTGGTTGTCATGTAGTAGTTTTGGACACTAGTGATGCCTTAGGTAAATTTAGTGCAAAAGGTGATGAAGGATACTTCATGGGGTATTCAGTGCAGAGCAAGGGATATAGGGTTTATCTTAAAGAAGAAAAACATATACTTGAAAGAGTACATGTTAGGTTTTTAGAAAATAAGCCTAGTGATCCTGAAAGTGGTCCTAATTGGTTGTTTGACTTGGAACCCTTATCTAGAACTTTAAATTATATGCCTGTCACTAATCCAGACATTGTGAAGGTAACTTCAAATGTTATGGAGGAACAAGTTGTTGATGTTTCAGGTACTCAGGTTCAGGTTGGATCACAAGCAGAAAAGACATCTCCTATTCAAGAATATGTTACTATTCCCATTTGGACAGATGCTTTTGCTGCTGCTGCTGCTGCTGGAAAAGATAATGGTGGTTTCCAAGTCCCACCAGATACAAACATGCATGGTCCTTCAGGCGCTGACAAAGGAAAATCTAGCGCTGACAAGACCAATTCAGACGTTGATGGATCAGACGTTGACAACAACAGTTCAAGCGTTGTTAGCCCAAGCGCTGACAAACAAGATTCAGGCGTTGACAACAATTCTGCCCATCTTTTCTCTTCCAATTTTGAACAAGGTGAACCTTCCAATATATATGAAGAGGTTCATCCTCATGTTGATGTAAGAGAGTCTGATGAAGAAGATATTGGCAACATGGAGAATGAAGTTGCAGATACCAGACTTTTTGAGGGAGGAATACTTACTTCAGTCAGGAAGAACCATCCTCCTTCTCAAATCATTGGTAATGTTAATACTCCAGTTTAGACTAGAAGATCTCATCAAGGTGTTGGTGGGTTTATTGCCAATATACACAAGAAGGTTGATACCCCTCTTGTGCAAGCATGTTTGTTTGCCTGTTTTCTGTCACAACAGGAACCTAAGAAAATATTTGATGCTCTCAAAGAACCAAGTTGGGTGGAAGCAATGCAGGATGAGCTTCACCAGTTTGCAATTCAGGATGTTTGGGAGCTGGTTGATTGTCCCAGATATGTCAGACCTATAGGGACAAGATGGGTTATAAGGAACAAGAGAGATGAAAGAGGCATTGTGGTCAGAAACAAGGCAAGGTTAGTGGCTCAGGGATATACACAAGAGGAGGGGATAGACTATGAGGAGGTCTTTGCACCAGTTGCAAGGATTGAAGCTATTAGGATTTTTCTAGCCTATGCATCCTGCATGGGCTTCACAGTCTATCAAATGGATGTCAAGAGTGCTTTCCTCTATAGAACCATTGTTGAGGAAGTTTATGTGATGCAACCTCCTGGTTTTGAGGATCCAGAGAATCCAGATAAAGTGTATAGAGTCAAAAAGGCTATGTATGGCCTTCATCAAGCCCCTAGAGCATGGTATGGTACTTTGTCTACCTATTTGGTTGACAATGGATTCAAGAGGGGCACCATAGATCAGACACTATTTACAAAGAAGAAAGGCAAGGATGTGTTGCTTGTGCAGGTCTATGTTTATGATATCATTTTTGGGTCTACTGATCCAAAGATGAGTGAGGATTTCTCCAAGCTTATGACAGACAAATTCAAGATGAGTGCTATGGGGGAAATGAACTTCTTTCTTGGTTTACAAGTTCAGCAGAAAGAAGATGGTATCTTCATCTCCCAGGATAAATATGTTGCTGAGATCTTGAAGAAGTTTGGCTTTTCTCCACATGAAAAGAGGGCTACTACTCCTATGGATAGAGAACACCCTTGGGGAAAGATTGGAGATGGGAAAGATGTTGATGTCAGGCACTATAGATCCATGATTGGATCCTTGATGTATCTTACTGCCTCCAGACCTGACATCATGTTTGTTGTATGTGCTTGTGCACGCCATCAAGTGACTCCCAAAGAATGTCACCTTTATGCTGTGAAGAGGATCTTTAGGTACCTAAGATGTTATCCTGGTCTTGGTTTGTGGTACCCAAAGGATTCACCATTGGAGCTGATTGCATATTCAGATAGTGATTATGGAGGTGATAAATTTGATAGGAAATCCACAACTGGTGGATGTCAGTTTCTTGGGAGCAGGTTGATATCTTGGCAATGCAAGAAACAAACAGTGGTGGCTAATTCTACAACTGAAGCTGAGTACGTGGCTGCAGCTGCTTGTTGTGGACAAGTTTTGTGGATTCAGAACCAGCTGTTGGATTATGGGTACAATTTCATGCATACCAAGATATTTGTTGACAATAACAGCACTTTATGCATCATTAAGAATCCTGTACATCATTCTAAAACTAAACACATAGAAATTAGACACCATTTTATAAGAGATTGCTTTGAAAAAGGTTTAATACAACCAGATAGGGTTGACACTGAGGAAAATGTGTCAGATTTATTAACTAAACCTTTTGATGCTGGGAGGTTTCAATACTTGGTAACAAGTATTGGAATGGTCAATCTCACATAATATGTGCTTTGGAATCTTTTTGTAAAAGTATGTACAGGATGATGCATTGTTATTGGTCTTATTTATGATTTAGATTTTCCACTATGTTTTTCTAACACTGACAAAGGTTGCTTGAACGCTGATAAGTGTTTTTGCAACGTTGTCAGCAATATAATTGTCTAACGCTGACAAAGCTTCCCTCAACGCTGTCATGTGTTATCGGGGCGTTGTCAGCAACAATGTTAGTTTTGTGGTTTTCAATCTAAATGTGCAGATGGTGTTAGCAGTATACCATTGGATACAGAGTTGCTTATGGATCAATGGAGAAGCATTTGGACAAGTTTTTATTTATGGATGATGGTTGGAATTTCAAATTCCTATCTTGACATAAATTTTTATGTTCATGCATGATTTTAGCAAACTTTTGTATCATAGTTTAAGGGGAGGTATTAGGAACCTTTAGGATGTTTGGGTATCCATATGATACTCTTATCACAATTCTAGATTGTGTCCACTGGTGAGTATGAGTTAGTTTTACTAAATCATAAGGCACTGTAGCATGCAAAGTTGATATACTATGCATGCTGCCAAGACATTTTTGGCCTAGAATTGGTTGTGGTCTGTTGGGAGACTTGGGAATAATTTTGTTATGGGATTTACCTGGGAGTAACAAGGAATTTTGTAAGGTAACTTGGTTGTTAAGAGTTTTGGTTAGCAAGGGACACTAGAGGACTGTTATGTCGATCTTGCTTAAGCAAGTGTGCATAACTGGACATTGCTTGCCGCCCTATAATAATTATCAGCTTTTTGGTTATCTTCTCTAGGATAAATTACTTTGTTAAGGTCATTTTTTCATTTTTAAACATTTTTATTTTTGGACGCTGACAAGTATATTTCCAAGCGTTGTTGTGACCAATTTGGACGCTGACATGGCTATAGGCAAACGTTGACAAGATTATAGCCGTTGGGCGTTGATAGGTTATTTTTGACCGTTGACACTCAATGGGACCTACCCAGTTGTTACTTTTTGACATATTTTTAGGCCGTAATTTTGGGAGTTGTTACTTTACATTTAATGCATGAGATAAACTTATAATTTTTCAATATTTTCATGATTACCTTTTGAAAATACTTGCCTATTTTTGGGCCTATCACATGCATTTTCTTCTCCTATAAATTTGGCTCCTATTTTTAAACAGTGTATCTATAATTCTTGTCTAACACAATTTTCTCTTATCAACTTCATCTTCTTCACTTAAATTTACCAGCTTTCATCAACGGCACCAAAGTTTAGACCATCAGAATTGGAATTGGGGTTCAGAAGTCAACATAACATGATTGCGTATCTTGAAGCTGATGATACTCTGTTTCCCCAATACACACAAATGGTGGCGTATTTGAACGCATCCCCCTTAAGGTATGCTCTTTCTCATGCACCACTCATTCCAGTCACACATATTAAACAGTTTTGGAACACTGTTAGTTCCTCAACAGTTAATAGAGTGACTACATTGACTTCTATTGTTCATGGGAGACCTTGGGTGGTTACTGAGGCTTTGGTGCGCCAAGCCTTGCATCTTGATGATGCTGATGGTATAGCCACCCTTCCCATCAATGAAATAGAACAAGGGCTAAGGGCTTTGGGATATCCTTTTCCTGATGAAGGTACTAATAACTGACTTTTGGTTGGTTAATAAAAGGTTTTGCTTGCAAGATCTCTCTTTGTGTTGCTCGTACCCAATTGATATATGTCGTTGTTTCGTTCTCGGAATCTTCTCGAATCGATCACGGTCAAAAGTGGAATCGTTGTAATTGGTGACTAAAAGGGGGAGCTTTGGTCTAAATCTACTAAAATGATAAGGGCAAGTAATAATAAAATTAAACTAGAAACAAGAAATGAAAATAAATCCAGAATTTAAATGAAACAGTAAGTAAATACCTTTAAGAAGAATAAAACTGGAAGTCTCTATTCTGAATATCTGCTCTTACTCGGAATAATATTGCTATGCGGAATATAGCTTTTATTCCGAATAACCAGTAAAATTTCAACCTACTCGGAATAATTGAAATTCCGAATAACCAAGACAATCAAGGAACTTCTATATGGAATCTGGGTAACTCAGTAAAGAACAACGAAGAACAGGGGGTTCTTAAAAAACAATTTTAACTCGAAATTCACCAAGTTTTTAATCAAAACTTAAACCAATTTTACCACTAAACTTTTACCCTAGGTAAACATCAATCCAAAACAACAAAATCATAAAACCCACTTACTTATAATGATCAAACCGATAGAATAAAACTTAAGAACTTAGAATCAAAAAGAGATGAAGAACAAGATGATGGAAAGATTAAAAGAAGACTTGTATTAATGATTTAGGATTCAGAAACAAAGTGAAAAGATCAAACTTACAAGATTGGAAGAAATTGAACAAAGATGAAAACCACTCCTTAAGGGAGATGATTCCTAAGAACTAGGAAAGAAAAATAACAGAAAAGAAAACTTCTAGAGTCTTGAATGGGAGGAGTATATATAGGCTTCTCCCTTGGTTGGTGAGTGGGCTTTCTTCCTTTCTTTTTGTCTTCTCGTCTTTTCAGAAAAGTTGACGTTTTTTATTTCGATTCGGGATTTGTCAAGGAATAATTTCAACTCGTCTTTTAATTTCTTCATTTATTAGACTTGAGTTTCTTTGACATAGGTAAATCTTCCATCTTTGGTCCTTTTCTTCGATAAATCTTCAAATAGTCCCATTGACTTCAAATCTTTTGCATCTCTTGGACGATAGACTTCATATTTTCGTCCTTTTCCTCGATAAAACCCGTGCAATCCCATGTTTTCTCCAATATTTATCCTGTTGGCTCTGAAAACATAACAAACACACAAACCACGCATAATTCCAAACAAATGACATTAAATTCGCGTTTTGGTCTTGTTTTAGTGAGAAATAAGTGGTAAAAGGATGGGTGTTTTCACACCTATCAAATCCCCTACACTTAACCATTGCCATGCCCTCATGCAATGCTTAGTGATAAAGCAAATTTATATTTTTCTCATAATTAATCAACCTTGGCCTTATTAACATACTACTAAGCAAAAATTAAAGTACTAAGAGAAATTAAAACTTTAAAATAAACTAAAGGATAGAAAACCATTTTCACTTGAAAATAGCTTCATGGAAATAACTTGCAAAGAGATCAAGGACTTATATTAGGGCTTTGGTGCTGCGAAGATTTATCATTCTCAAGTTTCACGTTCCCCACACTAAGCTTAAAAACGAGATCATTGTTATTATAAGTTAGCAATTCAAACACTTACACACATGGCTTAATTATATGCTTAAACTCCCTTATTCCTAGGTGTATCTCTTATATTTTATTTTTGTCTTAGAATGATCATGAAGATGCATTTTTTGGACTTATTTCGATAGTTTATTTAAGCTGAAAGCAAAGTAGAACGATTTGATCAATAGTTAGCTAAAGGACAAAATCTCTTAAAACTGCTTCTCGGGATATCAAAAAGTTCATATCTTGGCATAACTTGGTTCACGATTTGAGACCTTTCTCGGGCCGATATTTGACATGTACTTCATACTTCTTATCTTGAGAGACGTGCTTGAGATAATGGTCTTCTCTTCGTTAATAGAGTTCTTCACTTGGAGACTTTTGAGGGGTACTCCAACATTGTTGACCACGACTTCATGATTATTTCTTCAATCTCTAATTGGGATTTTGAGATACAACGATCCGCCTCCTTTTTGGACTTGGATCTATTTATCCTCATACCTTGTTAGGGTCTTTTCGGATAGACTTCTCCATGATCTTTATGGGAGTTGATTGCTTTTCGTCGTGAGTCTTGATCCTTCATATCGATTTTGCGAATAATGCTTTTCACATCACCTTGGATCTTTAGCAATAAAATGGAATCCTCATGCCTTGTTAGGGCCTTTTTGGACTCGCCAATCTTCGCACCCCGCTTCATAAGTTATGCCTTGGCTATGAACTCTTATCATTACCGAGCAACTTTTAAACGATCTTGGGCTAGAAGCTAAGTAACCTTTCAAATCGTATGACCTTACTTATTGCAGATAAATTATTAGCAAGTGATGGAAGAATAGGCAAATAATTACACCAAGTGAGCTTGTGCAAGAGTACCGACTTATAATTGACTCTATCATTTCTCGTCCTCCACAATTTAAAATCTCAAGTAACGAGACTCGTGGATGCTTAGCCTAATAAACCAATTAAGGTCTACATGGTTAAGGATACTAGCTAGAATAAACTTGAATAAGTCTATTCGGGTTGAGTCAAAATAATCGCAACGGGCCTAATATGTCAAAGATTTCAAAACTAGCTGCCCACTTTATTAATAATTTTGACTTTATTGCGGAATATATACATATGAAAGCAACGATAAAAATTTAAAAATTACGGCAAAATGGCCAAAGTTAATTAAAAATTTGAAAAATGCTGAAAAAGATGATTTTTCCGGTTAATGAAGGCATTTTCATGGAAAAGTCCACTTAAAACTTCGATAGAAGTCTCCCCTACACTTATGATAAACATTGTCCTCAATGTTTAAGTATGTGGGAAAAAAATATCCCATACACTTAGGACATTGTGCACGTTGGTTAAATCAAGCTAAGGAAGAGACGACTAAAGTGATCAATTTCAAATGTGAATATGAGGATAACTAAATCACGATAGTTGAGAGATAGAACCGGTATTGCGGATAACATGGGAGCACGGTTCTTCAAAGATTCCAAGAGTGCACTTATCCCTGTAATCACATCACCATCCAAATACAAGCAACCTATATAGCTCCCCCTACACTTAGGATAAAAACGGGAAAGGGGGATAGATACTCGGGTTGCCTCCCGAGGAGCGCTTGTTTTTTTTCACCGAGTCGCGAGCCTGACTCGGTCCCAAACTATTTCAAGGGAAACGTGGTGAGGGATGGAATCATCTCTTGAGAGATGTCCTCACCAAAGTACAATTTCAAACGCTGGCCATTCACCTTGAAGTTGGGCCCATTTGGCTGAGAAAGCTCAATGGTACCATATGGAAAAATATTGGCGATGGTGAATGGGCCAGACCAGCGGCTCTTCAACTTGCCTGAGAAGATCTTCAACCGAGAGTTAAAGAGTAAGACTTTATCACCAACGTGGAACTCTCGGTTCTTGATTTTTTCATCGTGGATAATCTTGGTCTTCTCCTTGTAGATCAATGAGTTCTCGTAAGCTTGATTCCTCAATTCTTGTAGCTCGTTGAGTTGAATCTTGCGAAAATCACCGGCTTTGTTGATGTCGAAGTTAGCCCACTTCAAGGCCCAGTATGCGTTATGTTCTAGCTCGATAGGGAGGTGGCAAGCTTTCCCGTACACAAGACGATAAGGTGTACAACCAATCGGCGTCTTATAGGCGGTACGGAAAGCCCACAGAGCATCATCAAGTTTATCGGCCCACGCGACGCGATGCTCTCCCACAGTACGTTCCAAAATTCTCTTCAATCCACGGTTGGATATCTCGGCTTGACCGTTGGTTTGAGGATGATAATCGGTGGAAAGACGGTGATTGACACCATACTTAGCCATGACTCTTGCAAATTGATCATTGCAAAAATGAGTCCCGCGATCGCTGATAATAGCACGAGGAACACCGAATCGAGCAAACAATTGTTTCAAGAAATTACAAACCACCCTCACGTCGTTAGTGGGTAAAGCTTTGGCTTCAACCCATTTAGAAACGTAGTCGACAGCGACAAGGATGTATTTGTTGCCTTTAGAAGAAGGGAATGGCCCCATAAAGTCGATGCCCCATACATCAAAGATTTCACATTCTTGTATGAAATTTTGAGGCATCTCATCTTTATGTGTGATCTTGCCTTGTTTTTGGCAAGCATCACAATGTTTAACCATCTCGTGAGCATCACGATAAATGGTGGGCCAATAGAATCCCGAGTCAAACACTTTTTTGGCGGTGTAGTTGGGACCAAAGTGACCACCGGTGGGTCCTTTGTGGCAAGCTTGGAGAATGTCCAAAGCGGCCGGTCCGTCAACACATCGGCGAATAATCAAGTCAGCGCATTGTTTGAATAGAAAAGGGTCATCCCAAAAGTAAGTCTTAACATCGTTCAAGAACTTCTTCTTTTGTTGGGATGTTAACCCTTGGATGAGAACACCACCCGCTAAGTAGTTTGCAATATCGGCAAACCACGGGGTGCCATCAAGATTGAGATTTACAGACATTAAGGTCTCAAGGGGGAAAGAATCATTTATCTCTTTGTTTGGATGATCCCCTTGATATGGATCCTCAAGTCTGCTCAGATGATCCGTGGCTAGGTTTTCAGCACCCTTCTTGTCACGAATTTCAATGTTGAATTCTTGAAGGAGTAAAACCCAGCGGAGAAGTCTTGGTTTAGAGTCGTGTTTAGTCATCAAGTACTTCAACGCGGAATGGTCCGTGTATACGATTGTGGTGGATAAAACAAGATAGGGGCGGAATTTTTCAAAAGCATAGACAACAGCTAAAAGCTCTTTTTCGGTTGTCGTATAATGCAATTGAGCCCCCGTCATTGTTTTGCTAGCATAGTGGATTGGTTGGAAATGTTTGTTGATCCTTTGTCCCAAAACCGCACCAATAGCGAAGTCGCTAGCATCGCACATCAATTCAAAGGGTAGCTCCCAATTAGGGGTAACCAAGACCGGTGCCTTAGTTAGCTTATCCTTAAGAAGATTGAAGGCTTCGATACACTCTTTAGAAAAGATAAAAGGAGTATCTTTTTCCAAGAGGTGGGTCATCGGGCGAGCGATTTTGGAGAAATCCTGAATGAATCGACGATAGAAGCCCGCATGACCCAGAAAACTTCTCACACCCTTCACGGTTGAAGGTGGAGGTAATTTGGCTATGACATCTACTTTAGCACGGTCGAATTCAAGACCGGCTTTAGAGATTTTGTGTCCTAGCACAATGCCTTCTTTTACCATAAAATGGCATTTTTCCCAATTTAGAACAAGGCGAGTGTCTTCGCACCGCTTAAGCATACGTTCCAAATTGGCAAGGCAAGAAGAAAAGGAATCCCCGAAGACCGAGAAATCATCCATGAAGACTTCCATGGTTTGCTCAACCATGTCATGGAAGATAGCTAACATGCACCTTTGGAAAGTCCCGGGGGCATTGCATAAGCCAAAAGGTATTCTTTTGTAAGCAAATGTGCCATAGGGACAAGTGAATGTTGTCTTCTCTTGATCTTGGGGATCGATGGGTATTTGGGAATAACCCGAGAAACCATCAAGAAAGCAGCAATATTCATTACCCGCTAAACGTTGAAGCATTTGGTCCATAAAAGGTAGAGGGAAATGATCCTTTCTCGTGGCATCATTGAGTTTGCGGTAGTCTATACAAACTCTCCACCCGGTAACGAGACGGGTAGGAATCAACTCGTTGTTTGCATTGGGCACAACGGTAATTCCGCCTTTCTTAGGCACACAATGGACTGGGCTAACCCATGGTGAATCCAAAATAGGGTAAATCATACCCGCATCAAGAAGTTTGATAACCTCTTTTTTGATGACTTCATGGATTTTAGGATTCACCCTTCGTTGGCTTTGAATTGTGGGCTTAAAGTCGTCTTCCATGAGAATTTTATGTGTGCAAAAGTGAGGATCAATTCCACGGATGTCGGAGATTTTCCAAGCGATAGATCTTTTATGCTTCTTCAACACGGCGACAAGTCGGGCTTTTTCTTCTTCTTTCAGGTCCTTCGCGATGATGACCGGTAACTTCTCGTTGTCTTCAAGGAAAACGTACTCAAGATGAGGAGGTAGGTCCTTAAGCTCAAGAGTAGGAGGATCCTCAATAGATGGTGTAACTAACGATGGATCATCATTAGTCACCTCTTTAGGAGAGGGAGGAGGAAACGGGTCTTCATTGAGAAGTCTCTCAATAGTACGAATGTCTTCATCCCAATCAGTGGAAGAATCATCATACTTAATATCGAGAGGACCCAAGCTAGCTTCGAAATCATCCAAGTCACTTTCTCCAAAAAGAGTCAATGCCGGAACAATTGAGGCAACGGTCTCAACATTGGGTAGAGAATAGAGAGTACTTTTGCAAGCATCATGAAAATGTTCTTCACAAGCCTCATCGAGAACATCAATAGCATTAACACTCTCATATGAATAAGGCTGCTTAGAAATCTTACCCATGTTGAAGACAATTTTATCGTCTCCCACTCTCATGATTAGTTCGCCCACGGCTACATCAATGAGAGTGCGACCGGTCCTCAGGAATGGACGTCCAACGATTAATGGAACACGAGGATCCATCTCGTAGTCAACGACAACAAAATCCGCCGGGAAGGTGAATTTGTCAACGCCAACAAAGACATCTTTGGTTATCCCCACTGGATAAGCAACCGTACGGTTGGCTAATTCCAAAGTCATTTTGGTGGGGACTAGCTCGGGGAGAGATAATTTCTTCCAAACACTTAAAGGCATTAAGTTTATACTGGCACCTAGATCGGCTAGGGCCATGCAATTCTCTACTCCCGGGAAATTGCAAGGAATCAAGAAACGACCCGGATCACCAAGTTTGGTGGGCAATTGCCTTAAAAGCACTGCGGAGCAGTTCTCATTAAGTTGGGTCTGAGCAATGTCAAGAAGCTTTTCCTTATCACTTAGAAGATCTTTAAACATCTTAGCGTATTTGGGCATGTGAGCGAGAGCCTCGGCAAAGGAGATGTTAAAATTCAATTGTTAAACATTTTTAGAAAGTTTGAAACCTGAATATCATCCTTGCTCTTTTGCTTCTCTTTCCTCAACCTTGAAGGATAAGGTATATTGGATGAAGAAGAAGGCTTAAGGGTAATAGGATCACTCACAACCACGGGTGGTGGGGAAATGGGGATAGAAGGTGAAGAAGGTGAAGGAGGTGAAGAAAGTTGCTCTTTTTCCTTGTTCACAATCACGGGTGGAGGTGTAGGAAGCTCGGGTTCCATATAACCTTTTCCGCTACGAGTGATGATTGCTTTCATCTCCCCTCTTGGATTCGCAACGGTATTACTCGGAAGAGTACCCGAAGAAGAGGGTTGATTACCTTGGATGAGCGAACCAATCATATCACGAAGGTGAACCGCTTGATTATTAAAAGAGTCTCTCATGTTTGCATTAATTTCATTGCTGTGTTTTGCCATGTCATTCCTTAGCTCGGCTCGAATATCGTTCCCTTGTTTTGCCATTTCTCCCTTCAAGTTGCGGACTTGACTCTGAATATTCGTCACCATTTCCCGACTAGTCTTCATGAATGTCTCGACTTCTGGACTCACTACCATCGGTTGATTGAGAGGTGGAGCTTGGTAAGCTTGAGAATTTCCTTGAGGTGGGTATGGGTTTCGTTGGGATTGATATTGATTGTTATCACGAGGTTGGGATTGGTTGTTTTGGTTATAGCTTTGTTGTTGGTTTTGGTTTGCAGGAGGGAAACCGGGAGGAGCAAGATAATTGTTGGAACGATAACTTAGCAAGCTACGGTCTCCTTGAGGACGGGCTTGATAGCCTCCCGTGGGATAAGTACCGTAAGTTGCGTTAACGTTTTCAGAAAAATTGCTTTGGGTAGAAGGACAATCATTATAAGAATGAGGACCACCACATGTGTCACAAGAAATAGCAACGGCTTTAGCTTGTTGAAAGTGGTTTGTGGCTATGGACATGAAATCCTTGTGCATACTCGCGATTTGTCGAGTAAGTTCGGATATCTCGGGATTGGAAGTAGTAGAAGAAACATTGACTCTCGAGTTAGATCTTGAGGATGCGGATGAATCCCAATTCTTGTGGTGAGTAGTCATGTTTTCAATAAACTCTCGACACTCCTCCGGTCTCCTTTTCATAAAAGTACCACCGGCGGCGGCATTGATCGTGTCACGATCACGAAAAGTGAGACCATTGTAGAATGTGTCAATGAGAGTGACGGGGAGCATGTTGTGATTTGGACAGCGATCGATCAAATCATTGTACCGTTCCCAAGCATCAAAAAGCGATTCATCATTGTCTTGCATGAATCCACTGATTTGGTTACGGAGGTTTGTGACCATGGATGGTGGGAAGTAGCGCGACAAAAAGCGTTGAGTCATGTCGTTCCACGTATGAATAGAATTCTTAGGAAGACGGTCAAACCATTTTTTGGCATGGTGAGAAAGCGAATGTGGGAAAAGTTGAAGGCGAAGGTCATCCATAGAAACACCGGGGGACTTCATGCTTTGGGTAATGGTAATGAATTTGTCGAGGTGTTTGTTGGCATCATCATTCGGAATTCCGTGAAATGGGTTAGTTTGCACTTGCTGGATCATGTGATGCTTCAACGAAAACTCCTGAGCCGTGACATGCATCGGTGCAATCGGGCCTCCACGTCCGTTCATCGTGGGTTGACATAGCTCCTCCATGGTTCGTAAGTCGGGTAAGGGTGGATTATTCATGTTTTGGTGGGGTGGGTTATTATTATTGTTGTTTGGGAGGGGTGGATTATTATTGTTGTTGTTGTGTACACCGGCCATGTCTAAATCTTCGAGAGTCTCGGGCTCTGAATAAGACGTTGATCGAGTACGCATACACTAAAAAGAAAATGCAAGAGAAAATATTTTTGGTTTTTATAGGTTTTTTAATGTTGTTGTATTTTTGAAAAAAAAAAATTTGTATGGGTTTTTTGAAAATTTTTGTGCTTGAAAATAACGTTCCCGAAAGAACGGATCCCAAAATCCAATTTTTCTCACAAGAAACCGTTGATCCTTACGAAAAGAGCCGGCAGCGGCGCCATTTTAATAACTGACTTTTGGTTGGTTAATGAAAGGTTTTGCTTGGAAGATCTCTCTTTGCGTTGCTCGTACCCAATTGATATATGTCGTTGTTTCGTTCTCGGAATCTTCTCGAATCGATCACGGTTAAAAGTGGAATCGTTGTAATTGGTGACTAAAAGGGGGAGCTTTGGTCTAAATCTACTAAAATGATAAGGGCAAGTAATAATAAAATTAAACTAGAAACAAGAAATGAAAATAAATCCAGAATTTAAATGAAACAGTAAGTAAATACCTTTAAGAAGCATAAAACTGGAAGTCTCTATTCGAAATATTTGCTCTTACTCGGAATAATATTGCTATGCGGAATATAGCTTTTATTCCGAATAACCAGGAAAATTTCAACCTACTCGGAATAATTGAAATTCCGAATAACCAAGACAATCAAGGAACTTCTATATGGAATCTGGGTAACTCAGTAAAGAACAACGAAGAACAGGGGGTTCTTAAACAAAGGATTTTAACTCGAAATTCACCAAGTTTTTAATCAAAACTTAAACCAATTTTACCACTAAACTTTTACCCTAGGTAAACATCAATCCAAAACAACAAAATCATAAAACCCACTAACTTATAATGATCAAACCGATAGAATAAAACTTAAGAACTTAGAATCAAAAAGAGATGAAGAACAAGATGATGGAAAGATTAAAAGAAGACTTGTATTAATGATTTAGTATTCAAAAACAAAGTGAAAAGATCAAACTTACAAGATTGGAAGAAATTGAACAAAGATGAAAACCACTCCTTAAGGGAGATGGTTCCTAAGAACTAGGAAAGAAAAATAACAGAAAAGAAAACTTCTGGAGTCTTGAATGGGAGGAGTATATATAGGCTTCTCCCTTGGTTGGTGAGTGGGCTTTCTTCCTTTCTTTTTGTCTTCTCGTCTTTTTAGAAAAGTTGACGTTTTTTATTTCGATTCGGGATTTGTCAACGAATAATTTCAACTCGTCTTTTAATTTCTTCATTTATTAGACTTGAGTTTCTTTGACATAGGTAAATCTTCCGTCTTTGGTCCTTTTCTTCGACAAATCTTCAAATAGTCCCATTGACTTCAAATCTTTTGCATCTCTTGGACGATAGACTTCATATTTTCGTCCTTTTCCTCGATAAAACCCGTGCAATCCCATGTTTTCTCCAATATTTATCCGGTTGGCTCTAAAAACACAACAAACACACAAACCACGCATAATTCCAAACAAATGACATTAAATACGCGTTTTGGTTTTGTTTTAGTGAGAAATAAGTGGTAAAAGGATGGGTGTTTTCACACCTATCAGGTACCTTAAACAAGTATCATAAGCAGGAATTTCCCCCAGCCTGGAAGTACCTCATACATGTCTTCCTTCAATGTTTGAGTCCCAAATGCACTACACACAATGAGATCAATAGATCTATTGCTAGTGCTATTGTGTGTATTGCAACAGGGCAAAAATTTAATTATTCTAAAATGATTTTTGAGGGCATGTGTAAAAACAAGGGGAACAAAATGACTTTAGCTTATCCCCGTTTTTTACAAATGGTTTTTGATGTCCAAGGATACTGCACAAGGGATCATAATGATTTTTATAAGATCCCTGAGCAAAAGAAAGCTATTTTTATGAACATGAACTCACCACCCCATCGTGACCTACCCTTAACCCAAGCTATGCTTGCTGTTATTGCAGCAGCACAACCCCAACCAGACCCCCAACCCCAAATTGAACCTCAACCAGACCCCCAACCACAACTTGACCCAATACCTGAACCCATACCTTCACCTGAACCTATGCAAATTGACCAAGCTTCCTTCAACGCTGACACATTAAATGTTGGCGTTGATGTGCCTATTTCCAACGCTGACACGCAACCTTCACAAACCCAAACACCCCTTAACCAACCCACATCCACCCATTCTTCTACACCATCTTCCACACCCCCTGAATATAGGTTGATGAAACTCCAAAGGACTACTGGAGTGTTCTCCTCTGGTGGTCCTAGCCATGTAGTAGAGAGAACCACCACCACAAGTGTGGCTGGTGACCTGGATGAGGCTGGGACTATTGGTACTGGCTTAGATGTTGGCCAAGGCAGTCCCACCATCATTAAGTCCTCATCCATGCCCAATGAATCTGACTTGGGAGGTCAAATCCCCATTTCATAAGAGGGCAGACTGGAACCAATGACTCTTATGGAATTGACGGAAGTCTGCATGAGCTTGCAAAAGCAAAATGCAGACTTAGTACAAGTTGTCAGCTCACAAAGCCTTGAACTCAAGCAATTGAGGGAGAGTATTGTTGTTTTAGAAAGTGCTAGTGCCAGGAGGGGTATGGAGGAATCTTCCAAAGGGAGGAACATCCAATAAATCTGAGTGATAAGGGCAGCCATGATGGTCAATCAATGGATGTTGCTGAGGCCCTTACAACTTTGAAGAAACAAACAGGTTTTGATACGTCCTTAGTCTCTCCTACCAACTTAAATTTATCATTTACAGCTATGTTGAGAGAGGTTACAAAAGGTGCTGAGGGTGGATATTTGGGCGTTGACAAGGAGAATGTGGACGCTGACAGAAATATTTTGGGCGCTGATAGAACAAAATTGGGCGTTGACAGACCTGCACATGAAGGTGATGTATCCTAGTCATCATCTATCATCAAGGAGGTTTCTACACAGGTATCACTATCTACCTTACCAACCATTACACCATCAGATAAGGGTAAGGGTATAATGGTAGAAGAGATTGTTCCAAAGGATGCAGCTCAAGTTGAATTTGATAGGAGATTGGTTGCACAAATCATGGAACAGGATAAAAAGGAGGTGAAAGAATCACCATTTGTTATGACTTCAGAAGAAGGAGATGATGGAGCTAGCTCAGACTCAAGTGTGATGGTAATAGAACCAGAAAGACTTGAGTATGGGGATGAGTTGGCTAAGGAGAAGCTGAGAGAGTTGAAATTGCAGGTTGACTTTGACATGCCAGAGGTGGTTCAAATGTACAATGCTTAGGAAGAAAGATGTATGGAGAATCCAGACTTGACCATTTCAGATCAAATATGGTGTTTGGAGATTCTTCTTAGAGTTCAGAAGGATTGCCAGGTAATTTTGAAACACAAGGCAAGTAATATTCTCTCAGAGTTGAAAAGGGATAGAAGCGAGCTATACTTCATGTTGCTCAGATGTCATGGAGTTGGATGGACTTATCAGAAGTTGAGGGCATTGACATTTGATGAATTGGAATGCAAGGCTTATCCGATTTGGGTGAGAGTGCAGGAATCAAACACTCTCAGACTTCTTTCTGATGAAAGAAAGGAAGAACTTGTAGAAGAAATGGAGCTCAAGAAAGCTATGTTTGTTCCCAGGCCAGTGAAGAAGGGAGTTTCTCTTAAGTTTCCCAAAGATATGGATCCACTATATCTAAGTGAAGCTGTAATAAGAAAGAGCCTCAAGCTCTCACCATTAGAAGCTTCAGATATGGTGCAAGTGTTACCATTAGATTCCAGGAACCCAATTGTGAGCTATGAAGAAGATGAATGTGGGTTTTGGAAGATTGGCATATATGGCAAAGAGGTACACACTTTTACCACTCTCATATCTTTGTTTGCAAGTTGTGATAGAGAAGACTTGGTGGACCTTTGGAGGTTGCTGGAGACCAAGTATGAGGCTGAAGCACCAACTTCAGCTAATGGAATAAAACTGTGGTCCACATTCAAAAGAATGTGTGGACCAAAAGATGAGGATCCTGATATTTGGAAGGATCTTGAAGATGACCTCAGTGGTCTTCAATGGAGGTTATATTCAGCTGCTGGTGTTTACCATTTGAGTTCTACAAAGTTTGCTGAGTATCTACTTGTGGATGGTCAGTATTTCATATCCAAAGCTATTTTGGAGAAGATGAAGGACACTCAGCTGGAAATAGATTATTCAAGTGACGTGGCAAAAGATTTGATCAGATTTATTCATTACCAATATGAGAAGGTTTGTAAGATTCCTCCTAGTCCTTAATGCTTATTAAGAAACTTGATCATAAGAGTGGATATCAAGTTTAGGGGAGGATTGTTGGGAATAAATTAAGGCCAGATCACTTGAGCGCTGACAAGAGTAAAACAAGCGTTGACAAGAACAAAACAAGCGCTGACAGCTCAAGCGTTGACAAGATAAAGTCAAGCGTTGACATATTAAAGACAAGCACTGTTGGGAAGATATACTCTACGCGTTTGTTGTATTCTAGATTACTTCTAGTAAAGATAGGAACAACAATGTATATTCTATATTTATCTTTACCTAGAATAGCTGATACGTAGATTATTGTACAAGGCTTCTTATGTCTATAAAAGAAGACCTTTAGGTTAATGTTTCATATAAGTTTTTCATTCGTAAACTACATTCATTGTAAGCAAGTTTGATATTATTAATCAAAGTGAAAGTTTGTTTATATCATTGTGTGTTCTTGTTTAAGTGTTAAATTCCACATAACACTTAAATTCATAAGCATATACAAAGGTTTCTCTAAGTGTATTACTTGATCTAATCTCGTATACACAAAGCTAAATCGATCTAAGTTTGGGATCAACAGTAAACTATTCTCTGTATCCTTGGTGATCATCTGTATATATTGTTTATATTCTTATCCATAAAAGCAAAATACAAAAAAAATATAAAACCATATAAAAACTATAAAAATTGAAAAATTAAGAAAAATCCAAAAATATTTTTACTTTATTTTTTCAAAGGCATGTCTTTTGGTACGATAATATTTACGGCCTTAGAAATGTTGATTAATATTGACACGGCGCCATAAATAGAGTTCGTACAAAAGTTGTAAATATTTCATAAAACATGCCCATATGGCTTGTAGTTATTTCAGATTGCAACCCGGTTTTCACATTAAAGTCAAGTATTTCTTATGAAAGCTTTGGCTCACAACGGGAATTAATTTTCTCGGGCAAGGTTTACTTTAAAACCTTGTAAGGGATCAAGTTTACTTTATAAATTGGTCTAACACAAATATATGTATGCCTCAGTGCATTTATTTGTTAAAACAAGAGAAGTCTTGTTTTTATGAAGTTATCATCTCTACAACCATAGCAATCTACAATTGGTATCTACTTACTCGACGATGCGACTACTCAACCGACGACTACAGCTCTTTCAATAGAACACGGGTCAACAATTGAGGGGGAGCAATTGTCAAGCATTCAGAATCTTAGATGCCGAAAGTGCCAAGCTCACTAATTGGTGTCAAGACAACCATACAAATCGTACACGTAGTATCAAGAGATGACTTCAGACGTGACTAGGCGACCAACATATGCTAACATGAACCGTTTGATCTTATCATATGATGTTCTCATCAATCATGTCCAACCTTGTCAATTTTTTTCTAATATGGTGAATATGTGATCATGTTACAAATCGGTATCATATCTCATACATTTGGAATCATGAAGATAAAACGGACTTGCATTTTTCTTCCCAAAACCTTTGTTAAAACTTCATTAAATCAATTGATATTAAAAACATCGATTGGGTTAATATTTTTAGTATGGGGGAGAAAATGTGATTTAATATGGGATATTATCACAAATGGTTTGACTCAATGTGCTGGCTCATCCCGACATGTGCGAAATGTTTTCGAATATCGTGGCATATGTTAAGGGGAGCAAAATGGATTTGCATATCAAAAATGGATTTCATGGTGATTTATACTTACCCAAAACCTATTTATTTCACGACGATGAAGATTGTGGTGACATAAGGATGGTAGGATAGGTTAAGTCCTATGATTCTTCCAGAACCGGAGGAATCTTCCCAAGAATATTCCATAGCTAGAAATAGTAGTCCTTAGAAAAGATGGAGAAAGATTGTGAACGTAGCTGAATGTCGACCAAGTACTTAAGTTAGCACTGGAACAATCACAACAAGGTGCTAGTTATGACGTATCGGTAAGCATTGAAGGGGTTGAAGAATGAAAAAGAATTGTAAAGATAAAGGGTGTAAAGAAAGAAGCCCTCCTTACAACTTTAGGCATAAACCGGGTCAACACATATGCTATTGAGATCATTTTAATGATTCTCGATATTGAAGATAGACATCATGGACCCAGTGATGCAATGCACAACCCATCCCAGCTAACTCAGATATCTCTCAAAAGGTATTTGTTTTAATCACACGGAGACAACACGTTATCTATCGATTTATTCACTCCAAATAAATTGGTATTGAAATGGTGGCACTCCTCTCCAGCCTCCGATCACTAAAAATCCAAAATGCACGATCGAGTCTAGAGCCATTTGAGATCATCAAATATCTCATTAGGACACACTTTCATAATTCCTTGCTTCTTCACACACTGTGAAAAGTAAGAAAGATCTTAAAGAGTCCTACGCAAAATCTTCATGATCTTGCCTGAACATCCGAGTAATACAAAAGTATTTACAATGAAGATGGAAATCCTTTTTGAGCGAATATCAAAAAGCTCATGGTAGGTGACTTGTGCGATTATTTATAAATCAAGCTTGTGATAACTGGAAAGCAACAGTGGTTTAATTCTTAACTGAATCTAAACACGTTCCAGGCCTCTACGCAATATCTTAGTGATCTTGCCAGAACACTCAGAGTGATACCTTAGTGTTCACAGTGATGAGTGGAAATCCATCTAGTGTTAACCTCAAACAGCACTTGGTAGTTAACTTGCAAGATTCAATATGAATCAAGCTCGTGACAACTGGAAAGCAACGATGGTGCGATTCTTTAACGAATCCAACTTGTTCCAAGAATCAGAATTGACGGCTTCAATCATGCGGATAATTTTATCCAAATGATTCACTCTTTACGTTCGTAGTCAGCTTTGGACGGTCGAGTAAAGAGAACGGGTTTCCCGCGAAATCTTGTCAAGGAGATTTTTAATTAAATCTACCTGCCACAAGTACGATATTTTATATCGTCCAACGGTCTTCACCGACCGGAGGTAAAATGCTACCGAATTAGAATGAAATGTTCAAAGACATTTCGTTCGGGTCTACTTATGTTGCGGCATTTGAAGACGGTGGCGTTGCGGGATCCAAGAAGAAGTCGTCCCCGCATGCTTATACTTTATGCACTTAATACCTCATCTAATTCAAGAAAGCCTAAAATTTAAGTCTTCCGCTGTATCGAACTCTGAAGCTTTCAAGAATTACTAAGGTATAAGTATGTGGGACGTGAGGTCACGAAGAGGCGAAGATCACAAGTGATGGATGCACGATATCAAGGCAAGAGATTAATCCTAAAGATTGATATCAAAGATCACATCAGCATGTTCACCAGAAAAGAAAAAGAAAAGAAAGACGAAGACTACGAGCTCAAGACAAGCATAGTATGCTAGGTTTATTTTATTATTGTAACTAGGGTAACACCCTTGGTTGGAGTGACCTCTCTTAGGGGGAGATTGTTGGAAATACGTTTTTACGTATTTAGGAAGATTCGGTCACTCCGACAATTTACTAAGTAGGAGCTCGTAGTCTAGACATCGTTATTTAACAAACAAGCCCAAGCCTAGCCTACAACATGTGTAGGCCGGCCCAAATGTAAGCTCAAGCCCATGACAAGGGCTTGGGTATATAAACCCTCTCCTTAGATGGAGAGGGTGGTGTGGTTATTCATTTTTTCACATACTTCTCTTTGTTTTCTCTCTCTAGAATTGTGTGTAATCCACCATCTCTCTATCTCTTTCTCTCTCTAAAACACAAGCAAGATTTACATATCATACAATACTCATATCCAATCATGTTTCATCAACCCCCTTTAGTCCATACCCCAAACTACTTACAAATTTCAATTTCCTTACAAAGTGACCTATGACGGTCTTTCACATATCCATTAGTTCTTCCAATCCAAATCAACTTATGATCTATACACATCATCATAAGGACGGTTATCTCAGTTAGTCTATCAACTGCCATCCAAACCCATGCTACAGCTACTTCCACTAAATTTGGATAGCTCATTAGTAGCACCTATACACTTCTTTCTCACCTTTCTTCATCTTGTCTCAGTTAGACCAAGCCCTTCATCCCTATGGCACATCACACCTATAACTCCTCATCCCTTCGATTATCGACACTAAGCCTCCCAAACAATCAGTATAGGTCAGTGCCATTTCCTTTTCCACACTACGACAGTATTAGCCTGCTTTGTGCTTTATTCTACTCATCAGGCTCTACCAAAGTTTTACCTTCGGTTCCTGTCTCGACCTATTTCATTCATGCTTAGCTTCTATACACACTTCCTTCTCCTTCCTCGGCTCCTACCATACATCACTATGTGATTCTTCCCATCGTTTCTTCCCTTGCCATAATCCTTCATAAGACATTCCATACATATTAGGCTAACTTTTACGCAGAACCCTCTATTCCATCACATCCGTACGCAATCCTTCCAACTTCTCAACTACGTGACTTCTCATTCCTCTTGAAATATGAGATGAATTAGTCTGTCTATCGACTATCACCCAACTCTCGTCATACTTATTCCTCCACCGCGTTATGTATCCCTTCCATCAACTTCGTCCTTACATTGCCCTTTCTAAGCTACTCCTAACTATGTAGGAAGTATAGTCTACGTCCCTTTTCTCCATATGATTGTCCAAGCCACGCAACATACATGTTGATGCGTTCTCTGCTTTAGACAACTCAACTCGTGCAACCTATATCCTTTATCCAAACTGCCCTAATACGTCATCCCTATAGTTCAAGTTCGTCTTAGTTTTGCCTCATCCTTCTTATTCCATGTCTCATCGACCATGCTTGCCTTTCCCAGATGGTACTTGGCCTTGCAATTTTCTTTCATCAATTAACTCCACCCACCATCTTTGCCAAAAGTTCAATCAAGATGATTGAATATGTGTTGGAGACGTTCATGATCCGTACAGATCATTCTCCACGTCTCGTACACCAAATGCCTCTAGCATTCTAGGCAGATATAACAGTTCAGCTCCACTAACTAAGTCTATCCAGTTCTTCCATATCTTCAGTTCCTGCAACGTATAAGCAATCGCCTTTCTTGTCGTTCTCGTACAAATCCAAATCCTTGCTCCACGTATCGTCATGCTTCGTGAATTCATCCAGTCCTTCCGATAATGCCAAGATCGGCTCATTATCCAATCCACCTCTTCAACCTCCAAAATGCTTCCTCATCCTTCTTCACTTCGCCCCTTGCTGGTTCCATGATATGCCATCATCTCTAACTACTCACCATAGTAAATTTAATACTAAAACTCACACTTGAAAATCTCACGTATAACTCCACTCCAAAACCAACACATAATTCGCCTCACTCTCCTTCTCAGATTTGAGTAGGTCAAGATGTCGTCGATGCTCCCGATTACAACTCGTTTACACACGTTCATGCACACTTGGTTCATTGACACCATGAAAACCGCTAGTGCTTTGGCGAAGCCAAATTCATAACCGTGATCCCAAAGCGTTCATACAACATCCTTAGCAGTTTCAACTATGTCCTCCTTGCACCCTCTCTCAGCGGCAATACGAATAAGTTCTTACCTCGTTCTACTTGCAAAATTCTGCACGCATTTTAAAAGACCAATGCTTCCTCTCATCAGACCACTCAACCGCTTTCCACATCCAATCTACTACTAAGCAACTCAACTTTTACCTTGCATCCGTTGCAATTTCTAACAGCTCTTGTTTTTAAATCACTCCATCAACGATTTGCCTTGGAAAGACACTAACTGCAACTCATCTCACTTCTCCTACTTGCTCTATTTATGGTTCTACCTCAAAATAATAGGCAAACCTACTAAATTTCAGGAAGTTTTTAGAAAACAAACATTCCTTACGAACAATATCCCCTTTCAACACTCTCTATGGCACGTTAATTGTGCCAATTTACATACCTTTCACAAATCTCTATTCATCTCCCTTGGCACTCCTAATAGACCTCATACCCACATTAGTTCGTCTACGAACCTCTTTCCTCCCCACTAGGGTATTCCGACCGTTCTCTCATGGTCACCTACTTACGCGTGTAGGCGCTACCAAGTCTTCATATGACTACCTCAACACTCCCGAACAATACGAAACCAAAACTACATCCTGAATCCATCAGATACGATCAACGAATCAGCCCACGGATAACTAACGACATTTCACGTGCACTAGTTAAAACAAGTCAAAAACCACGAGACTCAAAAGAAAGCTCAAACCCAAAACGTGTATCATTTCAAAATGACCCATGAAAACGAAAATTAATCCAAGAAACACCCAATGGCAACCAAAACATATTACTCCCCGCGACATATTATTTAAACCGTGCAAAAGATCGACATTTTCCAAAAGAATACATATCTTTTTTTATCCATTTATTATTACCCCCACATCTATGTGACTCAAACCATCTATAAACAACCTTCTAGGCAATCTCAAAACTCAATCCAAAGACTAGGTATCCCGTGTACCCCAAATAAAATAAACTACTATTCACAACTCAACCTTGAACCCGACACTTGTACAACAATTCCGACCAGTCCACTGACCTCCCATGACTATACTTTGTGAATATTTGAAAAGTACGTTCCGAGTACATAATTTTTGGCTTTTGAATCACTCAAAAAGCTCTAAAAACGAAAAAGTTATGACCAAAACAATTTTATACTAGTTGTTTTAAACTAAAGAATAAACTTAGTGATTAATGCAATCCTCTTAAATGAAAAATGTAATTGTATGTGTAATCTTCATAAACTCAATTTAACCTTGTATAAATAATTATAAATGACATAAATCGGTCAAACTCAATTATATAAACTATGTAGGTAGAAAGGAATTTTTACTTCGCTTTATTTCAAAGAAAGTCTTTTAGAATTTGAAATATATAAGTGTTGATTAAAAAAAATCTTATGTTGCACCTTGTTTCAAACACGACTCCAACACCCTACCCTTATTTTACCGAATACAACCAACCATCTAACTCAATATATACCGACCAAAAGAAATGCAAGACCCAACACAAAAGATTTCATTATCTCAAAAGAAATCCCAAGTTATTTCAATAGACTTGAAACCAAAAACACTATTTTAAAACGTACACGTGAAATACGAAACACAAAGAATACGCTACAAGACACACTTCAAAAGATTCAAAACGTCGTTGGAACTCCAACAAACTCCGGCACCATAAAACACGAACAAACACAAGGTACGTTCAAGTTATAATAACTAGTGAACGATCATATACCATAACCTAACACATAGTAGTATATATATATCCGCATATATATACCTATTAAATCTCCCAAAACATACTCGTTATCATACATCTCAAGTCAATCGCGTCATACACTCGTTTTTCCATACGAGTAATCACCTTTTCACCATCTCACCATGCCACAACAAGGCACAAAACCCATATATTATACGTATACCCAAATTCTACATCTCATCATATACAAGCATGTACTAACCCTCTTTCATTCAATCATACTTGAGAACCCATTGAAGTTGTGGTACTTGTATAACTATGTTGGACACCATACTTATACAATTACCCTTCCCCCAATGCACTCCCTCCTATGATGACACTTATAAGAATTAATACAACATATAACACATAAATCCATCTACTCACATAAGCTCATAACCACATAAACAATAAAGTCCAAAACTCCATCTATTAAAATAACTTAGTAAAACTCTTGAAATATATAAATCCATAGTCTAGCTAAAACAGCCTACACTAAATCCAAAACGAAAACATAAACGGTTATAAGTCATGTCGCCCGTAAGAGTGGAAACAGCTTAAAATCCTTCCTACCCATGTACTCCTAGTAACTCAAATCACCACATGATTCTTAGGGAACATGACTTAAACATCAAAAGAAAAATAACATACCCCAGGTATGTAAAATAACTCTACAAAATATAGAAACTACCTTGCACTAAATTATGTACTATAATGTACAATTTATGCAAAATACAACAGTGACTAGCGTGGACGATTATGGTTCAACCCGCACTAGTCACAAACCCGAAAAGAAAATAACATGTGACTAAGTATGAACTTACTGCGGTTCAATTCATACTAGTCAAAACGTCGCAATAAATAGCATCCAAACACATCAATTATTATAAAATGCACACATACTCCTATGACGCCTATATGCAGGGACCCTTAAGCTATAGACTAGGTTACACGACTAGGCAACCTAATTCTCTATAACCATTGTCTCTGATACCATTCTGTCACACCCCACCATGGTGGAATATGGGGCACGACGTATGGATATCATGACAACAATAGCGTGTCTATAGAGATAACTAAATGATATAAGAAATGTCATAAAATGGTGACACAAATGTCATGACAATATCTCAACAATGCAGGAGTCTAGGTAAGTAGGTAACAGTCCTACCTCTTACCCAAGACAAACAAATAACACAAACAAACAAACATATAGGTGCCAACAGTATCACTAGATAAATGAACAAACAAAGCTAAGAAGGAACGGGGATCTCCTTCTAAATGCATATCCTACGCTCTCCAAATCCTAGCCACTTATGTTCTCAAGCTTAACCATAATATCACCTGAAAGAGACACTAAAACACGTCAACATAATGTTGGTGAGAGTCATAGGTTTAGACTCCAACGCCAAAATAGTTATAAGCTGTGAATAAAAACCATCAACACAATAACATATGGACAATGTGTTACAAGTATGCATTAACAACTAACAATTCAAGATCAAACATTTCAAACCAAATCCAAGGCCCTCAGCCTTACCAACATCATGGTACCATAGATGATCACACTATGTACCTATCCCAAGGCCACTACCTTGTCATTAACCATTGGTCCCATAGACGATCACGCTATGTACCTATCCCAAGGACACTACCTTGTCATTAACCATTGGTCCCATAGACGATCACGCTATGTACCTATCCCAATCCAAATCATACACAAACAAGAACCACATAGCAGTTAATCACATAATGTACACACAAGTCCATCTCAAATCACAAAAAACATCCACAGCATCAATTTAGAAAATAACTCAACACCGTGTCTCTTCCATCCCATCTGGAAGTCAAAATCAATAATAAACATGGGACTATGAAACTCACCTGATTGCTTCTCCAAAAGTCCTCGCACTAGCAACAAGCTAACAAACCAAAAACACGCAATCAATACATAAACCAACCAATAAGATGGCTCATCAGCCTATGATGTACATCTAGCCTACTCCCATATAAATACCTCGTTGATAAGCTCTAAACACACCATTACCCTTCCCTAACAAGTCCTTAACTTGGTTAAGTTTAATAACTATCCCGTTAATATTTTACACAAAACAGTCCCAATTTTAGGTCTCCAAACTTTAAGTCAAACGTCCACTTAAACATACCCATGGTTTCTGTAAAAGGAATATTATACCCTTACATATGTTAGCTAACACCTCCCACTTGCCCTAACCTTAAAGCTACTGTTAAGGCCCCGATATATATATATATATATATATATATATATATATATATATATATATATATATATATATATATATATATATATATATATATATATATATATATATATATATATATATATATATATATATATATATATATATATATATATATATATATATATATATATATATATATATATATATATACTTTTGTCATTCCATATTTCCTGATTTTAAACATACGAAAAGTTTGTTACAATTAAGGGGTCTTACCCTAAACCACAACCTTAGCCCAAGTGCAGATACTTACTACAATATATAAACCATCTCTCATGTTCGTGAGAAGATCCCAATTCAACCCTAAGTACCCCAAACAACCCAAAACTAAAAAAGAAAACAGGCTGATTACAAAACTGTTTTGACCTCCGACTGTTGTAACCTGTTTTTGACCCACTTCCCGACCTCCAATTTAGTTCTCGTTTCTTGCATTGGAAATCCACTTCAATTACCTTTTCAGGGATACTTGGATCGTAAAATAAGAGTTTGTAGAACTCCCTATATGATCAAAACAATGATCCAAAAATTCTGCCCAGTTTTTAAAAACGGGTTTAATCAAATTAACTTAATTAATTAACCCTAATCCCACTAATTACAAGCCCTAATTTATGTAATCATTAATATATCATTAGAATACAGACTTTGGATCGTAAAATAAGAGTTTGTAGAACTCCCTATATGATCAAAACAATGATCCAAAAATTCTGCCCAGTTTTTAAAAACGGGTTTAATCAAATTAACTTAATTAATTAACCCTAATCCCACTAATTACAAGCCCTAATTTATGTAATCATTAATATATCATTAGAATACAGACTTTAATATAAACTCTAACAAACATTAAACAAGATTGTACCTTCAATTGATCAAAAATCAAGATTTTGAAAACCCTATTTTTTCTTCTTCTCTTTTTCTTTCCACCATGGCTGCGTTTCTTTTTTTCATGATGAATCGTATGTTTTTTTTACCAATACAGTTTTAATACATTGCACCAGTCCAAGCCCAATACAACTTTCCTTTTTCTCTTTTTTTCCTTTTTTTTTCTTTTCTTTAATCGGCCAAAACCGACCTAACCCCCTTCAAATTCGTTTTTTTTTTAATTTTTATTATTTAATATTATGTTATTAATATTACCTTCATTTACCTTAATTTATTTCAGCTCCTAAAGCCTCCAAAACCTCAAAACCGTAAAACTAGTCAAATTTACGCGTTTTACCGTAAAAGTCATAAAATATACACTTTTATAAAAAATCTCAAATTTTGAAACAAACTTTATAACTAAGTCCTAAATGACTTAAAACCATCCCGAAAAATATCCATATGACTAATTACCTCATCCGAGACCTCTAAATGCTAAACCGTAAATCGTAAAAAATACGATTTTCTATAATACATATACGTATACGTAAAACCACTAAATAACACCATCTCACTTCATAGTCACTACCATGTGAAATCATGAACATGAAATCATCACACATCATTTCACTCACAAGGTACCCCGTACCGGAAACGATATCCAAACCATAAACTATACCCACCAATAAGCACATAAACACGTAAAGACACGTAACTAGCACAAAATAAAACTAAGTGACGAACCTCAAAACCAGGGTTGTCACATTTGAATTGACGACTTTAATCAAGCGGATATTTATCCAATTGATTCACTCTTTATGTTCGCAGTCTTGCTTTGAGACGGTCGAGTAAAGAGAACGGCTAGTACAGCAGCGAAACCCTGTCAAGGAGATTCTTAATTGAATCTACCTAATCACAGGTACGGTATTTAATATCGTATAACGGTCTTCACCGACCGGAGGTAAAATGATACCGATTTAGGACGAATGTCAAAGCCATTCAGTCCGTGTCTATGTTTTATCTCGAGAAGGTGGCGTCACGGTGTACTCAGCAAAGTCAAAGATTCAAAACCACATATTCATGTCCAAAGACTTATTCAACAATTAATAGTGTGAGCATGTGGATAAAGACACAAGATCGCAAGATGGCAAAGACAAGTCAAGGATAATTTGAAGATCTCAAGATAAAAGACAAAGTCAAAAGACAACGACAAAGGCTCAAAGATCACAACATGAAGGAACAACACTACTATTACACGTTCAAGACTCATTTATGACGAAATTCATAAATCTCCATTGGAATCCAAGTATCGAAGAGGAATGACCTCACATTGGGGGAGATTGTTAGCCTCAAAATAATGAGTCAAACAAGAATGTTCGGTCATAGGTTTCTATTGTAATATTTATTAGAACGTTGTAATAGTTAGTTAAATAGGTCGTGGTTCACGGGCTTAAATTTAAGCTACTTAAAGCGCAAAAGACAAGCCTGGTCCAAACAATATAGCCCATTATAGTTACATGTAAGCCCGGCTATATAAAGCCCTTCCTATCATGTTAGGAAGGGTGGATGGTCATTAGTACTCTCATTATTCTAATCTAATATTCACCAAGTTAATCATCTCTCTCTCTCTCTACTTTCTCTCACTACTTTCTCTCTCTAGAATTCATCTTCTTCATCTATTTTCTTTCTTAAATTCGTGTTATATCATCTAAAATATATGGGACAACAAAATCTTTAGCCAATTATCAAGTGATTTTAAATTTAACACATCTTATGGCAGAGTAAAACGACGTTTTGAACAACTTTTAATAAATTATTTCAAGTGTTAGAATTTTTCACTTAAAGTGCATACTTCAATTTTTTTCCCAGTTTATTCTCTACAAGAAGTAATGAGCTCCAGTTTGTACCAATGTATTCGTAAATGTAATTTGACCCTATGTTTAAAATAAAACTAGTTTTTCAAAGTCTCGCGCTCCAAAATACATGACAAATTTTCTACTCATTTTATATATTACGAAATACTTCAAAAGTTTACTGTATTGACCAAAAAATTAATTCATACCAAATCCACAGCCACATATACTTGATATTCATATCGTAAATTTTATCAATAACTCTTTTTCAAATTAAATTAAGTAAATTCTTGACAGTTTCATCACAAGCTTTTAGTATCAAAGTATTAATGTATGAAAACAAGGATTTTACGAGTGATATAAATTACTTATTATGATTTACCAACCAAGGATGAAGGAAAAATTATTTCACTTTATCCCTTTATTCTTAATACGAATTTTACTTGCTACAAGACGCATCATACATCATTTTTAGCCAAAATTTTCATTCACCAAATATTTAATATGTAAGACGCTGTATGTTTAAATCATTCAATTAACAAAATTCAATGCTTTTAACTTGCACAAGTGTCAGACCTCGTCATATATAATACCGAATTCAAAATAATGAGACAACAAAACAAATGAAATAAACGGAACGAGAATACGGATGTCAAGGCTATAAATGTTAATAACGGCTTCGGATGGGTCTCGAAACCATAGACAATAAAATGAACACAAACGAACCAAACTTCAAGTTATCATGCTTGATCACAACGCTAGTCTATCCTTAAAACACATCTTTAAATTCGAGTAGGATGGTAAAAACGATTAAATGGTGACGCGCCTCAACCACGTTTTATAATATACACATATGATTTGCCGCTACGATGTACGCATCGTTGATTATACTTCATTTACTTCAGTTATGTTATAGTTACGCGAACCGAAAATATCAAACCCATAAGGAATAAGAGAAATAAAATAGCACGTTAGTAAATTATGTTTCAAAAGGAGACGTCCAAAAATGACACATTATGATGCGATAACGAAAATCAAGATCAATCTAGTCGATATACAATATGTTACGAAGCAATATTTATGTATCTAGAGTATCAAACGAGGTTCAAGCTCGGTTATTCAGAAAATAAATTAATTATCAAGATAGGTGATTGGCGGTGAAGCCTAATTCTAAACAAAACCGTATTTATAAAATGTATGATAATCACGCAAGGACCATTGCTTCACGCGCAATGCCTTTAAATACCATAGTATATACATACCTATATAATATTCACGCAACTGCTTGCAAAATTACGATGATGATTACTCGAAGTACTCAACAATATATCTCAATATATTTATCATTGTATTTACTTTCTAAATACTAGGGGATACATATCAGTTTTGAGGGATACATCTAAAAGATAAACTATTGCTAAAAAAATCTTACCGGGTCCATGCAGAGTAGTTGCGTGCTTAAAAATTTTTAGGACACACCAAAAGTTATAGTTTAGGTTTTTTAAAGACCTATTTCTCTATAACCTGTGGCTTTGATTACCAATCTGTAACACCCCTAAATTACCATGCAACAGAATACACCTTTGGACGTTACTTCATACCACATCACACACAATCATAGAAAACGACCTCAAAAGAGACGTTTAAAATAAACATAAAAGAATAATTACAACCATGTATAAAACATTTCCAAGCCAAATAAAGTTTCCATCAGAGTAGCGTTAGTTGTCCCCAAAGATCTTAACCAAACACAACAAGTTTTTACCGAGATATGACAATAAGTAGTTTGATAAAAAAAAGGACGAAAATCCCTAATTTTAGACCAATAAAGCACCAACTCCCTCCATGCATGCTTCGCTGCTATCAATCTCGATTACCTGAAATACATGCTTAAAATCGTCAACACAACGGTTGAGTGAATCTATGGGAACACAAGTATAAAAATCAATCATGATCATTCAATAGCATTGTTGTACATACAATCTATTATTCAGTCATTTCATATTTATAGAAAAGGCTAATTGATTGTATTTAATATCATGACATTGACCCGTTAACTTAATCAGTCGTGCCACATTTGCTGGCATGATCAAAATAAAACCACTGCCCCTCTTAAGGTATTCGTTGCCAGATTTATACCTTATATCTTATCACAATTTATCCGTCCGCAAAGGGTACTTAACGTACTAGCTCTCGTCTCGGATAGGGTCGTCAACCCCGTAGTACTATCAATTGTATAAACAGCTATTTCCAACCCACACAAGGGCAAGATAATAGTTACGGTTCATGAAATTAGGGCCTTTAGCAACAAGGTACTTAATACAATCCAAACAACCATTCATCACTTTTGTTCCATTTATTTTAAATAGCATGTATCCCCCTCGCGGGTAAAATCATTTAAAAGATAGTAAAGAGCGAGGCTACAGACTCACCTTGAGTTACGCGAGAAATCTAATAGTAGTGATCACCGAAGAGTAGATGCCCGGGAAAAAAGGTCAAAAGTCGCAACCTATCAAATAAGGCGCTCACTTTTCAACATACTCAAGTATTTAAAATATACGTAGTATAACCAATTTAACAATCTCAAAATAATAATACATACGTACGATCAAAAATACAAGGGAATCTACTAGACACTCTACCACATGTACTAGTTTTCTAAAACTAGCACCATCGATGTCGACCCATCATGAGATGCCAAATCCACACGGTTCTAATAACCGACACGGATCCTTAAAATCAGAATATAAACAGTAAAACTTAAGACTTATAACTTGTGGAAACTTTTAGACGCTAACAAGAAAGCCTCTTATTACAAACTACCACGTAAAACCAAGTACCTCCAAAAAAGCTCTCAGCCGGTACATACCAAATGTACCCACTGATTTCCCATACTTAGACAACTCAAAACTTTATGAAACCTTCTATAAAACTCATTTATAATATGAACAACATCCTCCTAAAATTTCATCAAAAGATTTTACTTATAAATCCGTCTGCTCAACACATCTTTGAACTTGAAAAACCGGACAGTTTTATACACTTGACTCATGAAGCCATTTGGGCATCCTTAACCAAAACCATTTACAAAATCCGACAATTGACATTAAAATAGACTCAAAATGCTAAGTTTAGGGCCTGAGATCAGCCTCTAACCATTTTTAGACCTCAACTTATACTCCCCGAGATTTGACCAAATATCGACAACAATTTCGTATTGTCTCGATACTCATCTCCCGGTACACGAAAATTCAAACTAACATAACTTCTTCCTCGTTTTGAGTTAGAATGTCTATCTTATACCAAATAGAAGCTTGGGAAAAACTCTACAACAATATCCGATCATATTAACCTTAGCTCAGACCTAAACCCACGAAAATTTACCTTAAAGTTTCTGGTCAAAAATACCCTTTTTAAAATCATATCAAAACACATTTTTGACCCATTTCAATCATTCCTATACTTCTAATAACACCTAATAATCATTTTCAATAAATCCAAATACCCTAAATCACTTGTATGTTCATCCTTCATTTTAACCCAAATAATAAAAATAAAAATCAAACCATCAGAATAATTAATTAAACAAGAATAACATAGTAAAAGAACCTTACCAACAATAATCAAGATCAAAGAACCATCAAAACCAAAAACCCATTTGGCCCGTGGGTTTTGAGGGTAAAAACACCAAGGAAAAATCTTTTCCAAGCTCCAATATTTTAAATCCATGTTCCTAAACACAATTAAACATAAATCCAATTACTTAATTAGATCAAAACACTGTTTTTTATCAAAATGTATCAAAAATTAAATCTCAAAAAAATGTTGTTGCATGTTTAATATTTTTGGTGAGATTTACTTACAAGGATGTTTTAAGGATGGGTCTTTGATTAGATTTCTCAAAAATCATATTTTGTGGTGGATTTGGGTGGTGGTTGTTTTGGTCGCGGGTAAAGAGAGAAAAACAAGCGAAGAGAAAATTTGATTGTGAGAAAATAAGGTGTGTGTGTGTTAACTTTTTCCTTTTATATGAAAGGGTAGGGTTGAGCATGGCAGACCCAAAACCGACCCGGGCCGGAAAACCGGACCGGACCGAACCGAACCGGACCGTACATTTTCGGTCCTGACTTAATACGTAATAAAACAAAAACTTCAAAAATCTCAACTATCGAAATGATCGATAATAAACATAAATATTTGAGCATCGAACGGCATCGCGATCACTTACGGTTCTCTCCAATTGTCAAAATATTAAATAAAGCCTCGAATCATCGGTTTCAACTTAAACCGTCAAATATAATAACAATTAAATTTCTCAAAAAATTAAAATTGATCATAAAATTAGGATTAAATAATGGCGTTAGTTTCGAGGTGTCACAACTTAGAATATTGATGTATCTTGTAACGAATCATTCCATTTGTTTAATGCCAGGAAAACAAGAAATGGAGATTAATAAGAAATCTTTTGATCTAAACGCTTTGCACAATTTTTCAGAGAATGGAGATCAAGAAGAGAGAGTTTTGCTTAGGATTCGTCTGATCAGTAAATGGATGCAGAAATTGTGCAACAATTGAGACTAGTTTATCCACTTTATATAGAACAATGCCTATGTGTATTATTTTAGGGGAGGAGCGTCCCAAATTAATGAAATATGCGTTATGATATGGTCCGAATTAAAAAAATTACCATAACTATTTGAACCGAAATTAAACACTTTACATATATATCTTAAACCGTTTTCAAAATTTGAATTGTTTTTGTTTTGATTTTTGATTTTTGATTTTTGATTTTTGATTTTTGATTTTTATAAAATCGATAATATTAAAAGAGTTATGACACATTTAATATTTTAGCTTAAACAACTTGTACAAACGAAGTTATATTAGACCACTAATTAAATTTTGCATACTTGTAAATTATTTTGTTTTATTATATAAAATAAATAAAACCTACCTTTTATAATTTATTTTGAATAATGAACAAGACTACACTAAATTACATTCAAATAACATCAATATTGGTTTCGTTTTCATTACTCGCATTTAATTGTGCGTTTAGTATATATTATGGGAATGGTGGAATGACTATGTTAATCAATTAATATGTTTGGTTAATAACTATGGGAATGAAGTTATGAATGGATACCCATATGTGAGACCCCCAGAATCTAACATGGAACAACTAGGCAACGAGGGGGTAACACGTCATGGTACAAGAAACATTGAATTACAGTTGACATAAAGCTGACGTAATAAAAAGATGTACATTACATCATAAAATATCAGAGTTTAAACATAGGTCCCAGAGTTTTATATGCGGAAAGATTTATTTATTTCATCATGATTTATAACACTTAGTTACCAATATACAGAAAAAATCTTCTGACAGAATTAGCTTAAACCAAACTTTAAATATACACAAAAATCTCCAAGCTGCGATAATATCCTGTGGACTCCCATCCAAGCAAAGCTAAGTAATTATACCTGAGATTAAACATGTAAAATCGTCAGCATAAAGGTGAGTGATATTCATAGGTTTAGCAGTAAAGGTGTGGAACACAAGCATTCATTTGTAAAACAAGTAGTATGGAGTATGGTTATATACGTCAACCATAGTCTGAAACCATTATTATTGTTGTTTAGTTCATGAACCGAAGCTTAACTTACGTAAGTATTCAGCCTAAATACTCAGGTATAAACAAATATTAGTGCGTCATGGTTAAACAACCGCAACATGGGACGGGGATAGTCAATCCCGATGGATCCACCCACAACATTCTCGCTTCGCGCAATACACACAGGACAATTAACGGTTCATGATCAGAGAGATGAAACTCAAGGCTAGACTAAAAAGCAATAATAATATCGAAAATCTGGAAAGCATACACGTTCTGGATAGCATACAAGTTCTGGATAACATACAAGTTCTGGATAGCATACAGTTTTTTAAATGGGTGTGTTACACCATGTATAATCTCACCCCGTGTTTAGAAACCATCTATATGTAAAAAGGGGCTATAAACACACCTTAGCCACGAGGTAAGCCAATCACGGTACTCAGCAACTGAGTAGAAACAATGGTAGTGAGACGATCACCGACGATATGGATGCCCGGGAAACACAAAAGTCGCAACCTATAAAATAAGGCGCGTGTTAAGACTCGAACTCAAGTATCGATATATACCAAATATAATATGACTCAAATGTTTTCAAAGTATTAGTATTTCAAAACCATTGACACGAACCAAATGAATCCATACTAACCCAATTATCCAACACTACCCGATTAAACACTTGTACACTTGGAATTGACCCGTCATAAGACGCCAAGTCAACGCAAGTCAAACTATCCCTATACCTTACTCGGACCAGTATCTAAGTCATTTATATAATGACTAAGCACTCGAATAAGTCACCATGTCCGATGTTGAATACTCAAACTCACACAACACAAGCATTGAACTATGTGTCCAAAATAAAATCAGCAAGTACACCCCGAATGTACACACCGATCTACTCTATCTAGACTTGTCCGTTTTAGATGAAACTTGGTGTCAATGTCACTTATAACCTGTATAAGACCTCACTAAAATTTGAGACAAAGTTCACACTTTAAAATCCATCAGCTCGACACTATACTCGACCCTAAAATTTGGGACAAAATTATATACTTGTTTTATAAAACCGTTTAGACCACTTTAAAAGTACTATTTTGACAATCCGCCTTTTAAACCCACTAATAGACTCATCATATTAGGTTTATAAACTTTGAAAACAAGTAGTAGATTTTATCTAACCACGCCTAAAGTCCCCGAGAGTCGACCCAAAATCAGCCACAATTTCGGATTGTGCCGATTTGTGTCTCTCGGTACACGAATACTAAAATTAGCATAACTTTTGACCCGTAAAGAGTTAGAAGCTCTATCTTATACCAAAACGAGCGTCTCGGAAAACTCTACAACAAAATCAAATAATATCAGCCTATCTCAAATCTTAAACCCACGAAAATTCTGTTCTAGACCTGCTGTCCCAAAATACACTTTTAAAAATCATAACAAATCAATTTTCCAACTAAAACTACTCATTTCCATACCTATAGAATCATTCTACTATCATACCCATCAACCAAACACTCCTAAAAATACTTGTATGATAAATTTAACAAAAACCCAAGATCAAAAATGCAACTTTTTCGGATCAAAAAGTGATGATCTTACCAAGATCATCACATGCATGATTATTTAAACACTTTCAAACCACAAAAATCATAAATTTATGAAAACTTGATGCATGTGTGAAATTTTGTATAGATGGGATCATCTTACAATTTTAGGAGGTGGTCTAAAATTAGTTTTAGCTAGATCAAAGTAAAAAATGGTGATCTAGGGGTGTTTGTGGGTTGAGGTTGATGGCAAGGAGGGGTAGGTTGTAAGAGAGTTGTAGTTTGATCTTTTTACATTTGTATGTATGTGTTTCTTGTGGAAGAAAGTAGTTTTTATATGGTGATAGTGGAGGGACCAATCTTGCCAATTTTGAAACTTCTGGACTTAAAAACAATTAATAATTTAAAGCGTAAAAAATGACTATTAGTAAATCTTGAAAATATTTACGGCGCTCGGGTTTCGTAAAAATACTTTTTATAACTTAAAATGCATCATAAATATGATAATATGGTTTCCCGACACGACTTAAAACGTAATTAAAACGAAATCCTCGAAAATATTAATTATTGAAACAATCGATAATATAATGTAAAATTTTGGGCATCCGTCGGTATCGCGATCACTGAGAATTTTCGTTGTACATTGATTTTGAATAAACTCGTTGTAAAACGTACGCGGGTGATTTTAAATCAAAAATCTTTGATTTAAATATATACGGAAAAATAAAATAATAAATTTTATAATTCCAAGTAGAGTATTATCAATGATCAGAAAATACTTGAAAAGTATTATTTATTAAAATTATCATGATCTCAGGATTTACATATAAAGTATTCAAGAAAACGTAATACGTTGTAAAATTCAAAAAGCACGAATAAAAGAATAAAATAGTTCTGGGAAAGTACGGGTTCTTACAGTCTTCCCCCCTAAAGGAACTCTGGTCCCTCAGAGTTCTCCTGAAAACAGTAGAAGGCGCAAACAAGGGGAGGTACAAAGTGTAGAACAATTTCATCGCTTCCCATGTAATTTATGTACCACGTCGAATCTTCACAATTTGAATTCACTACGCTTTAGTTTCTTAACTCCTTTTCGAATAAATTTTCAAACTCAGATTAGAATAATGACCTTTCAATACGGATGAATCTCAAAAAATAGCATGAACACAAAAATTGCTTAAACGGACAAAGTGCGCTAAATGAACCAAGATTGTTAATCAACAATGAGTCGCAAACCGTGCAACTGTAAACATGACAATCTTAAAACGTAAGAATCTATTTACAAGAGAAATAGACGGGAAAGAAAAAAATGAATTACATATGATCATTCAAAATACAGGCTGTCAAAATCAGTTGTCTAGTATTTTGGTATTACTTTAAAACTTAGTTTTAAATATTTTCTTGATTAACAGAAAATTTTACAAGGTATAGTGATTTAAAATCAAACTATCTATATTTAGTGAGTAAGTTGTTGATATATCTTTTTCTTGATCATGATTACAACGTAAAAAATAGAACAGTTCAAAATAGTTATTCTGATCTGCTTAAGAACTTTTGGATGACTGTATGAAATTATCGTTAAAAACTCAGGTTTATCGTTACCATTAGAGAAAATCATATTTTCCATGTTATTTAAAATCATTGCTAGAAATTATAAATTAATTTAAAATTTTCATTATATTGAAAGTAAAGTATGATTAAATCGATTACTTTAAAAGATACAACTTGACATATTCTGGTTCTCAAAAAGTGACAAGACAGCAACGAATATGAGACATATAAAGGTCAATAAATTGTTGCGAGCAATAACACAAGGGAATAAAGCGAGAGTCGTATCAATCTTTAATCTTTAAAAATTATAAGAAACAAAGGATTATAGCAAGTCATCACTTCTTGTGTGCATTTGGTGTCACCAACAACGACTTATTAAGTTCTCGGTGGTCGATACACGATCAAAAGCGAAAAGCCACACAACGAATTTTCGAATCAAAGAAAATTCTTAAGAAGTTACTTGAAAGTAATTCCAGTAAAATGAACAACATTAGCAATGAAAGGCAAAATCAACACATGATTCACACGAATGAATTTCAAGACGATAAAGTCTAATACACATCATGGCAAATACACGTAATCACTGTTCACGTCCAATCATAAATCATTAATCGTGTCCAGAGACGTTTCGAAGGTCTACCAAAATAGATAGAGAAGGTCAATCGATGTAGAAGCATAGCAACGTTGAAACTTTCGAGTTTGTATCAATGGTAAGAAATTAGACAAGCGGTAACGAGAATTGTATCACGGAGGAAGATGAGGTAACAGATAAAACAAAGATCGTTGGGTAAGAAAATGTGTGTTTGAGGCATGTACTTTGTTCAAGAAAAGATAGGGGTTCATATGTGTATGTCGTGAATTGTTGCTACTCGCATAAGATGTAAAAGTTTTCAAAACTTTATTTATCTAACTTTTTAAGGAACATAATTAAAAAGTTAATTCTTGGTTAAATATTTAAGGTGACTACTATTAGGCCTTGCATGGCTCATTCTAAATTAGGCATAGGTGATCAAGCCATGCATAATTTAGGACTAGCAATGCGATGCTCAGCTTCGTCAAATCAGTATTACATATCATATTATTTAAAATATGTGTATAATGTCATTTGTAAAAATAGGAATCAAAATAATTTTTGAAACTCTTCGCCACTAAGTTACTGGCTAGATATTTAATTCAACAATTTGTATTGTTACAAGGGTTCTTCATAAGACCCAAGTAGAATAAATTGTGAAAATACATTGTAAAATTAATATAAATTAATTCTATAAGAGAACCTTCAAGTATTTGGTAAAGTCCAAGTAGAACATTTTTGCAAAAATGATTTGCATACATACCAGTTTGAGCTTATATGGTAACTTATAAAACAGCGAGTGGGTTACATGAGGGTAATAAAGGGTAGCTCATCAGACAATGATGAAATGGTCACAAGGTGATAAAGTTTTAAGAGGTTTAGCAGGAATCATCAGGAGACACGTGTCAAGATGATAACGAACGATATGAAAGCATGATCTTCAAACCTCGGCCCAAATCAGTGGTACGATAGAAGCAGAGAAAGAAAAATAGAATGGAAAATAAGTCATAAATAAAAGAAAGGAATAAGGAATCCGTACGTGCTCACATTGTAATTTATTTGGCAAAAATACACTTTTAAGAAAGTAGAACATCAGTTTATCAAAACACTTGGTTCCTAAAAGTTCAAGATTTATGTATGACCGAGCTCAAGTTACTATTTGTAAACGTTTTCAAACGCAATCAATGTTTCATGGTTGTAAAATGTCATTAATTAAAATTTTACGAGCTCACGCGAACTTAAAATGTATCAAACCATCGTTTTAACTTCTATCAGTTTTGACCATGTTAGTCAACTTTGACTTTTGGGTTTGACTAGACCAAGTCTAATACAATTCTGTGTAAAACGATGTTTTGAACAACTTTCTAGTTTCACTCGAGACTTGAAACGGATCAAAAATGGTCGAACATGCCCTTGCATTAAATCTGTCAACAAAATGATATTTTAGAATTATTCAGAAAATAACTTCTTAGATTATACAATCTCAAATGAGCGTAACTTGCTCGATTTTAAAGTTTACTGGTAAAACATTATGTCCTAAACGAACATCTCATTAGGTAAGAAAAATTATGCCTAAAGTTATATAAAAATATTTTCTCGACACTGTTAAATTCCCTGTAAAGTTTCTGTACAAAGTATATTTTTCGACACAGCTTGAAATTAAATCTAAATTTCATAATAACTCAGAATTAATGTACACACAAGACTTGTGGATTCCATAAAGATGAAAGAGAATAAAATGTAAAATTAATCATGTAAAGAAAATGAAATATAGAAATGATTCAAGAATGCCAACGATAAACTAAGAAATCATAAATAGCGCATGACATCTCAGAAAGAATTAGAACATTAACGGGTTACACTCCTGGAGCGAGGAGGTTTAATGAAAAGGGAGGATACAAGTTTATAGAAGTACAATCGTGTTCCAACCAGTCGTCACATAAGAGAGGATAAATACAAGATAACGATGATACTTCCAACGTAAAAACGAACGTTGAAACTCAAAATCGACATATAGAATGGTCAATGAAATAAAATGTAATCCATGTACGATTGTCGTGTAAAAGGTGACATAAAGGTCAATCAAGATTATGAAAACCCATGATATTATTCAGCACTGATTCAACGAATGCTTCGAGATGTGTGACTCATACGATGTCCTTTAGTCTTTTCGGAGACACATTGAACTACACAATGGTCTTAGACTATTTTTAAGTCATCCAATCACAAATAGTCGGAAAACAAATTTGATATCTAAACTGATATCTTAAAGAGGTTTGATAATGAAATCAACACGCACGGTAGTAAAATAAAAATCAGAATATTCATTGAAAGCAACAGTTATTCAATCCCGAACAATGGTATCACGAGAGTGTGCACAACATGTAACAGTGAGTTGGGAAAAAAATAGACGGTTCAAACGAACGAGTATATGAGGTCAGTCGTATCACGCATAAACAAGATAACAATAGTATTCAGAAAAAAATGAGTATGAAAAGTCAGCAGCATACGCGCTCTGACTACAAGTATGTAACATTATAACGATATATAGTTATTGAAACAAAATCAATTCACAAGAACAAGAATTCAAGAAAGTACGGGCAGATGTAATCACAGTAATATCGAATGATAATTCATGAAGCACAAGGCTTTGAAAAGACATAGTAACTATCGTCATTAGGGTAATGTAATATTTCAACATGTAATCAAGAGATGAAATACTATAACGATAATTAAAAGTAAATAATAAGGATTAGAGAGTTACCCGCGCAGATATCGAACAACAATGGCAGATTCTGTGTTTGACACTTAAAACATGAAATATTTGAACTTTCGATTATATATTAAGCTTTGAAAACGAATCAGTTCCCTATAACCATCGCTCTGATACCAATCTACGAGACCCCCAGAATCTGACATAGAACAACTAGGCAACGATGGGGTAACACGTCATGGTACAAGAAACAATGAATTACAGTTGACACAAAGCTGACGTAATAAAAACATGTACATTACATCATAAAAGATCAGAGTTAAAACATAGGTCCCAGAGTTTTATGTGCGGAAAGATTTATTTATTTCATCATGATTTATAACGCTTAGTTACCAAAATACAGAAAAATCTTCTGACAGCTTTTAGCTTAAACCAAACTTTAAATATACATAGAAATCTCCAAGCTGCGATAATATCCTGCGGGCTCCCATTCAAGCAAAGCTAAGTAATTATACCTGAGATTAAACATGTAAAATCGCCAGCATAAAGTTGAGTGATATTCATAGGTTTGTAGTAAAGGTGTGGAACATAAGCATTCATTTGTAAAACAAGTAGTATGGAGTATGGTTATATACGTCAACCATAGTCCGAAACCATTATTATTGTTGTTTAGTTCATGAACCGAAGCTTAACTTACGTAAGTATTCATCCTAAATACTCAGGTATAAACAAATATTAGTGCGTCATGGTTAAACAACCGCAACATGGGATGTGGATAGTCAATCCCGATGGATCCACCCACAACATTCGCGCTTCGCGCAATGCACATAGGACAATTAACGGTTCATGATCGGAGAGATGAAACTCAAGGCTAGACTAAAAAGCGATAATAATATCGAAAATCTGGAACGCATACACGTTCTGGATAGCATACAAGTTCTGGATAGCATACAAGTTCCAGATAGCATACAGTTTTTTAAATGGTTGTGTTGCACCATGTATAATCTCACCCCGTGTTTAGAAACCATGTATAAGTAAAAAGGGGCTATGAACTCACCTTAGCCACGAGGTAGGCCAATCACGGTACTCAGCAACTGAGTAGAAACAATGGTAGTGAGACGATCACTGACGATATGGATGCCCGGGAAACACAAAAGCCGCAACCTATCAAAATAAGGTGTGTGTTAAGACTCGAACTCAAGTATCGATATATACTGTAAAACCCGCATGCTTTTACCATGAATAGTGCCCTTAAGATCGTACGTCCTAGATTAAAACGTACATCATTTAGTATTGATCACATTCATGTGCTAAGAATCAAGCAAGTGCATACGTGTATGACATGACAAGTATCGATTACGTACGAACTCATGATAAACAGTTAATAAATATATCACGTGAACATAATTAAATCATGATCACCAATTAAAATACGAACTAGAATATTTACGTAAATACATATAATATAATTACGAGCGTTAAAATTACGGTAACTACATGATAAAATAAACAGAAACGCTTCAGACACGAACACGTTTAACCACGAACGAACACGAAACATCGGGACACGAGAAAGGTACGGGTACCCCATGTGGGGCCCCCATACCCACGGCACATATAGAAGATGGGCTTAGCCCATGGACTTTCACAAGTAAAGGGGGGGTTATGGTAAAAACATGTTTTCATTTTTCACTTTCAAGAAATAAACACAAAAACCCTAAAAGAGTTTTTCTCCTCCTCCTTTTTCTCCTCTTTGTGCCGCCACCTTAACATCACCATAGGAGGGTGATTAGTTGATTTTGATCTCAAAAACCATTGTTATAATCAGTGTTTGTTCATCCTTTTTCCAAGCTACATAGTGGTATACCTTTCTAACCCTTCTTTTTAATTCTTTTTAATTCTTTTAATCTTTGATTATTTTCATGAACATGTTATTATTTTTTTTATTTAAACATGATAATTAATCATTGATCTAACATGTTTTGGTATTAATTAAAATCAAAGAATGATTTAAAAGGGGTGGTTGTTTTGGCCGCCTAGCAAACAAACCCGAGGGGGGTTTGGTTTGCTATTGCCGCCACCACCAAGACCATTTTTGGTCTTGGTTGGCTCATGTGGGACCCACGGCAGCAAGGAGGCACACGTGCCCCGAGTTTGGCTCGGGGTACGGTGTCGAATTCATGCCCGATTCATGGTTCGTTGGTTAAATCATGATCTATGTTACATGTTAATTTTTATGAATTATGAACTTAGGATATAATTAATTAATAACATGAAATATTAATTAAATCATGACTTAGGTTATTTTAATTATTAGTTTAACATGACATTAATTTAACCTAAGTATTTTATGTTATAAGTTATAATTAATTAATTATTAAAACATGCCTATATTTAATTAATTTAGACATGACTTAGGTTATATTATTAATAATAATAATACACATTTTAACCTAAGTAATTCATTTCATTTTAATTAAAACATGTTATACTTTAATTAAAATGCTTAACCTATAGTTTAATTAAAATACATGAAATAATAATTAAACTATATACTATATCATATGACTTAAGAAACAAGCTTATAAACACTTAGACTTATATGTTAGCTTATGTAACCAGCTTAATTCTAAATATGGAAACTTCTATTTATAGAAACTTAATTAAATAAGGCAACTAATCTATTAATGGAAACCTTCTATATATGGAAATCTATCTATTTCAGGCAGCTAATCTAATCATGGAAACCTTCTATATATGGAAACTTATTTAATTAAGGCAGCTGATCTATTTTTGGAAACTTTCTGTTTTTAGAAACTAATCTATTTTAAGCAGTAAATTCTATTTTAGGAAACTTTCTATTTTTGGAAACTTTCTATTTTTGAAAACTTTCTATTTTTGGAAACTTTCTATTTTTGGAAACTTTCTATTTTTGGAAACTTTCTATTTTTGGAAACTTTCTATTTTTGGAAACTTTCTATTTTTGGAAACCTGCTATTTTTGGAAAGTTACTTATTATTACACAGTAAGTATAATAATACATGAAATATCAGTAATACTTAAACGGATTAATCAGAATACAAGATAAACACAGTTTAAGGCTTTAAACAGTGAACCATGACCTAAAACATACCAAGTCAGCTAAAATGAGACACAAAACCTAGTACGTAATCAGTGAATCGATACTTATACACGTGTGTATTCATGTAGCGTTAGTGATCCAGAAGTAGGAGTCTTTCTTCCGTTCATTCACTGGACTTGAGGTACGGATTCCCGTCCTTTCAGTATGGACATTCTTTCCTTATTAGGATTTCCCCGTATGCAGCCAACTGTTTTCCCCAGCATTTGTTTTATTGTTTTGAACTGCTTATGTTTAATTAGCATAATCTATAGCCATATACAAGCATGACCAGTTTCACCTAGTTATGGAGGTACCATAACCATAGCATTGGAGGCACCGATGTTATGACTTCCCCACGGCGGAGTGATTGCTCGTGGCGTCCCTTTTCAGTTTTGGCCATATTATTATATCAGGTGGGGCGTATGGGTGCATCCTAGTTACATGTTTTTATTCAGTTTATCATGGTGAATGTGGTGTGTGCCTTGCACCCTTCACAAGGAGTTGATCCCTCCTACCCAAACCAGTATATTGATTAGAGGCATCCCCTCTAATCAGCATGATGAGGTCACCCCTCCAAGTATTCATGCACGTGACCTTTTCATGACCTATATGGGCTATGGTATATATATGTTAAAACAGTTTTCACAAGATAAACATAAGGCCTTTCAAACTATAAAACCAGTTTTCTTGATACTTAACCAGTTTACTCAGTACTTAGTCTTCCGCTGTTATATGTTACATGCTTATCCTATTTCATGCTATATTTGTACATCCGTGCACTGAGCGTCTTGCTCAGCCGTTTTCCTTTTCATGTTCCCAAAACGGCGGGTACTCAGGGACGCTCGTAGATCTCAAACGTAGGTGCATATGGACTGGAAGCTTTACTGTCTTTCTTTACTTTATGCATTTCCTTTACTTTGATACAGTTGCTATGGACATTGTTTCGTCCTTTCCTTTTACAGTATTTATGTTTGTGTGTGATGAGCTTTACTTTGGGGTACCGATGTTTGATTCCGGTATTTCCCTTTTATGGTTGAATAATGCTTAGACATTTATCCTTGTATGCTTTGATGACACGCCATGATTATGCGTAATATTCCATTTCCAAAATGGGGTGTTACATATACCAAATATAATATGACTCAAACTTTATCAAAGTATTATTATTTCAAAACCAGTGACACAAACCAAATGAATCCATACTAACCCAATTATCCAACACTACCCGATTAAACACTTGTACACTTGGAATTGACCCGTCATAAGACGTCAAGTCAGCGCAAGTCAAACTATCCCTATACCTTACTCGGACCAGTAGCTAAGTCATTTATATAATGACTAAGCACTCGAATAAGTCACAATGTCCGATGGTGAATACTCAAACTCATGCAACACAAGCATTGAACTATGTGTCCAAAATAAAATCAGCAAGTACACCCCGAATGTACACACCGATCTACTATATCTATACTTGTCCGTTTTAGATGAAACTTGGTGTCAAGGTCACTTATAAACTGTATAAGACCTCGCCAAAATTTGAGCCAAAGTTCACACTTTAAAATCCATCAGCTCGACACTATACTCGACCCTAAAATTTGGGACAGAATTGTATACTTGTTTTATAAAACCGTTTATACCACTTTAAAAGTACTATTTTGACAATCCGCCTTTTAAACCCACTAATAGACTCATCATATTAGGTTTATAAACTTTGAAAACCAGTAGTAGAATTTATCTAACCAAGCCTAAAGTCCCCGAGAGTCAACCCAAAATCAGCCACAATTTCGGATTGTGTCGATTTGCGTCTCTCGGGTACACGAATACTAAAATTAGCATAACTTTTGACTCGTAAAGAGTTAGAAGCTCTATCTTATACCAAAACTAGCGTCTCGGAAAATACTACAACAAAATCAAATAATCTCAGCCTATCTCAAATCTTAAACCCACGAAAATTCTGTTCTAGACCTGCTGTCCCAAAATACACTTTTAAAAATCATAACAAATCAGTTTTCCAACCAAAACTACTCATTCCCATACCTATAGAATCATTCTACTATCATACCCATCAACCAAACACTCCTAAAAACACTTGTATGATAAATTTAACAAAAACCCAAGATCAAAAATGCAACTTTTTCGGATCAAAAAGTGATGATCTTACCAAGATCATCACATGCATGATGATTTAAACACTTTCAAACCACAAAATCATAAATTTATGAAAACTTGATGCATGTGTGAAATTTTTGTATAGATGGGATCATCTTACAATTTTAGGAGGTGGTCTAAAATTAGTTTTAGCTAGATCAAAGTAAAAAATGGTGATCTAGGGGTGTTTGTGGGTTGAGGTTGACGACAAGGAGGGGTAGGGTGGGAGAGAGTTGTAGTTTGATCTTTTTACATTTGTATGTATGTGTTTCTAGTGGAAGAAAGTTGTTTTTATATGGTGATAATAGAGGGACCAATCTTGCCAATTTTGAAACTTGCGGACTTAAAAACAATTAATAATTTAAAGGGTAGGAAATGACTATTAGTAAACCTTGAAAATATTTACGGGGCTCGGGTTTCGTAAAAAAACTTTTCAAAAGTTAAAATGTATCATAAATATGATAATATGGTTTCCCGACACGACTTAATACGTAATTAAAACGAAATCGTCAAAAATATTAATTATAGAAACAATTGATAATATAATGTAAAATTTGGGGCATTCGTCGGTATCACGATCACTAGGAATTTTCGTTGTATATTGATTTTGAATAAACTCGTTGTAGAACGTACGTGGGTGATTTTAAATCAAAAACTTTGATTTAAATAAATATGGAAAATAAAATAATAAATTTTGTAATTACAAGTAAAGTATTATAAATAATCAGAAAATACTGAAAAGTATAATTTATTAAAGTTATCATGATCTCAGGATTTACATATAAAGTATTCAAGAAAACGTAATACGTTGGAAAATTCAAAAAGCACGAATAAAAGAATAAAATAGTGCTGGAAAAGTACGGGTTCCTACACCATAAATCCATAGTTTTGCGTAAATGTAACTTTCATATTTCATTCCCATGGGTCCCGTGTATTTTACTTTTCCACCACATATTTATTAAAATTCAAATTTCTCCACCACATATATATTAAATTTTAAAATTTTATTAATTTATTTCATACCCAACTTATAAAAACCAAACAACAATATCAATAATAATATATTCATTACCATTTCACCCTTATAACATTTCGTTACCGATAATGATTCTTCTTAGCATACCAAACGCACCCTGAGTAAAAAAATGTTAAAAACTACTCTCCCTATCCTAAAATTATTATCCACTAACAAAGTCCATTTGTTACACATTTCTCTCTCATACTTTTTATCATAATGATATTTTTACTTTTAACTAATTAGTTAAATCTTTTTATAATTTTTTTTTAACGGCGAGTTAGTAATTAGTGATTCGAGCTTACAGTGACATCCAATTGGGTAGTAGGCAAGCATCGAACCTTATCCTTAGGGGATAAACCCCACTCCTGCTTCTTAATTCGGGCCCCTGAAGGTTCTTGGTGAGACCCGAACTCGAGACCTCTCAAAGAATACCTCCCTAAAGTTACCTTTGGTGGCCAACTGAACTAGCTCAGCTAGTTCTAATTTGTAATAACAATTTCAAGCAAGAATAATACAAAAAACTTTATAAAATTTTCTTATTTATTTTTAGCAGTGGATAAAGAATAACCTAAAATTAAAAAAAAAATTATAATTTTGAAGCGAAAAGAATAGTACTTAAGTCATACACAGTCAAGAGATAGATAGGTGCAGAAAGTAAAAACACACTTTAAACTTAAAGTGAGTTTGGTACAGAGATATCAAACAAGAGAAATGGAAATGTGTAGACTTCCTTTGTTTGGTATGCCTAGGAAAACAAAAAGCGGAGAATTAAATCTCCATCTAAATTCTCGCTAATGTATTTTGCAGTCTTGTTATTTCCACTTTACTTTGGATGGAAATGGTTTTTTTTATGTTTTGTTCAAAATAGATAAAAGTTAATACATGTAATATTAAATATGGACATAAAAGAATATATGAGGGTGTGCTTGGTTAAGGGTATTAGAGGGTAAATAATGTGAATGAGAATGATTAATACTGTTTGGTTAATGAAAATATAATTAATCATTACTCACTAATGGGTAATGAATCATTCCCTTGGGGGTAATGGATTCATGGTAATAGAATAACGTATATATATGTGTGTTTCTACCTACCACCACCATCATCACTGACCACCACCATCACTAACCACCACCATTGTCGCTACCACCACCCTCCCAACGTCACCACCACTCTCCGACACCACCACTCTCCGAAGCCACCACCATCGTTGACCACCATCATTGTCGCTAGCACCATCCTCCCTATGCAACCACGAATTTCGACACCGCCACTCTCCGCCACCACCACTCTCTGCCACGACCACCACGACCACTGCCACCGGCCGCTATCACCTCACCATGGTAACGCGTCGCACAATCACCACCCCTATCATCGACCACAACCGCGACCAACATCACCGTAGATTCAAGTATGTATTTGTTCACCAGTGACCACCACCTCTACCGATGTCGCCATCACACTATATCACCATCATTAACAGCTAATGATGGTGTCGCCGCTACCACCACCACACCACCACCTTTATCGATGCCGCCACCACACTCTATCACCATCATTAACGTCTGCGGATGGCGTCACCGCTACCACCACCACCTCTACCGATTCCGCCACCACGCTCTATCATTATCATTAACGACTACCGATGGCGTCATCGCCACCATCACCACACCGCTGATCATCACCACTACCACAACCTCCACATCCCCTCGCCATCCATACCAACTACCACAACCGCTTATTGCAACCACCACCAACCGCCAATAACCACCCAAAAACCACATAACCACACCATTACCACCACCTCCATCTCCGGTCACCACCTCATCGACTACCACAAGTACGCAATCGTCAGTAATGGTCGTCATATTCAACCACCACTAAACGCCACTAATTTATTAATTGTTTCATTTACCAACATCGTCATCATCACGACCAATGACTATCACCCTCACAGATTTTGCCATCATCTCCAAATCACCACCATGACTTATATTAACCAAACACCAATAATGGTAATGATAATACTAATGAATGTTTATTTCATTCCTTTGTATTACCCATGGTCATTCCCCTCAGTTTAACCAAGCGCCCATGAATTTTTTTTATTTATAAAACTAATTATTTTCAATAATAAACGTCTTTAAACATCAATTTACCTATTGTTTTAGAACGTATGTTCTTGTCTTTTCTAAATGATTTATGTTATTTTTATTCGATAATTTATCAAACTTTTTTTGTGTTCGTCATTTAAAAACAATTATTAAAAAATTGAACACACATGTCAAAAACGAATTTTGAACATTTCTTTGGCCAAGTCTCTGTGGTTACTAAACGATATAATTAATCATATTTCTCTACTGATTTCTATTCTCTGAAATTCTATTCTCTACTGTATTTCATTTCTCTGAATTTTTCTCTACTGCATTTGATTTATAGACATGTTTTTTAAAGGTCAGTCTTATTGGTTTGTTTATAGAAATAGCTTAACTAATTGCTAGCAAACTTGGTGGGCGGGTGAACACCAGTCTCAGATGTATCCTCATTTACTTTCATAAATAGCTTAAAAAAACGTCTATTTACCCATTGTTAATTTCAACAAGCACTATGCAGGCTATGTACCGTAAATCTTCGAAGGATACTAATCATGATATGTACAAACCGAATAACATGATTCCTGCTATTGACTCGCTTCCAACAATACCATTCAGTTTAATCCTTCCCGAGAAAAGAACAAATTCACTCTCCGAGATCCAAAAGGATGACAATCTTAAAAGTTCTTGTGCAGTACTCAAACCTGGAATGGTTCACTTGAAGAATTACATTAGCATCAATGACCAGGTAAATGGATTGTGGTCTTTACCAGGCGCAACATTATATTATGTTCTTAAGCCTTCTGTATCTCTAAAGAATGTTTTTATATCTTATGTTTCCCAAACAATTCAAGTCCTTTTTTTTTTTTTTGGCAATTCTCCCATCAACTTAACCAAACAGAGTTATACTAACTACTACATTTTCGCTTTCACCTGTTAAAACCTAAAAAAATCAGCAACACAGATTTCCAATAATAAACAAACTTTGGTTGTCCCCCAAAAAGTTCTCTCGGATCTGCAAAACATAGCTAAAGTACAATCGTAGACCTTTAATATATTGAGTTTTGATGCAAAGTCACAAGAAAAATGCCAACTTTAACAAGTTTGTTCTCATCTATATTGCAATTATTAGAATGCACGTTCATCTATCACTTTACATGTTGGATAATAAAAATCAAATTAAATCCTCTTAGGTTGAAATAGTTAAAATATGTCAAGAATTTGGAATTGGTCCCGGGGGATTTTATCAACCTGGTTTTAACAGTGGAGCTAAACTTAATCTACATATGATGTGCTTTGGTCGAAATTGGGACCCTCAAACAAAGTATGCTGCACGTTACAGATGTGATGGTTCTCAAGCACCACCGATTCCCGATAAACTAGTTTCATTAGCTCAAACATCAATTATGGATTCTCAAGCACGTGATGATAAAATTTCTCTAATGCACCCCGACATCTGTATAGTCAATTTCTATACAACGACTGGTCGACTTGGTATGCATCAGGTTAGTTTTGTTCTACTTACTTACTTTTGTATATACACAAGCTTAGTAGGTAGTCATCGTTTAAAACTATCAAGGAAATGTGTTATCATGATATATATTATGTCGAGATGTTGATAGAGGCAGTCTTTTCTTTATTTATAACTATATAACTCGTGCTGAAATAGTCGGACTATTCTTATGCATATGAATACTCTATGAATAACTCTCAACCAATTTTTAGCTCAATAGGTAGACCTCTAGTTAACAAAAGTCTTCTATTGTTATGCATATGAGTAAACATGCCACATTTTGTAACGCAGGATCGCGATGAGAGCTCAAATAGTTTGAGAAAAGGATTGCCCGTTGTTTCCATCTCCGTTGGTAACTCTGCACGATTCTTGTATGGTCATAGTAGAGATGTGAGAAGGGAAACGAGGTTTTGTTAGAATCAGGAGACGTAGTGATATTTGGGGGAAAGTGTAGAAATGTTTATCATGGGGTGAAGACGATCATCCCAAATTCAGCTCCTCTACCATTGCTACAACAAAGCAATCTTAGACCTGGCCGTCTTAACCTTACATTTAGGCAATTTTAAGCCAAAAATCATAATCCTGTTTTGTTAGAAGACTCTGCGTGTTGGGTTTGTGAACGTATATAATTAGACATGGAGTTATGAGCAGTTTGTTTCTTACAGCTTTCCTTAACTTTGATATTGAATATGTTCTTTCTTTAATTCTGACTGCTTCAGTTGGTCAACCTGTGTTTGCTGCTTTGAATTTTTTTTCTTTTTCTTTTTTGTGTGTTTTTGCATGTTGGTTCAAGAATGATAACCAATCCAAGCTCAGTGAGGTCATTTACAGACTGTGACCTTTGACATCTCAGGACTTACTACTATTCCACAGCTACCAAGTTAACATCGTCACCAGATCGACATCCCGTTCATTATAGAGTTTATGAGGCTGCACTAGAGTATAAAGACTACTTGCGATCATAACTAAAGGAGGAGCGTAAAGCTCAATCTGAACTGTGAATTTGAACAAAGCCCCTCTGTGGATTTTTGTATGGCAGCCCATTTTTTATTTCTGAAGTAGTTTAAAAGATGAAATTTTATGTTTGGCGTGATAACTATGTAATGTAATCTGTTGCATATTTATATTTAATTACTCCATACTATTAAAAGTAAGAATGCTACTGTTCTGCCATTTATCTTAACAAATAAAGGTGTTACACCTTATTTCGGGTTTAGCTACCTGTAGTTATGTATTTCTTAATGTAACGTTCATCTGAAGATTGCATAACTCTGCAACTGTTAACAGATTATCTAGCAATTGGTAAACAGGATTTGCATAATTAAGAGTAAAACATAAACATAAATGAGTATGTTTTAAACAGGCAGGAATATGATTTGAAGTCATAGTAATCAGTTTATAGTGTTTGGTAACCTACTTTCTGTAAGTATTTATAACCATTCGAGGATTTATCTTTTTATCAGTATTTGATCATACAGGTTAAGTTATAATGAGTTGCTAAACTATGGACACTTCAGTAAGTCACAGTCACGTTCAAAACACACATCCAAGCATTCTTAATTCAAAATCTAAATTACGGAACAAGGGAATGAGTTTGATAAAAGAAACCGTTGAATCCAAAAGTATGTCAAACTAAGAATCCTCAAGTATGCTGTATGAGATTGTTGGTTTTGTGAAGTATCTGAAGGCACCAGCCCTCGGAGTTTGTTTCCTGCACACCAAATTAATTCACCCATTTTCATCACTTGATTACCAAGTTGTTTTCTGATAAAACTTGTCTATCTGGTATAGGAAAGGTAAACCCGCCATCATAAAAATGTTTTCATGCTTTGGAGGCTCGGGTTTGGGCCTGTAGATTTAAAGCTGCAATATAACTCAAGCTAAACAGTGGGTAAAGGGAATATCAAGTAAAGGGTGCTTTTATTCATAGATAACATGGCTCTATTTATAGCCTTACATGGACATAAACGTGTAGAACTAGTCTTGCTGCAAACAAGAACATAACCTACTGACCCACTCACCTCATGTACTCCATGAAATTCGGTCAAACTACTATACCAATTCAAACATAAACCAATAAGTAAAACATAAACATAAAACCACAATATATGCAGCAACTACTAAAGTTGCAGCCCTGCCAAGCATACGTGATCCCGACACATAACCGATTAAAGCCAACAGGGCCGTCAGTTAAAATTATGAATTCACCACCTAGTAGTATAGCCGTGAAACAGGATTGCGGGTTAGGACTAGGAGACACCAGACTTTGCTAACGATATGTGTTTGCTTATAGGAAGTTTCCAATCGATAATATACAGCACAAAACACAGATGAAGTGGGTAAGGTCCATACAGAAATTTAGATGAAGTGGGTAAGGTCCATACAGAAATTTACCAATAGTTTGACTTTCTTTGCCTTTGAAAAAATCAACCAAATAGAGTCATGGAGCATTTACTTGACTAATATTCAGATTCCATTATATACAAAAGTCATTGCAATTATTCAATTAATGGTCTTTAGATCAAGTAATGACTACGTTTACGCTATACATCATCTCATATACGAAAACAGTGGAAGCAAGAACTCATCCCAACACCAAAACAATGAACAAGTACTAGAAAAACATACAAATGATGACTATTTTTTATTTTTGGACCTCTGTGAGTTGAGAGCAAATTTGTATATCCTTTTGGACTTCAATTTCTTAAGAACAAATTTGTGGATGACACACTTTCCAACCCGAAAGCCTTTGTTTGGTGTGTGACCAGCACCACACTTAGGGCGGTATCCAGGATAGTGCTTGGGGTTGAACTTCGTCTGACCAAGATATTTGAGACCAAAACTTTCAGCAATCTTTACAATTCCCCAATTGCTAAATGGTGGAGTTGCTTTGTGAGTGATGTGAATCTGTCCATTATCATATAGCATCTTCACAGCATGTTTGAGAAAAGGCGAGATTACCAAATCCTGGTGCCTCCTGAAAAAGCAAACAAACGGTAAATGTCAAAATCAGTAAACAGTCGTCAAAATTGATGATTTAAAAACAGGAAAAAAAAGGAAATGTGACTTACTTGATCATCTGTGGTTCTGTTTCACTCAATCCCTTTACGAATCCAGAGTGGGGGAAGTTGTTTAGGATGCGGTGAAATTTTTTCCCAGCCAGGCGCTTATCTGTGCTTAAATTCTGAACTGCCACATTATGAATCACATTGACTGATAAACTCTTTAGTTTTTCCAGATTACCTTCTGCTTCTGGGTAGATTTTCAAGAGATCATCTGGTCAAACAAAATTTTCCAGACTATTAGACCAAAACTAATGCAATTTACACTAACCAAACAATAACAAATTTTATAATACTTCTATAAAAAAAATCCCTAGTAACACATACTAATTGTTTCCTTTAATAAGCAAACAACTAATTACAAGTGGTTAACATGTAAAATTCCCCCTTAACAGACTAACTAACAAGTTTTATTTAGAAGACACATACTACAGCACCTACACACAACTTATGCACAGACAGATTTCATGATCTGGTATCGAAGCAAAGTTGAACAAATTCACATCTACAACGTCGTAACTAACAAATCAACAAGGGATAAAAATGTACAAATTGTAACTAACAACTCTTAGTCTAATCAATATCATAATGCAGAAACGTGATCTATAAAACTCATATCATGCTGAAACAAATTCCATGATCTGTCTCTCTGGTTTCGATTTTAATCAAAACTAATTAGCGGATTCCTCTGGACTCATAAATGAACTTAATCTGGCTAATATTACGCGTACAGCTAGGAATAGCAAACTAAGTACAAGTGATTAACATGTAAAGTTCCCCTTTAACAAACTAACTAACAACTTTAATTTACAAAACTCATACCACAGCGCCTACAAACAGCTTATGTACAAATCAGTTTCATAATCAGTGTTGATTCAGCATCGAAGAAAAGTCGATCAAAGTCAAATCTACAACTAACAAACAACTGGATCGTGTACATCTAATTAGCATGCACACTTATTAACTAACAAATCAACACTTAGTGATCATTAACATGCATGTTCAAATTCACTAACTACTACGCGTGCAACTAACAGTTAGAGACGTCGAATCAGTTCGATTCTAACCTAAGCTAATTAGCAGATTCGCTTGGACTCAGAAATGAAGCTATTAGGCGTGGAAATTAAAAACCTACTAACAAACCAATTAATTAGCTTATAGCACGTACACACGATCGAGTCATGTTTTCTAACTAACTAACCAACAAGCTACGATATCAGAGTACGCACATACATGAGTTGATCCGTGTAAAGTCCATCCGCGTAGATGCGATATTGATTCATTCCGAATCATGAGTTGATCGTATTACGGAGTATTACACATATAAACACGAGTAAATTACTACATTACACGCATATTTAACGTACCAATTGATTTAATAACATGATCCGCATCGATTCGCAACATCGATGCGAAGTCAATGCGATACCAATTATTAAAATTGAGCGTTTAATTATTACACATATAAACACACATACCTACACATTTTATTCATGTAATCATGTTTTGTGTTCAATTTTGATCCGAATCAAAACGAATTTGCTCCAAATCGGAATTGAAATATAAACACAAATAATTTATAAAGTGATGTAATAACGATAAAGATTGAAGTTACCATAGCTATCGTATGTGGTTGCGGTAAGATCACGACCGTCAACGAATCTAGTAGCTATGCTCGCAGCATATCCTAAATCTCCATCACTAACAGTTAGAGTTCTGAGTTTTGAAGGTGCGTAACGACGTGCAATGTGCGTAAATTTCTTCGACATTGTTTGTGATTTTTGTGTGTGTGTGTGTGATCTGCGTGTGTGTAGAGTTTGAAATTTATATTGGGAGGGAAAATGGGAGTTAAGGCAGTTGTAACAGAATTTGTTAGAATGTTTTGTTTTCGGTACTTACACTTTATACTCGAAGCAGCTTTAGCCCCCATTTTGAAACAGACAAAACTGCATTTTATGCCACGTAGGAGAGTCCGTCTGTCGGTTAATCTCAACTAAAGCCTTTTATGTTGAATTTTTTACGAAGCGTTTGTGTTTGGAAATTCTTATTGAAAATATATAAAATATATAATGAGATAATCATCATTTTAAAAACGTTATTTTAAAAAGTGGTGTTTAGATTTAATTATCATGTTTAAAATCGCAATAATCAGATAATCAGTTTTTTGAATGTCTGACAAATTTGATTATTTGATAAATAAAATGAATAAAATAAACTTAGAGTCCGGTTATTTTGCATACCTTGTATCCTTTGGATACAAGGGGACTGATCTAAGCCGTTCATCTTATCCAACAGCTCAGATTAAAAACAAAAAAAAAGCGGAGGGGTAGTTTCGTCATTTTACCCCTCCCACCCCTCCCACTTTCACATCCCAGATCTGGATCGATATTTTCTTTTTTCTTCTTCTCTCTAAAACACACACAAAAACATATACATGTACACATATTCAGGTCTTAATCTATCATCGCAAACATCAAATTCATCGATCATCACCATCGTAAATCAATCATATCGTTCATAAATAAGGTAAAGTTCATTCGATCTGTTTTGATTCATCTTTTTTTAGCTTATTCGATGTGAATAAGCTTATAATTCATCTTATTTTTTATAGCTTATTTGATAAGTTACGTGAATTTGACATGTCGAATGATAAGGTAACTTGATGCTTAATGTGAATAAGCTTATAGATTATCATCAGCTTTATTATGATGAATTATAAGCTAACTTATTAGCTTATTTTCATGAATGATAAGGTTTTATGGCTTAATCTCGTTGAACATATTTGTGTAACCTGTTTGTGAAGTATCATATATGATATACTATATCATATATGATATAAGCTAAAATATCATATATGATGAAATATATCATATATGATTATGTTGTTGAAAATTGAATTAACTTTTTTTTATGGATTAATCTGGTTGAACATATTTAGTATGACTTGCTAATGAAGTATCATATATGATATGCTATATCATATATGATATAAGCTAAATATCATATATGATCAAATATATCATATATCATTATGTGCTTGAAAATTGAATTAAACCTTCTTTTTTGTGTAGAGAAGGCTGTTTACAAGGCGTTTTGAACTTACAAGCATCCAAAAGGCCAAGAATCTTAATGAAGAAGCTCATGAATTTTTCTTTTACGTTTATTGTTTGTTTTTTCCTTGTAATCTCCTAATGGAGTTTTGAAGTATATGAACGATTTTGTAATCAATTGGTATCTCGTACAACATCTTGTTAATATGATTTAACTTTCTTGGTATTATGTCATGATGGTTTTGATAAATTAAGTCATACGGAGTATATGATAATGCACTATCATATATGATACTCAAGAAAAACTTGGAGATATTAAACAAAGAATCTGATGAATTCATGATTACAACAAAGAATATGCACAATTAATAATTAAACACTTGTTCATGACATTAATAAATGTACTTTTGAATAGAATCATATATGATAATTCAAACAGAACGTAACCTAATGTAAATTCATATATGTTATACCTCTGATATCATATATGATAACCATTTATACAAAATATATTTGCCTATTAAATTCATGATTAACACCAAAAATATTCTTATTATTTAAACTACTTTTCTTCTTCTTTAAGCAATTCTTCTTCAAACTCGTGCACGTCCGATTGTTATGATAAGTACCCTATCAACTTTGCTCTAACCATTGCAACATCTCTCTCTCTTCTCGTTGTTTTGTTCGCAAGATCTGCATTTGTATAAAACAGAAAAAGAGTTTTGGGGTCAAGCTATATACAATACAATATAAGTGTAAAAGTCATGTACAATATCATAGAATGCACATTTGAAGAGCTTAATGATATTCAATGTAAATTAATCATAAAATCTAGTTTTTTCTTCTAGTTTGTTAGATACATCATATATGATACCTCATGTATCATATATGATATACCGATCATACATCATATATCATATATTTATCATATATGATAATATGAGGTAACATATATGATACACCAACCTTAATCTAGCAAACATCAGCAAAATAAAACTCCTACTAATACAGCTTATTCACAAAAACATAAGCTTATTCATAACTCTCTTATTCAAATAATCCGATAAGTCTTTAAAGAAAGCTAATAAGCTAGCTTATAATTCAACACAATAAATCAAAATTATCTAATTTACAAGTTTATTTATAACTCTCATCTAATTAAAAATCTAATTAATAACAAATAAGCTTATTTACATAAATCACTTAAGAAATTAGCTTATAAGTAAGAACAATCAATCTTAATAATTGGTTCAAAATAAGCCAATTAAAATCTTATAATTAAAATGATAAAGAACTAATAAGCTTATTCAAAATCAAATAACTTAAAAATAAGAAGAGATTTTATACAAACATGATGATGAATTCGTATGTGATCATGAATTTGTGTTGATTAATTGATCGAATTACGCGATTCATGATTGATTCATGATGATGTTCGTACGGGATTTATGATTATATGCTTAGATCTATCTATTATAGAGAGAGAAACTAGATCGGGGGAAGAGAGAGAAACAAAAAGACGGTCTGTGTGTTTATGAGGAAAAAAAAAGAAAATGGCTTATATAGTGAGCGGGTGAAATGACGAAAATACCCCTTCAGTGTAAATTGTAGATCTAATCTCAGCCCTCGGATGAGATAGAGATGAATGGTGGGATGAGTCCCTTTGTATTCTAGAAAACTTTGGTATCTAAAAGAACTTAATTCATAAGCTTATTTTAACTTTTGTCTATTTGAAAATGATATAAGTAGCTCCTCACTTTCTTTTTAAAAACTCTATTTTTGAAACATCTAAACGCAAATAATCATTTTTCTCTATTTATTATTCAAACACTCATTTTAGCTTATTTCTATTTTCAAAATGAAATAAGTAGATAATTTAGTTGCAAACGCAATCCCAAACACCCACTTAATAGATGATTTAATTTATATGACGTTTGTTATATCACTTCTTGAGTACAAAGCGAAAAGAAGAGAGATGGAAAGGGAAAAAAGGAAAGAAGTAAAAAGGAGAGAAATATAAATTGATTTTTTATTTTATATTTCTGGATTGGAAAGAAAATAGGAGAAAGTAAGCAAAAAAAAGCTTTACAAATCAAATTCATTCAATTTCACTCCAATTTGGGAAAAAGATTTGGAGAGTAAATTTTGTGTAATTTACTTACTTTTCACTTCTCTCTTTAAAAATTTCAGAAACATAAAAAAATTTTATTTTCATCCTAATCATTTCCCTTTCACTCTAAAATATAAATTCGAGAACAGAGTGGTAATACTTTAAATCACTTGATTTGGGTAAATGAAAAACAAACAACATTTCAAGTAACTAAAAAAAATTAAAATTTACAAGTTAGATCAATTAAATTTTATAAAACACCATTTTATTTAACCAACAAAACACTACATTTTATTACCAAAATAGCAAACTATCAGGTAGAGATTAGAGTGACTTTCCAACATGATTTACATCTCCACTCGGATAACAAAACCACATACGAATATACGAAATTTTTTTGACATTTTTCACATTTTTTTATACGTTTCATATAAATGTATAAAATATTTTGAACTTATTAACATATATGAATGTGTAAGACAATTATTACATATGTGAACAAATTTTAAAACATTATGCTTATATGTGTTGGAAATAATTAGATACATTTGTGTGGTGTCATAGCTAAAAATAAAGTCATAGCTGACACGTAAGTTATAACATTAGAATGATATGACACCACATTTTAGAGGCATCAGTGAGCTATGAAAAAAGTGGTGTCATATCTTTTTTTCTCATTTATTTTTAAATATCACCTGAATATACAAAAATAAACTTTATAAAAAAATCATTTCATTACATAATTTGAAAAAACAAGAGAAAACAAAAAAAAAGTCACCCTAATCCTTACCTTCTTCTTCTTCAGCAAAACACATACAAACATAAACATAAACACATACACACGTCAAACATCAAACCAATACCAAAAAAAAACACACATCAAACAAAAACATACACACACATAAACATAAACACACACAGAAACACAAATACACCAACATAAACACAATTATTAAAAAAACACAACACGACTTCTTGTAGGTTGGGGATTACGTCGCGACACATCACGACGCGAGAACCGGTGTGGTGCGTGTTGATCCCAAACTTAGATCAATTAGCTTTGTATTAAACGAGATTAAATCAAGATTAATACTTAGAGAAACTTTGTTGTATTTAACAATCCAAGTGTTATGCGGAATTAACACTTAGAATAAAGAACAAACAAACAAAGTAAACCAAACTTTCACATTAGATTGATAAACAAACTTGCTTATAATGAAAGTTGTAAAACTAAATAATGTATATAAACTATGAACCCTACGACCTCCTTTTATAACACAAGGAGTCGTGTACAAAGGTTTACCTATCAACTATTCTAGGTAAAGATAATTATAGAAAATACAATATTTATCATATCTTTACTTCAAATATAAAACGTGTTGACTAAGTATTCCTATCAGTGGTTGGACTTCTTCTTGTCAGCACTTGCATAAATCTTTTAAGTGCTCATCCGTAAGCGCCTCGTTTACTCTTGTCAACGTCCAAATTACTCTTGTCAGCGTCTCAGTGACTTAGCTCATTTTATTCCCAACAATCCCCCCCTAAACTTAATATCTACTCTAGCAATCAAGTTTCTGAATAAAAATTAAGTACAAGGAGGATTCTTACAAATACAAACTACTTGTTAATTAGAAGATAAACAAATCTAATTAAATCCTTGCTAACATCACTAGTATAATCAACTTCTAACTGTGTAGACACCATCTTCTTCAAAATATCCTTAGACATAGGATATTGAGCATCAACTAAAAGATACTCTGAAAACTTTGAGGTACTTAGATGGTATACACCAGCAGCTGAATGTAGACGCCATTTTAAACCACTAATATCATCCTGATCCAACCATATTGGATCAATTTCATCTAGAGAAATCATTCTCTTGAATGTTGTCCAAATCTTTATTCCATTTGCTGAAGTAGGCTCTTCAGCATCATACTTGGTCTTCATCAAATTCCACAGATCTACCAAGTCTTCTCTGTCCATGCTTGCAAACAATGAAATCAAGGAAGTAAAAGTATGTACCTTGTTACCATATCTAGTGATTACCCAGAAACCACTTGCATCTTCTTCATAATTGATTATTGGGTTTCTAAAATCAAAGGTAATACCTCTGTAACATCTGAAGCCTCCAAAAGTGAAAGCTTTATACTCTTTCTGATCACCGCTTCACTAGGATTCAATTTATCAAGGACTGGAAATTCAATTGGGATTCCCTTCTTCACTGGCCTTGGTACAATAGAAGCCCTCTTGATCTGCATATTTTCCTCAATTTCTTATCTCCTTTCATCCGAAAGAAGCCTCATAGTATTTGCCTCACAAACACGTTACCAAATTAGATAAGCATGAAATTCCAACTCTTCAAAGGATTGCCTCTTCAATCTCTCATAGGTCCATCCACCTTGATGACACCTAAGCCGCATATAATCGAGCTCTCTCCTATCCCTTTTGAGCTCAGAAAGCACCTTACTAGCCTTATGCTTCACTGTCACCTTGCAATCCTCTTGAACTCTTAGCAGAATCTCCAAACCCCAAATTTGCCCAGTGATTCACATGTCTGGATTCTCTTCAATTGTAGATCCCATGCAAAATACATCTCCACCACTTCAGGCATATCAAAGTCTACTTTCATTTTCCAATCTCGCAGCTTCTATGTAACACCCCATTTTGATAAATGGAATGTCACGCGTAATTATGGCGTGTCATCAAAGCATGCAAGGTAATATGTAGTAAAACATACATGACCATAGGGAAAACCGGAATCAAACATCGGTTCCCAAACATAAGCCCAAAACATAACAAAGTAAATGAACTGAATGAAAGACTAAACAAGCATAAATATATGAAGGAAACAGGGAAGAAGTCTATGGCAGCTTCCATCCTATGCATGTCCTCCAAATGCTCGAGTCTTGGGTACCTGCCGTTTTGGGACATGGAAAGGAAAGTAACGGCTGAGCAAAACGCTCAGTGCACGGATATACAATATAGCATGAAATAGGATGAGCATGTAACATATAACAGCGGAAGACTAAGTTCTGAGTAGACTGGTTAAGTATTGAGAAAACTGGTTTTATAGTTTGAAAAGCCTTATGTTTATCCTATGAAAACTGTTTTAACATAAATATACCATAGCCCATATAGGTCATGAAAAGGTCACGTGCATGAATACTTGGAGGGGTGACCTCATCATGCTGATTAGAGGGGATGCCTCTAATTAATATACTGGTTTGGGTAGGAGGGATCAACTCCTTGTGAAGGATGCAAGGCACACACCACATTCACCATGATAAACTGAATAAAACATGTAACTAGGATGCACCCATACGCCCCACCTGATATAATAATATGGCCAAAACTGAAAAGGGACGCCACGAGCAATCACTCTGCCGTGGGGAAGTCATAACATCGGTGCCTCCAATGCTATGGTTATGGTACCTCCATAACTAGGTGAAACTGGTCATGCTTGTATATGGCTATAGATTATGCTAATTAAACATAAGCAGTTCAAAACAATAAAACAAATACTGGGGAAAACAGTTGGCTGCATACGGGAAATCCTAATAAGGAAAGAATGTCCATACTGAAAGGACGGGAATCCGTACCTCAAGTCCAGTGAATGAACGGAAGAAAGACTCCTACTTCTGGATCACTAACGCTACATGAATACACACGTGTATAAGTATCGAATCACTGATTACGTACTGGGTTTTATGTCTCATCTTAGCTTACTTGGTATGTTTTAGGTCATGGTTTACTGTTTAAAGCCTTAAACTGTGTTTATCTTGTATTCTGATTAATCTGATTAAGTATTACTGGTATTTCATGTATTATTATATTTACTGTGTAATAATAAGTAACTTTCCAAAAATAGCAGGTTTCCAAAAATAGAAAGTTTCCAAAAATAGAAAGTTTCCAAAAATAGGAAGTTACCAAAAATAGAAAGTTTCCAAAAATAGAAAGTTTCCAAAAATAGAAAGTTTCCAAAAATAGAAAGTTTCCTAAAATAGAATTTACTGCTTAAAATAGATTAGTTTCTAAAAATAGAAAGTTTCCAAAAATAGATCAGCTGCCTTAATTAAATAAGTTTCCATATATAGAAGATTTCCATGATTAGATTAGTTGCCTGAAATAGATAGATTTCCATATATAGAAGGTTTCCATTAATAGATTAGTTGCCTTATTTAATTAAGTTTCTATAAATAGAAGTTTCCATATTTAGAATGAAGCTGGTTACATAAGCTAACATATAAGTCTAAGTGTTTATAAGCTTATTTCTTAAGTCATATGATATAGTGTATAGTTTAATTATTATTTCATGTATTTAATTAAACTATAGGTTAATCATTTAATTAAAGTGTAACATGTTTTAATTAAAATGGAATAAATTACTTAGGTTAAAATGTGTATTATTATGTATTAATAACATAACCTAAGTCATGTCTAAATTAATTAATTATAGGCATGTTTTAAATAATTAATTAATTATAACTCATAACATAAAATACTTAGGTTAAATTAATATCATGCTAAATTAATAATTAAAAATAACCTAAGTCATGGTTTAATTAATATCTCATGTTATTAATTAATTTATATCCCAAGTTCATAATTCATAATATTAACATGTAGCATAAATCATGTTTTAACCAACGAACCATGAATCGGGCATGAACTCGACACCGTACCCCGAACCAAATCGGGGTTCCCCTTGGTTCCTTGCTGCCGTGGGACCCACACCACCAAACCGGGACCTTATGGTCTCGGTGGTGGTTCCTTGGCCAAGCCGTGACCCCCCCTTCGGGTACGGTTAGGCGTCGGCCAAACCAACAACCCTAAAAACGCCCTTTTTGATTTTACCCTTTAACCAAATGCATGTTTATTTCATGTTTTTAATTAGGTTTTAAAAACATCATGTTCCTAATTAATTTACTAAATCAAATCAAAGAAATAATTAAAAAGAAAGGTTAAAAAGGTATACCGAATGTGTAGATGAATTAAGGATGAACAAACACTAATACTTGTATAATATTCAAGATCAAAATCAACAAGTACACCCCTCTTGGTGTGTTGATGGGTGGCGGCTACAAAAGCACAAGGAGGAGAAGGAGAAAAACTCTTTTAGGGTTTTATTATTTTTCTTGTTTTTGTAAAAATGACACAAGATTTCTCCTTTTTCTTGTTTAGTAAAAATGATGGGCTAGGCCCATTCTTCCTTCCTAATTTCGTGGTTAATGGGGCCCACATGGGGTAACCCAAATGTTTTCCGTGTCCCGATGTTTCGTGTTCGTTCGTGGTTAAACGTGTTCGTGTTTAAAGTGTTTCTGTTTATTTTATCAAGTAGTTTATCGTAATCCTAACGCTTGTAATTATATTATAAGTATTTACGTAATTATTCTAGTTCGTATTTTAAATGGTGATCATGATTTAATTACGTTCACGTGACATATTTATTAACTGTTTATCATGAGTTCGTACGTAATCGATACTTATCATGTTATACACGTATGTACTTACTTGATTAATAGCACATGAATGTGATCAATACTGAATAAGGTAAGTTTTAATCTAGGACGTACGATCTTAAGGGCACTATTCATGGTAAAAGCATGCGGGTTTTACAATTCTTACCCCCTAAAAAGAATAATTCGTCCCCGAATTATAGATAAAGTAACTGGAAGCGAAACATACCCGAATCAAACTGGAAAGGTATGCAAAATAACGGAAATGAAGGTGACATGGTAGAAGGGAACGTGGAACGTGACATGTCTTGAAAAGACATGGAACGTGACGTGACTGAAAGGACATATCTAATCGATAAGAGAAAAATGGATAAGAAGTCCGGATGAACTTGTCCGTTTCCAAGTGGCCTCCCTCTTGGAACGGTTCCTTCAGAAGATCCTGACACTAATGATAAATCTTGGTCCTCCTGACCTTGACTTGGAATACGAAGAAATTCTTGGTTATCAACGGAAGGTAGATCCCCTAAATTTGATCGTGGAAAATAAGAGTTAACGTGCAAGGGTAACTGAAACGTTACGATGCAAGACAATCTGACTTAACTGATAATTAGGAACGATGCGCGAGACATAAAGAAACGTAGTACGTGAAAATTTTTGAACGTGATACGTGAAAAATTTTGAACGTGCTACGTGGAGATATGGCGAGTGTAGTATGAGTAAACATATCGTGATCCATGATACGTGTAACCTATTTTGATCATGATATGAGGAACGTGGAATGAACATGACATGTGAGACATATCATGATCATATAATATAATGGTGGTAACGCCAAACACTACACGGTGGGACGTAGAATATGACGTGAAACGTCTATCTGATGATGGAGAGTTATACTAAACTGGTCTCACAAGTTCTTGCAAACTTCCCAGAATGAGGAAAGAAATGAATGTAAAATCGTAAGCCAAAATACGATCATGAACGTGAATAGTGTCATAAACGCGAGCGCGAAAGCAAGGCATGGAATTAGAATGAAGACGTGAAGTAAGTTAGGAGTACAATTACGAATCTTTGTCTGACCCGATAGCTGAGGAGTTGCCAAGTGATCGGATGAGCCTTGGCTGGAACATGTTCGTTCAATCTGTTGGTTCTGAAATCCGTACGGATGTAAGGATTCTGCAGACTTGATCAAACTGTTGACAATAACCCAAATAGCATCATGCTTTTTCTGAGTTTGCTAAAATCTGGTACTAAAATCCATGGAGATCTTGTCCCTTTTCGATTCACAATTTCATATGATGAAAACATCCCAGTTTGTTGGTGTCCTATCTTAGCCTGTTGGTATGTCAGTACATAGATATGGACGTAGCTGTATCCTGCTTCGTAGAAACTTGATACATAGAAGGTTGCGAAACTCTGAGTCTTTGAATCAGACTTCTTCTAGCGTAGGATTTCCTAGAACACCTAATGTAGTGTAGGGTTCTCTCCTTTACGCATAAGCAGAGTCATGGTAAGATTAACCGTAGGAACCCATGTGATTCTGTGTGTCACTGTAATGAAACAGAATTGATATTGGAAAAGAAAAAAAATTTCCAGGGTAGAATTTCTCTTGTCATAGAATTTGCAACATAGTGTAGATATGGTCTTCCTGTTCTTCTCTAGGCTTAGAGGAAATCAGGTTATCCTCAATGAAAACGCTGATGAATTTGTTTAGGAGTTCATGGAAACTCAATTTATTAAGTCCATAATGCGGTTGGAGCATTGATGAGACTAATTCAAAATCATAAATCTAGCATGACCGAGTCGTGCACGAATAGCAGTCATGGACATGTCCTGCCTTTTCACTCGTCACTGTTGGCAGCATGATCGTGAGTTCGATCTTGGAAAAAAAATGATTAACACCATACGGTTGATTGGACATGTTGTTAATATGTGGAGGAGAATAACGGTCATGAATGGTGATTTGTTTAAGTCGTCGGTAGTCGACACATAATCTCATGGTACCATCCTTCTCCTTGAAGGTTCTTCTGGAGTGTAAGGAACAATTTTGGAATAATCCGTTGGTTATGCGTAAAAGGACCTTAGTAGTCGTGTGTTACTGACAGCTAGAAAATTTTAGCAATTATGGCTAACAAAGCACGTGCTTGAAAAGTATAGATAATTTGTACAGATTTTCCTGATGGAAAATCAAGCTGAATGTATTCAGGAGCCTGAACATTACTGTACATAATTATGAATCATAGCATGGTGTGGTGTTCATAGTACATAATTAGGATAAAATTCCTCCCGTGTCTGTCCGAGGAAATGCGTTAGCAGCTTGGATCTTATCATTAATGAATGAAAACCTTCATATGCGTGGGAATCCGAAAGGCGTCCTTCATGGTTATGAATATATGAACTATGGTGAAAGAAATGAAAGTGACATCGGCAACGTGACAGTTCTCACTGATGCGTCGATAATGGTATTGAAATTCTTGTGGCCTGATTAATACATGGCACAACAACATAGATATACCCTTGGAGGGTACCCTGAATTTCTTAGAAATGTTCCATAATTAGACGTGAGTCATGTGTCTTGACTCGTGTCTTGAGAAATGTAAGCGTGACATATGTCTTGACTGGTATCTTGACATGTGTCCTCAGAAGTATACGTGAGACATGTGTCTTGACTGATGTCTTGACATGTGTCTCGAGATGTGAAACAATTAGAACTACAAATAATAGGTTAAAATGCCAGAATTGGCGGATCGGTTGGACTACTGATCATTTGTATGTCTGATCACGTCCGTTGCCGGAGCCTCGGTTGCGATTTCTAGGATAGTTGTTGTCATAGTAGTGGTTACTATCATCTTGTCTGTCGGTTCCATGACGGTCATTCTCATGACCGTGACTCATGTAACTATTTAGCTGAGTGGCCGGGTGGTACTGGTTTGCACTCATATGGCTGAAATGACAGCCGAACGACGTGTGACATGTAACTAAGAATTTGGGACAATGATTGATGGGAATTGTCTGATGGTGAAGCATCTTCTCGTCCAATTGCTTTGCTCCGACGCCTTTGTCTTCGTCTTTTAGGATCTCCAGGTTGTGAACAGCATCAGCATCAGCATCTCGTAGCGTCTCCCAACATTCGCAGCATCAACCTTCAGTAACATCTCCAAGCTATGAGCGACATCGACAATCTTGTAGAATATTAGCAAGTGAACATACGCCTGAGATGATTTAGAATCGACTAGCGAATACTCGTGAAGTATTGCAAGTGGAATACACATGGACTAAGGTACATGTAGTACACATGAAATACGGTACGTGGAGTACACATGGAATGCACATGAAATGATCGGTATGGGCTCGATCATTTGTCATGATTTAAGGAAAGTAAACCGGTTAAACGGTTAGGAAAACCATCATGATAACCTGGCAGTATTAGCATAGACATCATTCTGGTTGCATAGAGAAACGCTAAAGTGTGGTTACGCAAAATTCAACGATGATTTGCCTGACAGCATGATCAATGGGAACCAACCATGACTATCATGAAAGCATGATTCAAGAAATCTAACAATGTCTTGCAGGACAACGTAAATAACAAAAGAGGCGTGAAACATAATCAACATGAAGACGGAATTATCATGAGGAAACATGAAACCATCTATTACGAAGAAGTGTATAACATAATCAGCATGAAACTGAAGTTAACCATGACAGTATGAAGGCATACTTGACATAAAAACATAATAACTTATGATGGGACATGGAAAAATTTATGCCAATTTAAATCAGTGAGAAAAATTTTATGCAAGAAAAACAGTGCATGAATGCGTAATGTAATTTATAAAACCTTTATATGTGCGAGGGAACGCCTATGGGTCGGTTCCAAAACAAAAGACATGGCGAGGGGACGCCTATGGGTCGGTCCCAAAGTTAAAAGTTTCGATAAAAGCACATGCGACTATATAGGGCCAGTCCTGTACCAACCATTACTTAGTCATAATCCCTCCAATAATGATACATGAAACATAAATAAATGCAACTCATCTGCCAAAACTTATCAGAAAAAAAATTTTATGTGACTAATTATGAACTATTGAGGTTCAGTCCACATAGTCACAGTTCACGAGGAACGTCATGCATGAAACAATGACACATAACTAAATATGAATGAAGGTTGTCCATCCATATTAGTAAAACAATCTCGATGAAAACGTTAAGGTTAAAACCTCAAGGTGCTGAAAACATCATGGTTAAAACAACAATACGCTGAAAACATCAATACGTAGAATAACAGACGTTGGCTTAGGAAGCTCCTAGTGACTACCCACTAGTCACATGTCGAGTTTTAGAGCCTACATGTCGAAGCCTTGGCTCTGATACCATAATTGTAACACCCCATTTTGATAAATGGAATGTCACGCGTAATTATGGCGTGTCATCAAAGCATGCAAGGTAATATGTAGTAAAACATACATGTCCATAGGGAAAACCGGAATCAAACATCGGTTCCCAAACATAAGCCCAAAACATAACAAAGTAAATGAACTGAATGAAAGACTAAACAAGCATAAATATATGAAGGAAACAGGGAAGAAGTCTATGGCAGCTTCCATCCTATGCATGTCCTCCAAATGCTCGAGTCTTGGGTACCTGCCGTTTTGGGACATGGAAAGGAAAGTAACGGCTGAGCAAAACGCTCAGTGCACGGATATACAATATAGCATGAAATAGGATGAGCATGTAACATATAACAGCGGAAGACTAAGTTCTGAGTAGACTGGTTAAGTATTGAGAAAACTGGTTTTATAGTTTGAAAAGCCTTATGTTTATCCTATGAAAACTGTTTTAACATAAATATACCATAGCCCATATAGGTCATGAAAAGGTCACGTGCATGAATACTTGGAGGGGTGACCTCATCATGCTGATTAGAGGGGATGCCTCTAATTAATATACTGGTTTGGGTAGGAGGGATCAACTCCTTGTGAAGGATGCAAGGCACACACCACATTCACCATGATAAACTGAATAAAACATGTAACTAGGATGCACCCATACGCCCCACCTGATATAATAATATGGCCAAAACTGAAAAGGGACGCCACGAGCAATCACTCCGCCGTGGGGAAGTCATAACATCGGTGCCTCCAATGCTATGGTTATGGTACCTCCATAACTAGGTGAAACTGGTCATGCTTGTATATGGCTATAGATTATGCTAATTAAACATAAGCAGTTCAAAACAATAAAACAAATACTGGGGAAAACAGTTGGCTGCATACGGGAAATCCTAATAAGGAAAGAATGTCCATACTGAAAGGACGGGAATCCGTACCTCAAGTCCAGTGAATGAACGGAAGAAAGACTCCTACTTCTGGATCACTAACGCTACATGAATACACACGTGTATAAGTATCGAATCACTGATTACGTACTGGGTTTTATGTCTCATCTTAGCTTACTTGGTATGTTTTAGGTCATGGTTTACTGTTTAAAGCCTTAAACTGTGTTTATCTTGTATTCTGATTAATCTGATTAAGTATTACTGGTATTTCATGTATTATTATATTTACTGTGTAATAATAAGTAACTTTCCAAAAATAGCAGGTTTCCAAAAATAGAAAGTTTCCAAAAATAGAAAGTTTCCAAAAATAGAAAGTTACCAAAAATAGAAAGTTTCCAAAAATAGAAAGTTTCCAAAAATAGAAAGTTTCCAAAAATAGAAAGTTTTCTAAAATAGAATTTACTGCTTAAAATAGATTAGTTTCTAAAAATAGAAAGTTTCCAAAAATAGATCAGCTGCCTTAATTAAATAAGTTTCCATATATAGAAGGTTTCCATGATTAGATTAGTTGCCTGAAATAGATAGATTTCCATATATAGAAGGTTTCCATTAATAGATTAGTTGCCTTATTTAATTAAGTTTCTATAAATAGAAGTTTCCATATTTAGAATGAAGCTGGTTACATAAGCTAACATATAAGTCTAAGTGTTTATAAGCTTATTTCTTAAGTCATATGATATAGTGTATAGTTTAATTATTATTTCATGTATTTAATTAAACTATAGGTTAATCATTTTAATTAAAGTATAACATGTTTTAATTAAAATGGAATAAATTACTTAGGTTAAAATGTGTATTATTATGTATTAATAACATAACCTAAGTCATGTCTAAATTAATTAATTATAGGCATGTTTTAAATAATTAATTAATTATAACTCATAACATAAAATACTTAGGTTAAATTAATATCATGCTAAATTAATAATTAAAAATAACCTAAGTCATGGTTTAATTAATATCTCATGTTATTAATTAATTTATATCCCAAGTTCATAATTCATAATATTAACATGTAGCATAAATCATGTTTTAACCAACGAACCATGAATCGGGCATGAACTCGACACCGTACCCCGAACCAAATCGGGGTTCCCCTTGGTTCCTTGCTGCCGTGGGACCCACACCACCAAACCGGGACCTTATGGTCTCGGTGGTGGTTCCTTGGCCAAGCCGTGACCCCCCCTTCGGGTACGGTTAGGCGTCGGCCAAACCAACAACCCTAAAAACGCCCTTTTTGATTTTACCCTTTAACCAAATGCATGTTTATTTCATGTTTTTAATTAGGTTTTAAAAACATCATGTTCCTAATTAATTTACTAAATCAAATCAAAGAAATAATTAAAAAGAAAGGTTAAAAAGGTATACCGAATGTGTAGATGAATTAAGGATGAACAAACACTAATACTTGTATAATATTCAAGATCAAAATCAACAAGAACACCCCTCTTGGTGTGTTGATGGGTGGCGGCTACAAAAGCACAAGGAGGAGAAGGAGAAAAACTCTTTTAGGGTTTTATTATTTTTCTTGTTTTTGTAAAAATGACACAAGATTTCTCTTTTTTCTTATTTAGTAAAAATGATGGGCTAGGCCCATTCTTCTTTCCTAATTTCGTGGTTAATGGGGCCCACATGGGGTAACCCAAATGTTTTCCGTGTCCCGATGTTTCGTGTTCGTTCGTGGTTAAACGTGTTCGTGTTTAAAGTGTTTATGTTTATTTTATCATGTAGTTTATCGTAATCCTAACGCTTGTAATTATATTATAAGTATTTACGTAATTATTCTAGTTCGTATTTTAAATGGTGATCATGATTTAATTACGTTCACGTGACATATTTATTAACTGTTTATCATGAGTTCGTACGTAATCGATACTTATCATGTTATACACGTATGTACTTACTTGATTAATAGCACATGAATGTGATCAATACTGAATAAGGTAAGTTTTAATCTAGGACGTACGATCTTAAGGGCACTATTCATGGTAAAAGCATGCGGGTTTTACATTCTACCTAGCTAACTCATCCTCTCCAAACTCCAACCTTTCTTGTTCTTCAATTATCATGACACTTGAACCAGAGCTCTCATCATTATCACTACCATCCTTAATATTTTCTATGGTAGTCTCTATCCTATCCTGTTCCTCTAATTGTGCACCCAAAATAGAATCAAAATGTACATGTGCTGCATTCTTAGGTACTTGAACCTCTTCCATAATCCCTTTACCCTTATCCTTAGCTTCAATAGTTGGTAAAGTAATGGATGGTACCTGTGTAGAAACATCCTTGATGATAACTGGTGGTTGGGATACACCAATCATACCTGCAAGTCTGTTAGCGTCTGATTTGTTCTTGGCAGTGTTCAAATTCTGAATGCTAGCGGCTGACTCAGAAATCTGCATCATCATCTCTACAAATGATAGCTTCTTAGGAGTAATTGAAGAAACATCAAAAACTGGTTTCTCCTTTAAACTAGTCAGTGCCTCAGCTATGCCCACACTTTTACTTCTAATAGAACCACCTTCTTCTTGTGAGCCCTTGTCACTCAAATTCACTGGCTTAGTAGGTGCATCCTCCTCCCCTTTGTAAGAATCCTCCCCTGAAGAAAGGACTCTAGACTGCCTTCTCCTACTATTGGCAGTCTCCAAGGTAACCAACCTCTCCCTTAATGACTTGAGTTCAAGGCCTTGGGCTGTGACAACCTGTACAAGATCTGCATTTTGCTTTTGCAAGCGAATGCAGATCACCGTCAATTCCATTGCTGAATAGGGTTCCAGTCTGCCCTCCTCGATTATGGGAATTTGACCTCCCAAAAGAGATTCATCGGGCATAGGTGTGGTCTTAATGATGTTAGGACTGTCTTGACCTGCTTCTAAGCCAGAGTCAATAGTCCCAGCCCCACCCATTTCACCAACCATACTTGTGGTGGTGGTTCTCTCTACTACATGGCTAGGACCAATAGAGGAGAACACTCCAATAGTCCTTTTGCATTTCTCAAACCTATAATCTGGTTGTTCTAAAGAGGAAGTGGAATGAGGGTCTGTTTGGGTGTGGGGATCTGTTTGGATATGGGGAATACTGGTGTCAGCGTTTGGGTTAGCTGTGTCAGCGCTCACATTGTGAGTGTCAGCGCCTGACGGTTGAGGGTCAAGGTCCATGTGTTGGGGCGATGGAGGTTATTCTGGGAGTGGGTCTGGTTGTGGGTGAGGTTGTGTTGCTACCTCAATGACAGCAAGCATAGCTGGGGTAAGGGTAAGGTCTCTATAGGGAGGTGAATTCATATTGCCAAACACAATTTTCTTTTGAGTAGGGACCTCATAAAAGTGGTCATGGTCCCTAATGCAATATCCTTGCATATCAAAAACCATTTGAAAAAACCTAGGGTAAGCAAGAGTCATCTTGTTACCCTTGTTGTGACACATGCCATCAAAAATCATTTTTGAAAAATTATATCTTTGCCCAGTTACAATACAAACAATGGCACTCCCGATTGAACGGTTGATTTCATTGAAAGAAGAGCATTTGGGACTCAAACATTGTAGGATGACATGTATGAGGAATTTCCAAGCTGGGGGAAATTGTTGTTTGGTATATTTGTTTAAATGCCCCACTAGGGGCAAAGCATACCCCAAGCCTTGGAGTCCTAACTCTAGCTCTGCTAAGGGAAGGGTAGTTATACCATCAGTGATGACATTGTATTTATACATAGTCTCATCGTCCAAATCGGGCTTAAAACGCTTAAAATGTCATCAAAATACCCAAATATATGCTTGTGTTTGTTCCTTGTGTATTTTAGGTACGGATATCGTGAAATCAACAAAAGATCACAAGAATGAAGCAAAAACGAACACGGGAAACGAAGCCGCACAAAGAACCGGACCCGAATCATGATTTTCCTATCAAGTCCTTGAAGTTTGAAGAATTGGCAAAAATGGTCCCTCAACTATTGAAGACTTGTCACTTATGGCCCTTGTAAATCTCAAATATACAAGTTTGAGCCATTAAGTTTCAAGATTGTACATCATTGGTCCTTGAAGATTGGTCAAATATCATATTAAGTCCTTTAAACAAGTTTCCAAAAACTTGTTGTGGCCAAAGTGTGAAAACACAAAGTTATTTAACAAAGGAAGTTGGGATATTGGTTGTTAAAAATGAAAAGACAAGTAAATGGGAGTCTAGGGGGTAAACATGACCAAACAAACAAACTACCCTCAACCTATCACCAGCCGACACGTCACACACTCACAGCCCACAACCAATCACCATCCCTCTTTCTTCCACGTCACACACCACCACCACTTAATAAACTGATTAATCAGTTTATTAAAATTTCCCTTCTTAAACACTTTTTAAAAATAATTAAACCTAAAACCAGATTAAAACACACATACTAACACACACCTATGCATCATAAACCCTAATCCACCACTCACCCAAAATAAAGGGTTTTCCCCTATAACCTTCCAGATCATTGATTCATCCCACCCTAAACTAATCCCACTTACCTTGTCCCTTTCCCGTGACCCCCATGTGGACCCCCGTATGTCCCCTGCTTCACTTATTTGGGCAAAGAACGAATCTTGCATACCATTCAACAACTAAGATGATTTTCGTGTTCCCAAAGCTTGAATGAACGCCCCTGATCAGTCCAAGAAAGCTGCACATCACATGGAACCAATTTGACCAAGAGACCAAAGGCATTTTTGTATTTTCAGCAAGATTAGGGTTTAGGGTTTTTCCCTTTGTATTATTTTATTCAGTAGCCTAGAAAGTTCTTTCATGTAGTATTTATAGGGGTCGTATGTGACCTCCTATACTTTGTTTCAGTTTTTGTGTAAAAAATTTATTGATGAATATTTAAAGTATCTTTATAAGCTTGCACAAATCCTGAGTTCCATTTTATTTATTGCTTTAGTGTAATCAGTAATCTTTCCTTTGCATAATTAGCTTTGTTAAGGGAGAAAAGGTACTTGTTTTAAAAGTTTGGCAAGAAAATTGTTTTTCATCCACGAATCTTGAAACCTAGATTAAGGAAAGTGAAAGTGGACCTTCATCTTGGGTTTTCAGATTGGTGTTTTCAGTTTGGTGTTTTGAGAAAGAAGGTGTTTTCAAGAATTTTTTTTTCAAAATTTTTCACAAGTCTTGTGTATTTTTTATTCTGTTAACTGTTCATCTACTGTTCCAAAATCTCTCCCACAAGCCTGCTGACAACAAGCTTGTGGTTGTTGCTTTTGGGTATTTGTTTTGATTTTTTCTCGTAGCAGGTTCTATATTTTGTTTGAAGACATATGGGGTATTAGACTTTGTAAAGTCAATAACATCACTTTCTCTACATAAGCTCTAGCAACATAAGCCGTAGCTCATTTTTTAAGCTAAAAGGAGATGGCATGCAGCCATTGAGGGGCCTAGATGTGGGTCCCTCTAGGTAAGTTGGGCTTGAACTCTCCTTTAAGCTGATTAAATTGATGCACATGTGACTTATTGTGAGTTAGTTGTTTAGGAGTTTGATTGATCATTGATGCATGTTTATTTAGGTGTATTATTCATGTTTTGATAGTTTGTAACCGGATTTGATAAGTCTTGATAGTAGTTGGTTTGAAAAACCTTGTTTTTATCAGTTAAAGGGTGTTTGGGATTAGGGTTTAAGCTAAAGAATTAACACATTTTTGGTTTAAAATCAACGTAGATGCACTTCATTAGGTCAACAAAAGTGTTTTCAGTATTTGGTTTTTAGTTTGGAAGGTTTTTAAAGGAATTTATATGCTAAATATTTGGTAAAACTCACTTAAAAATCAGTAGCCATAAACTGCATTGTGTTAGTGTAATTTGACCACCAATCTTTGTTGGCTGTTAGATCTAGGTGGTAGCTAGGGTTTTGAGCTGGTTTGATATAGTTTGTGAAGGTATTGAATGAGTTTTGGCCAACCAAAACTCACCCAATTGCCAAATATACAAGCAACTAGTGCCTAGTCCACTTTTTTGTTATCCAGTGACCTTATTTGTCCATTTTTGTGTGATTCTTGTGAGTAGGTTGTGTGTTTTATTGTTTAGACTAACTCCCTACACTCCACTGAGTGTAGGGGTGCCCTTATTTTCAATTGAAACCAACAATCCAACAAGTTACAAGCAAAAAGGTCCCTAGACCTGAGTTTCTGTTAAAGCAGTGGGAAGAAAGTTCCCCCTGCTAGTTGTAAAGTTCCCACTGCTGGGCTAAAAGACAAAAGCCCAGTCAGCAGTCAACATCATCTTGGCTGTTTTTTGTCTTTAGTGACTTTTCTTGAGCTTTTTCCATTTTTTTCAATTTTCTTATTTTTGTTATTTTATTTTAAGATTTTTCATTTAGATTAATTTTATTTTACTGTTTCTTTTTCATTTTTTAGAATTAAATTGAATTTAATTAGTTTTAATTATTTCTTTTTTTGTCTTTTAGTGCAAAATCTTTATATTTTTCAGTTTTAAATTTTTCCTAGTTTAAGAGAATTATTTTAAGATTTTTATATTAAAAAAATTTACTGTTCACCTTTTTAAGTATTTTTTAGAATTAATCTTAGTTTAAATAGTTTTTAATTAAATCTGTTTTGTCTTTTAGTGTAAAAAATCTAATTTTTCAACTTTTTAAATTTTTATACTATTCAGTAATATAATTTAGGATTTTTCAAATAGTGAAATTAATTTTAGCATTATTTTAATATTTTTAATCATTATTTTAGTTTAAAAATTGTTTTTAGTGTTTTAATAATAGAAAAATAGTCTTTAAAATTTAGGAAAAATACTTTTTAGTCTTTAAATAGTATAAGTGAGTTATTAGTTCAATAAAATAATATTTTGGGCTTTTTCTTAATTATATTTAATTTTAGGGCTTTAATTAGCATATAAAATTGAATATTTAATTAATAAAAGGTTTTAAAATTTATTTTTTGAATTTTTATTCTTATTTATATTATTTTAGACTTAGTTTTCATTTTTAATTAATTTTTATCTTTAATTTTTAATTTCTTCACGTTTTACGTAATTACGTTCGCATTTTACGTCAATTCGTTCGTAGCTCGTCTTTAATTTTCTCTCTTCTCATCCAAATACGTCACTAATCCAAACATTTGATTTTATTTATTGGCACATAATACACACACCTCCTTCGAGAACGAACCCGCATTTATTCGGTATTACGTTTTTCCTAAAGCGTAAGACTTAATATTTGCCCATTATACGCTCTTTTTCCTAAAAGACGTGTTTTTACTACTATCATTTTGGCGCCGCTGCCGGGGAGGTGTGGGTTAGCCATTATTATTATCGTGTTTGTGTGAGTAGTGCGTTTTTGCTTTTCAAATTTTGGAAAGCGTAAATATCGTACATACTCATTTTTGTTATTTTTCCTTAATATATTATAGTATCCAAATAAAACGTGTTTAATTTTCCTAAATTAAACACAACAATCTTTTTACTATATTGTAGATATCCCATTATCGTTTTCGTTTTTCTTGTGAATATATAACTATATTGTATTTACCTAGAACAATAAATATATAAGTACTCCAAAAGCGTGAAAACGCAACCTTGATTTGGGATTTCATCACTCGATCATTGTATTCGAATCCAAAGCAAAAGTTTAAAGGAAAAATAAATAAATACTTTCGTGAGGCTTAATTTCAATTAACACAAACTATAAGGTGGGTATAAGGCGGTTGTATTTCACGACCTAAGGGAAAAAGGCTCTTAAGTGCTTAGCGCCGCCTCGTTTCCCTCGCTTGCTTGTGCGTGTTTTGAGAAAGAGGGCTAATCGAGGGTTTGCCGCCCAAGTGTTATCTACGTATCAGATATATTTGCTTGTTTTCAAGATTAAACCCTCTTGAACGTTTTGGTGTTCCACCAACGTTCTAAAGTCATCGAAGGCGTTCAATCCACGTGATCGTTTTCATTCTTTGAGGCTCCTTTAATCGAGAAATCGATTCGAGGGGAGATTTGTAGATTTGAGTCTACGTAATACAACAAAAATCCAAAAAAATTAAAAAAAACAATCAGAAACCAAAAAAATTGAAAAATCGAAAAGCCGCAAAAAGAATCTTCTTTTCTACCCCCCATTCTACACTTAGTGCATGCGCACTCGATCGAAGAATTATTCTAATTCTAGCGACGCTTCGAATCGACGCAATCGTAATCGAAGGAATCGACGACGTAAACGAGATTTAGAAACCGACGTTCCTAATATCGTTGTTGAAGAAACCTTAGACGAGATGGCCGACAATCGTTCGATGATGGAATTGCTCCAAGCGCCCACCGAGAGTGATGGAGACGCGATCGTAATTCCCGCTATCAAAGTGGAGAATTTTGAGATTAAGAGCGGAATGCTTTCGTTAATCCAAGCTACGAAATTTCGAGGTCGTGAAGCCGATAATCCTCACGACCACATTCGAAATTTTGATCGTCTTTTAGCCACGAGAAAATTTAAGAATGTCGACACCGATGTCGTCAAGCTTATGCTTTTTCCTTACTCGCTCGATGGTGTCGCCAAGGATTGGTACGAGAAAGAGCCACCTAATTCCATAATTACGTGGAAGGATCTCGTCTCTAAGTTCGTTAATCATTTTTTCCCACCGTCTAAGACAACGTTTTTCAAAAATGAGATTACGAGATTTGAGCAAAAACCGAATGAATCTTTTAGAGACGCGTGGGATGGTTTTAAGGAATTGCTTAGGAAATGTCCTCACCATGGATTTTCCGAGTTGCACCAAATCGATACGTTTTACAACGGTCTTAGTTTTCAAGAACAAGATTCGTGGAATTCCGCCGCCGGTGGCAACTTTTTGTGTAAGACTCCGAAAGATGCATTAATGATTATCGAGAATCGATTCAAGGTTTACCAACTCCGAAACGCACCGAGTGTTGCCAATGTCGCCAATGTTAGTAGTTCTAATCGCGACATTGAGAGGGTTGATGCGAAAGTCGACAAGCTAACAAATGTGTTTACGTCTTTTCTCGTCGAAATGCAAAAGAAAGACGCTCCCGCTACGGTGAAAGCGGTTGAAACTTCGTGTAAGTTTTGTGGTGGACCTCATAATTATTACGAGTGTGCGGCTACGGATGGCCAAACGTCGAATGTGAGTGCATTAAACAACAATTTTTCTAATCAAAATCAAAATAAAGCCGGTCCATCCGCAACAAGGAAATTATAATCAAGGCAACAATTTTTCGAATCAAAATCGTAACAATTTTCAAGGAAATAATCAACAAGGGAATTTTCAATATCAAGGTTATAATCAAGGTCGGAATTTAAATTGGCAAAATCGAGACAATAATCAAAACTCAAATTTTTCAAACAAATAAATTCAAGGAAACAATTTTTTAAGTGGGAATCAAAACAATTTTCAAAGAAGTAATCAAAACCAAGGGAACTTTAATTCTAATCAAAATAGTTCGTCAAACGATTTTCAAAATTACATGTAAACGAATGAGGCTAATATGAGACGATTAGAGGGAGAAATTGGTACTTTGAAAAACGATTTTTCTAATACTTTGAAACTTCAAAACACGAAGATTGAGCAAGGACAAATTGATATTAAAAAGATGTTTTTGGCTATTATGAACAAAGCCTCGGGTGCTTCGTCAAGTTCGTTACCTAGTGACATCTTGCTAATCCAAAGGAACAATGTAAAGCCGCCTCGTCTCGTTGAAAAAGTCGTGTGATTACCCCTAACCTTGATGGATTTCGTGTTGTTCCTTCATCTCAACCCTCGACTTCTAAGACGTCTTATTGTTCTAAAGTCGATGGGGTGAACGTGACGACCAAGGAAAAGAGTGCACACCCTCGTGTACCTCAAATTCCATCCACGGTTCAAAAAGAGAGCTTTATCGACCTCACCAAAGTAACCCTTGAAGAAACTTGTGCATTAATCCTTCTTAAAAAAACCCAAAAGGCATATGCCGAGAAAGGAAGAGGATCCGGGCCAATTTCTCCTACCTTGTGATTTTTCCGAGATTGAGGGATGTTTAGCCCTTGCCGATTTAGGTGCTATCATCAATCTTATGCCTCATTCTCTTTGGAAATTGATGAGATTGCCTAATCTTACCCCCACGAACATGACAATCGAGCTTGCAAATTGTACACCACTTATACCAATTAGAATATCCGAGGATGTTTATGTCTAAGTTGGAAAGTTTGTTTTTCCCGCGGATTTCGTTATATCCGATTACGAGTGTGACCCTAAATGTGCCATTATTTTAGGCTGACCATTTTTATCGACGGCTTGAACCGTAATCAACGTTCACGAGGGGAGACTTACTATGAGATATGGGGAGGATAAAATGGACTTTTTCACGAGTAAATCCCAAGTGTCTAATGATCATGAAATAACCAAGTTTCAAAACCCAATGTTTCAAATTCTAATGATTTCAAAATGTTCACTTTAGCGGGAACTATGAGGCTTAATGCATGTTTTGAAAGAATTAAGAAAAACGGTTTTAAAAGATGATGATTTATGATAAAGAATACGTGTACCTAATTCAAAAGGGTATGTGTAAATTTATGAATGAAAAATCACTTTGGGATGTATTCGATGAAATAAGTGAACGATCAATTCCGAAAGGCGACGTTAGTGCCATCACGACAATGACAAAAATGGACTCGTCTTCACCATCTTCGAAGGACCATGACTTTGAGGCTTCAACTTCTAACTCCATCTAAGTGCCTCCTTTTCCTAGCCCAACACCCGTTGAGGCTAAAGGTTTATCGATATAGATCCTCTCGTCTTAGAAAAGTCATCTAAGCATAGTCATTCGACTTGTAAGACCATGGTTGTGAGTGCTCACATCGACTCTTTCGTTGATGATGACGATGGTGATTTTGCCGAAATTGATCACGTACTTCGAAATCCACATGCAATTTTTGATTCTCCTAAAAAGAAATGTGTGAAGTACGATGATTACGAGTTTGATCCCGAGATTGAGGAAATCATTGAAAGAGAACTAGCTCTTTTGCCTCCACTTCCACCCACAAGTGAGGTCGATCTTTCCAAAATCGAGGATGAACTAAATGAGTTGGAATGTCTTATTTTCGATAACGAACCAACTCATGTGACCAACAAAAATCCAATTCTCGAGGAGTTACCTAATCAACGCTCCTCAAATGAGAATTACGTTTACCACATTCGTGAGGATTTATCTTATCAACAATCCCCACAAATGAATGATGGTTTCGTGATCTTTTCGAGAGAGTTTCTAAGATACTTAAGGAGGGGAATGAAAAACCTTGGTTTGACAAGCCTATCTTTGATGAGGAAATCGATGAGATCGACGTTCATGAGGATGACGAGTATGTAGACCCCGAGGGGCGGTGTTCTTTATTAATCGACGTTTTGAGAACTTATATAATCCACCACCCCCTCCCACCCATGACTTAAATGTGAGGATTTTTAGCACGAATAATTTTGAATTTGACACGCCAAATATTTTCGACATTATAAAATCGGGTTCTCATAAAGAGTTTTTAAACAATGAAAAAGGGAAAGATTTTAAAAATGTTTAAAACATTTTTCTACAAGTTTAACTCCGTCATCACCGCATTTTATGAGTGCTACCACCTCGTCTACTCCTTTTGACGACGGTTGGTATGGATCTAGTGTGGGGGAAGCCCCTTATGTTCCTTCACGTTTCTCCACCGAGGACGAGATTTACGATCTCGGAATTGCTTGTAAAGGGAAATCTTGGTATTCTACCGATGTAATAAATGGAAATCATATCTATTTGCTTGGTGTGAATCTACCTCGAGTAGCTCATAAGTTTGACTTACCCATTGTCCCACCTTTCTACTTCTCATCTATTTTCTTCTACCCCATTGAGGTTCTAGTTGGAGTGGCGTTGTTTCGTCTTTCATCGGAAAACGAGGACGTTATCTTTGACCCCGGTATACGTTTATCGGGTTTTTAAAGTACTCAACGTACTTTTGGGCATTGTTTATCATGTAAGCCCCACCAAAAATGACCATACCATGATTATCCCTAAATGATCATATTTATGGGGATTCGAGTCGAGCTTTTGACTCGGTTATCAAAAACAAGGTGCCTCGTGGGGGATTCTCATGCTTATCCTTGTAAATATTATTTCTTTCTAATAGTGTAACGAGGGGACTTGTGCTCTTCCAAACTTTGTTCCGTGGTTGTTTGTGATTGTGATTTATTAGGTTCATCGTCATCATTGAAGCCTCTCGTATTCTTTTTACGGATCACTCGAGCTTCGATCGTTGCCTTTGGAGATTCCGATATCCGATGATATCCTTTTATGTTCTAACGTTTATCTTATTAGCATAATTCATAAACGGCTTTTAGGTTATTCCTTTTACCCTTTCCATGCTCGAGATTAAGCATTCGACTTCGTCTCTAGTATGGGGTGTTTTCACCCCTAGACTCGAAACATTGAGGATAATGTTTAGTTTTAGTATGGGGGGGTGAGTAGATACTTCACCTTGCTTACGTCATCACGCTATCCAATATTCATCTTTTTGTTATCGTTTTGTTGCTAAATAAGGCTAAAAATGGCCAAATTTTAAAAAATTTCATATTTTTCATAAGTGTTTAAGACACGAATGTAGGTTTTCCGATGGTGAGAATAAGAGTAATTTTTGACTCGACCGTGCGTGTTGAGCACTTAGATTCGATTCCTTAACTTTTTAGGCTAAGTCTCTTAAATGAGGACGAGAAATGATAGACTTATTTATAAGTCTCGTAATCTTTCACGATCTCATGTGTTAGTAATTATTAGCTTATTCTCCCCACGCTTTTATAATAAATTGTTAATAAATATTGATTTAGCGGTTTAGTCACTATTCTTGGTTTCTAATTTGTTTTAGTAGCTTCCATGTAATTAAATTGGGAAAACATTAAGGTATCGTCAGAGTCACGGTTTTGAAGTATTGGCAACCTGAATAATCGAAAGCTTCACCCAATAATAAGATTTCAAGTGCTCACCTAAATTAAGCAAAAATTTGAAGCTCACAAGGCCGAAAAATCTATGCCTAAATTAAAAGTGAATCAATCCTTAATCTTTGAAGCTTTAAAGATCCAAAATTCGCTTTAGCGTAAGGATATACGTCAAGTCATAATAAAACCACCGATGATGGCGGATAATAAAAGACAAGGGAAAGACCAAAGTCATAACAAAAGCTTCATGGCGAAGTTGAATAAAAGATGGAGGTAAACCATGATAATAAAACCACCGATGATGGCGGATAATAAAAGTCATGGTAATAAATCTCATGTTCAAAACCGTTCTAAAATCGTGTTTATCGATCCTTCTTGTTGACTTAATTTTGTGACATCGTTGTCTATTAGGGTGAATTATTAATTTAATGATTTTGGTTACACCGTTAAGACCCTATTTTTAGACCTTCTCTATTCACGCATAAGTCAATGATGTATCCTCGTGATCATTAAGACAAAAATAAAATATAAGAGATACCAATTAGGAATAAGGGAGTTTAGGTGTGTAATTAACACTCATGAGATATGATCGCGTTGCTAACTTATAATAAAAATGATCTCTTTACACGCTTAGCATGGAATCGAGTAAAAATCGAGGACGACGAAATTATCTCTATGGGACATTCACGTATTCTTATTCTTTGACCCTAAAAGTCACTTAATCGTGATGAAAACAATACATTAGGTCTAAAACATGTGTAGTAGTTTATTTAAGTTTATGTCTTCAATAAATGTCATCATAAAAATGAATATTGGAAGTGCTCTGATACTTAATTCTAGCATTGCGCGAGGGCACGACAATGGTTTAGTATGGGGGAGTGATGAGACTGTAATTATACATAGTCTCATCATCCAAATCGGGCTTAAAACACTTAAAATATCATCAAAATACCAAAATATATGCTTGTGTTTGTTCCTTGTGTATTTTAGGTACGGATATCGTGAAATCAACAAAAGATCACAAGAATGAAGCAAAAACGAACACGGGAAACGAAGCCGCACAAAGAACCGGACCCGAATCATGATTTTCCTATCAAGTCCTTGAAGTTTGAAGAAAAAGGCAAAAATGGTCCCTCAACTATTGAAGACTTGTCACTTATGGCCCTTGTAAATCTCAAATATACAAGTTTGGTCCATTAATTTTCAATATTGTACATCATTGGTCCTTGAAGATTGGTGAAATATCATATTAAGTCCTTTAAACAAGTTTCCAAAAACTTGTTGTGGCCAAAGTGTGAAAACACAAAGTTATTTAACAAAGGAAGTTAGGATATTGGCTTTTAAAAATGAAAAGACAAGTGAATGGGAGTCTAGGGGGTAAACATGACCAGACAAACAAACTACCCTCAACCTATCACCAGCCGACACGTCACCCACTCACAGCCCACAACCAATCACCATCCCTCTTTCTTCCACGTCACACACCACCACCACTTAATAAACTGATTAATCAGTTTATTAAAATTTCCCTCCTTAAACACTTTTTAAAAATAATTACACCTAAAACTAGATTAAAACACACACACTAACACACACCTATGCATCATAAACCCTAATCCACCACTCACCTAAAACAAAGGGTTTTCCCCTATAACCATCCAGATCATTGATTCATCCCACCCTAAACTAATCCCACTTACCTTGTCCCTTTCCCGTGACCCCCATGTAGACCCTCGTATGTCCCCTGCTTCACTTATTTGGGCATAGAACGAATCTTGCATACCATTCAACAGCTAAGATGATTTTCGTGTTCCCAAAGCTTGAATGAACGCCCCTGATTAGTCCAAGATAGCTGCACATCACATGGAACTAATTTGACCAAGAGACTAAAGGGCATTTTTGGATTTTCAGTAAGATTAGGGTTTAGGGTTTTTCCCTTTGTATTATTTTATTCAGTAGCCTAGAAAGTTCTTTCATGTAGTATTTATAGGGGTCGTATGTGACCTCCTATACTTTGTTCCAGTTTTTGTGTAAAAAATTTATTGATGAATATTTAAAGTATCTTTTTAAGCTTGCACAAATCCTGAGTTCCATTTTATTTATTGCTTTAGTGTAATCAGTAATCTTTTCTTTGCATAATTAGCGTTGTTAAGAGAAAAAGGGTACTTGTTTTAAAAGTTTGGCAAGAAAATTGTTTTTCATCCACGAATCTTGAAACCTAGATTAAGGAAAGTGAAAGTGGATCTTCCTCTTGGGTTTTCAGATTGGTGTTTTCAGTTTGGTGTTTCAAGAAAGAAGGTGTTTTCAAGAATTTTTGTTTTCAAAAATTTTCACAAGTCTTGTGTATTTTTTATTCTGTTAACTGTTCATCTACTGTTCCAAAATCTCTCCCACAAGCTTGTTGACAAAAAGCTTGTGGTTGTTGCTTTTGGGTATTTGTTTTGATTTTTTCTCTTAGCAGGTTCTATCTTTTGTTTGAAGACATATGGGGTATTGGACTTTGTAAAGTCCATACCATCACTTTCTCTACATAAGCTCTAGCAACATAAGCCCTAGCTCAGTTTTTAAGCTGAAAGGAGATGGCATGCAACCATTGAGGGGCCTGGATGTGGGTCCCACTAGGTAAGTTGGGCTTGAACCCTCCTTTAAGCTGATTAAATTGATGCACATGTGACTTATTGTGAGTTAGTTCTTTAGGAGTTTGATCGATCATTGATGCATGTTTATTTAGGTGTATTATTCATGTTTTGATAGTTTGTAATCGGATTTGATAAGTCTTGATAGTAGTTGGTTTGAAAAACCTTGCTTTTCATCAGTTAAAGGGTGTTTGGGATTAGGGTTTAAGCTAAAAAATTGACACATTATTGGTTTAAAATCTACCTAGATGCACTTGATTAGGTCAACAAAAGTGTTTTCAGTATTTGGTTTTTAGTTTGGAAGGATTTTAAAGGAATTTGTATGCTAAATTTTTGGTAAAACTCACTTAAAAATCAGTAGCAATAAACTGCCTTGTGTTAGTGTAATTTGACCACCAATATTTGTTGGCTGTTAGATCTAGGTGGTAGCTAGGGTTTTGAACTGGTTTGATATAGTTTGTGAAGGTATTGAATGAGTTTTGGCCAACCAAAACTCACCCAATTGCCAAATATACCAGCAACTAGTGCCAGTCCACTTTTCTGTTATACAGTGACCTTATTTGGCCATTTTTGTGTGATTCTTGTGAGTAGGTTGTGTGTTTTTATTGTTTAGACTGACTCCCTACACTCCACTGAGTGTAGGGGTTCCCTTGTTTCCAATGGAAAGCAACAATCCAACAAGTTACAAGCAAAAAGGTCCCCAAACCTGAGTTTCTGTTAAAGCAGTGGGAAGAAAGTTCCCCCTGCTAGTTGTAAAGTTCCCACTGCTGGGCTAAAAGACAAAAGCCCAGTCAGCAGTCAACATCATCTTGGCTATTTTTTGTCTTTAGTGACTTTTCTTGAGCTTTTTCCATTTTTTTCAATTTTCTTATTTTTGTTATTTTATTTTAAGATTTTTCATTTAGTTTAATTTTATTTTACTGTTTATTTTTCATTTTTTAGAATTAAATTGAATTTAATTAGCTTTAATTATTTCTGTTTTTGTCTTTTAGTGCAAAATCTTTATATTTTTCAGTTTTAACATTTTTCCTAGTTTAAAAAAATTATTTTAAGATTTTTAGATTAAAAAAAGTTTACTGTTCACCTTTTTAAGTATTTCTTAGAATTAATCTTAGTTTAAATAGTTTTTAATTAAATCTGTTTTGTCTTTTAGTGTAAAAAATCTACTTTTTCAACTTTTTAAAATTTTATACTATTCAGTAATATAATTTAGGATTTTTCAAATAGTCAAATTAATTTTAGCATTATTTTAATATTTTTAATCATTATTTTAGTTTAAAAATTGTTTTTAGTGTTTTAAAAACAGAAAAACAGTCTTTAAAATTTAGAAAAAATACTTTTTAGTCTTTAAATAATATAAGTGAGTTATTAGTTAAATAAAATAATATTTTGGGCTTTTTCGTAATTTTATTTAATTTTAGGGCTTTAATTAGCATTTAAAATTTAATATTTAATTAATAAAAGGTTTTAAAATTTATTTATTGAACTTTTATTCTTATTTATATTATTTTAGACTTAGTTTTCATTTTTAATTAATTTTTAGCTTTAGTTTTTAATTTTGTCACGTTTTACGTATTTACGTTCGCGTTTTACGTCAATTCGTCGTATTTTAATCGTAGTAGTAGCCCGTCTTTAATTTTCTCTCTTCTCATCCAAAAACGTCACTAATCCAAACATTTGATCTTATTTATTGGCACATAATACACATACCTCCTTCGAGAATGAACCCGCATTTATTCGGTTTTACGTTTTTCCTAAATCGTAAGACTTAATACTTGCCCATTATACGCTCTTTTTCCTAAAAGACGTGTTTTTACTACTATCAATCAGCATCATCAAGATGCAAAGCTTGACGAATCAAATCTTCAGTAACTACCCATTGAACCCCATGAACAGTAGCAGTCAATGTAATCACTCCATCAATTGTTCTGGAACTAACAGTGTTCCAAAACTGCTTGATGTGTGATAGGGACAAGTGGAGTATGTGAAAGTGCATACCTTAGAGGAGAAGCCTTCAAATACCCAATCATCTGAGTGTATTGGGGATGCAAAGTATTATCCTCTTCTAAATATGCCACCTTGTTGTGTTGGCTTCTGAACCCCAATTCCACATTAGCAGGTTTAAACTTTGGTGCCATAAAAAGTATTTTGAGAAAACTGTGAAAAGTTAACAATGAAGGTTTGAATGTTGTGAGAAATTTTAGCAGACAAGAAATCGTAGTTACCCTGTTTGAAAGAACAGAGACAAATATATAGGAGAGGTATATGCACACGATTGGTAGAAAAACGAGGCAGTTATTTCAAAAATTAATCATCACAATCTTGAAAAATATATAACTTATCTCATTCATTAATTAAAAGTTACCAACTCGCTAAAATTACGGCCCATATTTTTGTCAAAAATAACAACTGGGTGGGACCCAATATTTTTCAACGGTCAAAAAGTAAACATCAGCGTGTAACGGCTATATTCTTGTCAGCGTTGAAATTTTGCCATGTCAGCGTTTAAATTGGTCTTATCAGCTTTTGGAAAGAAATCAAGTCAGTGGCCAAAAATAAAAATAATTAAAATAAAAAGACTTTAACAAAGAAGTTTACCCTAGTGAAGATAACTCTTAGACTGAAAATGACTATAGGGTGGCAAGCACTGTCTAATCATGCACACTTGCATAAGCAAGATAGACATAAGTGTCCTCAAGTGTCCCTTGCTAACCAAAGTTCTTAACAATGAAGTTACCTCATATAAACCCTTTGTAACTTCCCAGGTAAGCCCAATAAAAACGTTCACCAAGTCTGCCAACCGACCAATCCCAATTCTAGGCCAACATGTCTTGGCAGCGTGTACAGTATATCAACTTTGCATGCTACAGTGCCTCAAGAATTAGTAATTCTAAATCTTAATCACCAGTGGACACAATCTAGAATTGTGAAAAGAGTATTCTAAGAATACCCAAAATCCTAAAGGTTTCCTAAAGCTCCCCTTAAACTAAGATATACATAGTTGCAAAATAAAAAGTATATGACAAAAACTTATGTCAGTATAGGAATGTAAACATTCCAACCATCATACATAAACTTTGACACATTCCTTGTAAGCTCCAAGGATCCATAAGCAACTCTGTATCCAAATGTACAATGTTCATAATGCCTGCATGTTTAGATCAAAAACCACAAAACTAACATATTACTGTCAGCGGCCATTTTAACACTTGTCAGTGTTCAAATAACCTTTGTCAGCGTTGGAAAAATAAAGTAGAAAACCTAACTCTTTACAAAGACAAATAACAGTACACATTCTGCACAAACTATACAATGATTTCAAAAAAATATTTAGGTGAGATTGATCATTTCAATACTTGTTACCAAGTACTAAAACCTCCCAACATCAAAAAGTTTAGTTAAAAGATCAGCCACATTTTCCTCTGTGTCTACCCTATATGGATGTATTAAACCTTTTTCAAAACAATCTCTTATAAAATGATGCCTAATTTCTATGTGTTTTGTTTTTGAATGATGTACATGATTCTTAATAATGCATAATGTACTGTTATTATCTACAAATATCTTGGTATGCATAAAATTATACTCATAATCCAACAACTGGTTTTATATCCATAGAACTTGTCCACAACAAGAAGCTGCAACCACATACTCTGCTTCAGTTGTAGAATTTGCCACCACTGTTTGTTTCTTGCATTGCCAAGATATCAGTCTGCTCCCAAGAAATTGGCATCCACCAGGTGTGGATTTCCTGTCAAACTTATCACCTCCATAATCACTGTCTGAATAGCCAATAAGCTCCAATGGAGAATCTTTAGGATACCATAATCCCAAGGTGGTATAGCACCTAAGGTATCTAAAGATCCTTTTAACAGCATGAAGATGACACTCTTTGGGAGTCAGTTGATGGCGTGCACATGCACACACAGTAAACATGATATCAGGTCTAGAGGCTGTAAGATACATCAATGAACCAATCATTGACCTATAATGCCTGACATCCACATATTTTCCATCTCCAGTCTTTCCCCAAGGGTGTTCCCTATCCATGAGTGTGCTAGCCCATTTTTCATGATGAGAAAAACCAAACTTCTTCAAGATCTCAGCCACATACTTTTCTTAAGAGATAAAAATACCATCTTCTTTCTGTTGTACTTGTAAACCTAGAAAGAAGTTCATCTTTCCCATTGCACTCATCTTGAATTTGGTTGTCATGAGCTTGGAAAAGTCTTCACTCATCTTTGGATTAGATGAACTAAAGATAATATCATCCACATAGACCTGAACAAGAAGAAAATCCTTACCAATCTTCTTGGTAAATAGTGTCTGGTCTATGGTGCCCCTCTTAAACCCATTTTTCACCAGGTAGGTGGATAATGTACCATACCATGCTCTTGGGGCTTGATGAAGTCCATACATTGCTTTCTTAACTCTATACACCTTGTCTGGATGCTCTGAATCTTCAAAACCTAGAGGTTTCATCACATATACTTCCTCCTCAATTGTGCCATATAAGAAAGCACTTTTCACATCCATCTGATAAACTGTGAAACCCATAGGATAGGAAAATCCTTATTGCTTCAATCCTTGCAACAGGTGTAAAAACCTCTTCATAGTCTATTCCTTCTTCTTGTGTATAGCCCTTAGCAACTAAACGTGCCTTGTTTCTGACCACAATCCCTCTTTCATCCTTTTTATTTCTTAGAACCCAACGTGTCCCAATAAGTCTAACATACCTTGGACAATCTACTAGCTCTCACACATCTTGAATTGCAAACTGGTGTTGTTCCCAAACTCAGATCTTAAACCATAAATTTTTTAAGGGTTGTGATAGAATGAATAAATTCAATTTAACACTAGAGAAACTACTCAGATCTTAAACCTTAGCTTGTTTAAGGGTTGTGATAGAAAGAATAAATTCAATCTAACACTAGAGAAACTTTGCAACACAAAGTAACTAAACAAGATGCGGAATATAGTGTTTAGCACAAGAACAAATGTTTAAATCAAATGTTGAACTTTAATATATCATAGATATATGAATACACAATAGTACCTTAAAGTATGAAATGAAATGAACAGAGCAAGATATTTTTTACATGACAACCTAGTGAGTCCTTTTATAACACAAGGACTCACGTACAAGATCACTACTAACAAACTAGGAAACTATCTTGGAGTAGTAATTGAAACGCGTCATAATCTCTTCCAAGTTTATCTTAGTAGCAGGGTCTTTGAGTTCCAGCAGGGGGACCAATTCCCCTGCCTTTGTTATTCAGCAGGGGGAACTTACTCTAGCAGGGGAAACTCTGACCAACTAACAGGGGGAACTAACACTCTTATATTTATTCCCAATAATCCTCCCTTAAACTTGTGCTTTAGCCTAAAGAGAAGTTTCTGAATAAATGCTAGTTGATGATGATGTTTACAAAGTTCCTGGCCAAAGTTTACTATGAATTAACCTTACCAAATCATAAGCAACAGGTGCTTTAGCATCTACAATTAAATCAGCCTGTTCCAGCTTCTTCAAAGTCTCTTGAGTGAAAGGATAATAACGATGATTAAGCAAATAAACACTTACACCTTCCATGGCTACCTCATAAACCCCAGAATTGGTAAACAACTTCCAATATAGCATATTTCCCCCATTCACTGCATCAAAGATATGATCAAACATCTCATGCTCATACATCCTGTGCATGCAGTCCCAAATCACCCAGTCCTTCTCTACACCATCCAAAGTAGGAGGTTTTGCAGCAAATGTCTTCTTCAAAAGTTTCCATAGATCATCTAAGTCCTCACTGTCTAAAGTTTGAAACAGCAGATCTAACATTGGAAAGGTCTGTGTTGTATTGTCAGCTCTTGTAAGCTTCTACCAAGACATCCCTTTCTGTTCATAAACTGCATACTCTACTATGGCATACTTCTTCCCAAACTCACTTAGTGGAATTTCATCATTCTCTTGCACAATCATATGCTTATCTATTTCTTCATTGGAAGGATGCTAAGTTTCCTTAGTAACTGTAGCAACCTTTTCAATCCTTTTTAAACTTTTGGCTGCTCTCTATGCATTGAGAACATACCTCTCAACTGCTGGAAAAGTTGCACCTGCTTGGGATGATGCCCCTGCTTGTGTTGTTTCCACCGCCACTCCTTCAGTCTTTCTTTTTCTGGACTCCCTAGCTTTCTGTATCACCTCATATTTTCTCCTGAGATACTCAACATCTTCAGGAGTGTTTACACCCTATGAAGTCATTTACATTTGTCTCTTTTAGAACAAGCCTAACTACTCTCTCTATCTCCTCAAAAGTCATGCCTTTGAAGTGAGCATCAGCCCACCTCTTGTGTCTTTTGAGCATAACCTTGTATTGTGCCAGCCTTCCTTTCTCAGACCTCAAATACTTTTCCTTCTAAATCTGACTCATCCTTCTTTCCAGATATCCATTTTGATAATTGAAAACCAAAAGAGTCAGTTCATACATGTCTTCCAAAGGAGCATTCACCAACTCCATTTCCTATTGATCTAGAAATTCTTTAACATGAGGTACCCTTTCATCTAGTTCTCTATGCATGATTTCAACATGTTTAAGCATTTCTTTGGGCCTCATTTGTTGCATTCTCTGTTCTTTCATGTGTAGCTCTTCTTCTTGAAGTTTGAGAGCTACCTGTTCATCATGTTCCTCTTGAGCCCTTAGTTGTTCAGGCGTTTTGTGCTTGTACTTTCTCTTGGGCTGTTCAATCATCTTCCCATTTCCTTTGTCTTTTGGATCCACTGCTGGTTTTGCTTTGGGTGTAGCTTATCCAATTTTTATCCCCTTCTGAGCTGGTTGCCTTATGTTCTTCCTAACAAATGTTTGAGTAATAGGTTTAGCAGGGGGATCAATTTTAGCAGGGGAAACTTTTGTAGAAGCAGGGGCTTCTTCTTGATTGCCCATATTAATCCAAGCTTGGGCAATATCTTTTGTGGCACTTCCCTTATCACTTCCTTTCTCATCACTTGCCATATTTTCCTGTCCTAGATCCTGTCCACTGGGAAATGCATACCACTGAGTAGATTCATATTGAAATCAGGCATTATTTTATTAGAGATTGTTTTGAAAAAGGATTAATTGTCCCAGAGGCAATTGATACAGAACTTAATGTTGCTGATCTTTTGACAAAAGCTTTTAATGAAGGGAGGTTTTAGTACTTGGTTTCAAGTATTGGAATGGTCACTCCCTAAAACTCGATGTCTAATTTGTTTTGTGAATTCAGGATTACTTTATTGCTGTTGTTGTACATATGTTAGTCACTTTTCCCATTATTCTTCATTCCACTGCTTTTGAACAAAGATTCCTCTGTTGGGGTTCATCGCCCTGCTAAGGCATTTTTCCCTGCTAATAGTTTTTCTCTTCAGTTGGATTTGTTCTTTTTAAAAGTGGTTATATGTGGTTTTTAGACTAACAATGCAGAGATTCAAATGAAGCATACTATATTATGAGAGGATCAGGTATATGCTCTATGTTTCAGGGGAGGTTAGGTTACACCTTTAGGAATTAGGGTATCCTTAGGATACCCATATATGATTCTATATCATATCCACTGGTGAGTAGGGTTTTGGAACAATGAAGACTTGCTGCAAAGCCTGTTGGAGTTCTGAAACCTTGAGGCACTGTAATGTGTACTTAAGATTCTTTATTGAGCAGCTTGCTGTATAATTTAAGATTTTTAGTGCATATTGCCAAGACCAACTAACCATAGCAAGGAAATGGTAGGGATGAAGTCTGGGGTATGCTTATTTTCTTGGGTTGACCAGGTGCAGGATTGCTTATGTTTTAATTTTTTCTGTTTGGAACTTTGGTGAATGGAGGACTCTTGAGTTTCTATGTATCTAACTTGTTTTTACAAGGGTGTGCATTAGAGCAGAGCTATTTAGATTTGATCCATTCAGGATTAGTCTAATACCCTTAGGAAAGTTTCCCCTGCTTTAATTTTTGATACCCATGCTAATACAACTTTCTCCTGCTTTGCAAAACATTCCCCTGTTTAACCGTTGACCGACAATACCATTGCCACGCTAATAGCCGTTGGGCCTGCTTGCTAACTTTTTGGTTAGGGAATATTTTATTCTTTTCAAAAGATATTTAAGGCGCTTTCTTTGCTAATTGGTAACCTTTTCTTTATTATTTCAAATAAATTACTTTCTTATCAAGATTTATTTTTGATATTTTTACAATTTGAAAATTTGGTCCAATCACAGCTCTTCAATTCGCCTATATAAACTCAATTCCCTTAACCAGCAGGCCTAACTCACTCTTTCGTTCAAATCCCACTAAGTGTTCACAAACATAGACCTTTTACTCTTAAAATGTCTTCCACGACTCTCAAAATTGTTGCTAACCATAATCAGATTGCTCTTTTATCACAAGAGCCTGCTGAATTTACTGATGTTGTTGCTTTCCTAAAATCTTGTTATTTTAGGTTAGCCCTTCTCATCAATCCTAGAATTTATAACTCACACATTCAGTAGTTTTGGTCTAATGCCAAGGTTGAAACAGTGAATGGAGAGGTAAAAATTAAAAGCCTAGTTGATTGGCATCCCAAGGTGGTTACACCTGCCTCCATTCGAGACAAATTAGTCTTGGATGATGAGGGTGGGGTGGTTGCTTTCAAAGAGGCTGAAATTTTTGAGGGTCTTACAAACTTGGGGTACAACATTTCTGCTGATCAAAAATGTAAATTTGCTAAAGGCCAGTTTACACCCCATTGGAAGTTTTTAATTCACACTATTTTGCAATGCTTATCATCAAAAACTACGCTTTTAATGAATTTGGGAGTCAAGTTGCTTCTGCCCTGATTTGCTTGGCAACAGGGAGAAAATATTGTTTTTCTCAAATGATTTTTGAAGGAATGGTAAAAAATGTTTCAAGTCATTCAAAATTTTGTATGTATCCAAGGTTTGTTGAAATTTTGTTGGATATGAGGCAACATGGTAAAATTCGTCACAAGGACTATTTTGAAGCTAACCCCCATATAACCAAATTATTCACAACTCTTGCAGCACCTACCCTACAATTTTCTGGCAGGGCAGTTCCCCTTACACCAATCATGATGTACCAGATCAGAAGAGAATTTGCTTCCAAACCAAGAGCAGCCCAAGCCCCTCTTGTTGATGCCTCTGCTAGAGATACCCCTGCCAGTCAACTTCCCCCTACCAACCCACAACATGAAAGGAGAACCAAAACCAGGTTTTCCAGGTCTCCATTTCCTGGTGAATCTTCAAAAGTAGCAGAGAGGAGAGTCTCCAAAAGGTTGGAGCACACTGGGGGTTTGGCTGCCACTACTGTCTCATCCCCAAGGGATGAGCAGGATAGTGACACCATAAGTAAGTCCTCACCCTCACTCAGTGATACTCAAAGAGGGGAGCAATCTCCTTCTAGGGTTGAAAGCAGACTGAAACCACTATCCATCTTGGAATTGACGGTTATGTGCATTAGCTTGCAAGAGCAAAATGCACAACTTGTACAAACAGTCAAAAATCAAGATCTGGTTATCAACAATTTGGAGACCAAACTTGCTACACTTGAGGGAAGGAGAAGACCTAAGCTTATTGTTTCTATAGATGAGGATTATTCCAAAGGGAAGGAAGTTCCTCAAACAGATGAATCTACTCAGTGGTATGCATTTCCTAGTGGACAGGATCTAGGACAAGAAAAGATGGCAAGTGATGAGAAAGGAAGTGATAAGGGAAGTGACACAAAAGATATTACCCAAGCCTTGTTGAATATGGGCAATCAAGAAGAAGCCCCTGCTTCTACAAAAATTTCCCCTACTAAAATTAATCCCCCTGCTGTAAGTCCTTCCCCTGCTAAACCTATTACTCAAACATTTATTAGGAAGAACAGAAGGCAACCAGCTCATAAGGGGATAAAATGATGTATGATTTCAATATGTTTAGTCTTGCTATGAAAAACAGGATTTTTAATAATGCAAATGGTGTTGTTATTGTCAATGAATATCTTGGTTTTAAGAAAATTGTACCCATAATCAAGCAGCTGGTTTTGAACCCAAAGAACTTGTCCATAGTTGTGGATGTGGCCAAAATAGTCTGCTTTTTACACTGCTAAGATATAAGCCTGCTTCCCAAAAACTAACATCCACCTGTTGTAGACTTCATATTATTGTTGTCACCATCATAATCACTATCTGAATAGGATACTAGCTCAAATGGTGACTCCTTGGGATACCAAAGTCCAAAAGTTGGATGACACTTTAGATACCTAAAAATTCTCTTCAGAGCAAATAGATGACACTCTGTGGGTGCCACTTGGTATCTTACACATAAGCAGACTGCAAACATGATGTCAGGTCTTGAAGCTGTAAGGTACATGAGAGATCCAATAATGGACCTATAGTTCCTGACGTCAATAGGCTTCCCAGGGCCATCTTTTCCCCATGGATGTTCCTTATCCATTAGAGTGAAGACTTCCTTTCCTTTACACATTCCAAACTTCTTCACAATTTCAGCAACATACTTGTCTTGTGAGATGAAGATCCCATCTTTCCTCTGCTGAACTTGTAACCCCAAAAAGAAGTCGAGTTCACCCATTGCACTCATTTGAAATTTATCTTGCATCAACTTGGCAAAATCTTTGCTGAGCATAGAGTTTGTGGATCCAAAGATGATGTCATCCACATATACTTGCACCAAAAGAAAGTCACCCTTTTGTTTCTTAATAAATGGGGTCTGGTCAATTTTCCCCCTATTGAAGCCATTATCCAACAAGTATTTAGAAAGAGTTCCATACCAGGCCCTAGGAGCTTGATGAAGTCCATACATAGCCTTCTTTACCTTGTAAACTTTGCCTGGGTGTTCTGGGTATTCAAACCCTGGAGGTTGCATAACATAAACATCTTCATCAATGGTGCCATATAAAAAGGAACTCTTAACATCCATTTGGTATACTGTGAAGTCCATCAAGGAAGCATAAGCCAGAAACAATCTGATGGCTTCAATTCTGGCTATTGGAGCAAAGACCTCTTCATAATCAATACCCTCTTCTTGAGTATATCCTTGTGCTACTAGTCTTGCTTTGTTTCTGACTACAATACCCCTCTCATCCTTTTTGTTCCTGAGCACCCACTTTGTCGCAATGGGCCTTGCCCATTTTGGACAATCTACCAGAATCGACACTTCTTGGATGTCAAATTGTAAGAGTTCTTCTTGCATAGCTTTAACCCAGCTTGGATCATTGAGAGCCTGAAAGATCTTCTTTGGCTCTTCTTGTGACAAAAAGGCAGTAAACAAACAGCATTGCATATTGTCACAGTTAAACTTCATAGTAATGTTGGCAATGAAGCTGTGTTCCTTTGCTGAATACCTTGTTTGTTTGGGAGTCTCAAGATCACCTATGATTTGTGATTGGGGGTGATCTTTATTGACTCTATATGTAGGCTGCATCCTCATGATTACTTCTATTTAATACTCTTTCAAATTAGGATTTATAGTGCTATCTTGATTGGGAAATAAATCCTCAAAAGAGCTTCCAAATGATACTGCATGAATGAGGGATGGATGCTAATGAGCTGAATGCAGCTCTGAATAACTTGGACCCCCATTCCTAATTATTCTACTTCCACTGCTAGAGAAAGTGATAGGTGAAGATGAGGAAATGAGTGGGGATTCTCTTTCTTCATCATTAACATCATCGACAACTGGTTCTTTAGCAGCAGGGGAAACATTTGGTCTAGTAGGGGAATCCTGGATTCCTCTGCTTTCAGCCATTCCCCTGCTTTCAGGAATTGACTTAGCAGGGGAAGGGATTGACTGCTCCTTCCTTTGAGATGTGTCATCTTCTTCACATGTTTTTGTAGCAGCATCATCAATGGGAAACAATGAGGGTACATATATGTACCTCATTGGTGGCTTCTCCACAGTAGTTGGTTCTTTTGTACCTGAAATGTTAGTATTCTGCAAAGCAACAGGCACATAATTCATGGATTTTGAAAGTACTTCAATGTCAAAGAACCAATCAGGACTTATTTGTACATCTTCAGGCTTGTCCTCAAGAAAATCTACATGGAGATTTTCTATCACTTTGCTTGTCTTCTTGTTGAAAAACCTATATCCATTTCTGTTTAATGAATAACCTATAAAGTACCCATCATCCCCCTTTTCATTGAACTTGCCTAAATTTTCAATTATGTTCCGAATGATCACATGACATCCAAATGGTCTGAAGAAGTCAATCAAAGGGGGTCTGCCATTGAACAGCTGATAAGGGGTCTTGTTGTGTGCCTTTACCACCAAGGCCCTATTTTGAACATAACAAGTAGTGGCTACAGCTTCAGCCTAAAAGATAATTGGAAGCTTGGAATCAGACAACATAGTCCTTGCAGCTTCTATAAGTGTCTTGTTTCTTCTTTCTGCAACTCTATTTTGTTGAGGTGTTCTTGCTATACTGCATTCCCTCCTTATTCCTTTGTTTGTGTAGAAAGTGTCCAGCTTCTTGTTTCTGAACTCACCACCATTGTCTGATCTCATGGTCACTACCTTCATACTTTTGGAAATTTCAATCTGATTGATAAAACCTATGAGTAAATCTGCTATGTCACTCTTTTCAAACAGAAATAATGTCCGTGTGAACCTTGAAAAATCATCAGTAATCACCAGGCAGTAACATTTCTTCATTATGCTTGCCACAGAAGTAGGACCAAATAGATCCATGTGAAGTAATTCCAATGGCTTGGTAGTGGACATGCTTGTTTTTTACTTGCAAGAGGCTCTGTGTTGCTTCCCTTTCAGGCAAGCAACACAAGTATGATCATTGGAAAAGGACTTGGAAGGAAGACCATGAACAAGATTATACTTGACCAACTTGTTCATGTTCTTGAAGTTAAGATGACCAAGTCTTCTATGCCATTTCTTGTATTCATCAACTAATGCTTTGGCAATGAAACAGTTTTCATTGTCTTGAAGAGAGCTGTCCTTTAGATCAACTGTGTACATATTCTTCTGTCTTGGGGTTGTGAGCACAATAGGAGTGTTTGGTGGTAAAACAAACTCCTTTCCCAACACAAGACATTCAGTATCAGTAAAAAGGACAAAATTCTTGTTATCAGTCATCTGGGACGCATTGAAAAGATTGTACTTTATCTCTTTCACCAAGTAGACATTATCAAATGTCATCCTATTGGTGACAATAGTTCCTTTTCCTGTGATTGTTCCATGCCCATCTCCAAAAGAAACACCATCATTTTCAAGCAGGGGAATAAAGTTAGACATATAGGATTTATGTCCAGTCATGCTCCTTGAGCATCCACTATCCCAATAGGCTTTATCATTCCTTGTCTGCTTTGTCACCTGCAAAAAAGTAAAACAATTTAGTTTCTCTTGGGGACCCAAGCCATTACAGACTTGGATCTACCTCGTGTATCAATGTAAGATAACTTGTAAAAGACTAGAGATACACAATTGGATTGAGTACCCCTTTTGGGTACCCAAACCCAATCAGCTGAGGTTTTCACAGCTTTTCCCCATCTTCCCATGTTTCTAGAGGGCAAAACTTTGCCAGTAGGGGATACCTTAGACTTAGCAGGGGAATCCCTATGCTTAGCAGAGGGATCCCATCTTTTGTTTTGGCCTCTATTGGCTTGTTGGTAGGGTCGATAAGCATATTTATATGCAGTATTAGGTTCTGGTTTGGTCATATAAGAGCTAGACTTGGGACATGCATCATTCACCTTTCTTAGTGCAGGAACTACATACTAACCAGATGCCTTGTTTCTCAAAGAAGGGGCAACATACTTAGCAGGGGAAAAAGATTTTACCCCTGCATTTAATAGAATGGCTTTTGGTTGCATATCCTTTAAAGGATTTACAGCCACCACTTCCATTAGTGCTTGACAGTCTTGATAAGTGTGATCAAAACTGCCACATGTGAAACAAGGTTTGGTGTTTTTCACAAAGTCCTCTCCTAATTGATGATACTTTTGGTTGTTCCAATTCCTCTGATTACCTCTAATAGGCCTATATATACCATCATATTTAACAGTAGTCTTAGAGGGCTTTGACCCTGATTCAGATCTGCTGGAGGTTCTGGATGAACTACTCTTAGAACTTGAATCACTTCCAAATAATCATTCTCTTGAAAAGAGAACAGGGTTATATATTTTCCACTGTTTTAAAGCAATTTGTTCCTTTTCAAAGTACCTAACAGCACTAGTTTTTACTAGAGGTTCTTCTATTTCTAGATTCTTTGGTATGTATGCATATAAGTTAAATTCAACATCTTCCTGCTTTTTGAAACAAGAAAGACCAGTTCAAGACAAATCTTTCCTAGGCATGGGTGCATGTATATTGGTGGGTGGTGGTGGAATAGTGACATGCTCATTTTTGACACCAAAACCTGTTTGGTCCCTAGGAGACTGCCCACTTTCAACTGCCTTAGTTAGATCTTTAGAAGCTTTTCCAAAATATTCAACAGTTTGTTCATCTCTCTTCTTGTTAGATCTAAAAACTCTAATTCAGTAGTTAATTCCTTAATGGAATCATCATTTTCTTTAGCATCTCTCTCTAATACGACAATATGATCTCTGTAATCATTTTCTCTTTGTTTATACTCTTTTATGGTGGACTCTAACTGTTCTAAAGCACGTTTGTAGTTATCTAGGTCATTATCACAATTAATGTAATCAACTTTTAACTTTCTTATTTGATCATTCAATGACTCAATATTTTTTCTACAAGCTTTGGTACAATATGAATCATCATATACCTCATTGTCTGAACTAGAGCTTGACATAGCCATAAGAGCAATATCTTCCTCTTTCTCTTCAGCAACTAATGCTTGATTTCTTTCAACAATATCTGTCATAGCACTCCAGTCCCATCCACCTGCTCCATCTATCCCTTGCATGGCTACCATATACTTAACACCAGAATATCATCCCTATTTTCCTTCCTATAGTTACTTCCATTCTTTGGCCCTCTGCACTCCCAAGCAAAATGGCCTTTCTTGCCACATTTGTAGCATTCTACCTTTGTTTTGTCAAATCTAGCTACATCAGAAGGATTGATGGAAATCTTCTTCCCATACTTCTTGTAAAATCTATTGGCTCTCATGCTGAGTATAGACATGTTCCACTTAATGTCCATATCCTCCAGTCCTTGCTTGCTGATTTGATTCAGATCTTCATGTAACACAGTAGATCCTTGATATCCTTGAGATTTATGAAAGCACAAGCAGTATCAAGACTAAAGGTTGCAGGCCTTTCTTCATCATAAGATGATCCAGATCTTGCAGCAGGGGAATGGTTAGCAGGGGAAACTTCAATCCCACTGCCTTTAAAGATCCCACTACTGTGAGATATAAACGCCATGTTAGCAGGAGGATCAACAGTTCCACTTGAATTTGTGGGAATAGTACCTAATGTGTGACAATCCGTCAATTTATGATTGATATTTTATTCTCAATATTTATTTGAAAACATTATTTAATGTTATAATATGAACTCACTTATTTTTGGGAAATAATTTGGATTTTACGTCTTGAAGTAGCATCGACTACGTCTAAACCGGAGGATTCTAAATTACGTGCTTACGTTTACATATACCGTTTTGGTGACAGTCCGACATTTCAGAAAATAAATTTATCCGTGAATATTATTTTGGGATTTTAATTTTTAGTTGGTTCATAAACTCACAAATTTACGAGAAGAGATTAGGACTTATGATTTTATTTTAACGTCCTTTACGACTAAACCGAAAACCTTAGGATTACGTATTTACGTTTTCGAACTCCGTTTTTGATGAGACAATTTTTATTAGATTCGTTTTGTGCCGTTGATTCATAATTTATAAAAACGTTTTTCGTAAAACGACCCGAGGGCACGCAAATCGAGGAAACTAAAATCGAGGAGTACCCGTAAATAATTGGGGATGAGACAAAACCACTTTTGCCCCACCCCCAATATGGGACGGCATATCTAGCAACACCAACACCATGAGGTGTCAAAACTACAAGCCATAAGTTAACACTTGGTAACTTGGGCTTAACTTGTAAGCTACCTTACCTCAAAACCATCTAATTGAAACCACTCCTCTCATTTCTAACATGCAAAACAACTTCCATTCCCTCATCTCTCTCTCAATTGTGCCGTCCAAAAACAACACCAAAACACCCATTTGATCTAAATTTAACCACAAATCTTATGTTATTATTGCATAAGATGATGTCCTTTTGAAGACTTATTGATTGGAGGTGATCATAACATCTTATAAAGGAGTTTCCTTGGTGTCTTGGGGCTGATTTTCCACAAGGATTTCTTGAAGAATGGTGGTCTTGAAGATGGTCTTGGTTTATCACAAGTTTCTCCATCAAAATCCATGTCTTGATCATAACCTACATCATCATGGTGGTATAAAGATTATCCTCCCCATCCTCTTGTTAATTTTGATTATGTAATCATGTATTTTATTCTTAAATGTATATATGTATGATGATATATGATGATAAAAATATTGTGTGGGGATTTGGTGTTGATAATCATGGGTAAAAAGATGAAAAACTATATGTAAAAAGGTTAAAATCATGCTTAAAAATGATGGCTGTATAAAACAGTAAAGAACCATGTCATGAACTGATAAAATGGCATAGATTAATGGATATACAGTAAGTAATATGTCTTGTACACATGTGAGAGTTGGCCATGCAATGGAATCATTAGGATGAGTGAGATATGATCAAAACAAGTTTAGAGTACAAATCTGAGTTTACTGTTTTGGACGATTTTTAGAAAATACTTGGAGGCTGATTCAACAGTAGCTATACAAGAGTTAAATGGAGAACATATCATGTAGTTTATGTCATAAAAATTTGAGCTTCTATCTCCTTATAGAACTCTAGATATGGCAGTTTTGGTGAACATGAAACTAAAAATTAGATTTTTAAAGAATTAATGTTTAATAGTATTATATAAGCACTCAACTAAAAATAGTATAAAATGTGAATTAAAACCCACTAACTTATATAATACATTTATATAAATATGTGTAAGGATAAATAAATGGACATTTTATAAAAATGGTAGTTTGATAAGTTTTATAAGTTATAAAACTATAAACATGATTTTTACGACTTTTTCGGCTATTACCGTAAAATTAACGTTTTTGTTAAATAAAACTTAGACGGTTTGACCCGTCTAATGTAAACTTTTATAAACTCATATACTGATATGTAAACATATATAACAAGTAAAAACCGATAAAACCCGAACTATAAAACATACGGACATTAACGGGCTAAGTTAACGTTATTGGACTAATAATACAACAAAATGGACTAAAACACTTATAAACTTATTTATTGGGCTTAACATTTGGGCCAAACATGTAAAGTGTAAATACTGATAATACAAGTATAAAATGGATTAATACAAGTTAAAGAACTTATAATAAGTTTATTGGACTTAAAATATGTAAATAGATAAAACTAGTAAACTAGTATAAAAGTTATCGACACATAACACTAAAATGAGTAAATGAGAATATGTAAACCCACTTGATCATCATATATATATAATCATAATATGTATACATAATTGTTATTTTTATAAAGTCATTGGACAAAAGTCTAAGACGAGTATTATTTGTCTAGGTTTCCATGATTGAAGCACGTACCGTACGTCCGAATTGCCAATAACCCGCCTTCCCACATCAACGTGAGTTCATAGCCTCGCACTCTTTTAAATGCTTTTATAAATGTTTTATAAACCCGCGAGGGAGATAACATGTTAGTTTTTTTATAGAATAGGACACCATTTGTCCTGATCGCTTGTTTATTGATTTGGACCCGGATGATTGTATGACCCTATGAATGACTAAATGACCCGATAGATGAAATAAAATGGATTATTAAAGTTAGGTTATGTCACTAAAAGTCCCATTAGCATGAATTGTGAACTACCGGGATTTGGTAGACGCTTATGCATATAATAGTACTATTTGGGGACGATCACCCCAGTTCGCGCCTTGACGGTTGATCCCCGTCGTGTCACATTGATTGGTAAGAGAATTTATGTATGAGAAGATTTACACAAGTGTGATTATTGTGACGACACGCTAATTTAGATGGGCAAATTGAGTTTCGGGCTAGCTACCCGTTGTTTGTTGTAGTAAGGTAACAATGTCATGCGGCTTATAATAATCCAAAATAACGAAATACTTCTATACGCACTAAATTAAGATATATTGCCTGACTAGCAATACGGGGTCTTACTATTGATATTATGTTCGTGTTTTGGTTTTCATAACCATATTCATATAACGGTTTTTATTTAACTTTATACAACGTCATAAGACGTATTGTATGATGTTTTTACGACATTGGCTCGTATAATGATTTTTAAGCAAATGCCTATATTATGATTTTGATAAGGATTTGTATAAAATGATTTTGGCTATTTTATGGCCTATTACAATGATTTGTACAAAATGATTTTCGGTAATAATTTTATACCGATATTATATTGATGGATTTTATTAAACTCTATGAATTCACTCGGCGTTATCGCTGACCTTTTCTTTTAACATGTTTTATCTCAGGTACTTGAAGGTAATTCTCGGGAAGACGACAAGAATTCATGGCCCGCACTTAAACAATATTTTTCATTCAAATACTTTGTAAAACTTTGTATGAAATAATATGACTTGGGACCTATGTAAATTTGATATTTATGAATGGAAATGCTTTTATTATTAAACGACGTGATTTTTATGCGTTGTCTATGATGTGAGTAATGTGCTATCCCGTAACACCAACGAGTCTTCCACTGTATTGAGTTGTATAAATTTGGGGGTGTTAAAGTTTGGTACCAGAGCTCTCGTTATAGAGAACGAAAGATTTTTAAAACCAAGGTTTTGAATAAAACATTTCAAAATCTTTTAACTATAAACATTTTTCACAAAATGTCTAAAAATCTTTTGACTATAACGGAGCCGAAGAATTCCCGAGTTACCGACAAGGCCAGACTGAGAAGTGTTATTTTAATATATATATAACTTGGATTATATATATACATATGATGTAATTTGATTTCATGATTGTTTGATGATTATTTTAATATTTATACGAGGTATTTATACGACGTAGATTGTCACAAGGAACCCTAAATCCCCTAGTAAATTAATCGAAGCTATTCTCGTAGGAATTCTAGCTATCCTAGATCTAAACCAAGTTGTGGATATTTATGATCTCAACAAAATGGTTGATATTCGTAGAAATATAGATATTTGTTGATTGTGATATTAAAGAAGAATTGGCGAGATTAAATCTGATATCGATGTTATGACGATCTTTCCTTATAGAGTGGAGTTTGACAAAACGTTACCACCTAGAAAGATGTCATCTGATTCGTTGTCATCCAATTCTTAAAATGAAATCGAAAGGGTGAATGTTGCACTTGAGGCTGTTATTGGAACCATTACCCAAAAGCCTCATGTCACTAGTACCTTTCGGAGAAGTCTAATTGAATGTATGAGTCATTTCATACTAGAGACTCATTTGATAATTGATATTGTAAGAGCTATAGGATTGGAAATTAAGTGTTGATCATATCGAGCTTTTATTGCCCTTTTAAGGTTTATGAATAAGGTTGAAATTATTGGAAAATGAGGTAGGATATCGCCTTGAGTATAAGTTGGTTGAAACTTGAATAAAGTAAAATTTAACCCGTATGGAATATGAGATTGATAAGAGAAAGTCGTTAAGTCCCGTGATTGAATTATAAGGTTTTAATTGATTGCTGATTCGTGTTAAGGGTTGTTCCTAGGCCATTGTCCAATGACGAGGATGCCCAGTGTCCAATAAATAAATTGAAGAAATCTTCTTCTGAATTGGGACCGATGGATCTTCCGGGACAGGTGGAACACCTAATGACTCTTGTGGATTAGTATTCATTGTGGTATCTTTTAAAAATCCCTAACTTAACTGAGATATCAGTTGGTAGGATGGGTACTTGGAATTGTACGACATAGTGACACATAATGTGTTACGGTACAATTTTGACTTGTTTATGATTAATGAAAAGACTACCTTTGATTGCTAAATTCTACATGTATCGATGATATCTATCTTTTCTTGCTTCTTTCAAATGCTCGCATTAGTGATGCAACCATTGATCAAGTACTCATCTTGATTTGAGTTACGTTGTGAATTATTCTTTCTAAGTGCCATCGAGGTCATGAGCCTCATGATTAAGTGGCTAAGCTCATTTCTTGATATATTGAAGTTAGTTCTTGGTGAACAACTTTTCATCACTCTTTTGCAGATCACTCATTTTTTTTATAAGATAAAACAGTATCCCATGAGAAAAATTGAATTTTCATCACTATAAGGATTATTCAAAGTGAGATTTATAAGTGATTGTTATCGAAATGAAGTTTTATAAAACACCTTGGAAAACTTAATTGTTTTCATAACAAAGAAAATCTTTGTAAATTTATTCTTGATTCTTATTTAAGAATTAAGCATGAAAATGTTTTTATTATAAACATGATGATAAAATTTTGACGAACTGAGTATTGCATCGTTAATCTTGAAATTGTATATAGTTGCACGCCTACATACAATTTGGAATGGACCATGCAAGGCTGGTTAGTAGTCACCATAAAACTAATGAACAAACACTACATTTTCTTTGAAGATTGTGAAAGAATAAATATTATGAGATCTACAAGAAGTGGAAAATAGGGACATAGTGTTAGGGACACCTACATATGTGCATATAACATCTATTCTTCTGAGTCAAATTTACTCATCTGTGGAACTTGTCTTATTTGACAATTGATATCCCCTCCTTATCCAATTCTCCCGTAACGAGATTCCTAGGAAAAGTATCTGATTACCGAGTGTTGATACCCGACTGGATGTATCGACGTTCCTAATAACAAGATTTTTACTCGTTGAAAAGTTCGTTTTCTCAGTATCTCTTCGAATTGATCTCTGGTTAATTGTGCGACTCAGTTGTTCTTGGTGAATCAAATAAAAGGTTTGTCTTTGTCTAAAACTAATTAAAAATAAAGACTTGAAACAATTAAAGATAAAGTAAAGACGGTAAAAAGAAACGACAATGAAAGATTAAAGGCAAATTAAGTAAATGACTCAAATTAAAACTTAAATTGAAAGGAAAGCAAGTAAAGGTGTAAATCAAGAAAAGGCGGGAAAAGTAAAGCTTAAAAACTAAAACTGAAAACTCTATTCGGAATAAAGTAAATATTCCGAATAAGGATGTGCTATACGGAATAAAAATGGAAAGATGCTCTACTCGGAAAAAAACACTATGCGGAAAAATAAAAGCTATGTGGAAAAAAGGGCTATTCGTAATATTAAGCTATGCTGAATAAAAAGACTATGCGGAATAAGAACCCACTCGGAATAAAAGACTCTATTCGGAATACTTGAACATTCCGAATAAAGAGTCCTATTCGGAATATTTGAACATTCCGAATAAGGAGTCCTATTCGGAATATTTAAACTTTCCGAGTAAGAGTTCCTATTCGGAATATCCAACATTTCGAATAAGGGTTCCTATTCGAAATATCCAACATTCCGCATAGGAGGGTCTATTCGGAATATCCAACATTCCGAATAGGAGGACGAGAAAACAGTCTATTCGGAAAATCTGGGGAAGAACAGTAACTTTGGCGAAGAACAGGGGAAAAAGAATGAAGCTCGAATTTGATCAAATCTAGACAAAACAAACCAAAAGATTAAACCAAAACAACCAATAAACATCAACTAACAATAATCAATCAAAACAAATCATCAAAACTAACAAATAAAGCCAAATCAAGCAAAACCCACTTGATTGAAAATAAGAAAACTCAAGAACATGAACTCAAAGATCAAGAACAAATCAACAAGAAAGGAAGAAGATGATGAATTAAAAGCTTAATTAAAAAGTAAAGATTCAATAACAAAAGCTTAAACACAAATTAATCTAGAGAGAGAAAGCATAAGTTTAGAGAGAAACTACCTACTCCTAATCTAATCCTAAAACTAAACTAAGACTAACCAACCCTCTCACATGTTGTGAGGGTGGTATTTATAGGAGAGGGGAGTGGTTGGTGGCTTCCTCTTTCTTTCTTTCTTGGTCCTCAGTCTTTCAGTCTTTCAGTCTTCTTAAATTCTTCGACTTTTAAGACTTCGTCTCGGGATTTCTTTGAACTCGTCTTGTAATTTCTTCATAATTTAGACTTGAGTTCTTCGGCTTTTTAGTAAACTTCCGTCTTTTGACTTTTTCTTCGATAAATCTTCAGAATTGGTCTTGGACTTCCGTTCTTTTTCCACTTTTGATCTTTCGACTTCGTCTTTTGTCTTTTCCTTCAATAAAATCCCGTGAAAGCCGTGTTTTCTCCACTTTTCACCTTCTCGACCCTGAAACACAATAAAAACACAAACCACACATAATTCGGCCATTTACGACATAAAATATACGTTTAGGTCCCGTTTTAATGTAATTAAGTGGTAGAAAAGATGGGTGTTTTCACACCTATTAAATCCCCTACACTTAACCATTGCAATGTCCTCATGCAATGCTTAGCAGTAAAGCAAGGTTTACACTTTCCATCATAATCAACCTACCTTGGCCTTTATTAAACAACTAAGCAAAATTTAAAAGATAGGAAATAACAAAATGCAACAAGGAAGAAACTTTTAAAGAAATCTAAGACTTACATTAGGGCTTTGGTGTCGTGAATGTTTATCACCCTCAAGTTTCACATTCCCCATGCCAAGCTTAAAAACAAGATCATTGTTAGTATAAGTTAGCATAACAAACATTTACTCATGTGGTTCAATTAATCACTTAAACTCCCTTATTCCTACGGGTATCTCTTATATTTTATTGATGTCTTGAATGATCACGAGGATGCATTGTTGACTTATTACGATAGTGGATTTAGGCTGAAAGCAAAGTAGGACGATTTGATTAATAGTTAGCTAAAGGACAAAATCTCTTAAAGCTGCTTCTCGGGATATCAATAAGTTCATATCTTGGCATAACTCGGTTCACGATTTGAGACCTTTCTCGGGCCGATATTTGGCATGTACTTCATACTTCATATCTTGAGAGACGTGCATGAGATAATGGTCTTCTCATCGTTCATAGAGTTTCTTCACTTTGGAGACTTTTGAGGGGTACTCCAACTTTGTTGACCACGACTTCATGATTATTTCTTCAATCTCTATTTGGGATTTTGAGATACAACGATACGCCTCCTTTTCGGACTTGGATCTATTTATCCTCATACCTTGTTAGGGTCTTTTCGGATAGACTTCTCCATCATCTTTATGGGAGTTGATTGCTTTTCGTTGTGAGTCTTGATCCTTCATATTGACTTTGGGAATAATGCTTTTCACATCACTTTGGATCTTCGGCAATAAAATGGAATCCTCATGCCTTGTTAGGGCCTTTTCGGACTCGCCAATCTTCACGCCCCGCTTCATAAGTTATGCCTTGGCTATGAACTCTTATCATTACCGAGCAACTTTTAAACGATCTTGGGCTAGAAGCTAAGTAACTTTTCAAATCGTACGACCTTACTTATTGCAGATAATTTATTAGCAAGTGATGGGAGAAAAAGATCATAATTAACTCACATAAGTTAATGAGAGAATACCAAACTTGTAACCAACTCTATCATTTCTCGTCCTCCACAATTTAAAATCTCAAGTAATGAGACTCGTGGATGCTTAGCCTAATAAACCAATTAAGGTCTACATGGTTAAGGATACTAGCTAGAGTGAACTTGGATAAGTAAACTCGGGTTGAGTCAAAATATTCACAACGGGCCTAATATATCTAAGATATCTAAACTTGCTAAAACCATTTTATTAAAATAGGAGAAAAGTAGAAAAATAAAGGGAACTACAACTAGGCCAAAATAGATTAAAATTTTTGAAAAATGTCGAAAAATTGATTTTCCGGTTAAAATGAGGACAAATACAAGGAAAAGGCCACTTAACTTCGATAGAAGTCCCCCCTACACTTAAGATAAACATTGTCCTCAATGTTTAAGCATGTGGGAGTAAACTCCCCTACACTTAGGACATTGTGCACTTTGTTTAAATCTCGTTAAGGAAAAGACCACTAAAGAGATTCCTATTTTAATATTGAGAAATATAAAATAGTGAATCGAAAAGAGTTTAGGATAGAACCGGGAAGAAGGGTACACGGAATCACGGTTCGTCAAAAGTTATCAGGAGTGTGTCTTTGAAGCACTAATCCCTGCATATGATAAGAAAGAGAACAAGAAACACCAACGGGGCTCCCCCCTACACTTATGATGAAAATAGATAGATAATTGGGTTGCCTCCCAAAAAGCGCTTGTTTTTGTTGACCGAGTCACGAGCCTGACTCGTCCCCGAATTAAATGGTCCATGGGGAAGCCTCGAATGTGATACCGGGATCAAAGACCTTGTCCTCGTTCCCGGTTGACATCAACAAAGGAGAGGCGGGGGGATAAGTCTTGAATGGGAGAAAGGTTCGTTCAACATACGAGAAGTATGTGAATTCAAGATCCACGGGAGGTGGGTTGGGTAAAGTAAGCACATTGTCCTCCCCCAGAGACAATAGATGTTGAGCACTCGGCAAAGCCGTGATGGTATCAATTATAGAATTGCCATTGTCACCTCCCGGGTCAAAGCACTCAACCTCATTTCCCGGTATGAAACGAGGAGAGTAAAATGAATACATCACCCGCTTGGGTGTGCACGTGGTAGGATGAGGTGGCAATATAATTTGAGAAGTATGAGAACAATTACCTTCCACCTGCGTCTCTTTTTCAGTAGATTCACGTCTTTTCACCTCTGGGATAGAAGGAGGTATGGCTAACAAAGTATGCTCATTAATAGCAAGAGAAGCAGCACTATCAATGTCCTCAATCCCTTCGTCAAAGAGCGGATTCACCTCACTAGAAATGTAGGCGTCATCAAAATCAAATAAAGGGTTCGAATAAATCGTGAAAGTTTCATGTAGAACGTCTTCATCGGATAGTGACTCGTCATTACTAGAAGTAAAATCATCATCTTGATCGAAAAGAGGATTAGAGAAAGCCAAAGAATCATCTCCCAAAGTGTTGGTGGAAGGAACATCATCATTAAGAGCGACCTCATCCGTAAGCTCCTCAAAAGTTAGCACATCACAAACCTCATCAAAGAATTTATCAAGACCGAAATCACTAATCTCACTCGAAGTATCACAATCCTTAGAGGCGTTGGGGAAATGGAGAGGAGGGATGACAATAGCACTAGGACATTGAGCAGTAAGATCATTCCAAGAAATAGTAGGCTCATCGTCATCATCATCGTAATAGTATTGATGCACAAGAGGAGGGGTATAATCACTAAGATTAGATACTTGCTCTTGTTGCAGTCGCTTTTCCTCGTCCCTAAGTTCTTTAAGCAAAACAACGGCTTCTTGAAGTTGCAAAACAATGGAGTGTGTTTCTTCATTCAAGGTAGTGAGTTGTGGGTCAAGATTAATTTTTTGAGAGGATTGATGATTGAGGGTGTGATGTGGGGGCTCAAAGTGTTGAAAACCTGAATTATAGTAAGGTTGTGGCTCATAGTTGTTCATCAGTTGAGAAGAATTAGAAACCGGGTTTGGTTCATAATAATCCATAGGTGAAGAAAACTGAGGACACGGATTTTGCTCATAATAATTCATTGGTTGACAAAAATAGGTATCGTGAGGACCCCCACAGTTGTTGCAAACCGGGTATGGAGAAAAATCAAGTGCATCTTGTGGATAGCTATTATCATTGTCATAATTGTACCCTGGTTCTTGCCCGTGACCATACGGGTATCGAACCGGGCACGAAACATGCCAATGAGAATCGCTTCCACAATAGATGCACGGGGGAACAGGAGGTAGGTTCAAAAAGTACGAATTAGTCGAGTTGCACAAAGGACAAAATCCGGATTGTGTGTAGTCGATATCGTTTCCGCACCGCTCACATGTACACCATTGACAAGAGTTGTTCCCAGATAATTGTTTCCCACACCGGCCGCAATGGGCATAAAAATCCATAAAGAAAGATAGATAAGTAAGAAGAATATTTTTGGTGCAAAACTTTGAAAAAGAAATGCTTTTTAAGATTTTTCAAATGTTTTTGGATTTTTGAAAATTTTTGACAAGAAAAATAACGTTCACAAGTGAACGGATCCCAAAATCCAACGCGTCACTCACAAAAAACCTTCGATCTTCACGAAAAGAGCCGGCAGCGACGCCATTTTAATAACAAGATTTTTACTCGTTGAAAAGTTCGTTTTCTCAGTATCTCTTCGAATTGATCTCTGGTTAATTGTGCGACTCAGTTGTTCTTGGTGAATCAAATAAAAGGGTTGTCGTTGTCTAAAACTAATTAAAAATAAAGACTTGAAACAATTAAAGATAAAGTAAAGACGGTAAAAAGAAATGACAATGAAAGATTAAAGGCAATTAAAGTAAATGACTCAAATTAAAACTTAAATTAAAAGGAAAGCAAGTAAAGGTGTAAATCAAGAAAAGGCGGGAAAAAGTAAAGCTTAAAAACTAAAACTGAAAACTCTATTCGGAATAAAGTAAATATTCCGAATAAGGATGTGCTATACGGAATAAAAATGGAAAGATGCTCTACTCGGAAAAAAACACTATGCGGAAAAATAAAAGCTATGCGGAAAAAAGGGCTATTCGGAATATTAAGCTATGCTGAATAAAAAGACTATGCGGAATAAGAACCCACTCGGAATAAAAGACTCTATTCGGAATACTTGAACATTCCGAATAAAGAGTCCTATTCGGAATATTTGAACATTCCGAATAAGGAGTCCTATTCGGAATATTTAAACTTTCCGAGTAAGAGTTCCTATTCGGAATATCCAACATTCCGAATAAGGGTTCCTATTCGAAATATCCAACATTCCGCATAGGAGGGTCTATTCGGAATATCCAACATTCCAAATAGGAGCACGAGAAAACAGTCTATTCGGAAAATCTGGGGAAGAACAGTAACTTTGGCGAAGAACAGGGGAAAAAGAATGAAGCTCGAATTTGATCAAATCTAGACAAAACAAACCAAAAGATTAAACCAAAACAACCAATAAACATCAACTAACAATAATCAATCAAAACAAATCATCAAAACTAACAAATAAAGCCAAATCAAGCAAAACCCACTTGATTGAAAATAAGAAAACTCAAGAACATGAACTCAAAGATCAAGAACAAATCAACAAGAAAGGAAGAAGATGATGAATTAAAAGCTTAATTAAAAAGTAAAGATTCAATAACAAAAGCTTAAACACAAATTAATCTAGAGAGAGAAAGCATAAGTTTAGAGAGAGAAACTACCTACTCCTAATCTAATCCTATAACTAAACTAAGACTAACCAACCCTCTCACATGTTGTGAGGGTGGTATTTATAGGAGAGGGGAGTGGTTGGTGGCTTCCTCTTTCTTTCTTTCTTGGTCCTCAGTCTTTCAGTCTTCTTAAATTCTTCGACTTTTAAGACTTCGTCTCGGGATTTCTTTGAACTCGTCTTGTAATTTCTTCATAATTTAGACTTGAGTTCTTCGGCTTTTTAGTAAACTTCCGTCTTTTGACTTTTTCTTCGATAAATCTTCAGAATTGGTCTTGGACTTCCGTTCTTTTTCCACTTTTGATCTTTCGACTTCGTCTTTTGTCTTTTCCTTCAATAAAATCCCGTGAAAGCCGTGTTTTCTCCACTTTTCACCTTCTCGACCCTGAAACACAATAAAAACGCAAACCACGCATAATTCCGCCATTTACGACATAAAATATACGTTTAGGTCCCGTTTTAATGTAATTAAGTGGTAGAAAAGATGGGTGTTTTCACACCTATCAGTTCCTATCATTTCTTTTGATTTGATTTCATTTGAATGACCTGGGTAACGATCTGAGGAGCTTTCGAATGCGTACTCAAATTATGAAAACATGGGATATATTCATATTCGTTAAATGTTTTTGTCTGTTTCTGATTTGAAATTTTCTCGCGTAGATTATGCGTTAACCTTACTCTTTTAAGGTTAGTTATGTCTCCTGATATCCTTGAATTATGAAAGATTATGAGTTATTATTGGTCTTTTGAGAAATTCACATCTTATCGACGACAATGAAACTGGAAAGTTGATAGTGCCAGTAGAATGAATCGATTGATTATGACATGACGACATTGTCTTAATTGATGGGAACTCGAGTAGAATTCCCCTAAATGATAAGATGTTGATTATCAAAAGTGATCTAAATAATTCTTGATGGATGTCCATATCCTGCATTTAGACTTGAAATTATACCGTGAATGGTTGTGAACTAGTCATAGATACTATAATTTAGAAAGAACCTAATATGAATTTATTAAAAGATGTTTCTGTTATTTGAAACTTTAGGAGGTATTTGTTGGTGAATTACCTATACTTTCGCCATTAAGGCAAGTTGAAATTGGTATTGATTATATTCCCGGTGCTGCACCTGTGGCTTGTGCACTGTACGTCAGCACCATCTTAATTAAAGGAATTACCGTACAACTGAGAGAGTTGTCGGAGAAAGATTTTATTCTACCAAGCTCGTCATCATGAAGAGCTATGGTGTTATCATTCCTTATATTTATAGATTACTGTGAACTGAGTAAATTGACAATCGAAAACGATATCCATGACTCGAAATGGAAGATTTTTTCGATCATTTACAAGGTTCTAGCACATGTTTTAAAGATTTGATCCATGGCATGGTTATCATCAACTTCGCGTCCGCGAAAAAGATTATCTATTCCAATCACTACATCCGGTACTTGTAATGAACATTATGAGTTTCACGTGACGACATTTGGATTGACTAATACACATGTAGCATTCATAAATTGGATGAATCACGTGTGTAGGCTGTAAATTGATAAATTCATGATTGAGATCATTAAGGACCATTTGTTTGTTTATAAGAATAAGAATGAGTTAATAATTATTTATAGATTACCCTGAATTGGCCAAACAATAAAAACATGTACCTTGAATAATTAACATGAGATTAAAGACTTAATCCTTTACATTATTTGACTATGTGATTAATAGATAATGGAATCTATACTAACTCTTCAAATTAGAGCCATTTAAAACTTTGAGTTACACTAAAAAGAAAGTGCAAATGTGTTTTGACAAATGTTTTAACAAAGGATTTTTAAGGGATTATTCCCTTATGCACAAATCATTTAACTAAACTCCTGTTTAGGGGTAAATGTTTGTATATATCTCAAGACAACTTAAGAGGGATTGAGAAAACCATTTAAACCATGACTTAAAATTTGAAACGACAATTTTTGCTTTTCAACTAAGGAAATTTCTACCAAAGAATAAACAAAGGTTTTTTGAACATTTACGAATCCTATTAATTATTTTTGATAAATTAACAAAAATTATGTTAATTAAATTTAAAATTATTTTGAACATTTTCATATAATTGGATGGACTAAGAAATTTAAAATCTTTTCGTTTACGTTTCATAAAAATTGAATATTTTATATTTAATTAGTTGTAATAATTATCAACGCTTTAGACGTTGGACTGAGAAAAACTGATAAAAATGATAGCTGAAACGAAATTAAAACTTAGAAAATATGAAGAATGAAATTCTGAGTGAATTGTAGACATGATATTTATTTCATCGAGGAAGGTGAATATAATTACTGACACATTATATAGGAAGGATAAAGAATCAATTAGGACATGTTCCTTAATAATGAAGGTGCAAAATAAATTGCCGAACAATATAAAAATAAACGATGTTTGTAAAAAGGATAATATAGATAATAAAAGGAGTTCGCGTCTAATGTGAACCATTAGAATTGAGAAGCCGATAGCGTTAAATGTATAAAAGGCCACTTGTGATTGTCTAAATATGGAGGATTGTGAGATATGGTTATGTTGGAATCTTGTAAGTATCAGTATTTTATTCATGACATTTCTGATTTAAAGTATCTTTGTCTGAAGAAGTTGTACTAATGGCAAATTTTGAAGGTAGACATTGCCTCATACATTAGTAAACGTCTAACTATTGCAAAGGTCATCATCTGAATTTGATTCGATTTGGGTCATCGTCGACAAACTGACCAAATCTGCTAATATCATTCTTGTTAATGATAGATTCTTGATGAAGAAATTGACTCTTTATATTTAAAGGAGTTGTGTAAACATAGTGTGCTTGTATCGATCATCTCTAACAAGATCCTCGCTTCGCATCGAATTTCTAGAGATTTGCTCAGAAGTCATTGAGAACGAATCTTGATGAGAGTACTGTGTACCACACCAATCGAAGGGACGAGGTAAAGTAACGATACAAAATACTATAAGTGTTGTTTATGTTTGAATAATTGACCTTTGGTAATAAACCGTATAATCATTTTCCTTTGGATAAATTATCATTGATAATTATCGTATTAGGATCGAGATCGAATCTTGTTAGGATCTAAATATTAGAGCATCTGTAAGCAGGAGTTGGGATGAAGACACCCGACAAACACCCATTGTGAGTTGGACATGTCTTTTAGGTTTAAGGTTTCCTATGATGGCGAACCTAACCTTACAAAATACTCGACCCACGAGACCTAAAATGATTGTTGAAATTAGGATCTGATTATTGACTGCCTGTAGTGGGCAGGAGGTTATGTGAATATGAAATGTAGATCTTGAAGTGCCAGATGGGTAGCGAAGTTATGCCAAAAATTTTAACCATGGAAAATGAATAGATGATCTGAAAGATCATGGGATATAAGTCCCCGTTGAATGGGACCATTGAGATGATGTAAAAGATTGGTTTGAAAGGCATATAAGCTGGATCTACCCTAGGACTTCAAGAGCTGCTTGAATTATGTTTCGTAAATCGAACTTGATAAATATCTATCAAGTGAAAATCCGAATTCTTCTTGATAAAGTTTAGATCGGCGAAAAGTTGCATTCATCAGAAACCCATGAACATCATGGATAGAGAAAGTAAGTCAACAATAAGCCTGATCTTATTCCCGTAGTTATTTTTGATGAAACTCGCGTATTGTAATGGATTACACTAGTGAGAAAAGACCGAATGTGGAGGAAATACCCACGTGGCTTTAACTCTATAAGAAGCGAGTAGTAAGATGATCTTTGAGGACAAAGATCCTGTTTAGGGGTAAATGCTGTGACAATCCGTCAATTTATGATTGATATTTTATTCTCAATATTTATTTGAAAACATTATTTAATGTTATAATATGAACTCACTTATTTTTGGGAAATAATTTGGGTTTTACGTCTTGAAGTAGCATCGACTACGTCTAAACCGGAGGATTCTACGTTACGTGCTTACGTTTACATACACCGTTTTGGTGACAGTCCGACATTTCAGAAAATAAATTTATCCGTGAATATTATTTTGGGATTTTAATTGAGTTGGTTCATAAACTCACAAATTTACGAGAAGAGATTAGGACTTACGATTTTATTTTAACGTCCTTTACGACTAAACCGAAAACCTTAGGATTACGTATTTACGTTTTCGAACTCCGTTTTTGATGAGACAATTTTTATTAGATTCGTTTTGTGCCGTTGATTCATAATTTATAAAAACGTTTTTCGTAAAACGACCAGAGGGCACACAAATCGAGGAAATTAGAATCGAGGAGTACCCGTAAATAATTGTGGATGAGACAAAACCACTTTTGCCCCACCCCCAATATGGGACGGCATATCTAGCAACACCAACACCATGAGGTGTCAAAACTACAAGCCATAAGTTAACACTTGTTAACTTGGGCTTAACTTGTAAGCTACCTTACCTCAAAACCATCTAATTGAAACCACTCCTCTCATTTCTAACATGCAAAACAACTTCCATTCCCTCATCTCTCTCTCAATTGTGTCGTCCAAAAAAAACACCAAAACACCTATTTGATCTAAATTTAACCACAAATCTTATGTTATTCTTGCATAAGATGATGTCCTTTTGAAGACTTATTGATTGGAGGTGATCATAACATCTACAAAGGAGTTTCCTTGGTGTCTTGGGGCTGATTTTCCACAAGGATTTCTTGAAGAATGGTGGTCTTGAAGATGGTCTTTGTTTATCACAAGTTTCTCCATCAAAATCCATGTCTTGATCATAACCTACATCATCATGGTGGTATAAAGATTTTCCTCCCCATCCTCTTGTTAATTTTGACTATGTAATCATGTATTTTATTCTTAAATGTATATATGTATGATGATATATGATGATAAAAATATTGTGTGCGGATTTGATGTTGATAATCATGGGTAAAAAGATGAAAAACTATATGTAAAAAGGTTAAAATCATGTTTAAAAATGATGGCTGTATAAAATAGTAAAGAACCATGTCATAAACTGATAAAATGGCATAGATTAATGGATATACAGTAAGTAATATGTCTTGTACACATGTGAGAGTTGGCCATGCAATGGAATCATTAGGATGAGTGAGATATGATCAAAACAAGTTTAAAGTACAAATCTGAGTTCATTGTTTTGGACGATTTTTAGAAAATACTTAGAAGCTTATTCAACAGTAGCTATAGGAGAGTTAAATGGAGCACATATCATTTAGTTTATGTCATAAAAATTTGAGCTTCTATCTCCATATAGAACTCTAGATATGGCAGTTTTGGTGAACATGAAACTAAAAATCAGATTTTTAAAGAATTAATGTTTAATAGTATTATATAAGCACTCAACTAAAAATAGTATAAAATGTGAATTAAAACTCACTCACTTATATAATACATTTATTTAAATATGCGTAAGGATAAGTAAATGGACATTTTATAAAAATGGTAGTTTGATAAGTTTTATAAGTTATAAAACTATAAACATGATTTTTACGACTTTTTCGGCTATTACCGTAAAATTAACGTTTTTGTTAAATAAAACTTAGACGGTTGGACCCGTCTAATGTAAACTTTTATAGACTCATATACTGATATATAAACATATATAACAAGTAAAAACCGATAAAACCCGAACTATAAAACATACGGACATTAACGGGCTAAGTTAACGTTATTGGACTAATAATACAACAAAATGGACTAAAACACTTATAAACTTATTTATTCGGCTTAACATTTGGGCCCAACATGTAAAGTGTAAATACTGATAATACAAGTATAAAATGGATTAATACAAGTTAAAGAACTTATAATAAGTTAATTGGACTTAAAATATGTAAATAGATAAAACTAGTAAACTAGTATAAAAGTTATCGACACGTAACACTAAAATGAGTAAATGAGAATATGTAAACCCACTTGATCATCATATATATATAATCATCATATGTATACATAATTGTTATTTTTATAAAGTCATTGGACAAAATTCTAAGACGAGTATAATTTGTCTAGGTTTCCGTGATTGAAGCACGTACCGTACGTCCGAATTGCCAATAACCCGCCTTCCCACATCAACGTGAGTTCATAGCCTCGCACTCTTTTAAATGCTTTTATAAATGTTTTATAAACCCGCGAGGGAGATAACATGTTAGTTTTTTTTTATAGAATAGGACAACATTTGTCCCGATCGCTTGTTTATTGATTTGGACCCGGATGATTGTATGACCCTATGAATGATTAAATGACCCGATAGATGAAATAAAATGGATTATTAAAGTTAGGTTATGTCACTAAAAGTCCCATTAGCATGAATTGTGAACTACCGAGATTTGGTAGACGCTTATGAATATAATAGTACTATTTGGGGACGATCACCCCAGTTCGCGCCTTGACGGTTGATCCCCGTCGTGCCACATTGATTGGTAAGCGAATTTATGTATGAGAAGATTTACACAAGTGTGATTATTGTGACGACACGCTAATTTAGATGGGCAAATTGAGTTTCGGGCTAGCTACCCGTTGTTTGTTGTAGTAAGGTAACAATGTCATGCGGCTTATAATAATCCAAAATAACGAAATACTGCTATACGCACTAAATTACGATATATTGCCTGACTAGCAATACGGGGTCTTACTATTGATATTATGTTCGTGTTTTGGTTTTCATAACCATATTTATATAACGGTTTTTATTTAACTTTATACAACGTCATAAGACGTATTGTATGATGTTTTTATGACATTGGCTCGTATAATGATTTTTAAGGCAAATGCCTATATTATGATTTTGATAAGGATTTGTATAAAATGATTTTGGCTATTTTATGGCCTATTACAATGATTTGTACAAAATGATTTTCGGTAATAATTTTATACCGACATTATATTGATGGATTTTATTAAACTCTATGAATTCACTCGGCGTTATCGCTGACCTTTTCTTTTAACATGTTTTATCTCAGGTACTTGAAGGTTATTCTCGGGAAGACGACAAGAATTCATGGCCCGCACTTAAACAATATTTTCCATTCAAATACTTTGTAAAACTTTGTATGAAATAATATGACTTGGGACCTATGTAAATTTGATATTTATGAATGGAAATGCTTTTATTATTAAACTACGCGATTTTTATGCGTTGTCTATGATGTGAGTAATGTGCTATCCCGTAACACCAACGAGTCTTCCGCTGTATTGAGTTGTATAAATTTGGGGGTGTTACATAATGCCTTCATCTCATTGACCACAGGCTCAAAGACCTTCAGGTTGTTGTAGATGTCATCAATGTTCTTATCATTAATGTCATCTCTGTTTTGCCAAATGGCTTTGTAGACAAACCATTCCTTTTGTAGACTGTTGAGGAATCTAGCATTCACTTGTTCTCTAGACACCTCAATATTAAAGAATTCCAATTGAGCAACCAGATCTTGAAGCCTATTGTAGATTGAACCATTTACTTCATCACCATTTGCTTTAAAAGAAGCAAACTGGTCTATCATTTGATTCTTTTTCTTCTTCTTGGTTGCCTCATTTCCTCCAAATGTATTACCAATAGCTTCCCAAAGTTCCTTAGCCGTCTTATACTTTCTGAACCTTAGCTGATGTCTATCAGGTAGAGCCAACAGCAAAGAACTGTGAGCCCTGACATCATGCCTTCTTGCTAGTATCTCCTTGTCAGCAAAAGCAGCAGACTTCTTCTTGCTGTCACCTTTGGAGCTTTCACCTTTTTCCTCTCCCTTATCTTTTTCTTCAATTGCTATAGTTTTGGAAAATTGATCACCAAACTCTAAGATCTCCCATAGAACATAGTGTTCCATCTTGAGGTATTGTTGAAACCTAAATTCCCATAATTCAAAGTTTTCAGGATCCAGAATGGGTAGTTTAAGAGAGTTGTTGGTTGAGGATGAGTGAGAATCTGAAGACATGGTTGATGTTGGTTGTAAGAGATGTTTTGTTTTTGGTTTAATCAAAGTTTTTCAACAAGCTCTAATACCACTTGTTGATCCCAAACTCAGATCTTAAACCTTAGCTTGTTTAAGGGTTGTGATAGAAAGAATAAATTCAATCTAACACTAGAGAAACTTTGCAACACAAAGTAACTAAACTAGATGTGGAATAGTGTTTAGCACAAGAACAAATGTTTAAATCAAACGTTAAACTTTAATATATCATAGATATACGAATACCCAATAGTGGTATTAGGGTTACAAAACCTTAAAGTATGAAATGAAATGAACAGAGAAAGATATGTTTTACATGACAACCTAGTGAGTCCTATTATAGCACAAGGACTCACGTACAAGATCACTACTAACAAACTAGGAAACTATCTTGGAGTAGTAACTGAAACGCGTCATAATCTCTTCTAAGTTTATCTTAGTAGCAGGGTCTTTGACTTCCAGCATGGGGACCAATTCCCCTGCCTTTCTTATTTAGCAGGGGGGGGGACTTACTCTAGCAGGGGAAACTCAGACCAACCAACAGGGGGAACTAACACTCTTATATTTATTCCCAACAACTGGTGAAGCTCATCCTACATTGCTTCAACCCAGCTTGATTCTTGGAGAGCATCAAAAATCTTCTTGGGTTCCTTTTGTGATAAAAAGCAGGCAAACAAACATGCTTGCAACAAGAGGGGTATCTTTCTTCTTGTGTATATTGGTAATGAAACCACCTTGAGTTTGATGAGTTCTCCTTGTTCGAACAGGAGTCTGAATATCACCAATTATTTGAGATGGAGGATGATCTTTAGCCACCTTTGTAAGTATTCCTCCCCCAAATAGTGAATTATCTTCTATAACAGATAATATCATCCTCATTGCCACTCCCATCCTCACTTGAATTGACCTCTGATTGAGTATGGGAGCTTCAACATGTTCAACAGTATTTCTGTTGGAGGAAGAGAATAAATTTCCAAACAAGTTGTCAGCGTCTGAATTCAATGTGTCAGCGTCTGAATTCAACCTGTCAGCGTCTGAAGTGGCTTTGTCAGCGGATGAAGATGCATGCATGAATTCATCTACTAGTTTTTCTTGTGGCCCTTCTTCCTCCTTTCCAGCAGCAGCAGATGCTTATCTAAACCCATCAGTCCATATAGGAATGGTAACATAATCAAGTATGAGGGTTGGCTCAACTGCATGTGATCCTTCTTTTTTAGCAACCTGTGTACCTGAAATCTCAACAATAGGTTCTTACGAAACATTTGAATCCTTCTTCACAATGTCTGGATTAGTAACAGGTATATAGTACAAGGTCCTAGATAATGGTTCCAAATCAAATAACCAATCTGGTCCATTCTCAGGATCACTAGGCTTACTTACTAAAAACCTAACATGCACCTTTTCAAGGATGCGTTTTCCTTCTTGTTATAAACCATGTACCCTCTGCAATTCATAGAATAACCCACAAAATATCCTTAATCACCTTTTTCATTAAACTTGCCTAGGGCATCACTAGTATCAAGGATCACTACATGACATCCAAAGGGTTTAAGAAAGTCTATTTTAGGCTTCCTGTTCCAAAATAGCTCATAAGGTGTCTTATTGTGGATTTTGTTAACCAAGGTCTATTTTGAACATAGCAAGCCGTGTTCACAGCCTCAGCCCAAAAAGCAATGGGAAACTTAGCATCTGCTAACATGGTCCTAGCTGCTTCTATTAGTGTTCTATTCTTTCTTTCAGCTACACCATTCTGCTGTGGAGTTCTAGCTATGCTAAACTCCCTAGAAATCCCTTTATTAGCACAAAAGGTATCTAACAGAGTACTTCTAAACTCACCACCATTATCACTTCTAAGAATTTTAACCTCATTACCCGTTTTCTTCTCAATTTGGGTAATAAAGTTAATCAAAACCTTGATAGGATCACTTTTTAAGGACAAAAAGAAAGTCCAAGTAAACCTAGAAAAATCATCAGTTATAACAAAACAGTATGATTTAACATTTAGACTTTCTATATTAGTTGTGTCAAATAAGTCCATATGTAGCAAGTGAAGTGGTTTAGAACCGGAATGCACACTTTTAGACTTAAAGGAGACCTTATGTTGTTTTCCTTTAAGGCAGGCAACACAAGAGTGATCATTGTGGAAAGCCTTTGATGGCAAACCATCAACAAGATCATGTCTCACAAGTCTATTAATGTTCTTAAAATTTATGTTCCCTAACCTTCTGTGCCATAAATTACTTTCATCAACTGATGCTTTAGCATAAAGACATGACAGATTTTTGTTCATTTTAATCCCTTTTAGATTAACATTGTAAATGTCCTTATGCCTAGGTGTTCTATATTCGATAAACTTCTCATCAGGAATCTTAAAATCCTTACTCAACACCAAGCATTCAGTATCAGTAAAAAGAACTTTATTTTTGTTGTCACAAACTTGTGACACACTAAACAAGTTATAATCAAGTTCCTTTACCAGAAAAACGTTCTCAAAACGTAAGTTGTTGGTGATAAGAGTGCCTTTGCCAGATATAGTTCCATAGCCTCCTCCAAAGTACACTTTGTCACCATCTTTAATGGGGGTAAAATCTGTCAAATAATCTTCCTTCCCCGTCATATGCCTAGAGCATCCACTGTCCCAATATCCATGATTATTGACCTACTTTTGAATGCCCTGCACATAAAGAAAACAAATTAGTTTTCTTTGGTAACCTAAGCTTGTACAGACTTGGATTCATGTGTTGTTCAACAAGAATAGACTTATTCCTTGTAACAACCCCTTGTTCATTCCTTTGTGGTCTAAACACCCAGTTTACCCCAATTGGTTTAGTAATGACCTTTGAAAGATAATTAAATCTGTTGTAGGTCATAGAAATTCCATCAGAATTAGGGTTTCGGTCTTGTTTAGGTCTCCATGTCAAACTAGATGAAGTTTTAGACCCCTTTCCCTTAGGTTGTAAATACCTATTGTTACTTGGTCTAACACAAGGTCTAACAGCAACTTGTTCTAGCATTTTCATACCAAACTTGGAGCTGTCAGCGTTGAAATTGTTCCTATCAGCGTTGAATTTGTTACTGTCAGCGCTGAATTTGTTCTTGTCAGCTCCTAAATTAGGGTTTGCTATAGGAACCCATTGTCTGTTAGATCAAGTGTTGGTCTTTTGAAAGGGCCTTTGTCCATGAGTATTTGTCCATTTAGAAAAGAAGGGAGCTGGACTAATGACTTGTGGGCTTGGTTGGACAAAAGGTCTGGGTTTGACGATGGTTGACCTATTCTCAGTGATGAATTTAGAGCCACTGACACACTTATAGGCCAGATGAGAAAAACTTCCACATGTGTAACAAGCTTTTCTAGACATAACCTTAGGTCTAGATTCAAAGAACCCTGTCCCATTGACACTAGCTTGGCTTTGGGGTGACCTAGGTTTTCTATACATTTCATCATATTTAACACTAGGTTTTCTCTTAATTGGTGAGCCAAGGTCAATGGTTTTTCTAGTAGTGGGGTTGGTCACAGTAACGGGTGTAGGCAAAAATAGACTCTCACTAAGCATTCCACCCTTAACAAGAAGAAAAGGGTTGGCTGCTTTCCATTGTTCAAGATCAGTCACCTTTTGTTGATATTCCTCAACTAGGGAAATCAATCTTGGTGGATGAATAAATTTCTCTTCTTGGATTTCTGGAATACCAGTCCAAGAGAGATCTTTTCTCTAAACACCATAGAAGTTCCCAGCAGGTGGTGGAACAGCAACATATTCATTCATCTCAATCCCAGACTTGTCTTTAGGGTCTCTTTATTTACTGATACACTTTTCTATTGTTTGACTAGCTTTATCAAACTTTTCAATCTTAAGCCCTTCATTTTCTTTATCTTTAATGACTTCATCTAACTTAAGTTGCACATCTACTCTAGATTTCATTAGAGTATCCCTAAGTTCAACACTAACTTTAAGATCCCTAGTCAAAACATTAATTTGATCTTTTAGGTCAAATTCCATTTTCTTATATTCCTCTATAGTTCCTTCAGTATGTGCAAGTGCCATTTTATAAATTGTTAGCTTGCATTCTACTAAAAAACATATGATTTTAACTTTAAATTTTCTTTGTTAAGATTTTCAGTGTTTAATCGACACCCTTTACTACAGAAAGCATCATCATATACCTCATTATCTGATGAAGATGAGGAGTTGGCCATGAGAGCAAAGTGAACATGCTCTTCTTCTTCCTTCTCAGCAATCAAAGCCTGATTCTCTACCACATCCATTGCCATAAAGCTACAGTCCCATCCAACACCATCAATATCTTGCATGGCGACCATAGCCTTTTGCTTAGCATCTTCCACCTTGATGATTTGGCTTGAAGTCTTTCCAGCATCAGATCTTCTTGGAGATCTACAATCCCTCATGAAGTGTCCCATCCTATGGCAGTTATAACACTCAACCTTGGATTTATCAAATCCAGCTGTGTCTTTAGCATTAAAGGTCATCTTTCTTCCAAATCTCCTGTTCCGTCTGTTGGCCCTTATGCTTGCAAGTGCCATATTCCACTTGATATCCATTTCTTCCAAATTCTCATCACTGATTTGCTCAAGATCCTCATAGGTAATTAAGGAACCATTTGGCAATGCAGCAATGTATGCACATATTGTATCCAAATCAATACCAGTAGGTTTAAGAATTGGTGAGTAATAACTGAATTTTAATATAAGAAAATTGTTCTTTGTTGGTCTTATCGTTCTCTCGGTGTCTAATCGAATTGATCCCGGTTTAAAGTATGACTCAGTCGTTTTTGGTGGATAAAAGAAAATTGGTTATCTATATCTACATAAAAAAGTAAAATATGAAAGATATTTAAAATAAACTAAAGACAAATGACAAATAATAAAGAACATAAACGAATTAAAACTTATTAAAAAGTAATAAAGAAAAATGCAAGAAAATAATTTGGGATATAAAAATAATAAATGTCGAAATAAAATAAAAATATAAAACGCAAACGAGAATGATTAAAATGCTAAGCGAAAGTAAAAGTAAAAATGCCAAAATAAAAGTTCAAATGCAAAATATTAAATTGTTAAAAATGCAAATGTAAAATTATTCTAAAAATATAAATGCCAAATCTATTCAAAAAATGTAAAAAAAAACTAATTTTTTATATTTTATATATTTTCTATTTATTTATTTATTAAAACTATTTTTATTTTTATTAAAACTAAATTCTATTTTTTTAACTTGAAAATAAAATAAATGAAATGGGAAATGATATGAAATAAAAGTTGAAATGTTGGAAATGGGGTGACAAAAAAAAGGAGGGAAAAAATTGGGTAATATGATGGAAATAAGGGAACAACAAAAAAAGGAAAAAAAGGAATGACCGAATCCACTTTAGGGATTTATTATTTTTGGCGTGAAAAAAGTTGTCACTTTCGCATGTAATGATTTCTGAGTTTCGCAAAAAATGTCCTATAGTACTTTCGGAATGTTTTGACAGAAACGAGTTTCGGAAAAAAATGAAACTAATAGCACTTTCGGAATGTATAAGTTTTGGCGGGAAATCAAAATGAGTTTCGGTATAATTAAGAAAAATGAGTTTCGGGATTTTTGCAAAAGTTGAGTTTCAGGATTATTTCTTATTTGAGTTTCGGAATAAAGAAAGTAAAATGAGGTTCAGAATAAACTAGAATTTGACTTTCGGAATAATACTTAAAAACGAGTTTCGAAATAAATTTTTAGAATGAGTTTCGGATAAAAAAAATGCTCAGTTTCGGGAAAAAGATAAAACCCTCTTCCGAAACTCAAACAATAATCAGACTTCACAAGATCTAAAAAAACAGGGAAAAAAAGCCAAAATAAGAAACATTAATCTAAAAAATAAGTAAAAATTAAGCTAAATTAATTTCTAAAATAAGCCAAACACAACACTAAAAAAAACTATAAAAAGTACCAAATAAGCAAAATAAATTAATCTAATCTAAAAACATTAAACTACCAAATCCACTCAAATAAAAAATAATCCAAACATAAAATAAGCAATAGGCACAATAAGCTATAAAATCAGCCACATAAAAATAATAAAAACAAGAAACAAGCAACTCAATCAAATAAGCAAATAAGCTAACATAATGATTAACCAAATCAACAAAATTAAAAACTATAAAGAAATAGTGAGATTAATTGAAAAGCTTGAAATTAAAGATTAAGATTAAAGGTTTAAAAATTGAAAGATTAAAGATGAAGATTAAAGAAAAAAATGAGAGGGAGTTTTGTTTACACCTACTCCGAATTACTCTAATGAAAAACTAAAAATTAACTAACTATTACAAATGAAGGTCTTTAGGCTATTTATAGTGGAGGAGTATGTTGGTGTTGTTGCTTCCTTTCTTTCTTTTGTCTTCTCGTCTTTTAATTAATTCGTCATTCTCGACTTTGTCTCGGGATTTGTCGATAAATAAAATGAACTCGTCTTCTAATTTCTTCTTATATTAGATTTGGTTCTTCGACTTTGTTAAACTTCCGTCTTTGGTCTTTTTCTTCAATAAATCTTCAGAATAGGCCTTTGACTTCCGTTCTTTTGGCACTTTTGATCTTTTGACTTTGTCTTTCGTCTTTTTCTTCGATAAAAGCCCGTGAAAGCCCGTGTTATCTTTCTTTTTCATCTTTTGGTCCTAAAACACAATAAAAACACAAACCCACGCGTAATTCCGACTTTTACGACATTAAACACACGTTTTGGTCTCGTTTTTATTTGTTTTAAGTGGTAAAAGGATAAGTGTTTTCACACTTATTAGTGAGTCAACATTGTATGTGTCAACGTCAAAATTTGAGCCGCTGACAAAGGTTGATCCACCGCTGACAAAAGTTGATCCAGTAACAGGATGTACATATGAATCTCTTTCACTGGTTTGAGCTTCACTATGTGAGATGAAAACCATGTTTCCAGATGTTGACTTGCTTCCATGATCAAGTAAGATCTCACTCTCCACAATCTTTAACTTATTGTAGATGTCATCAAAGGAAGAACTCTTATGGGCATTGGTAGCAATGATTGACCTAGCTTCAATTTTTCATGCATCACCAAGACCTCTAAGTAAAGTAGCAATAATATCAGCATCATCATGTTCTGTTCCCATAAAACACAACTTGCTAGTGATGTCTAGAATCCTACTTCTTACCTCACTTAGCTTCTCATTGGGATGAGCCTTAAACACAACATATTCATGCAACAGTTTCTTCTTTCTTTCTTTGGTTGTATCATCATTACCACCACAGGTGACTTGAAGAGCTGCCCAAAGATTTTTAGCAGAATCAAAACTTCTATACTTGTGTTGATTCTTTGGACCCAAGGAAAGTTTAAGAATGTTCAAAGTCTTCATGTCATTCCTTCTTAAGGCTATATCAGCAGTTGAGATAGCTCTTCCATCTTCAGGTCTTTCAGTATGTTCTGCAGCAGTAGAACCAGTTGTGGTTCTTCCTGCAATAGCAGCAGCAATCCTAGCTACTTTATCAAATTGATTGCCATATTCAATGACTTCCCAAAGAGTATGGTCATGAACTTGAAGGTATTGTTCAAAATTAAACTTCCATTGTTCAAAGTTGTCTGGGTCGAGCATAGGGATTTTTAGGTTATGATTTGATGAGGATGAAGATTTTGTGGCAGACATCTTGTTTGGTTTTAAGGTTTCCTGTTCTTTTAGATCAAAGTTCCTCAACAAGCTCTGATACCACTTGTTGATCCCAAACTTAGATCCATTAGCTTTGTATTAAACGAGATTAAATCAAGATTAATACTTAGAGAAACTTTGTTGTATTTAACAATCCAAGTGTTATGTGGAATTAACACTTAGAATAAATAACAAACAAACAAAGTAAACCAAACTTTCACTTTAGATTGATAAACGAACTTGCTTATAATGAAAGTTGTAAAACTGAATAATGTATGTAAACTATGAACCCTACGACCTCCTTTTATAACACAAGGAGTCGTGTACAAAGGTTTACCTATCAACTATTCTAGGTAAAAATAATTATAGAAAATACAATATTGATAATATCTTTACTTCAAATATAAAACGTATTGACTAAGTATTCCTATCAGTTGGTGGACTTCTTCTTGTCAACGCTTGCATAACTCTTGTCAGTGCTCATCTGTCAGCTCCTCGTTTACTCTTGTCAGCGTCCAAATTACTCTTGTCAGCGTCTCAGTGACTTAGCTCATTTTATTCCCAACAGTGCACGGTCAGAAAGTGGCGTCATAGGGTACGGTGCCACCATAACCTAGGCTCTAAAAGTGTGTAGTTTTTAGTGTGGAATATTTCATAATTTCTCCACACTTTTAAGTGTGGATCCCATATCGTTACACCCATATTCTCCACACTTTTCGTTTTGAGAAGTGTGAGAAATATGGGTGTAATAAAAAGGGATCCACACTAAAAGTGTGGAGTAGTTATAAATTTTTCACACTAAAATATATGGATTTTTATTTGCAACTCATATGACTCTGGTGTTTTAAAATTTATCCACATTTAATATGTATGGCCATTCTTTTAGACAGTTATTTGCACGGAGGTAAACTTTTCATCTTCTTCACAACGATACTATATTAGCTTCAAACTCACACACACGCACACACACACACACATAAACTTTTCATCTTCTTCATAACAAATGGCTCAACTTGTTGAACTTGTTAGTATGTCTGGGTCATTTCACCTTGGGGAGATGATGGTAGCCTTGTACCAACCAGAGATTGACGAGGACATATGGCAGGCAAGAGAGTTGATGAATGACTCTTAATGGCTGACCGAATGGGTCATGCGTATGGGGAGGTGATGCTCGAACTCCAAAATGGCAATCCTTGTAGATGTGCTTAAAATGAGTGTGTCGACAACCATCCATATGACACCGATGTGCTGGACCTTGACCTCATCCTTGACCTCATCACCAAAGGACGTGGTCGATCTGTTGTACGAAGTATCCATTCTACCAATCGATTTTAAATCGCTATGAGATACTCCTTAGCGACCTTAATGAATGTATGCTTCGTTGAGCCGAAATTCTTTGGGAAAATGTGTTTTGTCTTGGTGGAAACCGGGATCATATCCCGGCGTGTATGGCACATATGATATATTGCATACTTACCAACACCAAGTACAATCTTGCATATTATATCGCTCGACGGATCAACTATGCTCTTTTAAATCCAAAAACAAATCTTACTTATGCAATGCTCCTCACTCGCCTTTTTAAAAGGGTTGGTCAAGACTTCCCCGAACTTGATCTCACCCGCTTTCAACCGGTCAATCGTGTGATGCTACCTATTCAAAAAGTGCAACCAAGAATGCCTAGGAGTGGTCGAGGGAAGAGAAGAGGTGACCCTCAAGAGTCCGACCATGAGGATGTTCCTATGTCACCAAGTGATGGTGATGATGTAGGTACTAGTGCTCACGTTGGCTCTTCAAGTGACTCCACCCCATCCATGAACACTTTCATGGACGGGTTAGACAAAATTGTCCTTCCTCTTCACCATTCTAGTGCTCTTCTAGAAAATTTCAGACTTGAGGACGTTTATCGTTCTAATCTTCAAACTCGTGGTGAGTTGTATGATCATCATGTGGAGTCAAGGAGTGCTTTCAAGAGCTTAGGGAAAATGATCAAGGGCTTTGGCAAGAAAAAGAAGTGATGATCAATTGAAGCTTATGGTATTAATGCAAGGTTGTTGACATGTTGGTTAACATGTTTGTGTAATGTTGGATAATTTCTTCTTACATTAGACTCTTTTATTTTCTTGGATTTAGATTTGGGTTTGTTGAACAAATACTTTGTGTTTGGATTACTTTTTATTTTAATTCTAATGTGTTCTGTGATTGATCTTCCAATTTACATGACTTTGTGCAATTATGTGTTAGTTAGCTATTTAGATTTTGTTTGGGAATCTATTTTTTCTTGTTAAATATTTGTCTAAAATCTAGGCTTTTGAAAATTGCTAGAAAACCATTTTATGGAGCCCTCGGCCCGTGGTTCTTTAATTCTGGGCGGTCCTTAATCAATAAACAACTGCGCCTCTATTTGAGGAATCATAGGTACTGACTTCCAAATCATCTTTGCTTTACACTGTTTTCTCTAATCTTTTGTAAACATTGATGACATTTTTGCTAAAAACCAGCTTTTTACTAATTTAGCCTATCTAATTTCATTATTCATCAAAATGAATTTTAACCCATTACTAGTTTGGATCATCCCATCTCCTTCTTAAACCTCTCTTGGTTATTCTTCTTCTTCATCCTATAAGCCTTCTTCTAAACCTAGACACACAACCATGGTGTCCACAAGATCATCAAACTCTTCCAAACACTCTTCTTCCAAAAGAAACCTTAAGATTAAGATCAAGTTTCCTAAACAAGGTTCTACATCTTTTTTTACACCTAAGAATGAGATATCTCCTATTCTCATCTCTCCATCACCTTCACCACCTATTGCTCCATGCAAGACTAGTTCAACTCATGGTACTAACCATTCACACGGTTCTACCTCTTCTTCATTCCAATCTAGGATGAATGAGTTTTCCTCACCTTTCACTCCGAGTCCTCTCTTAGATGTGAACCCTCAACCTCTCCATAGCGTTTCCTTTGAGAATGACTTTGTTGAGCCTTTGATAATGTAACACCCCAAAATTTTTACATTTCAAATCATCGGAAGAGTCGTTGGTGTTATGGGATAGCACATTACTCAAATCATAGACAACACATAAAAGTCGCATCGTTTAATAACAAATCATTTTCCATTCATAAATATCAAATTACATAGGTCCTCAGGTCAAAGTATATCTTACAAATTTACAAAACATTTGAATGGAAATTTTTATTTAAATGTGGGCCATAAATTCTGGTCGTCTTTCCGAGAATTACCTTCAAGTACCTGAGATAAAACATGTTAAAAGTAAGCGAAACGCTGAGCGAGTCCATAGAGTTTGATAATAACCATTAATTATAAAACCGGTATATAATCATTACCGAAAAACATTTTTGTACAATTCTTTGTCATAGATCATAACATAGGCTAAAAACATTTTATACGAATCATTGTTGTAAATCATAACATAGGCCTTAAGCATTTGATACGAATCATTGTCGCAAATCATAACTTAGGCCAAAAAACATTTTATACGAATCATTGTCGTAACAACACCATTCAATACCTTTTATAACGTTGTTTATAAAATTATAAAAACCGTTATATAAAACAGTTATGTAAAACTAGAACACGGGTATAATCATAAATAAGACCCCATATTGCTAGTCAGGCAATATATTATAATTCAAATCACATATCATACGTTATTCCTGAGACCGCAGCCTCAGTATTACCATTATCAATATTATTATCGGATTATTATAAGCCGCATGACATTGTTACCTTTCTATAAAATATATCGGGTAGCTAGCCTAGATTTCATTTGCCCATTTAAAACAGCGTGTCGTCACAATAATCACGCTAAATATACCAATCTGATACATAAATTCGCTTACCAATCAATGTGGCACGACGGGGATCAACCGTCAAGGCCCGAACTGGGGTGATCTTCCCCAAATAGTACTTTTATATGCATAAGGGTCTACCACTCCCGATATTTCACAATTCTTGCTAATGGGACTTATAGTGACATAACCTAACTAATAATAATCGATTTCAATCATTCATTGGGTCATTTAATCAATCGGGTCCATTTCAATAAACATACAATCAGGACCACTTGTGTTCTATCTTTATTAAAACTAGCATGTTATCTCTCTCGCGGGTATATAAAACATTTGATAAAAACATTTAAAAGAGTGCGAGGCTATGAACTCACGTTGGTTGGGAAAGGTGGGGTATCGGCAATTAGGATGTACGGTACGTGCCTCGATCACGGAAACCTAAACAAATAATACTTAGTCTTAGACTATCGTCAAATAACTTTATAAAAGTTGTTATGTATATGTAATGATGTCATAACATGATGATCAAGTGGGGTTTTATTTCCTCTTACAATATTACTAGTTGTTATGTATTAGTTAACTTAGTCTAATTACACTAGTTTTAGCCCATTTACATATTAAGGCCCAATAAACCCATTAACAGTCCAATACATTATATTAACACATTTATCTTTTTAAGACCAGGCTCATACTCATATGTTGGGCCCAAGTGGGTTAAGCCCATGAGTAAGTCCAATAATATTAAACCAAACTAGTTGGACCTAGTGGTCCAACAAGGCTAATTTGACCCATTATGGTCCATTAGTGATGTAGCGTAAGCTACAGGTAGGGTTAGACAATTAAGTATTGTCAGACTTTGTGAGGGAGTAATAAGGTTTACTTGACCAGAGGGTTTGAGAAGAATAATTCTCGACTCTTTTTATTGATAGTAAAATCTGTAGGAAAAAACAAGACCCCGACCTCTAAACATTCGACCCCTATTTATAATAGAGAAAGAATATTCTGAAAGAATATTAATTCTGGAAAGTAAATAAACTCCTAATTAAACTTAAACATTCTAGAAAATTAAAAGATGACTAAAAACTTGGGCTTAAGTGGACTGCAAAGTCGTTACTGCATCATTCTCCCTTTCTTGGAAAAAACTCATCCTCGAGTTGTCATCAGGATATAAAGGAACACCTGGAGTAAATGTGGACAGATCTGCAACATTGAAAGTCGATGAAATTGAAAGGTGTTCAGGTAGATCAATGATATATGCATTATCATTGATTTTCTGAAGTACCTTGCAAGGACCTATTTTCCGCATCTTGAGCTTGTTGTACGTCCCAACAGGAAACCTCTCTTTTCTTAAGTGAGCCATAACTTGATCTCTAACAGAAAATGTCTTCAACCTACGATGCTTGTCACTTTGTACTTTGTAAGTTGCATTAGAAGACTCGAGTTTTTGTTTCACATCAGCTTGTATAGCTTCTATTCGTTCAGCCATGTTCTGTGCAACGAGGCTATGGCCCGGTAGTGCGGGTAGCTGAATTAGATCAAGAGCTTGCTTTGGTGGACACTGATACACAACTTGGAATGGCGTTTTTCCTGTGTACCGGTTCACCATGTTATTGAAAGCGAACTCTGCGGGTGCAAGAAATTGATCCCACTTCTTTGGACGATCACCACAAAGACATCTTATCAGATTTCCAAGCGTTTTGTTAACAACTTCCGTTTGGCCATCGGTTTGAGGGTGAAAAGATGTGCTATAATTCAACTCAGTTTTAAACAAACGCCAAAGATTCCTCCAAAAATGACTAAGAAATTTGGTGTCGTGATCAGATGTGATTGTAGAAGGTATACCATGCAAGCGTACAATTTTGCGAAAAAATAACAAAGCCACGTTCGAAGCATCATCCGTCTTTTTGCAAGGGATAAAATGTGCCATTTTAGAGTAACGATCCACTACTACAAACACAGAATCACAACCTCTAGATGTGCGAGGAAGCCCCAACATAAAATCCATTGATATGTCCTCCCACGGTCCATCAGGAGTCGGTAGTGGTGTGTATAAACCAGTGTTTTGTGAATGACCCTTAGCAGTTTGACAAATAAGGCACTTAGCAACAAACTTACCCACATCTCGCCTCAAGTGTGGCCAATAGTACCGCTCCTCAACAATAGCGAGTGTCTTGTCACGACCGAAATGGCCTCCAAGACCGCCCCCATGCAACTCTTTAATCAATTGTTATCTTAATGACGTATGCGGGATACACAAGCGATTGTCATTGAAGAAATACCCATCAACCTTTAAAAAGGGCGGCACAATTTTATTTTCCCAAATCTCCTTGAAATCTTCATCATGGGCATACAAATCTTTCAAGTGTTCAAATCCAATAATTTCCTTCTTTAACGTCACCAACAACTCAGCCCGTCGACTTAATGCATCTGCAACCTTATTCTGCTCACCCGCCTTATGCTTCAACACGAAAGAAAAACGTTGAAGATAAGCGATCCATCTCCCATGCATTATCTTCTGTTGGCTGTTAAAATACTTCAATGCCTCATGATCGGTATACAGAACAAACTCTCGATGAAATAAGTATTGCTCCCAATGGTGAACAGATCGATAAATAGCATAGAACTCCAACTCATACGTCGACCACTTTTGTCGGGCTTCACTAAGTTTTTCACTAAAGAAGGCTACAGGTTTTCCTTCTTGAGATAAAACAGCACCAATTCCAACAATAGATGCATCGCACTCCAAAGTGAAAAGTTTGTCAAAGTTCGGTAATACAAGAAGTGGTGCACTTGTTAGCTTTTCTTTGATTTGTTCAAAACTAAGATCAGCCTCTACTCCCCATTGAAACTTTCCTTTCTTCATACATTGAGTGATAGGTGCCATGATAGTGCTAAAGTTCCTTATGAATCTTTGATAGAAAGTTGCAAGCCCATGAATACTACGCACTTCACTAATGGTTTGTGGTTTAGGCCACTCTTTAATTGTCCGGACCTTCTCTTCATCAACTTGAATACCATGAGAAGTAATAACGAAACCCAAGAACAACAACTTATCAGTCAAGAAATTGCATTTCTGTAAGTTGATATACAACTTATTTTGAGATAATGCAATGAGAACTTCCCGTAAGTGCCTGAGATGCTCTTTTTCGGACTTACTATATATGAGTATGTCATCAAAATAAACTACAACAAAAGATCCGATAAAAGGTTTCAGTACCTGGTTCATTAACCGAGAGAAGGTACTTGGTGCATTTGAAAGACCAAAAGGCATGACCATCCACTCGTAGAGACCATCCTTGGTCTTAAAGGGTGTCTTCCACTCATCACCTGGTCGAATCCGGATTTGGTGATATCCGCTTCCTAAATCAATCTTTGAAAATACCTTTGACCCCTCCAACATATCTAGCATATCATCAAGGCGTGGAATTGGGAAACGATATGCAATCGTGATCTTATTAATTGCTCGACTATCAACACACATTCGCCAACTACCATCTTTTTTTTGAACTAATAAAGCTGGAACGGCGCAAGGGCTCATGCTTTCATAAATTAGACCCTTCTTCAATAAGTCTTCAACTTGCTCCTGTAAGATTAGATTCTCTTTCGGGCTCATTCTGTAGTGTGGTAAGTTAGGAAGACTAGCTCCTGGAACAAGGTCAATTTGGTGTTGTATGTTACGCATTGGTGGTAAAGTTGAGGGTAACTCATCCGGAATGAGTGTTTTAAATTCTTCCATCAAAGGTAACACCTTTTCAGGAAACGAAACACCTTCTTGTATCGTTCCTGTTGCGACAATAGCATATATCACCGACTCACCTTTAATCTCATCTTTGAAATCTCCATGGTTCAGAATCATTAAATTGTTGCGTGTTGCTTCAGATTCTTTTGATTTGTTGTTATCCATCAAGGGAGCTAGAACCTTCTTAACACCATTTATAATAAACGAGTAAGTATTCTCTTTACCCTTGTGAATTGCATTGACATCATACTCCCACGATCGCCCGAGAAGAATATGGCAAGCATCCATATCAACTATGTCCTTATATTTTCCAATCTCAAAAGGAATTTTGCATCGCTCAGTAACCTTGATCTCGCCAACAGATTTGATCCAACCAATACGGTACGGATTTGGATGTTTTTCTGTAGGTATCTTCAATCGTTGTACAATGTCCCTAGATACTATATTCTCCGTGCTACCACTATCGATAATAACATCAAAGACCTTTTGATGGATAACACACCATGTTCGAAAGAGGTTATGTCGCTGAGATTTCTCAACTAGCTTAGGAGCTAGCATGATTCGACGAATGACACACAACTTTGATGAATATTCACCATCAGCATAAAAGTTACCATCTAAATCATCATGTGCTGCGTGGCATATATCAGTTTCAATCTCTTCATCAAATGTTTCCTCATCTACTTCATTGTAATCATGTTCCCTAGTGGTCAAATTAATCTTTCCACCAGTTGCCCTACATTCACTTGAACGATGACCACCTACCCCACACTTGAAACACTTCCCGATTACGGGTCGTGCATACGGGTTTGTAGACTTGCTGGTAAGTGTTGGAATGCTACCAGTTTGTTTTTCCTTGTCCAAGGTAGACAATTTATGAACAGACTGTGTGCTTTCTACGTTGGATGAGGATTGTCCAGCGCTAAACTTGCTTTCTACGTTGGATGAGGATTGTCCAGCGCTAAACTTGCTTCTGTTTGTGGAAGGGAATAAAGTTGAACGATTATTCTTTGCAAGTTGATTTTCAGCCCTAATCGCGAGATTATAAGCGTCGTCTAACGTGTACACAGGAACAAGAGAAATTCTATCTTGGATTTCTGGACGTAATCCATTGATATACCACGTCACTTGTTGAGACTCGGTTTCTGACAAATCATTCCTTGATGACAAACGATGAAATTCAGCGGTGTATATTTCCACGGTATGATTTCCTTGAGCACAATTTTGGAGCAGATTAAACAATATTTGATCATGATTGGGTGGAAGGAACCTCTTACGTAACTCTCGTTCCATTCTTTCCCAACTAGTGATGGGAAGTTTTCCTTGTCGCTCTCGTACAGTTTGCAAGTTCTTCCACCATAATTGCGCACCACCCTTTAACTTGTATGCAACCAGATTAACTCGACTATCCATAGGAATTTCGTAGAACTTGAAAAAGGTATCTAATTCACTCATCCAGTCTAAGAAATCTTCCACATTCATTGAACCTTGAAAAGTCGGGACATCTTTGGCTCGTTGACGGTAATCAAAATCTCTAACACCCCGGTGACCAAATCGCATTCCCCTTTCCTGTTCATCTTCATCATCGTTCTCAACATCAGAATCTTCACCACCATAATTGTGTTGCTGAACATATGTTTTTTGAGGTCGACCATTCCCACGGCCCGTGTTCTGTCGCCGTGGATTAGCACGAGACGGTTGGTCTTCGCTCTCACGCGTGGTTAAAGTTGCTAGGGTTTGAGTTATTTGTTGCAACGACTTCTGAACAGTTTCCTCAAGTCGTTTAAAAGAATTTTCGAGTTGCTCAACTCGATCGTTATTAACATCGTCACCAGCCATTTATTGACTCTCAATATGGAGTACAATCAACCTTAAAATTGATAAACAGAAACAAAGAAACAATCACGTATCTAAGTTCAATAGGGTTACCTGGATGAATTATAGTTTGCAAACCAAACCGAAGACAGATTTTTTTTTTGGTTTAATCTTCTAATCACCAATCAAGAATCGAGTTGAAGTAGTAAAGGTCCTCCAATAGAATCGTGTTTAGGCTCTGATTACCAACTGATGTAGCGTAAGCTACAAGTAGGGTTAGACAATTAAGTATTGTCAGACTTTGTGAGGGAGTAATAAGGTTTACTTGACCAGAGGGTGTGAGAAGAATAATTCTCGACTCTTTTTATTGATAATAAAATCTGTAGGAAAAAACAAGACACCGACCTCTAAACATTCGACCCCTATTTATAATAGAGAAAGAATATTCTGGAAGAATATTAATTCTGGAAAGTAAATAAACTCCTAATTAAACTTAAACATTCTAGAAAATTAAAAGATGACTAAAAACTTGGGCTTAAGTGGACTGCAAAGTCGTTACTGCATCAATTAGTTATAAAGCTCGGTTTTGTCGATTTTTACTTGTCAAGTGTGTTTACATATCATTATATGTTCTATAAAAATGTTTCATTTGACGGGTCTGACCATCTAAGTTTTATTTGGCGAAAACGTTAATCTTTCGGTTTTACCCGAAAAGACGTAAAACTTATATATAGTTTGTAGTCTTAGAAAATATTTTAGTTTATTTTTATAAAATGTATTATTTACTTATTATAGTGTATAAACATATTTTATATTAGTTATATCAATTTATTAACTTTTACATACTTATTTTTATATAGTATTTCACTTTGAGTGCTCTTTTAATAATATATACTTTAGTCAAATCTGATATAGAATTTCAAGTCTACCATTTTGATCATATCTTGAGTTCTACAACGAGTTAAAACCCCAAATTTTACTGTATAAAATACATGATATGTCTGTAGCTCCAGCTCAAACAGTCTCTAAGTATTTTTAATAATTCGTCCAAAGCAGACTAGACAGATTAGTACCACAAAAGTGTTTTGGCCATATCTTTCTCATTTTTAACAATCCATTGTGTGGCGAGTTCACCACTTATGTAAAAATCATTTATTTATCATTATAAAAAATAAATCTAATCCATTTGATCAAGTAAAAATATAGAAAGTTACTGTTTTTAACAGCCTACTCATCTAGTGATGATTTTAACAACTTGTTCTTGTAGTTTTAGCCTTTTTACCTAATTTAATAACATAAAATCCCCATGCAATCACTTGATCATAATTCATAGATCTCTTACATATACATTTTGAAGTAAATAGATAAATACATTTACAAAAATAGTAGGATGATGGTAGGAAGATAATTTTTGTACCAACCAAAGTGATGGAATAGGTTGAGATTTTGGATGAACAAGCTTGATCCTTGCAACCAAATCTTTAGCCTTTTGAAACAACCTATTGTGATCTTCAAATATATCTACTCCTTTTTGAAAACCATCCCTTTGACTCCATGAAAACTCCTTTTCACATGTTAAAATCACCTTCAATCTTCATCTTTTTAAGTAGTGATTATCATATGTGAATGATAGTTAAAGTTTATGGTTAAATTTTTGATGAATGGTGGTGTATGGTGGTGGTATATGGATGGCAAAGAGAGAGTAGAAGAGAGAGTGGGAGAAAATTTTCTTGCTAGTTGCATGTATGTGTGAGAAGTGTGAAGAAAACAAAGGTTTAGATGGTTTTTGGTTAAGTGGTTTGAATGTTTATGGACAAGTGTCCTAAGGAACACTTAAAAGTTTGAAAACAAAAGGGTGCCACCCTTGTTGTGTCCGCCACTTATGGGGGGTGGGACAAGTGGAAACTTGTTTCATCCCCTATTAATTTACGGGTACTCCTCGATTCTAGTTTCCTCAATTTGCGTGCCCTCGGGTCGATTTACGAAAAACGTTTTTATAAATTATGAATCTACGGCACAAAACGATTCTAATAAAAATTGTCTCATAAAAAACGGAGCACAAAAGCGTAAATACGTAAACCTAAGGTTCCCGTTTAATCGTAAAAGACGTTAAATTATCCACGAAAGCCCTAATTTCATCCCGTAAATATGTTTTTTCATGAACCCACATAAAATAAAACTTCAAAATAATATACGAGATTTAATTTATTATCTGGAAATGTCAGACTGTCATAGAAACGGAGTACGTAAACGTAAACACGTAACGTAGAGCTTTCCGGTTTAGACGTAGACGATGCTACTTTAAGACGTAAACCCTAACTTCTTCCCAAAAGTGAGTGAGTTCATAAACTAACAATAAAATAATGATTATAAATAATACTTGAGAAAAAAATAATGACCTCAAATTGACGGATTGTCACAGCAGTTCCCCCTAAAGAGGATCTTTTTCCTCAAAGATCAACTTATCTTACTACTCGCTTCTTATAGAGTTAAAGACATGTGGGCATTCCCTCCAAATTAGGTCTTTTCTCTCAAGCGTGATTCATTATAATAAGCGAGTTTCATCAAACATAACTATGGGAATACGATCATGCTTAAGTTGACTTATTTTCTCTTTCCATGATGTCCATGGGTTTTCGATGAATGCAACTTTTCGCCGACCCAAACTTCATTAAGAAATAATCAGTTTTTCAATTAATAGACATTTTATCAAGTTCAATATATGGAACATATTCCATGCAGACCTTGAAGTCCTAGGGTAGTCTAGCTTATATGTTTCTCAGACCAATTCTTTAAATTGTCTCAATGGTCCCATACAATGGGGACTTAACTTCCCACGATCTTTCAGATCATCCATTCATCTTTACATGATGAAAAATTTTCGGCATAGCTTTGCTACCCATCCTGCAATTCAAGATCAACATTTCATATTCCCATAACCTCCTGCCCACTACTGGCAGTCAATAATTAGATCCTAATTTCCACAATCCTTTCAGGTCTCGCGGGTCGGGTATCTTCATCCCAACACCTACCTACAGGTGCTCTTAAACTTTTCTTTATATAGGTCCTCGCAAGGTTCGGTCTCAATCCTAATGCGATAATTATCAATGATAATCTCTCCAAAGGAAAGTGATTATCCTGTTCATTACCAACGGTCAATCATACAAACATAAAACAAGACTTCTAGTGTTTGTATAGTTATTTTACCTTGTCCACTGATTGTGGGAGGCAAGAATTACTCTCATCAAGATTCGTTCCCAATGACTTTTGAAGGAATTCCCAGAAATTCGATGCAAAGCGAGGATCTTGATAGAGACGATCGATACAGGCACACTATACACAACTCCAGTCGAGTCAGCTTCTCCATCGAGATCCTATCATTAATTTGGATGATATGAGAAGATTTGGTCAGTCTGTAGACGATGACCCAAATCGAATCAAATCCAGATGATGACCTTGGAAGATTTGTGATAAAATCCATGATGATTCTATCCCACTTCCAAACAGGATTAATAAGCTGTAAAGAGCAATCCTGATGGATTTTGGTGTTCAGCCTTGACCTTCGCAAAAGCTAGATATTCACTAACGTATGTGGCGATGTCTGCTTTCATATTTGGCCGTCAGTACAACTTCTTTAGATAAAAATACATTTTATCAGAAATATCATGAATAGAATACTTAAACTTATGAGATTCCAACATGAATAAATCTCACAAACCTCCATATTTAGGCAACCACAAACGACCCTTTAAACACTTAACGCCATCGGCTCCCATCTCTAATGGTTCTCGTTAGCCACGATTCATCATTCATATTATCCTTCTTACATGCATCAGCTATTTCTAAATTGCTCAGGCAAATTATTGTGTATGGTCAATACTAAGGAACACATCTTAATTGGTCCTTTATCCTTTCTACATAATGCGTCAGTATCTACATTCACCTTCCCTGATGAAATAAATATCATGACCACAATCACTCAGAAATTCTTTCCTTATATTTTCTAAGTTTTAGTTTCGTCTCAATCATTATCTTTATTAGTTTTGCCCAGTCCGACATTTAAAACGTCGATAAATATTACAATTAATTAAATAATAAATATTTAATTTATGAAACGTAAACGTAAAATTTTTAAATTTCTCAGTTCGTCCAATTATAGACAAATGTTCACAATAAATTTGAATTTAGTTAACATGATCTTCGTTGATTTACCGAAAATAATTAACAAGATCCGTAAATGTTCCGAAAAATCTTTGTTTAAACTTTGGTCGAAATTTTCTTAGTTGAAGAGCAAAAACTGCCGCTTCAAATTCCAAGTCATGGGTTATATGGTTTCCTCAATTCCTCCTAGGTTGTCTTAAACATCTACTCCTAAAGGAGTTTAGTTAAATGATTTGGGTATGAGAGGATAATTCCTTAATAATTCTTTGATAAATATGTGTCAAAACATCTTCACACTTCCTTTTTGGTATAACCCAAAGCCGTGATGGCTCTGATCTTTGAAGAGTCAACATAGATCCCACTACCATTAATCACACGGTCAAAGAATGTAAGGGATCAAGCCTTAAATCACATGATAAATACTCAAGGTACAGGTTTTCACTGCTCGGCCGACTCAGGGAAATCTACAAATGATTACTATCTCCTTCTTATTCTTAGAAACAAACAGATGGTCCTTAATGATCACAAGCATGAATTTATCAAATTACAGCCTACACACGTGATTCACCAAATTTATGAGTGCTACATGTGCATTGGCCAATCCAAATGACATCACATGAAACTCATAATGTTCATTACGAGTTCTGGATGTAGTGATTGGAATAGATAATCTTCTTTGCGGACGCGAATTTGATGATAACCATGTCGTAGATCAAATTTTTGAATATACGCTAGAACCTTATAAATTTTTGAATATACGCTAGAACCTTGTAAATGATCGAACAAATCTTTCATCTTGGGTAATGGATATCAATTTTGATCGTCAACTTATTCAGTTCATGGTAATTAATGAATATATGGAATGATAATACCATAGCTCTTCATGATGACGAGCTCGGTAGAATAAAAGCTTTCTCCGACAACTCTCTCAGTTGTACGGTAACTCTTTTGATTCAGATGGTGCTGACGTATAGTGCACATGCCACAGATGCAGCATCAGGAATATAATCAATTCCAAATTCAACTTGCCTTGATGGCGGAAGTCTAGGTAATTTATCAGCAAATACCTCTCAAAGTCTCAGATAACAGGAACATTTTCTTATTTATTTTACCTTATGTTCTTTCTAAATTACAAGATCTATGACTAGTTTACAACCATTCATGGTATAATTTCAAGCCTAAATGCAGGATACGGTCATCCATCAGGAATAATTTAGATCACCATTGATAATCAACATCTTATCTTTTAGGGTAATTCTACTCGAGTTCCCATCAATTAAGACAATGACATCATGTCATAATCAACCAATCCATTCTAATGGCACTACCAACCTTCCAGTTTCATTACCGTTGATAAGACGAGAATTTCTCAAAAGGCTAAGAATAACTCGTAGCCCTTCACAAATCAAGGATGTCTGGAGACATAGCTAACATTAAAAGAGTAAGGTCAACGCATGATTTACTCGAGAGAATTTCGAATCAGATAAAGACGAAAACATTAATGAACATGGAAATATCCCATGTTTTCATGATTTGTTTACGCATCCGGAAGCACCTCAGATCGTTACCCATGTCATTCAAATGGAATCTAATCAAAAGAAATGATAAGAACGTCGATACACCCAGTCGGATATCAACACTCGATAATTAAATTTTTTCCAAAGAATCTCACCATGAGAGAATTGGACAAGAAGGGAAGGTCAATTGTCAAATAAGACAATATCTACAGACGAGTAAATTTGATTCGGAAAAATGGTACGAGCACATATGTAGGTGTTCCTAACAATATGCCCCTATTTCGTACTTCTTGCAGATCTCATAAAAATTTAATCCCTCACAATTACAAAGAAAAATGTAGTGCTCATAATTTCACGGTGACTACTAATCAGCCTTGCATGGTCCCTTCCAAAGTGTACGTAGGCGCGCTTCTATGTACAACTTAGGATTAACGATGCAATACTCAGTTCGTCAAAATTTTGTCATCATGTTTAAAATATATATTAATCACTACTACACAAAACGCTAAAGAGACCCCCTTAAAAAGACTGGTTATGAAAAAACATGTCTCTATGACCAAAACTAGTGGGAAGGGAATGCATGGAAACAGGTTTTCTTGAAAAAAATCAGTCTCCATAATGTCAATTCTAAAGAAACCGGGTTTTAAGATGCAACCAGTCTTTTTAATAAAAGTAAAGACACTGGTTTTTACGTAACAACATGTCTCTATGTGTTTGTTTTATGGACACCATTTTTTATAAAAAAACCAGTGTTTTTATACATTTTAAGAGATTGGTTTTTAAAAAACCAGTCTCGTTTTATTTTAATGAGTTGTGGTTAATGTAACACCCGAGAATTTTTCGCACTTTAAATAAAGTAAATTATATTTCGAAATTCATTTTTGAGCGTTACCTAACTTGTTGGATTTGAAAGCGGGACATATTTTGCAAAATCAGAAAAATCGCACAGTCTGCGTATCGACACAGTAAAAAAAATTAAAAAATTAAACCTTTATATTGAAATGTTATGAGATATTTAATAAAATAATATATTAATTATTTAATATTTTTTTTCAATAACGTTTATTAAAAATGAGAACATTTAAGTGAAGTCCATTTTTCATTAAATTTATGTTTGACCGTGATATTAGATAAATAGTCAACGTTTTTTAAAAAGTTTACGAAATATTATAAAACAATAGATAAGTGAATACTTATTTTTATTGGAAAAATCATTTGGAAAGCAATAACAAAAATTTATTGTCTTGAATTATCCGTTAACTATTATAAGCGAGTCTTGAACCATTAATTAACAAAAGTTTAACAGAATGTCACTTTAAGTCCCTTCGTTATATTTACAGGTATAACCCTATACTATAAATTTTTTTTATTTTAATTTTATAACTATTGAAATATATACTACAAGTATTATGGTTTCCATCATTTCCCTCATAACCAAAACCCTAGCACACACACATACTCTCTTCATTAACTCTGGCAGCCACCATTTTTCCGGCCATCAGAATCCGCCGCCGCCGGCCGTCACTATAAAAAATAAAAACCCCTCAAAATCTTACGATCTACAACACCTTCATTTATATATGTCATTCACGGCGCCACCACATACTACCTCACCTCGCTGTCCACCACCACCCTCGATGCACCATCATTAGTGAAACTCAGCCTCCTCACCATCGCTACTATCATGACGACTCCACTTCAGCCGCCAAAACAACCACCCACCATCGTGTTTCAGATCCACAACACCAGGTCACCACATCACCACCATATATTATAACTACAACCATGACCTAACACCCCGATCTGACAGCCGCCGTGGCTCTGCCACCGGCCGTTACCTCTCTCTCGCCATCCTCACCGGGGCCAACCACGTGTTCTCCTCACGACACCTCAGTGGTGTTTGTTTTCGTTCTCAGTTAACCCTAAATGCGCGTTTGTTCATTTTTGTAGTCGAAAACCACCTCCGACCGCCCTCAGATCCGAACCACCAGCATCTATAGGAGCGTTTGGTGTTTGTCTACTACCCAAACCACGAAAAACGTTGTGTTCGGGTGTATGGGAATGTGATAAGACATGGTGTTTGAGTGGTGGCGCGTGAGGGTTTCACGAGGTTTGATGCTGGAAGAAGAAGATCCTGGGATTAAGGATTACTATATGAGTGTTGACTTTATTTTTACGTTTTTTTTTATATTAAAATAAGATATTTATACGTGTTTTCTCACTATCTTTAAGAGTTTCGGTAGAGGTGTACATATAACATAAAGCTTATAGGTGACAATTCTTCTGATCCTCTTAATTCACAAATGAATTGATTAGTCTTATATTTTAACTCTAATGGATTAAACATGTAACTTAATTATGACTGAACAGAAAGAAAACGGCTTGAAAGTTGTGCATAAAAGGTCGTGGTGTCTTTTATTTTACTTTTTTATGATTATAAAAAAAAAAAAAAATAGAGTAAATAATTTAGCGCTATGAATTATTTATTTTATGTTGCTTTTATCTAGCTTATTGTGTTAATATGATTAAATTACTTGTAGGTACCGTGGAATAAAGAGCGTTCGTTGGATAAGAAAGAGTTGAACGCGATTGTTGGAGCTTGGTTTACATTGTGGCGACAAGTTTAATAAAAACAAATTTGATTCGAAATATGTATTTGACAATTTTAATCCTTCCAATTAATAAAGTTCTCTTTATTTGCATACATTTGTTGTTTATGACAATTCAAGTCCTTTAATTTAGTTTTTTATATAATTCTTGTATTTATGTTATTCCATTGTAGAGGGTTAAATTTGTAAAATTTGGAATTTAATAAAAATTCCAAATTTTTTAAAAAAAAAAAACTAACTAAAAAGAGACTGGTTTTAAAAAAAAACACATTTTTTTACTCCATAAAAAGACTGGTTATATGCTCTTAAAAAGACTGGTTTATGGATATTAGTATGGAGACCAATCTTTAAAGAGACTTGTTTTTATGAAGATAACCAGTGTCTATTCTTTTAATAGAGACTGGTTTCAAAACTAGTCTCTTTATGTTTCGAGCAAGGAGATCCTCCACATAGAGACGTCCTACAAAACCAGTCTCTATTGCCTTTTTCGACCAGTCTCCATGGACCTTTTTGTAGTAGTGAATGTTTAAATATGAAATAAAATAAAAATGATTTTACCGAAATGTTCATCATTATGAAAGCATTTCCATTCATAAAATGTTTAATAAAAACCTTATTTCGACGGTAACTACTAATAGTACCGATTTAAATAACTCATATAAAAATGAGAATTTCATACTTTCCCCTAGATGGTATTGTATTACTTATAAAACAATGAGTGATCTGCAAAAGAGTGATGAAGAGTTGTTCACCAAAAACCACTACAATATGATAGGAAATGAGCTTAGCCAAATAATCATGAGGTTCATGACATCGATGGCACTCAGGAATACAAAGAGAAGAATCTACAACGCAACTCTATCCGAAATGAGTACTTGTTCAATGGTTGCATCACTAATGCGAATATTAGGAAGAAGCAAGAAAAGATAGATAACATCGATACATGTACGACTTAGCAATCAAAGGTAGTCTTTTCATTAATCACAAACAAGTCAAAAATTGTACCGTAACACATTACGTGTCGCCATGTCATACAATTCCAAGGACTCATCCTACTAACTGATGTCTTAGTTAAGTTAGGGATTTTAAAAGATACTACAATGAATACTAATCTACAAGAGTCATTAGGTGTTCCACCTGTCCCGGAAGATCCATCGGTCCCAATTCAGAAGAAGATTTCTTCAATTTATTTCTTAGACACTGGACATCCTCGTCATTGAACAATGGCCTAGGAACAACCCTTAACACGAACCAACAATCATTTAAAACCTTATAATTTAACCACAGGACTTAACGACTTCCTCTTAACAATCTCGTATTCCATACGAGTTAAATTTGACTTTATTCAAGTTTCAACCAACTTATACTCAACGCGACATTCTACCTCATTCTCCAATACTTTCAACCTTATTCTTAGACCTTGGAAGGGCAATAGAAGCTCGATATGAACAACACTTAATTTCCAATTCTATAGCTCTTATAACACTAATTATTAAATGAGTCACTAGTATGAAATGACTCACACATTCCATTAGACTTCTCGGAAAGGTACAAGTGGCATGAGGCTTTTGGGTAAAGGTTCCAATGACAGCCTCAAGTGCAACATTTACCTTTTCGATTTCAAATTTAAGAATTAGGTGACACCGAATCAGATGACACATTTCATGGTGGTGAGGTTTTTGTCAAACTCCACTCTATGACATCGATATCAGATTTAATCTTGACAATTCATCTTCAAAATCACAATCAACTAATATCAACATTTCTACAAATATCAACCATTTTGTTTGGATCATAAACATCCATAACTTGGTTTAGATCGAGAGTAGCTAGATTTCCTACAGGAATAGCTTCGATTGATTTGCTAGGGGAGTTAGGGTTCCTTGTGACAATCTACTTTGTATAAATATCTCGTATAAGTATTATAATTATCATTAAACAATCATGTAATCAAATTACAACATATATATAATCCAAGTATATATATTAAAATAACACTTCTTAGTCTGGCCTTGTCGGTAACTCAGAAATTCTTCGGCACCGTTATAGTCAAAAGATTTTTAAACATTTTACTCAAAATATTTATTTAAAAATATTTACGGTTAAAAGATTTTTGAAATGTTTTATTCAAAACCTTGGTTTTAAAAATCTTTCGTTCTCTATAACGAGAGCTCTGATACCAAACTTTAACACCCCCAAATTTTTACATTTCAAATCAGTGGAAGAGTCGTTGGTGTTACGGGATAGCACATTACTCAAATCATAGACAACGCTTAAAAGTCGCGTCATTTAATAACAAAGCATTTTCCATTCATAAATATCAAATTACATAGGTCCTCAGGTCAAAGTATATCCTACAAATTTACAAAACATTTGAACGGAAATTTTTATTTAAATGCGGGCCATAAATTCTTGACGTCTTCTTGAGAATTACCTTCAAGTACCTGAGATAAAACATATTAAAAGTCAGCGAAACGCTGAGCGATTCCATAAAGTTTAATAATAACCATTAATTATAAAACCGGTATATAATCATTACCAAAAAACATTTTTGTACAATTCTTTGTCATAGACCATAACATAGGCTAAAACATTTTATACGAATCATTGTCGTAAATCATAACATAGGCCTTAAGCATTTAATACGAATCATTGTCGCAAATCATAACTTAGGCAAAAAAACATTTTATATGAATCATTGTCGTAACAACACCATTCAAAACATTTTATAACGTTGTTTATAAAATAATAAAAACCGTTATATAAAACGGTTATTTAAAACCAGAACACGGGTATAATCATACATAAGACCCTATATTGATAGTCAGGCAATATATTATAATTCAAATCACATATCATACGTTATTCCTGAGACCGCAGCCTCAGTATTACCATTATCATTATTATTATCAGATTATTATAAGCCGCATACAATGTTACCTTTCTATAAAATATATCGGGTAGCTAGCCCATATTTCATTTTCCTATTTAAAACTGCGTGTCGTCACAATAATCACGCTAAATATACCACTCTCATACATAAATTCGCTTACCAATCAATGTGGCACGACGGGGATCAACCGTATAGGCGCGAAATAGGGTGATCTTCCCCAAATAGTACTATTATATGCATAAGCGTCTACCACTTCTGGTAGTTCACAATTCATGCTAATGGGACTTATAGTGACATAACCTAACTAATAATAATCCATTTCAATCATTCATTGGGTCATTCAATCAATCGGGTCCATATCATTAAACATACAATCGAGACCACTTGTGTTCTATCTTTATTAAAACTAGCATGTTATCTCCCTCGCGGGTTTATAAAACATTTCATAAAAACATTTAAAAGAGTGTGAGGCTATGAACTCACGTTGGTTGGGAAAGGCGGGTTATCGGCAATTAGGATGTACGGTACGTGCCTCGATCACGGAAACCTAAACAAATAATACTCGGTCTTAGACTATCGTCAAATAACTTTATAAAAGGTGTTATGTATATGTAATGATGTCATAACATGATGATAAAGTGGGGTTTTATTTCCTCTTACAACATTACTAGTTGTTATGTATTAGTTAACTTAGTCTAGTTACACTAGTTTTAGCCCATTTACATATTAAGACCCATTAAGTCCATTAGGAGTCCAATACATTATATTAGTCCATTTATCTTTTTAAAACCAGGCCCATACTCATATGTTAGGCCCAAGTGGGTTAAGCCCATGAGTAAGTCCAATAATATTAAACCAAACTAGTTGGGCCTAGTGGTCCAACAAGGCTAATTTGGCCCATTATGGTCCATTAGTTATAAAGCTCGGTTTTGTCAATTTTTACTTGTCAAGTGTGTTTACATGTCAGTATATGTTCTATAAAAATGTTACATTAGACGGGTCCGACCATCTAAGTTTTATTTGACGAAAACGTTAATCTTTCGGTTTACCCGAAAAGACGTAAAACATATATATAGTTTGTAGTTTTAGAAAACATTTGAGTTTTATTTTTATAAAATGTAGTATTTACTTATTATTGTGTATAAAAATATTTTATATTAGTTATATCAATTTATTAACTTATACATACTTATTTTATATAGTATTTCACTTTGAGTGTTCTTTTAATAATATATACTTTAGTCAAATCTGATATAGAATTTCAAGTCCACCATTTTGATCATATCTTGAGTTATACAAGGAGTTGAAACCCAAAATATTTATTTGTATAAACTAAATGATATGTGCTACAAATAACTCTTCTGTAGCTCCTGCTCAAACAGCTTCAAAGTATTTTTAATAATTCGTTTAAAACAGACTAGACAGATTAGTACCACAAAAGTGATTTGGCCATATCTTGCTCATTTTTAACATTCCATTGTGTGGCCAATTCACCACTTATGTAAAAATCATTTATCTATCATTATATCAAATAATATAATCCATTATATCAAGTAAAAATATTGAAAGTTACTGTTTTTAACAGCCTACTCATCTAGTGATGATTTTAACAACTTTTTCTTGTAGTTTTAGCCTTTTTAACCTAATCTAATGACATAAAATCCTCATGCAATCACTTGATCATCATTCATAGGTCTCTTACATATACATTTTTAAGTAAATAGATAAATACAATTACAAAAATAGTAGGATGATGGTAGGAAGACAATCTTTATACCAACCAAAGGGATGGAATAGGTTGAGATTTTGGATGAACATGCTTGATCCTTGCAACCAAATCTTTAGCCATTTTAAACAGCCTATTGTAATCTTCAAATATATCTAATCCTTCTTGAAAATCAGCCCTTTGACTTCATGAAAACTCCTTTTCACATGTTAAAATCATCTCCAATCTTCATCTTTTTAAGTACTGATTATCATATGTGAATGATAGTTAAAGTTAATGGTTAAATTTTTATGAATGGTGGTGTATGGTGGTGGTATATGGATGGCAAAGAGAGAGTTGAAGAGAGAGTGGGAGAAAATTTTCTTGCTAGTTGCATGCATGTGTGAGAAGTGTGAAGAAAACAAAGGTTTAGATGGTTTTTGGTTAAGTGGTTTGAATGTTTATGGACAAGTGTCCTAAGGAACACTTAAAAGTTTGACAACAAAGGGGTGCCACCCTTGTTGTGTCCGACACTTATGGGGGTGGGAAAAGTGGAAACTTGTTTCATCCCCTATTAATTTACGGATACTCCTCGATTCTAGTTTCCTCGATTTGCGTGCCTTCGGGTCGATTTACGAAAACATTTTTATAAATTATGAATCTACGGCATAAAACGATTCTAATAAAAATTGTCTCATAAAAAACGGAGCACAAAAGCGTAAATACTTAAACCTAAGGTTCCCGTTTAATCATAAAAGACGTTAAATTATGCACGTAAGCCCTAATTTCATCCCGTAAATATGTGTTTTCATGAACCCACATAAAATAAAATTTCAAAATAATATACGAGATTAAATTTATTATCTGAAAATGTCAGACAGTCATAGAAACGAAGTACGTAAACGTAAACACGTAACGTAGAGCTTTTCGGTTTAGACGTAGACGATGCTACTTTAAGACGTAAACCCTAATTTCTTCCCAAAAGTGAGTGAGTTCATAAACTAACAATAAAATAATGATTATAAATAATACTTGAGAATAAAATAACCTCAAATTGACGGATTGTCACAGATAACCTCACCTTTTACTTCACCAAATTCACCCACTTCATCCTTGGACACCATGCCTCCTTCTCCTCCTTCTAAAACTCCAATTTTGGGTGTTCCTCTTGCTAACTTCTTGGGTGATCCACACTTATTTGACTTCTTCATGCACAATGGCTTTAACTGTCCTTGTTGCTCAAACAATTTCTACCTCATTGATATCCTTAGGTTGGAGATGATTGGGGCTCACATTAAGTTGCAAATATTTTAGTTGGATTTATTTGCCAATCCTCCTCCTCCTAGGAGATGATTGATGATTTTTCAAAATATTTTCAAGAAAATCAAGCCAAGGAAGTCTACTAACTCAAGAACTAGATTAGCTAACTTTGTAATTATTAGTTGTTATTTCACTTCTTGTATTTCCTTTTTCTTCATGAATTTTTCATGGAGATGTTTATTAGATTAAGCCTTTGTGTGTTTCAACCTATTTGTTCTCACACTAATCAACTTTAATTTAATTAAAATTGAACCTTAATCTATCATAACCTCTAAAACTTGACTAAAATTAGATCAGAATGTTATATAAATATTTTGTCACCCTTTGTCAAGATACTCTTTGTGAGTATGTTGCTTTATTTTGCAAACATAGCCTAACCTAGTGCTATTAGATGTAAAAGTCCAAGAGTTGCTTATTTTTGAAAGAGTCCAAACTTTTCTCAAAACTTTGAAAATCATATTTTTCATGTCCACTAATGCCGCGCGGTTCCTTATATTTAAAGAACCGCAGGTTCTTTTAAAGAACCACGGACAGAAAGCCACTTTTTGGCTCGTTTTTGGTCTTTCTACTTTGACCTTAGTATTTTTCAAGATTCTTTGTTTGCCAATTTAGGCTAAACATTCCTTGAAACCTTTTGATTTTCTTTGAAATCTTTGATTGTCTACTTTCTTTAAATCCTCTTGTTTTGGGAGTTCTTCTTCCATCCCTTACAATGTCTACCTCTTTTAAACCTTCCCTTGACATTTCTCTGTCACTTTCTTCTAAACCCAAAGCTTCCTCTTCTAAGCTTTCTAAGAAACCGAAATCTCGGTTCGACCTAATTGGATCAAGAAGAACAAGGATCATCATGAATCCTCTTCTCCCAAACCTTCCAAGGATCCCTCTTTCTCTCCTATTGAGTATTGGAATGAGTCTTACTCAATCAATCCAATTACCGGAGAAAAAGAAATTCTTCCACCACCACCAAAACCTTTCAACACTCCTCAACTCAATGACCTTTCTTCTTTCCCTAACCTCACTAGTCATTGTGAAAACCTTTTTTATCCACTTTCTATTTCTCCTCCACCACCTTCTCACTTTGTTTTGCATCATGGAAGCTCGTGTGCGTGTTGTCGATTTCAACAAATTGAACTTGCTCATGTTTATGACAAGTTAAATTTTCTTGAATTTCATCTCACTCGACCTCCTCTAAAAGTATTTGTTCCCGTGAACAAATCTTTTAATGATGCCTAATCGTCGTCTTTTACCAATTGAAGCACATTTTGTGTTTTAATTGTTTTGTCTAAAATAAAAACCTAAGAAATCTTGGAGGACTATCTTTAATAGATTAGTTGTTGTGCTTATGTTGTTTATTTTCTTATTTGTTGGTTTAATATTCTTGTTTTGTACTTGAATATTACCCTTGTGTGTTCTTTCATATTTGTATAATATGAATGTTTTTTGTGTTATTTTCCTTCTTGCTAATTTTTTATTAACATATTGTTAAGAGGTTATCATGGTTAAAATTTACAATCGCTTTTGGGTGATTCCAACAATTCTAAGTTTTTAACCCTTTGACATATTATCATTACAATTGGTATGGATGTTGCTTTCTACATTTATTCCACCAATTGTACATTGATTTTGTCAAAACACCCTCCTTGGACATAATTAGCAAATACTTACTTCTAATTTGAGATTTCTTGTCTTCCTCCCTCTCAAGTTATTTAGTAGGTAGTGACTAATATATACATTGGTGTTTCTTTTTTCTCTACTAACCTTTGTATGTAGCTTGTCACCTTAGCTCAATCACTTGATTTCCCAAGCTAGGGGGAGTAAACACCAAAGGGAAGCTACTAGCAAAGTCGATACTTCTCTTCTTCAAAGACTTGTGCTAACCTTTTTGCTTCGACAAAAATGGAGAAATGATAGTGATAAACTCGTTAATAATTTGAATAATTTTGTATTTTACATAAACGAGTTTATAGTTTGTCGTAATCAAAAAGGGGGAGATTTTTAATGCAAGTGATGCCTAAAAACATTATTAGTGTTAACTAATCTTTCTTAGTTTTGATCACGACAAAGTAAAAAGACATTTATCGTTAAAGACAATCGTAAGATGAATTATTTAACAAACACTATCATCAAGGTAATAATCATTTAAGTATTGCACAAACATATCTTAATCATCTTTAGTGATCATAAAAATGGATTAGCCTTAAAACTTACATTTTATCAAATATTACAAAAGATTTTTAATAAACTTTCTTTTTAAGAAATTGTTTTATTAAAATGGAAAATGTAAATTTGAATATGACATATTCCAAATGCCATAGGAATATCCTTTGAAGGTATAAACTACCTCAAATATTACTTCCCCACTAAAAGACAAAAAGGAGCGGAGTCTACTACCCATGGTTCCTTAAATAGGCTTACGGTTCTTTAGTGATAAAGAACCGCGTGACAATTAAGGAACTGCAGGAAGAGAGCCGTTGGCTTTTGTCTCCTATAAATAGTGGATCAAATCTCCATTTTCCATGAACCATTTTGGACACTCTTTCTGCCTCTTTTCTCTTTTCTATATCCTAATCATTAGTAAATGATCACTTAATGTATTAAGTATGTTTACTTATGATTATCCTCTTGATCCCTTTTTTACTTGTCTAAAGAGAAGATCACTCACACATATGTGATGTGATTAAAGATGAAGCCTTGATGAAGATCAACCTACCTTAGATCTAGTCATGTTCATCATTTTTATCTGAGTCTTGTGTAGATCCAATGTATTTGTAGATACTTGGATTAGTGTTGTATTGATCAATGTATTAATGAATACTTGGATTACTCTTGTGTGGATCCAAGTTACATGTGTATACTTGGATATGTTTTATTAAGTTGTAAGTTTTGTGTGTAAGTTCTCACTAAACTTTAAAGTGATGTGTGTATGTGTCTTGTGAGTTCTCACTTATCTTCAAAGTGAAGAGTTGTGAAGATTGGTTCTAGCTTTGGATTAGAACTTGACATCTAGCCTTGTGTCAGAAAAGAAGATGGGCGACGAAGATTGGTTATGGATTTCGATTAGAACTCGACATCTAGCATTGTGTCAGAAAATGGTAATGTAAGCGACGTGTGTAGATTGGTCCTAGCTAAGATTAGGTCTCGACATTTAGCTTAGTGTCGGAAAATAATGTAATCGACGTTGTAAGGTTTTATCCGCCAAGAAGGTAGCTTGTGGATATAGTGGAAATCTCGAGTAAGGTGTACTCGAGGAGTGGAGTAGGAACAAAGAGAGAGCTTCGTTGCCGAACCACTATAAATATTGGTTTCTCCCTATTAGGTTGCTTCTTTCCTTGCTCTTTACTTAATTACATTATTGCATTGCATTCAACCATTACTTATCATTGTTTATGCATTAGAATTGAACCTAATCATTATGAAACTATCTTTCAAGTAAAAGGTAGTTTTAGGACAAACCTAATTGAAAGGAGTTTTAATTAGGACACCAACCGAAGAGAAACTATTCAACCCCCTCCCTTCTAGTTTCTATACATGCGACTCAATCTGAGTACATGGCTGCTTCAGAAGTTGCAATAGAAGCTGTTTGGATTAGGAAGTTTATTGGAGATCTTGGAGTGATGTATTCAATCAAAGAACCTATTGATATATATTGTGACAATTATACTGCAATTATATTCGCCAATAATTTTGGATTCATGAAGCGCGCCTGACGAGACTGCATTTATACATAGTCTCATCGTCCAAATCGGGCTTAAAATGCTTAAAATTTCATAAAATACCGTAAAATATGTTGTGTTTATTCATTGTGTATTTTAGGTACGAATATCGTGATCCAACAAAAGAGAACAAGAACAAGCAAAAAACGAACACGGGAAACGAAGCCGCACAAAGAACCAGACCTGAACAATGAATTTCCAAAGAAGTCCTTGAACTTTGAATATTTTTCAACATTGGTCCCTCAACTTTTGAAGACCTGTCATTTTATACGCTTGTAAAACTCTAAAAAACAAATAGGTTCCCTAAAATGTCAAGAGTTTACAAGTTAAGCCCTTAGATAATGAAGAAATTGCATATATGGTCCTTGATTAAGTTGTTTCAAGTCATTGTGCCAAAAATAGCAACTTGTCCAAAGTTATAACAAAGGGAAATTGGATTGTTGTTGTTTGAAACTTATTTGAATATCTTTGGGAGTCCAGGGACTAAACCTTCCAAAACTAAATACCCTCACCCAAGTCAAACCCGGTCAAGCCCCATCCCCAACCCAATCTAACACTTCAAACCCGGACCACAAAGCTGCCACGTTGGATCCCACTATTATACTAATTCACGTTTGAATGAGTATTTATAGATCCTAAAAACGAGGAAAGCTTTTATTGCTCATCTAATCCACCATCAACACCCCTAATCTTAACATACAAACCCTAATCTAATTCAGACTAAAATCAAAGGGGTTTTGGGATTAACTCTCCATATCCCTAATTTACATCCCCCTAAACACACCCTCACTCCCAAACAAACCACCCCGTGACCTATATGGTCCCACAAAGACTCCCTTCTCACCACTATTTTGGGCAAAGAAGGAATCATACAGAAAATCTATGGCCAGCATCAACTACTTGCTCCCAAAGGAATTTTCAAGGACCTAAATCATCTCTTTGCAGCAGGCAACAATTACAACATCACTTGGCAATGTTTTTTTTACCAAGAAAAGTCAGCAAGATTCAAATTTAAGGGCATTTTGGATTTCTATAGTTAGGGTTTATATTTTTTTAGTTTTTCTAGAAGAATCCATGATGTAGTATATATATATATGGGTGTCTTATGCCCATATAAACTTGTTCCAGCCATTTTGTAAAAGTTTTTAAGTTAATGACAATTTAATCTTTTAATTTTTATAAAACTTGTGCGGAGTTCCTTATTGCTTTATTTAGTGTAACATCTTTACTTTTTATGCAAGTAGTGTAATACATTATAAAAGAAGTTTTTTTGTTCAAAGGGTTTTTTAGCAAAACTTTTTTTAAGACGTGAATTTTTGACTTGAGGTCTAGGATTAGTTGACACCTAATTCTAGGTTAAAAGTGCAAATATTTGTTAACTTTTCTGAGTTTTTAAATTAGTTTTACAGAGTTTGGTCTTTAAGGTTTTTGAAAAAATCTCATTGTTCATTTTTTTTAACTGTCCCAAAAAGTCATTCAAAAGCCCTTGACAAAGGCTTTTTGAGTAGCTTTTAGGGACTGTAATCTCTCTTGGTTTGTTGTTTCTTGTTGTGTGCAGGTACAAAATTAGCTAAGGTCATAACCATTTCCTTACATCTTTTTTTTGAAGACATATTGCATCACCCTTGGTTCATTTGTTGAATCACAGAAAGGGTTCTCTACAAGCTCCATTAAGCTAGAATTGAGCATAGAGAAGGCATCAACATATGGTACAAGCTTTAACCCTCTTGAACGATTTTTTCAAATTTTGGAGTATTTTATGAAATTTGTTAAGTCCCTGCTATTTTAATGATTAGGTATGTTAGTTTAGGTTTATAATGTGTTTTTAAATAGTCACAATAATCTTAGGATACTTTGGTGTTGATTTGGTCTCACTTACTTTGAAAAAGTTTAGTTTTAGTTAATTAAGGGGGTGTTTGGCATAGGATTTTACAGGCTTGTGGGTGACACACTAAGTTCTAATTTCTGTCCAAACATGCTCACTTACGTTGGTTAGGTTTGTTTTTATACTTTGTTTCAGGTTTGGTAGTATATAAGATTAAAGTTCATGTTTTGAGAATAAAACTACATATTAGAAAATAGTAGGCTAGTAAATCTTGGTTGTTTAGTTTGGTAACCTAAAATCTTGTAAGTTATTAGCTCACTTGATAGCCTAGGGGTGTATGCTTTTTGGTTTAGGTTTGGTTGGTGTTGGGACTTAGATATCTTGAGTTGATATGACAAAACAAGATGAAGGACCTATTAGCAAATAGTTAGCTTAGATAGTAAGCTAGGGTTGTGATGTAACCCTAGTACCTCTATTATATGAAGAGGGTTAGGCACACATGGTTATTGATTCATTCACAAACAATGTAAACCATAGGTGTGTGTGTGTTCCTCCTGGTGTCAAGCCTATAAGGCACCAGGAGTAGTAGTTAATAGCATTATTAATAGTAATCTTTATTAGTGAAAGCCTTGTTCTTGGTTATGATCGTGTTTATTATGATTCCGTTGTGCATGTTACAATCATGATCATGATATCCCAGATGAGTCTAGATCCTAAGACTCAACAAGTGGTATCAGAGCTTGTTGGCTCTCGATCTGGTTGATCTACAAGGTTTTCGTTAGTATTTTCTGTTTTTATATAAATAAAGTTGCTGATCTAGGTTTTTTTTCCAACAAACCCTAGATGATTCGTTGTGATGTTGCTGCTGATCTATCATGTTGCTGCTGGTACTATGATGTTGTTGTGAGACGGGCACGTTTATGTTCGTGTGGGTGATCATACTGGTATTGGTGAGTTGATTCTTGAATCAATGATGAACCCCGTATGATCTAAGGTGAATGATGTGTATGGCTGTGATTTGTTGAAGAATTTCATTTTAGGGTTTTGTATACTTATGAAACCTTAGATAAACTGATTGTTTTTGGTGCTTCGGATGAAAGACAGTAACTGAACAGAAGGAGACGTGAGGTGATTCGTGTGGTCCAGTTCTATTGTCAGAATGGTATGTATGGACTATTGTATTCACACGAGCCTCCTTCTCTTATATTGATCTCTTGGTATGTTGATATACGTGGTCCAAGGTATCACGTGAATTTATTCACTCTGCTATCAAGGGATACGGTTGGCTTTATTTTAAAACATTATATAAAACCGTATGATGGGAAAACAATTGTGCAAGGATGGTTTGCTGATTCCAATGCTCACGTGATTGAGTAGCTTGTGTGGTCCCGAACCTGACTGCCCAAAGAACACAAAACAAGGTACATGTGCTTTCATATTATTCCAAAACAGGTTCTTATGTTGTTCATTTTCATTCGGATGTGTTTGAAGTTGCTACGAAAATTATGGAAGTAGTTGAATATCGTATATTTGGAACCTGATTTTCAGGGATTATGATTTATTATATCATTATTCCTTTTTATATTTGAAAAAGTCCAAGGCGTGTGGAATAACGAAACAGACATGGGTTCAAAAGAATATCACGTAAAGATTAAAATTTATGTCACATTAATAATTTCCATATATTTGGACGTGACTATTTTGGAAGAAAGTAATGTGGCATGATTTTCGGTTGTTTGGAGATAATATTGTGCAATGATGTGTGAGCAGTTATGGCTTAAATGTGGGAATAAAATATGAAACCTACTTAGTAGGAATTGTATATCCTATGTTGACGTGGTTATAGTCCTACTTGCCCATAATATCCATATTTTTGGAATATAGATGCTATGATTACGTGGGTATGGATGACAAGGTCAGACGTGTGTTTTGATAACTGAAGTGGATCACAGTTTTTCAGGGATACACTACGATAAATAATTCCTATTAATTTGGGGTGATACGTGAGAGATTTTGGTTACCTATTTTATGGGGACTATTTTTCTCTTGGATGTGATTTGTGGGATGATGAAGTCAAGCCGTGTGCATGAAATGTGATATGTTCTTATCCTACGTGAATTAAGGAATAAGTTGAGGAGATCATTGGTACATTTGGAAATAGAATATATTATGAATAATTAACCCTATTTTGTAGGTTTACATTTGATTTTCTTATGTACGTAAAATGTTGGTTTGAAAGAGACGTGTGGGATAAGTTCTTAGAAGCAGCAATAAATTCCTGAATTGTAGGCATTCTTTTATGCATGGTTACGAGATTCTTTTAAGCAGCCTTTAGTTACTTGGTTATTTGGGATGTGCACATATTGGACGTGGGGTGCCTATGGTTTCGTGACAGATCGTATGACAGCAACGGCATCAGTATAGCAACTGTGTGGTGACAGCTTAAAAAAAATGAAAAAATTAAAAAAAAAGAAGAAGGGGGTTTGAGTTGCTACTGGTAGGTTTTCGTTATTTCTACTAGTGAGCTATGGTTCCTACTGGTCTTATATATTCATGTTGGTTGTGTTCTCGGTTCCTCCTGGTAATATTCGATGGTTCCTTCTGGTTGAATCATCGGCTCCTACTGGTCGGTTGCTACTAGTCAGGTCCCACTGGTCCGTACCACTGGTCGGTTCCTACTGGTTTGTTCCTCCTGGTAGGCGTATGTTCTTGCTGACTTGAGTTTGGTTCCTGCTGGCTTGTTGTATACTAACTTTCTTTGGTCGGTTTTGGTTCCTTCTAGTCAAGTAAGATTGATACTACTCTGATTTAGTGACTAGTCTGATGTCACTACTGTTACTGGAGGAGGAGTTCTCAGCCATCATCATTTCGTTGTGGAGATTCATTGACGAAGACATTTGATTATCACTTATTTTATGTTCTAGTTGATTTTCACAGGTTTTGTGTTCTTATCATATCTTAAAAGGAAGGGAGTACCTTTTAAGATAACTTGCTTGGTTTGTATGGTGACGAAGACTTGACATATCTAGCGAAGGGGTACGATCTATTCATATCTTAAAAGGAGTGGTAGCCTTTTTAAGATAGTTTGCTCTATGCGTACATTTGCTATCACTTGAAGGGGTTACGTTATTGTGCTCAGTGTCTCATTTATTTGAGGATTTTGTTCGAGCTCAGCGTCACGTGGTTAGTGCAAGACATAAGACACAAGTTTGGGAGATTCCACTTCTTCATCAAATTCGTTATACTTGATTTTCTTCATCAGTGATCTCTCCATGGAGCCTACTGGATTTGTCGTGCACTTCTTAAGGGGAAGACGATCCTTTTTGAGTTGATGTGACAAAAAGGGGAAGAATGCATGGATCAAGGGGAAGCTTAGCCTTCATCTATATTAGCTTCAGGGGAAGCTTGTGCTTACTGTTTTTGTCAAATAAACTAGGGGAAGATTGTTGGGACTTAGATATCTTGAGTTGATATGACAAAAAAAGATGAAGGACCTATTAGCAAATAGTTAGCTTAGATAGTAAGCTAGGGTTGTGATGTAACCCTAGTACCTCTATTATATAAAGAGGGTTAGGCACACATGGTTATTGATTCATTCACAAACAATGTAAACCATAGGTGTGTGTGCGTTCCTCCTGGTGTCAAGCCTATAAGGCACCAGGAGTAGTAGTTAATAGCATTATTAATAGTAATCTTTATTAGTGAAAGCGTTGTGCTTGGTTATGATTGTGTTTATTATGATTTCGCTGTGCATGTTACAATCATGATCATGATATCCCAGATGAGTCTAGATCCTAAGACTCAACATTTAACCATCTGAAACATTGGATTACAAACCGCCAGTAATTATTTTCAAAATTTTAATCCAATTTATCCACATAATTTGGACCACACGTATTTTGGTTTGGGAAGTTTGGGAACTGCTGTTAAGCCCTCAGCAGGTTGTTCTTGGTCAAATAATACTACCCATATGAAGCATAGGCAACCAAGGACCAACGGTGGATCTCATCAATCTTCTTGGCTCTCTACTAAAGATCCACAAGGCAGGCTCAAACCTGAAAAGGTTTGGGTCCCCTTAAGACACTAACTTTTGCATTTTTATTATCTTGTTGTTGTAGGTTACTCCATACCAAGATCCTAGTCTAGGCATTGTTGATAGTGGTTGCTCCAGGAGCATGACAGGAAATAAAAGTCTTTTCTCTAACTTTGTACCATTTCATGGAGGCAAGGTCTATTTTGGTGGGGGTAAAGGCAGGATCACTGGCAAAGGAACAATTAAGACGCCAAATTTAAATTTTGAGCAGGTCTACTATGTGGAAGCACTTCAGCATTTCAACTTGATATCTGTCTCTCAGATTTGTGACAAGAAGCAGTTTGTTCTCTTCACCGATACTGATGCACTTGTGCTCTCCAAAGACTTTCAGCTTCCGGATGACTCACAAGTTCTCCTCAGAATCCCTAGAAGACACAATCTCTATAGCATCAAGCTGAATGAAGTCAATCCTACTGGTCAGCTAGCGTGTCTAGTTGCTAAAGCCTCAGAAGATGAAGCCACTTAATGGCATAGAAGGATGGGGCATGTGAACTTCAAGACCATTCACAAACTTGCGAATCTGAATTTGGTCTCTGGTTTACCTCCCAAGTCGTTTAGAAATGATATAAATTGTATTGCTTGCAGCAAAGGCAAACAACACAAAGCATCCTTCAAGGCCATTATTGCTCTTAGTCTTATTACTGAACCATTGCTGCTACTACACATGGATTTATTTGGTCCTACTTCCATTAGGAGCATTGACCACAAACAATTCTGGCTGGTGGTCAATGATGGATATAGCAGGTTTTCGTGGGTGATCTTCATGGCTGCCAAGAGTGAGACCTACTCAATTCTTAGAGATTTTCTTACCCTTATTGAGAACCAGTTGACCAAGAAGGTTAAAGGTATTCGTTGCGACAATGGTACCGAGTAAAAAATAAAGACCTCATAGCACTTTGTAATGCTAAGGGCATCAAAAGAGATTATAGTGCAGCAAGGACTCCTCAACAGAATGGCGTGGCAGAAAGAAAGAACAGGACACTAATAGAAGCAGCAAGAACTATGCTTGCCGATTCCAAGCTTCCAACCATGTTCTGGACAGAAGCTGTTAATACTGCAAGTTACGTTTTGAATAGGGTTTCTATTACCAATCCTCACAAGAAGACTCCTTATGAGCTTCTAACAGGCAAAGTTCCAAATATTGCTCATTTGAAGCCTTTTGGGTGTCCAGTCACCATTCTGAATACTAGTGACTATTTGGGGAAGTTTGATGGCAAGGCAGATGAAGGATACATTATGGGATATTCAGCTCACTCTCGGGCTTATCGTGTTTACAATCTCCAGGCCAAGCGGATCATTGAAACTATAAATCTCAGGTATTTTGAAGAGAAGTCAAACATCCAAGGCAAGGGTCCTGAATGGTATTTTGATCTTGATTATCTTTGTGATTCGTTAGGATATTTTCGCTTCAAAACTAACCACGATGCAGGCCCACAAGTGTTTGCAACTTCTAGTACTGGTGTTCCTTCTAATCTTTCTGATTCAGATGATGAGGATGACATTTTTGTGGTTCCATCCTACTCCACCACAGTCTCTCCTACTCCTCCTAGTGATGCAACTCCATTGGATGTACCGGATTCCCAGGTAGCTCTTGACACTCTACTCAAACAACAACAAGAAGCTACTACAGCAGCTGCTCAAGGTGGTTTTGAGTTTCCCTTTGATAAGCCTACTGACAAAGCTGCTCCTGGTACCCCAGCTTCTGCTCCTAGTGCTAGCTTATCACCTACTGGTACTCCAGCTAGTGAGTCTGCTTCTAATACTCGTTTCTCCAGTCCTTCTGATTTGGGGAACCATCAAAAGAAGTCTTCTACCAAGCTGGATGACATTCATAAACAACCTGTAGATGGGATTTTCAACACTGCTTCATATGATGCTGACTTTGTTGGTGATCTCAATAACTTGGCACCAGAAGTGTAGGTCTCTTCCAATCCAGTCTTGCAATCACACAAAGATCATCCTACCACTCAAATCATTGGAGATCCTGGTTCTACTGTCAAGACACGCAGAATGCAGTAGAAGGCCTCGTCTGATCATCATGCTCTTGTGAGCTATATTGAAGATCAAAAGGGTAATAATCATACGGACTTTCAACACTGTTTGTTTGCTTGTTTTCTTTCACAGGTGGAACCTAGGTTAGTTTCTCATGCTCTTGAGGATCAAAGTTGGGTGGAGGCTATGCAGGAGGAAATGCAGCAATTCTTGTTTCAGAATGTTTGGGTTCTGGTTGACTTACCAGATGGAAAGACATCAATCAATACCAAATGGATTCTCAAGAACAAGAAGGATGCACGGGGTATTGTCGTAAGGAATAAAGCAAGGCTTGTTGCACAAGGCCACACTCAAATTGAGGGCATTGACTACACTGAGGTTTTTGCTCCGGTTGCAAGGATTGAGGCCATTCATCTGTTTTTGGCTTTTGCTTCTTATGTGGGCTTTACGGTGTTTCAGATGGATGTCAAGAGTGCATTTCTCTATGGCAAAATTGACGAGGAGGTGTATGTCACTCAACCTAAGGGCTTTGTAGATCCACTTCATCCCAAGAAACTTTACAAGGTGGTCAAGGCTCTTTATGGATTACATCAGGCTCCTAGAGCTTGGTATGAGCGTCTTTCAACTTTCTTGTTAAAGAATGGCTATAGAAGGGGTACTATTGACAAAACACTATTTCTTCGGAGGAATACCAAGGACATTATCCTTGTTCAGGTTTATGTGGACGACATTATCTTTGGTTCTACTAGAAAGGAATGGTGTGATGAGTTTGAAAACTTGATGAAAGGCGAATTTCAGATGAGTGCGATGGGAGAGCTTTCTTTCTTCCTTGGTCTTCAAGTCAGGCAACAAACGGATGGGATTTTTATCAGTCAAGATAAATATGTTCATGAGATCCTTCAGAAGTTTGACATGGATCCTCTTAGACCAGCAGCAACTCCTTATGAAGTTGCTAAAGTCAAGCTTAAGAATGAGCCAGACCCCCCAGTCAATGTTCACTTGTACAAGTCTATGATTGGCTCCCTCATGTATTTGACTGCATCACGTCCGGATATCATGTTTGTAGTAAGTGCTTGTTCTCGACACTAGGTGACTCCAACGGTTTCGAACTTAAATGCAGTGAAGAAGATTTTCAAGTATATCAAGGCTCAACCTAAACTGGGCTTATGGTATCCTAGAGAATCACCTTTTGTTCTAGAAGCATATAGTGATAGTGACTATGCAGGTGCTAATAATGACAGGAAGTCTACTACTGGTGGTTGTCAATTTTTGGGTCATCGACTTATTTCATGGCAATGCAAGAAACAGACAATAGTAGCTACTTCTTCAACAGAAGCTGAATATGTTGCTGCTGCTAGTTGTTGTGGACAGGTTTTGTGGATCCAAAATCAGATGTTGGATTATGGTTTCAATTTTATGAACACCAAAATTTTTATTGACAATCAAAGCACTATTTGCATTGTGAAGAATCCTGTTTTTCATCAGCGAACAAAGCATATTGAAATTAGGCACCATTTTATACGGGATGCCAATGAGAAGAAGTTGATACAGGTTCTTAAAGTTCATACGGATGATAATGTTGCTGATTTGTTGACAAAAGCCTTTGATGGTCCTCGGTTTAACCACTTGGTGGTTCACATTGGGATGGTCAATCCTTGAGGTCTAGGATTGAGGGGAGGCTAAGCCTAAGGGGAGGCTTTGTGTACATATTCTTAGGACAGACTAACGTATTGATAGATTTTAACAACATATTATATTGGTTCTGGTGGTGTGTGTTACTTCTGGTGGAGGATTTTGCTCACTTCTGGTGGTTATGGTATTACATGACTGGCTTCTGGTCCTCATTGGTCAGCTTCTAGTCATAATTGGTTGGCTTCAGGTGGTTCGAAATCCTTCTTTGTCAAGTGGTGATTGGCTTCTGGTACTGGTCTGGGACACTGTTCATTCCTTTTGTCCTTTGTTGACCACTTTTTGCTTCTGGTCTGACCATTGTGTGCTTTGACTTTTGGTCAACGCTCCCAATTCTGGTATTTACATTTTTAATTAACTATGGTAAATTGGGGGTTGGGAATTATGTTAAAAGGGGCAAGTGGTTACTATGCAATTATGTCTAGTTTGAAAGGGCAACCCCCCATTAATAGGGGTAAATGAATAGTTACTCTTTTCCTTATTGATGGTCAACTTAACCCCCTTGACTCAATCATTCCATTCATCACACATACAAAACCGATCCTACTCTCTCAACCCTAACCAAAATCTTCCTTCATCCAATTAATCAAGATCCATGGCTGCCCTAGTTTACCAACCTGCTCACAACAAAGTTGCCAATCTGGGTGATGGTCCACATCATGAACATTTTGCTGACATTCTGGAATTCATTGAAGCTTCCAACCTAAGGTATGCGTTTACTGTATGTCCCACTATTTATGATAGTGTTATTCGTCAATTTTGGGCATCTGCTCGTCTTGTGGTTGTGGTTGGTGGTCCACGTGAACTCCATGCTACCATAGATGGACGTTCATACGTGGTGACTGAGGCTTCTATTCGATCTTCCCTTCATCTTCAAGATGAGGGTGGTGTTGAGTCCATCCCCAATTCAGAGGTATTGGAGGGGATGGCTGCTATAGGGTACAATCATGGGGGGAAGTTTAACTTCCAGAAAAATAGGTTTTCCCCCCAATGGAAGCTTCTGGTGCATTTTCTGATTCATTGTTTGAGTCCCAAGTCTGGGAGTTGGGATGCTTTCCCTACTCCTTTGGCTACTGGTCTTATTTGCTTAGCCCAGGGTAGAGTTTTTAATTTCTCTCATTATTTGTTTGAGGGGATGGTTAGTAATCTATCTAATGCTGGTTCAAGGAAGAAGTTTCTTATGTATGCTAGGTTTTTACAACAAATACTGGTTTGCATTCCTCGTGATAGGACTGAACATGTGCCGTCTAAGCTTACTGCAAAGGTGTATTATAATATGGTCCATGGGTTTACCGGGGAGTGCAGGCCCCTTACTGAGGCCATGTTGGGGCTGGCTCAGGGTCCTATGGAGGAGGAGGAGGAGGCTCTTGAGTTTGTTGTGATTGATGATGACCCTATGAAGGAGGAGGCTCCTACTGGTGGTGCTTCTCATGTGGTTGAGGAGGATCTGGTTGAGGAGGTGGTGGTTGAACAACCATCCCCTTCCAAGGCTGGTCCTTCTTCAGTACCACAAAAGTCTCCATTTGTGGAGACTCCACCTCCTAGTCCTGCTCCACCCTCTTTTGATAAGCCTTTTGGTGCTAGTACTCCTACTGTTGACCCATCTGTTGCTTCGGGCTCCAATGACGCCTTCCCTGACCCAAGTCCTCTTGGTGGGCAGGCGGAGGAGCCTACTACACTTATGTCGTTACTTGATCTTATGCGCAGGTATCATCAGCGGATTATTTCATTGGAAGCTGATTTGAATCAACACCAGAAACTTACTAGGGAGTTTGTTCTTCCTCTGGCTGATCGCATCAAAGCTTTGGAGACTCAGCAAAGACGTCGAAAGAAGCATGTGATCCACTCTGATTCTGATGAGGAGGGTACGGAGCGTGTTGGGGATGGTTTGACACTGTTGGCAAAGGCTGCCTTTGCTGATAAATTGTATGATGATTTGCCTGTTCCTCCGACATCCTCCAGTGTTCCTTCTCCGGCTGGCGTTTCTACTCCTATGGATGGTGCTTCTGGTCCTGCTGCTGGTTCCAATGCTGGTCCATCCCATGATTCGAAGGGGAAGGCCCCAATGACTGATGCTCCCTCACCACCTCGCAAGCGTACACGTAGACAGCTTGAGGAGGAAAGGCTAGGTGAGGAGGCTGCTCAACGGATCCAAGCTGAGATTGATGAGGCTGAGAGGGCTGCGGCTGAGGTGCTTCAATAGCAGAGGTGTGAACAAGTTCAGCATGATGCAATGCATTGGAGTGATAGTGATTGGATGCAGGTATTGACTATTCTTACCAGGGATTATGCTCAGTTCACTGATCTTTTGGGTGACGATGTGGATGAGCATAACTGTATTCCAAGAGCCATGGTGTGGATGCGCAAGCAACAGTTGGCCCTTGCTGCACAGCTTCGTGAGAAAAGAAAGAACAGACCTTTATCAAGAACTGAGGAGCGCAAGCAGATGCAGCGATATGTGAAGTATCAGTCCGTTGCTTATTTTAATGCTCCTTGGAAGTGGGACAGGGTTCGGGCTTTATCTTTTGATGAGCTCAAGGCACTTTATGAACGTATGGTTAAGCGTCAGAGTCAACCAATTCCGGAACGATTTATCTACCGTCCTCGTGTGGTGACCTCTTCTTCGCCTGCTGTTACTATTGGTCCTTCATCTGATCCTACTCCTGGTTCTGCTGCTAGTCCATCAGTTTTTGTTGCTACTACAGTTGGTACCACTACTTCTCCTTTGGTTGCACCTTTGGGTTCTTCTTCTGGTCCTGATTCCACCACCACACATGCTACCACCACCACCTTTGCTACCACAACAACTACCACTGCTACACCTGATATGCCATCTCCATCACCACCGGTTCCTGGAACTCAACCTATTCCTACTTCTAGTGCAACTCCTATTGATCCCTTGGGTGGGCAAACTCATGAGTCTACTTCTCCTGCTCCCACTGTTGCTGCTGAGGTAAAGGTAAAGGTTGAACCCACACCAAGTGATTCCACACCTCGACGTTCGCTTCGCCAGAAAACAGCTCGACGTGTTCGACGTGGCAAGACGGTCCCTTATGAGAAGCGTGATCCTGAAAATTTGATTGATGCCGCTTCTAACAGTGATTCTGATTTGCCTTTGGGAAATGGAAATATTACTGGTTGGACGGTTGAGCGTTCCACAACTCTTCCTGGTATGGTATCCCATAGAATTACTCTGAGTGATGGGTCTGTGCGGTTAGCTTCGGGTTTACATGGTCTTTTGTCTTGGGATGATCGTATGGATCTTATGGCTTTATATGGCTTTATGGATTCTGGCATGCCTTTTGATCCCATGGCTGTGTCTTCCTTGCCTGGTCTGCGCATTTGGGCTGATCTTAAGCTGATGCTTGATGCACCTCCTCATGCTCCTGTTTCTGGTATATGGAAGGATCAGATGCAATGGGTGATTCAGCGATGGAAGTTATATGCGGGATGTGGTGTGCATATGTTGGAGTTGGAATCTGGTCATATGGTTTTCATGCTCACAGATGTGGATTATCCTTTGACGATTTCTTCGATGGAGGCTATGTTGGCTAGTCATTTGCAAATTTCCAATGCTCCATCAGGGAATGAGTCCTCTATGGCCACGGCATTGGTGGAAGGCATCCAGGCACGTTTGAAGGCTGATAAGAAGGCTGCTTCTGGTATGTGATTTGGTTGGGTTGTAAGTGTTTCTGTTTTGTATTTTTTGTTCATTTGTTCTTATTATCATTCTTTTCACCAATATGTAAAGTGATTGGTGAATTTCATTCTTCATAGTTACAAAAAAAAAATTATAACAAAAATGGAAAAAAAAACAAGAAAAACAAAAATAAATACTTTTTATATAATATCTGCTTATACTTTTAACACATCTTGGATTTTATACTTGTGAATATGATACGATTTGCTGCTTCACATTATGGGTTCTGGTTACTGATTTGTGATTGTGCTGGTTACTGGTTTCACCTGGTGTTGGACTTGGTCCTCACAACAAATGGTCCTCAACTCACCATGTCTCATCGACAAGAAAGAGTTGATTCTCCTTGAGGGTACGGCTCCTGGTGCGATTCTCAAATCCGTTGATGGTTGCCAGGTTACCCAAAACTGGATGGTTTTCACTTGCCGTAGTCCTGGACTGAAAAGTGGCTAATCCAAGGGGGTACGGCTCTTGGTAAAGATCTTATCAAATCCGTTGATAGCTGTAATAGCTTGCTTAAAGTTATAGGGTTTTCAACTCACCGATGCTTCATTGCTGAGAGTTGGCGAGTCCAGAGGGGTACGGCTTTTGGTAAAGACATATCAAATCCGTTGACGGCTATGATGGTTTGCCTAAAATCATCAGGGTACTCCCACTCACCATTGGTTCACGTTCTAAGAGTTGGGCTGGGTTCTAGTCTTCCAGGGTGATGCTTATTCCACCAAAAAGACTGGCTAGCCCAAGAACGGGCAGCTACTTGGTAAAGGCTCATCAAATCTGCTCATGTTGCTGAAAATATTCAACACGATGCTGATTTGTTCCAAGCTTTGAAGAAGCTTATAGTATTTCATGTTGCGGCGGTTACTCTGATTCATATATGCTACGGCTGCTATTGGTTTTGCTGATTCAATCCTCGGGCTTTATTTGCATGTTTTCCAGGAAACTTGAACTCAACAGGTCAAATTCAAGTTTAGGGGAGGATTGTTAGGACCATTATAATAGTTAAATGTAATAGGTAGACTAGGAGGTATGTAGTTCCTCCTGGTCCTAGTAGTAGTAGGAGCAAGTCGTGCTCCTGGTCCTGGTCAAAGTCAAACTTTATTATTTGTTTATTATTCTGTTAGGATATGCATGAGATATGTTAGGAAAGGATATGCATATCAGTTTTACACGTTTTGTTTAATGCTGTATTAGGGTTTCCTTGTAGTATAAAAGGAACCTTAGGCAGAAGGGTTAGACACACCTTCACCAAACGTAGTTCTAGTGATTATCAATATTAGAAATCCTTAGAAAGGATCAAGTCTTTATAGTTATTCTGTTCTTCTTTATTATATTTGTATTCTACATTCATATTGTGTATAGAGTCTCTCTGTGGATTGACTTGTGATTACAGAAGTCATTCACCGTTCCTGACAGGCTGCAAGATCTACATCTAGTAGACCCAACAGTTGGGTTTTATTACAAGCTTTGGTGACTGAAATCTCATCAAATGGTAAAGTAGTTCAGCATAGTGAGTTTTCTGTCCACACACCACCAACAGTAGGGTGCCGTGTCCTTATTTTTGGTTTTTAAAACTTAGATTTCGGTCACCATCTACGTTTAGGGTAGGTTTAGGAGTGAGATATCTGGAAATTAGGTTTTATGCACTTTTGGTAGCCTAATTTAGCTTATTAAGCCCACTATGACACCAAAACTGCCCAGCAGACCCATTTCTCGGTGACAGTGAGTGATTTTTGGCTTATTTGTGCTTGCTTACTAATAGGAGTTGTGTTTTTTGTGCAATTGTTGACTCCCTACAACCCACTGGTTGTAGGGGTGCCATTTGTGCCCCAAAATACTCACAAAACAGCTCCAAAAGCACCCCTTTTCACTCTCTGTGGTACATCAGTGGGAACTCCTATCCCACTGCTTGTGTTAATTAGCCACTGTTAGAGTAAGGACAAAAGGTCACCATCAGATTTTCCTTTTTTTGTCTTATTAGGTTAAAAATCAGTATTTTTCATCATTTTTATTTTTCCTCTATTTATTTAGATAATATATAAATTTCCAAAAAGAATTTTAATTTTCCTATTATTTTATTATTTTTAGCATTATTTTGTTTAAAGACTTGGTTTTAGCTAATTAAAAATAGAAAAATAGTTTTAAAAATTTTAGAAAAATACTTTTTAGTTTTAAATTAATATAAGATATTTGTTTGGTAAAATCATATTTTAGACTTTTTTGTTGATTTATTTAATTTTAGGGCTTTAATTAGCATTTAAAATTAAATATTAAATTAATAATAAGCCTTATATTTTTATTGACTTTTTATTCTTATTTATATTATTTAGGACTTTATCTTGATTTTTGGTTAATTTTTAGTTAAAATTTTTAATTTCGTCGCAATTTACATTTCTACGTTTACGTTTTATTTTACGTCGTAGTTTAAATTTAGCGTAACTCGTCTTTTACTTTTCTCACCTTTCTAAACCAAAACGTTACTAATCCAAACATTGTATTTATATTATTGGCACAAATCATACACCTCCGCCGAAAACGAACTTTCACTTCTAAATCTTTATGGTTTTCCTAAGTCGTATCGGTTTAATATTTATCGTGGTTATTTGTTTTTCCTAAAACAAGTGACTAAAATACATCAATCACTTTGAATAGATGCTTTACCTTGCTTACGTCATCACGCAATCCAATTTTCATCTTTTTGTTATCATTTTATTGCAAAATAAGGCTAAAAATGGCCAAAATTTATTTATTTATTTTTTTTCATAAGTGTTTAAGACACGAATGTAGGTTTTCTGATGGTGAGAAAACGAGTAATTTTTTACTCGACCGTGCGTGTTGAGCACTTAGCTTTGATTCCTTAACTATTATCAAGCTATGTCTCTTAAATGAGGACGAGAAATGATAGCGTTAATTATAAGTTACTATGCTAAACGTAGAGTATTTGTATTCTTTCAAAAACTCATGTGTCCTAATCATTTGCTTTTTCTCCCGTCACTTTATTATATAATTGTTAATAATAGGTTTTTTGCGGTTTAGTCTTAATTATTGGTTTCTAATTGATTCTCGTAGCTTCTATGTAATTAAATTGGGAAAACATTAAGGTATCGCCAGCGTCACGGTTTTGAAGTATTGGCACCCGAATAATCAAAGGCTCTCCCAATAATTATTTTTAAGTTCCTCTTCCCCTAAATCAAGCAAAAATTTCAAGCTCACAAGGCCGAAAAATCTCTACGGAAATTGAAAGTGAATGTCTTAAACCTTGAAGCCTTAAAGATCCAAAATTCGCCTTAGCGTGAGGATATACGTCAAGTCATAATAAACACCTCATGGCGAGGTTAAATAAAAATACAAGGGCAAGACTAAAGTCATAATAAAATCTTCATGGAGGAGTTGAATAAAAGATGGAGGTAAACCATGATAATCAAAGCCACCAATAATGAGGTGGGTAATAAAATTCATGGTAATAAGTCTCATGTTCAAAACCGTTCTAAAACCGTGTTTATCGATCCTTTTTGTTGCCTTAATTTTTTGACATCGTTGTCTATTAGGAGAAATTATTAATTCGATGATTTTGATTACACCGTTAAGGCTCTATTTTTAGACCTAATACCTATTCACGCAAAAGTAAAAAATGTATCCTCGTGATCATTAAGAAAAAAATAAAATATAAGAGATATACCTTAGGAATAAGGGAGTTTAAGTACGTGATTAGAGCATAGGAGTAGTGTTAGCATTACTAACTTATAATGACAATGATCTTGTTTCACGCTTAGCATAGAATTGGGTGAAAATCGAGGATGGCGAACTTATCTCTATAAGTCATTCACGTGATGTTATTCTTTGACCCTAAAAGTCACGTTCTCGTGACAAAAACAATACATTATGTCTAAGACGCATGTAGTATTTAAATTAAATTTACGTTTCAATAAATGTCATATAAAAATGAATTTTGGAAGTGCTATGATACTTAATTCTAGCATTGCGTGAGGGCGCGACAATAGTTTAGTATGGGGGAATTATGAGACTGCATTTTTACATAGTCTCATCGTCCAAATCCGGCTTCAAATGATTAAAAATGTCATAAAATACCCTAAAATATGCTTGTGTTTGTACATTGTGTATTTTAGGCACGGATATCGTGAATTCAACAAAAGAGAACAAGAAACAAGAAAAAATAAACACGAGAAACGAAGCCGCACAAAGAAACAAACCCGAGCAATGAATTTCCAAAGAAGTCGTAGAAGTTTGAAGATTTATCAAGATTGGTCCCTCAACTTTTGAAGACTTGTCATTTTATACCATTGTAAAACTCTAGAAATACAATAGGGTCCCTAAAATGTCAAGAGTTTACAAGTTAAGCCCTTGGAGAATGAAGAAATTACATATATGGTCCTCGATTAAGTTATTTCAAATCATTGTGCCAAAAGTAGCAACTTGTCCAAAGTTATAACAAAGGGAAATTGGATTGTTGCTGTTTGAAACTTGTTTGAATATCCTTTGGGAATCCAGGGACTAAACCTGCCAAAACTCAATACCCTCACCCAAGTCAAACCCGGTCAAGCCCCATCCCCAACCCAAACCAACACTTGAAACTTGGTCCACAAAGCTGCCAGTTGGATCCTGCCATTATACTAATTCACGTATGAATTAGTAGTTATAAATCCTAAAAACGAGGGAAACTATTATTGCTCATCTAATCCCCCATCAACACCCCTGTTAAATATTGTAAATCTTTCTTATGTTTTAGAGAGAGAAAGAGATAGAAAGATAGATGATTTCACACTTCTAGAGAGAGAAAGTAATGGAACTATGTTTATTAGAAATGAAAACCACACCCTCTCCATCAAAGGAGAGGGCTTTTATACCATGTCCACAAAGTGGGTTTGGTTTACATATTGGGCCGCCGACCCATACATTACAGGGGCTCAGTTTGGGCTTTGTTTAATAAGTATAAGTAAACTAAACTACGAGCTTCTATTATATCTATTGTTGGAGTGACCGAACCTTTCTAATACGTAAAACGTATTTCCAACAATCTCCCCCTAAGGGAGGTCACTCTAAACAAGGGCGTTACCTAATTTACAATAATAAAATAAACCTAGCATACTATGCTTGTCTTGAGCTCGCAGTCTTCGTCTTTCTTTTCTTTTTCTTTTCTGGTGAATAGGTTGATGTGATATTTGATATCAATCTTGAACATGGATCTTTTGCCTTTGATCTTGTGCATCACTTGTGATCTTTGCCTCTTCGTGACTTCATTTCCCACATACTTATACCTTTGTAATTCTTGAAAGATTCAGAGTTTGATACAGCGGAAGACTTAACTTTTAGACTTCTTCTCGGTCACCGCAACGCCACCGCAACGCTTCAGAGTTTGATCAGAGTTTGATACAGCGGAAGACTTAACTTTCAGAGTTTGAAAGCTTCAGAGTTTGATATAAGCATGTGGGGACGACTTCTTCTCGGTCACCGCAACGCCACCGTCTTCAAATGCCGCAACATAAGTAGACACGAATGAAATGGCTTTGAACATTTCATTCTAATTTGGTAGCATTTTACCTCCGGTCGGTGAAGACAGTTGGACGATATAAAATATCGTACTTGTGGCAGGTAGATTTAACTAAAAATCTCATTGACAAGATTTCGCGGGTAAACCCGTTCTCTTTACTCGGCCGTCCAAAGCTGACTGCGAACGCAAAGAGTGAATCATTTGGATAAACTTATCCGCATGATTGAAGCCGTCAATTCCGATTCCTGGAAAAAGTGAAATTAAATTAAGAATCGCACCATCGTTGCTTTCCAGTTGTCACGATCTTGATTCATACAGAATCTTGCAAGTTACCTACCAAGTGCTGTTTGATGTTAACACTAGAAGGATTTACACTCATCACTGTGAACACTTAAGAGTGTTACTCTGAGTGTTCTGGCAAGATCACTAAGATATTGCGTAGAGGCCTGGAACGTGTTTAAATTCAATTAAGAATAAAACAGCTGTTGCTTTCCAGTTATCACAAGTTTGATTCATAAGGAATCGCACAAGTCACCTACCATGAGCTTTTGAATGTTCGCTCAAGAAGGATTTCCATATTCATTGTAAATACTTTCGTATTACTCAGATGTTCAGGCAAGATCATGAAGAATTTGCGTAGGACTCTTAAGATCTTTCTTACTTTTAACAGTGTGTGAAGAAGCAAGGAAACATGAAAGTGTGTCCTAATGAGATATTTGATGATCTCAAATGTCTCTAGACTCGATCGTGCATTTTGGATTTTAGTGATCGGAGGCTGGAGAGGAGTGCCACCTTTTCAAAATCAATATTTTCGGAGTGAATAAATCGATAGATAATGCATTGTCTCTGTGTGAATAAAACCAAATACCTTTTAAGAGATATCTGAGTTAGCTGGAAAGGGTTGTGCAATGCATCACTGGGTCCATGATGTCTATCTTCAATATCGAGCATCATTAATGTGACAATCTAACATTTTCAGGTAGTGAATTATTTTCTCGTATAATATTTTGAAACTTATTTTTGTGTTGGTTGATGAACTCACAATTTACGGATTTAAATTTGGGCTTACGTGCATAATTTAGCGTCCTTTACGACTAATCCGGAAACCTTAGGATTACGTATTTACGTTTTTGAACTTCGTTTTTGATGAGACAATTTTTATTAGATTCGTTTTGTGTCGTTGATTCATAATTTATAAAAACGTTTTTCGTAAAACGACCCAAGGGCACGCAAATCGAGGAAACTAGAATCGAGCATAAATTAGCGGGATGGGACAAAATAATTTATCCCACCCCACTAACTTAAGGGGCGGCCAAACTAGACACCACATCAAAGATGTGGCATCTTTACACTCATTAAGCTTACAAGTGTAAGCTTAGCCTTACACTTAAGCTACTTCAACCACAAAACCACTAGCTAAACAACATACTTCCATTTCATACATGCAAAACTACTCCAAACTCTCCCACCCTCTCAATACTTGCCGTCCCGTAACACCACCATACACCACCATTGATCTTTTCTAGCCACAAGATACTTGTTATCTAGCTATATTATGGAGTAACCTTGAAGCCTTGATTGCTTGGTGGCCATTTTAACAACAAAGGAGGTGATTTGCTTGTGTCCTAGGGCTAATTTCTCAACAAACTTTCTTGGTGTTTGATGATCTTGGAGATATATTTGGTGTTCATCAAGTTGTTGTCTTCCAAAAACAAGATATACTCTTGGTTGGTAAAGAAGATCATCCTTTCCATTTCTCTTGTTATTTTTGTAAAGATCAAATGTATTTTCTTTCTTATTGTATATGTATATGATGAATATATGATGATAAAAATGTTATGTGGGGATCAAGTTTTGATAAATATGCTTAAAAAGATGAATAACCATAAGAAACAAGGCTAAAATCATGCTTAAATTGTTGGCTGTATAAAAACAGTAAGTAACCAAGTCTTAAACTGATAAAATTGCATGGTGGAATCCATTTACAGTAAGTATAAGATGTCATACACATGTGAAAGTTGGTCATGCAATGGAATCATCAAAATGAGTGAGATATAATCAAAACAAGATGAGTGTGCTAATCTGAATAGTCTGTTTTGTAGGGACCGTTAAGGATAGTTAGACATAGAATGAGCAGTAGCTATAACCAACTTATTTGTAGCACATAATATGAAGTTCATGCCATCCAAAAATGAGCTTCTATCTCATTATATAACTCTAGATATGATAAAAATGGTGAAGATGAAACTAAAAATCAGATTTTGAAGAATTAATGTTTAATACTATTATATAAGCACTCAAATAATATAGTATAAAATGTGAAATTAAAACCCACTAACTTATAAATTTCATTTATATAAATATGTAGAACGTTAAATAAATGGACACTTTATAAAAATGGTAGTTGAATAATATTTATAAGTTATAAAAACTATAAACATGATTTTTACGACTTTTTCGGCTATTACCGTAAAATTAACGTTTTTCGCCAATTAAAACTTAGACGATCAAACCCGTCTAATGTAAAGTTTTTAAAAGTCATATACTGATATATAAGTATCTAATACAAGTAAAAACCGATAAAACTCGAACTATATGACATACGGACATTAACGAGCTAAGTTAGTATATTGGACTAATGATTTAACTAAATAAGTTAAACACTTATAAAAAGTACTTATTGGGCTTAACCCATTTGGGCCCAACATGTAAAGTGTAAATACTGATAATACAAGTATAAAATGGATTAATACAAGTTAAAGAACTTATAATAAGCTTATTGGACTTAAAATATGTAAATAGGTAAAACTAGTAAACTAGTAAAAAGTTACCAATACATAAACACTAAAATGAGTAAATAAGAATATATAAACCCACTTGATCATCATCATATGTACCAAAACATCATATGTATATTTGTTATTTTGATAAAGTCATTGGACAAAATTCTAAGACCAATTATTATTTATATAGGTTTCCGTGACCGAAGCACGCCCGTAGTCGATAAACCACCTTTCATTATCAACGTGAGTTCATAGCCTCACACTCTTTTAAATGTTTTATCAAATGATTTATAAACCCGCGAGGGAGATAACATGCTAGTTTTTGATAAAAATAGAACACAAGTATTCCCGATGGTATGCTTAATGATATGGACCCGAATGATGCTATGACCCTATAAACGAGATAAAAAGGATTGTTAGTAGTTAGGTTATGTCACTCAAAGTCCCATTAGCATGAATTGTGAACTACCGGTATTTGATAGACGCTTATGCATATGATAGTACTATTTGGGGACGATCACCCCAGTTCGCGCCTTGACGGTTGATCCCCGTCGTACCACATTGATTGGTAAGCGAATTTATGTATGAGAAGATTTACATAGCGTGATTTTTGTGACGACACGCTAACTCAGATGGGCAAATTGTTTGTCGGGTTCGCGGCCCGTTGTTTTGATAGTAAGGTAACAATGTCATGCGGCTAATAATAATCCAAATGTATTTCAATACAATACGATAACGATGCTAATAACGATAATAATTATACCTATAATGGTAATATAGAGGCTACGGTCTCATGGACGGTTTAAGATGTATGCTTGATTTATATATTACCTGACTAGCAATACGAGGACTTACTTCTGATATTATACTTGTGTTTTGATTTCAACGATTGTTTTATATAACGGTTTTATTAAACTCTATAAATTCACTCGGCATTCGCTGATATGATTTTTGCATGTTTTTATCTAAGGTGCTTGAAGGTAATCCGGATGGAGATCGACTCTGATGGCACACATAATATTAAAAATGTGCATTCGATCTATGTTTTGTAAAATAAATGACCTGTATAATTTGGGACCTGTTGTAAACTTTAAAACTTTTTATCGAATGAATGTATGTTGAACCTTGTACAACCATTTTTATGTGTTGTCTATGATTGGAGTTATTGTGCTATCCCGTAACACTCTAAAAGACCCTTCCGCTGTACCGATACGAAATTTGAGAGTGTTACAGTTTGGTACCAGAGCTCTCGTTATAGAGAACAACGGATTTTAAAAACCAAGGTTTTGAACAAAACTTTCCAAAATCTTTTAACTATGAACATTTGAGAAAATATTTGAAAAATCTTTTGACTATAACGGTGCCAAAGATCTTCGACGCTACCAACAAGCCCTATTGAGAAGATATATATTTTGATATATATAATTTAATTTATATATATGTATATATCGTGATTTCAGTATGTAATTGTTTAATAAGTATGTTATCCTAATACGAGATATATATATAAATGCAGATTGTCATGGCTGACCCTAGTATTCCTGTAGAGAACCATGCTATTCCCGAACCTAATGTAGATGATGATCCTTACTTAGACTTAGTAGATTATGATATGGATGATGAGGAGGAACCATTTGAGGATCCCGAGCCCGAGATAGGACTAGGAGATCAGATTGCCCCTCAGGTTGATATGGTAGAGAATGAGATTGATAATGTTGATATTGAGAATGATGATGATGAGATTGGGTTAGATAATTTAGATGATGAGATTGACGACGAGGATGTCGAGAAGGATATAGGTATAGACGATGAGGTTGATGATGATGAGGAAGTCGAGCTTATTTACCCTTATGATGTTCTAGAGGGCGAGCCTTTACCCCCACCAGTTTATTTGTCTGATTCTGAGGATGAGCTACCTAGGGATGAAATGTCTAAATCGTCTGAATCTGATTCTGAATCAGAGGAGGATGAGGATGATAATGCACCTTACGGTACTGATGGTATTGCTACTCGTAGACGTGTGATAGGAGAGTCATCTAGTACTCAAGAGGCTACTCATATTGATGGTCTTGCACCATGGGCCTTCAGACGTGATCTAGATGCTTCCCGTGTTAAGAGTAGTATGACAGAGATTGGATTAGGTGCTGTTCAGACTCATGTTGCTTATTTGGAATCGAAGACTAAGGTTGGTGAGAAAGAGCGGGAATTGCTTAGTTTGGATTTGACTGATGTAGAGTGTGGTTTGAATGAGGCTTTTAGGAGGTTATCGGTGTTAGAAAGTGGTGAGTTTGCTGCTATGAAGAAAAAGGTGAATTCTATGGAGATTCAGTTGAATGTAGCTCGTGCGATGCGTGAGAAAGCTGAGAAGGAGTTTAATATATCTGTGGGTTGGACTAGTCGATTTTATGATGACATGGTTGAAAGAGGAGTGATCCGTAAGCGCCCAGCTGAAGATGCGTCTAGCGATCGTCCGACAAAGATACAGAAGACGATGGATGATGGACCATCTGGTGGTTCTCAGTAGACCAGTCTGTGTTTAGTAGTGACCTTTGTATCTTTTGTACCTTTTGTAACTTTGACTGAACCGACTTGTTAGTAGTAGACCTGGCACAAATTTTGAGTATGTATAGTGCTAGAACTTTGATATGGGATGTAATTAAGACAATGCTTTTGTTTCAAATCCAATGAAATATGTATCTTGTCTTGAATTCCATATTGTGCCTTATTTGTATCTTGATTATGAATTCAATTCATATTATATGAGTCCCTTATTGGGTGAATGCTTAATACTTTGAAATTTTGAAATTATAGTACTATGCCGCCCAAGAAAGCTGTGACTGAGGATGATGTACATAGGATTATTACAGAGAAAGTTACCGCATCTATGACTGAATTATGGCAAATGCTAGAAATGAAGGTGGCGGTAGTGGAGCTGGCAAGATCACTAAGATATTGCGTAGAGGCCTGAAACGTGTTTAAATTCAATTAAGAATAAAACAGTTGTTGCTTTCCAGTTATCACAAGTTTGATTCATAAGGAATCGCACAAGTCACCTACCATGATCTTTTGAATGTTCGCTCAAGAAGGATTTCCATATTCATTGTAAATACTTTCGTATTACTCAGATGTTCAGGCAAGATCATGAAGAATTTGCGTAGGACTCTTAAGATCTTTCTTACTTTTAACAGTGTGTGAAGAAGCAAGGAAACATGAAAGTGTGTCCTAATGAGATATTTGATGATCTCAAATGTCTCTAGACTCGATCGGTGCATTTTGGATTTTAGTGATCGGAGGCTGGAGAGGAGTGCAACCTTTTCAAAATCAATATATTCGGAGCGAATAAATCGATAGATAATGCATTGTCTCTATGTGAATAAAACAAATACCTTTTAAGAGATATCTGAGTTAGCTGGAAATGGTTGTGCAATGCATCACTGGGTCCATGATGTCTATCTTCAATATCGAGCATCATTAATGTGACAATCTAAATTTTCAGGTAGTGAATTATTTTCTCGTATAATATTTTGAAACTTATTTTTGTGTTGGTTGATGAACTCACAATTTACGGATTTAAATTTGGGCTTACGTGCATAATTTAGCGTCCTTTACGACTAAACCGGAAACCTTAGGATTGCGTATTTACGTTTTTGAACTCCGTTTTTGATGAGACAATTTTTATTAGATTCGTTTTGTGCCGTTGATTCATAATTTATAAAAACGTTTTTCGTAAAACGACCTAAGGGCACGCAAATCGAGGAAACTAGAATCGAGCATAAATTAGCAGGATGGGACAAAAAAATTTATCCCATCCCACTAACTTAAGGGGCGGCCAAACTAGACACCACATCAAAGATGTGACATCTTTACACTCATTAAGCTTACAAGTGTAAGCTTAGCCTTACACTTAAGCTACTTCAACCACAAAACCACTAGCTAAACAACATACTTCCATTTCATACATGCAAAACTACTCCAAACTCTCCCACCCTCTCTATACTTTCCGTCACATAACACCACCATACACCACCATTGATCTTTTCTAGCCACAAGATACTTGTTATCTAGCTATATTATGGAGTAACCTTGAAGCCTTGATTGCTTGGTGGCCATTTTAACAACAAAGGAGGTGATTTGCTTGTGTCCTAGGGCTAATTTCTCAACAAACTTTCTTGGTGTTTGATGATCTTGGAGATATATTTGGTGTTCATCAAGTTGTTGTCTTCTAAAAACAAGATATACTCTTGGTTGGTAAAGAAGATCATCCTTTCCATTTCTCTTGTTATTTTTGTAAAGATCAAATGTATTTTCTTTCTTATTGTATATGTATATGATGAATATATGATGATAAAAATGTTGTGTGGGGATCAAGTGTTGATAAATATGCTTAAAAAGATGAATAACCATAAGAAACAAGGCTAAAATCATGCTTAAATTGTTGGCTGTATAAAAACAGTAAGTAACCAAGTCTTAAACTGATAAAATTGCATGGTGGAATCCATTTACAGTAAGTATAAGATGTCATACACATGTGAAAGTTGGTCATGCAATGGAATCATCAAAATGAGTGAGATATGATCAAAACAAGATGAGTGTGCTAATCTGAATAGTCTGTTTTGTAGGGACCGTTAAGGATAGTTAGACATAGAATGAGCAGTAGCTATGACCAACTTATTTGTAGCACATAATATGAAGTTCATGCCATCCAAAAATGAGCTTCTATCTCATTATAGAACTCTAGATATGATAAAAATGGTGAAGATGAAACTAAAAATCAGATTTTGAAGAATTAATGTTTAATACTATTATATAAGCACTCAAATAATATAGTATAAAATGTGAAATTAAAACCCACTAACTTATAAATTTCATTTATATAAATATGTATAACGTTAAATAAATGGACACTTTATAAAAATGGTAGTTGAATGATATTTATAAGTTATAAAAACTATAAACATGATTTTTACGACTTTTTCGGCTATTACCGTAAAATTAACGTTTTTCGCCAATTAAAACTTAGACGATCAAACCCGTCTAATGTAAAGTTTTTAAAAGTCATATACTGATATATAAGTATCTAATACAAGTAAAAACCGATAAAACCCGAACTATATGACATACGGACATTAACGAGCTAAGTTAGTATATTGGACTAATAATTTAACTAAATAAGTTAAACACTTATAAAAAGTACTTATTGGGCTTAACCCATTTGGGCCCAACATGTAAAGTGTAAATACTGATAATACAAGTATAAAATGGATTAATAAAAGTTAAAGAACTTATAATAAGCTTATTGGACTTAAAATATGTAAATAGGTAAAACTAGTAAACTAGTAAAAAGTTACCAATACATAAACACTAAAATGAGTAAATAAGAATATATAAACCCACTTGATCATGATCATATGTACAAAATCATCATATGTATATTTGTTATTTTGATAAAGTCATTGGACAAAATTCTAAGACCGATTATTATTTATATAGGTTTCCGTGACCGAAGCACGCCCGTAGTCGATAAACCGCCTTTCATTATCAACGTGAGTTCATAGCCTCACACTCTTTTAAATGTTTTATAAAATGATTTATAAACCCGCGAGGGAGATAACATGCTAGTTTTTGATAAAAATAGAACACAAGTATTCCCGATGGTATGCTTAATGATATGGACCCGAATGATGCTATGACCCTATAAACGAGATAAAAAGGATTGTTAGTAGTTAGGTTATGTCACTCAAAGTCCCATTAGCATGAATTGTGAACTACCGGGATTTGGTAGACGCTTATGCATATGATAGTACTATTTGGGGACGATCACCCCAGTTCTCGCCTTGACGGTTGATCCCCGTCGTACCACATTGATTGGTAAGCGAATTTATGTATGAGAAGATTTACATAGCGTGATTTTTGTGACGACACGCTAACTCAGATGGGCAAATTGTTTGTCGGGTTCGCGGCCCGTTGTTTTGATAGTAAGGTAACAATGTCATGCGGCTAATAATAATCCAAATGTATTTCAATACAATACGATAACGATGCTAATAACGATAATAATATTACCTATAATGGTAATATAGAGGCTACGGTCTCATGGACGGTTTAAGATGTATGCTTGATTTATATATTGCCTGACTAGCAATACGAGGACTTACTTCTGATATTATACTTGTGTTTTGATTTCAACGATTGTTTTATATAACGGTTTTATTAAACTCTATAAATTCACTCGGCATTCGCTGATATGATTTTTGCATGTTTTTATCTCAGGTGCTTGAAGGTAATCCGGATGGAGATCGACTCTGATGGCCCACATAATATTAAAAATGTTCATTCGATCTATGTTTTGTAAACTAAATGACCTGTATAATTTGGGAGCTGTTGTACACTTTAAAACTTTTTATCGAATGAATGTATGTTGAACCTTGTACAACCATTTTTATGTGTTGTCTATGATTGGAGTTATTGTGCTATCCCGTAACACTCTAAAAGACCCTTCCGCTGTACCGATACGAAATTTGCGAGTGTTACAGTTTGGTACCAGAGCTCTCGTTATAGAGAACAACGGATTTTAAAAACCAAGGTTTTGAACCAAACTTTCCAAAATCTTTTAACTATGAACATTTGAGAAAATATTTGAAAAATCTTTTGACTATAACGGTGCCAAAGATCTCCGACGTTACCAACAAGCCCTATTGAGAAGATTTATATTTTGATATATATAATTTAATTTATATATATGTATATATCGTGATTTCAGTATGTAATTGTTTAATAAGTATGTTATCCTAATACGAGATATATATATAAATGCAGATTGTCATGGTTGACCCTAATATTCCTGTAGAGAACCATGCTATTCCCGAACCTAATGTAGATGATGATCCTTACTTAGACTTAGTAGATTATGATATGGATGATGAGGAGGAACCATTTGAGGATCCCGAGCCCGAGATAGGACTAGGAGATCAGATTGCCCCTCAGGTTGATATGGTAGAGAATGAGATTGATAATGTTGATATTGAGAATGATGATGATGAGATTGGCTTAGATAATTTAGATGATGAGATTGACGACGAGGATGTCGAGGAGGATATAGGTATAGACGATGAGGTTGATGATGATGAGGAAGCCGAGCTTATTTACCCTTATGATGTTCTAGAGGGCGAGCCTTTACCCCCACCAGTTTATTTTTCTGATTCTGAGGATGAGCTACCTAGGGATGAAATGTCTAAATCGTCTGAATCTGATTCTGAATCAGAGGAGGATGAGGATGATAATGCACCTGACGGTACTGATGGTATTGCTACTCGTAGACGTGTGATAGGAGAGTCGTCTAGTACTCAAGAGGCTACTCATATTGATGGTCTTTCACCATGGGCCTTCAGACGTGATCTAGATGCTTCCCGTGTTAAGAGTAGTATGACAAAGATTGGATTAGGTGTTGTTCAGACTCATGTTGCTTATTTGGAATCGAAGACTAAGGTTGGTGAGAAAGAGCGGGAATTGCTTAGTTTGGATTTGACTGATGTAGAGTGTGGTTTGAATGAGGCTTTTAGGAGGTTATCGGTGTTAGAAAGTGGTGAGTTTGCTGCTATGAAGAAAAAGGTAAATTCTATGGAGATTCAGTTGAATGTAGCTCGTGCGATGCGTGAGAAAGCTGAGAAGGAGTTGAATATATCCGTGGGTTGGAATAGTAGATTTTATGATGACATGGTTGAAAGAGGAGTGATCCGTAAGCGCCCAGCTGAAGATGCGTCTAGCGATCGTCCGACAAAGATACAGAAGACGATGGATGATGGACCATCTGGCGGTTCTCAGTAGACCAGTCTGTGTTTAGTAGTGACCTTTGTATCTTTTGTACCTTTTGTAACTTTGACTGAACCGACTTGTTAGTAGTAGACCTGGCATAAATTTTGAGTATGTATAGTGCTAGAACTTTGATATGGGATGTAATTAAGACAATGCTTTTGTTTCAAATCCAATGAAATATGTATCTTGTCTTGAATTCCATATTGTGCCTTATTTGTATCTTGATTATGAATTTAATTCATATTATATGAGTCCCTTATTGGGTGAATGCTTAATACTTTGAAATTGTGAAATTATAGAACTATGCCGCCCAAGAAAGCTGTGACTGAGGATGATGTACATAGGATTATTACGGAGAAAGTTACCGCATCTATGACTGAATTTATGGCAAATGCTAGAAATGAAGCTAGCGGTAGTGGAGCTGGCGGTAGTGGAGCTGGCGGTAGTGGAATTGGTGGTACTAATGTGAATGTGAATGCTAATAATGTGAATGTGAATGCTAATAATGTGAATGCTAATGCTGGAGGAAATATAGGAGGACTTGGAACTAATGCACCTGAAGTTGGTGGCTGTACTTATGTGACGTTCATGAAGTGTGAACCTCTACCTTTTAGTGGAACTGAAGGTGCTGTAGGATTAAGCCAGTGGATTAAGAAGATTGAGTCGGTGTTTCTAATTAGTAAGTGTAAGGAGGAAGATAAGGTGACTTTTGTTATGGCTACTCTTAAAGGTCGTGCGTTGACTTGGTGGAACGGGAGAAGTGCTTCCATGGGTATTGATGCTGTTAATGCTACTCCTTGGGCTGAAATTAAGAAGTGGATGACTTTGGAGTTTTGTCCCCGTAGTGTGATCATTAGGTTAGAACAAGAGTTGATTCATCTGAGAATGAAAGGTGTGGACATTGATAGTTACACAAACCGATTCCATGAGTTGGCCTTGCTATGTCCTCGATTGGTGGAACCCGAAGAGATCCGAATTAAGCAATATATTAAAGGGTTGACCAAGAATATCCGGGGGGACGTGACATCATCTAAACCACTGACCATTGATGATGTTGTTCTAATGGCTTACCAACTCATTGGACAGATAATTCAGGATAGGGAAGATGAAGCCCGTGTTGGTGAGAAAAGAAAGGGAGACAGTGATCGTGTAGATAGAGGTGATAATAGGAAGAATTTCAATCGCCGTCAGAACCAGAGAAAGGGGAATGCAAATGCTCTTACCAACAACACACCGCGCAACGATGATAGATGTCCTAAGTGTGGCAACAAGAGGCATGCTGGCGACTGCTGGAAGTGCCGATATTACGGAAAGCTTGGACACAAGGTTGAAAGGTGTAAGAAGGGAACCATTTGCTTCAACTGTAATGAAGAAGGTCATAGGAAATCGGAATGCCCCAAGTTGAAAGCGATTGTACCTAGAAGAAACCCTCAGGGTGGTGTCTATCAACTTGGAACAATTGAGGTGAAGAAAGAGGATCCAAATGTCGTTACCGGTACGTTTTTACTCAACAATCATTATGCTGTTGCTTTATTTGATTCGGGTGCTTATAGGAGCTTTGTATCCACTAAATTTAGTGCCCTTATTGACATTGAACCTGTTGAGATAAATACCAGTTACGAGGTAGAATTGGCTGATGGTAAATTAGTGAAAACTAATAAGCTATTAGAAGGATGCTCTCTAAATCTCTTGAATTATTCCTTTCCGATTGATTTGATTTTGATAGAATTAGGTAGTTTTGATATTATTATTGGTATGGATTGGTTATCGTTGAATAATGCTACTATTTTATGTGGAGAGAAGAAAGTTAAGATTCCTCTTAGGAATAGGACGTTAGTAATTGATGGTAATCGAGGTGAATCCCGTTTGAAGATCGTTTCATGTATTAAAGTCCAAAAGTACATCAGGAACGGTTGTGAGTTATTCTTAGCTCAAGTGACCGGGAATGAGTCTAAGGAGAAACGATTGGAAGATGTACCTATTATATGTGAATTTCCTGAGGTACTTCCTAAAGATTTACTCGGACTTCCACCGATAAGGCAAGTAGAGTTTCGAATCGATTTAATTCCTGGTGCTGCACCGGTGGCACGTGCGCCTTACCGATTAGCCCCTTCTGAATTAAAGGAGTTATCTGAGAAACTTAAGGAGTTGTCTGATAAAGATTTTATTCGACCGAGCTCGTCGCCTTGGGGAGCTCCAATCTTGTTCGTTAAGAAGAAGGATGGATCTTTCCGTATGTGCATTGATAATAGGGAACTGAATAAGTTGACAATTAAAAATCGATATCCTTTACCTAGGATTGATGATTTGTTTGATCAACTACAAGGATCTAGTGTGTATTCTAAGATAGATTTGCGGTCAGGATATCACCAACTTCGCGTCCGTGAAGAAGATATTCCTATAACTGCATTTAGAACTCGTTATGGACACTATGAATTTCAAGTATTGCCATTTGGGTTAACTAACGCGCCTCCGGTTTTCATGCATTTAATGAATCGAGTGTGCAAGCCCTACTTGGATAAATTTGTGATTGTGTTTATTGACGATATTCTAATCTATTCTAAGAATGAAGATGAACATAGAGAACATTTAAGGATTGTTTTGAATTTGTTGAAGGATGAAAGATTGTATGCTAAGTTTTCGAAATGTGATTTCTGGTTAGATTTTGTGCAATTTCTTGGTCATGTGATTAACAAAGATGGAATTCATGTTGATCATGCAAAGGTTGAAGCTATTAAGAATTGGTCTGCACCGACAACGCCAACGGAAGTGCGACAGTTCTTAGGATTGGCTGGCTATTATAGGCGATTCATTAAAGAATTTTCTTTAATAGCTAAACCCTTGACTAGGCTTACCAAGAAGAATAAACCTTTCGTTTGGGGAAGTGATGATGATGGAGCATTTCAGACATTGAAGCAAAAATTATGTAGTGCGCCAATTCTATCATTACCCAACTGGAGTGAAGAATTTGTAGTATATTATGATGCATCTCTTAGAGGCTATGGAGCTGTTTTGATGCAGCGAGAGAAAGTGATAGCTTATGCTTCTAGGCAATTAAGGAAGAATGAGGAGAAATATACTACTCATGATCTTGAGTTAGGAGCTGTAGTCTTTGCTCTTAGGTTGTGGAGACATTATCTGTATGGCACCGAGTGTACGATAGTCACCGATCACAAAAGCTTACAGTATATTCTCGATCAGAAGGAATTAAACATGAGGCAACGAAGATGGATAGAGTTGTTAAGTGATTATGATTGTGATATAAAATACCACCCAGGAAAAGCCAATGTTGTTGCCGATGCGTTAAGCAGGAAAGATAGAGAGCCTATCAGGGTACGTTCTTTAGTTTTGACCGTGCGCAATAATTTGCCTGAGCAAATTAGAAATGCGCAAATAGAAGCTTGTAAGAAAGATAATTTTATTAATGAAGGGTTCTGAGGAGAAGGAGATCCTTTAGAGATTAGAGCTGATGGAGTGAAATGCTTAAGAGGTCGTATGTGGATACCCAAGTTTGGAGGCTTAAGAGACTTGATTATGTTAGAATCCCATAAATCTAAGTATTCCATTCATCCGGGATCTGATAAGATGTACCATGATTTGAAGAAGTTGTATTGGTGGCCAAATATGAAAGCTGATATTGCTATGTATGTTCTTCAATGCTTGACTTGTGCTAGAGTTAAAGCTGAACATCAAAAGCCATCAAGACTACTTCAACAACCAAAGATTCCTGAATGGAAGTGGGAGCGTATTACGATGGACTTTATCACCAAGCTTCCTAGAACATCATCTGGAAACAACTCGATTTGGGTTATTGTCGACAGACTGACCAAATCAGCACACTTCATTCCGGTTAAAGAGCATTTCTCACTGGAGAAGCTGACTCGTATATACCTTGAGAATGTTGTATGCAAGCATAGAGTGCCTGTATCGATCATTTCAGATCGAGATCCTAGATTCGCATCGAATTTTTGGAAATCTCTCCAAAGATCTTTGGGAACGAATCTCGACATGAGCACTGCTTATCACCCCCAGACTGATGGGCAGAGTAAAAGGACGATACAAACACTAGAAGATATGTTGAGAGCTTGTGTGTTAGATTTTGGTAAGAATTGGGATAAACATTTGCCGTTAGCAGAGTTTTCGTATAACAATAGTTACTATTCTAGTATTAAGGCTGCACCGTTTGAAGCTTTGTATGGTAGGAAGTGTAGATCTCCTGTATGTTGGAGTGAAGTTGGGGATACCCATCTCACGGGACCAGAATCGATCCGGGAGACTACGGAGATGATAGTTCAGATTAAGAATAGGTTGTTGACTGCCCGTAGTAGACAGAAAAGTTACGTGGATGTGCGGCGGAAGCCGATGGAGTTTAAAGTGGGTGACCGAGTAATGTTGAAAGTATCGCCATGGAAAGGCGTTATAAGATTTGGAAAGCGAGGGAAATTGAATCCCCGTTATATTGGACCCTTTAAGATTTTATCTAGAGTAGGTCCGGTGGCTTATAAACTAGAGTTACCCCCAGAACTTCATGGTGTTCACAACCCATTCCATGTATCTAATCTGAAGAAATGTCTAGCAGTGAGTGATGAGAAAATTTCGTTGGATAAGGTTCGAATAGATGGGAAGTTGCATTTTATCGAAGAACCCGTAGAGGTTATGGATCGTGAGGTAAAGCAACTGAAACAAAGTCGGATACCCATTGTTAAGATCCGATGGAATTCAAAGCATGGACCGGAATTTACTTGGGAACGAGAGGATGAAATGTGGAAGAAATATCCGCAGCTCTTCGATTTCAAAAAGAAACGGACATCAAAATGAAATGGGTCACGAGGACGTTGATCCCTTTTAGGAGGAAAATCTGTGACAATCTAACATTTTCAGGTAGTGAATTATTTTCTCGTATAATATTTGGAAACTTATTTTTGTGTTGGTTGATGAACTCATAATTTACGGATTTAAATTTGGGCTTTCGTGCATAATTTAGCGTCCTTTACGACTAAACCGGAAACCTTAGGATTGCGTATTTACGTTTTTGAACTCCGTTTTTGATGAGACAATTTTTATTAGATTCGTTTTGTGCCGTTGATTCATAATTTATAAAAAAGTTTTTCGTAAAACGACCCGAGGGCACGTAAATCGAGGAAACTAGAATCGAGGAATACCCGTAAATTAGCGGGATGGTACAAAATAATTTATCCCACCCCACTAACTTAAGGGGCGGCCAAACTAGACACCACATCAAAGATGTGGCATCTTTACACTCATTAAGCTTACAAGTGTAAGCTTAGCCTTACACTTAAGCTACTTCAACCACAAAACCACTAGCTAAACAACATACTTTCATTTAATACATGCAAAACTACTCCAAACTCTCCCACCCTCTCTATACTTGCCGTCCCATAACACTACCATACACCACCATTGATCTTTTCTAGCCACAAGATACTTGTTATCTAGCTATATTATGGAGTAACCTTGAAGCCTTGATTGCTGGGTGGCCATTTTAACAACAAAGGAGGTGATTTGCTTGTGTCCTAGGGCTAATTTCTCAACAAACTTTCTTGGTGTTTGATGATCTTGGAGATATATTTGGTGTTCATCAAGTTGTTGTCTTTCAAAAACAAGATATACTCTTGGTTGGTAAAGAAGATCACCCTTTCCATTTCTCTTGTTATTTTTGTAAAGATCAAATGTATTTTATTTCTTATTGTATATGTATATGATGAATATATGATGATAAAAATGTTGTGTGGGGATCAAGTGTTGATAAATATGCTTAAAAAGATGAATAACCATAAGAAACAAGGCTAAAATCATGCTTAAATTGTTGGCTGTATAAAAACAGTAAGTAACCAAGTCTTAAACTGATAAAATTGCCTGGTGGAATCCATTTATAGTAAGTATAAGATGTCATACACATGTGAAAGTTGGCCATGCAATGGAATCATCAAAATGAGTGTGATATGATCAAAACAAGATGAGTGTGCTAATCTAAATAGTCTGTTTTGTAGGGACTGTTAAGGATAGTTAGACGTGGAATGAGCAGTAGCTATAAGCAACTTATTTTTAGCACATAATATGAAGTTCATGCCATCCAAAAATGAGCTTCTATCTCATTATAGAACTCTAGATATGATAAAAATGGTGAAGATGAAACTAAAAATCAGATTTTGAAGAATTAATGTTTAATACTATTATATAAGCACTCAAATAATATAGTATAAAATGTGAAATTAAAACCCACTAACTTATAAATTTCATTTATATAAATATGTATAAGGTTAAATAAATGGACACTTTATAAAAATGGTAGTTGAATAATATTTATAAGTTATAAAAACTATAAACATGATTTTTACGACTTTTTCGGCTATAACCGTAAAATTAACGTTTTTCGCCAATTAAAACTTAGACGATCAAACCCGTAAAATGTAAAGTTTTTAAAAGTCATATACTGATATATAAGTATCTAATACATGTAAAAACCGATAAAACCCGAACTATATGACATACGGACATCAACGAGCTAAGTTAGTATATTGGACTAATAATTTAACTAAATAAGTTAAACACTTATAAAAAGTACTTATTGGGCTTAACCCATTTGGGCCCAACATGTAAAGTGTAAATACTGATAATACAAGTATAAAATGGATTAATACAAGTTAAAGAACTTATAATAAGCTTATTGGACTTAAAATATGTAAATAGGTAAAACTAGTAAACTAGTAAAAAGTTACCAATATATAAACACTAAAATGAGTAAATAAGAATATATAAACCCACTTGATCATCATCATATGTACAAAATCATCATATGTATATTTGTTATTTTGATAAAGTCATTGGAAAAAAGTCTAAGACCGATTATTATTTATATAGGTTTCCGTGACCGAAGCACGCCCGTAGCCGATAAACCGCCTTTCATTATCAACGTGAGTTCATAGCCTCACACTCTTTTAAATGTTTTATAAAATGATTTATAAACCCGCGAGGGAGATAAAATGCTAGTTTTTTATAAAAATAGAACACAAGTATTCCCGATGGTATGCTTAATGATATGGACCCGAATGATGCTATGACCCTATAAACGAGATAAAAAGGATTATTAGTAGTTAGGTTATGTCACTCAAAGTCCCATTAGCATGAATTGTGAACTACCGGGATTTGGTAGACGCTTATGCATATGATATTACTATTTGGGGACGATCACCCCAGTTCGCGCCTTGACGGTTGATCCCCGTCGTACCACATTGATTGGTAAGCGAATTTATGTATGAGAAGATTTATATAGCGTGATTTTTGTGACGACACGCTAACTCAGATGGGCAAATTGTTTGTCGGGTTCGCGGCCCGTTGTTTTGATAGTAAGATAACAATGTCATGCGGCTAATAATAATCCAAATGTATTTCAATACAATACAATAACGATGCTAATAACGATAATAATATTACCTATAATGGTAATATAGAGGCTACGGTCTCATGGACGGTTTAAGATGTATGCTTGATTTATATATTGCCTGACTAGCAATACGAGGACTTACTTCTGATATTATACTTGTGTTCTGATTTCAACGATTGTTTTATATAACGGTTTTATTAAACTCTATGAATTCACTCGGCATTCGCTGATATGATTTTTGCATGTTTTTATCTCAGGTGTTTCAAGGTAATCCGGATGGAGATCGACTCTGATGGCCCACATAATATTAAAAATGTTCATTCGATCTATGTTTTGTAAACTAAATGACCTGTATAATTTGGGACCTGTTTTACACTTTAAACCTTTTTATCGAATGAATGTATGTTGAACCTTGTACAACCATTTTTATATGTTGTCTATGATTGGAGTTATTCTGCTATCCCGTAACACTCTAAAAGACCCTTTCGCTGTACCGATACGAAATTTGAGAGTGTTACAATTAAAATGATCTCAATAGCATATGTGTTGTCCCGGTTTCTGCCTAAGGTTGTAAGGAGGGCTTCTTTCTTTACACCCTTTATCTTTACAATTCTTTTTCATTCTTCAACCCCTTCAATGCTTACCAATACGTCATAACTAGCACCTTGTTGTGATTGTTCCAGTGCTAACTTAATTACTTGGTCGGCATTCAGCTACATTCACAATCTTTCTCCATCTTTCCTAAGGACTACTATTTCTAGCAATGGAATGCCCTTGGAAAGATTCCTCTGGTTTAGGAAGAATCGTTGGACTTAACCTATCCTACCATCCTTATTTCACCACAATCTTCATCGTCGTGAAATAAATGGGTTTAGGGTAAGTATATGTCACCATGAAAATCCATTTTGGTATAGCAAATCCATTTTGCTCCCCCTTAACATATGCCACGATATTAGAAAACATTTCGCACATGTCGGGATGAGCCATCACGTTAAGTCAAGCCATTTGTGATAATTTCCCATATTAAATCACATTTTCTCCCCCATATTAAAAATATTAACCCAATCGATGTTTTTAGTATCAATTGATTTAATGAAGTTTTAACAAAGGTTTTGGGAAGAAAAATGCAAGTCCATTTAATCTTCAGGAGACCAATTTGTGTGAAATGATACTGATTTGTAACATGATCATATATTCACCAATTATAATAAATTGACAAGGTTGGACCTGATTGATGAGAACATCATATGATAAGATCAAATGCTTCTTGTCAGAAAATGTTGGTCGCCTCGTCACGTCTGAAGTCATCTCTTGACACCACATGTACGATTGGTATTTTTGTCTTGACACCAGTATGTGAACTTGTCAATTTCGGCATCGAAGATTCTGAATGCTTGACAATTGCTCCTCCTCAATTGTTGACCCGTGTTCAATTGAAAAAGTTGTAGTCGCCGTTTGAGTAGTCGCATCATCGAGTATGTAGATACCAATTATAGATAGCTATGGTTGTAACAAGACTTCTCTTGTTTTAACAAATAAATGCACTGAATCGTACATAAATTTGTGTTATACCAAGTTATAAAGTAAACTTGATACCTTACAAGGTTTTAAAGTAAACCTTTCCCGAGAAAATTAATTCTCGTTGAGAGCTAAAGCTTTCATAAGAAATACTTGACTTTAATATGAAAAACGGGTTGCAGTCTGAAATAACTGCAAGCCATCTAGGCATGTTTTATGAAATATTTACAACTTTTGTACAAACTCTATTTATGGCGCCGTGTCAATATTAATCAACATTTCTAAGGCCGTAAATATTATCGTACCAAAAGACATGCCTTTGAAAAATAAAGTAAAAATATTTTTGGATTTTTTATGAATTTTTCAATTTTTATGGTTTTTATATGGTTTTATATTTTTGTATTTTGCTTTTGTGGATAAAAATATAAACAATATATACAGATGATCACCAAGGATACGGAGAATAGTTTACCACCACTATTATTTCGCTTCATCTGCCAGTTCCTTTAGAGTCTCAGGCGAGAATGTTCTCATTCCTAGCTTGTCGTCCAAAAATTCAATTCGAGCGCGATCTAAAGCCTTCGGGAAATTATCCGCCAATTGATACTCAGGTCGGACAAAGTAAAGATCAATGACTCCATTTTCCACTTGCTCCTTGATAAAGTGGTAGCGAATGTCAATATGCTTCGACCGGGAGAATTGAACATTATTGCAGCATAAGGCAATTGCACTCTTGTTGTCGCCGTACATCGGAATTTTGTTGAAACCTAGACCATAGTCGGTTAATTGCGATCTCATCCAAAGAATTTGAGCACAGCAACTGGACATAGCTATGTATTCTACTTCAGTACTTGAAATTGCAGCGCTTTTCTACCTTTTTGATGCCCAACTGATTAGTCGATCTCCTAGTAGTTGCAAAGTTCCACTTGTGCTACGCCTAGTATCTTGACAACCCACGTAATCCGCATCAGTATATGCCATGAGTGCAACTGAAGAGTCTTTCGAGTACCAAAGTCCCTGATTAATGGTTTCTTTAAGATATCAAAAGATCCGTTTAACCGTAGCTAAGTGTAACTCAGTAGGCCGAGTTTGATACCGAGCACACATACATATAGCAAACTGAAGATCAGGTCGACTGGTTGTGATATACAGAAGGGTACCGATCATTTCATGATAAAGTGTCGGATCAACGGCAATTCCATGTCGATCTGCATCTAGCTTAGTTCGTTCCACCATTGGAGTATCCACTGGGTCGCAAGATTCCATCTTATATTTCTTAAGAGATTCAAGGGCATACTTGGATTGATTGATAAAGATGCCTCTGGGACTCTGAGATATCTGAATTCCTAAGAAGAATGATACCTTGCCCATCATTGACATCTTAAACTAGGAAGACATGAGTGTCCCAAACTCATCGGATAAAATTTGGGTCGAGGCTGCAAATATAATATCATCAACATATATTTGTACCATAATCATATCTTTACCTCGTTTCTGAATAAACAGAGTGGGATCCACCTTGCCTTTAGCGAAGCCTTGTGTAATGAGGAATTGTGACAATAGATCATACCATGCGCGTGGAGCTTGCTTCAACCCATAGAGAGCCTTCTTAAGCTTGTACACGTGGTTAGGATATTTGGAATTCACAAAACCATCCGGCTATTGGACATAGACCTCTTCCATGAATTCACCATTAAGAAATGTCGTCTTCACATCCATTTGATAGACGATCATATTCATGTGGGCTGCATAAGCAAGGAATAGTCTAATAGCTTCCAGACGAGCAACAGGTGCAAAGAATTCCATAAAGTCGATGCCTAATAATTGCTTGTATCCACGAACTACTAGTCGAGCTTTGTTCTTCAATATTCCGCCTAACTCGTCGAGTTTCATCTTGTAAACCTATTTCAAAGTGAGTAACTGAAATTTATCTGTCATGGGACAAGTTCCCATACATCAAGACGTATAAATTCAGTAAGTTCTTCTTGCATAGCTTCTATCCAACAGGATTGGGTAAAAGCTTATTGCCATGTCTTAGGTTCAACTTCAGTGAGAAAAGCATCAAAATGACAAAACATTGTACTTTCTTGTAACTGACTTCGTGTGGATACCGGACGATTAGTGATTGTAGAGTTTTACTACCCTTTAGGAAAAGAGCGTAAATAGCGGTAAGTATCGAGTGATGATTTTAGGAAAAATCAACACTAATGACCCAATCACTTAAAAGAGATGAGAAATTCGTTTCCCAAGGAGGTATGGTGTTGTGAATTAACTTGTATTTCTTTGAGATTAATATTGATGAGATGGAATGACGGTTTCGTGAAAATTACACTATGACGTAAAAACGTAAACGTAAAGCCGTAGAAAAACCACAAAAATTAAAAAATTAAGCTAAAGCCAAAAACAAAATCAAGAAGAGATTAAAAACAAGTCTAAAATAATATAAATAAAGATAAAAATCCAACAAAGATATTTTAAAACCTTTTATTAATTAAATAATTAATTTTAAATGCTAATTAAAGCCCTAAAATTAAATTTAATTAATTCAAATGTCTAAAATATGATTTTATTGAATAATTACTTAACTTATATTATTATGAGACTAAAAAGTAATTTTCTAAAAATTAAAACCTATTAAAACTATTTTTAAAACTCTAAAAATGATTAAAAATGATTAAAACCTAATTAAACTTAAAATAATTATAAAAATAAATCTAAAAGCTTAAAAATTATTCTAAAAACGGAAATGATCCTAATTATTGCTAAAGAATATAAGAAAAATGAAAAATAAAGAAAAAGAAAATTTTGAAAATTAAATATTAAAATAATATTAAAATAATGCAAAAAATAAAAAGTTTCTAAAATTTGAAATAAAAAATTTATAAAAATCCTAAATAATATAATTAAGAGAAAAACACAAATTAGAGCTTCTAAAACTTTTTTAATAATTTTATAAAAATCTTTAAAGTTTATAAAAAACCTTAAAATATTATTAAATTAAAAATAAATGTTTTTGAAACCAAAATAAGATGTAAACCTCAAAAATATATTTTAAAAACTAAAAACTATTTTTCCTAGAAATAAAAACTATTTTTGGTATTTTTTATTGATTTTCTAAAAACGGCTATTAATTAAATCCTAGAAATTAATCTAATGAATGGAAAATTATGAAACCAATTTTGAAAAATCAACAATCCTATTAACTTCCTAAGAAAAATAGGCTAAGAAAAATAAGCTAAGAAAATAAGCTAGAAAATGGGAAAAACGGCTACGGCTTAATAAATAAGCTAGAAATCAAAACAGGTTAAATAAATAAGGAAACCAAAACTCTCAATCAAAGTCCCCAGGGCGCAATGGTAACTAGTTATGTGTGTGAGCGTGGAGACCAGGGTTCGAGTCTAGGCAACACCTTTTTTTCCTTTTTATTTTTTTTTTATTTTTATTCTTTCCAAACCAATTTGTGACACCTTAATAAGCTTATAAACCAATTCCACTTTCCTTTTAGCCAAGATTAAACACAATAATGAATCAAAAACGTGGCCTGGTACTGCTAAGTTACTGATGAACAAGTGAACTTTGGTTCACTTGTTAAATGTTGAGCCAAGAGGCCTTGTTGATGGCTTGTTTGGTGTTGTTTGTGGACAAGGGGGGCACTCTTGTGCTCCTTTGAGCACAAGAAGTCAAAACAAGCAACAAAAGAAACACTTAGCACTCAATAACAAGCAAATCAAAGCACTCCCTAACCTATGCAAGGTTGCTGTAACAAAGAACTAGGACAGTGGGCTTAATGAGCTATAACTTGCTATCTAATGAACTTCAAATGCACAAATTCAGCATGTATACTCACCAACTAGTACTCAAACAAAAGCAATAACAAATTAACCCTATGGCTTAACAGAGATCAAAGAATCAGGCTCACAAATCAAGAAACATAAGCATATTATGACTAAAGCAGATTTGAGCAACTCTTTTTCTCTTTCAAGCATACAAACCACTCAAATCTTGTTCCAAACTCACTTACCACTAACTAACAACCTATCCTAATACTTATCAATCCTTTAAACACCTTTTAAAATCAAAATCTAAGCTTAGTGCCCTGCTAAATCCTATAGCCAAACACCCTTTAATATTTTGAAAATCAACTTTTAACACTTCAAACCCTATGAAAACTTGTTTAAACTGTATCTAATAGCATCAAACATGTATAAGCACACAAGTAAACACCAATTCAACAGCTTAAAACACACAGATCTCTAAATCAAACAAAGTCACATAAACTTGCTATTTTCTGAGATTTACAAAGAGAAAAAGAGTATTACCTCAAGGTTTTACATCCAAAACCTTGGTGGATGTAAAATCCACTTCCAAACCAGCCCGGGCTGGTGCTGAACTAAATCTACAAGCCTTCAATCCTGCTTAAATCAAACACAAAAGAAGAACAAACAAAAGCAAATATTATATATAACTGATTTTTTTTTTCTTTCCTTTTTAAAAACTTCCAAAAACTTTCCAAACCTTCTAAACACGTTTTCTAAAACCTAATATTACCAATAATCATGAACCATAAACACCAAATCCTTGAATCAAATTCCAACCAAAATTCTTCCAAATTTCAGAAAAATTAAACACTTTTTGAAACACAAATTTCTTAACCAAACTACAAACTTGGAACTCAGAATTAAGCATAAATCCAACACACAACTTTTATAAATAATAAAAAGGAATTATATTTGAATTTCTCAAAACACACAACTTTTATTTTATAAAAAGGAATTACAAGAATTCTATGCTTAAAACTGGAACAAGGAACACCCACAGGTTGGGGTCTCTTATATAGTGCTCTAATGAACCTACTAGAAGCATAAAATACAAACCCTAATCATAGAAAAATCCCTATAATGCCCTTGAACGGTTTTGGTGTGAATTGTCCTTTTTTTGATCTCCACTGTTCATTTTTGCTTTGAGAGTAAGCAAATAATCTTGGACGTTCATTGTGGACACGTCATGATACTTGGGGCCTAAGGTGAAAGCTGATTGGTTGAGAGGGAATTGGGGTTTTGGAACACACGTGTGGGAGTGGGGATTTTAGGAGTGGGATAGGTTTTAGTATGTGTGAATTACTTGTGTGTGGGTTTAATTGAAAATTACCCAAGTAATGAGTAAAATAGAACCTGGGGTAAAAGATGAACAGTAAAAGCTCATTTGATCCGAAAATAGGGGAACAGTAAGTGTTAGGCGCCAGTTTAGAGTTTAAATCTTTGACTTGTCAACTTTGGTCCTTGTTATTTCAGATTTTTGGCATTTAAGGTTTTGAAACCCTAAAATCAGCTTTCCTTTGTTTTTAACTTTCCCACTTTTACAATTTTGGCACAAAACTTTGATAAAAGATTTCAAGGGATGATTTTTGCCATTTCTTGATTTTTAAAGGGCTGTTCTTGGACTTCTTTGATCTTCAAAGGTCTTCAACATAACTTTGACTTCATGAGGGACCATAATTGGCAATTTGAATTTGTTGAGGGACTATTCTTGCCATTTCTTCAAAGTTGAAGGACCTTTTTGCAATTTTTTGACAAACTTAAGGGACCAAACTTGTAATTATTACTATACAAGGGTTTTAAGTTGTCATTTCTTCATTCATTGAGGATCAATCTTGTTTTGTCTTCAAGTCTTCAAGGGTTTTTGATGAAAATTCCATGATTAGGGCCCGGTTCTTTGTACGGCTTCGTTTCTCGTGTCCGTTTTTCCTTGATTCTTGTGATCTTTTGTCTTTTTCACGATATCCATACCTAAAACACACAAGTAAACAAACACAAGCATATATATGGTATTTTATGACATTTTTATGCATTTAAAGCCCGAAAAGAACGATGAGATCATGTATAAATGCCATCTCATCAATTAGGGTCACCAATGATAGAATCTATAGGATGATTCTTTGTCCACTTGCTGTCATGTTCACGAATCCATGGATTGGAGTAGACCGTAGTAGGAGCTTCCTCTGAGGTGGATGACCCGGCTTGATTAGGGTCGGGAATTGGTACACCAAAGAATGGAAGTTCACGCATTTGAGCGAATTCCAAATCGTGATCATCATCATCCTCTTCATCTTCAATAGATGTGACATGGGTAGTTGAAACATGTGTTGGTTGAGAATTACTCGTTGAAGGTATATCTTGGCCAATTGTAGGTGCAGGCGTATCTGATTGTGCAACGGTTGCTGGAGCGACAACTTCGGTTACCGGAGCTATTACCTCAGGTTCTGGAGCAACAATACTTGGAGGAGTAAAGAATTCATCAAAGAATGGTTGAAATAACGTATCCCATTCATTCCTAGAAGGTGGTATAAATGATGATGAAGTGGGGTTATTTGGGACAAGACCAGAGCTAATGTTACTGGGTCCCATTTCATGAAGTACGGGTTCAGAGCTGCTTTGCTCAGAAGCCATTGCTGTCAGCTCATCAAAATCAACATTCATAGTTTCGAGGATCTTACGAGATTTACGATTGTAGATACAATATGCTTTCTTTGCGGGTGCATAACCAATGAAAATACCAATATCATCCTTTGGTTGAAGTTTTCCCAAATTGTCACCATCATTATTTGGATAGCAAAGAGAACCAAATACATGAAGATATGATAAATTTGGTACTTTACCATGTAAAAGCTCATACGGGGTTTTACCATGGCATTTTCGAATTAGTGACCGGTTTTAGGTGTAAACTGCTGTAGATACTGCTTCTGCCCATAAAAATAATGGAGCCTTTGCGTAAATTAACATCGTTCGAGCTGCTTCCATAAGTGTGCGATTTCGCCTTTCAACGACACCATTTTGTTGTGGAGTGCGAGCAACGGATGTTTCATGAGATATGCCAACTTCTTCATAATACTTACGCAATATTTGATTCACAAATTCGGTTCCATTATCTGTACGAATGCGTCGGACAGTAATGTTGAGACATACCTGAATCATCTTGAGAAAGTCGATGATGACTTTAGGTACCACAGCTTTTGTTGCGAGAAATTTTACCCATGTAAACCGAGAATAATCATCCCCCATGACGAGGATGTACTTTTTTCCAACAAGACTTTCAACACGCATTGGCCCGCAAAAATCCATATGCAACAAATAAAGTTTCTCTTGGTTGGTGTCTTCAGTCTTGGGTTTGTATGATTTCTTAGTGCTTTTCCCCATTGTACACGCGGAACACAAATTGTCCTTGTGAAATGAAAGTTTAGGAAGACCACGAACAAGTTCGTTTTTCGCCAAATGATTAATAGTGTCAAAGTTAAGATGAGATAACCGCCGATGCCATAACCATGACTTAGTCTTTGATGCTTTGGAGAAAAGACCTACTGGAGAAGCGGCCATCATATCTTGTAGAGACAAAGTGTACAAATTATTCCCTCGAGTACCTTTCAATAGATCAACCCCTTCCAAATTACGAATGAAGCATGTATGCTCACAAAAAGCGACTTCAAGATTTGAATCACAAAATTGTCCCATAGAAAATAAGTTGTGACCGAGTCCTTCCACATAATACAATCTTGAAATAATAACATTCCCAATATGATATACACCGTAACCCATTATCTTTGCAATATGATCATTTCCGAATCGAACCGTACCAAGAAACTTGCTGACGAGATTTCTGAGCTGAGAGCGATCTCCGGTCGTATGCTTAGAGCAACCAGAGTCCAAATACCAGAGAAAAATTTGGACCACCTGTTTTCATCAACAACAGTAGACAATGCAATGGAAACTATTGGTTCCGGAGTGTTAGCAGATACAGATACATAATTATCAGAATTGCTAACATTTGAGTTATCCTTTGGTTTCCAGCATTTTCTAATGTGAGTTTTACCAATAATAGGTTTTATTGTTCTAATTTTCTGAGGTTTTGGATTATTAGTGGGCACTATAGTGGAAGTAGACCTATTTAAAGGACACTTGATTCCTACAGTAGTGTCGGTGTTCCTTGTTAAAGGACACGCTTGTGTTTTGGTAGCCTTGGTACTCCTATTTATAGGGCACACTTTCTTCGCTGTAGTGGGAGTGATCCTAGTTAAAGGGCACGCATTTTCTACTATAGTGAAAGTTCTACCAGTGGGACGCCACATCCAGCCAACTTGGGTTAACACTTCCCAGTCGATTTCCATTCTAAACCATTTTTACGGGCATTCATCTCATTCACATGGTCAATAAGGAAAGAATCATGACGACTAGAAAACATACATTCATTACAATTCCAACATTTCAAATTAGAATTCACAATATGCTTAGAACACTGCACAACCGCAGAGCCTTTAGGTTTAGCTACATGATTCTTTTTATTCAAAACAGAAATAACATTCCTAGGGTGGGCTTCTACTTTCCTCTTCACTTGACTACTTGATGAGGGCAAGATCCTATCATTCTTCATGTTTCTTGTAAGCTTAGATCTTTGAGCCTTAGTAGTGGTGTTTACTCCTATAGAAGGCAACACGGGAATATTAGAATCTAATTTTGATTTTTCCTTATCTTTAGTAACCAATGTTTGAGATGGTTTAGTCCTAGGGCCCTTGTTAAATGGTGTGACGGCGATGAGGTTCCTTTTGATCACACTAGAGGACAATGCTGAGATGGTGTCTGCATTATCCACAACATTCTTACCTTTGAGGGTACGAAGTGTTTCCTTTAACTCAGCCATAGCCAGATTTTTATCACAAATTTGTTCCCTCAAATCAGATATTTCCACCGACTTTCGATCCAATCGTTCAATCAAAGATTGATTCTGTGTAGTGGTATTAGCACATGCGGGCTTTATTGAATCAAAGAGTCGTGTATGTTTCTGTTTTAAGTTATCAACTTTGGATAAAATCTTAGAAACTCGATTATCTAGATCAAGTTTAAAAATCTCAGCGGCCTCAAGTACTTGCACACAATTAAGCTCCTTAGTTTTCTCTATGTCTATAGGATATAATTTAGAAACCCTGTCACTTGCTGACACTGTGGTGTTTTAATAGATTGATTTTCACATTCAAGCGAAATACAGTGTTTTTGAATCTCATCAAAACGTTTTAAAAGCGAAGTATAAGAATCTTGAAGCTTTAAAAATTCAGCGTCAGATTTATGACAAGTACTATCTACCACATTATCCACAGATTCAAGATTATGCACAATAGAATCATTATCAACACTATTATTCACACATACGGAAACAATATCAAACGACATCACTTGCTTCAGAAGTTGATCATTTTGGCGTGAAACACGTTCTATTTCAAGTAAACTGTTTTCATAAGCATCGTCCATTTCATTGAAAACACGTCTAACTTCTTCTAATTTCAAAAGCAAATCTTGATCAATATTACTAAGACAAGCTTTAACATTCTTTACAAACAGAACAATTTTGTCTCGAAACGTAGTTCTAGTGTGTAGGTCCAACGTTTCTTAGGATTAAGCAATGTTATGATTTATCTATTGAATGGATGGGAAGGAAGAACTAGAGAGAAAAAGGTAGAGAGAGAAAAGAGAGAATGAGAAGGTTGATTAAATGAGAAGTGAAATGACAAATGACCAACCCCTCCTAACATGCTAGGAGGGGGTATATATAGCCACCCTACATGTGGGCTTGATGGGCTATATTGTTTAACATAATGGATCACGATCCCATACTACGTATAAGTCGTTGGAGTGACCGATCGTTTCTAAATACGTAAAAACGTATTTCCAATAATCTCCCCCCAAGGGAGGTCACTCCAAGTTACAATGTCCTAAATAGTCTATAGCTCGTGATCTTTAGCTAGCTATGCTATTAATGATGTGATCGAGACTTTCTTTGGAAAAACGTATTTCCAACAATCTCCCCCTAAGGGAGGTCACACCATTTTACAAAATCTTAAACCTAGCATACTATGCTTGAGTCTTCGATCTTGTTCTTGTGAATATGCTGATGAGATCTTTGACTTTAGTCTTGAGCATGTTTTCTTGCCTTGACCTTGTGCATTCATCACTTGTGATATTTGACTCTTCGTGACTTCATGTTCCACATACTTATACTTTTATAAATTCTTGAAAGCTTCAGAGTTTGATACAGCGGAAGACTTGACTTTAGGCTTTCTTGAATTTGTTGAAGTATTAAGTGCAGAAAGCATAAGCATGTGTTTACGACTTCTTCTGGATTGTACACCGTAATGCCACCTTCTTGTAACGTTGCATAAGACAGTTAGCAACAAAACATTTACACGGATGAAATGGCTTTGAACATTTCATTCTAATTCGGTAGAATTTTACCTCCGGTCATTGAAGACCGTTGGACGATATGAAATATCGTACTTGTGGCAGGTAGTTTCAATTAAGAACCTCCTTGACAAGATTTCTTGGGTAAACCCGTTCTCTTTATTCGACCGTCCAAAGCTGACTGCTAACATAAAGAGTGAATCATTTGGATAAAAAATATCCGCATGATTTGAAGCCGTCAATTCATGTTCCTGGAACAAGTGAAATTCAATTAAGAACCGCACCATCGTTGCTTTCCAGTTTTCACGAGCTTGATTCATATAGAATCTTGCAAGTTACCTACCAAGTGCTGTTTGAGGTTAACACTAGAAGGATTTCCACTCATCACTGTGAACACTAAGGTATCACTCTGAGTGTTCTGGCAAGATCACTAAGATATTGCGTAGAAGCCTAGAACGTGTTTAAATTCATTTAAGAATTAAACCACTGTTGCTTTCCAGTTATCACAAGTTTGATTCATAAAGAATCGCACAAGTCACCTACCATGAGCTTTTTGATATTCTCTCAAGAAGGATTTCCATCTTCATTGTAAATACTTTCGTATTACTCGGATGTTCAGGCAAGATCATGAAGATTTTGCGTAGGACTCTTAAAATCTTTCTTACTTTTCACAGTGTGTGACGAAGCAAAGAATTATGAAAGTGTGTCCTAATGAGATATTTGATGATATCAAATGGCTCTAGACTCGATCGTGCATTTTGGATTTTAGTGAGCGGAGGATGGAGAGGAGTGCCACTATTTCAATACCAATTTATTCGGAGTGAATAAATCAATAGATTATGCGTTGTCTCCGTGTGATTAAAACAAATATCTTTTAAGAGAGATCTGAGTTAGCTGGGATGGGTTGTGCATTGAATCACTGGGTCCATGATGTTTATCTTCAATATCGAGAATCATTGAAAAATGATCTCAATAGCATATGTATTGACCCGGTTTCTGCCTAAGGTTGTAAGGAGGGCTTCTTTCTTTAGACCCTTTATCTTTAAAATTCTTTTTCATTCTTCAACCCCTTCAATGCTTACCAATACGTCATAACTAGCACCTTGTTGTGATTGTTCCAGTGCTAACTTAAGTACTTGGTCGGCATTCAGCTACGTTCACAATCTTTCTCCATCTTTCCTAAGGACTACTATTTCTAGCTATGGAATGTCCTTGGGAAGATTCCTCCAGTTCTAGAGGAATCATTGGACTTTAACCTATCCTACCATTCTTATGTCACCACAATCTTCACCGTCGTGAATAGAGATGTTTTGGGTAAGTGTATGTCACCATGAAATCCATTTTGACGTGCACATCCATTTTGCTCCCCCTTAACATATGCCACGATATCCGAAAACATTTTGCACATGTCGGGATGAGCTATCACGTTAAGTCAAACCATTTGTGATTAATTATTTCCCATACTAAATCACATATTCTCCCCCATATTAAAAATATTAACCCAATCGGTGTTTTTAATATCAATTGATTTAATAGCATTTAAAGAAAATTTGGGAAGAAAAATGCAAATCCACTTATCTTCATGAATTACACAAGCTCCCCCTCAAATTAACGAGGTTGTACTTGAAACGTAAATTAAATACCTTTTAAACACAAGTGTAAGGTATTTATCACGTGCAAAGATCATATATGATAATGTATTCACAAGATTAGCAATTTACGAGGTTAGACCTGAATGATGGAGAACATCATATGAAAGAATCACATGGTTCTTGTTCACGAATGTTGGTCGCGTCGTCACGTCTGAAGTTATCTCTTGACTCCATGTGTACGACTGATATCGTTGTCTTGACACCAATATGTGAACTTGGCACTTTCGGCGTCAAAGATTCTGAATGCTGAACAATTGCTCCCCCTCAATTGTTGACCCGTGTTCTATTGACAGAGCTGTAGTTGCCGTTTGAGTAGTCGCATCGTCGAGTATGTAGATATCAATTGTAAATTGCTACGGTTCGTGGAGATGATAACTTCATAAAAAAAAATTTTGTGTTTACAAATAAATGCATTGACACGTACATATATTCATGTTAGATTGTGTTATTACGTAAACACAATCCCTTACATGGTAATAAAGTAAACCATGCCCGAGAAAATTAATTCCCGTGGTTGAGTCAAAGCTTTCCGGTGAAATGCTTGACTTAAGTATGAAAAACGGGTTACTATCTAAAATAATAGCAAAACATTTTGAACATGTTTTAAAACATTTGAACTTCTGCTCGAACTTTATTTACAACCCCGTGTCATTATTGAATGACATTTCTAGTATCGTAAATATTATCGATTCCAGAAGACATGCTCTTTTTATCAAAACATTTTTGAACACACAATTTTGAAAGATTTAGAAAAACCTTTTTGAGAAATTCTCGAAAAATTGTGTTCAAAGTTTTGAAAACCAATTACTTGAGATTAAGATGATGAATATCTTACTAAACGAGCTCAAGTCCGAGAAGTTGTAAACTTCCCGTTGTTAAGGATATGTTACCATCGGCGATAAAACTTCCTTTTAACTGAAGAGCGAGTCCTAAGTTGACCTTTACTTAGAATTCGTTTTCATGAGCTTGAAAAACTTTTGAATATTTTAATGTAAAGCTCATGACCGAGAAAGGTGAATTTCTCGTTATGAAGAAAAGTTCTCTTATTTAAAAGATACACTTTCCTTTATGAGCTTAAAACTTGGAATGTTTTAATACAAGCTCATGACCGAGAAAAATGAATTTCCCGTTACGAGGATAAGCTATCTTTAAAGATAAGCTTTCCTAAAATTAAGGTCCGAGTTACAGTTTGATATTTAACTGTAAGTCTTAGTGCATGAGCTTAAAAACTTCGAATGTTTTTAATATAAGCTCATGCCCGAGAAAAATTAATTTCTCGTTGTAAGGATAAGTTTATCATCGGCGATAAACTTTCCTTTCTTTGAGGAACGGGTCATTGTCTGACATTTAACAACGGAACATTTTACACGAGCTTAAAACCGTTAAATAGTTTTTAAGTAAGCTCGTGTACGAGAAAATTTAATTTCTCGTTTTTGAGGATAAGTTTATCATCGGCGATAAACTTTCCTTTATTTGAATATCGGGTCATCATATGATATTTAATGATGAACCATATACACGAGCTTAAAACCTTTGAATGGTTTTAGGATAAGCTCGTGTCCGAGAAAACTTAATTTCTCGTTTTGAGGGTAAGTCATCGTTGTGTAGATAAACTTCCCTGTCTCTAAAGTCCGGGTCATCGTCTGTCATTTAACGAGGAGCCATTGTGCATGAGCTTAAAAACTTGGAATGTTTTTTATATAAGCTCATGCCCGAGAAAAATTAATTTCTCGTTGTAAGGATAAGTTTATCATCGGCGATAAACTTTCCTTTCTTTGATGAACGAGTTACAGTCTGTGATGTGACTATAAGTCCTTTACACGAGCTTAAAACCTTTGAATAGTTTTAAATGTAAGCTCGTGCCCGAGAAAATTTAATTTCTCTTAATGAGGATAAGTTTATCAACGGCGATAAACTTTCCTTTCTTGGAAGTACGGGTTACAGACTGTGATTTATCTATAAGCCTTTGATTAAGCTTAACCATGAATCCCCTGAGACACTTGTTTCTCTGATATCTGCTTCTTCAGCAACCAAATTCTAAGAGTGTCCTTAGTTGAACGGTATACAACGATTGGACCGCTTCGTTCTTTTGGAACATCAACCTTGGTACCTGCATTCTCATTAGGAATTTGCATGCTTTGACATGGGTTAGCGATATCAATTTTAGAAGCACGTGGGGGTTCACAGTTGGCTTTACTTGTGTCAAAGGCGACCTGAGTAGATGATTCACTTGTCTTAGCTTGCAAACGTTTCCTTTTATAGAAAACCTTAAGTTTAGACTTAAGTGAAGTATCATCTTTATCAATTTCCTCCCTAGTAGTCTTAGTAGGATCGGAGACTATCCTAGTTAAAGGGCACTCGTTTCCTACAAGAGTGAAAGTTCTACCAGTGGGGCGCCAAACTTTACCAATGGGTTTGATTTTAGCTATCCACTGGGATTTAAGTCTAGCACGGGAGTTCACCTCATTAAGTAATTTCTTGACACAAGAGTCATGATTTGCCGTAAAGACACATTTTCTACATGTTCTACAAGTAGCATATTTAATGTCCGAGTAATTCCTAGATGTTTGATCGATGCTCCTAGGAGATGACATGCCACTGTTAGCAGTGTTTTGTAATCTAGAAGGCATCTGACTAGGTTTGACATTGCTATCTCTTACATGTGTCTTTTGCTTAGCTTCCCTTAGACCAAATTTATGGCAAACGTCATTTGAACTAGTTCTAGACGTGGTCTTGGTATTCTTAGAGAAACTAGAGGCAATCATGTGATTAGGTCTTGCTAAAGCTATTTTATCACATTGGCCCTAGTTGGTGGAGTGAATGGTCTAGAAAGATGAACCATATCAACTTGGGAGGTAAGTCGCGGTCTCGAGGATTGAGGTCGCTCGGATCTAAATGTAGTAGGTTGTCTGACGGTCGGATGTCTGACGAACTGATTTGTAGGCGGTTTTCCCAAGATTGATGGTTTTTCAAGCTTAGTGTCCACACTAAAAAAATTATGAAAGATGAAAATATTTACCACCAAATCAATAGATAAATACACGCAAATCCAAAGAATCAACCAAAGCTCTTGATACCAATTGTAGGTCCAATTTTTCTTAGGATTAAGCAATGTTATGATTTATCTCTTGAATGGATGGGAAGGAAGAACTAGAGAGAGAAAGGTAGATAGAGAAAGGAGAGAATGAGAAGGTTGATTAAATGAGAAGTGAAATAACAAATGACCAACCCCTCCTAACATGCTAGGAGGGGGTATATATAGCCACCCTACATGTGGGCTTGGTGGGCTATATTGTTTAACATAATGGATCACGAGCCCATACTACGTATAAGTCGTTGGAGTGACCGATCCTTTCTAAATACGTAAAAACGTATTTCCAACATAGTGTGCTCAAAATTCCATTCACCTTCCGTTATGGCCGAAGCCGTCGTACGTTCCAAAATGACCTTGTCAAAAATAGCAAAGTATTTTTGCACCGCATTTAAGTTAACGGACACCTTACTTACCGGTGGAATTAACTTAGTTAAATCCGTTTTGACAAGTGTAGGAGACGTACTAGGAAGGTTTTCCGTTGACAAACTTTGGGGCATAAAAGCTGATAACTGAGCTAATTTCTTTTGTAAGCGAATGCGGGTCTTTTTAGAAAATTGATCTTTATTATACTTATCATAATCAATCTTATGGAATTTTGAAAGCATTTTAGATTGAGTTTCTTCCGCAAGTGACTGTGTCTCCTCAGTACTACGAACATAAGGTGCTTCTTTCGATTTGCCAATTAGGGTCATATCATAAAGACAAGGAATATATTCATGAGCTTGTTTTGCATAATCGGGATTAAGTGGTAAATCTTGAAGACGCTTAAGTTCGAGTTCTTTAAACGATTTAGTTAAAAGATGAACCTTTTCTGTGGAAGCATATTGTTTTAAAAGTTGTTGTTCTTTGAATTTAAGAAGTTTGGTAGCATTAATTTCTGATTCAGCCTTTTTAGACTCGAGAGTTTCAAAATCCATTTTAAGTTGTTAAAAATTTTTGACAACCGACTCTTTTTCTTTTAATTCATTGGAAAGATTAGCTTTTAATGATTCTATTTCTTTTAAGTGTTCAATCTTCGCAAAATGAAATTGGTCAAATTCAAAATAAGTTATTTTCTCTGCTTGAGGGACCATTTCAAAAGTTTTGACCTTTTCCTTATGCAACACAAGCTCAGCTGTTAGGGTGGTATTCGTATCTACAAACTGTCTGAGAGCCATATGCATTTGATCAATAATATGTTTAGGCACCATGACCAAATCATGTTGAGCATAAAATTCCATACCTATCGTAGCATTTGGTTGAGGTTCATTCAAATGTGTAGGATTGGATACCACATCATTTGAGTTACTAGTTCTCAAATGTTGTTCAAGGTTGTTATTTTCATGCTCAACTTGATGTAGGTTATCATTAACAAGATTAGTTGTGGTTAGTACCTCACAGACGACATAGGAACCATAGTGAGAGAGATTAGCAACGTGAGAAGCTAGGGCTGTGTAAATGTCATCACAATCCGAATCATATGCATCAAGATCATCTGCTTGATATGCTGCATTAGAAGTAGAAACGACTACAATGCCTTCATTATCTGCTGCCCCTGGGTCTCAGAAATGCTAACTCCTCTGAATCCAAAATCTTTCCCTTAGACTGAGCATCGACCAAATACATCTTCTCCCGAAACCACGTTGCATCCCTTCTCCTTTTCGGCTGAGTGCATTGCCTATCCATATGACCTTGTCCTCGACAATTGTAGCAAGTCACAACCTTTTGAGGACCAACAGTGCTTCCATTTCCACTTGCTTGAGAATTCACAGCTTGAGCGTTCACGGTCCTTGTAGAGGGTTCATATGATTTTTGCCTTCCCTGAACGGATTGGACCATCACTTGACCATCTTGAATAGTGGCTTGTTGGCGAGGATTTGAAGAAGTACAAAGCTGATTGTTTGTTGGTGGAAATCCTCTAGTTGCAACAAGTTTTGACAAGTAGGCAGTGAGGTGGTTTAGAACATCAGTTGGCGTATCATTTGGAGTAAAGACCGGTGCTTCAATTGGTGGAAGTTCATTGGAGTATAAGGATTGTGCTTGTGGTGCTTCAAGTGTAAAATATCCTTGCTGAGGAGTATAACCCATTGGAGGAGTGATAGCTTGTGATGGTGATGCCTGATGTGTTGGTTGTTGTGGATAAGGCTGTGGAAGAACACTTTGTTGAAATGCTTGTCGTGACATCATTAGTGGTTGATAAGATTGTTGTTGTGGTTGCTGATAGGTGTGTTGTGGTTGTTGCTGCAAGTATGATGGTTGTTGATAAGTGTAAGCCATGTTTTGTTGGGGGGTCATTTGTTGAGAAGCATACATGGCAAGTGGATCACGAACTTGTGGTGTTGACAACCGAGCCTCGATCACATGGAATTCGTGTTGTTTAAGAAAATCTTGAAGTTGATCCACATTGGTGTTATGCAAGTTCTTAGCCAATTTAACATCCGTCACGTACTTACACCATTCGGATGGAAGGGTGTTCAGATACTTGGTGTTTAACTGAAACATAGGAATTGCCATGCCATAAATATTGAGCTCATTCAAAAATAGAGTAGATCTCAAATAGTAATCATTGAGAGTCTCCCCTGGGACATAAGCAAACTTATCAAACGCATCATTTAGCTTACACTGTGGTTCTTGTTTAGTTAACGAGGTGCCTTGCATTAGAACACGAATTCTATCCCATAACTCTTTGGGAACTTTATGTTTACTGGCGAGTTTGTAGACATCTGGAGGAAGGGCTTGAAGAATGATGTTTGTAGCGTATTTATCACACTTGTCTTGAATCTTATCATCTCCAGTTAGTTCACCCGTTGTGCGAGGACGAGTAACTGCTCCTTCCGTCACAATACCATATACTAATGGTCCATTGAGTACTGATACCCAAATGAGATGTCCGTTCTCTTTAGTCAACATATAAAGTTCCATGCGGGAAGCCCAATCCTCGTACAGAGTTTTCTCCAACATTGGTGGACGATTGTCCGTACCCGAGAGGATGGACTTATCCATGAGAGATGTGTACTCCATTTTAATAGCAAAAGATTTAAAACATTGGATCGAAAAATGAGAGAAAGTAAATGTGTTTGATTTCATGTGTTGAAGTCGTGAAACAATGTTAAAATCCCCTAAAATATCTTCAGATAAACCAAAAATTCCAAAGCAAACTCAATAACTCACGAATCCACAAAACTATAAGTTTTGTTTGAAATTTTTCTGGATGAAAAATGTAGAATTTTCGGAATAATTGGGAATTTCGGAATAACGGACTTTTTCGGATAAAGTAATGGTTTTCGGATAAAGTGCTATTCTTCGGATAACTTGATAGTCTTCGGAAAAAATGCTATTTTCGGATAAAGTGCCTTTTTCGGATAAAGTGACTTCTTCGGAAAAATGATATTTTTCGAAATACTTGAGTTTTCAGATAAATTGGGTTCTTCGGATAAATGGGTTTTTCGGATAAAGCAAGGTTTTTCGGAATAAACAGGCTTTTTCGGATAAAGTTGAGTTTTTCGGAATAAAGGAGATATTCGGAAAAATGTACCTTTTTCGGAAAAATGACTAATCTTCGGATAAAGCAATCTTCGGAATAATCACCACTTTTCGGATAAAGACCTCTTTTTCGGAATCAACTTCTTCGGATAAACCCTTTTCTTCGGAATAAGCACACTTTTTCGGAATTCCACTTCTTCGGATAAACACCAAAGCTTCGGAATAATCACCCTTTTTCGGAATTAACCTCCTTTTTTGGTATCAATCTTATTTGGATAAACACCAAATCTTCGGAAAACCACAACCCTTTTCCAAAAATATTTTTCGGAATAAACCAACTTCTTTGGATAACCAAAACCCTTTTCTGAAATAACAGTACTTATCTCTTGTTTCTCGGATATCAAACCACGAACGAGTTTTGATGCTAAAAATCGATCCAAATACCCAAAAATTTTGTGTTTTTAACCAAAATAATAAAACCAAATCTTTACCACAACTATGTAAATGATTTGTATCAAATAAAAACACAAAATTTTTTTGGATCAATTGATTTTGGATCAAAATAGACACAAAAATCAAGAACACAAACACATAAACAATACAATCATCCCATGGCTCTTGATACCATTTGTTAAATATGGTAAATCTTGCTTATGTGATAGAGAGAGAAAGAGATAGAAAGATAGATGATTTCACACTTCTAGAGAGAGAAATTAATGGAACTATATTTATTAGAAATGAAAACCACACCCTCTCCATCAAAGGAGAGGGCTTTTATACCAAGTCCACAAAGTGGGCTTGGTTTACATATTGGGCCGCCGACCCATACATTACATGGGCTCGGTTTGGGCTTTGTTTAATAAGTATAAGTAAACTAAACTACGAGCTTCTATTATATCTATTGTTGGAGTGACTGAACCTTTCTAATACGTAAAACGTATTTCCAACAACACCTAATCTTAACATATAAATCGTAGTCTGATTCGGATTAATGTCCCCCTTAACACACCCCAACTCCCAAACAAACCACCCCTTGACTTATATGGTCCCACAAGGACTCCCTTGTCACCCTATTTTGGGCAAAGAAGGAATCATACAGAAAATATATGGCCAGCATCAACTACTTGCTCCCAAAGGATTTTCAAGGGCCTGGATCATCTCTTTGCAGCTGGTAACAACTACAACATCACATGGCAGTGTTTTTGACCAAGAAAAGTCAGCAAGATTCAAATTCGAGGGCATTTTCGGATATCAATAGTTAGGGTTTATATTTTTTTAGTTTTTCTAGAAGAATCCATGATGTAGTATATATATATGGGTGTCTTGTGCCGATATAAACTTGTTCCAGCCATTTTGTAAAACTTTTTAAGTTAATAAAAATTTAATCTTTTAATTTTTATAAAACTTGTGTTGAGTTCCTTATTGCTTTATTTAGTGTAACATCTTTACTTTTTATGCAAGTAGTGTAATACATTATCAAATAAGTTTTTTGTTCAAAGGATTTTTTGGTAAAACTTGTTTTGAGACCCGAATTTTTGACTTGAGGTCTAGGATTAGTTGACACCTAATTCTAGGTTAAAAGTGCAAATATTTGTTAACTTTTCTGAGTTTTTAAATAGGTTTTACAGATTTTTGTTTTTAAGGTTTTTGAAAAAAACTCATTGGTTATTATTTTCTAACTGTCCTAAAAAGTCGCTCAAAAGCCCTTGACAATGGCTTTTTGAGTAGCTTTTAGGAACTGTAGTCTCTCTTGGTTTGTTGTTTCTTGTTATGTACAGGTACAAAATTAGCTAAAGTCTAACCATTTCCTTTCATCTTTTTTTAAGACATATTGCATCACCCTTGGTTCATTTGTTGAACCACAACAATGGTTCTCTACAAGCTCCTATAATCTCCATTAAGCTAGAATTGAGCATAGAGAAGGCATCAACATATGGTACAAGCTGAACCCTCTTGAACAATTTTTGCAAATTTTGGAGTATTTTATAAAGTTTGTTAAGTCCTTGCTATTTTAATGATTAGACATGTTAGTTTAGGTTTATAATGTGTTTTTGAATAGTTACGATAATCTTAGGATAGTTTGGTGTTGATTTGGTCTCACTTACTTTGAAAAAGTTTAATTTTAGTCAGTTAATGGGGTGTTTGGTATATGATTTTACAGGCTTGTGGGTGACACACTAAGTTCTAAATTTTGTCCAAACATGCTCACTTAGGTTGGTTAGGTTTGTTTTTATGCTTTTTTCGGGTTTGGTAGTATATAAGATTGAAGTTCATGTTTTGAGAATAAAACTAAATAATATAAAAAAGTAGGCTAGCAAATATTGGTTGTTGAGTTTGGTAACCTGAAATCTTGTAAGTTATTAGCTCACTTGATAGCCTAGGGGTGTATGCTTTTATGTTTAGGTTTGGTTGGGTTTTATTACAAGCTTTGGTGACTGAAATCTCATCAAATGGTAAAGTAGTTCAGCATAGTGAGTTTTCTATCTACACACCACCAACAGTAGGGTGTTGTGTCCTTATTTTTGGTTTTTAAAACTTGGATTTTGGTCACCATCTAGGTTTAGGGTAGGTTTAAGAGTGAGATATCTGGTAATTAGGTTTTATGCACTTTTGGTAGCCTAATTTAGCTTATTAAGCCCATTGTGACACTAAAACTGCCCAGCAGACCCATTTCTCGGTGACAGTGAGTATTTTTGGCTTATTTGTGCTTGATTACTGATAGGAGTTGTGTTTTTTGTGAGAATGTTGACTCCCTACAACCCACTGGTTGTAGGGGTGCCATTTGTGCCCCCAAAATACTCACAAAACAGCTTCAAAAGCACCCATTTTCACTCTTAGTGGTACAGTAGTGGGTACTCCTTTCCCACTGCTTGTGTTAATTAGCCACTGTTAGAGTAAGGACAAAAGGTCACCATCATATTTTTCTTTTTTTGTCTTATTCGGTTAAAAATCTGTATTTTTCATCATTTTATTTTTCCTCTGTTTATTTAGTTAAAATATAATTTTCCAAAAAGTAATTTTAATTTTCCCATTATTTTACTATTTTTTAGCATAATCTTAATTAAAGAATTGTTTTTAGCTAATTAAAAATAGAAAATAGTTTTAAAATTTTTAGAAAAATACTTTTTAGTTTTAAATTAACATAAGTAAGATATTTGTTTGATAAAATCATATTTTGGACTTTTTGTTAATTTTATTTATTTTTAGGGCTTTAATTAGCATTTAAAATTAAATATTAATCTAATAATTAATTTTAAAATATTTTATTAAATTTTTATCCTTATTTATTTTATTTAGGACTTTATTTTGACTTTTAATTAATTTTTAGTTAAAAATTTTAATTTTGTCACATTTTACGTTTCTACGTTTACGTTTTATTTTACGTCGAGTTTAAATTTAGCGTAACTCGTCTTTTACTTTCCTCACCTTTCTCAACAAAAAAGTTACTAATGCAAACATTGTATTTATATTATTGGCACAAATCATACACCTCTGCCGAGAACGAACTTTCACTTTCGAATCTTTACGGTTTTCCTAAATCATATCGGTTTAATACTTACCGAGGTTATTTGTTTTTCCTAAAACAAGTGACTAAAATACATCAATCACTTTGGCGCCACTGCCGGGGAGGTGTTTTAGTGCCATATATATCGTGTTTGTGTGAGTAGTGCGTTTTTTCTTTTCATTTTTGGAAAGCGTATATATCATACATACTCATTTTTGTAATTTTTAATATTATTATCCATAAAAATAAATAAAGTGTCAACTAAAATCAATTAACACAAAATCGTTTTTTGTTTTTATTGTGAATAATATATTGTATTTACGTAGCACAGTTAATAAACAATAGTTATTCAAATACGCGAGAATCGCACCTCAATAGTGGGTGTTTCGGTCATTATCGAGTGTATCGAATTCAAACAAAAATCAAAGGCAAAATAGATAAATACTCTTAATTAGTTTAATCTCAATAGATACAAACTATAAGGTGAGTATAAGGCGGTTGTATTTCACGACCTAAAGAAAAAAGGCTCTTAAGTGCTTCGCGCTGGCTCGCTTTCCCCGCTCGCTTGTGCGTATCGATTTAGTGACGATTGATTAAGGGTTTGCCAACTCAAGTATTATAAATCTATTTTGTGAGTTTTAATTATTGCACCTCGAAATGTTTTTGTGTTCCACCAACGTTTCAAAGTCGACGAAGGTTTTCACTTCACGTGATTACTTTCATTCCTCTTTGGGTTCATTAATCGAGACCTTTTATTAGTGGATAACTTTTGTAGATTAATTTCTACGTAATACACCAAAAATCCAATAAAAATTAAGAAACAATCAAAAACCAAAAAAAAATTGAAAAACGTAAAAACCCCAAAAAGAATCTTCTTTGCTACTCCCATTCTACGTTTAGTGCATGCGCACTCGGTCGAAGGACTATACGAATTCTAGCGACGTATCGAATCGACGTAATCGGAATCGAAGGAATCCACAACGAAGACGAAATTTAGAAACAGACGTTCCTAATATCGTTGTCGAAACCGTAGACGAGATGGCCGAGAATCGTACGATGATGGAGTTTCTCCAAGCACCCACCGAGGGTTATGGAGACGCAATCGTAATTCCCGCAATCGAAGCGGAGAATTTTGAGTTAAAAAGCGGAATGCTATCTTTGATTCAAGCAACAAAGTTTAAGGGTCGTGAGGCGGATAATCTTCACGGTCACATTCACAATATTGATCGTCTTTTAGCCACGAGCAAGTTTAAGAATGTTGACACCGATGTCATTAAGCTTATGCTTTTTCCGTACTCGCTCGATGGTGCTGCCGAGGATTGGTACGAGAAAGAGACACCTAATTCCATAATTACATGGAAAGATCTTGTAACATCCCGCCTACTCAGACCATAATATTGTCCGCTTTGCCCGCAGGCTCACGACTTTACTTTGTGGCCCTCGTGTGAGTACTTCTCGCCAGGTCACCCAAGTTAGTACTACTCTGACATGAGCACGCTTAACTGCTAGTTCCTAAGAACCCCACGTGCAGTATACCACAAAACGTGTTGTGTCATGAGAAGGCGACTGTTATATTATGAACCATGGATCTCTCCTGGCCAAAGCCGATGTGGGATTTTCCTAGGGTGTCACAATCACCCCCCCTTCGGGACTCATCGTCCCCGATGAGGTTTGCCCCACCATCCCGAACGACTCAGGAGTATCTCTGATACCACTTGTATCAGAGCCAAGGTTTCGATCTGTAGGCTCTGAAACTTGACCTATCACTAGTGGGTAGTCACTAGGAACTTCTAAACTGCCATTCATTGTTTTCCATGTTTTCTAGCATTTTGTTTTCTTTAAGTTTTGACTAAGTAAAAGGTTGGTACATGACTGGCCATACTTAGTCGCATGTGTTTTCTTTCGAATTTTGTTTAGGTGAGTTACTCATGTCAATTTCGTTTTGGTGAACCGGCCCATAGGCGTTTACCCTTGCTGATGTCAATTTTGTTTTGGTGAACCGACCCATAGGCGTTCACCCTTGCTCATGTCAACTTTGTTTTGTGGACCGACCCATAGGCGTTCACCCTTGCGTATGTCAACTTTGTTTTGTGGACCGACCCATAGGCGTTCACCCTTACTCATGTCAACTTTGTTTTGTGGACCGACCCATAGGCGCTCACCCTTGCTCATGTCAAATTTTGTCGACTATGTTTGCATACTCTCATGTTGATTTCATCTTCATGATGATTATGTTCCAAGCCTCCTTATGTTGATTATGTTTTCATCATATTGATCATGCCCTCATATTAGACATTGATGGATATCATTTAATCTTGCTTTTATGATAGTCATGGTTGGTGTCATTAATCATGCTTTCATGCTAATCATCGTGAATTTCGTGTAACCACATTTTGGTGTTTTATCTATGAAACCAGTATGATTCTATGTTTGGTTAGTTTTAATATCCAAGGAAGAAAAGATGCTATTAGTATCACCCGTTGGATTGAAGAGGCCAAATTAATCAGTTTTCTCTCGTAGCAATCGTATTTGGAATTGAGAAACAAAATAGCACTTCATCAGTTATCCTGGTAAATGATTTATACTCAACCTATTGAGATAAAAGAAATTCATGAGGTAATTAAAGAAGATCGGGAAGGTAAAAGGAGAATTCAGCTATCTAGAGATGAAAGGAAATAACCTTGAGACATACACGAGGAGATTTTAAGAGTTACTAGAATTGTATTTTATTCCATAGAATGATAAAGGTTTTTATCATGGATTTTCATCAGAAAAGTCTATCATATAACTTCATCAAGGAATTTTATCAGAAGGTTTTTGTTAGAAGATTTTATCAAAGGATTTTATCGAAGATTTTGAAGGAAATATTACCACTTCCAAAATCCTAATATATTTGAAGAATTCATTAACATATCCTAAAAGTTGATGAACAAGGTAATGTAGCACAATCCTATGCAAAGATCAGAAAAATCTTAAGCATAAAATCAGCAAGGAAAGAAGGTCCGTAAATTATAATGAAGAATAAACTACCATAACTTGAGTTACTAATCCAATCTACGGTGAATATGATGTAAATTTTCTTCTTTGTAAGAAATGAAACCTGCATCACACGGAAATTTGCACCATCTGGTGTCGGATTTTCAGCATAGTAGATCCTTGGACTAGGATTTGTAAGGGCGAGTAACCTTATAAGTCATATGTTTGGTAGAATTATCTTGTATTTTATAGTAAATAAAATACCGACTTCTATTCAAGCGTTATCCGTCTATATAGTGTTCTTAGATTATATGTGTAGAAACGCCTTATTCACGTCTCCTATGAGTTTTGTATTTCTGCGGAATTACGAAGAAAATATAAATCCTATGTGAATTATGATAAGGACATCATGAATACGCCAAATGCTGGAATATTCGTCTCATCGTCGTCATATTTTTGGAAAAATTAAGATAATACTCGTGTTATGTCGGGAATTTCTAAGTAAATGATGTACATTTTGTTTATTTGAGTGAATTAGGACGCTTCTTCAGTAAAATAAATAAATTTAAATCAACAAATTTTTGATTTCCCTTGCATAAAGTTCGACGCATCTTTATGTAAGTAAGAATTTATAAATGGACTTAAAGGTATTCGATATAAGACAAGTGTAGACTTATATACTTGGAAACACGAGAATTTTGCTCATCTCTGACATCACTCTTTATCTAAATCTCGGGACGAGATTTCTTTAAGGGGGAGAGACTGTGACAATCCTCAAATTTCACATATGTTGTAGAAACTAGAAGGGGGGGTTGAATAGTTTCTAGTTAGTTTTTCAAAACATTTCGGCTTAATCCACTGTGCGCGGTTCCTTATGTTTACCCGCGGTTCTTTATCAATAAAGAACCGTCGGTCCATTTAGGGAACCGCCGACAGTGAACTTAACCTTTTGTTGCATGTTAAACTTTGACAATCCTTTGTATCAAATTCTCGATCAAGCTTGACTAGATATGAGATGTGTTTGATTGAAAGATAAATACTACAAGTAAGTAAACACACAAACACATCAAATCAATAGTACATCAAGCAATAGTCTAAACACTAAGCACACACGTACTAAGCATAAGCTTTTCCGCAACTAGGATGTTTAGACTAAGTGATGTACACTTGACCATAATCTAAACACGAAGCACACACGTACTAAGCCTTAGCTTTTCCGCAACTTAGATGTTTAGATTATGAGATGCACACAACACACAACATATAAATACATCTATAATAGTAAAGACATAAATGTAAAGGAAAGTACCGACACGATGATTTATAGTGGTTCGGTCACGAAGCTCCTCTTCGCCCTACTCCACTCCTCGAGTACACCTTACTCGAGAGTTACTTCACTAGTCAACAAACTCCTTAAGGTGGAGAAACCATACACAACGTCGCTTATCCAATTTCCGACTCTAAGAAAAAAGTCGAGTCCTAATCTTAGGTAGGACCAATCTACACAACGTTGCCCACTTCACCATTTAACGACACAAGGCTAGATGTCGAGTTCTAATCGAAAGCTAGAACCAATCTTCACGACTCTTCACTTTGAAACTAAGTGAGAACTTCACACAACACAACTACTAATCACTTTAAAGTTTAGTGAGAACTCACAAGACACAACCACATCACTTTAGAGTTTAGTGAGAACTACCTAGACACAACCACATCACTTTAGAGTTTAGTGAGAACTACCAAGACACAACCTAATCTACCCACTAGTTATGTTTTATGGCCCAACATAACAAACCTTGTGTTTTATGGTCTAAACACATAAACCATATAGATCTAAGCACACATCACTTAGATCTATAACTCTAACACTATATCCAAGTACTAACAAGACTTGGATCTACACAACTAACACCTAATCCAAGGATACCCATCACTTGGATATTCTACCCTTACAAACACATCCAAGTGTTCCCAACACTTGGATCTTCTACATATACATAGTAGGAAGACTAAAAACATAACATAGATCTATAGAAGGAAAGATCTTCATCATGTATTGAACCCAACACATCATGGTAATGATAGTGTTCTTCTCTTTGCACTTGAGAGGATGAGGAGATTCAAGATTGAATCACATCTTAAACAAGATTAATCAAAACTAACTAATCAAGGATCTAAGATGGTTTTTGAAAGAAACTGTGCAAAAAGGGTTGAAAGAAAACCTGGAAATGATCCACTATTTATAGGACAACATTGCAACGGTCAAAAACACCCATGGTTCCTTATCTCTACCCGCGGTACCTTATCAATAAGGAACCGCGGGTTCCTTTAAGGAACCTCCGCGTCGGAGTCCGTGCAAATTTGTCCTTTAGTGGGGAAATGTCATCTGGGGTAGTTTATACCCTCAAAGGATATTCCTTTGCCATATGGAATATGCCAAATTCAAATTTCCATTTTCTTTTTAATAAAACATTTTCTTAAATATAAAGTTAATTAAAATATTTTGTCACATTTGATTAAAATGTGAGTTTTAAGAAAATATTAATCCTTGATCACTTAGTTAGGTTAATGACATGTTTGTACATACCTTGAGTGATTTATGCCGAATGCGGTCTTGGAGGTGTCGAGAGAAGTATACAAATGTATTCTTGAGTGATTACGAATACCTTAACATTTTACATAATGTATTGCGAATTATACGTTTGTCATCAACAAAACACAAAGAGATTATATCGACAAAGCATCGTAATGTTTGCACTAACAATCTCCCCCTTTTTGATGATGACAAACAAGTAAACCACAACACATATTAAAATGCATAAGCTACTCGTTTACACTTACTTCTCCCCCTTTTGTCGAATCAAAAAGGTAGTCAACGTCAAGAAGAAGAGAAGAATCAATGTCGAGAGAGCACACGTCCAAAGTGGTAGTCATCGATCACACGAGCTTGCATCCGAAAGGTAGTCTTCATTTGTTGAAGAGGAGGATCGACTTCGAGAGAACATGCATCCAAGAATCTAATCATCCATTGTGGTTGTCGTTTGAGAGGCGAGAATCCAAACCATAAACCCATCATCCAAAGATATTGAGCATGCGTCATCCTAGTGAAGTCTTCAATCACCATAGGTTAACTAACTCCATGCATAATAAAATGCTTATCTTCAAGATTCCAAAATTCATTACTAGCAAGATATTCGATGAATGATCGCAAATGTAATGACTAGAACTCTTTTAAATGCTCCCCTTGATATGAGCTCCCCCTTGCTTGAGGTACCACCAAAGCAAGAATAGTGACGAGCTACAAAAATGGGTTAGAAGTGTCCTACAAAACAAGGTTAGTAGACAAGAGCATATATAAAAAGAGGATGATAGACAAGTCGTTTGCACAAACAATGACAAGCAAAGAAGTGTGCACGCGATGCTATCAATCCAAAAATAAATAAATAAATAAAGGAGAGGATCGTGACAAGATCAATTCACAATTGTTGGAATAGAGATAGAGAAGAAACATCCATACCAATTGTAATGATAATATGTCAAAGGGTAAAAAGCTTAGAATTTTTGGAATCACCCAAAAAAATTCAATATTTAACCATCAACTCTCAAAAAAAACAAGGAGAGGATTTTGAGGAAATCAATTCAAAATTGTTGGAATAGAGGTAGAAAAGAACCATCCAAGAATTTGAAGATATCATCTCAAGGTGTTAAAAAATTAGAATTGATGGAATCACCCATACCAATTGTAAATTTAACCGCAGTCAACTCTCAAAAAGAGGAACAAAAATATCTCAACCTAGAGACATTTTTGACCAAAAAAAATAAAAAAATAAAGGAAAACCAAAGGCGGATAAATCGATGCTTTAAGAAAAAATTGGGATATAGGACATTATAGGCAAAAATGCGTATGAATGTCGACACCAAATGGTGTTTAGCATACGATAAACTACATGCTCAAAGTTTCGTAGCTCTTCTCCATCATTGTGGATGTTCAAAGAACAATTACATGATGAGGAAAGGGTAAGGCTTGACTCAACTTAGTTTAGAAAGACTAGAAGAAAGAGACTCGACTTAGAAGAGCATGATTAAAATGAATTGAGAGAGACTCAACAAAGAAGTTAAGGATAACTTCACAAATTGATTTATGAATACTATACCTTAGAAGGTGATAGTGAAATCTCGAAAGAAAATGAGAGAAGAAACTCAAAAGAAGCTCAAGAAGACATGAAGAGTTAGTACAAAATCAAACACATAATCAAGTAAGCACATAGGATAATTCATGCAATGCCTAATGAAGTCTACAATAAGCCAATGTAGAGAAGGTGCGCAATTAACACATATGGCATGCAAGAAACATGATTACTTAAAAAGAGAAGACTAAGAAAAACCAGTTAGCACATAGCATTTAAGGACATGCATGAGTTAGACACATCTAAGAGATATTATATCAGAATTGCTTGACAAAGACAAAACCTTTATAATAAGCAAGCATTCAATAACTAATCAATTAAGCATATAGCATACGGATAAGCAAGAAGATATATAAGCAAGTAGCATACAAGCAAGTCATCTATCTAGATATCACAAATCAAGCGACATGTAATGTAAATCTCCAAGAACATTCCTAATTCTTATTAGTTTAAGAAAAGGACTCAAAATAAGAGAAAAGAAAGAAACAAAATAACAACAAGATCTAAGACTCAAAGAAAAAACATGTTGAAAAACATGAATGGAAATACAAGAGAATAAAGATCATACAAAGATGTATATAAAAAAAACAAGCCTAAAACTTAAGCATAATTTTAATCATAGTTACACTAGAATCCTAAGATTTGCTTAAATTAGATATCTTAGCAATAAGCAATCCACATGCTTAAATGATAGACAAGGGTGGTGGCGGAATTTGGTGGGGTGAAAGGTGAAGTCACCAAGGGTTCAACAAAGTCATTCACAATGGGAATGCTTTAGATGGGTTGAGGTTGGGTAGTCACATCCAAGAGAGTACTTGGAGTGAAGGGTGAGGTTAGCTCATTCATTTTAGATTGGAATGAAGAGGAGGTAGAACCATGAGAATGGTTGGTACCATGGGTTGAGGTAGTCTTGCATGGTGCAAGAGGTGGTGAGGGTGATGAAGAGATGAGAATGGGCATAATCTCATTCTTAGGTGTGGCAAAAGGTGAAGAGTTAAGTTTTGGTAACTTACTCTTAAATTTGAGGTGCCTCTTTGAAGAGGAGGTTTTGGATGAATTGGAGGTTCTTGTAGAAACTGTGGTAGTATTGGGTGGTTTAAGGGGTAAGGATGAATGGTTTCAGGTGTGAAGAACATGGCTAACAAGGTGGGTTTAAAAGGGTGAGGGGATGATCCAAACTAGTGAAGGGTTAAAAAGGGAAAGCCCAAGATATTTTGGGAGTGTTCAAAGGTTTGAAACAAAGATTCCAAAGGGTGTTGGAACAATTGGGAAGTTTCAGAAAACCCGAATTTGAAAGCTTCTGCCCGCGGTTCTTTATCTCCACCGGCGGTTCCATATTGATATGGAGCCGCGGTCTATTTAAAGAACCGCCTACAGAGGCTAGGTTTAGGTGGTGAAGGATGATTTTCTAATTCAGCAAATACTAATGTTCTAGTCTAACTTATCCTAAAGTCATGCTTAAGAGTAATAAAAACTAGAACACACACAAAGGAAAGACACATAGGTTCAATTAGCACGTAAGAGGAAAGCTAAGAAAAACCTAATGGCTACAAAAGAAAAAGACTCCTAATGACATACAAAGTTCATCAAAGTAAACTATCATTAGTCATATATAGGAAGAGCCATTTAGCCAATTTAGAGAATGAGTATGAGACTATCACTAGAGGTGCTCAATTAAGGCTAAACACGACCATTTTTACGAGTTATACACCAACTCAATTTCCCACGTGGAAGTAATTCAACCGTTAGGTCAAATTAAGATCCTAATGCATAAATTCTCTAGTAGTCATTCTCAAGTTAGACAAAATGTAATTCCAACATTTGCCTAATAAAGTTTAGCAAGGATGAAACTTTCATGGCGACACAATGCATGACCTAATGAGGGTTAAGAATGCACCATTGCATATCTTAACAAAAGAGTCTAGTTAAGGTTAATTACCTTAATAGATCTCGAGGCCAATAACATTGAATTGTACAAACCAAGTTTACAGAATTTGTTAGAACACTCTTGATTGGTCTTTCGGAAATGACACATTTATAAATTGCATAGCAATGTAAATTACTTGAGTATTTCGGATGAAACATCCAAGTTATCAAACCGACTCTATTGTGCATTATAAGTAATTATTAAACAAAATATGTCTAAAAATTTGAACAAGTAGATTCAATATAACACCATCAACACAAGTGTGAGTTATGATCCGATGTATATTATTAATAAACCACATTCATGTCTACACTAAAAAACATGTCAATTAGATTCGATAATGATACCAATCATAGTTTGAATAAAGCATTGATATTTAATCGAAATCTTTCTTGATTCCCACAAACACTCTTTTAAGAGAAAATAGCTAAGATTTTCAAAGGGTGTTTTATGTTTTATAGTAAGACATTTATCTACTTGAACTAATAACACAATGATCGAGTAAGACGACCCAAATCAATAGATTTGATAAGCTCCCAAAGCTTTCAAACCTAAGAGTGTTAATAAACATAACGAGGTGTACATGATGTTTATATAACATATATAAACCTAGAGATGTTGATCCTATATGCAATGCACAAATAATGTTGCAACCAAAATGCAAGAAATCTAGCATACAACCTAATTAAGAAAAACTAGATACTAACAAATACCAAGCAAGGCACAAGAGAATAGACATATAAGAAATACTACTACAAATAGCAAGGAACACTTAATAATGTCTACATATAATAATAACACACAAGGAAACATACACAAACAATTAGTTTAACACATAAAACCATTCGTCCATGTTTTGAGTGTTAGATACAACAAAGTTTTCATAGCTTGATTTTATTTGAAAATAGTCTTTGACCCATTTAAAATTTAATTAAGTTTAACACTTTGTAAATATATCAATTTTCAAAGATATATCACCAAGAGATGTCCAACTTAATAGAAAAGAGTAAAACACAAGTTTTATGACAAACCAACGCTCAATACTTTGGACAAAGTATAGAACTTAGAAACCATCCAAATTTTAAAGTTTGAATAAAGGTCTGGAAGAATTTTTAATTGAAAGAAAATTCAATTACGTTCGAAATGACGGGTGGCACGACTTCTACGGACTTACGGTTGATTTTATACGATTTTTCAAAGTTTTCAAAAATCTGAGTCAGACTGACTGCGGTTCCTTATTGATAAGGATCCGTGGGGAACAATAAAGAACCGCGGTCAGAGGACAAAAAATGAGTTTTTGGCCAAAATCATTTGGTAACTTTTTGGAAGGACTTAGGACTCTAAAAAATCATTTTAGACACATAGAACTCGTATTTTAGAGTTAATTATGACACAAAAGATTTTTATACTTCCAAACATGAAAAGATTTAATTCAAGCTATTATACAAAGTTTATTTAACACCAAAACTTGTACGAATGAAACAACGAAACACATGTCATAAGTAATCACTCTTCATGAACAATTTGATACAAAGATCGTCTCTATTTTTAAAAACCGTTTTCATTTTTAAAAACCATTTGTTTTGAAAAAGAGAGCAAAGATCGATCCAAGCTTTAAAGTACAATATACTTCAAAGATCTTGAGTAACCTCGCTCTGATACCAATTGTAGAAACTAGAAGGGGGGTTGAATAGTTTCTAGTTAGTTTTTCAAAACATTTCGGCTTAATCCACTGTGCGCGGTTCCTTATGTGTACCCGCGGTTCTTTATCAATAAAGAACCGCCGGTCCATTTAGGGAACCGCCGACAGTGAACTTAACCTTTTGTTGCATGTTAAACGTTGACAATCCTTTGTATCAAATTCTCGATAAAGCTTGACTAGATATGAGATGTGTTTGATTGAAAGATAAATACTACAAGTAAGTAAACACACAAACACATCAAATCAAGAGTACATCAAGCAATAGTCTAAACACTAAGCACACACGTACTAAGCATAAGCTTTTACACAACTAGGATATTTAGACTAAGTGATGTACACTTGACCATAATCTAAACACGAAGCACACACGTACTAAGCCTTAGCTTTTCCGCAACTTAGATGTTTAGATTATGAGATGCACACAACACACAACATATAAATACATCTATAATAGTAAAGACATAAATGTAAAGGAAAGTACCGACACGATGATTTATAGTGGTTCGGTCACGAAGCTCCTCTTCGCCCTACTCCACTCCTCGAGTACACCTTACTCGAGAGTTACTTCACTAGTCAACAAACTCCTTAAGGTGGAGAAACCATACACAACGTCGCTTATCCAATTTCCGACTCTAAGCTAAAAGTCGAGTCCTAATCTTAGGTAGGACCAATCTACACAACGTTGCCCACTTCACCATTTAACGACACAAGGCTAGATGTCAAGTTCTAATCGAAAGCTAGAACCAATCTTCACGACTCTTCACTTTGAAGCTAAGTGAGAACTTCACACAACACAACTACTAATCACTTTAAAGTTTAGTGAGAACTCACAAGACACAACCACATCACTTTAGAGTTTAGTGAGAACTACCTAGACACAACCACATCACTTTAGAGTTTAGTGAGAACTACCAAGACACAACCTAATCTACCCACTAGTTATGTTTTATGGCCCAACATAACAAACCTTATGTTTTATGGCCTAAACACATAAACCATATAGATCTAAGCACACATCACTTAGATCTATAACTCTAACACTATATCCAAGTACTAACAAGACTTGGATCTACACAACTAACACCTAATCCAAGGATACCCATCACTTGGATATTCTACCCTTACAAACACATCCAAGTGTTCCCAACACTTGGATCTTCTACATATACATAGTAGGAAGACTAAAAACATAACTTAGATCTATAGAAGGAAAGATCTTCATCATGTAGTGAACCCAACACATCATGGTAATGATAGTGTTCTTCTCTTTGCACTTGAGAGGATGAGGAGATTGAAGATTGAATCACATCTTAAACAAGATTAATCAAAACTAACTAATCAAGGATCTAAGATGGTTTTTGAAAGAAACTGTGCAAAAAGGGTTGAAAGAAAACCTGGAAATGATCCACTATTTATAGGACAACATTGCAACGGTAAAAAACACCCGCGGTTCCTTATCTCTACCCGCGGTACCTTATCAATAAGGAACCGCGGGTTCCTTTAAGGAACCTCCGCGTCGGAGTCCGTGCAAATTTGTCCTTTAGTGGGGAAATGTCATCTGGGGTAGTTTATACCCTCAAAGGATATTCCTTTGGCATATGGAATATGCCAAATTCAAATTTCCATTTTCTTTTTAATAAAACATTTTCTTAAATATAAAGTTAATTAAAATCTTTTTTCACATTTGATTAAAATGTGAGTTTTAAGAAAATATTAATCCTTGATCACTTAGTTAGGTTAATGACATGTTTGTACATACCTTGAGTGATTTATGCCGAATGCGGTCTTGGAGGTGTCGAGAGAAGTATACAAATGTATTCTTGAGTGATTACGAGTACCTTAACATTTTACATAATGTATTGAGAATTATACGTTTGTCATCAACAAAACACAAAGAGATTATATCGACAAAGCATCGTAATGTTTGCACTAACATATGTGTTATAAGTTTTAACTATCTCAATATGAAAATTTGGCTAGAAATTTTTGCTTTTGTACCTTACTTGGTAAGATGAATGTGTTCTCTTGACCCAAACTGTCACTACAATATATTCCAATATGTTGTAAACACAATGTATCAAGTCTAAATTACAAAAGTAATCTTATAAATACCATATTAATAATAACATCTCAATTATAACTATGATGCCCTAAAGTCCCTTAAAAACCTTAGAATCCCTATAACTGAGTTGTAAACTCAAGAATGATAAACTATGAATGCACAACACCTATAAATAAGTAATCAAGGATTATGAACAAGATATAAACTAATATTTGAAGGCATAATATCCAATAATAGTAAGAACAAACTATACAAGGCTAAGGACAAGTAAATGTACATAATCGTCTAGATCATCACCTAGAAATCTCTTATAAACTAATAATTCAAGAAATGTAACTACCTATTACCAAAGTATGAATATGAATATCAAATGTAAAAGATATAAACTATCATATAAGAGAAATATTTGGTCATAAAATACTAAGTATAGGTAATCTAAAGCTAATTACAAGTATAAGACATATTTACCTAGATTAGCACATAAAACTCATTATACAATGAATTAAGATTTAACCTTTTGTAACTATTTATAAAACTCAAATAAGTATCATATTAAGATCATAAATTTATCTCAAACTAAGTTACAAATTATTAAAGCACAAAGTACAAGTTATCAAAGCATAGGATCTTAAGCTCCCTTAATCAACCCTAGAATATGATCAACCTATACAAACCCTTAAACTAAGAATGTAGAATCCATAGAAGTCATAAACATATCATATAAGACTTAGAATAAGTGTTCATGATGATTGATGAGACTGTATTTATACATTGTCTCATCGTCCAAATCAGGCTTAAAACGCTTAAAATATCATCAAAATACCCATATATGTGCCGGTGTTTGTTCATTGTGTATTTTAGGTACGGATATCGTGAATTCACCAAAATATCAAAGGAATCAAGCAAAAACGAACACGGGAAACGAAGCCGCACAAAGAACCGGACCCGAATCATGAATTTCCTTTGAAGTCCTTGAAGTTTAAAGAATTGGCAAGATTGGCCCCTCAATTTTGAAGACTTGACATTTTATACCTTTGCAAAACTCATAATTGTATTTAGGTCCTTATAATGTTGATGATGTGCAAGTTTGGTCCTTGAAGAATGCATAATATGCATAAAAAGCCCTTTAAACAAAGTTTGGATATGCATGTGCCAAAAGTGACAAGTTGCTGAAAGATTTTACAAAGGAAAATAGTTTATTAAGCTGTTTTATACAAAGTGATGAAATCTTGGAACAGCAGGGGGGTCTTTTGCCATAAACAAAACCCAAACCCACCAAATACCCAACCATACCCGTTTTTACCCACCCATTTTACCCATTTAACCCGACCAAGCCCACCTAAATCCCCTTACCCGGCCCAAATATTCCCACACCCAGTTTATTAAACAAACCGGTCAAATTAAGTCAACCCACCCACGTTTAAACTAACTTTTTTAATTAAAAGAGGTGGGAAACAAGGACTATTTCACTAATCTAAATCAAAACCCACCCCTAACCACGTTCTTGAGTCCCATGAACCCTAATCCCATATTTTTATCCACCCCAAATTAAGGCCTAATATCATCCAGAACCTTGATTAAAGGTCCCTTAACCCCAACTCACTCACAAACCAGACCAACCCGTGCCTTCAGTGGGGCCCCCGTCCTCCCCTGCTTCACCAAATATGGCAAAATTCGCATCTTTTGACTCAATCAACGGCTGATCCCTTAAGATTGGTCCCAAAGGAATTCTTGGACGACTGAGATGATTCTTTACAGCTGGAATCTCAACATCAAAGCCAGAAGTTCATATGGGTCACTTGACCACTTTTTTCAAGTTTGAAAATCAAAGGGCAGAGTAGGAAATTCAGTGTTTAGGGTTTTGCTTTCTAGAATTTTCTGTAGGCCAGTATATAAGGCCATAGGGTGTATTTGTTTTGTTGTTCCAGATTTTTTGTAATCATTTTTCTAAGTGAATGAATATTTAAAGTATTCCTTTTATAAAGCTTGCAAATTATCTGTGTTCCTTTCTCTTGTTTGGTATTAAGTAGCTCTTTACTGTTTTTTTAAAATTGGTTTAAAAAGGTTTAGAAGGAATTTTCAGTTTCAAGTTTTATTTTTTTTAAATTCGTCTGGATTTGAATCCCAAGTTATATGGAAGTGAAAGTGGAAGTATAACTTGGGTTTTCATCTCCCAAAAGTTTGGTTTGCAAAGAATCAGTGTTTAATATAGCTTTGGTTGAAAAACCAATCTCTCCATATTTTCATTCCTTTTTATCATTTTACTGTAGCAAAAGCTACAAGCCAAAAGCTTGTAGCTCTTGCTACTTACTGTTTAATTATTTTGTGTTTGTGTGCAGGCAACAGGATCACCTCATCATTTCATTTCCAGCAATTTTTCAAGTAAAGATATATTGGGTGTTGACTGTTTAGTCAACACCATCTTTTCTCTACTTCAGCATCTTACAAAACAATCCATAAGCTCCTTAACAGCTCAGAAAACCAACCTTTGGAAGGCATCAGCAGGTATTGAGCTTGAACCCCAAAGGCTTGAATTTTTGAAGTTTTTTTGTGTTTGTGTGTGATTTTGTATAAACATGTTGGTATGTGGAATTAGTTAGTTTGATTAGGTCTATTTATGGTTTATATGCATGTTAGAACAAGATAGAATCAGTTTAGGTTGCTTTTGATTAGTTTTTGTTTGAAAAATCAAGATTCTGATTTTTAAGGAGGTGTTTGGGACTAGGGTATAATCTAAGATTGGTGACAGATTGTTGGATAAAACCTGTTTAAACATGCCTTTTATGTGAATGTTAGTAGTTTGTGTTAGCTATCTTCTAGTTTAGAAAGGTTTAAATCAGATTTGCATGCTCAAACTTGGTAAACATTGGCTAAAATCAGCAAACACTCTTTCTGCCTTGTTTTGATAAAAGTGTGCTTTCAATTTGTGTAATCTGTTAGTGTTAGGGCTAAGATAGGAGTATAGATAGTTTGAGTAGTATTTAGTCAAATTGTATGCTAGGTTTGGAGCTTTAAAAATCGTTTTTGTGCACTTAGAGTAGTCAATTAGCCCCCCACAGCCCCCTTTGCCTATACAGTGAGTTATATTTGCCCATTTGAGTGCTTTATTTGTATTAGACTTGTGGTTTTTCTATTTTTTATAGACTCCCTACACTCCACTGAGTGTAGGGGTGCCTTTGTTGCCAAAAAAATATCAAGTTATCAACAAGATCTAGCCCAAAAAGGCACCAGACCCACGTTTTCTGTATTACCAGTGGGAACCAAGTTCCCACTGCCTGAGTAAAAGTTCCCCCTGCTTAGCATCTGGACAAAAAGTCCTTCAAAGGTCACTATCAGTTTTTATATTTTTGTCTTTAGTGAGGTTAAATGGGAATTAGACTTCCATTCTTTTTCCAATATTTTTCTTTTTTAATTCTTAATTTTTCTGTTTAATTAGTTTTTACATTACTGTTCATTTTATATTTTTTAGATTTAATTGCATTTATTAATTACTTTTTAATTAATCTGATTTTGTCATTTAGTGTAAAAAAGTCATATTTTTCTGTTTTAAAATTTTTCTTAGATTTAGAAAATTAATTTAAGATTTTTAGTTTAAAAATTAGTCACTGTTCACTTTTTAATTATTTTTTTATAATTAATTTAAGTTAATTAGGGTTTAATTATTAAATAGTTTTGTCTTTTAGTGCAAATTTTTACATTTTTCAAACTTTTTCAATTTTATACTGTTCATTAGGGTAATTTAGGATTTTTAAAGTTGTTAAATTAATTTTGGCATTATTTTATTATTTTTTAGGATTATTTTAATTTAAAAATAGTTTTTAGTGATTAAAAAATAGAAAAATAGTTTTAAAAATTTAGGAAAAATACTTTTTAGTCATTAAATAATATAAGTTAGTTATTAGTTCAATAAATTAATATTTTGAGCATTTTGTTAATTATATTTAATTTTAGGGCTTTAATTAGCATTAAAAATTGAATATTTAATTAATAAAAGGTTTTAAAATATATTTGTTGGATTTTTATTCTTATTTATATTATTTAAGACTTAGTTTAAACTTTTAATTAATTTTTAGGTTTAATTTTTAATTTTGTCACGTTTTACGTATTTACGTTCGCGTTTTACGTCAACGTCGTAGTTTAATCGTAGTCGTAGCTCGTCTTTTATTTTTCTCTCTTAAAACCAAAAACGTCACTAATCCAAACATTGTTATTTTATATATTGGCATATTAATACACACACCTCCTTCAAGAACGAACTTGGAATTTATTCGATTCTTCGGTTTTCCTAAATCGTCGAGTTTAATACTTACCGCATTTATACGTTGTTTTCCTAAACACGTATATTATTTATAACATCAATTTTTTGGCGCCGCTGCCGGGGAGGTGTTTTAGTGTTGCCATTATTATTAGTATCGTGTTTGTGTGAGTAGTGCGTTTTAGCTTTTCATTTTTTTGGAAAGCGTACATAAACGTACATACTCATTTTTGTTATTTTTCCTTATATTATATTATATATCCAAATAAATCATGTTTAGTTTTCCTAAATTAAACACACAACAATATTTTACTATATTGTAGATATATTGGTTTTCGTTTTTTTTGTGAATATATTATTAATATATTGTATTTACGTAAGAACAATAAATATACAAGTACTCCAAAAGCGTGAAAACGCAACCTTGATTCGGGATTTCATCACTCGATCATTGTATTCGAATCCAAAGCAAAAGTTTAAAGGCAAAATAGATAAATACTTTCGTGAGGCTTAATTTCAATTAACACAAACTATAAGGTGGGTATAAGGCGGTTGTATTTCACGACCTAAAGGAAAAAGGCTCTTAAGTGCTTCGCGCCGCCTCGTTTCCTCCGCTTGCTTGTGCGTGTTTTGAGAAAGAGGGCTAATCGAGGGTTTGCCGCCCAAGTATTATCTACGTATATTATATTTGCTTGTGTTTTCAAGATTAAACCCTCTTGAACGTTTTGGTGTTCCACCAACGTTCTAAAGTCATCGAGAACGTTCACTCCACGTGATCGTTTTCATTCTTTGAGGCTCCTTTAATCGAGAAAGTCGATTCGAGGGGAGATTTGTAGATTTGTGTCTACGTAATACAACAAAAATCCAAAAAAATTAAAAAACCAATCAAAAACCAAAAAAAATTGAAAAATCAAAAAAGCCGCAAAAAGAATCTTCTTTGCTACCACCCATTCTACGCTTAGTGCATGCGCACTCGATCGAAGGATTATTCCAATTCTAGTGAAGCTTCGAATAGACGCAATCGTAATCGAAGGAATCGACGACGTAGACGAGAATTAGAAACCGACGTTCCTAATATCGTTGTTGAAGAGACCTTAGACGAGATGGCCGACAATCGTTCTATGATGGAATTGCTCCAAGCGCCCACCGAGGGTTATGGAGACGCGATCGTAATTCCCGCTATCGAGGCGGAGAATTTTGAGATCAAGAGCGGAATGCTTTCGTTGATACAAGCTATGAAGTTTCGAGGTCGTGAAGCCGATAATCCTCACGACCATATTCGAAATTTTGATCGTCTTTTAGCCACGAGCAAGTTTAAGAACGTCGACACCGATGTCGTCAAGCTTATGCTTTTTCCGTACTCGCTCGATGGTGCCGCCAAGGATTGGTACGAGAAAGAGCCACCTAATTCCATAACTACGTGGAAGGATCTCGTTTCCAAGTTCGTTAATTATTTTTTCCCACCGTCTAAGACAACGTTTTTCAAGAATGAAATTACGAAATTTGAGCAAAAACCAAATGAATCTTTTAGAGACGCGTGGGATCGCTTTAAGGAATTGCTTAGGCAATGTCCTCACCATGGTTTTTCCGAGTTGCACCAAATCGATACGTTTTACAATGGTCTTAATTTTCACGAACAAGACTCGTTGAATTCCACCGCCGGTGGCAACTTTTTGTGTAAGACTCCGAGAGAAGCTTTGATAATTATCGAAAACCGATCCAAGGTTTACCAACTCCGCAATGCACCGAGTGTTGCCAATGTCGCCAATGTTAGTAGTTCTAATCGCGACATTGAGAGGGTTGATGCGAAAGTCGATAAGTTGACGAATGTGTTCACGTCTTATCTCATTGAGATGCAAAAGAAAGACGCTCCCGCTACGGTGAAAGCGGTTGAGGTTTCGTGTACGTTTTATAGTGGACCTCATAATTATTACGAGTGTGCGGCTACGAATGGCCAAACGTCGAATGTGAGTGCGTTAAATGGAAACAACAATTTTTCAAATCAAAATAACGCCGGTCCATCACAACAAGGAAATTATAACCAAGGCAACAATTTTCAAAATCGAAACAATTTTCAAGGAAACAATCAACAAGGAAATTTTTCGAATCAAAATCAAGGAGGTTATAATCAAGGTCGTAATATAACTTGGCAAAATAGAGATAACAATCAAGGAAATAACTTTTCAAGTGGGAATCAAAACAATTTTCAAAGAAACAATCAAAACCAAGGGAACTTTAATTCTAACCAAAATAGTTCGTCAAACGATTTTCAAAATTACATGAAAACGAATGAGGCTAATATGAGACGATTAGAGGGAGAAATTGGTACTTTGAAAAACGACTTTACAAATACTTTGAAATTGCAAAACACGAAGATTGAGCAAGGGCAAATTGATATAAAAAAGATGTTTTTGGCTATAATGAACAAAGCCTCGGGTTCGTCATCAAGTTCGTTACCTAGTGACACTGTTGCTAATCCGAAAGAACAATGTAAAGCCGCCTCGTCTCGTGAGAAAGGTCGTGTGATTACCCCTAACCTTGAAGGATTCCGTGTTGTTTATCCCTCTCAACCCTCGACTTCTAAGACGTCTTCTTGTTCTAAAGTCGATGGGGTGAACGTGGCGACCAAGGAAAAGAGTGCACACCCTCGTGTACCTCAAATTCCATCCACGGTTCAAAAAGAGAGCTTTGTCGACCTTACCAAAGTAACCCTTGAAGAAACTTGTGCATCGATCCTTCTTAAAAAACCCAAAAGGCGTATGCCGAGAAAGGAAAAGGATCCGGGCCAATTTCTACTACCTTGTGATTTTTCCGAGATTGAGGGATGTTTAGCCCTTGCCGATTTAGGTGCTAGCATCAATCTCATGCCTCATTCTCTTTGGAAATTGATGAGATTGCCTTCGCTTACCCCCACAAACATGACTATCGAGCTTGCAAATTGTACTCCACTTATACCAATTGGAATAGCCGAAGATGTCTATGTTAGGATTGGAAAGTTTGTTTTTCCCGCGGATTTCGTTATATCTGATTACGAGTGTGACCCTAAATGTCCAATTATTTTAGGCCGGCCATTCTTATCGACGGCTAGAACCGTAATCGATGTTCACGAGGGGAGACTTACTATGAGATATGGGGATGAGAAAATAGACTTTTTCGCTAGAAAATCCCAAGGATTTAATGAGAATGAAAAAACCGAGGTTTCAAAACCTAATGATTCAAATTCTAATGATTTCAAAATGTTTACTTTAGCGGAAAGAATGAAGCTTGATGCATGTTTTGAAAGAATTAAGAAAAACGGTTTTAAGGATGATGATTTTAATGATAAAGAATACGTGTACCTAATTCAAAAGGGTATGTGTAAATACATGGATGAAAACTCACTTTGGGATGTTTTTAGCGAAACAAGTGAACCACCAATTCCGAAGGGTGACGTTAATGCCATCACGACAATGACCAAAATGGATTCGTCTTCACCACCTTCGAAGGACCACGTCTTTGAGGCTTCAACTTCTAACTCCATCGAAGTGCCTCCTTTGCCTAGCCCAACACCCGTTGAGGCTAAAGGGTTTATCGACATCGATCCTCTCGTCTTAGAAAAGTCACCTAAGCATAGCCCTAGTGCTTGTAAGTCCATGGTTGTGAGTGCTCACATCGACTCTTTCTTTGACGATGACGATGGCGATTTTGCCGAGCTTGATCACGTACTTCGAAATCCACATGCTATTTTTGATTCTCCTAAGAAGAAACATGTGAAGTACGATGATTATGAGTTTGATCCCGAGATTGAGGAAATCATTGAACGAGAGCTAGCTCTTATGCCTTCACTTCCACCTACGAGTGAGGTTGATCTTTCCAAAATCGAGGATGAACTAAATGAGTTGGAACGTCTTATTTTCGATGATGAACCAACTCATGTGACCACCAAAAATCCCATTCTCGAGGAGTTACCTTATCAACACTCCTCATTTGAGAATGACGTTTACCACATTCGTGAGGATCTAACTTATCAACGATCCCCACAAAAGAATGATGGTTTCGTGCTTGATCGTGATCTCTTCGAGAGAGTTTCTAAGATACTCAAGGAGGGGAATGACAAACCTTGGTTTGACAAGCCTATCTTTGATGAAGAAATCGATGAGATCGACGTTCATGAGGATGACGAGTATGTAGACCCCGAGGGGGCGGTGTTCTTTATTGACAAACGTTTTGAGAACTTATATAATCCGCCACCCCCTCCCACCAATGACTTAAATGTGAGGATTTTTAGCGCGACTAATTTTCAATTTGACACGCCAAATATTTTCGACATTATCAAATCGGGTTTTCATAAAGAGTTTAAAAACGATGAAAAAGGAAAAGATTTTGAAAATGTTTTAAAAGATTTTTCTACATGTTTAACTCCGTCATCACATCGTTATATGAGTGCTACCACCTCGTCTACTCCTTTTGACGATGGTGTGTGTGGTTTTAGTGTGGGGGAAGCCCCAAATGTTCCCTCCCATTTCTCCACCGAGGACGAGATTTACGATCCCGGAATTTCTTGTAAAGGGAAATCTCGGTCTTCCACCGATGCAATAAATGGAAATCGTATCTATTTGCTTGGTGTGAGTCTACCTCGAGTAGCTCATGATTTTGACTTACCCATTGCCCCACCTTTCTACTTCTTATCTCTTTTCTTCTACCCCATTGGGGTTTGTGTTGGAGTAGCGTTGTTTCGTCTTTCATCCGAAAACGAGGACGCTATCTTTGACCCCGGTATACGTTTATCGGGTTTTTAAAGTACTCCATATACTTTTGGGCCTTGTTTATCATGTAAGTCCCACTAAAAATGACCAAACCAAGATTATCCCTAAATGATCACATTTATGGGGATTCGAGTCGAGCTTTTGACTCGGTTATCAAAAACAAGGTTCCTCGTGGGGGATTCTCATGCTTATCCTTGTACATATTATTGCTTTCTTAGTTTAACGTAACGAGGGGACTTGTGCTCTTCCTACCTTTGTTTCGTGGTTGTTTGTGATTGTGATTCACTAGGTTCATCGTCACCATTGAAGCCTCTCGTGTTCGTTTTACGTAGCACTCGAGCTTCGATCGTTGCCTTTGGAGATTCCGATATCCGATGATATCCTTTTATGTTCTAACGTTACAATTCATAAACGGCTTTTAGGTTATTCGTTTTACCCTTTCTATGCTCGAGATTAAGCATTCGACTTCATCTCTAGTATGGGGGTGTTTTCACCCCTAGACTCGAAACATTGAGGACAATGTTTAGTTTTAGTATGGGGGTGAGTAGATACTTCACCTTGCTTACGTCAACAGGCAATCCAATATTCATCTTTTTGTTATCATTTTGTTGCAAATAAGGCTAAAAATGGCCAAATTTTAAAAATTTTCTTCTTTTTCATAAGTGTTTAAAACGCGAATGTAGGTTTTCCGATGGTGAGAACGAGAGTAATTTTTGACTCGACCGTGTGTGTTGAGCACTTAGCTTCGATTCCTTAACTTTTTAGGATAAGTCTCTTAAATGAGGACGAGAAATGATAGAGTTATTTATAAGTCTCGTAATCGTCACGATCTTATGTGTAGTAATTATTAGCTTATTCTCCCAACGCTTTTGCATAATAAATTGTTAATAAATATTGATTTGGCGGTTTAGTCACTATTGTTGGGTTTCTAATTTGTTTTGGTAGCTTCCATGTAATTAAATTGGGAAAACATTAAGGTATCGCCAGCGTCACGGTTTTGAAGTATTGGCACCCGAATAATCGAAAGCTTCACCTAATAATAAGATTTCAAGTGCTCACCTAAATTAAGCAAAAATTTGAAGCTCACAAGGCCGTAAAATCTATGCCCAAATTGAACGTGAATCAAGCCTTAATCTTCGAAGCTTTAAAGATCCAAAATTCGCTTTAGCGTGAGGATATACGTCTTTGGCTAATAAAACCACCGATGAGGCAGATAATAAAAGGCAAGGCAAGACCGAAGTCATAATAAAAGCTTCATGGCGAAGTTGAATAAAAGATGGAGGTAAACCAAATATAATAAGGCCCTTCCGTTAGGGGGCGTATAAAAGTCTTGGTAATAAGTCTCATGTTCAAAACCGTTATAAGATCGTGTTTATCGATCCTTCTTGTTGACTTAATTTTTTGACATCGTTGTCTATTGGGATGAATTATTGATTTAATGATTTTGGTTACACCGTTAAGTTTCTATTTTTAGACTTAATCTCTATTCACGCATAAGTCAATGATGTATCCTCGTGATCATTAAGACAAAATAAAATATAAGAGATACCAAGTAGGAATAAGGGAGTTTAGGTTCGTAATTAACACTCATGAGATGTGCTCGTGTTGCTAACTTATAATAACAATGATCTCGTTACACGCTTAGCATGGAATTGGGTGAAAATCGAGGACGACAAAATTATTTCTAACGAAGCATTCACGTGTTCTTGTTCTATGATCCCAAAAGTCACTTAATCGTGATGAAAACAATACATTATGTCTAAAACACGTGTAGTAGTTTATTTAAATTTATGTCTTCAATAAATGTCATCATAAAATGAATTTTGGAAGTGCTAAGATACTTAATTCTAGCATTGCCTGGGGACACGGCAATGGTTTAGTATGGGGGAGTGATGAGACTGTATTTATACATTGTCTCATCGTCCAAATCGGGCTTAAAACGCTTAAAAATATCATCAAAATACCCATATATGTGCCTGTGTTTGTTCATTGTGTATTTTAGGTACGGATATCGTGAATTCACCAAAAGATCAAAGGAATCAAGCAAAAACGAACACGGGAAACGAAGCCGCACAAAGAACCGGACCCGAATCATGAATTTCCTTTGAAGTCCTTGAAGTTTAAAGAATTGGCAAGATTGGCCCCTCAACTTTTGAAGACTTGACATTTTATACCCTTGCAAAACTCATAATTGCATTTGGGTCCTTATAATGTTGATGATGTGCAAGTTTGGTCCTTGAAGAATGCATAATATGCATAAAAAGCCCTTTAAACAAAGTTTGGATATGCATGTGCCAAAAGTGACAAGTTGCTGAAAGATTTTACAAAGGAAAATAGTTTATTAAGCTGTTTTATACAAAGTGATGAAATCTTGGAACAACAGGGGGGTCTTTTGCCATAAACAAAACCCAAACCCACCAAATACCCAACCATACCCGTTTTTACCCACCCATTTTACCCATTTAACCCGACCAAGCCCACCTAAATCCCCTTACCCGGCCCAAATATTCCCACACCCAGTTTATTAAACAAACCGGTCAAATTAAGTCAACCCACCCACGTTTAAACTAACTTTTTTAATTAAAAGAGGTGGGAAACAAGGACTATTTCACTAATCTAAATCAAAACCCACCCCTAACCACGTTCTTGAGTCCCATGAACCCTAATCCCATATTTTTATCCACCCCAAATTAAGGCCTAATATCATCCAGAACCTTGATTAAAGGTCCCTTAACCCCAACCCACTCACAAACCAGACCAACCCGTGCCTTCAGTGGGGCCCCCGTCCTCCCCTGCTTCACCAAATATGGCAAAATTCGCATCTTTTGACTCAATCAACGGCTGATCCCTTAAGATTGGTCCCAAAGGAATTCTTGGACGACTGAGATGATTCTTTACAGCTGGAATCTCAACATCAAAGCCAGAAGTTCACATGGGTCACTTGACCACTTTTTTCAAGTTTGAAAATCAAAGGGCAGAGTAGGAAATTCAGTGTTTAGGGTTTTGCTTTCTAGAATTTTCTGTAGGCCAGTATATAAGGCCATAGGGTGTATTTGTTTTGTTGTTCCAGATTTTTTGTAATCATTTTTCTAAGTGAATGAATATTTAAAGTATTCCCTTTATAAAGCTTGCAAATTATCTGTGTTCCTTTCTCTTTTTTGGTATTAAGTAGCTCTTTACTGTTTTTTTAAAATTGGTTTAAAAAGGTTTAGAAGGAATTTTCAGTTTCAAGTTTTATTTTTTTTAAATTCGTCTGGATTTGAATCCCAAGTTATATGGAAGTGAAAGTGGAAGTATAACTTGGGTTTTCATCTCCCAAAAGTTTGGTCGCAAAGAATCAGTGTTTAATATAGCTTTGGTTGAAAAACCAATCTCTCCATATTTTCATTCCTTTTTATCATTTTACTGTAGCAAAATCTACAAGCCAAAAGCTTGTAGCTCTTGCTACTTACTGTTTAATTATTTTGTGTTTGTGTGCAGGCAACAAGAAGCAACAGGATCACCCCATCATTTCATTTCCAGCAATTTTTCAAGTAAAGATATATTGGGTGTTGACTGTTTAGTCAACACCATCTTTTCTCTACTTCAGCATCTTACAAAACAATCCATAAGCTCCTGAACAGCTCAGAAAACCAACCTTTAGAAGGCATCAGCAGGTATTGAGCTTGAACCCCAAAGGCTTGAATTTTTGAAGTTTTTTTGTGTTTGTGTGTGATTTTGTATAAACATGTTGGTATGTGGAATTAGTTAGTTTGATTAGGTCTATTTATGGTTTATATGCATGTTAGAACAACATAGAATCAGTTTAGGTTGCTTTTGATTAGTTTTTGTTTGAAAAATCAAGATTCTGATTTTTAAGGGGGTGTTTGGGACTAGGGTATAATCTAAGATTGGTGACAGATTGTTGGATAAAACCTGTTTAAACATGCCTTTTATGTGAATGTTAGTAGTTTGTGTTAGCTATCTTCTAGTTTAGAAAGGTTTAAATCAGATTTGCATGCTCAAACTTGGTAAACATTGGCTAAAAACAGCAAACACTCTTTCTGCCTTGTTTTGATAAAAGTGTGCTTTCAATTTGTGTAATCTGTTAGTGTTAGGGCTAAGATAGGAGTATAGATAGTTTGAGTAGTATTTAGTCAAATTGTATGCTAGGTTTGGAGCTTTAAAAATCGTTTTTGTGCACTTAGAGTAGTCAATTAGCCCCCCACAGCCCCCTTTGCCTATACAGTGAGTGATATTTGCCCATTTGAGTGCTTTATTTGTATTAGACTTGTGGTTTTTCTATTTTTTATAGACTCCCTACACTCCACTGAGTGTAGGGGTGCCTTTGTTGCCAAAAAAATATCAAGTTATCAACAAGATCTAGCCCAAAAAGGCACCAGACCCACGTTTTCTGTATTACCAGTGGGAACCAAGTTCCCACTGCCTGAGTAAAAGTTCCCCCTGCTTAGCATCTGGACAAAAAGTCCTTCAAAGGTCACTATCAGTTTTTATATTTTTGTCTTTAGTGAGGTTAAATGGGAATTAGACTTCCATTCTTTTTCCAATATTTTTCTTTTTTAATTCTTAATTTTTCTGTTTAATTTGTTTTTACATTACTGTTCATTTTATATTTTTTAGATTTAATTGCATTTATTAATTACTTTTTAATTAATCTGATTTTGTCATTTAGTGTAAAAAAGTCATATTTTTCTGTTTTAAAATTTTTCTTAGATTTAGAAAATTAATTTAAGATTTTTAGTTTAAAAATTAGTCACTGTTCACTTTTTAATTATTTTTTTATAATTAATTTAAGTTAATTAGGGTTTAATTATTAAATAGTTTTGTCTTTTAGTGCAAATTTTTACATTTTTCAAACTTTTTCAATTTTATAATGTTCATTAGGGTAATTTAGGATTTTTAAAATTGTTAAATTAATTTTGGCATTATTTTATTATTTTTAGGATTATTTTAATTTAAAAATAGTTTTTAGTGATTAAAAAATAGAAAAATAGTTTTAAAAATTTAGGAAAAATACTTTTTAGTCATTAAATAATATAAGTTAGTTATTAGTTCAATAAATTAATATTTTGAGCATTTTGTTAATTATATTTAATTTTAGGGCTTTAATTAGCATTAAAAATTGAATATTTAATTAATAAAAGGTTTTAAAATATATTTGTTGGATTTTTATTCTTATTTATATTATTTAAGACTTAGTTTAAAATTTTAATTAATTTTTAGGTTTAATTTTTAATTTTGTCACGTTTTACGTATTTACGTTCGCGTTTTACGTCAACGTCGTAGTTTAATCGTAGTCGTAGCTCGTCTTTTATTTTTCTCTCTTTAAACCAAAAACGTCACTAATCCAAACATTGTTATTTTATATATTGGCACATTAATACACACACCTCCTTCGAGAACGAACTTGGAATTTATTCGATTCTTCGGTTTTCCTAAATCGTCGAGTTTAATACTTACCGCATTTATACGTTGTTTTCCTAAACACGTATATTATTTATAACATCAATGATATAAACCCTAATTACCCAAGATGGAAAGTCATTAGGGTTAGTGACTCAAAAACCCTTATATTAAGAAAACTACATGGAATAATCACCTAATCTTTTAGGGAAAGTCTACAAACAATAATAGAAGTTCATTAAGGTTATAAGATTATAATAAGACAATTTACAAGTATCCTAAAGCACAAGGTACAAGCTTTCAATGCATGGCTTGTAAATTAGGTCAAAATAGGTAATTTCACCCTTTGGACATTTTTACTTGGAATAACTTAGTAAAACCAACATAGGGACTTCATGAACTCATTGAGGACAATTTAGGAAGTATAATTTGAGTTTTCATCAGTAGCTAAGTCAAAGATATTGACTTTTACTAAGACTTAACCGTAAATCATTAGAAACCCTAACCCGCCTAGGTTTTCTTCCCAATTTCACATCAAACCTTTGTTAAACTTCAAACCAAGGACCCAAACCTTATAAATACAATGTATATACCCTAATGAAACCCTAATCATTCACTAATCATGTTTTTAAATCCCTAATCACTAAAATTACAAAGTATAAGTTTCAACCCTAGTTTTAGACCCAGTTTAAATTTTTCCCTCCAAAATCCATTCAAACGACTTTCCCTCCTAAATTTAAACTTAGGACCAGAGCTAGTAGATATTTTTAGATATTTTGGAGATATTTCTAAGTAGGTTCATCACCTAGTTTCTTGGTTTGTTAAAAAAATGATTAAAAATTTACATAATGGTAATTTATGTTTCCTAATACCTATCCTTAAGCTCTAAGGTTCTTACACCTTGGATAGCTATGTTCCTAGCATCTCTTAGTCACCGTAACACCTGTCCTAGACGTTCATATCCTTAACTTGGAGGCTAATTGTTGAAAGTAGTATAAATAGAGGTATTTAGGTTCATTTTCATATCATCCTCCATTTTCAAATCTAAAAACCTTCACATTATGTTCTTACACGACCATGGAAGTACTAAGGTGTCCATAAGATCAGCAGCAAAATTTGGAAGAAGTTCTAGGATTTCTTGAAGAATTATGAAGAAGATATAGTCCATATGCCCCATTAGGAGCCGTTTTAGAGCTACCTAGGTAATCACTTTGTTAGCCATGCTTTGATCTTGTTATAATAATTTATTAGAGTTTTTATACTGTTAATAAAGTGTTAGAAAGATAATCTAAAAGAAATTAGAGCATTTGATCATTTTAAATGAAAGTTATAAGCTAAAGATGTCTTAAAACCCTAATTTTGTATTTTACATGAAATAATGATCCAAAACCCATTTCAAAATCTATAATTCTGTAGAAATGTTTTAATTATGATTATAAATGTGTTTTGAAACTTTTTTGAAGTTCCTAGATCATTTGGTACATTTTTGAGCTTGTTATGTGATTTTTAAACAAGTCTAGGGACTAAAACTGTCATTTTTGAAACTATATAACTTTTTGGGCCAAAAGTGTCATTTTTTAAATGTTAAAATTATAAGGATTAATATTGTGAAGTTTGAAACCCTAAGGTTAAGTTTTGAAGGTATAAAACATAATTTATAAAACTATATACTTTAAGGGTTAAAAGTGTAATTAAGCTAAAGTGTAACTAAAGGGCTATTTTTGCCAATATTGAAACTAAAGGATATAAAACACAAATTATACCATACTTATCCTATTAATAACCATGTCATGTTAGTAGGTAACTTTGTACAAAGATGTTCCATCTCGATATTACGTTCTGACTGAGTGATTGGGTATACGATTTAAAGTGTCCTCGCTCCTCAAACGTTTATAGAATGGCTTCTGAGTATGATGGCCCGAACAATGATGTGATATTATCACTAAACTGTGAACCTTAGGCAAATATCACAAAGAAATACTTAAAACTTTGAACTAAAGATCAAAAGACTTTATACTATACAAATGTGTTAATCCATGTTTGTTTGAGACCAAGTTGTGGTTTGTGTGATCAAGTTGTTTATCTATAAATGAAATGTATCTGATATAGCTGAGACTTTATGAATCACAGGTGAGTCCATAGCCTCACTTTTAATGCTTTATAAATGTTTTCAAAACCCGTGAGGGTGATATATGCTAAAACTAGAATACATGTGTTTTTGTGAACTGTATGTTTTTATTGAAATATGTTATTGCATAAATTTCATAAGTCATTGAACACTTTATGTGTGCGGTAATATGGTGAATAGATATATTGGAAGTAACGAATCCTCTTTGTGTTACCATTTCTGTGGGTAATTAAGCACACTTTATTATAACTAATGGGTAATCTGCACCTACAGATTACTTCTCATGACACACATGGTCATGATAGTCACTTCGGTGAATTATCGTTAGTTTTGATGTTATGAGCTTGGTGCAATAAAATATTGACTGTTTTATATGAGCAAATAACAACTTATCTCAAAGTGGTGGACATGTATTCAAAACTGTTATTACAAACCTATGGATTCATTCAACCTTTGTGTTGACTTTTAAGCATATATTTCAGGTATTGGTGACTGATAGCATGGAGCAGCATAAGGATGGCATGAAGAGGCACAAGATTGAAATTATTAATATAGATTTTGGGAACCTCATATTGTAAAATTCTGATTTATAATGATACATAAATAAAGTTGATTTCATCACTCTTTTTAATTGTTTTCAATCATTATGACTTGTGTTCTATGAAGTAATACCCCAAAATTAGCTTCCGCTGCTATAAGGTAAAATGGGGGTGTTACAGTTTACCAACTCCGTAACACACCGAGTGTTGCCAATTTCGCTAATATTAGTAATTCTAATCGCGATATTGAGAGGGTTGATGCGAAATTCAAAAAATTGACGAATTGTTTTACGTCGTTTTTTATCGAGATGAAAAACGCTCCCGCTACGGTGAAAGCGGTTGAGGCTTCGTGTACGTATTGTGGTGGACCACATAATTATTACGAGTGTGCGGCTACGGATGGCCAAACGTCGAGTGTAAACGTGTTAAATGGAAATTTTCAAAATCAAAATTAAAATAACGCCGGTCTGTCGCAACAAACGAATTATAGTAAAAATCAAGGCAATAATTTTTCAATTCAAATCGCAACAGTTTTCATGGAAACAATCAACAAGGAAATTTTCAAAATCAAGGAAATTATCAAGGTCGTAATTTGAATTGGCAAAATCAAGAGTTTAATCAATATCAAAATTCAAATTTTTCGAACAACAACAATCAAGGCAACAATTTTTCAAACGGTAATCAATGAAATTTTCAAAGAAATAACCAAGGTTTTAATCACAATTCTAATAGTTCAAATGATTTTCAAAACTATGTAAAATCAAATGAAGCTAATATGAGGAGATTAGAAACACAAATTGGTGAAATGAAAAACGAATTTTCCAACACGTTGAGAGGGCAAAATAATAAAATCGATCAAGGACAAAGTGATATTAAAAAGATGTTTTCGGCTCTGATGAACAAGACTTCGAGTTCGTCATCGAGTACGTTACCTAGTGACACCGTTGTAAATCTGAAGGAACAAGTCAAATCCGCCTCGTCTAATGTAAAAAGTCGTGTGATTACCCCAAACCTTGATGGTTTTAAAGTTGTTCGTTCGTCTCTACCCTCGAGTTCTAAAACACCTTCATATTCTAAAGTTGAGGGAATGAATGTGGTGACAAAGGAAAAGAGTTCACATCCTCGTGTACCTCAAATTCCATCCACGGTTCAAAAGGAAAACTTTATCGACCTTACGAAAGTTCACATTGAGGAAGTTTGTGCTTCGATTCTTCTTAAAAAGCCTAAAAGGCATATGCCGAGAAATGAAGAAGATCTGGGCCAATTTCTACTACCTTGTGATTTTTCTGAGATTGAGGGATGCATAGCACTTGCCGATTTAGGTTCTAGCATCAATCTCATGCCTCATTCATTTTGAAAAATGAAATTTCCTCGTCTTACCCCTACGAACATGACAATCGAGCTTGCAAATTGTACGCCATTAAAACAAATTGGTATAGCCGAGGATGTCTACTTAAGATTAGAAAGTTTATTTTTCCCACAGACTTCGTCATTTCCGATTACGAGTATGACCTTAAATGTCCAATTATTTTCGGTAGACCCTTTTTATCGACAGCTCGAGTCGTAATCGACGGTCACGGTGGTAAAATGACTATGAAATATGGGGAAGATGAAATGGAATTTTTCGCGAATAGATCCCAAGTTCGAAATAATCAAAGTAAAACCAATGTTTCTAAAAATGATTTCAAAATGTTTACCTCAGCAGAAAAAATGAGGCTTGATACATATTTTGAAAGAATTAAAAAGAACGGTTTTCGAGATGAATATTTTAATGATAAAGAATATGTTTACTTACTTGAAAAAGGTTTAAGCAAATGTAGAATCAAAAATCATTTTGGGATGTATTCGGCGAAACAAGTGAACAAGAAATTCCGAAGGAAGACGTTAGTTCCATCATGACAATGACCAACATGGACTCTTATCACCACCTTCGAAGGACCATGACTTTGAGGCTTCAACTTCTAATTACATTGAAGTGCCTCCATCACCTAGCCCAATATCTATTGAGGCTAAAGGTTTTATCGATATCGATCCACTCATCATTGAAGAGTCACCTAAGCATAGTCAATTGACTTGTAAGACCATGGTTGTGAGTGCTCACATCGATTCTTTCTTTGATGATGATGATGGCGATTTTGCCGAAATCGATCAGATACTCAAAAATCCACAATCTATTTTTGATTCTCCCAATACTAATTCTTCGTGTGTTGAGTATGATGATTTTGAATTTGACCCCGAGATTGAGGAAATTATCGAACGAGAGCTAGCTTTTTTGCCTCCACTTCCACCTACAAGTGAGGTAGATTTTACCAATCTCGAGGCCGAACTTGATAAGTTGGAACGTCTTATTTTTAATGACGAACCAACTCACGTGACCACCAAAAATCCCATTCTCGAGGAGTTACCTAATCAACACTCCTCAAATGAGAATGACGTTTACCACATTCGTGAGGATTTAACTTATCAACAATCCCCACCAAAGAATGATGGTTTCGTACTTGATTGTGATCTCTTCGAGAGAGTTTTTAAAATCATTCACGAAGGGAACAAAAAATATTGGTTTGACGAACCCATCTATGATGAAGAAATCGATGAGACTAACGATCTTGTGGGAAAATGACGTTTATGTAGACCCTGAGGGGGTGAATTTTTTATTGATCACTGTTTTGAAAATTTATACAATCCCCCTCCCACCCGGGACTTAAATGTGAGGATTTTTAGCGTGACTAATATTGATTTTGAAATGCCAAATATTATCGACATAATCAAATCGGGTTTTCATAAAGAACTTAAAAATGATGAAAAAGGAAAATATTTTAAATTTGATTTGAATGATTTTCTTACCTTAACTCCGTCATCACCGTGTTTTGAGTACTAACACCTCGTCTACTCCTTTTGAAGATGGTGTGTGGGGTTTTAGTGTGGGGGAAGCCCCTTATGTTTCTTCACACTTTTCCACCGAGGACGAGATATTCGATCCCGAAACCGCATTTTTAGGGAGATCTCGGTCTTCCACCGATGCAATAAATAGAAATCTTATTCATTTTCTTGGTGAGTATACCTCGAGTAGCTCATGATTTTATCCCACCCATTTTCCTACCCTTCTACTTCTTATCTCTTTTATTTTTTTCCCTTTGGGCTTTTGGCACATGTTGGAGTGGCGTTGTTTCATTTATCCCATGAAAACGAGGACGCCATCTTCGGCCCCGGTATTTTAATATTGGGTTTTTAAGTACTCCATGTACTTTTTGGGCCTTGTTTATCATGTAAGCCCCACAAAAAATAACCATACCATGATCATCCCTAAATGATCACATTTATGGGGATTTGAGTCGAGCTTTTGACTCGGTTATCAAAAACAAGGTGCCTCATGGGGGATTCTCATGCTTATCCTTGTAAATATTATCGTTTTCTAATAGTGTAATGCGGAGACTTGTGCTCTTCTAACCTTTGTTTCGTGGTTTTTTGTGATTGTGATTTATTAGGTTCTTCATCATCATTGAAGCCTCTTGTGTTCGTTTTATGGATCACTCGAGTTTCGATCGTTGCCTTTGAAGATTCTGATATCCGATGATATCCTTTTATGTTCTAATGTTTATCTTTTAGCATAATTCATAAACGGCTATAGATTATTCGTTATACCCTTTCCATGTTCGAGATTAAGCATTCCACTTTTCGTCTCTAGTATGGGGGTGTTTCACCCTTAGACTCGAAATATTGAGGAAAATGTTTAGTTTTAGTTTGGGAGGGTAAATAGATGCTTTACCTTGCTTACGTCACCACGCAATCCAATTTTCATCTTTTTGTTATCATTTTATTGCAAAATAAGGCTAAAAATGGCCAAACTTTAATTTTTTCTTGTTTTTCAAAAGTGTTTAAGACACGAATGTAGGTTTTCCGATGGTGAGAATAAGAGGAATTTTTTACTCGACCGTGCGTCTGGAGCACTTAGCTTCGATTCCTTAACTATTATTAGGCTAAGTCTCTTAAATGAGGACGAGAAATGATAGCGTTAGTTATAAGTTACTATGCTAAACGTAGAGTATTGGTATTCTTTCAAAAACTCATGTGTCCTAATTATTTACTTTTTCTCCCATCACTTTATTATATAATTGTTAATAAATAGTTTTTTTGCGGTTTGTCTTAAGTGTTGGTTTTTAATTGATTCTCGTAGCTTCCATGTAATTAAATTGGGAAAACATTAAGGTAACGCCAGCGTCACGGTTTTGAAGTATTGGCACCCGAATAATCAAAGGCTTCCCCAATAATAATTTTTAAGTTCCTCTTCACCTAAATCAAGCAAAAACTTCAAGCTCACAAGGCCGAAAAATCTCTGCGGAAATTGAAAGTGAATGTCTTAAATCTTGACGCCTTAAAGATCCAAAATTCGCCTTAGCGTGAGGATATATGTCAAGTCATAATAAACCCCTCATGGCGAGGTTAAATAAAAGACAAGGGCAAGATCAAAGTCATAATAAAATCTCCATGGCGGAGTTGAATAAAAGATGGAGGTAAACCATGATAATCAAAGCCACCGATAATGAGGTGGGTAATAAAATTCATGGTAATAAGTCTCGTGTTCAATACCGTTCTAAAACCGTGTTTATCGATCCTTTTTGTTGACTTGATTTTTTTGACATCGTTGTCTATTACGAGAAATTATTAATTCGATGATTTTGATCACACTGTTAATGCTCTATTTTTGGAACTAATACCTATTCACGCATAAGTCAAAAATGTATCCTCGTGATCATTAAGACAAAAATAAAATATAAGAGATACACCTTAGAAATAAGGGAGTTTAAGTACGTGATTAGAGCATAGGAGTAGTGTTAGCATTACTAACTTATAATGACAATGATCTTGTTTCACACTTAGCATGGAATTGGGTGAAAATCGAGGATGACGAACTTATATCTATGAGATATTCTTTGACCCTAAAAGTCACGTTCTCGTGATGAAAATAATACATTATGTCTAAGACGCATGTAGTAGTTAAATTAAATTTACGTTTCAATAAATGTCATATAACAATGAATTTCGGAAGTGCTATGATACTTAATTCTAGCATTGCATGCGGGCACGGCAATGGTTTAGTATGGGGGAGTGATGAGACTGCATTTATACATAGTCTCATCGTCTAAATCGGGCTTAAAATGTTTAAAAATGCCATAAAATACCGTAAAATATGCTTGTGTTTGTTCATTGTTTATTTTAGGTACGGATATAGTGAATTCATTAAAAGAGAACAAGAAACAAGCAAAAACAAACACGGGAAACAAGTCGCACAAAGAACCGGACCCGAACAATGAATTTCTAAAGAAGTCCTTGAAGTTTTAAGATTTGTCAAGATTGGTCCCTCAACTTTTGAAGACTTGTCATTTTATATCCTTGTAAAACTATAAAAATAAAATTGGGTCCCTAAAATGTCAATAGTTTACAAGTTAAGCCCTTGGAGAATGAAGAAATTGCATAAATGGTCATTGATTAAGTTGTTTCAAATCATTGTGCCAATAGTAGTAACTTGTCCAAAGTTATAACAAAGGGAAATTGGATTATTGCTATTTGAAACTTATTTGAATATCCTTTGGGAGTCCATGGACTAAACCTACCAAAACTCAATACCCTCACCCAAGTCAAACCCGGTCACGCCCCATCCCCAGCCTATTCCAACACTTCAAACCCGGTCCACAAAGCTGTCACGTTGGATCCCACCATTATACTAATTTACGTTTGAATTAGTATTTATAAATCCTAAAAACGAGGGAAACTGTTACTGCTCATCTAATCCACCATCAACACCCCTAATCCTAACATATAAACCTAATCTAATTCGGGTTAAAATCAAAGGGGTTTTAGGATTAACTCTCTAGATCCCTAATTTATGTCTCCCTAAACACACCTCCACTCCCAAACAAACCACCCCGTTACTTAATGGTCCCACAAGGACTCCCATGTCACCCCTATTTTTGGTAAAGAAGGAATCATACAGAAAATCTATGGCCAACATCAACTACTTGCTCCCAAAGTAATTTTCAAGGGCCTAGATCATCTCTTTGCAGCTGGCAACAACTACAACATCACATGGCAGTGTTTTTTACCAAGAGAAGTCAGTAAGATTCAAATTCGAGGGCATTTTCGGATATTTATAGTTAGGGTTTATATTTTTTAGTTTTTCTAGAAGAATCCATGATGTAGTATATATATGGGTGTCTTGTGCCCATTATAAACTTGTTTCAGCCATTTTGTAAAACTTTTTAAGTTAATGAAAATTTAATCTTTTAATTTTTATAAAACTTGTGCTGAGTTCCTTATTGCGTTATTTAGTGTAACATCTTTACTTTTTATGCAAGTAGTGTAATACATTATCAAAGAAGTTTTTGGTTCAAAGGGTTTTTGGCAAAACTTGTTTTGAGACCCGAATTTTTGACTTGAGGTCTAGAATTAGTTGACACCTAATTCTAGGTTAAAAGTGCAAATATTTGTTAACTTTTCTGAGTTTTTAAATTGGTTTTGCAGATTTTGGTTTTTAAGGTTTTCAAAAAAAATCTCATTGTTCATTTTTTTCTAACTGTCCCAAAAAGTTATTGAAAAGCCCTTGACAAAGGCTTGTTGAGTAGCTTTTAGGGACTCTAATCTCTCTTGGTTTGTTGTTTCTTGTTGCGTGCAGATACAAAATTAGCCTGAGGTTAAAACCATTTCCTTTCATCCTTTTTTGAAGACATATTTCATCACCCTTGGTTCATTTGTTGAACCACATCAAGGGTTCCTACAAGATCCTATTAGCTCCATTAAGCTCGAATTGAGTATAGGGAAGGCATCAACATATGGTACAAGCTTTAACCATCTTGAACAATTTTTGCAAATTTTGGAGTATTTTATGAAGTTTGTTAAGTCCTTGCTATTTTAATGATTAGACATGTTAGTTTTGGTTTATAATGTGTTTTTGAATAGTCACAATAGTCTTAGGATAGTTTGGTGTCGATTTGGTCTCTCTTACTTTGAAAAAGTTTAGTTTTAGTCAATTTAGGGGGTGTTTGATATAGGATTTTAGAGGCTTGTACGTGACACACTAAGTTCTAAATTCTGTCCAAACATGCTCACTTAGGTTGGTTAGATTTTTTTTATGCTTTGTTTCAGGTTTGGTAGTATATAAGATTGAAGTTCATGTTTTGAGAATAAAACTGCATATTAGAAAACAGCAGGCTAGCAAATCTTGGTTGTTGAGTTTGGTAACCTGAAATCTTGTAAGTTATTAGCTCACTTGATAGCCTGGGGGTGTATGCTTTTAGGTTTAGGTTTGGTTGGGTTTTATTACAAGCTTTGGTGATTGAAATCTCATCAAATGGTAAAGTAGTTCAGCATAGTAAGTTTTCTATCCACACACCACCAACAGTAGGGTGCTGTGTCCTTATTTTTTGTTTTTAAAACTTGGATTTTGGTCACCACCTAGGTTTAGGGTAGGTTTAGGAGTGAGATTCCTGGTAATTAGGTTTTATGCACTTTCAGTAGCCTAATTTAGCTTATTAAGCCCACTGTGACACCAAAACTGCCCAACAGACCCATTTCTCGGTGATAGTGAATGATTTTTTTGGCTTATTTGTGCTTGATTAGTGATAGGAGTTGTGTTTTTGTGCTATTTTTGACTCCCTACAACCCACTGGTTGTAGGGGTGCCATTTGTGCCCCCAAAATACTCACAAAACAGCTCCAAAAAGCACCCCCTTTCACAATTTGTGGTACAACAGTGGGAACTCCTTTCCCACTGCTTTTGTTAATTAGTCAGTGTTAGAGTAAGGACAAAAGGTCACCATTAGATTTTCCCTTTGTTGTCTTATTAGGTTACAAATCAGTATTTTTCAACATTTTTATTTTTCCTCTGTTTATTTAGTTAAAATATAATTTTCCAAAAAGTAATTTTGATTTTCCCATTATTTTATTATTTTTTAGCATTATTGTAATTAAAGAATTGTTTTTAGCTAATTGAAAATATAAAAATAGTTTTAAAAATTTTAGAAAAATACTTTTTAGTTTTAAAGTAATATAAGTAAGATATTTGTTTGATAAAATCATATTTTGTACTTTTTGTTGATTTTATTTAATTTTAGAGCTTTAATTAGCATTTAAAATTAAATATTAAATTAATAATAAGTTTTTAAATATTTTTATTGAATTTTTATTCTTATTTATATTATTTAGGACTTTATTTTGATTTTTAATTAATTCTAAGTCTAAATTTTTTATTTCGTCGCATTTTACGTTTCTACGTTTACGTTTTATTTTACGTCGTAGTTTAAATTTAGCGTAACTCGTCTTTTACTTTTCTCACCTTTCTCAACCAAAAACATTACTAATCCAAGCATTGTATTTATATTATTGGCACAAATCATACACCTCCGCCGAGAACGAACTTTCACTTTCGAATCTTTACGGTTTTCCTAAATCGTATCGGTTTAATTACTTACCGTGGTTATTTGTTTTTCTTAAAACAAGTGACTAAAATACATCAATCAACGCTAGACACTTTAAGCGTAGATATCACTATGTTCGAAAACAAGTCGAGGCACGTGAAATCAAATTAATAAAAGTTCACACAGATGATAACGTAACTTATCCTTTTAGTAAGGCTTTGCCTAGAGGAAAGGTCATTGAACATGCCAAAAGCATTGGGCTTCAATTAGCTAGTCATAAGTTTGCTTGTAGTCAATATGGAATTTGTTTTCTCCAAATTCATTATTGAGTTTAATACAGCTGGGCCCCTCGTGGGATTAGTAAGATGTTTGTGTGACCGCACCCAAAGTCGTTTTAAACTATGTTTAGAAGTTTTGGTAATCTTGCTGAATCTGATGAACGAGAAACAATATGGTTAATGAAAGGAATGACTAAGATCCATATCCTTATTAACGTTGTATTAGAAATGAAAGGATAATAATAATGATGAATCATTAAAAGGTTTTATCCACGAAACCTTACTTGAGTCATACTAGAGGCATCGGCGTATATATATATATATATATATATATATATATATATATATATATATATATATATATATATATATATATATATATATATATATATATATATATATATATATATATATATATATATATATATATATATATATATATATATATATATATATATATATATATATATATATATATATATATATATATATATATATATATATATATATATATATATATATATATATATATATATATATATTTATATATATATATATATATATATATATATATATATATATATATATATATATATATATATATATATATATATATATATATATATATATATATATATATATATATATATATATATATATATATATATATATATACTAGCGTCGTAACCCGCCCAACGGGCGGGGTCATTTCGTTAATTTTTTTAAAGTATGTTTGTGTATTAATTTTACTTTTTTGTAGTGGGACTCGTTTTCGGTAAAAGAAAACCTAAACAAATCTAATTTTTGATATTTTTAGGGTTTGGCCAACCCGACAGTCTTCTTTTGTCCCACGTGAATCTTTCTTTTTACTAATATGGGTTTTTTCTTTATGTTTATGTGTTTGTCACGCCTACTATCTTTACATGGTGCAATGGACTGTGTAGGGTGTAAGAAGTGTCGTCTTTGCAAAAAATTTCAAGTTCTTAGTATTGAAAATACATAAATGAGTATGTTCTCTATCATGATTAAACTAACTCGAACACGCATGTGAGTATCTTATCCTTTTGTAGCTGTCCATGGTGGTCTTATCATTTCTTACCTAACACTATTTATGATTCTTTTATTACAACTCCAGTTACAAAAATATGATATGAATGAATGACTACATATATTTTCAGTTACATTCTTATACGTAAGGAGTTCATCTTGTACATATAGGTGAACAACATAACCTGAATAATAAAAAGGAATTCGATTTATTCATGTTCTCACACATATTAAACTTCTACAATGAAACTCTAAATGAAGGGTAAAATATCTAAATAAAAGATTATTAACACATACATAATTGTTAATTACTGTTTAAAAAAATAAATGAACCTCAAGGTAAAACTTGCTTTAGAACTATTAAAGAACGTTTATATATAGTTTATATCATGGTTGTCACGATCCTGATCTTGATTTTAAGATCTTAAGATCTTACGATTTCATGATACTGCAAAGTAAAACTGATCAAGATCTTACATAGGATCTTTGCATGCGTATGATCTTATAGGATCCCGATCTTGACCATAGGGTTTTTATCTATTACGATCTAATCTTACAAATCTCGAACCACAAACTAAAATAACTACAAATTTATTGGCCAAGTCTTGTAGAATTTGAAAAAACAACATTTTAACCTCTTAAACATTTCATAATTAGGACAACATTTTTATGAAACATTCATATATTTTTATGTTAGTGATAAATGAAAATTTGTAGATTTGCATAATATTACAAAAACTAATAAAAAATGACATTATAGTAAGATTTTAAGATCTCGATCCGATCTTACGATTCTGATCTTGCAATGACGAAAACGATCTATAATAAGATCTCGATCTTAACAATTTGGTTTATATAATAAGATGAACTGCTAATGTTAGTTGACGACTTTATAAGTTCAATGATATAAAGTTATCTAAAAATAAAAACAAAAAACAAATATTAAGATGTTGTTAGTATATTAAGAGGTTTTAAATCTGAATCGAATCTGATTCGCACATTTGATTTTTAATCTAAAACGTAAATGTCTAAATCAAAATTAAATAAAATTGTTTGTTTTTTTAAACGTCTGAATGTTAGATGTTGTGCATCCTTAAATACCGAGAGAACCCGATAAATATACCGAACCAAAAACTTTCAACCCACTAATACGCAAAAAACTTCCATCTTATACATAGAAAAAACCATGAACACAAATAGTTACAAACGTCGATATACTTTTATTTCTAACTTTGCATTCATAAACTCGTTATAATTGATGTTAACCTACCACTGACACAATTCCACTTAAACCAAAATATATATAAACCATTTGGATTTGGATGTTTATATTACCAGCAAACCTTATCATCTATTCATCTCAAATGAGAAAACGTTAGAACCCATTAAAATCTAATTTTGCATAAGAAATAAAAACCAATCGAAAGTTTATAGCTACCGCATACGATATGTCATTCCCTGATTCTCTTCATTAGATGATGACATCACGTTTTCAAGGCAGTCCGACACATTTGTGATAAGAAATATTAATTGAAATTATAATAGAAATATACAGATTATTACTGCATCAAACTTTCCAGTTACTGGTTCTAAAATATGTATCTGTATAGACAGTCCAATAATCAATACAGTGGCATAAAATGATCCCTAAATCTTTAAACTAAGTAGGCTTAAACTGAAACGTTGAAAGTATCCATTCGATTCATTTAAAATATATGTACCATTTTCTCAGTTGTTGTCTTGAGTCTGTTTTTTAATTTTATCAAGAGATTATAATGGACTTGTATATGTCCAGATACCTTCTCAAAGCCAGTATCCAGGTCACCAGAACCACAAAAATGTGGTGGTTGGTTTAAGATCTTCACTGTGGCTGCTTATTAGCCTTACTTTGAAGTTGACACATCTTATGTTCTATGGAGGATTAAAGATTCCCTCTTGCCTTTTAGTGGGAGCTTTTCAGGGACATGTATCAGCAGAAATTTTTGTGGCTTTCGAAACAATAGCAGAGCGAAGATCTTAAAAAGATATATCATATATTTTTACATTTTAGTTAGCTGTATACATACATTATAAGTCTTGATTGAATTTGAAAGGACATTTGGTGTTGTAGTGAAAATACCTTCTAGTAAGATCTGCAGGACCTGAGCTAATATTCAAGTAACAAAAGTTGCTCTTCTCTTGTGCACCTGAAATTTCAAAGAGTATGTTTGACTTGTCTTTGGGATGTTTTTCTGACAGTTTCGGTCTCAACCTCAAAGACTGTTTCGACATCATTTATACTATTGAAGAGGTATTTCCTGCATATTCCAATGAGATACAACATATTAGCAATCAATCATATGTCCGTCCAAGACTAATAAAATTTTAATTTAGCAACGACGTGTTGAAAAATATAAAATGTAGCATGACCAGAATCTAGTATTTGCTTGATGCTTTGTCAGACGCCTGCGAATGGTTGTGGTTTTCTTTGGATGCAAATCAAGAGGCATGTACTTTTTTGTTCTTGTAATCTTCCATAAGTGTGGGCTTCTGGGTCTGTGAAATCACAGTCAAAATCACAGTCAGCAGTTGTGCAATGTGTTTGAAAAATTATAATGGTTATGCGTGTAGATATTGCATTTTAGATTTGACTAACAAACCAATAGAAAGTCAGACTGAATTGCATTGATCAATGTCCGGCTGAATTCTTGCACAACCAATGGAACACTGGAACACCAGCCCCTATCACTAATGGTTGCAGCTGCTACCATCTGCTCCGCTCTCTCTTCTTGCTAGAAACTTAAGAAAATTAGTTGATTAATATTTCAAGGCAAGATGAACAATAAGCAAAACCAGTATACCCAGGATGATTGTAAAGAAATAAAAAAAGGAAGTTTAGGCCAAATGTAAACAAATACGGAATCTTGTCAGGATGGTGTCTGAGTTCAGCTTTAGGATATGCTTTCTTAGTTTCTGACCCATATTCCCGACCCTAAAAAAGTAATGCAATTATGGAAAAAGAACCTCTAGTGAAGAGATGGAAAACGACATCAAAAGTGAATTGCACTAACATGTCTTTAGATAAGCTTCCATTGTGACAGTAAATATCGCCTGATTCAATGTGAGAAACATAGCAGATTTGACGTGGACAATTGAAAAGGAGAAGAAATTAAATATAATGATGAATATACCTCTACTAGGTATTTATGCACGGTGTATCCAATTTGAGCCATGGATTTTTTCGGAGGTTGAAGAATTTGAACATGAAGACATGATTGGCATGATACCATTGTTTTCTGTATTCTGATTTTGTTCAAAGTTCTCAAAATTTGTACATGTATCCCCTGCCAAACTGCATTATCACCTTGTGCTTTTAGACATAATGTACGCATAATAGAACAAAACCTTCTTCTCAATCGCTGCTACCAGCCTCATGAGAATATCAACTTTTGATTGCAAGTTCATATGTATATAAAGGACCTATAAAAAGGTTGTTGCGATTTCCATAGAAATGGAATAGAAAACTTCCAAAAACAAAAAAACGTTGCGTGTAAAGAAGCGGAATTTAGAGTTCTTCTAACATGGGAGAGACCTGCTTAGGTCGCTGAGTTACTGTAGATATAAATGGTTAGCATCCATTTTACTTGGATTATACCATATAATAAGGCTTGGTAAACATTATTAAATATAACAGGGACGACCATGAATGCATAAGCCTATATGAAACTGTGTTATATAACCTGTTGACGGACAGCTGCTAGAATCTCAGTATCCACGACACAGGTTACACAGTGTATTTTCTGTATCAGTGCCTCAACGCTGCCCATTAATGATACTTCTGCAAAGTGAAAAGTCGCCCCTAGATGAGTCAAATATGGAAAAATTAATTAGATAAAAAATTCACTTATAAATGGCAGATTTTGAGAGTGATTAACTGTAGCAAGTAGCGGCGACTATTTCGACCATTCACTTATAAATGGGTCATTTTGGGATTTTGTTTTCTAAAATGGTATTAAAAGTTTAAGCTAAGTTTGATAATGAGCTCAATCTTCAAGGGTAAGTAAGGTAAGTTGGTTTTAATTATTTACAACTATTTTGCTTCAGTTTGCTATTTATATAAGTGCAGGGGCCATTTGTGACAAGCTTGGAAAATGAGAAGTCGCTGTTGACTCATGGACTATATATACATCTCATTTAGCTAGATTAGGGTTAATCGTTTTTTTATATTCTCTCTCACATTGTTAATATCCCCATTGTTGGTACGATCTTGAGTTGATTTGTTCAGACTGATTTAGTGTTCATTGATCTTGCTTGTAAGATGATTGTAACACATCTGGTTGTATTCTTTTCCTTCTTCTTGTACTGTAAGTTTGATCAAAAAGATAGGAGTCACATTTGAAGTGATTTCCTAACGCAGTTAATAAAAAATAATAATGGGAGGTTGGTTGAATCATCTTGATTCTTGTTTTTTTGTTAAAATTGAATATGGTATCAGAGACTTTGGTTCTTGATATCTGAGTTTTAAACTGTTTTTATTAAAGATCTTGATTAATCTTGTGGTTAATCTTGTGTTAATTGTGATTTATTACAAGTTTTTTGATCTTTTAAATTTTTAGGGTTTTAAAATTTGGGGGTTTTCTGATTCTTGATGTTCTGTGGTGATTAATTGGGTTCTTTATTGATTAATTGAGTTTAATTTCATCTCTGGTAAGGTTAATTGAAGAAACCCTAAATTTCAGAAATTAGGGTTTCGTTCAATTTTTGGGGGTTTGTTATTTTTTGTTGGTTATTTGTTATAGCTAACAGTTTTCAGGTTGTTATTCCGCTGTGCTTGTTGTTTGTGGTGAGATCTTCTTGATCTCATTGGTTCTTGGCTACTTTTGCTGGTAGCTGCGCGTGTTGTAACACCTCTCTTGCTCTCTCTTGTTTTTATGTTTTGTAGAAGGGGATTTAGGTGTCGAAGGGATTAGATAGTTTTTGGAGGATTGATTCAGTTTTCATTTGTGCTAGTTGGATGTTGCTTGTAGAGGAGATACAAGGGTTCTTTGTGCTTTGTGTGATCTTTGTGTGTTTTCATTATGTATGTTTCAAAGAAAAGTGACCAGGATGATAATCCTGTTAGTGATACTGAAACTGAAAGTGAAACTGTCATTCATACTAATGACCCTTTGTATTTACACCCTACTGACACAAATGGGCAGCCCATTGTGAGTGTTAAATTCACTGGTCCAGAAAACTATAAAGTTTGGGCTGCTGCATTTAAACTTGCATTGCATACTAAGAATAGATTGGGTTTTATTGATGGTACTTGTGAGAAGAATAATGATGATATTGTTTTGGCTGATCAATGGGATAGGTGTAATGTTGTGGTCTTATCTTGGCTCCTTGGATGTATCTCTTTTGAGTTATATCAAGGACAAATTTTTTCTAAAAATGCTAAAGATGTGTGGGATGAGTTTAAAGAAACATATGATAAAATAGATGGATCTGTTATCTATAATTTGCACTTTAAAATTTGCTCTCTCACCCAGTATGGGTCTTCTTTGTCTGAGTATTATTATAATTACAATAGCTTATGGAGGCAGTTTGACTCCCTTGTCAATCTTCCTTCTTGTAGTTGTGATGGTGCTCCTCAAATGAAGAGTCATAATGCTCTTATGAGACTTATGCAGTTTCTTATGGGTCTTGATGACACTTTCAGTGTTGTTAGGAGTCAATTGTTAACTGCAGACCCTTTGCCTGATGTTAAATCTGCTTTTGCTACTTTGTCAAGGGTTGAGTCTCATAAGAATAGTCATGTGCATAATGGTAATGATAAGAATACTGCTATTGCTTTTGTAGTTAAACCAAATAATTGGTCTAATAATAGAAATAATCAAAGCATAGGTTCTAATAGAAACAATAATAAGTTTGTTTACACACATTGTAATATGAATGGGCATACCATAGACAGATGTTTTGAGCTTAATGGATATCCTCCAGGTTTCAAGAAAAGAAATCCTAGAGGATCTAATGTTTCTAATAATGCTTCTAGTTCGGGTAATAATGTTGATCAGGGATCTGGGAACTCTCTTCCCTTTACTGCTGATCAAATTAATAGACTTATGGCTTTAATTGGCTCTAAAGCTGATACTGGTGATGTGCAGTCTTGTGCTGCAGGTATGGTTTATGGGTCTAATCACATAATTAGTTTTGTTACTTGTAGATTTTTTAACTACAATTCTAACATAAGTACTTATAGTACTTATATTGGGTGGATCTTTGACTCTGGATCATCTCAACACATGACATTTTCAACAGCTCACTTATATGATGTAATTGATGTTTCTAAATTGAACATATCTGTGTCTCACCCTAATGGAACTGTTGAACATGTTAAACATATTGGGAATTATAAACTTTCTGATAAAATTGTGTTGAAAAATGTGTTAGTTGTTCCAGGCTACAAGGTTAGCCTTATATCTGTCCACAAGTTGGCCAAAGATGATAAATTTGTTGTGTCATTTACTGAAGAAAAATGCTTTGTTCAGGATTCTCTTCAAAAGTCCCTTCTGGGGACTGGTAGTGAATGCAATGGCCTCTATTTGTTTGATTCAGATAGGAAATTTGTTAATAGTTCTATAACCACCTGTTGTTTGTCTAAATGTATTTGGCATAATAGACTTGGTCATCCTTCTGACCAAGTTTTAACCATCTTAAAAGATAAAATTAAAATTCAGTCTACTAATGATGTTCAACCTTGTGATGTTTGCCATAAGGCTAAACAGACAAGGGATCCTTTTCCTTTAAGTGAACATAAAACCAAGTCCTTGGGTGATATTGTTCACTTAGATGTTTGGGGTTCATATAAGATTAAGAGTAGAGATGGTTATAGATATTTTCTTACTGTGGTTGATGACTATACTAGGGCTGTGTGGTTATACATGCTCAAAGGGAAAAATGAAGTCTTTAACAAAATTGTTGAGTTTTATAATCTCATAAAAACTCAGTTTGATGTATCTATTAAGATTTTCAGAAGTGATAATGGATCTGAATTTATAAATCATAATTTTGAAACCTTTGTTAAAAGTAAAGGTATAGTACATCAAACTACTTGTGTGTATACTCCACAGCAGAATGGTATAGCAGAAAGGAAACATAGGCACTTGCTTAATGTTGCAAGAGCTCTTATGTTCCAGGGGGATTACCTTTAAATATGTGGCCTGAATGTGTTCTTACTGCTGTTTATCTTATTAACAGGATTCCTAGCTCAGTTCTCTCTGGGAAAAGTCCTTATGAAATGATTTATAACCTTGAACCTAATATCTCTCATTTTAAAACTTTTGGGTGTCTGTGTTTTAGTACTATACTTAATAATATGGATAAGTTTGCTGCTAGGAGTGAAAAGTGTGTTTTTATTGGTTATTCCTTTACAAAAAAAGGTTATAAACTTTTTAGTCTTGAGTCTACAACTGTATTGTTTTCTAGGGATGTAAAGTTTTATGAAAAGGATGTTATTCTTGATAATAAAACTTGTTACCAGAAAATTGTTGGCAAGTTTATTTATCTTACTCTGACTAGACCTTATATTGCTTATGCAGTACATTGCCTAAGTCATTTTATGCATGCTCCTTATAAATCACATCTTAAACTTGCTTTTCATGTGCTGAGATATCTTAAAAATTCACCTAGAACTGGTATATCTTTTAAGAAGCATAATTGTTTGAATCTTAATGCCTTTGTTGATTCAGATTGGGCTAAGTGTAAGATAACTAGAAAATCTGTTACTGGATATACTGTTTATCTAGGTGAAAATCTTGTATCATGGAAAAGCAAGAAGCAATCTGTTATAGCTAAATCTTCAGCTGAGGCTGCATATAGAGCTATGAACAGTGTTACTTGTGAAATTATGTAGATTCTTAAGATCATGAAAGATTTAAGGTTGATATTACTCTACCTGTGCCTATCAGCTGTGATAGCAGTTCTGCAATTCAAATTGTAGCTAATCCTGTGTTCCATGAGAGAACAAAACACTTTGAAATAGATTTATACTTCCTCAGAGAAAAAGTTTCAGCAGGATTGGTTAAAACTTGTAAAATCAAATCTGAAGATAATATAGCTGACTTATTCACTAAGGGATTATCTATCAAAGATCATAAGTGGTTTTGTGAGAAACTGAAGCTTATTGACTTATACCAAAACTCAACTTAAGAGGGGGTATTAAAAGTTTAAGCTAAGTTTGATAATGAGCTCAATCTTCAAGGGTAAGTAAGGTAAGTTGGTTTTAATTATTTACAACTATTTTGCTTCAGTTTGCTATTTATATAAGTGCAGGGGCCATTTGTGACAAGATTGGAAAATGAGAAGTCGCTGTTGACTCATGGACCATATATACATCTCATTTAGCTAGATTAGGGTTAATCGTTTTTTATATTCTTTCTCACATTGTTAATATCGCCATTGTTGGTACGATCTTGAGTTGATTTATTCAGACTGATTTAGTGTTCATTGATCTTGCTTGTAAGATCATTGTAACACATCTGGTTGTATTCTTTTCCTTCTTCTTGTATTGTAAGTTTGATCAAAAAGCTAGGAATCATATTTGAAGTGATTGCCTAACGCAGTTAATAAAAAATAATAAGGGGAGGTTGGTTGAATCATCTTGATTCTTGTTTTTTGTTAAAATCGAATAAATGGGTCAAATGCAGTAAGCTAAAGGATTTCACTAAAACAGAATACATTCTGATAGGCTTATTAGATAAGGTTTGGATTATTATTGTAGTAAAACAGTTTGCTAATCAAAATTTGCACATTACTGTTATCCGACCCACACCCACATACAATAAGAAATGTACACCATCTTTAATCGTACTAAATTGGCCAAACCTGTAAAGGTGCTACAGAAAGAATGTAAACCATCAAATTGGCAGCCTCTATTTATTGGGTGCGATGGTGTTCTTGTCCATACGTTTTCCTTCATGGAAAACTACATGGTATTTATGTCCTGGACGTTTTCATTCATTCTGTTTTACAAAAATAGTTATCCTAATGTAAAGCCAATGGCATACACCCCTTCTATAATCTAATTCTCTAAAGTAACTATTTTCTAAGACATCTAATGAATGAATAATGGTGCATGCTGCGAGAGATGCTTACACTTAAATGTCATGTGGAATCAGTTGTAAAGTTGAAGAATATCGACATATAGACCATTTAGCAATCATGCACAGTCTGGCGAACCACATTATACCTAATACTCGCTACTTCCATCTGGAAGTATATGCGGTTTAGAGTTTCTTGTTTATAGTAAACATGGAAACATTTAACCAGATCTGTAAGTATGTCGTGCCTATCCTTCATGTGGTACAAAATATTGTCAGCTTCTTCTCTTGCCATATGGATGAAGGGAATAAATCAAGCTGAAGATTATAGTCACCAAACCCCTGTTTACCTTCAGGATCTTCTCAAACTCTAACATTTCATTCCGTTGTATCAGCAGCATATAGTTAGCATTTAGGGAAGTACGGGAGCTCGTTAAAAATAACTATGAAGACTTAAACTGTCTAATTTTGTATTAGATTAAATTAGAACAGTCGTATTGTTGAGCTGGTTAAAAGTAACTATGAATACTTACCTGGCCAGTCTACGTATAGGCTAAATTTACAAACAATGAATGTTATCCGACCCACCCATTTTCCACCTCGATATCAATATAATGGTCAATTCGGCGATGAATTCTTCGGGGGTAGCAGGTAGAGTAGCAATGTGTTCTGTGACAGTCTTACGGGTAGGTATACATAAGGTTCTTCCACACAACTGACATCTACATTATTCGTTGCCGTGCAAACAAATCAGTTAAAGCCCAAGCCGGAAACCACGAATAAAAGGTAGAGCCAGTTAGCCGAATGAGTACTTACATGTAAAGACACTGATTGACATTCAATTCACATTCATACAATAACTTTCTTTTAACCGGATTTTCCTGTAGTCCTCATACTCAGTATACACAGCTGTTGTACGGGTCATAGCAACCAAAGCTTATGAGCATAGATTATACACAATTGATACACAACCTAGGCATGGCTAATAACTGTAGTTTAGACACATTGTTAAGTCTAAAACAGTTTTATCTGTCAATGACGTATTCCAAAATCAGAAGCAATCGGACAAAAGGGATCGAGCACCGCTATGGTTGCAAAAACCAGTTGCCTTTATTTAAATACCATCCGGGTTGCCCAGCCAAGATACAGGTTGAATGCGACATAATGCCCGATCATTATTAAGATGGTCAGGAACACATGGCGACTTATTTTCACACGAAACAATAATTTATGGGCAGACACAACAATCTGTTCACTTTATTATTAATCTCAAAAGGATTAATCCAACATGAAAAAATAAATTGTCCTCATAAAAGTAAGTAATGAAGCCGAGATAAAAAAAAAACTCTTGATGTAATAAAAATGGTAAAAGGACCAGAGTGAATTGTATAAGAGTTGCCTAATACATGCGATATCTGAAATACTTTTAATAGCGTATCTCATCCATTCTTATTTCTTAATTGAAACTTTGAATTGATTAGCAGGCAATGAAATATGTTTTCCACCACTCACAAAAGCAGGCCTACGAATTATTGAACGTTTATGGTGGGTTGCTTGTTTTGTATCTACATCAAGTTCTATAACCTCAGATTTAGGGTGGGTTGCTTGTTCCTTGGTATCGAGTGACTTGGAAACTAAGTCAAAATTTCTTCTGATATACAGCTAATATAAAACTTATGATGCCAAGGTTATCCTTAGGCTCTGTAAATGTGAGCACTCAGAATCCACTATTGGTATCAGAATCCATTACTAAACATACTACTACAGCGAGATGAATAATCCCTAATTATCTAGACATGACTCCTGATTCAGAAACCTAAACCTGAAACTAACCACTATCTGTCATTAAATTATCACTCCCTCCTAAAGACCCAATCAAAACTTAGAGCACCAAAGGATCATCACATGTTTGCTACTATTATCAAAAAATAATCAAAGGTACAATTAACGACATAGAGCTAAGCAATCCCAAACACACCCTAATATCTAGTGGTCAGGTGATGTAGCGAAAAAACAAAATAACAAAGATAGATAATTGAATCTGTTGATTCTAAAGAATACCAGACACAATCCGTCCAACTATCGTTGATTCAAAAAGAATACCGATAATCAGGTAAACTCCAACAATCGTTGATTCAACGAATACCCGATTATTAGGATGAAATCAAACAATAAATCCTAACCTGGATTTAAGTTGATTAACAAAAGACTAAAAGTCTGTATTTTTTTTATTCATAAACTTCATCAATAATTCAATACAAATAAATCCTAATTTTATAGGAAAATTAAACTTGGGCAAAAAGATAAAAATTATTTTTAAAAAAAACACAAAATAAGATTACTAAATAAAAGATACCACAAATTAAACTAAATAACCAGTTTATTTTTTATGTTCCTCCATCATTCTTCCTCACTTCAAAAAACTCGTCCTCGAGTTTGTGTCGCTCGTCCTTGTACTCGTAGCATCCAAGTTTGCATCTCTTGCATCAAGTTTCCTTTCTTTAAAATGACTCGACCACGAATCTTGATCGTCTTAAAACCCAACTTATCGATCATGATATTTTGGATCATTATAGGACAAAGATTTTTAGCCACAACAACAGTGTCTTCAATATTGTCTTCTTCCCCACCAAATTCTTTTTTCGCCGTAAATCCTTCTTTTTCCTCAATGACATCTTCAAAGTCTGTGTCATAAACTAACATCGGTTCTTCTTCATATTCATCAAATATGGGAGGTCCATCATAATCATCACTAGCCGCACCATAATCTTCCCATTCATCAGAAGAACCATCAACCTCAAAAAACGGATATGCTAACATCTTAATCAGGAACTTCGGCTCTTGATACCAACTGATGTAGCGAAAAAACAAAATAACAAAGATAGATAATTGAATCTGTTGATTCTAAAGAATACCAGACACAATCCGTCCAACTATCGTTGATTCAAAAAGAATACCGATAATCAGGTAAACTCCAACAATCGTTGATTCAACGAATACCCGATTATTAGGATGAAATCAAACAATAAATCCTAACCTGGATTTAAGTTGATTAACAAAAGACTAAAAGTCTGTATTTTTTTTATTCATAAACTTCATCAATAATTCAATACAAATAAATCCTAATTTTATAGGAAAATTAAACTTGGGCAAAAAGATAAAAATTATTTTTAAAAAAAACACAAAATAAGATTACTAAATAAAAGATACCACAAATTAAACTAAATAACCAGTTTATTTTTTATGTTCCTCCATCATCAGGAGTGCAAGGGAACTGCCAAAGCTACGCATACCATCAGTCGATAAAAGAAATTAATCTACCTGATAAAAAAACACTGCTGCAACGCCGTGTACTTCAAGCTTAGACCATAAACTTGTTCAGCTTCTATATTTTTTATGTCACTCACCCTTGCTCATGCATATGTCCTCAAATGAACAATTAAATAATTAAAGTACTGGAACCCGACATAAACTTCAATAAAAATTATGTTTACTGATTTGATCCAGTGTCTAAAAAGCTTATTGAACAAAATCAAAACGATGCTGAGATAGCTTGGTATCAGACTCTGAAGTAAGATGAAAAGCAAGATTGTAGTTCAATCAAGTTGTAATCGAGTAATGGAGAGAAACTAACAACCCACAAAACCACTGAAAAACTTATATATAAACTAACCAGTAGCCGGACTATTGATTATAGAAAGAGCCTAGCAGGCTTAATTCACAGTTAATATTATGTCTTATCACAAGGCATCAAATAAGTTTGAGGTAGACAAAAGCAGAAAATAACAGTGTAGGTATATAACATATGTACAAATATTAAAACTATTATCTTGTAATAGACCTCGTAATAACTCAAACTCCCTTCATAATTAATCATGCAAAAATATGTATCTAATACAGCTTTTACTTGAACAATATATTTCTTAGAAGATACTCTTGGTTATAGGCAGTAATTTTGGTTCAATTACTATAAGTGGTCCATTTGAGTTGTTTTGTTATCTCAGATGGTCAAAAATGATTTTCTTAGCTACACGACAATGGATAAAAAAGGTAATTAAGGAAAGAATCATGTGAATGGAGACCACTATCACCAGCCCATTTTCTTCCATCAAACCAATCGGTACCTTGATTACTTTATGTTTTGAACATAGTTGCATAACTTAAAATTGGAAAAGACCTCTGTTAGTTTTGGAAAACGGAAAGTGATCAGTTCCTGATCGTTTTACAATTGGCTACTTAATTAGTAAGCAATTTCAAACACTCTATATATATTATCACTTCAGAAAGTGTGTTGATGGTTGTTTATGTGCTGATATGTGGCAGGTTTATGCTCTGTACATACCATTTAATTTGGATCTTCTGTTCCAGCGAGATAAAGCCCAAGCTAATCCAACACCTACACAACCACAGCAACCAAATAAAATCAGCAGTCGGTCAAAGCAATAGCCATACTTGTACAATTAAAAAGCATATATGTAATTAACTTGCTTTGCAATTATTCCACCTTAATATCAACATGTGCAATGTTTCTATTAGCACCAGACAATATAGAGTATAAGTATAGGGTACGATAGTACGAGGGGTAAAGTCAGTTAGCACCAAGAACTAGTCATCAACTCTTTGACTAATTTCAATAAGCATGAAAACGGATTACGTTTTATCAAGAACGGTCTCTCCATCACACGAGTCTCATATAAAAGCCTAGAGTAATATGATAAAAACAAAAGTTAGCATACACAATTAAATTGTAGTCCACAGTTAGCCGTTAAAGGTCCAATGATATCGTTTGCAGAAGCTGGTGGTCTAATTTATTGGCTTCGTGTTGGATACACATACGCAGGGGCGGAGCTAGGTGTTGGCCACCTGTGGCATGTGCCACATACGATCAAATCCAACGAAGTGTATTTTCATTTGAAGTCTTTTTAGGTTTTAAAAGTGTTACACCTAGTGTGGTGAAGTGCACTAAGTAAACAAAATAAGAGAACTTATTTTGAGTATTTATGTTAAGAAAAAGAAAAAATGTGCAGGGTGATTCTTGAAGAAGATGAACAGTGATGCACAATACTATTAAGTAGAGTACTTTGTCCTTGTTGCTTTTGGTGTTACTCGGTACTAAGTTTTTTGTTTGTATGGTGGCAAGTGGGACACAGGAGTGCACTCATTTGCATTTTTTATTGATATTTTTAGTTTTAATAGTACTACTAAATATATTGAGGCAAAAATTGGTAAACAAATTATATCATGAAAACAACACTAGTTAAATAGTTATATATTACCCTTAAGTTATTTCAATAAAAAATTTTTATTTTATTAACTAAAGCTATAGTTAAAAATTATATAGATTATATAAATTTTATTAGTGGTTCAAAAGATATATTTTTTCAATATGTATTACGTTCGGGTTACTCAAATTTAAGATTTAAAGCTGTAAAATTATAGAAAAATGGCTAGTTAACCTTTATCAAGAGAACAATAAAATTTAAAACTATTCGCGACGCGAAGCGAGCCGAAATTGTGCCACATATAATCCAAAACCCTGGATCCGCCACTGCACATACGATAAGAAACAACAAAGGAAACCCCATATTGGAAAAAACAAAAAAGAAAAAAATGTCCTTACATTAGGGATTCGACACTCCAGATATATGTAACTGTGCACGGCAGACATTTCCGCCAAGTTCACGCATCCCAACATGACGGTCACTGGTATGTTGGCTATGACTGATATTTTTTCAGTTGATGGAAAAAAAATATGCATATTAGATCCTGCAAAATAGAATTAGGACTACAGATAATGCACTCTGGACCGAGCATTAAAATGTCACACTGTTGTATGTGCGAAAAAGGGTTATCCATGGTCAATTAGGTAATGGGTTAAGGTCAGGAGGATCATATTTAAAACAGTTGTGGGTCAGTCAGGTCGAGCAAATGGGTCACTTTAACTAACGGGTATGTTAGTTCTAAAGTATGCACCTAACGACATGAGATTGTATAGAACCAAATAGAAGCTTTTCATCCAAGAAACATTTTGGAAAACAAACTAACAACCGATGAGAATACACAAGTTAATATGAGCTTAAGAACCTGTTTTCATTATCGTTTCCACCACACGGAATAGAAAAAGGCTGATGTACTTGAGAAAGAGCAAGGTCATTGTTAGGTATATATCCAACATAGTGAGCTTCAAATGTTCAACTTATAATAAATATTAATATAATCTAAAAACATCATCCACTTTAGCGATATAGGATAAAACACCACTATTTTGGGACTCAGGTACTGATATGTTTTTTACCCACTAAAAGAGATAGGAATGATATCCAAAAAAAATAATTCATACAGTAGCTTCTTTGATGTCAAATACTAAGGTTTTTTAGACATGTAATTATCCGCTAACATTGAAAGATGTTACAAAAGAAGCCAACACATAATTGTATTAAGAATATAAGAAGTTTTTAATGTTTAGATGTAACTGCTTATCTGTTTATTTTAACATAAATATGCAGCTTGTGACGTGCTTGTTTTTAAGTTGATTAGCAGGTCCGAATATGCATTTCCCTAATCATAGCCTTGCAGCCGTTGAACAGTTGTTAACCATGAATAAAACACCTCGAGTGTGCATGAATGGGTTTAAGGAATCTACGGATTCTATTAAACGTTCGGCGATGATCTCAGAATAAGAGTTTTCTTTCTGCCTCAATAAGTCAATCTGTGTAATTGTTCTAGAGGGCCATCTCACTGTCCAAAGTTGATTTGTGAAAGCCATGATCAATATGTCAACCACATTAACAAATGCTTAGCAAGGTGATATTATAAACAAATAGTGTGACAAAATATTAAACCAAACCTGATTAGCGTCAAAATTGAAAGAATTAAACCAAACCTGATGAAAGATCGATTAAGATGAAAAATCCGTGAAAGATTAGATCAGGTTGAGAGAAGAAGACAGGATGGTGACGGCTGATTTTTTAATTAGGGTTTATTTGCCACAATTGATGACATAACAACTTAGTTGATGATTGAAGGTTCGATCACATAAGAAAAACAAACAGTTGTTTGATTCAAAGAATAAAAAGGGTTATGATTGAAAGGGTTTTATGGGTGTAGGATCGTGATAAATGGATGTGAAGTTGCTGGTGTATGTGTTTTCCTCATGGTGTGTGTGTTTTCCCGTGGTGTATTGGTAAGAAAACAAATAAAAAAATGCTATTGACCTATTATATATAGACGCGGTATTAAAACGCGGTTTTTTTGCAATTGCGTTTCGCTTTTTGCAAACTGCATTTTCGTACACTAATTTTGGCAAGTTTTTGAGATTTTTTAGCTAACAAACAAATTCTATTGGATTAGAAGTACCATGTCACATATAACATGGATTAGAGATGTGGTATCAAGTCATACTTATACCTATATATAATATAAAGATATATATATATATATATATATATATATATATATATATATATATATATATATATATATATATATATATATATATATATATATATATATATATATATATATATATATATATATATATATATATATATATATATATATATATATATATATATATAGAGAGAGAGAGAGAGAGACGCTAACTGATGTGATCACACTATTTAAATTTGTCCAAGTGGGAGCTGTAAGTTTATGGACGTAAATTAAATAGTCGTGTGTTAGGATCGAACTCGGGATTACAGGATTGCACATAATACATAAAGAGTTAATTTTATTAATAAATGTATTTATATGTTTATTAGTTAAATCGAGCTTTAACTATTTAACTGTCGTTAAGTTTAAGAGTTAAGGACTTACGGTTAAACGTGGATATTTAACGAGAGGAAAAGAAGGCTCTGAGACACCCTTGTGGGTGGACCGACGGTCGGTGGACAAAAAGAAGAGGGGAGAAGATTTCTTGCCTTATTTGTGTTTATCTTGGACTACTAGTTTAGAGAGCCTATATAAACACATCAAACATTCATAATTTTTCACCACACTTCCTACTCTCTTCTCTCTTGCCATTGACTCAAAGAAAACACCCTTATAGGGTTCCTTTTAGTTTAGTTGATTTCTTGAATCAAGTCCTAGCCCCTCTCTAGGGTTGTTGGGTTGATTTTTCACTAAACGTTTAAGCTCGTTTTACACGTATTAGTATTGCGGTTAACTCGTTATTATACGTATGTACAAGAACGTAATACAATCTCATTATAGATTGCATCTTGGATCGATTAACAAAACGGTAAGGGTCAATCATTGATCCGTCATAAACCCTAATTGGTGATCCGTTCTTATCTTGTGGAATCGCATTAGCTAAAAGGTATGTAACCCTAATTTGATTAATTATGAATGTGTTATTATGATCTTGTTAAATCATTTCCGTTATTACGTGTGCTTTAATCTTTGTTTAGGTTTTTAATAATTGTTATGAACTATATAAACCTTCATAAACCAACTCCCCCAACCTAATAACACGCTAGTGTAATTATTATATAAAAAAAAATACAATCCACGAACAAAAGTTAACATTTTTTTCTTCATAATCATTGAAACCAGCAAAAGGACATGCATCATACATACTATATGGTTTTCATACAAGTTTCTCTTAAACATACATATTTGAAAGAAAAAAAAAACCTTAATTGTAATTTCGACTATAACCAATTCAATGCACATTCGGCCGCTGTAGGAAAGAGCGCAAAGTAAGCGGCTTTGAGTACAATGGCACCAACATACGCGACCTTCTTAGGGACACCAGCCTTGACAGCATATGCACCCACTTTGTCCACTAACGATGAGATAGCGACGAACATCAGACAGTAAACAAAACCAAAAATGGCACCAGCGTAAAATAACGCATCGAGCATTGGTTTCAAGTTAAACATTGTGTTTCTTCTCTTTAGAGTCGAATTACTGCTAAATACCCGCTCAACTTGTATTACGATGCAACCTTTTCTTTATTATGTATATATAGAGATGGATTAATATAAATTAGGAATGTGCATATAATTGTTATCTTGAGTATATAGAATCAAAGTACTAGTCGTCCAATTTTCCAAAACAACTAAGGCGGTTCAACACAAATTTTGTTCTCGTACAATTTTACTAATGCATATACGAATTTGGGAGTACTTTTTTTGTTAACCATCCTCCGGTCTTTTGTGGCCGACTAATTTACGGGACTTGAATCTATAGTCACGCAAATTCAAATCATATAAAGTTTTTTTTTGAAGCTATTGGTACCAGAAATTAAAATTAAAACTGCACGTATCCAAAAATATTTTAAAGTGATGATCAAAAGATCTTTTACCGTTAAGTTACCATTGAGTGGTTGGTTAGAAATAACCACTACTTATAATATTTATAAGGCTAACAGAATAAATAAAAGTTATAAAAGTATCTAATGAGCATAATGCTAGGCGACGTGGATTTTGGCAACTATAATATATTTTCGTGCCATTATAATATATTTTTGTGCCATTAGCCTATATATATATATATATATATATATATATATATATATATATATAATGCTATGAACTCGATATTAGACGAGAGTATATTTGACTAATAATAATGCTTTCTTTGATTTTGGCAAAAATTTAAACGCGGGATAATTTGTGTAATAAATATAGGAAGTGGTGTTAAAACAAACTTCATTAAGAAAATCATTCGTTGAGTTAAAAACTATATAAGCTTCCAAAATATATCATCGCCTCTTCACATCGTTAGAAACGAAAACAAACTCGATCAATCTGATCTCTATCAACCCTCGATTTTAGTTTCAAAGCTTTTAAGTTTAACAAGATATGGCGGGAAGCCGTGAATGACCAGCAATCGGTATTGATTTAGGTACAACGTACTCGTGTGTTGCTTGCTGGCAAGCCGATCGAGTTGAGATCATTGCTAATGATCATGGCAACAGAACCACGCCCTCTTGCGTTGCTTTCATGGGTACAGAACGTTTGATAGGTGTTGCTGCTAGGAATCAAGTCTCCATGAATCCTATTAACACTGTTTTTGGTAAGCTTTTGTTTTACACTCTATAATTTGTAATTGCATGGTGTTATACGATATTACTTGTATGTGCAAGCTGCCTAACAAAATTTTGTTATTACGTTGAACTGTAGATGCAAAACGTTTGATGGGTAAAAAGTTTAAGGATGCGACGGTCCAAAGTGATATCAAGCATTGGCCATTTAAGGTTATCCCTGGTTCAGCTGACAAACCAATGATTGTGGTTAATTACAAAGCTAAAAAGAGAGAATTCTCAGCTGAAGAAATTTCTTCCATGGTTCTTATGAAAATTAAGGAGATCGTAGAAGCATATCTTGAAAGGTCCATTAAGAACGCTGTTGTGACTGTCCTTGCAAACTTTAATGACTCACAACGTCAGGCTACAAAAGATGCTGGTGCAATTGCTGGTCTTAATGTTCTTCGTATTATCAACGAGCCTACAACTGCAGCAATTGCATATGGTCTTGACAAAAAGGCATCGTCTGCAGCAATTACACTCGTTTCTATATAACGTGAGTAAACTTTAGTATTATATAGTGTTAAAAGACAAAGCAAATAACATGAATACCTAACAAAGCAAATAACATGAATACCAAGATTATCACACAACCAACCTCCCCTTTGTGATATTTATTTAAAAGATTCAAAGTACAAAATAGAAAAAATAAAGATTAGTCCTCAATCGAGTGCTAATCAAACAAATACAAAAGAAAAGTGAGATCGTCCCAACTAAGTTGATCCGATCTCCCTCACATACATAGATCACTCAATCACACACGATTACAAGATGAAAATCAAACTCTCAGGTCAAGTATGAACTTGAAGAGAGAGAGAAGAGAGAGCAGCTGCACACACAGCTGTGTGTGTGAGTATGTTGTGATGAGAGAAACCCTAGTCAAAGACTAGGGTTATAATAGCTTCCAAGGACACATGGGCCTCAACGGTTCAAAAGTCCACCAAGGAAGAATAGGCCTATCTCAAAGCCACAAGCCCAAAACCACTGCACCTGAAATAAGGAAACAAACATAACACAATACAAAGTAACATGCGACACATGAAGGATTGACAAAATAACCCTTTCTCAATCTGACAAATGAGAGAGCAGAAACATCATTTACCAAACATGTTCACAAGCCTCAGCTGTTTACATAGTTTTAGGTGTTGGTTAATACCATGAGCCTTAGTAAAGATGTCAGCGGTTTAATCAATTGAAGCAACCTTAATAGTGTTGATCAGGCCATCTTGAACCTTTTCCCTTACCAAATGAACATCAACTTCAAAATGTTTGGTTCTCTCATGAAATAGAGGGTTAGAAGCAATCTGTATAGCAGAACTGCTATCACTATAGAGGTTCACAGGAAACAAGTTTTTCATTTTTAGATCACTAAGCAAGTTAGTGATCCAAATAACTTCACATGTAGCACTTGCCATACATCTGTACTTAGCCTCAGCTGAAGATCTGGATACTGTGGGCTGCTTCTTGCTCTTCCAAGAGACAAGAGACCTCCCAAGAAAGACATAGTATCCAGATACAGATTTTCTGGTTCTAAGACATTTGGCCCAATCAGCATCAGTGAAACAAGACACCCTTAAAGAGGTATCTTTATAAAACTGGATACCAGTCCCGGGTGAACTTTTGAGGTATCTAATCACCCTCAAAGCAACTTTGAGATGAGATTGAAGGGGGGCATGCATGTGCTGGCTAAGGCAATGAACAACATAAGATATATCAGGTCTGGTATGAGTCAGGTAAATGATTCTCCCAAGTAATCTTTGATACTCAAAGATGTTTAAGAGAAATTTATCATCTTTGCTTTCATCAACAGCCAAAACACAATTTTCAAGTAATAGGGTTGCTGCTAGTTTAGCAGTAAGTAAACCAAACTCATGAATAAGTTCAAGACAGTACTTCCATTGGGTCATGTAGATCCCATTATAGTTTTCAAGAACCTCAGTACCTAAAAAGTACATCATAATGCCAAGGTCTTTAATCATGAATTTGGTTTTCAGAAAGCCTTTAAAAGATTCAGTTTCCTCAATGCAGTTACCAGTGATGATAAAATCATCAACATAAACAAGAAGAGCAATAAACATTTTACCATTCTGTTTAGTGTAAAGAGAGTAATCAAACTTACTTTGGATAAAGCCATGCTCAACCAAGACAGTGGTAAGTTTAGCATTCCACTGCCTTGGGGCTTGTTTGAGACCATACAAAGCTTTATTAAGCTTACAAACCATACCTTTATCCTTGCAATTGAAGCCCAAAGGAAGATTCATATAAATTTCCTCATCAAGATCACCATACAAAAAGGCATTGTTAACATCAAGTTGAAAAAGAGGCCATTCATTAGAGACATATATGCTAACAAGACACCTAACAGTAACCATTTTAACAACAGGACTAAAAGTCTCATCAAAATCAATGCCTTCCCTTTGACTATAACCTTTAACAACAACCCTAGCTTTAAACTTGTCAACAAGGCCAGAGGACTTGTATTTAATCTTATAGATCCATTTATTGTTAATAGCCTTTCTATCAGCAGGTAAATCACATAAGGTCCAAGTATTGTTCCTTAAAAGAGCCTCATTTTCATTGTTCATAGTCTCAACCCACGTATTATCCTTCACAGCTTCATAGTAGGTGGATGGTTCAATAGATTGATTAAGAGTGGTAGCAAAGCAAAAATTAGTAGTGTTCAACTTAGAGTAATTAACATGCTTCTCTATACCTAACTTAAGCTTGCTATCAAGAACAAAATCATTAAGTTTAGCAGGCAGTTTAATGGGTCTACTAGACTTTCTAACAGGCTGCTCCTCATCTTGAGGATGGTCCCCAATATGCTCAATAAAAGAGTTAGAAGAATTTTCATTTTCAAAATTACCCTCAGAGCAGGATTGCACATTTTCACTTATAGTGGTTGTAGAGTTCTCCTCCTGATGACGCACAAAGGCATCATCAATAATGGGGTGAACCCTACCATCCACATTAGGTGTTGCTCTCTCATCATCATTGGGACTTGAAGGTGTTTGATTATCAAAAAATGTCAAGAGTTCAGCATCACTTGTAATGACTACATCTGTTGAATCTTTTCCAAAATTGTTTTTCATTTTGAAAGGAAAAATAGTTTCATAGAACATCACATCTCTAGAAAACAAAATTCTTCTATTATCCAAGCTAAACAATTTGTAAGCCTTTTTAAAAGAAGAATAACCAATTAAAACACACTTTTCAGACCTAGATGTGAGTTTGTCACTGTTATTTAGACAAGTAGAAAAACACAGACATCCAAAACACTTTAAATGAGAGAGATTGGGTTTTTTGCCATAGAGCAATTCATAGGGGGACCTACCATTTAAGAAAGAAGAGGGGAGCCTGTTAATCAAATAAACAGGAGTCAAAATACATTCAGAACAAAAATTGATAAGAATCCCACCCTGAAACATAAGACTCCTGGCTACATTAAGAAGGTGTCTATGTTTCCTTTCAGTAATCCTATTTTGCTGAGGGGTATGAGGACAAGAGGTCTGATGGATAATACCCAAAGAAGAGAGCAATGTGTGTACTTTGTTGTTAACAAATTCAGTCCCATTATCAGATCTAAAGATTTTGATTTTGGAATCAAACTGATTTTTAACAAGATTAATAAATTGAGTTAACCAATCAAAAACTTCATCCTTAGATTTCAAAAGATAAGTCCACACAGCTCTAGAGTAATCATCGACAATGGTAAGGAAGTATTTATACCCTTCTTTACTAGGAACCTTGTAAGGACCCCACAAATCCAAGTGAACAAGGTCACCAAGTTGACTGGATTTGTGATCACTCAAGGGAAAGGGTTCCCATGTTTGTTTGGCCCTATGACAAGTTTCACAAACAGAATTGTTGGTGTATTTGGAATGTTTGAGGTCAGTCTTGAGAGCATTGAGCACTTGGTCAGAGGGATGACCAAGTCTGCAATGCCAGATATCTTTGGAGGTATTAAAATTCATGGCAGAGTTAATAGTACCTAAGGTCTTAGTCTTAAGGTCATCAAACAAGTAAAGCCCCCCAGATTCACTACCAGTCCCAGAGTGGTCCCCTTGGCCAAGTCCTAAATATAACATTTATCCTCATCAAAACCAACAAACAACTTACTATCTTTAATAAGTTTGTTAACAGAAAGCAAACTAACACAGTATCCAGGCACAACCAACACATCATGAAGAATAACATTATTAGACAGTTTGAGGTCACCAATGTGACTAATATTGGCAATAGTGTCATTGGGATGACCAACAGAAATGTTGAGATTAGAAATGTCAACAACATTGCACATACCAACTGTGGAAGTGGTAAGGTGTTGGTTTGCCCTAGAATCAATAATCCATCCCAAAGTGATAGTTTTGAAAGTAAATTTAGAGTTGCCACAAAAAAACTTGGACAAATTTATATTGAACCAAACATTAGCATTAAAGAAAGATATTCTACCTGCCATATTGGACTGAGTGTTGCCAGAGGTGTCATTGATCAAATTAAGAAGCTTCTGCAATTGTTCAGTAGTGAAAGAGTTTGGAGAATTACAAGTGGAAGCTTGTTTTTCTCCAGTTTTAATGTCACAATTAGCATTAAAATTAGATTTAAAACCAGATTGTCTTTGACTATTACCTCCCTTTTTATAACCAGCAGGATAACCAACCAATTCAAAACATCTATCAATAGTATGGCCAATTTGATTGCAATGAGTGCACAAAAGGTTAGGGTTAGGACCCCTATAACTTTTGGATCCATTGCCCTTGTTAAGGGTTCTATTATGGGTATTAGAGGTACCCCTCCTATTTTGGTTGAAGGTCTTAGCAGCAAAAGAAGTGGCATTCAACTTTGCCTCTGCATGATCAGAGTTGTCAGGAACACCCCTATGGGATTCCTCTCAAGATACAGTGACATAGGCTTCCTTCACATCAGGAAGTGGATCCCTGGTGAGAAGTGCAGTTCTAACAGGCTGATAGCAGTCATCAAGCCCCATTAGAAACTGCATAAGCCTCATGATTTGCTGATGTAAAGCCAATTCAGTGCTATCAGAACAAGAACATTTAACAGCACAAGTACACTTATGAATTTTAGAAACAACATCAAACTCTCTCCAAAGCGAGTTCAATCTGTGATAGTAATCAGATATAGAACTACCCCCTTGTTTAACAGACCCAATTTTTTGAAGTAAGTTATAGACAATGGAACCATCAACCTTATCATAAGTTTCATTAAGCTCTTTCCAAACATTAGCATCATTTTAAAGTAAACACGGACCATATAAACATCACTAGAAACAACATTCATAATCCAAGTAAGAACCATAGCATTGCATCTATCCCATTGAGCACACAAAACATCATCAGTATAAGACTCTCTTAAACAAGAACCATCAACAAAAGTAAACTTGTTTCTAGCTTGTAAAGCAAGTCTCATAGCATTGTTCCACATTTTATAATTCTCAGTCCCCAACAACTTGAAAGGGACAAGGACAGAGCTAATATTATCATATTATGAATGTGAAGTGGGTTTCCAGCATCCAAATTGCTGATGAGAGCAACAGGATTGGTAGTGGTTTCAGGGGGACCCCTACCACCACCATTCCTTCACCACCATTGGGTGGTGGAGGAGGAGCACCACTAGCACTCATGAATCACACAAAGAAAGAGCAGAGCAGACAAAGCAATAAGCACAATAAACAGGACAAATAAAACCAAGTAGAACAAGCCAAAGAGAAACAAGACAAATATAACCACAATAAACACTCAGAAAGTGAGCACCAGAAATGTCAAGCTTTGGACTAGGATTGGCCAGAGCAGGTATCCACACCAGTCAAGGCTGGAGGGTCAAGGTGTTAACCGAATTCGTTTGCACCCACAAACTGAACAACAGTAGCTCACAATAGTAACCAAGAGAGAGGCAAGTGAGAAAATGAAAGAAGACTTACAGTGCATAAACAACAATCAATATCTATCAAAAAACCACCCAATCTCTAGATTCACTTAGTCTAGAGGATGGGTGAGTCATCAGCAGGAAACCCCCAAAAAAGTATAATTAGGGTTAGTAAAACCCTAGTAATCAAAAAAGGTAACGGCACCACCAAGGATGAAACCAGGGAACCAGAAGAAGTAAAACCCCCAAAAAAAAATATTAGGGTTTCAAGAAACCCTAATTCAATCTTCCAAGTTTCATAACGGCACCACCAAAAATAGCAACGACATCACCAATAAAAGCTTCCTAAACACCAAAGAACCAAGATCCCCAAAAAATAAATTAGGGTTTGTGAAAACCCTAATTATTTTTAAGAGAAAAATTAACGGCACCACCAAATCAAGCTTCCAGAACAGCATATAAACACCAAGAGCACCACCAGAGTGAAGATGCCCAAAAAAATTATCAGGGTTTGAGAAACCCTAAATAAAAAATTTTGTGAATCAGAAAAACAAATATACCAAACGAGAGTTGGGATGTGATACAAAAAACCAGATCTAGCAACCTGGCTTTGATACCATGTTAAAAGACAAAGCAAATAACATGAATACCAAGATTATCACACAACCAACCTCCCCTTTGTGATATTTATTTAAAAGATTCAAAGTACAAAACAGGAAAAATAAAGATTAGTCCTCAATCGAGTGCTAATCAAACAAATACAAAAGAAAAGTGAGATCGTCCCAACTAGGTTGATCCGATCTCTCTCACAAACATAGATCACTCATTCACACACGATTACAAGAAGAAAATCAAACTCCCAGGTCAAGTATGAACTTGAAGAGAGAGAAAGAGAGAAGAGAGAGCAGTTGCACACACAACTGTGTGTGTAAGTATGTTGTGATGAGAGAAACCCTAGTCAAAGACTAGGGTTATAATAGCTTGCAAGGACACATGGGCCTCAACAGTTCAAAAGCCCACCAAGGAAGAATAGGCCTATCTCAAAGCCACAAGCCCAAAACCATTGCACCTGAAATAAGGAAACAAACATAACACAATACAAAGTAACATGCGACACATGAAGGATTGACAAAATAACATATAGAAACGAGTGTTGCACGTATCGAGAAAAGACCTATTTTATAAAAAAATTACCCTTTGTGACCTAAAATCCGGTGTAGCCCATGCCACACCCGGCTCTAATGTGGGTACGCGCCCCTGGTTAGAGTGCTGGTTACTTTTACTACTATGTATGCATGGTTGGTAATGAAGTGGTACGTTTTAAATCTTATATTATATCCATTTAAATTCAGTTTTGATTAAATTTGATGTCCTTAGATCTTAATTTCTTGAATTATAACCTATTGAGCTCTTATAATGACAAATGCAGCATCACATTTGCTTATCCAAACATACCCCTGACTGGTTTTTTTAGCAGAATTTGAAGTTTGATTTGCTTGGAATCACACTATCCTCATACATAAATTTATGTATCTTCTAAGATTGCACAAAATAACTACTTCACTTTACATGAGTCTTAAAGAGCAGAAAAATGCCATTGAAGGAGAAACTCCAAGAAGAAGCAAGTTTCAAGTATGATAACCAGGAGAATATGATCAAGATGGTTTGATGAAGTTAATAGAAAGTGAGTAAGAAAGAATTTAGAGGTCTTCTATGCTACCAAACATGTTATATATCTACTTTATCTACCGAAATAAATCGAGCAAAATCGAAACTGAATCGAACCAAATATATAGTTTAAGACAATTCATCCCTACCAAAATTCATCCATTCTTAGAATGATGCTAGGCATATGGAAGAGGATCACTGTACCAAAGCTCGTGGTCCGAACCTGTGATTCTATGCTTCATCAGTGAGCATATCCCATGATTTTAAACCTCCAAACAAGGCTTTCCATTGGATTTTACAGAATACTTTTTTGAGGAAGTCGGGGTTAGAGTCGACTGGTTTTCGGGTTATGGATTGTGGTTCAATGCGGAGTGGGAAGCCATTGGTGATGTCTTTCATGTTGAATGAGTGCATGTTGTGTGTTAGGAGTCTCATCTTGTTCGTGTTGTTGCTTTTGGGTTGAGGAATGGTTTTGAGGGTTTAATAGAGTTTACCATGTGTCTTTTTTCAAGCAAGACGTAGTCGGGTTTAAAAGAGTTTACCCTGTTTATTTAAGGGTTTAACACTTTAGATCTCGCTAGGTGTAATGTTTAGATGTTGTTAAAGAAGGTTCTAAAACGGTCTCGAGGTAATCCTATAACTGAGTTAAAACGCTCACCTTCCCCGCGTAACCTCTCAACAGGAAAAACAACATCCGCTTAACGTTTACCTTGAGTTGTTTTTTAAATTAAGTACCTCGTAGTCTGTTTTAATAATTCAAGAAAGGATGAAAGTTTGTAATACGATGCAACGGGGTGTTTATTTCGGCTTATGGCTGATTTGGTTTTTTGAGCTTATGTTTCATAAGATCACTTTCTATGATTTATTTGAATAATGAACAAGACCATACTAAATTACATTCAACTGACATCGATATGGTTTCATTTTCATTACTCGTTCTTTCAGTAAATAAAAGTTGAAAACTAGCAATGTCTTGAAACTAGTTTGACCGACCTCGATCAGATCAATTGTTTTATTCAGTTTTCGGTTGAAAAAAGAGTCACATTAAATCGGGTTTCATATTTCCAATGCTCGGTTAAGCCCGTCGGGTTTGGGTCCGGATCAACCGGCTCTCGAGACCTGACCGGGTTTTAACTTTTTCGTGTTTTTTGAAAAAAACTCATAAATTATACGTATTTGCGACGTAATTTTATTTTACACACTATATTTATTAATAAATAGTTTATATATTTAATATACAGAAGAATTTATTATTTGTATATATAACTTTTGTTACTTATTCAATATAAAATGTTCAAAAACCGAGTTGACTTGAATCGACTCGGGTTGAGTTAGTAACTCGATGACCTGACGATTTAACCGAGTTAATTTAAGAACTTGTTTTCCAAACATTGAAACAGTACTTAAGTCATATGATCAAACCCGCTAGTCCACTCCGGTTTTTAAAATTCGTTGCATAATCCACGTGAGATTTTTGTCAGATAGTTGGACTTGGAATGGGCTTAATCGTATTATTTGGGTCAAAAAGTCCATGCTGGCTATAATTAGGTGTGAGAAAGATCAACTGATCATCATTTTCCCTTTTCGTATAGTTTTTTCACTAAGGAGATGATGAACCCATTAATAAAACCACGACGAGGCATACAAATAATGCCTTTGCAGCTTGTTCTTAGAGCATCAATTCACCAAAGTGTAAGTCCTATATATCTCTAACTTGTTATCTGTTGTTGAATTTATACTCTTTTATAGCAGTGGAACTAGAGCTAGCTGCTGTTTCCGAAATGTAATGTAAAGGCCATAAAACATAATTCGGATGAGGGTTTACTTGTTCAGTTACCCGGGCGACAACGAACCTTTTTACTCCCATGTACGCGTCCTGCTGACCCTCTCCTGACCACCCAAAATGTACACACCTAGCAAGGTTGACTTTGACCTTTTACGACGAAACCAAAGACCTTACCACTAGGCCGTTCGTGTTTGATGGTTGTTAGAACTTAGACGGACCAAAAACATCAAATTCTTAATGTAAGAATATGAACACAAAATCCAATCATGTTGTGGTCGAACTAAACGAACAAACACAACAAGCCATGTTTATCCTTGCTCTTGGATTTTTGGTTTGTTTATAGAAATAGCTTAACTAATTGCTAGCAAACTTGGTGGGCGGTGAACACCAGTCTCAGATGTATCCTCATTTACTTTCATAAATAGCTTAAAAAACGTCTATTTACCCATTGTTAATTTCAACAAGCACTATGCAGGCTATGTACCGTAAATCTTCGAAGGATACTAATCATGATATGTACAAACCGAATAACATGATTCCTGCTATTGACTCGCTTCCAACAATACCATTCAGTTTAATCCTTCCCGAGAAAAGAACAAATTCACTCTCCGAGATCCAAAAGGATGACAATCTTAAAAGTTCTTGTGCAGTACTCAAACCTGGAATGGTTCACTTGAAGAATTACATTAGCATCAATGACCAGGTAAATGGATTGTGGTCTTTACCAGGCGCAACATTATATTATGTTCTTAAGCCTTCTGTATCTCTAAAGAATGTTTTTATATCTTATGTTTCCCAAACAATTCAAGTCCTTTTTTTTGCAGTTCTCCCATCAACTTAACCAAACAGAGTTATACTAACTATTACATTTTCGCTTTCACCTGTTAAAACCTAAAAAAATCAGCAACACAGATTTCCAATAATAAACAAACTTTGGTTGTCCCCCAAAAAGTTCTCTCGAATCTGCAAAACATAGCTAAAGTACAATCGTAGACCTTTAATTTATTGAGTTTTGATGCAAAGTCACAAGAAAAATGCCAACTTTAACTAGTTTGTTCTCATCTATATTGCAATTATTACAATGCACGTTCATCTATCACTTTACATGTTGGATAATAAAAATCAAATCAAATCCTTTTAGGTTGAAATAGTGAAAATATGTCAAGAATTTGGAATTGGTCCCGGGGGATTTTATCAACCTGGTTTTAACAGTGGAGCTAAACTTAATCTACATATGATGTGCTTTGGTCGAAATTGGGACCCTCAAACAAAGTATGCTGCACGTTACAGATGTGATGGTTCTCAAGCACCACCGATTCCCGATAAACTAGTTTCATTAGCTCAAACTTCAATTATGGATTCTCAAGCACGTGATGATAAAATTCCTCTAATGCACCCCGACATCTGTATAGTCAATTTCTATACAACGACTGGTCGACTTGGTATGCATCAGGTTAGTTTTGTTCTACTTACTTACTTTTGTATATTAGGTAGTCATCGTTTAAAACTATCAAGGAAATGTGTTATCATGATATGTATTATGTCGAGATGTTGATAGAGGCAGTCTTTTCTTTATTTATAACTATATAACTCGTGTTGAAATAGTCCGACTATTCTTATGCATATGAATACTCTATGAATAACTCTCAACCAATTTTTAGCTCAATAGGTAGACCTCTTAACAAAAGTCTTCTATTGTTATGCATATGAGTAAATGCCACATTTTGTAACGCAGGATCGCGATGAGAGCTCAAATAGTTTGAAAAAAGGATTGCCCGTTGTTTCCATCTCCGTTGGTGACTCTGCACGATTCTTGTATGGTCATAGTAGAGATGTGAGAAGGGCAAACGAGGTTTTGTTAGAATCAGGAGACGTAGTGATATTCGGGGGAAAGTCTAGAAATGTTTATCATGGGGTGAAGACAATCATCCCAAATTCCGCTCCTCTACCATTGCTACAACAAAGCAATCTTAGACCTGGTCGTCTTAACCTTACATTTAGGCAATTTTGAGCCAAGATATATAATCCTGTTGTGTTAAGACTCAACGTGCCGTGTTTCTGAGCGTATATAATATGACTTGGAATTATAATTAGTTAGTTTTCCTTAACTTGATGTTGAATATGTTCTTTCTTCTTTCTTTCTGACTGCTTCAGTTGGTCAACCTTTGTTTGCTGCTTTGATTAATCAAGGACGTACATCGAGCCCAGTAGTCAAATTGGTGTTCAAAGGTTCGGTTTATTGGGTTAACTTTTTTTCCGATAAAACTGAATCGAAAACTAACTAGAATTATGTTTTTGGGTGACTCGTGGTTTTTAAACTGAAATACATAAATTTTTAGAAAAAAATTTATTATTTTAAACATAAAAATTGTTTTAGAAATTATATAGATTTTTGTTAGGATAATGCGAAACTGTCAAAAAAACCCTTGAAAGAAAAGCTGGTGCAAAAATGACCTCAAACTTTTCATTTTTCTAAGAAAAAACCTTTGAGACGTTAAATTGTAACTTTCAACCGTTAACCCCGTTATCTCTCCCACGAGCCATGTACGTGAGTGCATTTTCGTCATTTCCCCTCGTCCCAATCATGTCAACCCTCTTCCACATTTCCTTCTGCAAAACTAAGTCCCCAAAACCCTTTTCCCGTCATTAAAAGCACAAGACTAAACTCCCGACACTTCGGTTGACACTTCGACTCAGGGATCAAAATAAATTCACTACAACATGATGATCAGGAGTGGGTATTATCGCTTGGTATAGACGATTCTGGTCTCCGATTAACCCCCACCATCCGTCCCTGCAACAACCAACATAATGTTGTGACAACCACCACCACCGAAATCATAGTTTCATAGCAAAACCCCAATGTTGATCACCCTAATGTTGATCATTGTGATGAAAACCCGGTTAGAACAATCACCATCACCGAAACAATAGTTTCATCGCAAAACCCCAATATTGATAAGTGTGATGAAAACCAGGTTAGGACAACCACCACCACCGAAACTATGGTTTCATTGCATAACCCCAATGTTGACAATTCGGATGAAAAAGGGTTAGGATAATACCAGGTCACGCTGGTATTGTTCAAGCATCCAAAATCCGTAAATTAGCGGATAACCGAGAATTTGGCCAGGAGGTCGTGATGTCCACACAAGAGTATATTAGGAAAGTTATTGAGGATGTTGGCGAGGATGAAGATTTTAGTCGTGGTCCGTAGGTTAGCACGATAGAGTTTCTGAATTTTAATCGAGGTATTGTGTGTGGGTGTTTAGGCAATATCAAGAACTTTCTTAAGAATGTGAAACTTGAGCAGGTTATTGCGATAATCAGGTCTTGTACACCAAATGTGTTGGATGATCTAACAGTAACACTCAAAGAATTTTCGGGGTCTCTTTCTGGTACAATTCATTACAAAGTCTTTGCCATAGAGGGTTTTTAAAAAAGTTATTATTGTATGAGCTGCTTTGATTCTTCGTAATGTCTCGGTGTTTACTCTAAACCGTCCATCCATTATCTTAATATTACTAAAAGAAACCTAGTTAAGGTTTCTAGGAATGGTACATTTATTGGAAATGGTAGTTGTGTAGGTGGTATTGTAAGTTGAGCATTATACTATGAATCATATGTTAATTACAAATAAAATGCAAATGGTCGTTTTTTAATTGTTGTAGTTTGTAGTTGTTTGTTCTTTACTTGTTTACAAACTCCACGTTTGTACCTCTCTTTGAATTAGTATGAAAATCTTGGAGTTTAGTATTAAAAAAGTATTATGTTGTGTGCTTTGCTGCTACTTAAGAGCTGTTTGGATCCTTGGTTAACAAGAATATTCATATGCCCGTCTTTATACTCCCCCTCAAGTTGAGCAGTATCTAAGTTAGATACCCCCTTATGACATTAGCTGCTATATGTATTGATGATTGGTTGTCATAATGCAAAGTAGACTTGTATTCAGCCTTAGTTGAGCTTCTAGACACAAGACATTGTTTCTTTGATTTCCAACATATATGTGAATCTCCCAAAAGTATACAGTATCACAATCAGAAGCACAATGAGCAATTATCATTAGATCCTCAAGATAGACCAAATTGATTAGCAATTGTAATAATCAAATTGGTAAAATTAAAATAAATGGTACAACTTTATAGAAAGTTGACTTTAAAAAGTCAAAAATCCAAATGGTGAACATCATACAACCCAAACAAAAGAAAGGTAAACCAACATCTCAACTTTCTACAAAAGGTGACAAGAAAACATATCATTCGTTTTTATATTAATTGTTTAGGTTTTTCCAAATTCATTCTTCACAATTTTTCCCCATGTGCTCACTGATGCAAGCCCTAAGATACAATTCCTTATTGCATGTGGCCTTTTTTCTGGAACAACAGCTTGTTCAACTTTGAAGTTGGACCTCAATTTAGCTTTATAACAGTTAGTAGTTGAACATGGCTTAACAGGTTCATTGATTTGATGCTTTTCAGTGTTGAAGTCTGAGTCATTATTATTACTTCTACAATTAAGATATGATTCAAGCTTAAAAATCAAATGCATGGTGTTTTGAACAACTCAATTTTTTTTCATAAAAAAATTTGTCTGAAAATTAGAACAAATTAAATGCAAATAGGTATGCCTTTCTTCAATAGCATACGTTCTTTTGCTGTTTAAAAAATATTTTCTAGATTTTGTCTCATACTTTCAAGATCCTTAAAGCCGTTCAATTTCAGATCTTCTGAATCTATCATTGATGCACAAAAGATTGAGATCTTTTTATTAGGCATAATATGGTTGTGGTTAGTGACTGTTGCATAAAAGATACGTATAATGCCCTAAATGTGATTCGGCTGGACCAGTATCTACCAAATGAACTTCTTAAACCTTGTACAAAACAATAGTAATTACAAGACCACATCCAAACACCCCTTAACGTGAAACAGAACATACTAAACCTGTTCATTACTACTTCTCCTTATAATTCACATTTCATAAAAGTTCATTAATATTTCATAACTGAAAATCATAGTACATTAGAAAAGATCAGACATTACAAAACATGTGATAAACACACCCAAACAAACAAACATAACTTGATCACTAAGACGTGCAAGCATTCTAGTCATGAACACAGTGTTGGTTGTTGCAGCATGGCGGGCTACTAGAACCATCTCATTCAACCTTTCTACCATTTCTACATACACTTACGAGCGTTCTTCAACTCCACGGTACCTTCAACACAGGAATACAACCCGTCAGGATCCCCACCTCATTACTCAAAGGTTTTTGTGGTTGATCCGCTCTCGAAGTTCATCAATTAGGACCTGAAGGCCGTGTGCATCTGCAAGACTGACATCTCTTTCCCTACCAAAATGAAGCAGAAATTGTCTCTCCATGCGAGACGAGTTTGTAGCACTTGCCAATCTATCACACAAAACCAATCACCTAGAACCACCATCTTGGTTTACCCTTGAATTATTAACTCTTTCACTCTAAGTTGGCTTGAAATTGTGGTTAGGGTAAGTGATATATATGGGGTTTCATTTGACTATAATGTTCATGAAACTGCATGAATGTGATAAACAAGTTTGCAATCTCTTGCATTTTTTCATCCCTGAATTGAAGTGTCAGACGAAGTGACTGGAGTTAATTCTTGTGCTTTTAAAGGCGGGAAAAAGGTTTCGGGGACTAGTTTTCCAGAAGGAAAAGTGGAGGAGGGGCTAGCATTACTGGGACGAGGGAAAATAACAAAAATGCCCTCACGTACATGGCACGTGGGGAGATAACGAGGGTTAACGGTGGAAAGTTAGGATTTAACGTCTCAAAGGTTTTTCGCAAGAAAATGAGAAGTTAGATGGCATATTTGCACCAGGTTTGCTCTCAGGGTTTTTTTGGTAATTTTAAGATAATCAACGGACAAAATTTGCAGTTTACCCTTTCTTTATTCTTTCACAACAATCTTTTATCTTTGCATATTATACCCTTCACTACTATACCCTTAACCTAATTTTACACAATTTTGTTGCATGTTCCGCCTCTTCCCCTTCCCATTCCCGTCCACTATTCATCTACACAATTCACCGACATCAATCCGCTACAACATCCCTCACATCGGATCTGCCATTGTTGATTGGTAACCATCTTCATCAACATACACGATATCATTGCTCCAAATATATTTTCATGAATAAACTATTTTCAATTATCATTGTTACACATTGTCCCTTTTTTCTCTTGCATTCATAGTATGCTCACTTAATATAATATCATTACAAAGTAGAATGAAAGTCTTTAAATGGTGAAGTGGAGTGTTGAACCAAATAATTAGTGTGTCAAGCCGAACTAGCCAACTAATATAGTCCGGGCTAACGTTACACGATGGCGCGAGACACTGTATTGAGTCTCGTGCTATCGTGTATTTACTAATTTTTATGTTTTTAAGTGAGATTCCCATAACACTATAAATATGGTGTTAACCAGATGGAGGGAGTTGTTCGCAATGTTTTGAAACCTAGTTCGATCCGGTCGCGTCAACCAGTTGACCTGGTTTTGGTCAAAAAACAGGTTATATTAAACCGGGTTTCACAACTTCGAACCCTGGTTAAACGTGCCAAGTTTGGGTGACCCAGGTCAACCCGGTTCTTGAGACCCGGTCGTGTTTCAATTTTTCGTGTATTTTTACAAATAAAACATGTAAATTATGCGTATTTACAACGTAATTTATTTTTACATATAATATTTGTTGGTAAATAGTTTATGAGTCCGGTTATTTAAGATACCTTGTATCCTTTGGATACAAGGGGACAAATCTGGACCGTCCATCTCATCTTATCCAACAACCCATATTAAAAACAAAAAAAAAAAGCGGAGGGGTAGTTTCGTCATTTTACCCCTCCCACCTAACACCACCTACCACTCTCACAGATCTGGGATCGATTTCTTCTTCTTCTTCTCTCTAAAACACACATAAACACACACACACACACACACACACCCACACATATTTACATCTTAATTTATCAACAGAAACATCAAATTCATCGATCATCACCGTCACAAATCGATCATCCTCTTCATAAATAAGGTAAAGTTTATTCGATCTGTTTTGATTCATCTTTTTTAGCTTATTCGATGTGAATAAGCTTATAACTCATCTTATTTTTTATAGCTTATTTGATAAGTTACATGAATTTAACATGTCAAATGATAAGGTAACTTGATGCTTAATGTGAATAAGCTTATTGATAATCATCACCTTTATTATGATGAATTATAAGCTAACTTATTAGCTTATTTTCATGAATTATAAGGTTTTTTAGCTTAATCTCGCTGAACATATTTAGTGTAACATGTTTGTGAAGTATCATATATGATATACTATATCATATATGATATAAGCTAAAATATCATATATGATGAGATATATCATATATGATAATGTGGTTGAAAATTGAATTAACTCTTTTTTTAATGGATTAATCTGGCTGAACATATTTAGTATGACTTGCTAATGAAGTATCATATATGATATGCTATATCATATATGATATAAGCTAAATATCATATATGATCAAATATATCATATATGATTATGTGCTTGAAAATTGAATTAAATCTTTTTTTTTGTGTAGAGAAGGTTGTTTACAAGGCGTGTTGAACATTACAAGCATCCAAAAGGCCAAGAAGCTTAATGAATAAGCTCGTGAATTTTTCTTTTACGTTTATTGTTTGTTTTTTCTTGTAATCTCCTAATGGAGTTTTGAAGTATATGGACGATTTTGTAATCAATTGGTATCTCGTACAACATCTTGTTAATATGATTTAACTTTCTTGGTATTATGTCATGATGGTTTTTATAAATTAAGTCATGCGGAGTATATGATCATGCACTATCATATATGACACTCAAGAAAAACTTGGATTTAAAGAATCTGATGAATTCATGATTACAACAAAGAGTATGCACAATTAATAATCAAACACTTGTTCATAACATAAAAATGTACTTTTGAACAGAATCATATATGATAATTCAAACCGAACGTAACCTAATGTAAAATCATATATGATATACCTCTGATATCATATATGATAACAATTTATACAAAATCAAAAAAATGCAAAAAAACAGATTATCAAATGATGAATTCATGAACAACGCCTACTCCGTCTTGATCCTTAAAACATATCCATGCACATCCTCTTGTTATAATCAACATCTCTCTCTGCTTTGCTACAAAGCTGCCAATCGCACCATCTCTGTCTGACTGCATTTATAAAAGATAAAAAGAACATATTATGCAACATTTTAACACCAAAATAAATTACTCATATATATGATAGAAGACAAGTTTCAAGAGTTTATATTGATTTCTAAAAAATACTCATACATAATCTGTTTTTTCCTATGGTTTATTTGATATATCATATATGATAGTTATATCATATATGATATATCATCAGTTATCATATATGATATATCTATCATATATGAAAAGTGATGATATATCATATATGATATATATATATCATACATGATATATCAAGCTTATTGCAGCCTACATCAGCAAACTTAATCCAACTTACATAAAATACCTTACGATTTGTCAACATAAGCTAATAAGCTAGCTTATTCATAACTCTCGTGTAATTTGTAAGCTTATTCACATAACTCCTATCTAATTCTCAAGATTATTTATAACTCTCATCTAATTAAAAATCTTATTCAAACAAATAAGCTTATTCACATAAATCACCTAATTAAAAGCTAATTAGAATAAATTGATCAAAATAAGAACAATCAATCGGAATAATTAGATCAAAATAAGAACTATCAATCGGCATATTTCGTTCAAAAAAGCTAATGAAAATAAATTAATAAGCTTATTCAAAATCAAATAAGCTAAAAAAAATAAGCATAGATTATAAGAATACAAACCTGAAATGAATTCGTGTTAAGTAATCGATCTAATTAATCGATTGTGATGGATTCATGATGATGTTGTGATTGTTCGCTTCAAATTTTAGAGAGAGAAAGTAGATCGGGGTAGAGAGAGAAGTGAAAGAACGGGGTGTGTGTTTTTATGAGAAAGAAAGGAGAAAGTTGTGTAAATTGGGGATTTAATCTCAGCCCTTTAATGAGATGGAGATGGATGGTGGGGATGAGTCCCCTTGTATCCTAGAAAACTTTGGTATCCAAAAGAACTTAAATCATAGTTTATATGTTAAATATATGGAAGATTTTATGATTTTTATATATAGTTTTTATTAATAAATGAAAATATAATTATTTTTTTTGAAAATCATATTGACTATCGATTTGTCTCGAACCAATAATCCAATGACTTGATAACTTGAAAGAGTCGAAATAAAATATACGCATGCTAATGATAACTAATTGAGAAAGTATAATGCAACTATGCAAGTTTGTTACCAACACGCATTGAGTCCAGCCTAAATATATAATTTCCAAATTTCAAGCACAGAGTGATTTCCAAATTTCAAGCGTAGATTTAATCAAGTGATTAATTAATTTTTGTCATTTATTTTTTTCATCTAACAAAAAACTCATATTCATCATATAAAAAAATTGAATATCTCATAAACCGTGAATCGTTACGCAAAACGAGATATCCATCGTGACGAGAATTAAATCATCTTTCAATAGAGGGCACATGTATATACTTTCGAGGAACTTTTTCCCGATTTTTTTCGTAAGTCATGTTTGAGCCCCTCTTTAGAAAGATGATTTACTTCTCTTCATAGTTGTGTATTTTTCGTCGTTTGACGATTTACTGTTTGTGTGATATTTAACTTTTTAAAACGAGATAGGAAGTGGGTTTTTTAGTGAATGAACATAATTGTTTCATTGAGTCTATGCTAAATTAAAGGTGTTATAAATTAGCGTATTTTATTAAGTTTGAGTTATAAATTAGTAATAAGTTGTTGAAATTTGATGAGACGAGTTATATTCGACTAAAGTAAGTTACATTGTTCCATAATTTGTGATTTGATGCTCTTAAAAGTGACAGTTTAACATTAAGTGGAATTTAATATTACGGATTAAATCACCGGAGAAACTCTAGCCGATCATTCCCCATAAACCCCTTGTAGCTAGGTTTTACATGCATAAAAGATATTTGGCTTGGAAGGTATTTGTTTCATAGTATCGTACGTGTTTGTATGTATTTGCTTTAAGGATATTGTTTCAAAGGAATTGGGTTACGACCAATTGTTTGGTTTCTGAGAAAACATAAACGTTCATGTTTAATATAACTTGTGAGGATACGATTGATGCGTAGAAAGATAGATTTAAATTTATAACTAGTTTCAACCGATTTATATTACTAACACACGAGAAAAGTATACCCTTTCGTTTTTCAATATAGTAATGGTAAGTAATAAGTGTGAAAACACTTATCCTTTTACCATATAATTATAATAATAACCAAGCTAAAACGTGTATTTAATGTCGTAAATATCGAAATTATGCGTGGTTTGTGTTTATGTTGTGATTTAGGACCAAAATATGAAAAGGGAAGAAAACACGGGCTTTCACGGGCTTTTATCGAAGAAAAAGACAAAAGACGAAGTCAAAAGATCAAGAGTGCAAAAAGAACGGAAGTCCAAGGCCTATTCTGAAGATTTATCGAAGAAAAAGTCTAAAGACAGAAGTTTAATGAAGTCGAAGAACCAAGTCTAATAAAAGAAGAAAATTATAAGACGAGTTCAATTTATATCGACAAATCCTGTAACACCCCATTTTGATAAATGGAATGTCACGCGTGATTATGGCGTGTCATCAAAGCATACAAGGATAAATGTCTAAACATTACATGACCATAAAGGAAATACCGGAATCAAACATCGGTATCCCAAAAGTAGAACTCATCACACACAAACATAAGTACTGTAAATGAAAGGACTAAACAATGTCCATGGAAATGAGTATCAAAGTATAGATAAATGCATATTGTAAAGAAGGCTAGGAAGCTTCCAATCCATATGCACGTACGCTTAAAGTCTACGGCGTCCCTGAGTACCTGCCGTTTTGGGAACATGAAAAGGAAAACGGCTGAGCATAACGCTCAGTGCATGGATATACAAGTAAAGCATTAATAATATAAGCATAGAAACATGAAACATGAAGCAGCGGAAAAGACTAAGTCCTGGATAACCTGGTTATTGATGACGTATAGTCCCCAGCCGGGTCATGAGCCCGGCCCAAGGGTACTACCCGTATCCGGCCCATCACGTATGGGTGGGATGATGTCAGTCAGGCTTATGGGCCTGAATGAATAGTAACCGCACACACATGTGCGGCCCACGGCCCGGTATGGCCGATACGGCCGACATAGGGTCAGACAGAATAATATCCTGTCTAGGGATATCCTTACCCTAAGAAGAGAGGATATTCACTACCAGAATTAGAAGATTACAATCATTCTAATTCTGGTGTTTATCTCTTCCTTGGGGCCGAAGGATCAGTGAAAGCCCACTAGGGTTTCACTGCCTATAAAAGAAACCCCCAAGGGTTCCACAAAGGTATCACAACTCTCTCTAAACTCACATATAACCCTAAATCGATTACTTACTCTCACGCCGGAGTTTAATCGTGGGAAACCTTCCCACGGTAAGCTTAACGTGTGTTGTTTAGTGTGCAGGATCCCAACCAGACGATTCACTTGGTGCAGGAGCCGGTACCCAGCCAACCCGAATTAAGCCTAATTCGGGTCTAGCAAGGATCAACCAACTTTTGCATCAACAAGTTGGCGCCATCCGTGGGACCTTAACACTAAGCTAGAACAAAAACCTTATCTCGATTGTTTCAATGACGAAGGGGCATCCGCCAGTTAACCCCAGGAACGTGAATCCTGGGAATCGGAAGCCCTCAGGGGAAGGAATTCTTATTCCCAACCAATCACCTAGCCGCCTCGCAGGCGGCCCAGGTAACCGTAGCGGTCTTCAGTCCGCAGGGGTGACGAGCACGATCTCGGTGACACCCCCGCCCACTTCAACCCTGGACAACCCTGATCCGGGAAGTGCGCCAGCCCCTCCTAATAAGGAGCCACGTAGACCTTTAACGGAGGAAGAAGTGGAAGCTCAACCACTCAGTGAGGACGAGCTCACTCGAGTTCTCACTCAGAATTTTGAAAGGATCGTCCCAGGGATCGCATCAAGATTGAGCCTGGGAAGGAACCTCCAAGCCCGACTCAACTTTGGCGACAGTGGACCATCCACTCCTTCCCGAAATCGGAGAAAAAGGAGGACTCAGCCTCGGGAGCAGGGAACCTTTGAGGAAGACCCTCAACCCCGGAATGTGTTTGAACGCATAGGGGATCGCATCATGCAAGAATTAACGCAACCTCAAGATGGGGAAAGGTCGGATGGCTCACCCGAGCGGCCAGACCGAGAGCTGACCAGAACCACACGCCGCCCAAGTGTGTGGGATAGAATGAACACAGGGAGAAAGGCTCCTGGTTCGTCTCAAAAAAGTGGTCCCTACTCAAAAGGCGGGGCACCACCGCCGTCCCCAGATCCGTCAGGGGAGGACTCAGATGATCACCCGCCCAAACGCCGTCGGCCTAGGCGCACGCCACCACCACCAAACAATGATGAGTATTACGGTGGCCCCTACTATAGGGATACGGAAGCAGAGGACCTCTCGCGTCCGTGGTGTGAACCATGGGATGACCCTAGGCTCACGCGGCCATGGGCTGATCCCAGGGAAGATCCGTTTACCCTCCGTATACGGAACTACTCTGAGGACACCAAACGTCGCATGCCGGCGTGTATCAAAACGTATGATGGGTCCGGTGATCCTGTCGATCACCTCAAAATATTTGATACTCAGGCTAAAATTGAGCGATGGCCCATGCCTATATGGTGCCAAATGTTCAATTCGACCTTAATAGGAAACGCTCGTGACTGGTTCGAGGCACTCCCCCCACGGAGCATTGATAGTTTCACGGAACTACGAACTGCGTTCGAAAACAATTATACTCAAAGGAAGAAGTATAATAGGGATCCGGTTTCATTGGCAACTGTCAAGCAACGGCCGGGGGAGTCCACAGAAGCCTTCACTGAGCGCTTCAATGATGAGTGCACCCGCACGAGAACCATGCCAGAGCTCCTGAAAATCTCGGACTACATGCACGCCATAACAGACAGAGAACTAATCAGGCGTCTCAACGACAAGCGTCCAGAGAGATATGATGACCTCATGGAAAGGGTCAGAAATTTCATAGAGGGAGAGACAGCTGTTGCCGCGGCCTACCCATCCCGAGGAAATGGGTACCGCTCAAATGACCAGTCCCGGAGGCAGTCGGGTGGCCAAGGCAGCCAGAACAATAACAAGAGCTCGGACTATAAGAGCCAAAGCAAAGGCGGACGGTTGGACGACAAGTTCACCCCCTTAAAGATGTCCTACCGGGAGATCTTGTTGACTGAAGGGGCGAACTTTCCAAGACCTCCCCCAATGACCACACCCCCGGAACGTCGGCAGGGAAGTCGCTTCTGCGAATTCCATAATGACAAAGGACACGGCACGGAGGAGTGTATCCAGCTGAAGAAGCATATTGAGTCGCTAATCAAATCAGGCAAACTCAAGCACCTGGTTAAGGATTGGAAAGACGGAAAGGAAAACAACAAGAAGTATGATAAGAAGGACCCCCAAAAGGACAAGCCGTCTACCATATACATGATCCAATCCAGACAGCGCCGCACGAGACAGAAAATTGGACAAAAATTTTCCCGCGGCAAGGAAATCTCATTCCCTCTCATCACAGCAAGTGACGTGGTTGATGCGCCTCTCACCATTGAGATAAGCATTGGAACACACAATGTCCGCCGCATGTATGTGGATGGAGGGTCGTCAGCAGAGGTATTATATGAACACTGCTTTGTGCAGTTATGCCCAGAAATAAGAAGCCAATTAGTACCGGCCACGTCGCCGCTTACTGGCTTTAGTGGAGATACTATCTGGCCAATAGGGCAGTTGCGTCTGCTTGTCACCATCGGGAATGAGGAACATTCCACTACAACGTGGATGAACTTCATGGTGATACGTTCACACTCTCCTTATAATGGAATCATAGGCAGACCAGGCATTTTGGCTATCCGAGCAGTACCCTCTACGGCTCACGGAATGATTAAGTTCCCAGTTGATGGGGGAATCGTTACTATTTATAATACAGTCGTGCCGACGTCCGAGTGTCACACCGTGACAACACCGGCACCACCTGTACCACCCAAGGATGGGGCACCACCGCCCAATTGGAAGGTGGCCATTCACCCTGACTACCCGGAACAGGAGGTATCCATAGGAGGGGCACTCTCAGATAGCGGCAAGAGGGCCATGTGTGCACTTTTAAGTGCAAATCTGGACATATTCGCATGGGAGCCAAAACATATGACGGGTGTGCCACGTACGATAGCAGAGCATAAGCTCCAGATCCGCCAAGGGTACCAACCCATCAAGCAAAAGAAGCGCGGCCAGGCGCCTGAAAGAAGCCAAGTTATATTGGAGGAAGTGCGGAAACTGGTGGATGCAGGCATTATGCGCGAGGTATACTACCACGAGTGGTTATCCAATCCAGTCATGGTCAAGAAACATGATGGAAGTTGGCGCATGTGCGTGGATTTCACGGACCTGAACAAGGCCTGCCCACAAGACTGTTACCCGCTTCCAGAAATTGACTGGAAAGTAGAATCTTTGTGTGGATATCCTTTCAAATGCTTCTTGGATGCATATAAAGGGTATCACCAAATCCAGATGGCGGAGGAGGATGAAGAAAAAACTGCGTTCCACACAAGCCAGGGCGTATATTGCTATACGAAAATGCCGTTTGGATTAAAGAACGCCGGCGCTACGTATCAGCGGTTGGTGGATAAAGCTTTCGAATCACAAATAGGACGCAACTTGGAGGTATATGTTGATGACTTGGTGATAAAAAGCCACACGGAGGAGGCACTCCTCCGGGATGTCCAGGAGACATTCGACACGCTGAGAAGGATTAATATGAAGTTAAATCCAAAGAAATGTACGTTTGGTGCAACAGAAGGAATGTTCTTGGGATATTTGATTGACCCAAACGGCATCAAACCCTGTCCAGAGAAGACGGACGCAGTGATACGGCTACCGTCCCCGCAGACACGGAAGGAGGTACAATCCCTGAATGGGAAGTTAGCCGGACTAAATAGATTTCTATCCAAATCCGCAGAGAAGTCACTGCCCTTATTTAAGACACTGAAGAAGTGTATTAGAAAGGGAGACTTCCGTTGGACGAAGGAAGCTGAGGAAGCCTTTGGCCAACTCAAACAGCATCTCGCATCTCTCCCCATGTTGGTAGCCCCCCGCCCAAAGGAGGAGCTTGTTATGTATCTCTCGGCTACCCATGGCGCAATAAGCGCGGTACTGATGACGGACAGAGACACAATACAGACCCCGGTCTACTTCATAAGTAGAACATTACAAGGAGCGGAGCTGAACTATTCCCCCATGGAAAAATTGGTACTAGCACTAGTATTTGCTACAAAGAGGCTGCACCGGTACTTTCAGGCGCACCCGATTGTCGTGATTACGGATCAGCCAATCAAGCAGGTTATATCTAGACCAGATGTGGCAGGGAGACTAGAGAAGTGGAGCATCCTACTGGGGGGGCATAATATATCGTACAGGCCAAGGACGGCTGTTAAAGGCCAGATCTTGGCAGATTTCCTGATCGAGAAGCCGGATGAGGGAGAACCAATCATTAAGCAAGAGGAGGCCCTATCGGAACCTTGGGTGCTATTCACGGACGGGTCCTCATGCACAGACGGATCCGGGGCAGGCCTCATCCTTACAAATCCAGAGGGTATGGAATTCACGTACGCCCTCCGTTTTGAGTTCACGGCCACCAACAACGAAGCGGAATATGAAGCATTAATTGCGGGTTTAAAAATCGCCGCTAGAATGGGAGTTCGCAACCTTGAGGCCTACGTGGACTCACGGCTTGTCGCGAACCATATTCTAGGTGGGTATGTGGCTAAGGAGGACAACATGGTCAGATATCTGGAAAAAGTCAAGACATTAATCGCAACTTTCAGTAAGTTTTCCATCAAGCAGGTACCAAGGGGCGAGAACAAGAAAGCGGACGCCCTCAGTAAAATCGCGTCCACAAGCTTCGCTCACTTGTCTAAACAGGTTTTGGTGGAGATACTCAAAGAAAAGTCTATTACGGAAGGGGAAGTGACTGCGATAGTTGAAGAAGAGGGACCTACGTGGATGACCCCAATCATCAACTATCTGGCTAGCGGAACACTCCCAGACGAGGAAAAAGCAGCAAGGCGCGTTAGAAGGAAGTCCCAATATTTCGAACTCCGGGAAGGCATCCTTTATAAGCGCTCTTTCTTGCAGCCGTGGCTGCGGTGTGTTGGACCACGCCAGGCGGCCTATGTGATTAGTGACATACACGAAGGATTGTGCGGTATGCATGCAGGTCCACGATCCGTGGTAGCTCGAGCCTTACGAACAGGATACTATTGGCCCACTATGCACAGAGACGCGCGCGACATGATTCGCAGATGCAATGATTGCCAAGTGCATAGGCCAGTACCGCGGCACCCACAGCAGGAGCTTACACCTATCACGTCCCCATGGCCATTCTACAAGTGGGGAATTGACATCGCAGGACCATTTCCTGTAGCTGCGGGAGGGGTTAAATTCTTGATTGTGGCAATGGATTACTTTACACGATGGATAGAAGCCAAGGCAGTAAAATCTATCACGGGTAAGCAGGTCAAGAAGTTTGTGTGGGAACACATTGTATGCCGTTTCGGTCTACCTGGAGAAATTATATCAGACAACGGCAAACAGTTCACGGATAACCCATTTAAAGACTGGTGTGCATCATTGAACATCAAGCGGCGCTTCGCCTCTGTCAAGCATCCACAAACGAACGGCCTTGTCGAACGAGCAAATAGGAGCTTGGGGAATGGGATTAAGGCGCGGCTGGATGAACGACAGGGCAAATGGGTCGAGGAATTGTCGCATGTGCTATGGGCACATAGAACCATGATAAAAACAGCCAACGGAGATACTCCGTTTGCATTGGCTTACGGCACTGAAGCCGTGATACCAGCAGAAATAGGGATGCCTACCATCCGCACGGCGGAGGTTAATGCCGTCACCAATGATGAACAGCTGCGAATCAACCTAGATCTGTTGGAGGAAAAAAGGGAATTAGCAGCCATCAATGAAGCTAAGTCCAAGGCTAAGATGAAGGCTTATTACGATGCCAAGGTCAAAGGTGTTTCTTTTCGACCGGGAGACTATGTCTATCGTGCTAACGAAGCAAGTCGCATGGAAAATACAGGAAAACTGGGCCCTAAATGGGAGGGACCGTATGAAGTCACTGAAGCCTTGGGACGAGGCGCGTATAAGCTGCGCGATATGGATGGCCGCGACCTAGAGCGCACATGGAACATCGCCAATCTAAAAAGGTGCTATCTTTGAAAGCTACGGCTCCCGCATGGATACTTTGCTATAGGCGGTCTTAATAAAAAACCATGCGGGTTATTTGTCTTATTTGTTTTTTTTTTATGTTTGTTTAAGTTTCCTTTATGGACCTTTTTTAGGACTTGTCATCATTGTTCAAACAAAAAATGTAAATGTTCTAATAAAATGCCGTGGTGCCTAGCTAGCTCCACGGCCTGTTTCGTGCAAATTATTGTCACCTTTGTTAGATTCTTTGTTAGACGTATGAATTTTATTTGTGTGATAATATGCCATGTTTCTTTCATATGCATTCTCTCGAAATACTGTACATGTACCATACGCCTCCAGGTGGGGTAAGAGGATTAAGTGAACCTACTAATTCAACTTGCCGCGTAAGAGGGATGCAACCCCAGCCGCATGGATCACGTATCCTTACTAGACACCTTACTCACAAGACGTTGGGGTAAGCTTCATATGCTATAGCCATATTGTGCTCCGCATAATAAAGACGCACGTCGCACGTCTAGTAAATTATAGACTTGAATGTATTTTCTTTGTGAGTAAGACGTGGTACCATGCAGTATTGAACTACAATATTTCAAACACAAGCACAAATACACAAGTTTCCAAACAAATTAAAATTGCCGTGGTTACCCACGGACTTATATACAAAACGTAAAAGTTGTTAGCCGTGTACATACACGGACGAATCAAAACAATACATATTCATAGGTTACAAAACAAGTGTTTGATGGTGAACAAAGGAGCATCCTAAATTGAGGGGAGAAACTTACCCATCTCTGCTTGTTCTTCCACCAGACGCGGCAACCATTCATCACGCTCTCCCCGCTTCTGGGCTTGGGCCGCGGTCCTTTCCAAAACCACGTCTAGGGATTCCTCGTCAAGTACGACCCTGGTTACGTCCTCATAGACAGGAAGGGTTAGAGGAAAGTTAGCAGTGGACGGCAGGCTAGGACTGAGCTTCTCCATGATTACAGTGTTCGGGGCATCTTTTGTGGCCTCTAGCTCGTCCAGGAATGGGTAATGCAGATCTTGCATCGCGGCCATGGAGGCAGTCATCTTGCTGGCGGCTTCGGGCTTAAAAAAGGTGTGATGGGCGATGTCCCCACCTTTGGTGATCAATTCTGCAGCCTCAACCATTCCTTCGTGTCGGCCATGGTCGATGCCATCAGAAACAAGATTGGCAAATTGTTGTACAAAGGAGGGGGCCTCTAGCACCTTCGTCACGGCCAGGCGTGCTCCATGACCAACCATCCACCTACGGCCCGCAATGGCTGTTAGCAGTTGAGGGCACAGTACATTGTCACGCTCAGCGATCAGGGCATCCATCACCAATTCTTTTTGGGCAATTGCCTCTTTCAGCTCTTGGGTGATGGCCCTTTCCTCAGCAAGTTCTGTCTGCATTTTTTCCGTATTTTGGACGGCCAAATGCGCGTCCTTCAGCTTCTGGTTCAGATCATCTACTTGGCTGGCGTAAGAATGGGCAGAAGTTTCGGCCGTGGTCACCTATAGTAAAAGACGTGTTAGTGCATTCATTGTTTGGTATATGTGGGTGGTGCGGTACGGATATGTACCTTGGTGTTTGCAGCATCAAGTTGAGACTCAAGGTGCGCTACTTGTTGATCATGTTCACTCGCACGGGCCGATTGTGTCTTAATAGTTGCCTCAGCATTCGCCAGTTTGGATTGGAGGTCAGCAATCAGGGCTTCGTTATCTTCAATCATTTTTTCCCTACGTCCAACTTTCCTCTTGAGGGACTCGACGTGCCCAAGGGCAGCTTCAAACCTGACTCTCATCGCGGTTCCCATCGCCATCTGATGTACAAGCGTCCCATTATACTCGTCAGCCAAATCCGCATGATTTAGGGAGTTTACCTCTTGCACCAAGCTTGGTGGGATGCAGTTGTTAAGGTACTCACGACATTCCTCAGCACTCCTCAATCGCGAGGCTGTGGTGATGGTCCATACAGGATTAAAAGGTTGGGGAGCACCGGATGTGGGGAAGTCTTGGGAAATCAGGGGTGAACCATCTTCAAAAACAGGGCCAGACTTTGTGGCGACCGCAGGATTTTCTTCGACAGCTTTACCTTTCTCCTTATTCACTTGGGTGTCAGAAAGCGGTGCGGCCTCAGCTTGGTTGTCCCTGCGACATAAGTATCATGGAATATCTTAAGTATGGCAAAAAAAAAAAAGAGAAGACATTCTTGCATGCTTGGATGATTTCTTACATATTTCCTCTTGCTCCTTCGGAAGCAGTTGGGGCAATTTGGGTGACGGGATCGACATGAGTGACCCGGTTAGCCTCAGAACCCTGGGTAGCACTTCCAACGGATTGATACATAGGGTGGTCTTCTCGAAGCCTCTTGCGGGGAGCATTGTGTTCACCAATCTCGGCCGATGCAGTTTCGCCTGCACGGTTCCCCCTCTTCCGGGTCCGCCTAGTGAGGGGCTGTGCTGTGATCTCCGCAATCTCCTCTTCGGCCTCCTCATCTTCGTCCAAGTTAACATGCTGTTGCACTTCATCATCATCATCATCGCCCATCAGTCGGCGAATGGTGGAGTCGGTTTCGATATTGTCTCCCTGTTGTTCTCTGTGAGGTGAGGAAGGCCCGGCTTCCCCTTGGTTCATCTGGTCATTACCATCACCATGCTCTCCATGTTCTTCATCAGAATGGGGATCAGGCACGGCTTCTAAGGCAACCGTCACTGGTCGGGTGTGCTCAAGGAGGGGCTGTTCATTTTCACGGAGAGGGCGGAGACCTTCTGGCACAAGCTTTGGATCGCCCTGGCGCAACAGTCCAAAGAAGTTCATTTCTGTCCAGCACAACACAAAAGATGTTAGTTGATTACAAACACATATACATTTTTTTTTTTTTTTTTATGGACGTACGGATGGTGAGCCTACCTTCACCCTGCCTTCTCCAAAACACAGGATACCTATTGGAGGGACCAAAGTAATTGCGGCTAATTCCTAGCAAACATAAGAATGATTCCGGTAGGTTTCTGTGGAATCCAGTCCTATTTAGATCTAACTCTTGCGAGTGAAGGGGATTGTATGTACTGGCGTGCGGCTTAGGGTCGGGCGGTAGTCTGGTCCTAATGATGAAATCACCCGGCCATACAACTTCGTCAATGAAAAAATAATGGTCATACCAGTTTTTCAGTGAATCCATCGGTTTGTTGTGTGATTGTGGGCTGTTGGAGCCTCGTTTTTTGAAAGATACCCAACCGTTTACTAAGTTTGGGGTGTAAAACAACCTAAATAACCCTACGGTTGGGGGGATATTCCTAGCACGGCAGAGGATCTCGAATTGGCTAATTTTACAGGCACCTATGCAGTGGAGCTGACTAATGTGTACATTATAATATCCTAACAGATCTACGAGAAAGTGGGTGAAAGGGATGCGGTAATTAGCCGCATCAAACAGGCGAGTATAGAGGCCTATCTTACCCGCTGGAGCCTCAGTTATGAGGTCTCCGACGCCAGGGAGTGAGGGGTGTAGGTTGGAAGGGATGAAGTAATTTGTACAAAAATGGTTTAACTGGTCTTGGGACATGACGTTTAGCACGGATCCGATGGTAGGGTTGTTTCTATTGGCCATTACTAAAAAAGAGTGTAAGGACGTGGTATTCTAACCTGCGTGTGAAGGGATCCGTGCGTACTTGGTTCAAGATAGAAGGAAAGCTTTAATGGCAGAAATGGAGGTTGTGAACTGTGTGTTTCACACAGCCGTAGGGGTGGCTTATTTATAGGGTTACCTTGAGGGTCACAGCCTGTTGGATATGTGACACGTGTTGACCACTATTCTTAATCGTGTGGCTAGGGGGCAAGAGGCAAGTGAAACGTCAGATGGGACCCACGGGTCATATCTGACCCACACGTTTGCACTGCTCAATGTTCTGACTGTCTGCACTTTTGTCAGTCAAACAAGTCAGATGAACAGTCGTTCATGTCGGATTATGCGGCTCTAACGTAAGACTTGACATTTATTGATATATTTAATTTGTCTCGGCGACTATGAATCGAGCATCTTTGTCCTTTGTTATGAATTCCTTGGTACGTCCGGGAGCATATTTGTAGTCTAGAGGTTCCACCTACGGTTGTAACAACTAGACTGGGGGGACATGATGACGTATAGTCCCCAGCCGGGTCATGAGCCCGGCCCAAGGGTACTACCCGTATCCGGCCCATCACGTATGGGTGGGATGATGTCAGTCAGGCTTATGGGCCTGAATGAATAGTAACCGCACACACATGTGCGGCCCACGGCCCGGTATGGCCGATACGGCCGACATAGGGTCAGACAGAATAATATCCTGTCTAGGGATATCCTTACCCTAAGAAGAGAGGATATTCACTACCAGAATTAGAAGATTACAATCATTCTAATTCTGGTGTTTATCTCTTCCTTGGGGCCGAAGGATCAGTGAAAGCCCACTAGGGTTTCACTGCCTATAAAAGGAACCCCCAAGGGTTCCACAAAGGTATCACAACTCTCTCTAAACTCACATATAACCCTAAATCGATTACTTACTCTCACGCCGGAGTTTAATCGTGGGAAACCTTCCCACGGTAAGCTTAACGTGTGTTGTTTAGTGTGCAGGATCCCAACCAGACGATTCACTTGGTGCAGGAGCCGGTACCCAGCCAACCCGAATTAAGCCTAATTCGGGTCTAGCAAGGATCAACCAACTTTTGCATCAACAGTTATATCTTAGTATAACTGGTTTTATAGTTTGAAAAGCCTTATGTTTATCTTGTAAAAAGTGTTTAACATGTTTACCATTAGCCAATATAGGTCATGAAATATAAACGTGCATGAATAATTGGAGGGGTGACCTCGTCATGCAAATTAGAGGGGCTACCTCTAATTTAATATACTGGTTTTGGGTAGGAGGGATCAGCTCCTTGTGAAGGATGTAAGGCACACACCACATTCACACTGAATAATCTACTAAAAAACATGTAAACTAGGATGCACCCATATGCTCCACCTGATAATAATAATATGGCCAAAAGCTGAAAGGGACGCCACGAGCTATCACTCCGCCGTGGTGAAGTCATAACACTGGTGCCTCCAGTGTTATGGTTATGGTACCTCCATAACTAGGTGAAACTGGTCATGCATGTATATGGCTTTAGGTATTCTAATTAAACATAAGCAATTCAAAAACATATAAAACATATACTGGGGAAAATAGTTGGCTGCATACGGGAAATCCTAATAAGGAAGAATGTCCATACTGAACGGACGGAGAATCCGTACCTTGTGTCTAGTGAACGAAGAAGACGAACGGAAGAGAGTCCTACTTCGGTATCACTAATGCTACATAAATATATACGTGTATAAGTATCTGATCACTGAGTACGTAACTGGTTTTATATCATGTCTTAACTTGTTTTATATGTTCATGTCATGTTTTACTGATTTAAGCTTTATACTACGTTTATCATGTATTCCGTCTATTCTATTTAAGTATTACTTGTCTTTCATGTATTATTATGCTTGTTGTGTAATAATAAGTAACTTTCTAAAAATAGCAGGTTTCCTAAAATAGAAAGTTTCCAAAAATAGAAGGTTTCCAAAAATAGAAAGTTTCCAAAAATAGAAAGTTTCTAAAAATAGATTTACTGCTTAAAATAGATAAGTTTCTAAAAATAGAAAGTTTCCATAAATAGATTAGCTGCCTTAATTAAATAAGTTTCTAAAAATAAAAAGTTTCCATAATTAGAAATAAGCTGGATTATTAAGCTAATTATAACTTAAGTGTTTACTGATTAATATTCTAAGTCATGTAATAAAATAGTATAGTTTATTAATTATTTCATGTAAATTAAATAAACTATAGGTTAAAGTATTTAATTAAATATAACATGTTTAATTAAATAAAGGTAAAAATACTTAGGTTAAAACATGTATTATTATCTATTAATAGTATAACCTAAGTCATGTAAATTAATTAATTATAAGTCATGATTTTAATAATTAATTAATTATATAGTCTAATTAAATGGAAATTACTTAGGTTAAAATCTCATGTATTAATAATAATATTAATAACCTAAGTCATGTATAAATTAAATTAATCATATGCATGTTTTAATTAATTTAATTTAAGTCTTGAAAAAAAAAATAAACTTGTACATATAATTAATCTTGTAAAAAGTAACCCATGAACCGAACCGTGTTTTAATCTAACATGTGTGAACCGGACCCAAACGCACCCTTGGTCAGACTAGCCGCCGGCTAGCCAAGGGTTCCCACCGGCTAGCCGGTGTTCCCCTTGATGCCGTGGCCTTCGGTTCCCCCTGCTTTCCTTAATTAGCCACCGGCTTAAGCCGGTGGTGGTTTTTGGTTCTAGCCGAGACCCACCCGACACAAACATACCCCCGACCGAGGTCGGGGTTTCCCTTGGTTCCTGCTGCCGTGACACAAACCACCACACCGAGACCTTGAGGTCTCAGTGGTGCGAATCAAAAACAAACCGAGACCCCCTTGGGGCTCGGTTCATGCGTCGGCCAACAAACAAACACCCTTTAAACCCTTAATTAATTTACCCCATGATTAATTAACATGTGTTTACTTTTTTTTTTAATTTGTTATTAAAAACATTCATGATTTCATGTGGTTTATAAATCAAAACATAAAAAGAAAAGAGGTTTAGGGTTTATACTGATCACGTGAATCAAAGAAGGATGAACACACAACGATCCTTACAATAAATCGAACACCAAAATCAATCAAACACCTTGTGTGTGTGTGTACCCGGCGGCCAAGGATGGAGAAGAAAAGGAATTAGGGTTTTCTTGTTTTTCCTAATTTTGTTATTATGAAACAAGTTTTCCTTTAATTTCATGTTTAGTAAATTATTAATGGGCTTGGCCCTTGTTTCTTGTTGTAGCCGCGGGTAAGGGTCCTACAAGGGAGTAACCCGAATGTTTTCCGTGTCTAAATAATAAGTGTGTTCTCGTGTTTGTGTTTTACGTGATTTAATAGTTATCATTCGTGTCTTATTATATTTATTCGTGTTCGTAATAAATATACATACATACGTAATACTAAGCTCGTGATTTATTTACATTCATGATTTCATGTTCGTATTGTTCGTGATTATAATTATTATTGAAATAATTATCGTGTCTTAATACGTAATAAATACTTATCGTGTTATAACATGCACGTAATACTTGTAATTCTTGTTCGTGAAACGTAAATCTGCTATAAAAGGAAATTTCTAATCATGTACGTACGATCGTAAGGGTACTATTCATGGTAAAAGCATGCGGGTTTTACAACTCTTCCCCCCTAAAAAGAATAATTCGTCCCCGAATTATAGATAAAGTAAACTGGAAAAGAAGAACATACCCGAATTCAAAATATGAAGTGAGGGTAAGAAGCTCGGATAGACTCCTCTGTTTCCCAAGTGGCTTCCCGCTCGGTATGATCCCTCCAAAGGATTTTGATGAATAGAATCGTCTTCCTTCTCATGACTCGTTCTTGTCTGTCAAGAACTCGTTCGGGTTCTTCTATGAAAGTGAGATCTTCACGAATCTGTTCCAGTGGATACTGAACCATGTGAAGGGGATGATATTGGTACCCTCTGAGTAAGGACACATGAAAAACATTGTGAACATGTGAAAGCTGCGGAGGTAACGCTAAACGGTAAGATACTTCACCGACTCGTTCAATGACATCAAACGGTCCGATAAATCGAGGATTGAGCTTCCCTTTTATTCCAAAACATCTAACACCACGTGCCGGCGAAACCTTAAGGAAAACGTGATCTCCTACGTTAAAATGTAAGTCCCTACGATGCTTGTCTGCGTAACTCTTCTGACGTGACCGTGCTTCTTGCAGTTTTTGCTTAGCTACTGCGACCTTCTCATTAGTCAGCTCTATAATTTCTGGTCCTTCAAGTGTTCGCTCACCAACCTGATCCCAGCAAATTGGGGCGCGACACTTTCTGCCATACAACATCTCGAAAGGAGCACACTTGATACTTGCGTGCCAACTGTTGTTGTATGCAAACTCCACCAAACAGATATAATCGTCCCAATCACCCGTCCATTCCAACGCACATGACCTCAACATATCTTCCAATGTTTGAATCGTTCGCTCTGACTGTCCGTCTGTTTGAGGAAGAAAAGCCGTGCTAAGCTTAAGTTGTGTACCCCAAGCTTTCTGCAAACTTCTCCAGAATCGCGAAGTGAACCGAGGATCTCTGTCTGAGACGATGCTGGATGGAGCACCATGAAGTCTCATGATCTCCCTTATATAAGTATCTGCGAGTTTACTGACCGAATCTACCTTGCGGATCGGTAAGAAACGAGCTGATTTGGTAAGTCGATCAATGATAACCCAAATTGCATCGTGCTTCTTCTTTGTCGGCGGAAGACCAGTAACAAAATCCATGGTGATTTTGTCCCACTTCCATTCTGGAATATCTAACGGTTGAAGAAGACCGCCAGTTCGTTTATGCTCGATCTTAACCTGCTAGCAGGTAAGACATTTGGAGACGTAAGTAGCAACATCCTGTTTCATACCACTGATACAAGCATTTTGTATGGGTTCAACTTTAATCTCTCAGTCCTCTCGAATTGATCTCAGCCTTAAGTGGAATGATTGTTCTTGGTTACTAAAAATGGGAGTGGATTTCTATCTACTAAATGTTAAATGCTTAAAGATGTAAACTTAACTTTAAAAGTAATTGAATTAATAACAATTAACAAAACTTGAATTAAAATCAAACTTAAAATAAGGAACAATGAGAAATAGTAAGACAGACAAAGAGAAACAGTAAGTAAAATTAAAAGAAATTTGATTCGGAAGTTTTAACCTTGATTCGGAACTATTGATCCGGAACTTTTCACCCGGAAGTCTTCATTCGGAACTTTTAGAAATCCTTCACTCAGAACTTTCTTTGGAACTTTGAGTCGGAACTTCACTCGGAACTTTGGTTCGCAAGTTCATCCGGAACAATCAATTTATTCGGAACTTTTGGGGAAAGCATTCATTCGGGACTTTGGAAAATAAACATTCATCCGGAACTTTTTAGTTCATTCGGAAGATTTAGGTTCATTAGGAAGTTTTAGTTCATCCGGAACATTTAGACTCATTCGGAACTTTTCACAAAGAAACTCATTCGGAAGATTTTAAAAGAAGTTTATTCGGAACTTTTTAAAGACACATTCATTCGGAACTATCACTTCATTCGGAACTTTTTAAACAAAAAACTCATTCGGAACTTGGGTGTTCATCCGGAACTTTGGTGTTCATCCGGAACCTGGGAACACAGATACAGTAATTTTACCCGAAGAATAAGGAAACCAATTTTAATCCAAAAATCACCAAGTTTTTCACCAAAAACTTAAATAAACTAATCACTAAACATCTACTAACCATAAACTACAAATCCCATCAACAAAAACGCAAATCCAACAACTTTTTAAAGATCAAATCAATCAAATAAAAACTTGAAAACTTGAATAAAAAGATGATGATGAACAAGATGAAATGGAAAGATTAAACAAGAACTTGTATTGATGATTAATGTTTTAACAAAATCAAACAAAGATGAAAATTACAACATTAAAAATCAAAGATCAAGATCACCAAACACCCTAGTGGTGTTGGTGATGATACGAACTAAAAGGGAGGAAAAAAGGGGAAGAGAAGAAAGCTAAAACTAACTGGCTAAAATGTGTGAGGGGTGGTCTATTTATAGGCTTGTCTTTTGGTTGGTGAGTGGGCTTTCTCCCGTTCTTCTTGTCTTCTCGTCTTTTCAGATAAGTTGACGTTTTCGATTCTGATTCGGGATTTGTCGTCGATTAAATTCAACTCGTCTTTTAATTTCTTCGTTTAATAGACTTGAGTTTCTTCGACTTATGTAAATCTTCCATCTTCGGTCCTTTTCTTCGATAAATCTTCGAATAGGCCCAGTGACTTCAAATCTTTTGCATCTCTTGGACAATAGACTTTATCTTGAGTCCTTTTCATCAGTAAAACCCGTGCAATCCCATGTTTTCTTCAGTATTCATCTGGTTGGCTCTGAAAACACAATAAACACAAAAACCACGCATAATTCCAAACAAATGACATTAAATACGTGTTTTGGTCTCGTTTTAGCCAGAATTAAGTGGTAAAAGGATGGGTGTTTACACACCTATCAAATCCCCTACACTTAACCATTGCCATGCCCTCATGCAATGCTTAGTGTTAAAGCAATTTTACACTTTTCTCATAATTAATCAACCTTGGCCTTATTCAAATACTACTAAACAAAAATTAACACTTTAAAGGAAACAAAAGGATAGAAAACCATTTTCACTTGAAAATAGCTTCATGGAAATAACTTGCAAAGAGATCAAGGACTTACATTAGGGCTTTGGAGCTACGAAGATTTATCACCCTCAAGTTTCACGTTCCCTAAACTAAGCTTAAAAACGAGATCATTGTTATTATAAGTTAGCAATTCAAACACTTACACACATGGCTTAATTAAATGTTTAAACTCCCTTATTCCTAGGTGTATCTCTTATATTTTATTTTTGTCTTAGAATGATCACGAAGATGCATTTTTGGACTTATTTCGATAGTTTATTAGGCTGAAAGCAAAGTAGGACGATTTGATCAATAGTTAGCTAAAGGACAAAATCTCTTAAAACTGCTTCTCGGGATATCAAAAAGTTCATATCTTGGCATAACTCAGTTCACGATTTGAGACCTTTCTCGGGCCGATATTTGGCATGTACTTTGATAGGTGTGTAAACACCCATTTTTTCTACCACTTAATTACAATAATAACCGGACCAATACGTGTATTTTATGTCTTTTATGTCGGAATTATGCGTGGTTTGTGTTTTTGTTGTGATTTAGGATGAAAAGGTGAAAACTAGAGAAAATACGGACATTCACGGGCATTTACGGACTTTAATTGAAGAAAAGGATGAAAGACGAAGTCAAGAAGTCAAGAGTGCAAAAAGAACGGAAGTCCACGACCAATTCTGAAGATTTATCGAAGAAAAAGTCAAAAGACAGAAGTTTATCAAAAGCCGAAGAATTCAAGTCTATTTTATTGAAGAATTTAAAGACGAGTTCGAAGAAATCCCGAAGCCAAAAGTCCCTTAAGTCCAAGTTTAAAGAAGAATAGAAGAAAAGGACTAATGGTGTAATTAATGAAGAATTAAGAAGAAAGGGGCTTAATCTTGCAATTAACAAGAAATGAAGGAGGGGAGGAAGCTTCCTAATCCTCGCCTATAAATAGTCACTAGATGTAAACATTTCATTTTGTTGGCTAAGTGTGACAATTAGCTCTTCCACCATTTAAATACCTTGTCATTTACTTTTATTGTCAAATTTAAATACCTTGTCTTGCACCTTAAATTCATTTAATTTCAAGTAAGTTTTCCTTTAATTATTGTCAATCTTTACTTTATCTTGTCAATCTCTTATCTACCTTTCTTAATCTTTGATTTGTTGTGTTTATGTTTATGTTCATGCTTTTATTTTGATCCAAAGTGGTTTTTGATTATTGATGTTAAAGTTGTTTGATTTCGTGTTTTTTTTAATTGTTTGTTGATGTTACTGTTGATTCGTTACTATTTTTATTGAATTGTTTGTGTTTGATTTTGGTTAGTTTTTGTTTAGATCTGCTGTTACTGTATCTCCTTGTTCTTCGGGAGTGTTTGCTTTGTTTCTGATCTTTCCAGGAAAAGTTCCGAACCTAGAAGGAGGGAAAGTGCTCATTCGGAACTTCCAAAGTTCCGAATCAAGGTTTCATCCGGAAGATTTTTGGGTCAGCAAAACTTCCGAGTCAAGCTGTTCATCCGGAACATTCAAAGTTCCGGACGTAGGAAAACTTCCGACTAAAGAACCATTCATTTGGAACTTCCAAAGTTCCGAACCAGAAAAGCTTCATTCGGAACTTAAAAGTTCCGGATCAAGCACTGTTCATTCGGAACTTAAAAGTTACGGATCAGTGGGTATTCATTCGGAAGTTTCCAAAGTTCCGAACCAAGAGTTGTTCATTCGGAACTTAAAAGTTCCGAATAAACTTCCGGATCAAGGGGCAACTTCCGACTCAAGAGGTGTTCATTCGGAAGTTCTAAACTTCCGAATCAAGGGGCTTCCCTCGGAAACTTCCGAATCAAGGGTGACAAAATACTTCCGAATCAAGGCAAGATTTAGAGTTCCGAATCAGTAAAGTTCCGAACGAAGGATTGTTTTGGATAAGTGACATATTCAGATCAATTTGTTCCGAATCAAGGATTTTGGCAATATTCCTAGCGAAGAAGAATCATTTCAACCAAAGGTGACATTCCGGACGAGTGATTGTTCCAAACGAAGGTTTATTCCGAATGAGCTGTATTCAGGTTCTTATTAGCTTTTGTCTTTGATTTTTATTTTCAAGCTTTATTTTTCCTGCCTTTTATTTAATTGCATTTTAAGATTACTTGCCTTAGTTTTAGTCGCACTTTAAGTTTGCCTTAGATAGATTTAAGTTTACGTCATTTACTTTAGTGCCCTTTAATTTCAGTCACGTTTTTAATACTTTCACTTTTACTTTAATTAGACTTAGATTTACTTTAAGAGCACCTTTACTTTAATTGTTTTGCACCTTTTACTTTAAACACTACAACGACACATCTTTGTTCCACCAAAAACAATAGAGTCACACATTAAACACAAGTTTTTCAATTCGAAGAGACATACGAGAACGATAATTTTTAACTAGGTAAAATCTTAGTTATCAAATGGCGCCGCTGCCGGCTCTTTTCGTTAAGATCAACAGTTTTCTGTGAGAGACACGTTGCTTTTTGGGATCCGCTCACTTGTGAACGTTATTTTCTTGCCTAAAAAAATTCAAAAAATCATAAACATTATAAATTGATAAAAAAAAACCATAAAAATTAAAAATTTCAAAAATCCAAAAAGATTTTATCTTTATTGTGTATATATATTGTCTTTGCGATTGGTTTCTTTTTCTTTTGCATTTTCAGGTGTATGCGTACTAGATCTTCTAATTATCAAGAGCCCGAGCCTCAAGAAGATTTAAGTATGGCAGGTGTTAACAACAATAATCAACTACCGCACCTCAACAATAACAACAATGCTCTTCCACAGCCCGATCTTCGGACCATGGAGGAACTTTGTTAACCAACAATGTTTGGACGAGGAGGACCGATTGCGCCGATGCAAATCAACGCTCCTGAGTTTTCGTTGAAGCACCACATGATTCAGCAAGTACAAACAAACCCATTTAGAGGATTGCCTGATGATGATGCCAACAAACACCTCGACAAGTTCATTACAATCACCCAAAGCATGAAGTTGCCTGGGGCCACAATGGATGTTCTCCGCCTACAACTCTTTCCACATAATTTATCGCATCATGCCGAGAAATGGTTTGATCGTCTCCCGAAGAATTCTATTCACACTTGGGATGATATGACTCAACGCTTTTTGTCGCGCTACTTTCCACCATCCATGGTCACAAGCCTTCGCAATCAGATCAACGATTTCATGCAAGACCCTGATGAATCTCTTTTTGACGCTTGGGAGAGATATAATGTCTTGATCGATAGATGTCCAAACCACAACATGCTCCCTGTGACCTTAATCGATACTTTCTACAACGGATTGACTTTTCGAGATCGTGATACGATCAATGCAGTCGCCGGTGGCACATTCATGAAAAGGAGACCCGAGGAGTGTAGAGAGTTAATAGAGAACATGACTACTCATCACAAGAACTGAGATTCCTCTGCTTCTTCTAGGAACAACCTGAGAGTCAATGTTTCTTCTACCTCAGCAAACCCTGAGATGACCGAACTCACCCGCATGATGGCCGAAATGAGCAAAAGTATTACGCTTCTCGCTTCAAACCAGCAACAACAACAAGTTAAAGCGGTTGCTAATCCTTGTGAAACATGTGGCGGTCCTCACTCATACACCGATTGTCCTTCGACACAAGGAAATCCGGAAAATGTGTATGCTGCTTACGGTAATTATTCACCGGAAAATTACCAAGCTAGACAACAAGGGGATAGAAATCTGCTGAGCTACCGTTCCAACAACTACCTTTCACCCGGTTTTTCTCCTCAAAACCAAAATCCCGCCAACAACTACAATAGAAGCAACCAAATCCCACCTCGTGCTTCTAACCCTTATCAACCACCCACCCAACAACACCCACCCATTAATTCCGATATTGACACCATCATGAGAACTCAAGGTGAGCAAATCAAGAATCTACAGAGCCAAATAATCAATTTGAAAGGAGATATCTTGAAGCAAGGTAATGACATCAGAACCGAGGTTCGTGATAATCTTCAATCCTCCTTCATCACTCAAACAACTGAATTAAAGAATCTGTTGGCTAGTTTCTTGCCCGAAGCTCAACCTTCTTCTTCTTCGGGTTCTCTACCTTCAAACACCGTCACTAATCCGCGAGCTAATGTGAGTGCTATAACTACGCGTAGTGGAATTACCATTGTCGATCCACCTATCCCACCACCATCATCTACACCTCCTCCACCACCATGTATCCCTACTCCTCCTACACCTAGTAGTAGTGCACCATTACCATCTCCGCCTCGTCATGACGATGTATCTCGGAAGGACCCTTCAACATCACACCCTTCAACATCACAACCTTCACCAACTACACCTTCACCGTCTCCCTATCAACCTAGAATCCCATACCCTTCTCGCATAGGCAAGACCAACGAGCTAACCAAGAATGACTGTCAAGTATCAAAATATGTGGATATGCTATCTAAAATGACCATCAACATTAGCCTTGTTGAAGCACTTTGCCACATGCTGAAATTTGTCAAAGCATTCAAGGAATTGCTTAGCAAGAAGGAGAAGCTGATTGAACTCGCCAACACACGCTTAAATGAAAACTGCTCTGCAGTTCTTCTTTGAGAACTTCCGGAAAAGCTTGGAGATCCCGGTCGTTTTGTGTTGCCTTGCGTGTTCAACAAAACTGAAGAATTTACTGCCCTTGCTGATCTCGGGGCTAGTATTAATTTTATGCCACTGAGTGTTTGGAAAACACTATCATTACCCGATCTCATTCCAACAAAGATGACTCTCGAACTTGCAAACCGCACTCTCGCTTAACCCGTTGGTATAGCCAAAGACGTGTTTATCAAAGTTGGCACATTTACTTTCCCGGTCGATTTTGTCGTAGTTGATTATGAAATGGACCCTCGTATTCCTCTAATACTTGGTCGGCCATTTTTGAGAACCAGACGAGCTTTAGTGGATGTGGCCGAAGGTGAGTTAATCTTACGAGTCGAGGATGATTCAAAAGTTTTTAAAATGGGGAAGCTTACAGGCAAATCCTTTGGAGGACGAGAATCAGTGAATATGATAAATGTGCTCGATGACTTTACCGTCTATGACAATCCTCTATTCGAGTCTTCCACTGATAATCCACTCTTTGAAGATAATGTGGATGATTCTCTCCGTACTTTGGACGCTTCTCCCATTTATGATTCTTCACCGGTCATTGATGCTTATGATGATAATGATTCTAGCTCAGATTCGGATGATTTTGATTGTACTTCTGAGTATCCCGAGCTGCCCACTTTCGATGATTTCGATGAGGCTGATACTCTCTCGAGCGATTCTTCACTTGATGAAGATCCTCCATCACTCGATCCTACTTTGGACGATTATTCATTTGAGGAAGATTTCTCTGAATTTTTCAACACATACTTCCCTCATGAGAGTGATGCTCCTCCTTTGGACTTTGAAGATTATCGACTTGATCCTACTTTGGATTTGAAGCACATTCTGTCAAAGGAGAAGAAACCGGTCGACACCAAAATCCGTTGCACATATGATATGACACCTCTTTGTCCCACTTCTGAGGACGAGGTTGTGCTTCTTTGCGGATCTTCTTCACACTCGGCTGAGCCTGAGTGCTATTTTCCCTTAAAGGAAAAGGTGTTCGACCCCGGTATTGAAGTCTTTAAGCCATCTCAGTATCCACCTGATGAAATAAAAGGAAAAATCTTTGGAACCATTGAAGACATGCTTGCACCACTTCATCCTTGCTTCCACCGTGCTCCATCACTGCTTAAGGGAACCTTGCCTACTCTTCTTTGGCTTGACTTGTTCGTCTTAAGCTTGTGCTTATTGATGGATGAAAACTACGTCTTTGATCCTGGTGGATATGTTTCATGCTACTTTCGTTGATGATCAAGGTCGAGTCAGGATCACGACTCGGTTAACAAAAACCAAGCGCTTCTTGGGAGGCAACCCATGCATCTATCTTTTCGCTTTCTTTACCATAAGTGTAGGGGGGACCCTTTGGTTTGCTATTTCCTCTCCTCACTTCTTAATCAGGGATTCGAGCTTCAATGATCCACTCTTGATGATTCTTGACGACCCGTGATTCCGTGTTCTACTTCTTCCCGGTTCTATCCTACACTCTTTTCGATTCACTATTTTATATTTTCTCAATATCAAAATAGGAATCTCTGTAGTGGTCTTTTCCTTAGCGAGATTTAAACAAAGTGCACAATGTCCTAACTGTAGGGGAGTTTACTCCCACATGCTTAAACATTGAGGACAATGTTTATCTTAAGTGTAGGGGGGACTTCTATCGAAGTTAAGTGGCCTTTTCCTTGTATTTGTCCTCATTTTAACCGGAAAATCAATTTTTCGACATTTTTCAAAATTTTTGATCTATTTTGGCCTATTAGTTTTTCCCTTTGTATAGTTATTTTCTTTCTTTGCTAGAATAAATGTTTAATAAGTGGTTTTAATTTTCAAACGTTGTGAACCTTTTGACTCAATCCGAGTTTACTCTAGCTAGTATCCTTAATGTGTTTAAGTCAAGTTTTGCTAGGCTTTTATATAGGGAGCTATAAAACGCGAAAGTCTTAACTCTCACGGGTTAAGAACAAGAACTTTTCGCAAGTTCCTATAATTGATCCTAGAGAGTCGTTTATCAAGGGAACTTTAAAATGTGATTTCTAAACTTGAAAAAGTCCAAGAATTTGCAAGATCCTATAGGCGACTCGAAAACCCAAAACTTTGATTTAATAGGCTAAGCATCCACGAGTCTCATTCCTTGAGATTTTAAACTATGGAGAACGAGAGATGATAGAGCCAATTATAAGTCCGGTATTCTTTCGTAAATTTATGTGAGTTAATTATAAGCCTATTCTCCCATCGCTTGCTAATAAATTTATCTGCTAATAAATAAGGTTGTACGATTTGAAAAGTTACTTAGCTTCTAGCCCCAGATCGTTTAAAAGTTGCTCGGTATGGATTAGAGTTCATAGCCAAGGCATAACTTATTGAAGCGGGATGCGAAGATTGGCGAGTCCGAAAAGGCCCTAACAAGGCATGAGGGCTATATTTTGTTGCTAAAGATCCAAAGTGATGTGAAGAATCATTTATCGAAAATCAATATGAAGGATCGAGACACACGACGAAAAGCAAAAACTCCCCAAAAGTCATGGAGAAGTGTATCCGAAAAGACCCTAACAAGGTATGAGGATAAATAGATCCAAGTCATAAAAGGAGGCGGATCGTTGTATATCAAAGTCCAAAATAAATATTGGAGAAAAATGAAGAAGTCGTGGTCCAAGTATGAATCTCTCAAAACTTCAAGTGAAGAAATTCCTATATGAAGAGAAGACCATTATTTCATGAACGTCTCTCAAGATTCCAAGTATGAAGTCGCTGCCAAATATCGGTCCGAGAAAGGTCTCAAATCGCGAAGCGAGTTATGCCAAGATATGAACTTTATGAGGTCCCGAGAAGCAGTTTTAAAAGATTTGGTCCTTTAGCTAACTATTGATTAAATCGTTCACTTTATTTTTGGACTAAATAACTATCTAAATAAGTCAAAAATGCATCTTCGTGATCATCCAAGACAAACAATAAAATATAAGAGATACACATAGGAATAAGGGAGTCTAAGTGAGTAATTGTCCCACATGAGTTCGTGATAGTCTACTAACTTATAATAACAATGATCTCGTTTTTAAGCTTGGTTTGGAGAAAGTGAAAACTTGAGGATGATGATTATTCATGACATTTCCAAAACCCAAGGTATGCTTTTGATTTCTTTATTTTGCATGATTTTAATTTTCTATCTCTTTAATAAAGGCCAACGTGGATTGATTATGATGAAAAGTGTAATCTTGCTTTGTAACTAATGCATTGCATGAGGACATTGCAATGGTCAAGTGTAGGGGATTTGATAGGTGTGTAAACACCCATCTTTTCTACCACTTAATTACAATAATAACCGGACCAATACGTGTATTTTATGTCTTTTATGTCGGAATTATGCGTGGTTTGTGTTTTTGTTGTGATTTAGGATGAAAAGGTGAAAAGTAGAGAAAACACGGACATTCACGGGCATTTACGGACTTTAATTGAAGAAAAGGATGAAAGACGAAGTCAAGAAGTCAAGAGTGCAAAAAGAACGGAAGTCCACGACCAATTCTGAAGATTTATCGAAGAAAAAGTCAAAAGACGGAAGTTTATCAAAAGCCGAAGAATTCAAGTCTATTTTATTGAAGAATTTAAAGATGAGTTCGAAGAAATCCCGAAGCCAAAAGTCCCTTAAGTCCAAGTTTAAAGAAGAATAGAAGAAAATGACTAATGGTGTAATTAATGAAGAATTAAGAAGAAAGGGGCTTAATCTTGCAATTAACAAGAAATGAAGGAGGGGAGGAAGCTTCCTAATCCTCCCCTATAAATAGTCATTAGATGTAAACATTTCATTTTGTTGGCTAAGTGTGACAATTAGCTCTTCCACCATTTAAATACCTTGTCATTTACTTTTATTGTCAAATTTAAATACCTTGTCTTGCACCTTAAATTCATTTAATTTCAAGTAAGTTTTCCTTTAATTATTGTCAATCTTTACTTTATCTTGTCAATCTCTTATCTACCTTTCTTAATCTTTGATTTGTTGTGTTTATGTTTATGTTCATGCTTTTATTTTGATCCAAAGTGGTTTTTGATTATTGTTGTTAAAGTTGTTTGATTTCGTGTTTTTTTTTAATTGTTTGTTGATGTTACTGTTGATTCGTTACTATTTTTATTGAATTGTTTGTGTTTGATTTTGGTTAGTTTTTGTTTAGATCTGCTGTTACTGTATCTCCTTGTTCTTCGGGAGTGTTTGCTTTGTTTCTGATCTTTCCAGGAAAAGTTCCGAACCTAGAAGTAGGGAAAGTGCTCATTCGGAACTTCCAAAGTTCCGAATCAAGGTTTCATCCGAAAGATTTTTGGGTCAGCAAAACTTCCGAGTCAAGCTGTTCATCCGGAACATTCAAAGTTCCGGACGAAGGAAAACTTCCGACTAAAGAACCATTCATTCGGAACTTCCAAAGTTCCGAACCAGAAAAGCTTCATTCGGAACTTAAAAGTTCCGGATCAAGCACTGTTCATTCGGAACTTAAAAGTTCCGGATCAGTGGGTATTCATTCGGAAGTTTCCAAAGTTCCGAACCAAGAGTTGTTCATTCGGAACTTAAAAGTTCCGAATAAACTTCCGGATCAAGGGGCAACTTCCGACTCAAGAGGTGTTCATTCGGAAGTTCTAAACTTCCGAATCAAGGGGCTTCCCTCGGAAACTTCCGAATCAAGGGTGACAAAATACTTCCGAATCAAGCCAAGATTTAGAGTTCCGAATCAGTAAAGTTCCGAACGACGGATTGTTTTGGATAAGTGACATATTCAGATCAATTTGTTCCGGATCAAGGATTTTGGCAATATTCCTAGCGAAGAAGAATCATTTCAACCAAAGGTGACATTCCGGACGAGTGATTGTTCCAAACGAAGGTTTATTCCGAATGAGCTGTATTCAGGTTCTTATTAGCTTTTGTCTTTGATTTTTATTTTCAAGCTTTATTTTTCCTGCCTTTTATTTAATTGCATTTTAAGATTACTTGCCTTAGTTTTAGTCGCACTTTAAGTTTGCCTTAGATAGATTTAAGTTTACGTCATTTACTTTAGTGCCCTTTAATTTCAGTCACGTTTTTAATACTTGCACTTTTACTTTAATTAGACTTAGATTTACTTTAAGAGCACCTTTACTTTAATTGTTTTGCACCTTTTACTTTAAACACTACAACGACACATCTTTGTTCCACCAAAAACAATAGAGTCACACATTAAACACAAGTTTTTCAATTCGAGGAGACATACGAGAACGATAATTTTTAACCTGAGTAAAATCTAGTTATCATACTTCATACTTCATATCTTGAGAGACGTGCTTGAGATAATGGTCTTCTCATCGTTCATAGAGTTTCTTCACTTGGAGACTTTTGAGAGGTTCTCCAACTTTGTTGACCACGACTTCATGATTATTTCTTCAATCTCTATTTGGGATTTTGAGATACAACGATCCGCCTCCTTTTCGGACTTGGATCTATTTATCCTCATACCTTGTTAGGGTCTTTTCGGATAGACTTCTCCATGATCTTTATGGGAGTTGATTGCTTTTCGTCGTGAGTCTTGATCCTTCATATTGACTTTGGGAATAATGCTTTTCACATCACTTGGGATCTTTAGCAATAAAATGGAATCCTCATGCCTTGTTAGGGCCTTTTCGGACTCGCCAATCTTCGCGCCCTGCTTCATAAGTTATGCCTTGGCTATGAACTCTTATCATTACCGAGCAACTTTTAAACGATCTTGGGCTAGAAGCTAAGTAACTTTTCAAATCGTACGACCTTACTTATTGTAGATAAATTATTAGCAAGTGATGGGAGAATAGGCAAATAATTACACCAAGTGAGCTTGTGCAAGAATACCGACTTATAATTGACTCTATCATTTCTCGTCCTCCACAATTTAAAATCTCAAGTAATGAGACTCGTGGACACTTAGCCTAATAAACCAATTAAGGTCTACATGGTTAAGGATACTAGCTAGAATAAACTTGTATAAGTCTATTCGGGTTGAGTCAAAATAAACGCAACGGGCCTAATATGTCAAAGACTTCTAAACTAGCTACACCACTTTATTATAATTTTTGACTTTATTGCGGGATATATACATATGAAAGCAACGATAAAAATTAAAAAATTACAACTAAATGGCCAAAGTTAATAAACAATTTGAAAAATGTTGAAAAATAGGATTTTCCGGTTAAATGAAGGCATTTTCATGGAAAAGTCCACTTAAAACTTCGATAGAAGTCCCCCCTACACTTAAGATAAACATTGTCGTCAATGTTTAAGCATGTGGGAAAAATCTCCCCTACACTTATGACATTGTGCACGTTGGTTAACTCAAGTTAAGGAAGAGACGACTAAAGTGATCAATTTCAAATGTGAGTATGAAGAAAATTGAATCACGATAGTTGAGAGATAGAACCGGATTTCGGATAACACGGGAGCACGGTTCTTCAGAGTTTTCAAGAGTGCACTTATCCTTGTAATCACATCACCACAAAAATACAAACACGTATAGAAGTCCCCTACACTTAGGAGGTTAAAACATAAAAGGATAGATACTCGGGCTGCCTCCCGAGGAGCGCTTGTTTTTGATAACCGAGTCACGAGCCTGACTCGACCCAAATTCAGTTCATGGGGAACGTGGTGAGGGATGGAATCACCTCCTGAGAGGTGACCTCACCAAAGTACAACTTCACTCGTTGGCCATTCACCTTAAAATTAGGTCCATTAGGTTGAGCGAGCTCGAGAGTACCATATGGAAAAATTTAGGCAATGGTGAATGGGCCGGACCAACGAGATTTTAGCTTGCCCGAAAAGATTTTCAACCGAGAGTTAAAGAGCAAAACTTTATCTCCAACTTGGAACTCTCGGTTTTTAATCTTGGAGTCGTGAATGATCTTAGTTCTTTCCTTATAGATTAAAGAATTTTCATAAGCCTCATTACGGAGTTCATTCAGCTCATTGAGTTGGATCTTGCGTAGGTCATCGGCTTTGTTAATATCAAAATTGGCCCACCTCAAGGCCCAGTAAGCTTTGTGCTCCAACTCAATGGGGAGGTGGCACGCTTTCCCGTACACAAGACGATAAGGCGTACAGCCGATCGGGGTCTTGTAAGCAGTACGAAAAGCCCACAAAGCATCATCGAGTTTATCAGCCCATGAGGCACGATGCTCTCCCACGGTCCTTTCCAGAATTCGCTTAAGTCCTCGGTTGGATATTTCTGCCTGGCCATTAGTTTGTGGGTGGTAGGCTGTGGAAAGACGATGATTTACACCGTACTTAGCCATGACTCTAGCAAATTGGTCATTGCAGAAATGAGTCCCACTATCACTAATAATGGCACGAGGCACACCGAATCTAGCGAAAAGAGCTTTCAAAAAGTTACAAACCACCCTTGCGTCATTAGTGGGTAAAGCTTTGGCTTCAACCCACTTTGAAACCTAGTCAACGGCTACAAGGATGTATTTGTTTCCTTTAGAAGAAGGGAATGGCCCCATAAAGTTGATACCCCAAACATCAAAGATTTCACATTCTTGAATGAAATTCTGAGGCATCTCGTCTTTATGTGTGATGGTGCCTTGTTTTTGGCAAACATCACATCGTTTAACCATATCGTGAGCGTCACAATATATGGAGGGCCAATAAAATCCCGAATCAAACACTTTTTTGGCGGTGTAGTTGGGACCAAAGTGACCACCGGTGGGTCCTTTGTGGCAAGCATCAAGGATTTCCGAAGCTGCCGGTCCGTCAACACATCGGCGGATAATCAGGTCGGCACATTGTTTGAATAGGTGAGGGTCGTCCCAAAAGTAATTCTTAATGTCGGTGAAGAACTTTTTCTTTTGTTGAGACGTCAACCCTTCCTTGAGAATTCCACCCGCTAAGTAGTTTGCAAAGTCCGCAAACCACGGGGTTTCATCAGAATTCGAATTTATAGACATTAAGGTCTCCAAGGGAAAAGAATCATTGATTTCTTTGTTCGGATGATCCCCTTGGTAAGGATCCTCAAGTCTGCTGAGATGATCCGCGACTAGGTTTTCAGCTCCTTTTTTATCGCGAATTTCGATTTTAAATTCCTGGAGCAGCAAAACCCAGCGAAGAAGTCTTGGTTTGGAATCTTGCTTTGTCAACAAGTACTTCAGCACGGAATGATCGGTATACACAATTGTTGTAGAAAGGACAAGATAGGGGCGGAATTTTTCAAAAGCATAGACAACAGCTAAAAGCTCTTTTTCTGTTGTCGTATAATGCAATTGTGCCCCCGTCATTGTCTTGCTAGCGTAATGGATTGGTTGGAAGTGTGTGTTCACTCTTTGTCCCAGAACCGCTCCAATAGCAAAATCACTAGCATCGCACATCAACTCAAAAGGCAGCTCCCAATTAGGGGTAACCAAGACGGGTGCCTTAGTTAGCTTATCCGTAAGCGAGTTGAAGGCTTCAAGACACTCTTTTGAAAAGATAAAAGGAGTATCTTTTTCCAAGAGGTGGGTCATCGGGCGAGCGATTTGAGAAAAATCTTTGATGAATCGACGGTAGAAGCCCGCATGACCCAGAAAACTTCTCACACCGTTCACGGTTGAAGGTGGAGGCAACTTTGCGATAACATCGACTTTAGCACGGTCTACTTCGAGACCGGCCTTGGAAATTTTGTGTCCTAGCACGATGCCTTCTTTTACCATGAAATGGCATTTTTCCCAATTAAGAACAAGGCGAGTGTCTTCGCACCGCTTAAGCATACGTTCCAAATTGGCAAGGCAAGAAGAGAAGGAATCCCCGAAGACCGAGAAATCATCCATGAAGACTTCCATGGTTTGTTCAACCATGTCATGGAAGATAGCTAACATGCACCTTTGGAACGTCCCGGGGGCATTACATAAGCCAAAAGGCATTCTTTTGTAAGCAAAAGTGCCATAGGGACAAGTGAATGTTGTCTTCTCTTGATCTTGGGGATCAATGGGTATTTGGAAATAACCCGAAAAACCATCAAGAAAGCAGTAATATTCATTACCCGCTAATCGTTCAAGCATTTGGTCCATAAAAGGTAGAGGGAAATGATCCTTTCTCGTGGCATCATTGAGTTTGCGGTAGTCTATACAAACTCTCCACCCCGTAACGAGACGAGTGGAAATCAACTCGTTGTGTTCATTGGGAACAACGGTTATTCCACCCTTCTTGGGCACACAATGGATTGGACTAACCCATGGTGAATCCGAAATAGGGTAAATCATACCCGCATCAAGAAGTTTGATAACCTCTGTTTTGATGACTTCATGTATTTTTGGATTCACCCTTCGTTGGCTTTGAATAGTGGGCTTAAAGTCGTCCTCCATGAGAATTTTGTGTGTGCAGAAGTGAGGATCAATTCCGCGAATATCAGAAATCTTCCAAGCAATAGCCTTCTTATGATCTTTCAATACGGTGATAAGTCGGGCTTTTTATTCTTCCTTTAGGTCCTTAGCAATTATGACTGACGACTTCTTCTCTTCTTCAAGGAATACATACTCGAGATGGGGCGGCAACTCCTTAAGTTCTAAATCCGGAGGATTTTCGACGGGAGGCGTATTCAAAGTTGGAGTATCGATAGCAATGACCGTGGGAGATGGAGGCGAAGGATTGTCTTCGGTGAGAAGATTGTCAAAGAAATTCATGTCTTCATCCCCATCGGTGGGAGAATCATTAGTAGCTAAATTCACATCTCCCATGGTATCTTCAAGATTGTTCCAAAATAAATCACTATCTCCAAATAGAGACAATGATGAATCAATAGAGGACACGGTGTCAACATTGGGAAGAGAGGTAGGAATACTTTTGCAAGCATCATTAAAGTGTTCTTCACAAGCCTCATCGAGAACGTCAATACAATTAACACTCTCATATGAGTAAGGCTGTTTAGACAACTTTCCCATGTTGAAGACTACTTTATCGTCACCCACTCTCATGATAAGCTCACCGGCTTCAACATCAATGAGAGTGCGACCGGTCCTCAAGAATGGACGACCAACAATTAGTGGCACACGAGGGTCCATCTCATAGTCGACGACAACGAAATCAGCAGGAAAGGTGAATTTGTCGACTCCTACAATGACGTCTTCGGCTATCCCCACTGGATAAGCAACCGTACGGTTAGCTAATTCCAAAGTCATTTTGGTGGGGACAAGCTCTGGGAGAGATAATTGATTCCAAACGCTTAGAGGAATAAGATTAATACTGGCACCTAGATCGGCTAGGGCCATGCAATTCTCTACTCCCGGGAAATTGCAAGGGATTAAGAAACGACCCGGATCACCAAGCTTGGTTGGCAATTTCCTTAAGAGCACTGCAGAGCAGTTCTCATTAAGTTGGGTGTTGGCAATATCGAGGAGCTTTTCCTTGTCGCTCAGAAGATCTTTAAACATTTTCGCGTACTTAGGCATGTGAGCGAGAGCCTCAACAAAGGAGATATTGAAATTAAGTTGTTTAAACATTTTAAGAAAGTTAGAAACCTGAATATCGTCCTTGCTTTTGAGCTTCTCTTTCCTCAACCTAGATGGATAAGGTATATTGGAAGAAGAGGAAGGCTTTGGTAGAATAGGATCACTCACATCCTTGGGTGGAGGAGGGGTAGAAGGAAGAGGTGGAGAAATTGGGGAAGTCGAAGGATGAGGAATCGGAGCAGGTGACTCGTTCTCCTTAGTCACAACCACCGGTGGAGGTATAGGAAGCTCGGGTTCCATGGTACCTTTGCCACTTCGAGTGGTGATTGCTTTCATCTCCCCTCTTGGATTCGCAACGGTGTTACTCGAAAGAGTACCCAAAGAAGAGGGTTGACTACCTTGGAAGAAACTAGCCATCATGTTCCTCAAGTCATTAGTTTGGCTATCCAACGTATTTCTCATGTCGGCTCTCAAATCGTTTCCTTGCTTGACCAAGTCCGCTTTCATGTTGAGCACTTCTCTCTGAAGATTTCCCACTATCACATCGTTAGTCCTCATATAGGTTTCCACTTCTTGGTGAAGAGCGGTGGGTTGGTTGGGAGGAGCATTTTATGCGGGTGGTTGATAAGCAGGTTGTTGGTAGACTTGGTTGGTTCGTTGAGGTGGTTGTTGCTGTTTATGAGGTGGGATGTATGGTTGTCGAGGATGTTGTTGTTGTTGTTGAGGTGGGCGATTAAGGTTTTGTTGTTGGTTTGGGTTGTTTGGGGGAAAACCAGGTGGAGAAAGATAGTTGTTGGAACGGTAGCTAAGCAAATTACGGTCACCTTGAGGTCTAGCTTGATAAGCAGGTTGAGGATAGGTGCCATATGCCGCATTCACATTCTCAGCAGGGTAGTCTTGGGTGGCGGTACAAGTGGTGTAAGAATGAGGACCACCGCATATCTCACAAGGTTGGCTGACAGCGTTAACTTGAGCGTTTTTAGCATTGTTGCTGTTGTTGTTGCTGACGGTGTGGGTAACAAGCGATTCAAGAAGCGTAGTGATTTTGTCCAGTCGCTTGTCGCTGTCACTAGTGCTAGCACTAGCGACATTGGTCCGAACACTCTTGGTTTGCACACGAGATTTATTCTCAATGATGTCCCAAGCAGCATTGGAAGTCTTAGCCAAAAGATTACCCCCCGAGGCACTGTTTAGTGAATCTTGGTCACTCATGCTTAAACCATTGTAAAAAGTATTAATTTGATGTACTTTGGTAAAACCATGTTGTGGGCATTTTCTTAAAAGATCTTTAAAACGATCCCAAGATTCACTGAACGACTCATCGTACTTTTGTTCAAAATTTATGATTTCATTCCGCAAAGCGGTAGTACGAGAGGGTGGGAAAATGTAATTGATAAACTTTGTTTCCAAATCCGTCCACGAGAGAATACTCTGTGGCGGTTCTTTAGCAAGCCAATGCCGGGCGTGTCCCTCTAAAGAAAAGGGAAAAAGTTGTAACCTTATAACCTCTTGTGGAACACCATTGAACTTGACCGTGTTAGTGAGTTGCAAGAATCTCTTGATATGGTCGTGTGGATCATCAATGGTACGTCCCAAGAATGGTTGAGCGGAGACCATCTGGATAAAGCCTGATTTTAGCTCAAAGTTGTTGGCGGCAATTGGAGGTATGACAATTGGGTCAGTGTTGCCATCTACATGAGCTTGCAGCAGTTCAATCATCGGGCGATTATCCGGAAGGGGCTCATTGTTGTTGTTATTATTCATGTTGTTGAAAGGTGGGTTGTTGTTATTATTATTGTTTGGAGGTGGTATGTTGTTGTTGTTTTGTACACCGGCCATGTCTAAGTTATCGAGAGGCTCGGGCTCTTGATAAGACGTGGATCGAGTGCGCATACACCTGCAAAAGAACGAACAAAGAAAAACAAAGCAAAAATATTTTTGGTTTTTATGTTTTTTAATTTTTTTTTTTTTTTTTTGGATTTTTGAAAATTTTATATTTTTTAGTGTTTTTAAAATTTTTTGTGAAAAAGTAACGTTCACGGGGAACGGATCCCAAAATCCAAGTTCTCACAAAAAACTTTTGATCTTAACGAGAAGAGCCGTCAGCGGCGCCATTTGATACAAGCATTTTGTATGGGTTCAATTTTAATCTCTCAGTCCTCTCGAATTGATCTCAGCCTTAAGTGGAATGATTGTTCTTGGTTACTAAAAAGGGGAGTGGATTTCTATCTACTAAATGTTAAATGCTTAAAGATGTAAACTTAACTTTAAAAGTAATTGAATTAATAACAATTAACAAAACTTGAATTAAAATCAAACTTAAAATAAGGAACAATGAGAAATAGTAAGACAGACAAAGAGAAACAGTAAGTAAAATTAAAAGAAATTTGATTCGGAATGTTTAACCTTGATTCGGAACTATTGATCCGGAACTTTTCACCCGGAAGTCTTCATTCGGAACTTTTAGAAATCCTTCACTCGGAACTTTCTTTGGAACTTTGAGTCGGAACTTCACTCGGAACTTTGGTTCGGAAGTTCATCCGGAACAATCAATTTATTCGGAACTTTTGGGGAAAGCTTTCATTCGGAACTTTCGAAAATAAACATTCATCCGGAACTTTTTAGTTCATTCGGAAGATTTAGGTTCATTCGGAAGTTTTAGTTCATCCGGAACATTTAGACTCATTCGGAACTTTTCACAAAGAAACTCATTCGGAAGATTTTAAAAGAAGTTTATTCGGAACTTTTTAAAGACACATTCATTCGGAACTATCACTTCATTCGGAACTTTTTAAACAAAAAATTCATTCGGAACTTGGGTGTTCATCCGGAACTTTGGTGTTCATCCGGAACCTGGGAACACAGATACAGTAATTTTACCCGAAGAACAAGGAAACCAATTTTAATCCAAAAATCACCAAGTTTTTCACCAAAAACATAAATAAACTAATCACTAAACATCTACTAACCATAAACTACAAATCCCATCAACAAAAACGCAAATCCAACAACTTTTTAAAGATCAAATCAATCAAATAAAAACTTGAAAACTTGAATAAAAAGATGATGATGAACAAGATGAAATGGAAAGATTAAACAAGAACTTGTATTGATGATTAATGTTTTAACAAGATCAAACAAAGATGAAAATTACAAGATTAAAAATCAAAGATCAAGATCACCAAACACCCTAGTGGTGTTGGTGATGATACGAACTAAAAGGGAGAAAAAAGGGGAAGAGAAGAAAGCTAAAACTAACTGGCTAAAATGTGTGAGGGGTGGTCTATTTATAGGCTTGTCTTTTGGTGTGTGAGTGGGCTTTCTCCCGTTCTTCTTGTCTTCTCGTCTTTTCAGAAAAGTTGACGTTTTCGATTATGATTCGGGATTTGTCGTCTATTAAATTCAACTCGTCTTTTAATTTCTTCGTTTAATAGTGATTGTAGTGTTTTACTACTCTTTAGGAAAAGAGCGTAAATAGCGGTAAGTATCGAGTGATGATTTTAGGAAAAATCAACACTAATGACCCAATCACTTAAAAGAGAGAAGAGATTCGTTTCCCAAGGAGGTATATGTGTTGTGAATTAACTTGTATTTATTTGAGATTAATATTAAGAAGAATGGGGATGAGAGGACGGTTTCTTGAAAATTACACTATGACGTAAAAGTCGTAAACGTAAAGCCGTGAAAAACTACCCAAATTAAAAATTTTATTATACTAAAAACAAAATCAAGAAAAGATTAAAAAGAAGTCTAAAATAATATAAATAAAGATAAAAATCCAACAAAGATATTTTAAAACCTTTTATTAATTAAATAATTAATTTTAAATGCTAATTAAAGCCCTAAAATTAAATTTAACTAATTCAAATGTCTAAAATATGATTTTATTGAATAATCACTTAACTTATATTATTAGAAGACTAAAAAGTAATTTTCTAAAAATTAAACCCTATTAAAACTATTTTTAAAACTCTAAAAATGATTAAAACCTAATTAAACTTAAAATAATTATAAAAATTATTCTAAAAGTTATAAAAATATTCTAAAAATGGAAATAGTCCTAATTAATGATAAAGAACCTAGGAAAATGAAAAAGAAAGAAAAATAAAATTTTGAAAATTAAATAATAAAATAATATTAAAATATTGCTAAAAATAAAAAGTTTCTAAAATTAAAAATAAAAAATTTATAAAAATCCTAAATAATATAACTAAGAGAAAAACACTAATTAGAGCTTCTAAACCTTTTTTAATAATTTTATAAAAATCCTTAAAGTTTATAAAAAACCTTAAAATATTATAAAATTAAAAATTAAAGTTTTTGAAACCAAAACAAGATGTAAACCTCAAATTATATATTAAAAAGCTAAAAACTATTTTTCCTGAAAATTTAAAATCTTTTTGGTATTTTTTAATGATTTTCTAAAAAACGTATATTAAATAAATTCTAGAAAATAAACAAATAAAGGGAAAAATATAAAAAGTGGCCAGAAAAATCAACAATGCTATATAAGTCCTAGGAAAAATCAAAACAAGCAAAAACGTTTGACAAATAAGCTGGAAAGAGCTTATTTACTCACGGCTTTATTAAATAAGCTAGAAACCAAATGACCTTAAGTATTAAACCTTTCCCTTATATACACAAGATAAATGCTAGCACACTGGTAAGAGCCTTGAACCCTCCAACGAGAGGTCAGGGGTTCGAAGCCAGGCTAGTGGTTTTGCTATTTTTTTTTTTTTTTTTTTTCTTTTTAAATCCAACTCTGACCTTTGTGACAAGCTTAATCCAACTCCAATTTACTTTTTTATGCAAAATTTGAACAAAATATGATTAAAAACGTGTGCAGGTCTGCTAAGTTACTGATGAACAAGTGTGGGTGCACACTTGAACATATGGAACCAAGAGGGGCCTGGTTGATGGCTTGTTTGGTGTTGTTTGTGGACAAGGGGGGCACCCTTGTGCTTGTTTAAGCACAAGGAGTCACAAACTAGTAACTATAAACACTTAGCACACCAATTATCAAAATCAAAGCATACAAAAGCAAGTGCAAGTTTCTGAGACAAATCCTAGGTTCTAGTGGACTGTTAAGCTTATTACATGCACACCAAAGAGATTCAAAGCCAAAAATTAAGCACACACAATCACCAACCAGCATACAAACCAGAACAAGCCTTAAATCATCCTAGAACTTAACAGATATCAAAGAATCAAGCATCAAAACTTATAAAATCAAGCAGTTAAGTGAGCATGCAGATTTCAAGCTATGATTTCACTTTTTAATGCACAAACTAGCTTCCAAATCTGTCTAATCTTACTTCCCTACTAACTTGAAACCTAACTCAACTCTAATCAAACCTTCTAACATCCATTTAAAACACAAATCAAATACCTTGCCCTGCTAAAACCTATTGCCAAACACCTCTTTAAAAACTGGAAACCAACTTTTAGCTAATCAAAACCTTCTAAACCCCTATGAAAACTCATCAAATGTCATCTATCATGCATATAAACTAACAAAAACACAAATCAACCAATTAAAACAAACTTAAGCCTTAAATCAAACAAGATCATATGAACAAGCACTTTTTCTGAATTTTCAAAGAGAAAAAGAGAGTTACCTTAGGACCCTTACATCCAAGGGTCCTAGTGGTTGCTTAACCACCTCCCTACCAGCTGGGGCTGGTGCAGAACTAATATCAACAACTTCTTACCTGCTTGAAATCAAATCAAAGAAAACAAGAACACACAAAATAATATGCAATATTCTAGTTTCTGATTTCTTTCTTTCTTACTTAAACCTTCTCCAAATCTTTTAATCTTTCTTAAAACGTTTTCTAATACTCCTAATCACCAATTACAGTGATTACTTAACACACAAAAACTTGGACAGATTTCTTTACCAAAAATCTTCCAATTTTCAAAACCTTCAAACTACTTTGAAACACAAACTTACTTCACCAAAATAACAATGGAACTCAGAATCAAGCTTCACTACACACAACTTTTAAAAACAATAAAAAAGGAATTATACTTGAATTTTTCAAAAACCAAACTTTTTATTTCTTTAAAAAGGAATTACAAGATAAAGCTTGAAACTGGAACAAGAGGATCACCACAGCTTGGGTCTCTCTTTATAGTGCATACAGAACATACTAGAAGCATAAAAACACTAACCCTAATACATAAAAAATCCCACAATTGCCCTTGACACGTTTTTGGTGCATTTTGTCCTTTCTTGATCTTGGCCGTTTAATTTTGTGTAGGGAGGAAGGAATAAAGGATAGTGGTTGATTTGGGACACGTCAATAGACTTGGGGCCAAAGGAATGATGCTATTGGATGAGAGGGAATTGGGGGTGGGGTCCTCAAGGCGTGGGATTGGGGTTTTTAGGAGTGGGTTGAGTTTTGGTATGTGTGAATTACTCATGGCCAAAGTTAATTAGAATTTACCCCAGTTTTAAGTTGGGTAAATTATGGGTGTGTAAAAGATGTACAGTAAGTATTTAGATCCGAAAATGGGGGAAACAAAGGTGTTAAGCGGGGTTTTTGGTTTAAATGTTTCAGGTTGACACATTTGGCCCTTGTGTTTTGTTATTTTTGTCAAACAATGTTTTCATGCCCTAAAACGTGATATCCTTTGTTAATAACTTTCACCACTTTACAATTTTGGCACAAAACTTTGATAAAAGCTTTTCAAGGATGATTTTTGCCATTTTGAGTATTTTCAAGGGCTGTTCTTGGACAATGATGATCTTCAAAGGTCTTCAATGTGTCTTTCACTTCATGAGGGACCATAATTGGCAATTTGAATTTGTTGAGGGACTAATCTTGCCATTTCTTCAAAGTTGAAGGACCTTTTTGCAATTTTGACAAACTTAAGGGACCAAACTTGTAATTATTAATATACAAGGGTTTTAAGTGTCATTTCTTCATAGAATGAGGATCAATCTTGTTTTGTCTTCAAGTCTTCAAGGGTATTTGATGAAAATTCCATGATTAGGGCCCGGTTCTTTGTACGGCTTCGTTTCTCGTGTTCGTTTTTCCTTGTATCTTGTGATCTTTTGTCTTTTTCACGATATCCATACCTAAAATACACAAGTAAACAAACACAAGCATATATATGGTATTTTATGACATTTTAATGCATTAAAAGCCCGAAAAGAACGATGAGATCATGTATAAATGCCATCTCATCACTCCCCCATACAAAGCCATTGCCGTGCCCTCACGCAATGCTAGAATAAAGTATCTAAGCATCACCAAAGTTCAATTTTATTAACCTTTATTGAAGAGTAAAAGACTTGCAACATACTACGAGATTGTGTAAAGACATAATGTATGATTTTCATCACCAAAATGTGACTTTTAGGGTCTATAAATAGAAACAATTTAATGTCCCTTAGAGTAAATTTCGTCATCCTTGATTGTCATACATTCCATGCTAAGTGCAAAAACAAGATCATTGTTGGTACAAGTCACAATGCTAACACTACTCATACGTTCAAATTGTGTAATACTTTTTCTCCCCGCAATCCTAGTTATTATAAAAGGAAATGGGTTACTAGCATTTTTTATCTATTTGTCATGGATCACAAGTGATTCATATTGACTTATTTGAGTAGTTATTAGTCCGAAAGCAAAGTAGCACGATTTGATCAATAGTTAGCCGAAGGACAAAATCTTTTAAAACGGCTTCTCGTGTATCTCCTTAAGTTCATATCTTGGCATAACTCGTTTCACGATTTGAGACCTTTCTCGGACCGATATTTGGCATGTACTTCATACTTCAAATCTTGGGAAGACGTTCTCGAAATTATGGTCTTCTCTTCATATATTTGGAATTTCTTCACTTGACGTTTTTGAGAGATTCTTCATATAGGACCACGACTTCATCATTTTTCTTCAATCTTTACTTTGGATTTTGATATACAACGATCCGCCTCCTTTTCGGACTTGGATATATTTATCCTCATACCTTGTTAGGGTCTTTTTGGATAGACTTTCTCCATTCTTTAGGGGAGTAATTGCTTCTCGTCGTGTGTCTCGATCCTTCATATTGATTTTGGAATAATGATACTTCACATCATCTTTGGATCTTTAGCAAAAATAGAGCTCCTCATGCCTTGTTAGGGCCTTTTTGGATGATCGCCAATCTTCGCGTCCCGCTTCAATAAGTTATGCCTTGGCTATGAACTCTATTCAACCCCGAGCAACTTTTAAACGATCTTGCGCTAGAGGCTAAGTAACTTTTCAAATCGTACGACCTTACTTATTGCAATTATGTTTTATTCCTAATGCATTGATCTTATGGGAAGAAAAAGCCACAATTAAAAACATATGAGTTTTTGAAAGAACACTTTCATGTTCTACGTTTAGCATGATCACTTGTCTAACTCTATCATTTCTCGTTCTTCACTATATAAAGACCTCTAATTAAAGAGACTCGTGAATACTTAGCCATGCAAGTCAAAATTAAGCCAAATTTGGATTAGCTTTCATTAAGACTATATCAAATCAAAGTTTTGGGTTTTCAAGCCACCTATAGGATCTTGCACTTTCTTGGACTTTTTCAAGTTTAGAGAATGCGTTTTAAAGTTCCCTTGATAAGTGACTTTCTAGAATCAATTATAGGAACTTGCGAAAAGTTCTTGTTCTTAACTCGAATGAATTAAGACTTTCGCGTTTTAAAGCTCCCTATATAAAAGTCTAGCAAAACTTGAATTGAGCGGGTTAAGGAATGTAAATGGCTCCAAATGCCCATCAAGTCAAAAATTAACTCTTATTCTACCCATCGGAAAATATACATTCGTGTCTTAAAAACACTTATGAAAACTAAGAAAAAATTTTAAAATTTGGCCATTTTTAGCCTTATTAGCAAAACAAAACATTGAAAGTTGGAAAACGTGAGGGCGTAGCAAAGCAAGTACCTATTCACCCCCCCATACTAAAAGTAAACATTGTCCTCAATGTTTCGAGTCTAAAGGTGGAGCACCCCCATACTAGAGACGAAGAATCGAATGCTTAGGATCTAGCATGGAAAGGGTGATCAACAATATATCTAAAGCCGTTTATTAATTATGCTAAAAGATAATTGTTAGAACAATAAAGGATATGTCATGGATTCGTGAAAAACTTCTTCAAACGATCGATGGAGGCTCACGTAAACGAACACGAGAGTCTTCAATCGTAGACGATGATGATGATCTAGATAACACAATCACAAACAACCACGAGACAACGAGTTGGAAGGGTACAAGTCCCCTTATTAGTGAATAAAAAGCATAAAGATAAGCATGGGATCTCCCCCACGAGGCACCTCGTTTTTGATTACCGAGTCATGAGCTCGACTCGATCCCCTCAATGTTAATTATCATTGGGGAAGGTGTCTTGGTCGGGGGCAACCATTGAAGGAATTTCCCCACCAAAGTAGTGCTTAAGCCTATGTCCATTCACCTTGAAATTGGGACCATCATCTTGAGCTAGCTCAATGGTCCCATATGGAAACACTTGTGTAATGGTGAACGGACCCGACCAACGAGATTTCAATTTTCCGGAAAATATCTTAAGACGAGAGTTAAAAAGCAACACTTGATCACCAACGTTAAAAACCCGGTTTTTAATCTTTGAATCATGAAACTTTTTAGTCTTTTCTTTAAAAATTAATGAATTTTCATAAGCATTATCCCTTAATTCATCCAATTCATTCAATTGTATTTTCCGGTGATCTCCCGCGGTCTTTAAGTCAAAATTAGCATGCTTAAGGGCCCAATATGCCTTATGCTCCAATTCAATGGGCAAATGACAATTCTTCCCATAGACTAACTTATAAGGAGTGCAACCGATAGGTGTCTTATAAGCGGTCCTAAAGGCCCATAAAGCGTCATCGAGTTTGTCGGACCATGAAGCACGGTTTTCTCCAATCGACCTTTCTAAAATTCTCTTCAAAGCTCGGTTCGAAACCTCGACTTGCCCACTCGTTTGCGGGTGATAAGCCGTAGAAAGACGATGTGTAACCCCATATTTCTTTAGAACCTTTTCGAATTGGTCATTACAAAAATGGGTTCCACGATCGCTTATAATAGCACGAGGGGTTCCGAACCGAGAGAATAGTTGCTTCAAAAACTTCACTACCACACGAGCATCATTAGTAGGCAAAGCCTTAGCTTCCACCCACTTAGAAAGGTAGTCCACCGCGACGAGGATATATTTGTTGCCATGAGACGATGGGAACGGCCCCATAAAGTCTATTCCCCATATGTCGAAAATCTCACACACTTGAATTATATTTTGCGGCATTTCATCACGTTGAGACGATTTTCCTTGACGTTGGCACGAATCACACGACTTCACAAGTGCGTGTGCATCACGATAGATAGAAGGCCAAAAGAAACCGGCATCGAACACTTTCTTAGCCGTGAGATTAGCACCGTGGTGACCACCCGTGGGTCCCTCGTGACAAGCTCTAAGGATATTAGAAGCTTCGGCACCAAACACACAACGTCGAACGAGTTGATCCGCACAAATCCGAAAGAGATAAGGGTCGTCCCAAAAATAGAACTTGACGTCACGAAAGAATTTTCGTTTTTGTTGTCGTCATACCCTTGATTATGAAATTGCCCGCATGGTAATTTGCAATGTCGGCAAACCATGGGGTGGTGTCTTTAGAATTCACTACACCGAGAGTCTCAAGAGGAAATGTTTCGGTAATTTCCTTGTTCTCGAAAACATCTTTGTGAGGATCTTCTAGACGAGAGAGGTGATCGGCCGCTAGATTCTCGGCTCCTTTTTTGTCAAGCACGGTGACATCAAATTCTTGGAGGAGGAGCATCCAACGAAGCAATCTCGGCTTAGCGTCTTGCTTAGCTAAGAGATACTTGATAGCCGAATGGTCGGTATACACAATGCTTTTAGTTAAGACGAGATAAGGTCGGAATTTCTCAAAAGCATAGACCACGGCAAGGAATTCCTTTTCCGTTGTGGTGTACTTTAATTGAGCCTCGGTCATCGTCTTACTAGCATAGTGGATAGGACGGAAATGCTTGTCATAACGTTGCCCTAAGACGGCCCCTATAGCATAATCACTTGCATCGCACATGATTTCAAAGGGTAATTCCCAATTAGGAGCAACAAGAATGGGAGCTTCGGTAAGTTTCCTTTTTAGAGTCTCGAAAGCCTTAACACAATCCTCATTAAAGTTAAAAGGAGCATCCTTCTCGAGAAGGTGTGTCATAGGACGAGAAATCTTCGAAAAGTCCTTGATGAAACGACGATAAAAGCCCGCGTGGCCTAGGAAACTACGAACTCCCTTAACGGTTTTGGGATGAGGTAACTTGGCGATGACGTCTACCTTAGCTTTATCGACCTCAATCCCCGCCTTTGACACCTTATGTCCTAAGACGATTCCTTGTTTGCACATGAAATGACATTTCTCCCAATTAAGCACAAGATTGGTTTCTTCACAACATTTTAACATTTGTTCGAGATTAGATAAACATGACGTGAACGAATTACCAAACACCGAGAAGTCATCCATAAACACTTCCATCGACTTCTCGATCATGTCGTGAAAAATTGCCATCATACACCGTTGAAACGTACCGGGTGCATTACAAAGTCCGAAAGGCATCCTACGATAAGCGAACGTTCCATAAGGACACGTAAACGTAGTCTTCTCTTGATCACGAGGGTCGATAGGAATTTGAAAGTAACCGGAAAAACCATCTAAAAAGCAATAGAATTCATTTCCCGCAAGTCGCTCCAACATTTGATCCATGAAGGGCAAAGGAAAGTGGTCTTTACGAGTGGCGTCATTTAACTTTCGGTAGTCAATACACACCCTCCAACCGGTCACAACACGAGTGGGAATTAACTCGTTGTTTTCATTAGGCACAACGGTCATTCCTCCCTTTTTAGGGACACAATGGATCGGGCTCACCCATGGGCTATCGGATATAGGATAAATCATTCCCGCGTCAAGGAGTTTAAGGACCTCCTTTTTAATGACATCGTGAATTTTGGGATTTACCCTTCTTTGACTTTGAATTGCGGGTTTGTAGTCCTCCTCCATTAAAATCTTGTGAGTACAAAATTTTGGGTCAATACCCTTAATGTCGGATATTTTCCACGCAATTGCCCCTTTGTGAGCCTTAAGAACTTTCAAGAGCTCAGTTTTTTCATCATTAGCAAGATCTTTTGCAATAATAACCGGCAACTTGTCATCACCTTCCAAGAATGCATATTCAAGGTGAGAAGGAAGATCTTTCAATTCAAGGATAGGCGGTTCCTCGATTGAAGATTTAGGTTCAACACTCATAACTTCCATCGGCGAAAGAAATGGTGGAATAGAAGTATCATCACTAATCAACACCTCTTCTTCATTGTCGATTTTATTTGAAGTGAAATCGCCTCCTTGGAATGGAGTGAGATTTGGTGTGGAATTAGCAAGAATCGGATCTAAAATAGTGGGATTGCCACTTGACGAGCTATCAGAAAAACCTAACACTTCTTGTGAAAACTCATCGCAAACCACATCAACGATGTCAATGTGATTGATGGTAGCGATTGCATAAACATGAGAAGGTTTCGAGTTTTGAGTAGCGTTTATAACAAGTTCCTCTTCGTTGAATCTCAAAGTGATAGTTCTCGCATGAACATCGATAAGCGATCTCGAAGTATCTAAAAACGGACGACCTAAGATTAGAGGAACTTGAGGATCCGCGGGGATGTCGACTACTATAAAATCAACGGGATAGTAGAACTTCCCCACTTTCACGAAAACATCTTCGGCTATTCCACATGCCATAATCGTAGAATGATCGGCCATCTCGATGGACATGTTCGAAGGAATGAGAGCCGGAAGCGAAAGCGATTTCCAAATGGAAAATGGCATCAAATTAATGCTCGCACCAAGATCGGCCAAGGCGAGGCATTCTTTCATATCTTGTATGTCACAAGGAATGAGAAACTTTCCGGGATCACCAACTTTTTCCGGTATGCGGTTAAGATAAACCGAAGAACAATTAGCAAGCTTTGAAAGCTTTTCCTTATCGCTCATCATACTTTTAAAAGTGGAAGCGAAACGAGGCATATATAACAACGCGTCGGCTAAACTCACATCAAAATGCACTTGTTGAAACATCTTAATAAAAAGCTCGATTTGTTGTTTGTTACGTTCTTGCATTTTCTCTTTGTTTCGTCTCGAAGGGTAGGGTAAAGGTGGTGTGGGTAGGTCATTAGGCAACGGCCTTGGAAACTCGGGTTCCATAATTGGTATTGGTGTAACCGTAGGTGTGGTTTGAGCGGTACTTCGTGGGATTGTAATGTGCTCCTTTTCGACCATCACCTCGGGTTCTTTCTCGATTTCCTTCTCCGTAGAAGTACTTGGTCGAGAGATTGGTTCCTTGAAAGTTTTACCACTTCGTGTAGTAATAACCTTCATTTCTCCCTTCGGGTTTGCAATGGTATCACTAGGAAGACCACCCGAAGAAGAGGGCTTACACATGATAGCTTCAAACATCTTAGCCATTCGGTCCTCAAATTTTGATTGCCTAGCATCCGCTTTCAATAACTCTTGCTTAATCTCATGTTGTCCTAATTCCATCTTTTGTTGGTTTTGTTGAAGACGTTGGACATTTCCTTCCATTTTGTTAGCATGAGTTTTAAGTTCATTAGCAAGTTCATTTTTAAGCTCGTTTTTCAACTCGGATCTTAAGCTAATCATCTCACGTTGCATATTATCAAATTTAGCATCATTTGCTTTTGCATAATCTAAAAATTCTCCTTGCAAATTTTTCGTGTGAGCATTTTGAAAACCTTGTGTAGTGTTTTGAAAATCACGGTTTTGGTTTTGATTAGAGATTTGTCCATTCCCACTTTGATAATTCCCTTTGTTGTAATTGCGTGTGTTGCCTTGGTAATTACCTTGGTTATTGTTTCGATAATTATTAGCATTTTGGTTTGGTGGAGCTTGATTTTGGCGGGAACCTTGGCCGTTTTGGTTGTAAGTTCCCGTTGCTACATAAGCACTCGAAGTGTTACCATCCGCGGTAATGCACTCGGAAAGATCATGAGCTCCCCCACAAGATAAACAACTCTTAGCAACCGCTTTAACCGAAGCGGAATTGGAAGCTTCTTGAGCCTTCCAATGGGACATTAGATTAGCAAATCTATCAAAAAACCGATTTTCCTCATTTGCTTCATCATGTAAGGCGTTAATGCTACGAGACGATTGTGACGAAGATGACGAACCCATATTGGCAACACTCGGTGTGTTACGAGGGCTATAAACCTTAGATCGATTTTCAATGATTTGTAAAGCCTCATTTGTCGTCTTGCACAAAAAATTACCACCCGCGGCGGCATTCAAATAATCTCGTTCATGATCATTAAGCCCATTATAAAAGGTATCAATTTGATGCAATTCCGAAAAATCATGGTGAGGACATTCATGTAACATCTCTTTAAATCGTTCCCATGCCATTGAAAAACTTTCATTGTTACGTTGCACAAATCGTGAAATCTCATTTTTTAAGTGTGTTGTTTTAGATGGTGGAAAAAACTTGTTCACAAACTTAGAAACGAGATCGGCCCATGTCAAAATCGAATTTGGCGGTTCTTTCTCGAGCCAAATTTTTGCGGGTCCATCCAACGAGTATGGAAACAACATCATCTTAATGGCGTCATGTGGAACATCTTTGAATTTGCTAGTAGCGGTGAGACGGTTGAAATTCCTAATATGGTAATGCGGGTTGTCTTTCTCGTGACCTCGAAACTTATTTGCTTGTAGCATCGACATTAAACCCGTCTTAATCTCGAAATTCTCCGCAAGGATGGCGGGAATAACAATGGCCTCTCCAAAACCCTCGGTGGGTGCTTGTAGCAACTCCATCATAGTACGATTAGCCATTACGACTTCTTGTTCTACAATAGGTTCAACAATTGGAGGTTCTTCAACAATCAACGATCCTTGATTTGCTTGCTTTTGAAGTCGTTTACGAGCTCGTTTAGCTTGATTACGAGTGATCATAAACTTCACGAAGAATGGGAGGTGAGCAAAGAAGATTCTTTTTGGTTGTTTTGTGAATTTTCAATTTTTTTTGTGTTTTTGATGATATTTAATTTTTTTGGATTTTGGTGTATCTTCGTAGACAACAATCTACAAAATCTCTCCTCGAATCAAACTCTTGATTAAAGAAGCCTCAAAGGAATGAAAACGATCACGTGGAGTGAACGCCTTCGAAAGACTTTAGAACTTTGGCGAAAACCAAATTGTTCACGAGGGTTTAATCACAAAGAAAACCAAGCAAATATAGTATACGTATTAATACTTTGGGCGGCAAAACCCTCGATTAGCCTTCAATGTCAAAATACTCACAAGCAAGCGGGGAAACGAGGCGGCGCGAAGCACTTAAGAGCCTTTTTCCTTAGGGTATATTTTATAATACCCGCCTTATACCCACTTTATAGTTTGTATTTTTCAAAATCGAGCTTCACGAAAGTATTTATCTATTTTTGCCTTTTCTTTTTGTTTGAGATTCGAATACAATAATTAGGAGATCAAATCCCAATTAAGGTTGTGTTTTCACACTTTTGGAGATATTGTATATTGATTGTGATACTTAATACAATATATTAATAATATTTGTACAAGAAAAACCAAGAAAACCGATAATACGTGTTAAGGAAGTTCCACTTAACACAAATACTATTTATGGATAATATCAAAAACAAAAGCTTCCAAATTAAAGCACAACACACCTCCCCGGCAGCGGCGCCAAAATTGATTGTAGTGTTTTACTACTCTTTAGGAAAAGAGCGTAAATAGCGGTAAGTATCGAGTGATGATTTTAGGAAAAATCAACACTAATGACCCAATCACTTAAAAGAGAGAAGAGATTCGTTTCCCAAGGAGGTATATGTGTTGTGAATTAACTTGTATTTATTTGAGATTAATATTAAGAAGAATGGGGATGAGAGGACGGTTTCTTGAAAATTACACTATGACGTAAAAGTCGTAAACGTAAAGCCGTGAAAAACTACCCAAATTAAAAATTTTATTATACTAAAAACAAAATCAAGAAAAGATTAAAAAGAAGTCTAAAATAATATAAATAAAGATAAAAATCCAACAAAGATATTTTAAAACCTTTTATTAATTAAATAATTAATTTTAAATGCTAATTAAAGCCCTAAAATTAAATTTAACTAATTCAAATGTCTAAAATATGATTTTATTGAATAATCACTTAACTTATATTATTAGAAGACTAAAAAGTAATTTTCTAAAAATTAAACCCTATTAAAACTATTTTTAAAACTCTAAAAATGATTAAAAATGATTAAAACCTAATTAAACTTAAAATAATTATAAAAATTATTCTAAAAGTTATAAAAATATTCTAAAAATGGAAATAGTCCTAATTAATGATAAAGAACCTAGGAAAAATGAAAAAGAAAGAAAAATAAAATTTTGAAAATTAAATAATAAAATAATATTAAAATATTGCTAAAAATAAAAAGTTTCTAAAATTAAAAATAAAAATTTTATAAAAATCCTAAATAATATAACTAAGAGAAAAACACTAATTAGAGCTTCTAAACCTTTTTTAATAATTTTATAAAAATCCTTAAAGTTTATAAAAAACCTTAAAATATTATAAAATTAAAAATTAAAGTTTTTGAAACCAAAACAAGATGTAAACCTCAAATTATATATTAAAAAGCTAAAAACTATTTTTCCTGAAAATTTAAAATCTTTTTGGTATTTTTTAATGATTTTCTAAAAACGTATATTAAATAAATTCTAGAAAATAAACAAATAAAGGGAAAAATATAAAAAGTGGCCAGAAAAATCAACAATGCTATATAAGTCCTAGGAAAAATCAAAACAAGCAAAAACGTTTGACAAATAAGCTGGAAAGAGCTTATTTACTCACGGCTTTATTAAATAAGCTAGAAACCAAATGACCTTAAGTATTAAACCTTTCCCTTCTATACACAAGATAAATGCTAGCACACTGGTAAGAGCCTTGAACCCTCCAACGAGAGGTCAGGGGTTCGAAGCCAGGCTAGTGGTTTTGCTATTTTTTTTTTTCTTTTTAATTCCAACTCTGACCTTTGTGACAAGCTTAATCCAACTCCAATTTACTTTTTTATGCAAAATTTGAACAAAATATGATTAAAAACGTGTGCAGGTCTGCTAAGTTACTGATGAACAAGTGTGGGTGCACACTTGAACATATGGAACCAAGAGGGGCCTGGTTGATGGCTTGTTTGGTGTTGTTTGTGGACAAGGGGGGCACCCTTGTGCTTGTTTAAGCACAAGGAGTCACAAACTAGTAACTATAAACACTTAGCACACCAATTATCAAAATCAAAGCATACAAAAGCAAGTGCAAGTTTCTGAGACAAATCCTAGGTTCTAGTGGACTGTTAAGCTTATTACATGCACACCAAAGAGATTCAAAGCCAAAAATTAAGCACACACAATCACCAACCAGCATACAAACCAGAACAAGCCTTAAATCATCCTAGAACTTAACAGATATCAAAGAATCAAGCATCAAAACTTATAAAATCAAGCAGTTAAGTGAGCATGCAGATTTCAAGCTATGATTTCACTTTTTAATGCACAAACTAGCTTCCAAATCTGTCTAATCTTACTTCCCTACTAACTTGAAACCTAACTCAACTCTAATCAAACCTTCTAACATCCATTTAAAACACAAATCAAATACCTTGCCCTGCTAAAACCTATTGCCAAACACCTCTTTAAAAACTGGAAACCAACTTTTAGCTAATCAAAACCTTCTAAACCCCTATGAAAACTCATCAAATGTCATCTATCATGCATATAAACTAACAAAAACACAAATCAACCAATTAAAACACACTTAAGCCTTAAATCAAACAAGATCATATGAACAAGCACTTTTTCTGAATTTTCAAAGAGAAAAAGAGAGTTACCTTAGGACCCTTACATCCAAGGGTCCTAGTGGTTGCTTAACCACCTCCCTACCAGCTGGGGCTGGTGCAGAACTAATATCAACAACTTCTTACCTGCTTGAAATCAAATCAAAGAAAACAAGAACACACAAAATAATATGCAATATTCTAGTTTCTGATTTCTTTCTTTCTTACTTAAACCTTCTCCAAATCTTTTAATCTTTCTTAAAACGTTTTCTAATACTCCTAATCACCAATTACAGTGATTACTTAACACACAAAAACTTGGACAGATTTCTTTACCAAAAATCTTCCAATTTTCAAAACCTTCAAACTACTTTGAAACACAAACTTACTTCACCAAAATAACAATGGAACTCAGAATCAAGCTTCACTACACACAACTTTTAAAAACAATAAAAAAGGAATTATACTTGAATTTTTCAAAAACCAAACTTTTTATTTCTTTAAAAAGGAATTACAAGATAAAGCTTGAAACTGGAACAAGAGGATCACCACAGTTTGGGTCTCTCTTTATAGTGCATACAGAACATACTAGAAGCATAAAAACACTAACCCTAATACATAAAAAATCCCACAATTGCCCTTGACACGTTTTTGGTGCATTTTGTCCTTTCTTGATCTTGGCCGTTTAATTTTGTGTAGGGAGGAAGGAATAAAGGATAGTGGTTGATTTGGGACACGTCAATAGACTTGGGGCCAAAGGAATGATGCTATTGGATGAGAGGGAATTGGGGGTGGGGTCCTCAAGGCGTGGGATTGGGGTTTTTAGGAGTGGGTTGAGTTTTGGTACGTGTGAATTACTCATGGCCAAAGTTAATTAGAATTTACCCCAGTTTTAAGTTGGGTAAATTCTGGGTGTGTAAAAGATGTACAGTAAGTATTTAGATCCGAAAATGGGGGAAACAAAGGTGTTAAGCGGGGTTTTTGGTTTAAATGTTTCAGGTTGACACATTTGGCCCTTGTGTTTTGTTATTTTTGTCAAACAGTGTTTTCATGCCCTAAAACGTGATATCCTTTGTTAATAACTTTCACCACTTTACAATTTTGGCACAAAACTTTGATAAAAGCTTTTCAAGGATGATTTTTGCCATTTTGAGTATTTTCAAGGGCTGTTCTTGGACAATGATGATCTTCAAAGGTCTTCAATGTGTCTTTCACTTCATGAGGGACCATAATTGGCAATTTGAATTTGTTGAGGGACTAATCTTGCCATTTCTTCAAAGTTGAAGGACCTTTTTGCAATTTTGACAAACTTAAGGGACCAAACTTGTAATTATTAATATACAAGGGTTTTAAGTGTCATTTCTTCATAGAATGAGGATCAATCTTGTTTTGTCTTCAAGTCTTCAAGGGTATTTGATGAAAATTCCATGATTAGGGCCCAGTTCTTTGTACGGCTTCGTTTCTCGTGTTCGTTTTTCCTTGTATCTTGTGATCTTTTGTCTTTTTCACGATATCCATACCTAAAATACACAAGTAAACAAACACAAGCATATATATGGTATTTTATGACATTTTAATGCATTAAAAGCCCGAAAAGAACGATGAGATCATGTATAAATGCCATCTCATCAAATAGACTTGAGTTTCTTCGACTTATGTAAATCTTCCATCTTTGGTCCTTTTCTTCGATAAATCTTCGAATAGGCCCAGTGACTTCAAATATTTTGCATCTCTTGGACAATAGACTTTATCTTGAGTCCTTTTCTTCAATAAAACCCGTGCAATCCCATGTTTTCTTCAATATTCATCCGGTTGGCTCTGAAAACACAATAAACACAAAAACCACGCATAATTCCAAACAAATGACATTAAATACATGTTTTGGTCTCGTTTTAGCCAGAATTAAGTGGTAAAAGGATGGGTGTTTACACACCTATCAACCACTCCACCAAAAGTACTGCTTGATGTCATGGTACATGTTGGTCGAACCAGGATGGATTGAGAATGGGGAGCTATGAGCCTCAGCTAACAATGCTTCCCGGAGTTCTTGGTCATCAGGAACACAAAGTCTCGTGCCCTGCCATAAGATACCATCTGCGTTCTACTCGAAATTATGTCTGCTTCTCCAAATTCTGAATTATCGCCCAGATTTCTCCATCATCTTTCTGTGCTTCCTTGATCTTAGAGAGTAACTCGGGTTCCACTCTAAGATTAGCCCAGTAACCGTGTTGTCCACGTACCATGATCTCTATATCTAGTCGCTCCAAGTCTCTTATGATTTCCTCCTCAATTTTAATGTTGTTTATCATTTCGGACTTTCTGCTAAGTGCATCTGCCACTACATTCGCATTGCCGGGATGATACTGCAGATTAATGTCATAATCCTTCAACAGCTCTAACCATTTCCTTTGTCTCATGTTCAGTTCACGTTGAGTGAAGATATACTTCAAGCTCTTGTGGTCCGTGAAAATGTCACATGATTCTCCATATAAGTAGTGCCTCCATATCTTCAATGCAAACAAAACTGGTGCGAGTACCAAGTCATGCGTAGGGTAATTTTCCTCATAAGGCTTAAGCTGCTGTGAAGCGTACGCGATCACTTTCCCATGTTGCATGAGAACACAACCAAGTCCCTTCCCCGATGCATCACTGTAGATCTGAAATCCACCTGTGCCAAATGGGAGAGTAAGAATCGGTGCAGATACTAACTTCTGCTTCAGGTCTTCAAAGCTCTTCTCTCATTCTTCAATCCAAACGAATTTCTCCCCTTTCCGCATCAGTTTGGTCAATGGTAATGCTAAGCGGGAAAAGTTCTCCACGAACCTACGGTAATAACCAGCTAAGCCAAGGAAACTCCAGACTTCAGTCGATGATGTCGGTCTTGGCCGCTTGGTAATAGCCTCAACCTTTGCTGGATCCATCGTAATTCCTTCTGTTGATACAATGTGACCTAAGAATGCCACCTTGTCTAACCAGAACTCACACTTGGAGAATTTAGCATACAGTTGCTTCTGGCGAAGAATCTGTAGTATTGTACGAAGATGGTCTTCGTGTTCCTCCTTGGACTTAGAGAAAATCAGGATGTCGTCAATGAAGACAATGACGAACTTGTCCAGAAATTCATAGAAGATTCTGTTCATCAAATCCATGAACACTGCTGGAGCATTAGTAAGGCCAAATGGCATGACTACAAATTTGTAGTGTCCATAGCGTGTACGGAAAGCAGTCTTGGCGATGTCCTGCTCCTTAACCCGTAGCTGATGATAGCCCGACCATAGATCAATCTTGGAGAAATGTTTGGCCCCTTGGAGTTGGTCAAACAGATCATCTATACGTGGTAGTGGATACCTATTCCTGATGGTAATCTTGTTGAGCTCGCGATAGTCTATGCAAAGACGCATACTGTCGTCCTTCTTCTTAACAAATAAGACCGGTGCGCCCCATGGAGATGCGCTCGGTCGAATAAAGCCTCGTTCCAGAAGTTCTTGCAATTGATCCTTCAGCTCCTTTAGCTCTATGGGAGCCATGCGATAAGGAGCCTTGGAAATCGGCTCAGCTCCTGGGATGAGCTTGATATTAAATTCTACTTCACGTGTAGGTGGTATGCCCGGAAGTTCTTCTGGAAATACTGTAACACCCCCAAATTACCACGCAGCGGAATATCACTTTGGGGCGCTACTCATAGCACATCACACACAATCATAGAAAACGACCTCAAAAGAGACGTTAAAATAATATACAACCTTGTCTAAAAAGTTTCCCATCCCAATATATATTAAATCAGAGTAGCGTTTAGTCCCAAAAACCGTTACCAACACATCACGTTCATCATACAAAGACTTAAAAGTCATTTATTCATTTCAGATGATGGAAAAATAATATAAAACTTTAGCCAAGTAAGCATCAACTTCCTCCTCCATGTTCCGCTGCTATCCATCTTGATTACCTGAAAAACATGCTCAAAATCATCAACACAACGGTTGAGTGAATCTATAGGTTTTGCAAATCATTATTTGAACACAATAATTTTAATCATCTCAAGCTTGTCACACAGACAAGTCATATATATATCGATAAATGCCTTAAGCTCATGCAACTGAACGTTAACCAACACGTCAAACCGAGTCACTTACGGCTCCCCTGCAACAGGTAATATTGTCATATACCAACGACCTCTTATACATTATATCCCTCTCAGGTGATCACAAGGATACATACCCTAGGATAAGGCTGTCAAACCAAATAGATCTACCAAATGTATTAGCGTTTACCTCGCAAGGTAATTAACAGTTCATGAAATTCAGGGACTTCATAAGACAATGGTACTTAGGCATTTATCATTATATTCGGGTCCAGCATACCGAAAACAACTTGTGTTCATTTTATAAAACAACATGTATTCCCCCTCGCGGGTTAAAAATCATTTACAAGATAATATAAAAGCGAGGCTATAGACTCACCTGGTATAGCTATCACACATTTATCAAGGAACAACATCCAATAGTCAATACACGACTTCACGAGATATCAATCGCTCATTGATCGAGAACGATATGCCCAACGGTCGATATATAACCGAACGAGACCTATAATGACGAGACGCGTCTCAGGTTCGAGACTATACATAAGTCTCATATAAATGTAAATAGTTCACTTTAGTAAGTTTGGACATTGTATAAGTTTTATAAAACTTTTCATAAGACTTTTGGTGACAATCTACAATGCATTGTCCCATTATGACCATTAAGCCCACAAATCCCATTATAGTCAATTATAAGTGTACGTTGGGCTTTTATGGCCCAATTCTACTTTCTATGCATTAGGGTTCTAAAACGCCTCAAACGACATCAACTTAATATTGTTCGATGGTCGAGTCTCGGCTCACATAATCATCAGTATATAAATGAGTCCATGCTTCCCGATAAGTGGGTCCTACCACTTCGATTTTTATAAAAATCGTCATGTTTTACCTTAATTTAATATACTCTAATTCTTACAATTGTCACGACATGTCTCGTTAATTAGATCGTTTCTCCTAAACCGTAAATAATATAGATGAGTTATTTTTACCAAGATCATTCTTAACTTATGTAGTTTACTTATTATAAGTCCAATTACCCCTAAGTCATACTTATCATAGCTCATTTACCCATTCTATCACTTAGAAGAGTTGGTTGTTTTTCGCAGCCAACTTCAGTTCCACCGTTTTACCCACCATTTCCTAACCGTTTATCCGTAGAAAACCATCCAATTCATGTGTGTTCTACATAAGTTTAGCTACAACCCATAGTCTTACCTTTTACAATGGTTCTGGGTTCTAAAATGAGTTCTGAGTCTGTTCATTCAGCATGTTCATAATTGACACTTTTTTATCGTTTCGGCCATATCTAATTCATCGGGTATCGTCACGAGGTGAGTCACCCGGCCAAATCGCAACAAAACACAGGCCTATCACTCTATATTATTTTCTAATGTTTAAAACCTACTGAGTTTGAACCTAACACACGTTTTTGCTACTGATTGAGAAAATAGTCTCAAAATTTATAACAAAGTCAAGTCTACTAATGTTTAAAATGTTCAATCACTTCATACAATGTCTCAAACTTACAAAACCATAGCTTTTGTTTCAAATCATCAACCAAGCTACCAAAATGATTTTTATACAAATACTTAACCCTTGTAAAATCATCAGCCATAAATTATGATGATGATAATGGTACTTTGATAGATGAATAAACCAAGATGAATAATAGTAACTTTAAACCTTCTTATTATATCAAGTGTGTAAAAAGAATTTGTAGGATTCGGTGTTTTAGTCTTATGATGTTTCGGATATGATAAGACAAATAGGGGGATGAGTTGAATTTGTGGCTAACTATGAGGATGTTACTAAAGTTGTAGTTTACATAAGACTTACAAATGAAAAACACGTGTTTAGTTAACAACAAGATTTAACAAGTGAATGACACATTGGGTGAAGTATGGTACGCTTAATATTTAAATTTGTTTTTAATTTATAAAAGCGGGTATTATCACAGCTCGATATTATAAAAGTTACGCGATTTAAAAGATATGTGTTAAACACGAAAAATTAACGCTTGATATAAAATAAAAACATTGACAATCGGAGAACATTAATATTTTGATGAATAAATGAGGGCTTATAAATTAATAAGCGTTAACACGTCATATAAACAATTGGCGTCTAAAGGCTTAATATAAATTACGAAGAATGCTCGTAAAATTCAAATATTAAAACGACAGCAATAGAAAATAATCCTATGTCATAACGAGGATTTTTACGGTCGATGAAGGAAATAGACCTTATCGATAAATAATAAATGACACTTATCCAATATGTTAAATTCCTAACCTTGCTGGTTAGTCAAGAAATCAATATTATTCGTCGAACAAACACGACAAATAAAATTCGAGTAATAATTATTGATCCGACTACTAAGAATAAGATTACATCTCAGTCTAAATGTTGATTTTAAAGTTCGGGTTATTACATCATCTAACCCTTTAGGAAGCGACGTCCCGGCGCTTAATTCGTATATGATAGTCTTTAGTCTAACTGTGAAGAGTGAAAAGCAGACAAGTCATCGTCTAGGTTTCCAAGGAAGGTCAAAAGATATTAGATGGTACAGGTTCTCCATGATTGGACGTCATCGGACAATGCCGTCTCAAGTTCGCACAACTTACGATCATTCGACGGGATCACATACCATATAAGTACCTAAAAGCAAAGGTCGAACATAAACATCGAATATAAATCTCCACTGTTGATCATCGAGAAAACCTTGAATGAACCCTTCCATAATAGCTAGTAAAATTAAAAAATCTTCACATCCACGATAAGTCGCCGTTGATAATTTGATCCCTAGTCAATCCACAAGTACACGGATAAATCCTGGTGACGCTTAAACAAGTCGCCTATTCTCAGAACGGTCAAAGATTCTTAACTATTAGCTTATAAAGCTCACGGTCATCGAGACACATTAGAATTGGTCCATCGAAATAAAACGCAACTCGAGAGAAGTCCAACGGGTTACTTGTACATAGATGATAATCGATGATAACCATAATGACGATGGCACTAAACGATTCATATCAACGAAACACGATTCGAAGAATGACGTACGTACACCAAACACTCACAAATCGATCCAGACATACTTGGGCCCACTAGTTTATAACTCCTTGTCTACATCAAAAGGCGTCCCCTTTCATGTATACTAGAATTTATAAATTTACGGTTCGGGAACTTATAACTTTCTTGTTCAAATGAAAAGGCGTCCCAATCCATTCCAACGATACGATTATAAGTCATCCTACTCAAGTATTACTATCTCTCAACACGATATCATATCCAAATACCATAGTAAATACAAGGTGTCAATAGACTTACATCATGATTTCCGTATTCAAACGTCCCATTCCATTTGAATAAGAAAAACACAACAATCTAAGGTCTAGTGGTTTAAAAGTTTCTTATTCAAATGTCCCAACCCATTTCAATAAGATAACCTTAAACGACTCATAGTTGGGCGAGTTAAAATCTCTATATCTAAATGTCCCATTCCATTTAGATACAAGATATTAAGTCACTCAACCGAATAACTACTACGAGTATATCTTTGTTGTACCCAACTATATATATTTTATTAGGATATATATATCCTAAGTCCAACATTGGCATCCTCCTTTTCGTCAATAAAACATAGTCATATAAAATCAAATCACATGTCGCATTACATAGAAGATGTCGCCTCGGATAAATCTTCAAAATTATAAGAAGTACTCGGAACACGAATATCACATCAATCAATTACGTTTCGAAAGGAGATGTCCTAAAATGGCACATCACGATACGATGAAGACAATCGAACTTAAGCAAGTCGATATGCGATAGATTACGAAACAATATATACATAATCAAAGTATCAGACGAGTTTCATACCCAAATTTAGACAATGCATAATTATCAAGATCGGTGATAGGCGGTGTGACCAAATTCCGATACAAAACCGTATTATAGAATGTACGACAATCATTCAAGGAACATTGCTTCACGCGCAATGCCTTTAAATAGCATAGTATTATCATACATGTACATACTACCATTCTTACATACACATAGGTTCACATATTCACAACCAATCATAAAGTTATACTAGAATAGCCTTACCGGAGCCATGCGGAGTAGTTGCGTGCTTAAAACTTTTTAGAACACACCAAAGTTATAGTTTAGGTTTTTCAAAATCAACCTAGTTCTCTATAACTTGTGGCTCTGATACCATTTTGTAACACCCCCAAATTACCACGCAGCGGAATATCACTTTGGGGCGCTACTCATAGCACATCACACACAATCATAGAAAACGACCTTAAAAGAGACGTTAAAATAATATGCAACCTTGTCTAAAAAGTTTCCCATCCCAATATATATTAAATCAGAGTAGCGTTTAGTCCCAAAAACCGTTACCAACACATCACGTTCATCATACAAAGATTTAAAAGTCATTTATTCATTTCAAAGGATGGAAAAATAATATAAAACTCTAGACAAGTAAGCACCAACTTCCTCCTCCATGTTCCGCTGCTATCCATCTTGATTACCTGAAATACATGCTCAAAATCATCAACACAACGGTTGAGTGAATCTATAGGTTTTGCAAATCATTATTTGAACACAAGAATTTTAATTATCTCAAGCTTGTCACACAGACAAGTCATATATATATCGATAAATGCCTTAAGCTCATGCAACTGAACGTTAACCAACACGTCAAACCGAGTCACTTACGGCGCCCCTACAACAGGTAATATTGTCATATACCAACGACCTCTTATACATTATATCCCTCTCAGGTGATCACAAGGATACATACCCTAGGATAAGGCTGTCAAACCAAATATATCTACCAAATGTATTAGCGTTTACCTCGCAAGGTAATTAACAGTTCATGAAATTCAGGGACTTCATAAGACAATGGTACTTAGGCATTTATCATTATATTCGGGTCCAGCATACCGAAAACAACTTGTGTTCATTTTATAAAACAGCATGTATTCCCCCTCGCGGGTTAAAAATCATTTACAAGATAATATAAAAGCGAGGCTATAGACTCACCTGGTATAGCTATCACACATTTATCAAGGAACAACATCCAATAGTCAATACACGACTTCACGAGATATCAATCGCTCATTGATCGAGAACGAGATGCCCAACGGTCGATATATAACAGAACGAGACCTATAATGACGAGACGCGTCTCAGGTTCGAGACTATACATAAGTCTCATATATATGTAAATAGTTCACTTTAGTAAGTTTCGACATTGTATAAGTTTTATAAAAATTTTCATAAGACTTTTGGTGACAATCTACAATGCATTGTCCCATTATGACCATTAAGCCCACAAATCCCATTATAGTCAATTATAAGTGTACGTTGGGCTTTTATGGCCCAATTCTACTTTCTAGGCATTAGGGTTCTAAAACGCCTCAAACGACATCAACTTAATATTGTTCGATGGTCGAGTCTCGGCTCACATAATCATCAGTATATAAATGAGTCCATGCTTCCCGATAAGTGGGTCCTACCACTTCGAATTTTATAAAAATCGTCACGTTTTACCTTAATTTAATATACTCTAATTCTTACAATTGTCACGACATGTCTCGTTAATTAGACCGTTTCTCCTAAACCGTAAATAATATAGATGAGTTATTTTTACCAAGATCATTCTTAACTTATGTAGTTTACTTATTATAAGTCCAATTACCCCTAAGTCATACTTATCATAGCTCATTTACCCATTCTATCACTTAGAAGAGTTGGCTGTTTTTCGCAGCCAACTTCAGTTCCACCGTTTTGCCCGCCATTTCCTAACCGTTTATCCATAGAAAACCATCCAATTCGTGTGTGTTCTACATAAGTTTAGCTACAACCCATAGTCTTACCTTTTACAATGGTTCTGGGTTCTAAAATGAGTTCTGAGTCTGTTCATTCAGCATGTTCATAATTGACACTTTTTTATCATTTCGGCCATATCTAATTCATCGGGTATCGTCACGAGGTGAGTCACCCGGCCAAATCGCCACAAAACACAGGCCTATCACTCTATATTATTTTCTAATGTTCAAAACCTACTGAGTTTGAACCTAACACACGTTTTTGCTACTGATTGAGAAAATAGTCTCAAAATTTATAACAAAGTCAAGTCTACTAATGTTTAAAATGTTCAATCACTTCATACAATGTCTCAAACTTACAAAATCATAAATATATAAAAAAATAGATATGTGATGAGTAATAATACATATAAAAATGAAACTATTAAAAATAATGAAATAAAAACCAAGATTCTTACATAGAAGAAAGCAACACCATACCTTTTGTTTCAAATCATCAACCAAGCTACCAAAATGATTTTTATACAAATACTTAACCCTTGTAAAATCATCAACCATAAATTATGATGATGATAATGGTACTTTGATAGATGAATAAACCAAGATGAATAATAGTAACTTTAAACCTTCTTATTATATCAAGTGTGTAAAAAGAATTTGTAGGATTCGGTGTTTTAGTCTTATGATGTTTCAGATATGATAAGACAAATAGGGGGATGAGTTGAATTTGTGGCTAACTATGAGAATGTTACTAAAGTTGTAGTTTACATAAGACTTACAAATGAAAAACACGTGTTTAGTTAACAACAAGATTTAACAAGTGAATGACACATTGGGTGAAGTATGGTACGTTTAATATTTAAATTTGTTTTAAATTTATTAAAGCGGGTATTATCACAGCTCGATATTATAAAAGTTACGCGATTTAAAAGATATATGTTAAACACGAAAAATTAACGCTCGATATAAAATAAAAACATTGACAATCGGAGAACATTAATATTTTGATGAATAAATGAGGGCTTATTATATCCTTAATAAGAGGGGGGAATCACGTTCCCAATGAACAGTTCCCCCCTCACACCAAAATTATTTTATTCTTTCTCTCACAAACACACACCTCTCAAACCTTCTATCCCATTTGTTTATTCTTCTCTTCTCACACACATTATACTGGTACAGTGCTTTGCCCTCCAAAATTGACCATCACCGTCGATTTGATCTGACGTGAAGAAATCGTGGTCGTCCATTGATCCTTTGCGTGTTTATATATTTTTGGTTATAACATACTGTTACCACATTCATCTCCTACCTAATTTTGATCAAAATCAGAGCCGTTGATTTGCATAACACCCACCTAATTTTGATCAAGGTATATGATAGGTCGTGCCAATCATTTTCACCTAATTTTGATCTGTTATTCCTATGCGATGCATCTCATCAGTTTCTCAGATCTATGAAACCTCTTTTCGTTGCCCCCAGTCTGATGATGATTACATGTAAAGTCACTCACGGGGGTTTGTTTGATGTTATGGTTTCGGTGTTTCGTGAAGATTTTGTGCCCTAATAAGCTTTATGGTACGTATTCTTCTCTTTCATAGTTTATGATTTTTGATACTTGATTCTTTTTATAGCTCGCTGAATTGGCTAGATTCTATGTAGTTTCATTTTTTGAGTTACTTACCTTTGTTTCTTGATTAAAGTTGATAATTAGAATTAGGATTTTTTTGGTTTCTAAAAGGGGTTCATTTGCTTTGTTTGTGATAGAAAGGGAATTGTTCAAAATAAGCGAAACCAAACACGTACTAATGTGACGTATACTCTTAGTTTTTTAAGAAATTAGATAACACTAGATTTACTGTTGTTTGTACAGCTGTTCCGATTTCGTTGCTGGCACAAGTATTTTCATTCAACCTGACGCTGGTTCGTTGCCGATATTCATGGCACGCGATGATAAGGACAATGCCTCTTTCGTTGCCGCTGTTTATAGGAGGCGACGATAGGCCCGTTGTGATAGGCTCATAAACAAATGAGTTCCTTAGTTATGTTGCCACTTTGTGGTTGGTTGGTTTACTCATTAAAGAGGAATATATCAAATACTCATGGTTCGTAAATGTGGTACGATATTCGTTATATGCATTTAAGAATAAATTAATACCTACATTATATGTATGGAACATATATGGTCAGTTCGAGAATTTTTTTTAGCATGATTTTGTCATGCTTTAATATCGGTTAGTTTTCTGATAATTGTATGTGGTGGTATCCTTTGTAGCAGGCTGACATGATTCTAAACGGGATTGGTTGCTGGAAACTATACTTTTTTATGGGGATTTGTTGGTTGAATGGTGTTCTTTGCTTATGGGTTGGTGAGTTTTCTATCTTGATTGAACTTGGCCCTCCTTTCGTTGCCGCTATCTATACTGGGAGACGTTAGCGATGTGCGTTTGACACTCGGGATATGTTTATAAGTTTGAAAAGGGTGTTTGGTATTGCCTCTATAACTGTTCTGGAAACCATAATTTCTTATGGGGATTTGTTGGTTGAATGATGTTCTCATGGAAACTTCTGGCAAGAAATTATTGCTGGTACATTTTGTTTATGTCTCGACTTTGCGGGATAAATCAGAGGTCCAACTCAAGGTAAATAAGGTTCTTTATTATTTGGTCGCACGTATGATGGTTTCGCCTTCCTTTGGGCTTGACCCGAATATTGGCAGGGAGACCATTTGGTCGCACCTATGATGTGACCCTTTGATATTGCTTTTGAGATGATTGTTGTTTCTATTTAAAATTAGAAACCGTTGCTCATATTTCCATATACTTTCGGCTTTTTCACGTTCGATGCCACGGATTCTTTCGTTGCCGCTATCCATTGCAGGCGATGATGGTCCGGATGCGTGCCGATCGTGATAGACCGTCTATGTTCCATTATACACGTGTTAACCATCCCACGGGCTGTGATGATAGTATTTTAACATCCCTAACCGGGTTCAAATAAAGTTTGGACTAAGTATATCTTGGCGAGGCAAGCTTGCAAAGTTTGCAGCCATGACACCGTGTCCTCATTTCTGACATACCCGATTTGTTACTTATCTGAGCCTCAAAACAATAAGATTAATGTTTTTTACATTGTCATTGACCAAAATTGTAGTTATACCAAACGCCGTGACTATATTAACGTATGTTTTTGGGTTTTTACGAGTGGTATTGGATACATCGGTATTTGTGCGTTTCGATATTTGTTGGAATTCAGTAATCTTTTTTTTGGTTTTCATGCATACAAAGAAGGCTATGATGAGTGTAGATTGCTTTCATAACTGCGGTTTACCACAACTCGTGCCTTGGCTCGACGAGCATGTGGTTGCAGCCATCACGGGTTTGGGTGCTCCTTACATGATTATGTACCTGAGCCTATTCTGACATTCAAAGAGTTACGTTTCTTAATTCAGAATTATTCGGGTCAAGCCGACTTTTTTTCCTCCTTTGTTGAGCGAGTAAATGGTCACTCGAACCGAGGCCGTGCAGAGTACCATTTTGTTCTCACAATGTGAACAATACTTAGATTTATATTGTTTTCTTATTATACTCGCCTCTTTCTGTACTATATATGCAAACCAGAATCGAGTTATGTTCTCGAATTAGCAGATTCTTCTATCTCTTCCAGTCTTGATTTAGATTGTAGTCTATGGCTTGAATGTTTTTGATCCATTTTTTTCATCCACCACTTCAGTTGGAAAAACATGTAGAACATGTATGTCTTTGTAGGAAGCATGTATGAAAGATCTTTGAAGTTGCTGTTGAAACGGTGGCTTACACCTTTCGAAGGTATATACACTTAACGTCTGTGTTTTACTACAGCTTTACAAATTTGTGTGCAACCCTTCTCTTATTCTGATAGCTTCTATTTCCCAGGATTAGCAGCTAACATTGATGGGTGTCATTCAAGTACTACAAACGCGCTTCGATTCAGATATGTCAAATGTTCTGCTTTCTTCGTTTATTATGTCCTGTATTATGTCTTAGATAAATGATTATCCTTTTCGGCAAATGTTATTTTGTAGGACCTTGTGCGACGTTAAGGGATCTCCCTCAATTCGTGCGAACCAGCGAGCCACAACCACATAAACGATTTTGATGACTACCAAAGATAGTCTCATCTCTATGCACGTTATGTGAGACCAAGGTTTTCGGTTGATTTTAGAGGGGAGACGAACCGAGCCGCCAACAACAACTGTGGTTGACCAACCGCCTGGTAACCGTTATGTGTCACCGCTTGTTCACACAGACTATACTACGCAAACAGGTGATATTTTTACCCCTGCATCGAAATTGAGTTTTTATGTGCATAATCTGGAGTGTGTAATCAAAGCAAAACTACCGAGAATCAGAGTTAGACCATCTTGGGAAACCAATTGCAGTTGATGCATGGGTAAATAATTTCTTCTCTTTACGTAATCATTCAGGAACTCAATTTTGTAGTCAATTCTGAGCACCTATATGCTTTTGGTTTTCCAATACAGTTTCTTCCAAAAACTAACAATCACAAGGTCAGGTATTTTCCACTTTTAGGTTATGCAACTATGTTCAAACTTTAAGTAATTAAGGTACCGATTGATTTTACGGAAGAAAATGGGCTGGTGTTAGTGGTTTGCATTCACATGCTTCTTTATTTAATTCCCTATTTTTACCCATTTTCGTATAGCTAGCAATATCATTTTTGACCATTAAAGATTACAAAAGAACTTGAATCGACCACTTATACTAATTGAACCAGAATTGCTGCCTCTAACCAAGAGTATCCTCTAAAAAATATTAATCGAATTAATAATTTGCAAATATTATTCTGTTTCTTTTGAAGAATGTAGGTTGCTTTATCATCCCGACGCACGCTGTTTTGTGACTGGTCAGGCCACCTTTGAACCTGCTATGCGAGGAATTAGCCGGAACTTGCACATGTCTAGATGCATTGCAGAAGAATACATTTGGGGTTGATTTTGAAGATGATGATACTACAGTCATAAGTGATCGCAAAGAACATTTTTTTTAGAACGACAATCACAAAGAAACTTATGTAGTAAGTTTTGCTTAATTTCTTTTATCCGACAATGTTCAAGTTTTGAGTTTTCTTTTTTCTTTCATTCTTGGCTTTGTATAAGATACATTTGTTTTTTAAGATGAGGAAATGTGATCATTCACAGGATTACGAGAAAACCTACGAAACTGTATCAACATCCATCTCATTTTGGGTGGCGTACAAACTAATGCTTATCCACACCCCAAACGAGAACCGCTGTACGAAAATAGAATAGACCCCTTGCCACAAAAGGCTGCCCTGCGCCGCGGCGAAGCGCGGGCAAAAGCCCTAGTAAATTAATAAGCGTTAACACGTCATATAAACAATTGGCGTCTAAAGGCTTAATATAAATTACGAAGAATGCTCGTAAAATTCAAATATTAAAACGACAGCAATAGAAAATAATTATATGTCATAACGAGGATGTTTACGGTCGATGACGGAAATAGACCTTATCGATAAATAATAAATGACACGTATCCAATATGTTAAATTCCTAACATTGCTGGTTAGTCAAGAGATCAATATTATTCGTCGAACAAACACGACAAATAAAATTCGAGTAATAATTATTGATCCGACTACTAGGAATAAGATTACATCTCAGTCTAAATATTGATTTTAAAGTTCGGGTTATTACAAATACATCTGGAAATTCTGACACTATCGACTGATTCTGAATTGATGGGGATTCAGCATCCATGTCATGAACAGTAGCTAGATAACCCTCGTAACCATGTGAAAGTAGTGCACGTGCTTGCAGGGTTGATATGATTTGTACAGACCTGTCGGGTACGAACCCGTTGTGAATGTACTCTGGCACATTAACATTTTCGAAGATGACTCGATATGAATGGCAGTCTATGGTAGCATGATGCTTGGATAGCCAATCCATGCCCAAAATCATGTCAAAATCATTCATGTCCAGCAGAAGTTCGTCAACAGGACGAACCTTTTCGTCAAACTTTAGGGAAAGGATCTTGTACACATGGGTTATACGTACAGAGTCTCTTAAAGGCGTGGAAATACTCAGTGTATTCTCTAGTGGCATGGGGAGTATCCTAACATTCTTGGCATAGGCAGTATAAATGATCGAGTGAGTAGCACCCGTATCAAACAGAACACATGCAGCTTGACCATACATATACAAGATTCCAATGATGGTACCTGTAGACTTGTTGGCCTGATCGCGAGATGTCGTGTAAACGCGTCCACTAGTATGAGGCGGCTTGGTATCAGCATGTCCCGATGTACCCTCCATCTCGCCCTTGCGGTAATCCTTCATGCGATGACCTGGAAGACCACACTTGTAGCATGTGTCGCTGTCGCGGCGACATGGCCCTGGGTGCCTACGGTGGCAAGTAGAGCAAAGAGGATGAGTATATCCTCTAGTACGTGTCCTGACTGGCTGAGAGCCTGATAAAAACAATATACATGAGACATGATAATAGGTACAAAGGACAATGCGGATAATCGTTAGATTGAATACCAGTGATAGTTGGACGGTTAGGCTGTGAACCTCTCTAGTTCTGGTCCCTACCGTTACCATGATTCCTGGTAGAAGGTTTGCTAATGTGTCAGAATTAAGAATCATAACATGCAATCATAAGAAAATGCGTAAGTATAAGGACCTGGTGCTGTTGGAGTGTCCAGCGTTGTTACGGTAATTATCATTACCGCCACGCCTGTCCGTAGCAGAACGGTCATTAGTCTGACCGTTTCCCTTGGGCTGATTAGGCTGTTGCTGAGTAGCCGGCTGAGACCGGTTCCTAGTCTTCTGCTTGGAAGATACAATTTAAAGAGATGAAATATTGACATATACTAAAAGAATACGGATTGGCCACCGTTTGAATATGAATGTTTACCTCTTATTGGGTCTCTCTGCTTCCCCGAACTCATCTCTTTCCTGCAGCATCTCCAGCTTACGTGCTGCATCGGCCACTTGTGCCACCGTGTTGAACGTAGCACACACCAAGTTGTTTGCGACCGATGTACGAAGAGCCCACCTGAAGTGGTGTGCCTGCTCTTCAGGAGTACCTGCTGCTGCACCAAGGAAACCAGCCAAGCGAAGAAAGCGCTGCATGAACTCGTTGCTATTCTCCCCAGCTCTCTGTCGGATCCCATGGTACTCTCTCTCTTCAGCTTGTCCTGCTCAGCCTTGGGAAAGAACTGTTCCATTACCCTATCCCTGAACTGAGCCCAAGTCAAACCAGCCACCCAATCATCACCTCCCTCTGACTGCTACAGTGTTATCCACCATGCTAACACATCACCTTCGAACCGGTAGCATGCCAACCTCGACTTGAAGACGGGTCACAGCCCATAGCATCGAAGATCTTCTCAATGTGAGCCAACCAGCTTTCAGCTCCACTGGGGCTATCTGTTCTCTCGAAAGCTCGAGGGCAGAGCTTATTGAATCTCTCCAGCCATGTGGCCAATGTTGCTGGAGGAGGAGAAGGAGGTACTGGGTGTTGCTGCTGGTTGTTGGCAGCCTGAACCTCAGCCCTGATTTCGTTCCGCAGCTGAGGAAGCATAGCTTGCATTGCAGCTTGGATTGCTGCATTGAGTTGTTCCTGCTCGCGTGTGAGAACCATCAGACAGTATAACATAAAATACATGATTAAACTGATTAAAACATAAACTATATACATGAAAAAAAAATTATACCAATAAATCATGAGAAAAATTTTATGCAGGAAAACTAGTACATGAATGCATGATGCAGTTTTATGAAAACTTTTGTATGCGCGAGAGTGAACGCCTATGGTCAGCTCACACAAAACAAAAGACATGGCGAGGGGACGCCAATGGGTCCGTCCCAAATTTAAAAGTTTCGATAAAACACATGCGACTAAATAGGTCCAGTCCTGTACCAACCATTACTTAGTTATAAACCTGCGACAATGACATATATATGTATGCATGAAAATGATGAATGCATGAAAACCGACTGTCAGTTCTAGGAAGACCATAGTGACTACCCATTAATCACAGGTCATGTTTTGAGAGCCAACAGGTCGAAACAAGGCTCTAATACCATAATTGTAACACCCCATTTTGATAAATGGAATGTCACGCGTGATTATGGCGTGTCATCAAAGCATACAAGGATAAATGTCTAAACATTACATGTCCATAAAGGAAATACTGGAATCAAACATCGGTATCCCAAAAGTAGAACTCACCACACACAAACATAAGTACTGTAAATGAAAGGACTAAACAATGTCCATGGAAATGAGTATCAAAGTATAGATAAATGCATAATGTAAAGAAGGCTAGGAAGCTTCCAATCCATATGCACGTACGCTTAGAGTCCACGAGCGTCCCTGAGTACCTACCGTTTTGGGAACATGAAAAGGAAAACGGCTGAGCATAACACTTAGTGCACGGATATACAAGTAAAGCATGAATAATATAAGCATAGAAACATGAAACATGAAGAAGCAGAAAAGATTAAGTCCTGGATAACCTGGTTATATCTTAGTAAAACTAGTTTTATAGTTTGAAAATCCTTATGTTTATCTTGTAAAAACTGTTTAACATGTTTACCATTAGCCAATATAGGTCATGAAATATCAATGTGCATGAATACTTGGAGGGGTGACCTCGTCATGCAAATTAGAGGGGCTGCCTCTAATTTAATATACTAGTTTTGGGTAGGAGGGATTAGCTCCTTGTGAAGGATGCAAGGCACACACCACATTCACACTTAATAATCTGCTGAAAAACATGTAAACTAGGATGCACCCATACGCCCCACCTGATAATAATAATATGGCCAAAAGCTGAAAGGGACGCCACGAGCTATCACTCCGCCGTGGTGAAGTCATAACACTGGTGCCTCCAGTGTTATGGTTATGGTACCTCCATAACTAGGTGAAACTGGTCATGCATGTATATGGCTTTAGATATTCTAATTAAACATAAGCAATTCAAAAACATATAAAACATATACTGGGGAAAACAGTTGGCTGCATAAGGGAAATCCTAATAAGGAAGAATGTCCATACTGAAAGGACGGAGAATCCGTACCTTGTGTCTAGTGAACGAAGAAGACGAACGGAAGAGATTCCCACTTCGGTATCACTAATGCTACATAAATATATACGTGTATAAGTATCCGATCACTGAGTACGTAACTGGTTTTATATCATGTCTTAACTTGTTTTATATGTTCATGTCATATTAAACTGATTTAAGCTTTATACTGCGTTTATCATGTATTTCGTCTATTCTGTTTAAGTATTACTTGTCTTTCATGTATTATTATGCTTGTTGTGTAATAATAAGTAACTTTATAAAAATAGCAGGTTTCCTAAAATAGATAGTTTCCAAAAATAGAAGGTTTCCAAAAATAGAAAGTTTCCAAAAACAGAAAGTATCCAAAAATAGATTTACTACTTAAAACAGATAAGTTACTAAATATAGAAAGTTTCCATAAATAGATTAGCTGCCTTAATTAAATAGGTTTCTAAAAATAAAAAGTTTCCATAATTAGAAATAAGCTAGATTATTAAGGTAACTATATAAGGTTAAGTGTTTACTGATTAATATTCTAAGTCATGTAATAAAATAGTATAGTTTATTAATTATTTCATGTAAATTAAATAAACTATATGTTAAAGTATTTAATTAAATATAACACGGTTTAATTAAATAAACGTAAAAATACTTGGGTTAAAACATGTATTATTATCTATTAATAGTATAACCTAAGTCATGTAAATTAATTAATTATAAGTCATGATTTTAATAATCAATTAATTATATAGTCTAATTAAATGGAAATTACTTAGGTTAAAATCTCATGTATTAATAATAATATTAATAACCTAAGTCATGTATAAATTAAATTAATCATATGCATGTTTTAATTAATTTAATTTAAGTCTTGTAAAAAAAATAAACTTGTACATATAATTAATCTTGTAAAAAGTAACCCATGAACCGAACCGTGTTTTAATCTAACATGTGTGAACCGGACCCAAACGCACCCTTGGTCAAACTAGCTGCCGGCTAGCCAAGGGTTCCCACCGGCTAGCCGGTGTTCCCCTTGCTGATGTGGCCTTCGGTTCCCCCTGCTTTCCTTAATTAGCCACCGGCTTAAGCCAGTGGTGATTTTTGGTTCTATCCGAGACCCACCCGATACAAACATACCCCCGATCGAGGTCGGGGTTTCCATTGGTTCCTGCTGCCGTGACACAAACCACCACACCGAGACCTTGAGGTCTCAGTGGTGCGAATCAAAAACAAACCGAGACCCCCTTGGGGCTCGGTTCATGCGTCGGCCAACAAACAAACACCCTTTAAACCCTTAATTAATTTACCCCATGATTATTTAACATGTGTTTACTTGTTTTTAATTTGTTATTAAAAACCTTCATGATTTCATGTGGTTTATAAATCAAAACATAAAAAGAAAAGAGGTTTAGGGTTTATACCGATCACGTGAATCAAAGAAGGATGAACACACAAAGATCCTTGCAATAAATCGAACACCAAAATCAATCAAACACACCTTGTGTGTGTGTGTATACCCGGCGGCCAAGGAAGGAGAAGAAAAGGAATTAGGGTTTTCTTATTTTTCCTAATTTTGTTATTATGAAACAAGTTTTCCTTTAATTTGATGTTTAGTAAATTATTAATGGGCTTGGCCCTTGTTTCTTGTTGTAGCCGCGGGTAAGGGGCCCACAAGGGGGTAACCCAAATGTTTTTCGTGTCTAAATAATAAGTGTGTTCTCGTGTTCGAGTTTTACGTGATTTAATAGTTATCGTTCGTGTCTTATTATATTTATTCGTGTTCGTAATAAAATACATACATACGTAATACTAAGCTCGTGATTTATTTACGTTCATGATTTAATGTTCGTATTGTTCGTGATTATAATTATTATTGAAATAATTATCGTGTCTTAATACGTAATAAATACTTATCGTGTTATAACACGTACGTAATACTTGTAATTCTTGTTCGTGAAACGTAAACGTGCTATAAAAGGAAAGTTCTAATCATGTACGTACGATCGTATGGGTACTATTCATGGTAAAAGCATGCGGGTTTTACAAATCCCAAGACAACGTCGAGAAAGTCGAAGAATTTAAAAGACGAAAAGACGAAAAGAAAGAAGAAAGCACCAACACATTTTCCACCTCCTATATATAGTCCTTAACCACTTCATTAAGGGGTGTTAGATAATTTTTAGTTATTAGTTTTAATTTTTGTAAGGTAATTAGGAGTAGCTTAATATTACTTTCTCTCTTTATCTTTTCTTTCATGTTTTAAGCTTTTTTATTAATCTTGTATTGAATCTTTAATCTTAATCTTAATCAAGCTTTTCATAAACCATTCTCATTCTACCTTTCTTTATTTTTAATCTTGTTTAATTTTGATAATCATGTAGTTTGCTTAATCTTGATGCGTATTGCTTTATTGATGTGTTTGTTTGATTGTGCTTATTGATTTTCATGTGTTTGATTTTTATAGCTTATTGTGTTTAGTGCTTATTGTGTTATTTATTATTTTTAATTTAGTGTCTTATTAGTTATTTTTATAAAAAGTTAATTTTAATTATTTTAATTATTTAGTGTTTTTAAAAGATTTTAAATTTTGGTTTATTAGCTTTTTCTTAAAGTTGATTTGGTTAAGTTTTAGGTAAGTGCTTATTTGATTTATAGCTTATTTTTAGTATTTGCTTATTTTTGTTTTAATCTGGGATGCTTTAAAACCCTAGTTTCCCGAATTACGTGTAGAACCCTGTATTTCGACTTAGGTTCATTTTTCCCTCCAAACCAAACCCTCATAACCCGAATTTGGTGGAGTTTCAGTTTATTCCGACTTATGTGCAAATTGTTCATTCCGAATTAGGTTCAGAATTGGTGTTTTCCGAATTACATGTAGGATTCACTTAACCCGGATTGCGTTGAAGAGCCATATTCCTAATTGAGTCAAAGACTTACATCCCAAATCAAGTACAAACCATACACATTCCGAATTAGGTCTTGGACCTGGATTCCGGATTGTATCTAAAGTACGAATTCCAGATTAGGTCTTGATTGTGTATTCCGGATTAGTTCCATTGCATGGATTCCGGATCAGGTTAAAAACACATTCCGGATTAGTTCTAGTATTATAGATTCCGACTTAGGTTATGTTTTTTTGTATTCCGACTTAGGTGTTGATTTAGTTTCCCGACTTATTTTTAAATTTTTATTTTTCCCGCCAATTTTCTTAAGTGTTATTTTTATTGTTCTTATCTTAGATATATTTCAAGGTTACATTTTTATAAATTTTCAAATTTAACTTTTTAAAGTTTTAATTTCTCGTCATTTATTTTTAAGTCTTAATTTTTAGTTTAAATTCTAAAGCTTCCATTTTTACTCAACGTCATTTACATTTTCATCTTTAGTTTAAAATTGATAATCATAATTTCTTTATTTTCCACCAAGAACAATTGAGTCACACTTTTAACCGTAGTCAATTCGATTAGACCGATTTCAACGAACTTAATTTTTATATAAGAAAATCTCTTGTATTAAATGGTGCCGCTGCCAGCTCTTTTCGTGAAGATTAATGATTTATTGTGAGAGACGCGTTGGATATTCGGATCCGTTCACTCTTGAACGTTATATTTCTTGTCAAATTTTCAAAAATTTTCAAAAATCCATAAAAATTAAAAGTTTCAAAAATCCAAAAACATTTGAAAAATCATAAAAAGCATTTATTTTTCAAAGTTCTGCATCAAAAGTATTTTCTTTTCACGTTAACATTTATTTTTCTATTTCTTTGCTGTTGTTTTTCTTTTGTAGGTGTATGCGTACTCGGTCACGCAAAAGGAAGTCCATTCAAGCCACTATTATTGATCCTCCTATTGTAGAGCCTCCCGTTGTCAACACAATGGAGAACCGTCCAATGATCAAGCTCTTGCAATCAAACGTCGAAGGAAACGATGATGCGATTGTGGTGCCGGCTATTGACGCCAACAACTTTGAGCTCAAGTCCGGTTTCATTCAAATGGTTTCCGCAACACCTTTCTTAGGTCGCACTCATGATGATCCACACGATCACATTAAAAGGTTCGTACACTTATCCAATACTGTTAAATACAATGGGGTTTCACAAGAGGCAATTCGTTTGCTCCTCTTTCCTTTCTCCCTCGAGGGATAAGCCCGGACTTGGCTTGATAAGGAACCACCCTAGAGTATTGTCACATGGACGGACCTTGAGACAAAGTTTATCAATTACTTTTTCCCACCCTCACGTAATACCGCTTTGCGGAATGCCATTATCAACTTTGAACAAAAGTACGGTGAGACATTTTGTGAATCTTAGGATCGTTTTAAGGAACTTTTAAGAAAGTGTCCACAACACGGTTTTACAAAGGTACATCAAATTAATACTTTTTATAATGGATTAACTTTGAGTGACCAAGATTCACTAAATAGTGCTTCGAGGGGTAATATTCTTGTTAAGACTATGAATGAGGCTTGGGCTATTATTGAAAACAAGGCCAAAGTCCAAACCAAGAGTGTTAGGGCTACTATGGCTAGTGCCAGTGAGAGTGACTTGACCAATCATCTTAAGAAACTTACTTAAGCTGTAAAGCAACTTGTTATAAGAGATCACCCTCTTAATCAACATGCCCATGCCCTCAATATTACTTTTGAAACTTGTGGTGGGCCACACTCTTATGCTAATTGTGATAAAGCTTATGATCAATCTCACGGGGAAGTGTATGCTTACAACAACACCGAGAGAGTTCATTTCAAGCCTAATGTCGATGTTAATCACTTGTCTTACAACTCGACAAATTACTTGGCTCCACCCGGTTTTCAACAAAGACCTCACCCACCCACCCATAACAACCAAGGGCCACCAAGAGCAAATGTTCAACAAAATGCTAATGTGAGGGGCTACAATGAAAATCAAGGAGCTTATCCAATGTAAAACCAAGGTTTTTAAAACCAAGGTTTCAATCCTCAAGGTTTTCCACCATATAACCAATACCCAAACCAAGGTTTTCAACAACAAGGATTCAATTTACCTCATCCGCACATGGACTTGATTCTAGAAAAATTAACCGATCACGAGAAAACCATGAAGGAAATGCAAGATTCCACGGATAGGAAATTCGTTCAAATGTTTCAAACCCTTCGTCCCCAAGGTGCTCTTCCTTCTACAACCGAAACAAACCCTAGAGCTAATGTGAGTGCTATTACTACACGCAGTGGAGCAACTCTAGTAGGACCATCTATTCCTTCCCTAGTTACTCCATCTACACCTCCTCCACCTCCATTTATCCCTCCTACTACCACGCCTAGTACTAGTTCTGCATTACCGTCTCCACCTCTCACGGAAGAAGTACCCAACAAAAACCCTTCACCAACCCCACTTACCACCTCTAAACCTTCAACATCTCAACCTTTACCTTCTACACCTACACCACCTAAACCCAACATCCCTTATCCTTCTCGGTTAGAGAAGTGCAAATTTCTTACTAAAGAGGATGCTCAAGTTACTTCTTTTTTGAAGACGATCTCCCAAATGAATTTCAACATTAGCTGTTGGAAATACGTTTTTCCCAATAAAGTCTCGGTCACATCTTAGTTAGCATAGATCACGAGATATAGACTATTTAGAACTTTGTCTCTTGGAGCGACCTCCCTTAGGGGGAGATTGTTGGAAATACGTTTTATGTATTTATGAAGGATCGGTCGCTCAAACGATAATTATGTAGTGGGCTCGTGATCCATTTAGTAAATGTATAGTCCATATAGCCCACATGTAGGGTGGGCTATATATATCCCCTCCTAGCATGTTAGGAGGGGTTGTTCATTTTCATATTTCAATTATTCATCTTTACTTTCTCTCTCTTCTTTTCTCCTTTCTCTCCATTCTCTGTCTACTCCCTCATCTCCCTCCTTCATCTTTCTTATGTTTATCAATTAATCAACCATCTTTATCAACAAAATCTATCATGTAGAATAGGCCAATAAATACGTAGACCTTCAATTGGTATCAAGAGCATGGTTAGTTTGGTTTATTCTTGTTTTTATTTTGTTTGATTTTGATGGGTTTTGATTTAATCAAGCTTTTATCTTAAAAAGTTTGTATTTTTATGCTTTAAATCATGTCAAATCTTTAGATTTACTTACTTTTTAGATAAAAATCACAAATTTTTATACAAAAATAAAAAATTTTACTATCAAATCTTAAAAAGTTTGTGTTTTTATAAAAAGTTTGTGTTTTTCTCTTTTTAATTTTGTATTTTTATTGATAAAACCCTTTCTATTTTGATTGCATTTTTGTTTGAATTCTTTAAATTGAACTTTTAATTTTATCCTTTTTTATTTTTTTAATCAGTTTCCACTTTAATTTTTTTTATTGTTAGTTTTTCTTTTATCAGTTTTTTTTATAATCAGTTTTTATATAATTTTTTTTTATAATCTTTTTATATAACTTTTTTTATTCAATCTGTTTTTTTTATAATCAGTTTTTATATAATTTTTTATAATTTTTTATAATCTGTCCATCGAATCTGTTTCTCTTTTTCTTGGTTATCCAATTGTCAAGTATCAGTTTTCAGTTTTCTATTTTTATAAGTTTCTCAGTGTTCTTAGTTTTCTATATTCATCATCTTTTTGTCCAATTATCTTTCATCGAATCTCAGTCTCAAAAAGTTCCGGACGAACAAAAAAGTTCCGGGTGAACAAAAGTTCCGGGTGAACAAAAGTTCCGGGTGAACAAAAGTTCCGGACGAACAAAAAAGTTCCGGGTGAACAAAAGTTCCGGGTGAAAAAAAGTTTCGGATGAACGAATCTTCCGGATGAACGAATCTTCCGGATGAACGAATCTTCCGGATGAACGAAACTTCCGAATGAACGAAACTTCCGAATGAAAACTTCCGAATGAATGAAAACTTCCGAATGAATGAAATCTTCTGAATGAAGAAGAATTCAAACATAACGGGACAGACTCGACTCATCTGACCAACAAAACCCAAACACAAGATTCGACTCCACTCCCTCACCCTCACTCTCGACTGACATCAAGCACTCCCAACCCAAACCCTCAAACCCTCGAAAACCTAACATTCTCGGACCCTCGACTCGCTCACCCATCCTCTCGTTCACCCTACAACTCTCAACAAACCCACACCTCTCTCGACAAACAAACCCACCCTTGACTCTTAACTCTCTCGGTCACCCCCCCAACACCCTCGAAACCTGATTAGACCTCACTCAACTAAACCCTCTCGCCTCACGCACACCTTCGAATACTCCCCCTCACCCATCACATCCTCACAGACCCATACTCTCTCTCCCACTCGCTCCCACAACCCACACTCTCTCACATCACTCGACTTCGAACACAACATCTCTCGACGACACAACACTCGCTTCACAAACCATTTTAGACTCAACCTACCCAAACCATTACCATGTCAAAGAATCAAGACTCCCTCACCAACACTCATCTCTCGACAAACAAACTCACCTATTTTCTAACATAATCTCAAACTTTTAAACTCCACTCACTCTTACACGACACCAAACTGACTCCCTCACACCTCACCTAGACTGACGCTCGACTCCAAAACCAAAAGGATCTCAGATTAAGTCTTAGCAATTGAAGATCTTCGAAGATCTTGTGTTTTTGACCATTTTTCTTCACTGACCTATATCGAGTGTAATCCTCTTTTGATATACGAATCTTCAAGAGAAATTAATAACAATTTTGTTATATTCCGTCTTTGATTCGTTTTTTCAACACATGCAAACATAATGTTTTAAAACTTGTTAAAATCGACTCTTTATTTCGACATGTCACATAACAAGAAAGACTCGAACAGATGATAGAAGACAGACTCAACAACATGATTAGACGATAAAAAGGACCTACCCGAGACCTTTATAAAAAGATCTTGAAGATACCAGAGCAAATCAAAGAGACGACGGGATTGATTGAGTGGAGGAGTGGGGATAAGGATTTGATTCGGATGTAATCAGTTTTGGGTTTGATAAGTTTTTTTTGTGACTTAAGATTGGTCAAAGGTGATTGGGTTTTTCAGGCTGTGAGATTAGGACGGAGGAACCAAGAAAGATAGATTGTGAGAAGATAGGTGAAGAGACGGAGGAGTTGTAAAGTGAGGAGAGAGATAGATTAAAAGAGAATTGGGTTTATATTTATGAGAAAGAGACGGGCGGAAGAAACAATGTGGAGGGCCACGTGTTTTAATGGGACGGAGAAAACAAAGTCTACAATTCACTGACTCTAGGCCACGTGTTTTCTATTTATTTTAGTGGGATAATTTTTGGGAAGGGAAAATCTTAGAATTTTTAAAAGTTTTATAAATTTTATCTTTTAAAGCTATTTTTTAGTTTTCTAATTTTATTAGATTTTATTTTATTTTCTATTTTTTAGTTAAATTTATTTTGTATATTTTGTCACTTGTTGGTTTTTTTTGTTTGGCAAATCGTGTTGAGGCGGGTATTTGAAAAGTATTAACGTGGAAAAATATTTGACGGCTTAAAAGTTTTTGTGGCTGGATTTGAAGACAAAGTGACGAGTCAACGTGACGGGACTTATTTTTTAGCGACTACGGATTTTTGATCGGGTTTAATTCATAATCGTTTTGAGCCGACAACAACTTTTGAGCCGAGTCGAATTGTAAAATCCTGAAAACAACAACATCCACATCATTTTTTCCTCGATATTCAATGGATTCATTCGATTCGACATGTCAAAAGGGAGAATCGCATTCAATGCAAAACAAAGTTAGGAAAAGTGGCATCACTTCCTTTCAAATGCTTCAGTCTCATCTTGTCACTCTTTCGAGGATTCAAGGAGGGAGCGAATTTGTGACAATCTTTGGACAAGATCGTCATATACTCATCGACTCAATATTCACCACTTTGACCCAACTCGCCGAGCAACTCAACCATGACAACTTTAATCACTCTGCATCGGCACTTGTATACAAGGCTCTTGTGACACAACTCACGCCTTTCCTCCAATTCAATATCATCAAGCCTGAAAGTTCAATGCTTTGCCAGTCATTTCTTCGAGATACTCATACCGAGCTTCGAGTTTTCCGTGATACAATTTTGAAACTCATGACATCGGTCTCGTCTTCGATTTATGAAAGATCTCGACTTCAGCAAGGGTATGATAATGGGGTGCAATACTCTTCGATGCAAGAGGAAACTGGTCATACGGTTGACAACTTGGAGCATAACGATGGCAAGAGCACGAAATCGGAAGGTCAACATGATACCAGTGGCACGTCAGGGAATGTTCACAAGATCCTTCTTGATGACGCCTTACCCGTTTATGACGAAGAGCCTGCAAACATGGTACAATGTAATGTTGTTTATGATGTATATGCTGATAATATGCCGCATATTGAGCATTCTGAACCTAATTATGACAAACATGGGATGGAAAAGAGTGATAGCAATACCACTTCTGATTCATCCGATGTAAGTCATAATGGGGGAGAGATTATTCAGAATGCTAAACATCATGATAATTGTCCTATAACTGCTTCATTGACTGCTTCTGATTCCAAGATTAAAGAGCTCGAAACGATCGTAGCTCGGCAATCAAAAGATCTTGAGGATGCCAAACTTGAATTTTCTAAGAAAACGGACAAATTTGAAACATACTTTGAAAAACTTGAAAAGTCAAACATTGTTCTTGAAAGAAAATTGGATCAAACTGTTCTAGATTCTAAAGCTGAAAAGGATAATCTTTTGAAACAAATTCAACTGCTTGAATCTAAGTTGGCATCCCAAGATAACTTGCTTAAAGAGAACGAGACATTAAAGGATCAAGTACAGGAAAAGGTCTTTGCTATAGCCGCGTTGAAAAACGAGTTAAGGAAAACTAGAGGACCTAGTGTGGACACTAAGCTTGAAAAACCATCAATCTTGGGGAAACCGCCTACAATTCAGTTCGTCAGACAACCGATTGTCAGACAACCTACTGCATTTAGATCCGAGCGACCACAATCCTCGAGACCGCGGTTTGCCTCCCAAGTTGATTTGGTTCATCTTTCTAGACCTGTTACTCCAGCAACTAGGCCCTACGTGATCACTCCAGCTTTAGCAAGACCAAATCATATGATTGCCTCTAGTTTCCCTAAAAATACCAAGACCACGTCTAGAACTAGTTCAAATGACGTTGGCCATAAATCTGGTCTAAGGGAAGTTATGCAAAAGACACATGTAAGAGATAGCAATGTCAATCCTAGTCACATGCCTTCTAGATTACCCAACACTGCTAACCGTAGCATGTCATCTCCTAGGAGCATCGATCAATCTTCTAGATCTTACTCGGACATTAAATATGCTACTTGTAAAACATGTAGAAAATGTGTCTTTACGGCAAATCATGATTCTTGTATCAAGAAACTACTTAATGAGGTGAACTCCCGTGCTAGACTTAAATCCCAGTGGGTCGCTAAAATCAAACCCATTGGTAAAATGTGGCGCCCCACTGGTAGAACTTTCACTCTTGTAGGAAACGAGTGCCCTTTAACTAGGATAGTCTCTGATTCTACGAAGACTACTAGGGAGGAAATTGCAAAGGATGATACATCACTTAAGCCTGAACTTAAGGTTTTCTATAAAAGGAAACGTTTGCCAACTAAGACAAGTGAATCATCCCCTCAGGCCACCTCTGACACAAGAAAATAAAACCGTGAACCCCCACGTGCTTCTAAAATAGATATCTCTAACCCATGCAAAAGTATACAAACTTATGAGAATGCAGGTACCAAAGTTGATGTTCCAAAAGAACGAAGCGGTCCAATCATTGTATACCGTTCAACTAAGGACACTCTTAGAGTTTGGTTGCTGAAGAAGCATATATCGGAGAAACAAATGTCTCAGGGGATTCATGGTTAAGCTGTACAAGGACTTATAGTCACATTACAGACTATAACTCGATCTTCAAAGAAAGGAAAGTTTATCGCCGATGATAAACTTATCCTTATAACGAGAAATTAATTTTTCTCGGGCATGAGCTTATATCAAAAACATTCCAAGTTTTTAAGCTCATGCACTATGGCTCCTCGTTAAATGACAGACGACGACCCGGACTTCAGAGACAGGGAAGTTTATGCACGCAACGATAACTTACCCTCTTAACAAGAAATTAAGTTTTCTTGGACACGAGCTTATCCTAAAACCATTCAAAGGTTTTAAGCTCGTGTATATGGTTTATCATTAAATATCAGATGGTAACCCGTGCATCAAAGAAAGGAAAGTTTATCGCCGATGATAAACTTATCCTAACAACGAGAAATTAAGTTTTCTCGGGCATGAGCTAAAATTAAAAACATTCGAGGTTTTTAAGCTCATGCACAATGACTTACAGTTAAATACTGTAACTCGAACTTAAAATAAAGGAAAGATTATCTTTTATGATAACTTATCCTCTTAACGAGAAATTCACCTTTCTCGGTCATGAGCTTGTATTAAAACATTCGATGTTTTAAGCTCAGAAAGGAAAGTGTATCTTTTAAATAAGAGAACTTTTCCTCATAACGAGAAATTAACCCTTCTCGGTCATGAGCTTTCCGTTAAAACAGTCAAAGTTTTCAAGCTCATGAAAAACGACTTCTAAGTAAATGTCAGCTTAGGACTCGTTCTTCAGATAAAAGGAAAGTTTATCGCCGATGATAAACTTATCCTTAACAACGGGAAGTTTACAACTTCTCGGACTTGAGCTCGTTTTATAAGATATTCAACATCTTAAGCTCAAGTAATTGGTTTTCAAAACTTTGAACACAATTTTTCGAGAATTTCTCAAAAGGTTTTTCTAAATCTTTCAAAATTGTGTGTTCAAAAATGTTTTGATAAAAAGAGCATGTCTTTTGGAATCGATAATATTTACGATACTAGAAATGTCATTCAATAATGACACGGGGTTGTAAATAAAGTTCGAGCAGAAGTTCAAACTTTTAAAACATGCTCAAAATGGTTTGCTATTATTTCCGATAGTAACCCGCTTTTCACTTTGAAGTCAAGCATTTCACTGGAAAGCTTTGACTTCAGAATCCGAAGTTATCCTCTCCACCAACCGTAGCAACTTACAATTGATATCTACATACTCGACGATGCGACTACTCAAACGGTGACTACAACTCTTTCAATAGAACACGGGTCAACAATTGAGGGGGAGCAATTGTCCAGCATTCAGAATCCTTGATGCCGAGTGTGCCAAGTTCACATATTGGTGTTAAGAAAATGATATCAATCATTCACATGGAGTCAAGAGATAACTTCAGAAGTTACGAGGAAGACCAACATTCGTGAACAAGAACCATGTGCTTCTTTCATATGATGTTCTCTATCATTAAGGTCCAACCTCGTAAATTGCTAATATTGTGAATTCATTATCATATATGATCTTTGCACGTGTTAAATACCTTACACTTGTGTTTAAAAGGTATTTAATTTACGTTTCAAGTACACCCTCATTAATTTGAGGGGGAGCTTGTGTAATTCATGAAGATAATTGGATTTACATTTTTCTTCCCAAATTTTCTTAAAATGCTATTAAATCAATTGATATTAAAAACATCGATTGGGTTAATATTTTTAATATGGGGGAGAAAATGTGAATTAATATTGGATATGATCAATCATAAATGGTTTGACTTAACGTGATAGCTCATCCCGACATGTGCAAAATGTTTTCGGATATCGTGGCATATGTTAAGGGGGAGCAAAATGGATTTGCACTTCTAAATGGATTTCATGGTGACATACACTTACCCAAAACATCTCTATTCACGACGGTGAAGATTGTGGTGACATAAGGATGGCAGGATAGGTTAAAGTCCAATGATTTCTCTAGAACCGGAGGAATCTTCCCAAGGACATTCCATAGCTAGAAATAGTAGTCCTTAGGAAAGATGGAGAAAGATTGTGAACGTAGCTGAATGCCGACCAAGTACTTAAGTTAGCACTGGAACAATCACAACAAGGTGCTAGTGATGACGTATTGGTAAGCATTGAAGGGGTTGAAGAATGAAAAAGAATTGTAAAGATAAAGGGTGTAAAGAAAGAAGCCCTCCTTACAACTTAGGCAGAAACCGGGTCAATTCATATGCTATTGAGATCATTTTAATGATTCTTGATATTAAAGATAGACATCATGGACCCAGTGATGCAAGGCACAACCCATCCCAGCTAACTCAGATATCTCTTAAAAGATATTTGTTTTAATCACACGGAGACAACACATTATCTATTGATTTATTCACTCCGAATAAATTGGTATTGAAAAGGTGGCACTCCTCTCCAGCCTCCGATCACTAAAAATCCAAAATGCACGATCGAGTCTAGAGCCATTTGAGATCATCAAATATCTCATTAGGACACACTTTCATTATTCCTTGCTTGTTCACACAATGTTAAAAGTAAGAAAGATATTAAGAGTCCTACGCAAAATCTTCATGATCTTGCCTGAGCATCCGAGTAATACGAAAGTATTTACAATGAAGATGGAAATCCTTCTTGAGCGAATATCAAAAATCTCATGGTAAGTGACTTGTGCGATTCTTTATGAATCAAACTTGTGATAACTGGAAAGCAACAGTGGTTTAATTCTTAAATGAATTTAAACACGTTCCAGGCCTCTACGCAATATCTTAGTGATCTTGCCAGAACATTCAGAGTAATACTATTAAGTAGTTACAGTGACGAATGGAAATCCTTCTAGTGTTAACATCAAACAACACTAGGTAGGTAACTTGCAAGATTCTATATGAATCAAGCTAGTGACAACTGGAAAGCAACGGCGGTGCGGTTCTTAATTGAACTTCACTTGTTCCAGGAACATGAATTGACGGCTTCAAATCATGCGGATAAGATTATCCAAATGATTCACTCTTTACGTTCGCAGTCAGCTTTGGACGGTCGAGTAAAGAGAACGGGTTTACCCGCGAAATCTTGTCAAGGAGGTTCTTTATTGAAACTACTTGCCACAAGTACGATATTTAATATCGTCCAACGGTTTTCACCGACCGGAGGTAAAATGCTACCGAATTAGAATGAAATGTTCAAAGCCATTTCATCTGTGTATATTGTTTGTTGCTAACTGTCTTATGCAGCGTAACAAGAAGGTGGCATTGCGGTGTACAATCCAGAAGAAGTCGTCACCACATGCTTATACTACATACAATTAGTACTTCAACAAATTCAAGAAAGCGCGAAGGTCAAGTCTTCCGCTGTATCAAACTCTGAAGCTTTCAAGAATTTCAAAGTATAAGTATGTGGAACATGAAGTCACGAAGAGGCAAATATCACAAGTGAAGAATGCACAAGGTCAAGGCAAGGAAACATGCTCAAGACTAAAGTCAAAGATCACATCAAGCATATTCACAAGAACAAGATCGAAGACTCAAACATAGATGCTAGGTTTAAGATTTTGTAAAAAGATGTGACCTCCCTTAGGGGGAGATTGTTGGAAATACATTTTTCCCAATAAAGTCTCGGTCACATCTTAGTTAGCATAGATCACGAGATATAGACTATTTAGAACTTTGTCTCTTGGAGCGACCTCCCTTAGGGGGAGATTGTTGGAAATACGTTTTACGTATTTATGAAGGATCGGTCGCTCCAACGATAATTATGTAGTGGGCTCGTGATCCATTTAGTAAATGTATAGTCCATATAGCCCACATGTAGGGTGGGCTATATATATCCCCTCCTAGCATGTTAGGAGGGGTTGTTCATTTTCACATTTCAATTATTCATCTTTACTTTCTCTCTCTTCTTTTCTCCTTTCTCTCCTTTCTCTCTCTACTCCCTCATCTCCCTCCTTCATCTTTCTTATGTTTATCAATCAATCAACCATCTTTATCAACAAAATCTATCATGTAGAATAGGCCAATAAATACGTAGACCTTCATTAGCCTTGTTGAAGCACTTGTCCAAATGCCAAAATTTGTCAAAGCATTCAAGGAATTGCTTAATAAGAAGGAGAAGATGGCCGAGTTTGTTAATACTCGATTGAATGAGAATTGTTCTACAGTCCTTCTTAAAGAACTTCCAGAAAAACTTGGAGATCCCGGTCGTTTTGTGCTACCTTGCCTTTTTAACGAAGTTGAAGAATTTACTGCCTTAGTGATCTCGGGGAAGTACAAATTGATGCCATTAAGTGTTTGGAAAAAGCTATCATTACCCGACCTTACACCAACAAAGATGACTCTTGAGCTAGCAAATCGAACTCTCGCTTACCCCGTTGGTATTGCCGAAGATGTTTTCGTTAAAGTTGGTACCTTCACTTTTCCGGTCGATTTTGTTGTTGTTGATTATGAAATGTACCCTCGTATTTCGTTAATACTTGGACGGCCATTTTTGAGAACCATAAAAGCTTTAGTCGATGTTGCCGAAGGTGAATTAATCTTAAGGGTGTGGAATGATGCACAAGTCTTTAAGATGGGGAAGATTACAAGTAAATCAAATGGAAAAGAATCAGTGAAAATGATTGATGTGCTTCAAGAAGAGCTTACTACTACTTGGAGAGTATAAATCTTGATGATTTTGTTGTATATGATAATCCTCTTTTCGAGTCTTGCTATGATAATACACTTTTCCAAGACGATGTGGATAATTCTAATGATTCTCTCTCCAATTTGGATCCCCCACTAATTTGTGAATCTCCACCGATCTATGATGACTATGATGATGATTCTAGTTCTGATGGGGATGATTATGATGATTTTGCTTCAGAGTTTAAAGACATACCAACCTATGATGATTTTGATGATGTTGATACTCTCTCGAGTGATTCTTCAAATGGTGACCTTGCTCCTACTCTTTATACTTTGTACAATTACTCATTTGAGGAAGATTTTGCTACTTTTCTCAATACCTACTTCCCCAATGAGAATGATTCTCCTCCTTTGGACTTTGATTTTGGTCTTTATCCTCCTTCGGATATTAAGAAATTCGTTTCAAAGGAGAAGAAACCGAACGACACCAATATCCGCAATACTTATGTTTTTACACCTCTCCATCCACCTTCGTCGGATGCGATTGTACAATTTATGAGCGGATCTTCTTCAAATTCTACTGAGCTTGAGTCTTATTTTCCCCTAAAAAAAAGGTGTTTGATCCGGGTATCACAATTTTCAAGCCATCTCAGTATCCATCTGATGAAATAAAAGGAAAGATTCTTAGAAACAATGGAGATATGCTTGCACTTCATCATACTTTCTACCACCGTGCTCACCAACTGCTTAAGGGAACCTTGCCTACTCTTTTTTGGCTTGTCTTGTTCACCTTAAGCTTGTGCTATTTGATGGATGAAAACCATGTATTTGACCCCGGTGGTTGTTCTTCAAGCTTCTTACCATTGTAATCAAGGTCGAGTCAGGCTCACGACTCGGTGAACAAAAACAAGCGCTTCTCGAGAGGCAACCCGAGTATCTATCCTTTTTATTTGTTTTATAATAAGTATAGCGGGAGACCCTACTATATGTTTGTTGTTTTCTTTCTTCTCGTGTGCAGGGATTCGAGCTTTCAAAGATCCATTCTTGATGACTTTTGACGACCCGTGATTCCGTGTACCCGTCTTCCCGGTTTTTTCCTAAACTCTTTTGATTCACTATTTTATATTCTTCAATATTAAAATAGGAATCACGTTAGTTGTCTCTTCCTTAGCGAGATTTAAACAACGTGCACAATGTCCTAAGTGTAGGGGAGTTTACTCCCACATGCTTAAACATTGAGGACAATGTTTATATCAAGTATAGGGGGGACTTCTGAAGTTAAGTGGACTTTTCCTTGTATTTGTCCTCATTTTAACCGAAAAATTGATTTTTCGACATTTTTAAAAATTTTCTATTTTGGCATATTAATATTTTTCTTTGTTATCGTTATTTTTTTACTAGAATAAATTTTAATAAATGATTTTAATATGTTTAGATGTCTTTGATATATTAGGCCCGTCGTGAATCTTTTGACTCAACCCGAGTTTACTTATCTAAGTTTACTCTAGCTAGTATCCTTAACGTGTTTAAGTCAAGTTTTGCTAGGATTTTATATAGGGAACTTTAAAACGCGAAAGTCTTAACTCTTACGGGTTAAGAACAAGAACTTTTCGTAAGTCCTATAATTGATCCTAGAAAGTCGTTTATCAAGGGAACTTTAAAATGCGAATTCTAAACTTGAAAGAGTCTAAGAAGTTGCAAGATCCTATAGATGACTTGAAAACCCAAAACTTTGATTTAAAGGCTAAGCATCCACGCGTCTCATTCCTTGAGATTTTAAATTGTGTAGTACGAGAGATGATAGAGTCAATTATAAGTTTGGCATTCTTTCACGAATTTATGTGAGTTAATTATGAGATTTTTCTCCCATCGCTTGTTAATAAATTTAATTGTAATAAGTAAGGTCGTACGATTTGAAAAGTTACTTAGCTTCTAGCCCAAGATCGTTTAAAAGTTGCTCGGTATTATATGGAGTTCATAACAAGTCATAACTTATTGAAGCGGGATGCGAAGATTGGCGAGTCCGAAAAGGCCCTAACAAGGCATGAGGGCTACATTTTGTTGCTAAAGATCCAAAGTGATGTGAAGAATCATTTATCAAAAATCAATATGAAGGATCGAGACACACGACGAAAAGCAAATACTCCCCTAAAGATCATGGAGAAGTCTATCCAAAAAGGCCCTAACAAGGTATGAGGATAAATAGATCCAAGTCCTAAAAGGAGGCGGATCGTTGTATATCAAAATCCCAAATAAAGATTGGAGAAAAATGAAGAAGTCGTGGTCCAAGTTTGAAGAATCTCTCAAAAACTTCAAGTGAATAAATTCCTATTATGAAGAGAAGACCATTATTTCATGAACGTCTCTCAAGATTTGAAGTATGAAGTTTATGCCAAATATCGGTCCGAGAAAGGTCTCAAATCGTGAAGCGAGTTATGCCAAGATATGAACTTTATGAGGTCCCGAGAAGCAGTTTTAAAAAATTTTGTCCTTTAGCTAACTATTGATTAAATCGTCCTACTTTATTTTCAGCCTAAATAACTATCCATAAGTCAACAATGCATCCTCGTGATCATTCAAGACAACAATAAAATATAAGAGAAACACCTAGGAATAAGGGAGTCTAAGTGAATAATTGGGCCACATGAGTTTGTGTTAGCTTGCTAACTTATAATAACAATGATCTCGTTTTTAAGCTTGGTGTGGGGAACGTGAAACTTGAGAGTGATAAACATTCATGACGACCAAAGCCCTAATGTAAGTCTTCGATCTCTTTACTTGTTTCCTTCCTTCAAATATTTTTTTATTTTCTATCTCTTTAAGTTTCTTTAATGTCTTACATTTAATAAAGGCCAAGGTGGGTTAATTATGATGGAAAATGTAAAACTTGCTTTATAAGTAATGCATTGCATGAGGGCATTGCAATGGTCAAGTGTAGGGGATTTAATAAGTGTGAAAACACTTATCCTTTTACCATATAATCATAATAATAACCAAGCCAAAACGTGTATTTAATGTCGTAAATGTCGGAATTATGTGTGGTTTGTGTTTTTGTTGTGATTCAAGACCAAAATATGAAAAGGGAAGAAAACACGGGCTTTCACGGGCTTTTATCGAAGAAAAGGACAAAAGACGAAGTCAAAAGATCAAGAGTGCAAAAAGAACGGAATTCCAAGGCCTATTTTGAAGATTTATCGAAGAAAAAGTCTAAAGACGGAAGTTTAATGAAGTCGAAGAACCAAGTCTAATAAAAGAAGAAAATTATAAGACGAGTTCAATTTATATCAAAAAATCCCAAGACAACATCGAGAAAGTCGAAGAATTTAAAAGAAGAAAAGACGAGAAGAAAGAAGAAAGCACCAACACATTTTCCTCCTCCTATATATAGTCCTTAACCACTTCATTAAGGGTGTTAGATCATTTTTAGTTATTACTTTTAATTTTTGTAAGGTAATTAGGAGTAGCTTGATATTACTTTCTCTCTCTAGCTTTTCTTTCATGTTTTAAGCTTTTTTATTAATCTTGTATTCAATCTTTAATCTTAATCTTAATCAAGCGTTTCATAAATCATTCTCATTCTACCTTTCTTTATTTTTAATCTTGTTTAATTTTGATAATCATGTAGTTTTCTTAATCTTGATGTTGATTGCTTTATTGATGTGTTTGTTTGATTGTGCTTATTGATTTTCATGTGTTTGATTTTTATAGCTTATTGTGTTTAGTGCTTATTGTGTTATTTTTCTTATTTTTAATTTAGTGTCTTATTAGTTATTTTTATAAAAAATTAATTTTAATTATTTTTATTATTTAGTGTTTTTAAAAGTTTTTAAATTTTGGTTTATTAGCTTTTTCTTAAAGTTGATTTGGTTAAGTTTTAGGAAAGTGCTTATTTGATTTATAGCTTATTTTTAGTATTTGCTTATTTTTGTTTTAATTTGGGATGCTTTAAAACCCTAGTTTCCCGAATTACGTGTAGAACCCTGTATTCCGACTTAGGTTCATTTTTCCCTCCAAACCAAACCCTCATAACCCGAATTAGGTGGAGTTTCAGTTTATTCCGACTTATGTGCAAATTGTTCATTCCGAATTAGGTTCAGAATTGGTGTTTTTCGAATTACGTGTAGGATTCACTTAACCCGGATTACGTTGAAGAGCCATATTCCGAATTGAGTCAAAGACTTACATCTCGAATTAAGTACAAACCATACACATTCCGAATTAGGTCTTGGACCTGGATTCTGGATTGTATCTAAAGTACGAATTCCAGATTAGGTCTAGATTGTGTATTCCGGATTAGTTCCATTGCATGGATCCCGGATTAGGTTAACAACACACATTCCGGATTAGTTCTAGTATTATAGATTCCGACATAGGTTACGTTTTGTGTATTCCGACTTATGTGTTGATTTAGTTTCCCGACTTATTTTTAAATTGTTATTTTCCCGCCAATTTTCTTAAGTGTTATTTTAATTGTTCTTATCTTAGATTTATTTCAAGGTTACTTTTTTATAAAGTTTTCAAATTTAACTTTTTAAAGTTTTAATTTCTCGTCATTTATTTTTAAGTCTTAAATTTTAGTTTAAATTCTAAAGCTTCCATTTTTACTCAACGTCATTTACATTTTCATCTTTAGTTTAAAATTTGTTAATGCAATAATGCCTAAAAACGTTACTTGCATTTTTCGGTCTCGCTTAGTTTTGATTACGACAATATGTAAAAACAAGCAATTACGAAAACAACAAAAAACGAATTCTTGAGTTAAAGTATTTTTCATTTGACCCATTTTCACTTAAGGTATGAATAAACAAGTACTAACCTTAATCAAGTGATCAAGTGATTTAATCTTTTTTTAAAACTCACTTTTTATTAAGTGTGACAAGTTTTTTTATTAAAGTTTCTTTTTTAAGGAAATGTTTTATTAAATTAAATATTTGAAAATGGCATATTCTTTTTTGATTTAGAATATTCTTTCAGGATATTTTATAATCAGATAAAACCTCCACCACTAAAGGACAAAAAGGGAGCGGAGTCCTCTCCGGTGGTTCCCTAGTGCCTATGCGGTTCCTTATCGAGAAGGAACCGCCGGCTGAGATAAGGAACCGCGGGCAGATATAGGCGTTGGCCCTTTGTCCTATAAGTTGTGGACCATTCTCAGATTTTCTCTTCTCCTCTTTTGCATATATATTTCCAGATTCAAACATACTTCTTAAATCACTCAAATCCTTGATCATTTGATTGATTACTACTTGTTTAGAAGTGAATCTATCCCATCGATCCCTTCCTCTCCAAGTGCAAAGAGAAGAACACTATCCTTGTGAAGTGTTGAGTCCACCACAAAAGATACTTTGAAGATCAAATCTTATACATTTGTTGTTGTGTCATAGTTGTGAAGATCCAAGTAGTTGTGTCTATTTGAAAGTTGTGTATGTACTAAGTATAGTTGTGTAGATTGGTCCTAGCTACGATTAGGGCTCGACATTTAGCTTAGAGTCGGAAATTGGTTAAGCAGCGTGTACGGTTTTCTCCACCATAAGGAGTTTGTTGTGTAGTAAACTCTCGAGTAAGGAGTACTCAAGGAGTGGAGTAGGAACGAGGAGTGAGCTTCGATTCTGACCACTATAAATCCTTGGTGTTTGGTTTGATCTTTCTTTACCCTTAACTCTTTACATTCTTTATTCTTTGTGCATATACATTAGTTAGTATTAGTTTAGTTACACTATCATCATTCATATTATGCATAAGAAGATTTCACATATTTCCTCAAGCCTAAGTTTTTGAAAAAGGATTTTTTGAAAACCATCTTTTAACAAGTAAATATAAGAAACTATTCAACCCCCCTTCTAGTTTCTACAATTGGTATCAGAGCGAGGTTGCTCAAGAATTTTTAAAGTATATTGTATTTTAAAACTTGAATCGATCTATGGATTCCAACAAGTACCTAGAAGGACAATTTGTGCAAAGACCACCATTTTTTGAAACCGATAGTTTTATTTATTGGAAAAATAGATTTGAGACTTATGTGAAATCAAAAGATTTAGATCTTTGGCATGTTATTACCAATGGTGATTTTTTACCTTTTCAATTTAATGAAGTTTCTAAAACAAAGGAATTGGTCACTTTTGACAAAGCTAATGACGATACTAAAAAGAAACTTTCAAAAAATAATGAGGCTAAAATGGTGATTTATAATGCTTTACCTAAGAAAGAGTATGAAAGGATTTTTATGTGTGAAACCGCTAAAGATATTTGGAACACTCTTTTAGTAACCAACCAAGGTAATAGCCAAGTCAAAGAAAGCAAAATCGATCTTCTTGTCCAACAATATGAACAATTTGTCAACTTAGAAGATGAAACTATTGATAGTGTTTTTGCTAGATTTAACACTATTATTACTAGTCTAAAAGCACTTGATGAAGGTTTTTCTAGCAAGAACAATGTTAGGAAGTTTCTTAGGGCCTTACATCCGAAGTGGAGAGCAAAAGTCACGGCGATTGAAGAATCGAAAGATCTCTCAACTTTATCACTCGATGAACTCATAGGCAACTTAAAGGTTCATGAGATGATAATTTTGAAGGACTTGGAATTGGTAAAAACCAAGAGTGAAAGGAAGTCTCTTGCACTCAAAGCCAAGAAGGCACAAAGCGGTCATGATAGTTCCTCGGATAGCGATGACAAGGAGTATGCATTGGCGGTGAGAGATTTCAAGAAGTTCTTCAAAAGACGAGGTCAACAAGTGAGGCAACCCAACAATGACAAGAAACCATTGTCAAAGAATCGGTTTGCCAAGAACAAAAAAGGTGATAGGAATTGATTTACATGTGGTGATCCAAATCATTTCATTAGTGATTGTCCAAAGCCTTCACGCGATAAGAATCACACGTCGTTCATTAGTGGTTCTTGGAGCGATAGCGGTGAAGATGTTGATGACAACCCCAAAGAGGAGAAATGTCTTATGGCTCATACTTCTAAAGAGGTACATTTCGAAACCGAATATTATAGCAATGATAGCTCCACCTTAGATGATATTGAATTAGAAGGCCAATATGATACTTTACACAAACTTAGCCTTAAATTTATAGAAAAGAACAAAACCTTAAAATCAACCAAAACTAAGCTTGAAAATAAGATCAATGAACTTAAGGAGAAATTAGCCAAGCTTGAGAAATATAAAGAAGTTGATTTAGGTTGCTTAAGTTGTGAGAAACTTAGATTAGAGAATGAAGATCTCAAGAGCACCTCCATTAAATTGGAAAAGTTCATGAAAGGTACTAGTGCTCTTGATGATATGTTAAACAAACAAATTCATTCTAAGGAAAGACTTGGTGTAGGTTTTAACTTAAATGAAGCATCAACTAGTGAACCTAAACAAGTCAGATTTTCAGAAAAATCGTCTGCTGTACGCGGTCCCAGATTGTATGGGGCGGTTCCTTATCACTATGGAACCGCCGCCCTAGATAAGGAACCGCGGCCAGAAAGAGGTTTTGCTGAAAATCCTAAACTTTTTGAAAAGTCAAATTTAGATGAACAACCAAAGCATCTTATTGTTAACAAGGTCAAATTACCCATACTTGACGACAATGTCGTTGAAAAGTTCTATAATCCCTTGAGTAAACCTCTAATGGGAAATAGAAGTTTATCAAGACCATCCACTACTCCACCAAGAGTACGGAATGAGTCTAGGCCTAGAAGTAGAACGACAACACCTAGAAGAGATAGTCAAAACAATTCACGACCTAGAAGTAAAACTCCAACACCTAGAAGGAATGACCACAACTCTAAACCAAGATCAAATACACCTAGGAGAAATAATGAACAACAAAATGGTTATATGAATTATTATCCTCCTCCATTTTATTGGGGAACCCCTCCTCCATTCATGCATCCCAACCAAATGCAAGGGATGTTTGGAACTAACAATTTTGGACCCATGAGATATTGGGGACCAAATGTTTGATCATGTGTGTTGTTACCTAGATATGCTTGGTACTTGATTTGGAACCCGACGAGTGGATTAGAGATAGTGGTTGTTCTAAACACATGACGGGTAATCGAAGTTTGTTCTCGCGCTACAAAGCATATGATGGAGGTAACGTCACATTCGCTAGTAGTCTACGTGGTAATATCATTGGCAAAGGTACAGTTTCTCTTGACTCCATGGCCATTGAAAATGTTGAGCACGTAGATAATTTAGGGTTTAACATTTTAAGTATAGGTCAAATTTGTGACAATAAGTGTAAGGTCATCTTTTTGGAACATGACAGTGAAATCGTAAAAGATGGAAAGGTCATTGGAAAAGGTGTTAGAAAGCATGGGCTTTATGTCATGAAGGTCAATAAGAAGTCAAAAGACAACATATGTCTTGCGACTATAGATGATAGTTATTCTCTTTGGCATAGGAGATTAGATCACGCTAATATGTGTTTAATTCAATCTTTAGTCTCTAAGGAGTTGGTAAGATACCTCCCTAAGATGAAGTTTGATAGTCACTTTTGTGATGCTTGCAAAGTTGGAAAGCAAGTTCACTCAAGTCACAAAGCCAAGAATATGGTTTCAACCTCTCGGTGCTTAGAGCTCCTACATATGGATCTCTTTGGACCTTCCGTCATACGGAGTTATGGAGGTAACATTTATACCCTAGTTATAGTTGACGACTATTCTAGATTCACTTGGACTTTGGCATCTAAGAATGAAGCTTTCGATCATTTCGAAATCTTTAGTCGAAGAATTCAAAGTCAACTAGGATGGCCAATTGTCTCTATTAGGACGGATCATGGTAGGGAATTTGATAATGAAGTGAAATTTGGTGCCTTTTGTGAAGCTCATGGTATTACCCATAACTTCTCGGCTCCTCGCACTCCATAATCAAATGGGATAGTTGAAAGGAAGAATAGGACCATCCAAGAGATGAGTAGGACGATGTTAAACGAGCAATCTTTGCCTCAAAAGTTTTGGTGCAATGCCGTAGACACATCGACTTATATTCTCAACCGAATTCTTATTCGACCTTTCCTAGGAAAGACCCCCTATGAGATTCTTAAAGGTAAGAAACCCTCATTAGAATAATTTAGGGTGTTTGGAAGCAAGTGCTTTATCCTCAACACCAAAGACTACCTTACCAAGTTCGAGCCAAAGTCTTACGAAGGTATCTTTTTAGGTTATTCCCAAACTAGCAAAGCCTACATAGTCCTCAATAGAACCTCGGGCGTAATTGAAGAATCACTTAACGTGACTTTTGATGAAACCCCTCCTTTACCCAAGACACCACCATTGGTTGATGATGACTTGGATGAAATAGTAGTAGTTAAAGCCAAAGAGGTCAGAAAAATAGGAGTTGAAGACCTTAGTGTTGAAAAGGAAGTAAACATTAAGGAGTCTAAGGATCATACTCTCAATAATATCATTGGTGACTTAAATCAAAGGACCCTAAGATCTCAAGTCCAAAACCAAAGCAACTTCTTTTGTTTCGTCTCCTTGATTGAACCAAAGAATGTTAAAGAAGCTTTGACGGATGAGAGTTGGGTCATTGCGATGCAAGAAGAACTGAATCAATTCGTTGTTAATGATGTTTGGGAACTTGTTCCTCCACCTAGAAGTTCTACCATTATAGGAACCAAATGGGTCTATATGAATAAGTTAGATGAGAATGGTTTTATGTCTCGTAACAAGGCTAGACTTGTAGCTCAAGGCTATAATCAACAAGAAGGGATTGATTATGACGAGACATATGCACTGGTAGCAAGATTAGAATCCATTAGAATCCTTTTAGCCTACACTTGTGCCTTAGACTTTAAGCTTCAACAAATGGATGTAAAGAGTGCGTTTCTTAACGTTTTGATCAATGAGGAGGTATATGTGGCTCAACCTCCCGGCTTCGTTGATTTTGAGAAACCGGATCATGTTTACAAGCTTAAGAAGGCACTTTATGGTCTTAAACAAGCACTCAAAGCTTGGTATGATAGACTTAAAGCGTTTCTTGTTAAACATGAGTATACCATGGGGATGGTAGATGACACGCTCTTTACAAAGAAGAAATGTTCTCACCTCATAATCGTGCAAATATATGTTGATGACATTATATTTGGCTCAACTTGTCAAGAATTGTGTGATGACTATGCCAAAATCATGCATGATGAGTTTGAAATAAGTATGATGGGAGAACTTAACTTATTTTTAAGACTCCAAATTAAACAAATGGATGATGGTATTTTCTTTAGTCAATCTAAGTATGCTAAAGAAATGCTAAAGAAATTTGGATTAGAAGAATCTAGACCAATGAAGACCCCAATGGCCTCGGATACTAAACTCACCGTAGATGATGATTGTGAGTCAGTAGACAACACCAAATATAGAGGTATGTTTGGTAGTTTGTTGTACCTAACGGCAAGTCGACCGGATATCATGTTTAGTGTTTGCCTTTGTGCTCGCTTCCAAGAGGCTCCCAAAACCTCTCACCTTGAAGCGGTTAAGCGTATCTTCAGATACATTAAGGGCACTATACATTTAGGATTATGGTATCCTAAAGGGACCAGCGTAGAAACCATTGTCTACGCGGACTCGGATCATACGGGAGACTATGTGGACCGGAAAAGCACTAGTGGAGTTTGTACCTTCATGGGTTGTTGTTTAACTTATTGGCTCTCTAAGAAACAAATCACTCTTGCGATATCCACCACGGAAGCCGAGTATGTGAGTGCCGGAAAAGCATGTCAACAAGCTCTATGGATGAAGCAAGCGCTTGTTGATTACGGGATTTCTCTTGATGATGTTCCCATCATGTGCGACAATAAAGGTGCTATAGAACTTAGCAAGAATCCCGTGCAACATTCGCGAACTAAGCACATAGAAATTCGCCACCATTTCCTTAGGGATAATGTTTAAAAGGGGAACATTTCGATTGAGAAGGTACCCTCCGAGGATAACTTAGCCGATATCTTCACTAAGTCACTTAAGAGGGAACCTTTTAATTACTTGCGTCTAGTTCTAGGTTTAATGGAACATATTCCTTAATTGCTTTCCTTTTATTGAGTCTCTTATTTTCTTTTGAGTCTTTTATCACTTTGAGTCATTGAGTCTCCTAAACTCTTCTTGAAAATCTTCTCTTCTCCTTTTCAAAATTCTCAAAGTCCCTTTCGAAAATGGTCGAGAAATGTTTTGACATTGTTAATTCAATCTAAAAACGTTTTTCATAGATTCTTGCTATTAATCTCGAGCTTACATAATTCATATGTATGATTCTCTCAAACATAGCAAGAACAAGATAGAATCATGGAGGATCATTGTGTCATGACTTAAGGTCTTGTCTTACACACCTCCTACATCGATTTTTATTTTAAAATTCATGTATTTTGGTCAATTCTCTATTTGGTGAGTTCGTATGTGTTTTCTTTGTCTATCTTTGCTTTTAAGCATATCCCTATGATTAGTTAGACTAGAAAAATAAGATTTGCTGAATTGAAAAATCTTCCTTCACCACCAAAACACACTCTCTGTAGGCGGTTCCATATATGAACCGTGGTCCCTTAGCGATAAGGAACCGCCAAAAGTGATAAGGAACCGCGTACAGTGCTTCCTTTTTTGGGTATTTCTGAAACTCCAAATTTGTTCCAACACTTTTGGGAATCTTTGTTTCAACCCTTTACCACCCTAAAAATACCTTGAGCCTTCCCTATTTAACCATAAGCATTTTGCCATACTTCACATCCCAAAGTGTTTTATTCTCCTAATGAAAGCCTTAATTCTCCTCCATTTTCCCCATTTGCTTTTAATCCCAACTCACCCAAGAACACTTTCAATCCAAATTCACCCAAGAACACTTTCAATCCAAATTCACCCAAGAACACTCTTAATCACATTTCTCCTACCAAGAATGTTGATTGTGGAACATCTTTTCTTCCACCACCACCCTTTAGTGTTCTTCCTCCTTCTCATGATAATGTCATGCACCATGGGACATATTGTCATTGTTGTCAATATCAACATCTTGCTATGACACACATCTATGAGGAGTTGAGCTACATCAAGAGTCTCTTAATAAAGCCTCCTCTTCACTTTGATTATGAGATCTCCACCAATCCACCGCCACCACCTTCCGCCACTACCTTGTATTTCATATAAGCATTGGTTTCTTATCCACAAGACACCTAATTCAGGTAAATCTTAGAATTCTAGATTAACTAGGATTAGATTTATGCTTTTGCTTGTTTCCTTTTTCATACATCTTTGTATGATATTTTTTACATGACTTCACTTGGATCTTAGTCTTTGTGTTTTCTTCTCTTTTTATTTTATTTTTTTGTAACCTATAGCTATCTCTTGTTGGTTGTCTCTTTTGTTCAACTAACCCTTCTATGTAGTTTGTCACCATATCTCGATTCCTCGGTGCCCCAAGCAAGGGGGAGTAAGCACCAAGGGGGAGTCTTTGCAAAGTCCGTCTCTTCAACACCGACTTGTGCAACCTTTTTTATTCGACAAAGGGGGAGAAATGAATAAACTCATCTTCGAAAATCTTGTTTTTGTGTGATTGAGTTTATGTATTGTCGGAATCAAAAAGGGGGAGATTGTTAATGCAATAATGCCTAAAAACGTTACTTGCATTTTTAGGTCTCGCTTAGTTTTGATTACGACAATATGTAAAAACAAGCATTTATGAAAACAACAAAAAAATGAATTCTTGAGTTCAAGTATTTTTCATTTTACCCATTTTCACTTAAGGTATGAATAAACAAGTACTAACCTTAATCAAGTGATCAAGTGATTTAATCTTTTTTTTAAACTCACTTTTTATTAAGTGTGACAATTTTTTTTTATTAAACTTTCTTTTTAAGAAAATGTTTTATTAAATTAAATATTTGAAAATTTTAAAATGGAATATTCTTTTTTGATTTGGAATATTCTTTCAAGATATTTTATAATCAGATAAGACCTCCACCACTAAAGGACAAAAAGGGAGCGGAGTCTACTCCGGCGGTTCCCTGGTAGCTATGTGGTTCCTTATCGATAAGGAACCGCCGGCTGAGATAAGGAACCATGGGCAGATATAGCCGTTGGCCCTTTGTCCTATAAATTGTGGATCATTCTCAGATTTTCTCTTCACCTCTTTTGCACATATATTTCCATATTCAAACATACTTCTTAAATCACTCAAATCCTTGATCATTTGATTGATTACTACTTGTTTAGAAGTGAATCTATCCCATCGATCCCTTCCTCTCCAAGTGCAAAGAGAAGAACACTATCCTTGTGAAGTGTTGAGTCCACCACCAAAGATCCTTTGAAGATCAAATCTTATATATTTGTTGTTGTGTCATAGTTGTGAAGATCCAAGTAGTTGTGTCTATTTGGAAGTTGTGTATGTACTAAGTATAGTTGTGTAGATTGGTCCTAGCTACGATTAGGGATCGACTTTTAGCTTAGAGTCGGAAATTGGTTAAGCAACGTGTACGGTTTTCTCCACCATAAGGAGTTTGTTGTGTAGTGAACTCTCGAGTAAGGAGTACTCGAGGAGTGGAGTAGGAACGAGGAGTGAGCTTCGTTGCCGAACCACTATAAATCCTTGGTGTTTGGTTTGATCTTTCTTTACCCTTAACTCTTTACATTCTTTATTCTTTGTGCATATACATTAGTTAGTATTAGTTTAGTTACAATATCATTGTTCATATTGTGCATAAGAAGATTTCACATATTTCCTCAAGCCTAAGTTTTTGAAAAAGGATTTTTTTTCAAAACCATCTTTTAACAAGTAAATATAAGAAACTATTCAACCCCCCCCCCCCCCCCTTCTATTTTCTAAAAAACTGATAATCATAATTTCTTTATTTTCCACCAAGAACAATTGAGTCACACTTTTAACCGTAGTCAATTCGACTAGACCAATTTCAACGAACTTAATTTTTATATAAGAAAATCTCTTGTATTAGTAAGACAAGATCGTTCCATATGATTGTTGTTAACATGAAAAAACAATTATCTCTAGATTGTCACAAGTTCTAAATATTATACTTATCAAATGATTAAAAGGTGCATTTGGTTAAGGCTAAGAACATAGAAATGATATATAGCAAAGATGAATTACAAGCACATAAGCAATGCATGAATACAAGTGGTTTACTAGTCACATAAGAATCAACTACTTAACATAACGAGAAATCCTTTCAACCTATAGATCCCATTATATTAAATGCATAAAGAACAGTTTATGTTGGTTTAAATAATCCAAGTGCTCGTTGAGCCAACTCTTTTGAACCCACGGAAAAGCATTAAACAAAATCATACAATAGTTAAAATGTATTTTATTCGCCAATTTCTACAAGACAAATACCAAGATTCATTTACTAGATGACATGGAATTCAATCAATCATATAAGCACTTTCGAACATCTTACTATCAAGAGTGAATCAAATACATAACTAGTATCAAATACGATAGGCACGAGCAATAAGAACATCTCAACCAAGCTTATAATCACGAACCAGGACGAAAGTACGGCGCACAAACCTAATTGTACGGCGCACGTCGACCCTGCGAAGCTAATAAAACCAATTCATAGTTATAAAAACACCCTAACCAAATACACAAGCCACTACTCCATAATCTCAGTAATAACAATCATCTTAATAAATTGGAATTCGAAATTCATGACAAATAAAAAAGATGAATAATTATACCAAAGATTATAGCAATATATTATTCTGAATTTCGAAGTTTGATTCCCACAATTACATAGGCAACCAATCTTTCCTAGCACTCCTTTGTTACAATAACCCCACAAGCATGAACTTAGTGTAGTTCACCTTGCATAAAATCACTAACACCTCCTTAGTTTACTTCAAGGATTGAAGAATCCTCCCTCCAAGTAACTAAAGTATTGTGAATATTGGTATTACATATGGATGGTCTAACCCTAAGGTATGTTTTATAAGCTCCAAAAACGTAGCAAAGTAATGAGGTGAAAACCCAAGTCTTTTTGCTCATGAATACCATGCATAATGATAATTAAATTTTGTAACAACATGCAAAGTGCGCTACACAAAGTAGAAAGTACATCGTACTTTGCCCAAGTACTCTAAATCTGTTTTCCACTTAAGTGCGTAGCACAATTGCGGTTTCCATCTTAATTTATTCTTTGGTCCTTCTTGTTCCTCTTTAGTTCTAAATCTCTTCTCCAATGTTTGCTTCAGTCCTATAACAATTGTGCATCAACTTAGCATAAACTCATAACATATTTTATTTACAATATAGGACAAATGCATCATTCTAAATATGTACAAATGAGGCGTTATCAAATTCCCCCATACTTAACATCTTGCTTTCCCTCAAGCAAATAAAATTACCAATCTTAATTTTTAAATAAAAGAATAGATAACGCCAATAATCAAATGCAAAGATAATGCCACAATGCACCTCACGAAGTAGGTACTTTGAATTCACACACTCTCATATAGCAAGGTAATGATATTTCTCTCAATAGAACAGACATGAAAAGTAAAATTACAATAAGCTTTTACAAAGAACTAAACTAAACCAAATTTTGCGTAAGCACCAAGTATGATATCAAAAGAGGGATTTTAAAAACTTTTATTACCACCACATATCAAAAGAGCATACAAAACATCATTATCCACCATGTTTAATTATTCTCGATACTTCGCAAAAACTATATACTTCTAGGATCCTTTTGCCTTTATTTCCCTTTTTCTTTCTCTCTCTCTCTTTTCATACCAAAGATTTTGGGTAATGGGTTTCCCCCATACTTACGATTCACTACATCTCTCATAAGCATGGTTTCAAACAATATATCGCAACCTTAAAATATCGGCAAAAACATTCACTCTTTTCTCTTTTATATATTGCGTCTTCATCGTCTAAAATACTTATATCATACAAGTATGATCTCACTATGGTCTTGTAAAGATTACCAAGCACAAGTTCTAGAATTAAAAAATTCACCGGCACATATAAAAATGATTTAAAGCATAAAAATATATATAATGTATATAGGCTAAAAATTCTCACAATAGTGGTCAAAATTTTATGCCAATAACGTCCATAATTCTGAGTCGAATGACATTCTAATTACTAGAATTATCAATCTTTCTAATCTAAAAAAACACACTTTTTTTTAAGTTTATAGAATTTTTCACAAAAACCACCAGAAAGTGCGGCGCACAAATGAAATTGTGCGGCGTACTCCTAGAACAGAACACTACCAAAATTTTCGTTTTCAAACGCGAGTATTTTCTGCTTATCTCCCCTCATACATATTATGAGTGGTGTCCCTAATGTTAAACATGACGTAAAAGTAAAAGAAAGGAAAATAAGAGTAATACCGCCTTTTATTCCAAGTCGCGAACGAAATCGAAATCCCCAATATTTGCCTTTATTAATCTACCGACTTGCTTATTCCTGCAATTAAATACACACATATCCAACAAAGCATATTTCACAAAGAAACAAAGACATCCACACACAAAGTTTAAATTATTCTACATGCCAACAAAGACATATTACACAACCAAATGTAATAATAATCCTAAAAACTATTTGAAATTGTTTTAACACATGTGATCCGAAACAAAGTCACAACACATGTCTTCACATGTCCTCCTCGGTTTCATCTTGGTTATGGGATTGATATGGATGGAAATGGGGTGGATACTGAAGGTTTATTAACATAATAACAATTATATAAAACCCTAAACGAGATCAAAGCACATGTATCGGAAGCGATTTAACAAGATAATAATAATAACACAATTATAATTAATCAAATTAGGGTTACATACCTTTACGCTAAAGCAAATACACAAGATGAAGAACGAATCACCAATTCGGGTTTATACCCTATATCACCAAGATATAGTCTAAAATAAGACTAAATTACGATCTTGTACACACGTAATACAATGAGCTAACCGTGATTCTAGCACGTGTAAACCGAGCTATAACGCTTGAAGAAACTCTACCCAACAACCCTAGAGAGGGGCTAGGACTAGATTATAGGTAAAATTGATCAAACAAGAAAACCAACCAAAAACCCTTTGCGGGTTCTTCTTGCGATCGCAACAAGAGAGGAAGAGGGGGGAGATTTGTGTTTTTTGAATTATGGGGTGAGGGGTTGTTTATATAGGATTAATTCTTGTAACCCAAAACAAATACAAGGAAAGTTTTTCCCCCTTCCCCTTGTCCTCCATAACCGACGGCTAACACCCCCTTATGGGGTGTTCCGGAATCTTCCATCCTTCTTTCTTTTAATCTTACTTACTATAAATTTGTTTCACGCTCGTTAATACTTAACTATTAATTATTTAATGATCGTTAAAGTTATATCCCAGTTTAATTTAATAAATACATAAATATATATCTATTAAATAATTTAATAAATACAATAAATATTTATTAAATAAATTAACTCTTTACATATTGTGTGCAACCCTATAATCTGAAGTTCGTTCCTATCACACGACTATTAAATATAAGGCCATAAACTTTCAGCTCCCACTTGGACATATTTCGAATATCATGATTACATTGACATGAGTCTAGCTACACTAGCAATGTCACCAGTACAACTTAAGTAACATCTCCTAGATAAAACCTTTTAATGATTTATCATTATTATTATCCTTTTATTTCTAATACAACGTTAATAAGGATATGGATCTTAGTCATTCCTTTCATTAACCATTCTGTTTCTCGTTCACAGATTCAGTAAGATTACCAAAACAAATTTGGGTGTGGCCACACAAACATCTTGCTAATCTCACGAGGGGCCCAGCTGTATTAAAATCCAAAAAGAAATTGGAGGAAATAAATTCCATATTGACTACGAGCAAAACTTATGAATTTTGCAACACTTCTGAAAATAATCCTTATAGCTACCAGTTACGTTTAACGTTAGATTATTCCACAGAGATGCACTAGACTCATAACAGTTTCCTGGTATCTCAAGTCTAAGGATAACTATTTATGATTTACTTGATGACAAAGATCCACAAAGTAAAATCATATAGTTGGGATAAGTCCAATATTCAATTCATCGAATATCATCCAAAATCGATCAATATACTTTCAAGTATACTCTATCGCTTATTTTGATTTGTCGTAATTTAATATATTCCCATATTATTAATCGATAATAGACATTTTAGCATAACATTTATTCATGGATTAAAACATGTAAAATAGGATACATAATTAAGTAATAAGAATAAACGAAACCCAATCTTTATTTTATTAAATAATAATGTCTTAACATCCTTATCCAAATACTAATCACAGATTTATTGCATGAGTTCGCTAGCTAGTTGCAGCCCAATAGCCTTGGCATGCTTAACTACCTTTGGTCTAGGCAAAGCTTTAGTTAAAGGATCAGCTACGTTATCATCTGTGTGAACTTTTATTAATTTGATTTCACGAGCTTCAACTTGTTCTCGGATGTAGTGATGTCTACGCTTAAAGTGTCTGGCGCCTTTCATGACTCCAAAATCATTGGCGAATATAATTGCAGCAGAATTGTCGCAATATATACCAATAGGTTCTTTTATTGAGGGCATCACTCCAAGATCTCCAATAAACTTCCTAATCCAAACAGCTTCCATTGCAGCTTCTGAAGCAGCCAAGTACTCAGATTGAGTAGCATGCATTGCAATCATTGTCTGCTTCTTGCTCTTCTAGTCAGCTGCTCCTCTATTGATAACAAAAACGTAACCCGTCTGCGACTTCGTATTGTCTTTATGACATTGCCAGGATGCATCTTAGAAACCTATCACATTCAGTTCTGTGTCTGGTTTCCCTCCAGATACCAAAAACTTATCTTTCGTACTCCTCAAATACTTTAGAACATGTTTAACAACAGTCCAGTGGAGCTTCCCTGGATTCTGTTGGTATCTACTGACCATTCTGAACAAACGCCACATCAGGCCTTGTGCATCTTACAACATACATAATATATCCTACAACCGAAGCATAAGGCACCTTCTTCATGTATGCCTCCTCATCAGGAGTGGATGCATCCACCTCATGACTCAGATTATGCTTAACTTCTATAGGTTGGAAACCTTTCTTAGAATTATACATATTATACTTCTTCAATATCTTATCAATATAAGCATCTTGACTTAGACCAATTACCGTGTTTTCCTATCCTGATAGATCTTAATTCCTAGAATGTATGCAGGTTCTCCTAAATCCTTCATAGAAAAACATTTACCAAGATAATCCTTAACAACTTTAGGTCTTGGAATGTTACTTCCCATGATTAATATATCATCAACATATAGGACTAGAAATACTACATCACTCCCACTAGCTTTGCGTTATACACATGGCTCATCACGATATTGAATAAATACAAACTTTTTGATTTCTTCATCAAATCATTTATTCCATCGACGTGATACTTGCTTCAAACCATAAATGGATCTTTGAAGTTTGCACACGTGTCCTGGATTCTTAGGATCAACAAACCCTTCTGGTTGCTGCATATAGAGTTCTTCATCTAAACGACCATTCAAGAAGGCGGTTTTAACATCTATTTGCCATATCTCATAGTCATAGTATGCTGCTATGGCTATGAGAATCCAATAGCTCTTAAGTCTGCTACAGGAGAAAATGTATCCTCGTAGTCTAATAATAAGTGTGTAAACACTTATCCTTTTGCCACTAAAACCAAGGAAAAACAAGACTTAATCATGTGTTTTATATCGTAAAAGTCGGAATTACGCGTGGTTTTGTGTTTTTGTGTTAAAATAGGTACAAATGATCAAAAGGAAAGATAACACGGGATTTCACGGTCAAATGTTGAATAAAAGTCCAAGAAGAGACGAAGACAAAGTCAAAGACCAAAAGTGTGCCCAATTTCACGAAAACCGGCTACACCAACACGTGCTTGAAGAAAATGAACAAGAAAGCCGAAATCAAGTTCGATTTTTAGCGGATTTAACTTTTTAAGATATTTGAGCTTTGTGGGTCCTACATTTGGGAAATGGGCCAAAGGCCTATTAAGATATTCAAGATATTTTAAATGGGCCAAAAGCCCATTTATCAATCTAATTCATTATAAACAGATTGATGGATTGGATCCTTAACATCCCATGTTGATTTGGACGATTAAAAGGCAATAGGAAACTTGGGCCAAAGCCCATTTGGCTTATATACAAATGAAACGGAGGATGTAAAGTTGCTAGATCAAGTTTCAGTCAAACTCCCACTCACACCTATTTGACCCTCACATTTCACTCACACGTTTTAAAACTTTTCACCCCACACATTAAACAAAACTTTCACCTCATGTTCCATTTATTTACTCTCACCCACCCACTCCTTATTATCTTTCGATAATAACAATGCAAAGCCTCTCATTGTTTTTCTTCTCTCCCCACAAACACAAACGCAGCCTCCACCTTATTTACCCCAAACCCTAAATTTACCCTAGATCAAAATACACCATAATTTTTGGGGGTTTTAATTCATCCGTGTGATTCATACGGTTTGGGATTAAATCCCCATGAAAACCGGAAGCAAGCAATAAGGTGGTCCTCATCTCAAATCATACGTGGCTCATCCCTTGTTTTTGATTGGTTGTGACACCTCTCCAATACCAATCCCACCAATAAAGAACCTCCACCTCAGCATAGAACAAACACAAGAAGCACACACCCTTATCCAGGTTGGCAATCCGTGGCTCAAGATTTATTTTCATCCGTTGATTGAAGAAAGAAGAAAGAGAAGAAGGATTTGACGGCTCAGATTCGGTTGCTTACTCTTGAAGCTATGAAGAGGGTTTCCGGGGGTTTGCCTATAAAAACCCCCATCAAAGATGTAATTTGAATGCACTTTTCTTTTATTTAAATTTCTGCAAATTAGTTTTTAGATTTAATATTGTATTTTCCATTTTCTAGTTATTGTAGTTTTTATCTTATTAATGAAAAGTTACTTTTTAATTAATTTTGTCTCAATTTTATTTTCTGTCAAATTTTAATCTTGAATCTGCGTTTTTTTACTGTTCGTGTTTATTATTATTAATATAATATAAAATAAAATAAAATAAAAAGAAAGTTAAAGATATTTTCCCCACTGTAAAATATAAAAAAGGTTACTGTTTGGTTCGAGTATTTGGGTCGTGATGATGTTGATGATTGGGTTCGAAGGTGGTGTTTGGGTTTCGGTTTAGATTAATAAGACGGCTCAGCATCGCGTCTTCTTCCCAACGGTGTTCATCACAAGGTTCCAATCCTTTTTTTATTTTTTATCAGCTTTAGTTTATTTAGAATTTGTTTTAATAATTTTGTTTGGATTTGCTTTGCTGTTTGATATTTTTGAGGTTGTTTGGATCTGCTTATTTGATTTATTGTTAATAAGTTACTATAGGATTTAAGTTTTGTTTGGTTCGTTATATCTGTTTCTGTTTGTTTGATTCGAGTAGGTTGCCTGTTTAGTTTAAGTTTTAATCTGATTATTTTCATGTTTTTATTTTAAGTTTGAGTTTGGTTTTGGTTTCATTTTTTTATAGATTTAGGATTTAAACTGCTTGTTAGCTTATTTCTTTATTTCCAGTCTTTGCGTTTATTGAATGACTTTTTTTTAACTGCTTATTTGGTGTTTCGTATTTGCTTATTTCTACTATTGCTTAATTAGAATCTGCTTATTAGCCTAATTTCGATTTAGTCTCTTATAGTTTGTTTGGTTTGCTTATTGCCTGATTAGCTTATCTGTTTTGTTTGCTTATATGATTTCTGCTTAGAGCTTAATTGGTATTTTTTAGTATTGCTATTTTACTGCATAAAGTTTAGACTCTATTGGTCTGAGTTTCCAAAAAAGTAAAATAAAAAATTAAAAATAATAAGCATAATAGCGTCTGGTCCAAGACTCGAACCTGCGACCTCTCGCTCAACAGCCAAACACCCTAACCATCTCATCTGGACCCTCTTTTGAGTATTATTTCGCATCAGTTGATTAATATAGGGTATTTAGTAACTGCAGTTTTATTAATAGAGTTAACTTTATTTAAAGTTTAATTAGGTTTAATTACAAGTTTTACTTTATTTTATTAAAAGTTTAAAAACAATCGAAATGTATTTTTATTACTTTTATAAATTAGTTTTTTCAGTTTTATTAAAAAATTAGTTCTAAATAATTTTTATTTAAAGTTTTCGTAGAATATTATTTTTAATTAGATTATAGTTTTTTTAAAAGTAGATTTGATTTTAATTAGTTTAATTAGTTTTAAAGATTTTTACTTTTTAATTAGATTAAATAATTTTTAGTATTATTTAAATTTGAAATTAGTTTTTAATTAAATAGTTTTAGTTTATAATTCCAAAAATTTATATTCACCAAAAACAATAAATCTTACGTTTAGTCCGATTTCAATTCGAGTCGATTTGTGGAACGAAAAAAATAGATCTAAAAAGAGTTTGCAAAAATCCTAGTATTAAAATGGCGCCGCTGCCGCTTCGCTCGTTACGATTGACGATTTCGTGAGACGTTTTGGATTTTGGGATCCGTTCTTTTTGAACGTTAATTTTCTTGCAAAAAATAAAAAACACAAAAAAAAATCAAAAACTTAAAAATACAAAACAAAAAATTAAAAAATCATCGAAAGCAAATTCTTTCCTAAGATTTGCACCAAAAAAAATTAAAAAATCAAACAGTAATACTTTTCCTAAAGTATTACACCAAAAATATTCCGTATTTCGATATTTTTTTTCGGCACTACCATGGATAATCGTCCGATTTGGGAAATATTGCAAGAAGAACGTTATAAGATTATGTCCGAGGAGTGTACGACTTGTGGTGGACCTCATGCTTATTTTAATTGTGACAAAACTTATGAGGAGGTTTATAATAATGAGGAAAGTATGTGTTATGATACTAATACTTATTTTGGCTCCCCTAGTTTTCCTACAACTAGTGACCCACCACAATATAATCAACGGTTTTATGGGGAATTTCAAAATCAAGGGTTTTCAAATAATGAAGGTTTTCCAAATGAAGGCAATTTTCAAAACTATAATCAAGGGAGTATTTCACAACCTCAAATGGATTTAATTCTTCATAAACTTGAGGAACATGATATATTACTAAGAGAATGGCAAGAGGAAACCGATAGGAAATTCATGCTCATTTTAGAAACCTATCAAGCTCAATGTGATATTTAGCCGTCTTTGAGAGTTGATATTGAGGCTAACACCACTACTAGTAGTGATGTTCCCACTGTGGATCCTTCCATCTCTCCGCCAATAAAGGAGAGACAAGGCCCGGAGATTATCATGAGTTTTACTCACCCTCCGGTGTTGACACCCACGGATACTATTAGCTCTCCTCTTTCCTCACCTATTGAGGAAATTCTCGAGATTACACTTGAGCCTCCATTACCCATTGATGACCCCATTTCTTTTATGACTCCTTCACCTACTCTTTCAAATGACTTTATGCTTTCTTCAAATCCTCTTAGCGAGACATGTTTTGATAAACCAATTTATGAGGAGTGTGAAGAACTTTATAATGAGTGCATAGAAGAAGAACCCATAAGTTGTCCTACACCTAAGGAGTTTGTAGATAGGGATGAGTTATCTTGTGATTCCGACTACATTTTTAATTATTCCTCGGGATCGGATGAGGATGATTCTCCTATTTTACCAAAACTAACTTTTGAAAACCATGATACTAATGATTTATCGGATTCTTTACTCCTTAGTGATGACTTTTATACCCCGAGTATTGAGAAATTCCATCACGAGGATGCTTTTTATGATCCCGTGTTATTGGATTTCTCGCATGAGCTTAATTATGATCATGGTATTGATAAGAAGGCAAATGGAGTTTTAAAACTTGATATTGATATTGATTTTGAAAACTCGGATTTTGATAAATTCACATTTGCCTCTTCGCCAGTTACTTTTGATTCTACCATCGATTCTCTTCCACATATCACTTTTAGTGATGATGATGGTTTTCTCATTCCCGAGATCGATGAGTTTCTTAATATTGATACTCCCGTAGATGATAACTTTACTTATGTTGAGAGGACCTTTTTACCTTTCATGACTTATCCTCCTGCCTCTCATTTATTATGTTCCTCCGGGACCGAGGATAAGATTTTTGATCCCGGTATTATATTAGAGGCTTCCCCATGGACCATTTAATTCGGGGTCGAGTCAGGCTCGTGACTCGGTTAACAAAAACAAGCGCTTCTTGGGAGGCAACCCGATGATCTATTATTTTCTACAATAAGTGTAGGGGTGCCTAGTAGGTTGTTTGTTTGTTGTGATGTTGTGCAGGGATGTGTGCTTTCATGATCCACTTTTGGTGATTTTGACACGACCCGTGTTCCCGTGTTTCCCGTGTACCTGGTTCCTTCGATAAGTTTTTGCTATTGTGATTCATACATGTGTATATAAATAAAACGAATAAATGTAATCACTTTAGTTGTCCCTTCCTTAGCTCGATTTTAAACAACGTACTCAATGTCCTAAGTGTAGGGGAGTTTATTCTCCCACATGCTTAAACATTGAGGACAATGTTTATATTAAGTGTAGGGGGGATTTCTATCGAAATTTTAGTGGGCTTTTCCATGAATTTGACCCCATTTAACCGGAAAATTTTAAAAAAATTTCAAATTCAAATTTTTGATCTATTTTGGCCTAGTAGTATTTTCTTTTATTTTCTTTCTTTTTGTCATTGCATCGTATTAATAATTCCCATTTAAAGAATAAAGTCAAAAATAAATAAATGAATAAAATGGTTTTAACAAGTTTAGATATCTTTGATATATTAGGCCCGTCGTGAATATTTTGACTCAACCCGAGTTTACTTATCCAAGTTTACTCTAGCTAGTATCCTTAACCATATGGACCTTAATTGGTTTATTAGGCTAAGCATCCACGAGTCTCATTCCTTGAGATTTTAAATTGTGGAGAACGAGAGATGATAGAGTTGATAATAAGTTTAAGGGTTAATTTTTGCTTATATGAGTTTTTGTGGCTCTTTCTTCCCGCTTGTATATTTAATTGCTTAATAAATGAGGATTTTTGCGGTGTCGGTCTTAGCCAAATCTTTAATCTCCTTGTAATTAAAGCATGAACACATTGAGGGTGCCAGCGTTGTGGACTTCCGACTAAGGTGGCTGATAACTACTAAGTAGGAGGTATTCAGACCATGGGACCGCAGAATTTAGCCTACTATACATATCATAAATAAAGAAAGAATAAGATTAAAACATGACCTCAAGGAGCCTTAGGGTGTGGGGCATGTAGCACGAACCATGTCATTAGAGCCTTAGGGTGTATGGCATGATAAGTGTTGAATAAAAATTGATCAAAAATCAATTCCCTCGTTTATCGTTCAAGGAGCCTTAGGGTGTAGACAATAGACGGGGAGCATTTTTACATCTTAAAGAGACTAAGGGTATATGATGTGAACTTGCTAAACTCCACATAAAGTCAACATGACTTTGGAGGAATAATTAATAAGTAGTACTATTGGCCAAATTTTGGGTCTGGGAATTTAATCCCCAAATTGTGCTAAATCATCCTTGATGTGGGCTTACTTTAGTGACAACGTTTTTGAGGACGAGGTTAGGTTTTGAGTGTCGGGTTTGCATCGGTTGGCCTTCATTTTTGGAATAATAATTATCAAATAAGTCAAATGAGCCTACGGGTGAATGACAATCAATAAAATCTAGAGATACAAAGTAGGAATTGGAGAAAGAGTATTACACAATTGTCTTATATAAGTGGTTTTAACCTAAGGACTTATGGTAAACAATGATCTCGTTTTTAAACTTGGTATGGGGAACGTGAAATTTGAGGGTGATTAATATTCATGACACCAAAGCCCTAATTTAAGTCTTAGATTTCTTTACAAGTTTCTTCCATCAAATAATTTCCAAGTTAATAAATTGTTATAACTTTTGTTTCCTATTAAGTTTTTATCTTTTCATCGTAGTAATAGTAATAAAGGCCGAGATGGATTAATTATGAGAAAAATGTAACTTAATGCTTTAAAATAATGCATTGCATGGGTTCATTGCAATGGTCAAGTGTAGGGGATTTAATAAGTGTGTAAACACTTATCCTTTTGCCACTAAAACAAGGAAAAACAAGACTTAATCATGTGTTTTATATCGTAAAAGTAGGAATTACACGTGGTTTTGTGTTTTTGTGTTAAAATAGGTACAAATGATCAAAAGGAAAGAAAACACGGGATTTCACGGTCAAATGTTGAAGAAAAGTCCAAGAAGAGACGAAGACAAAGTCAAAGACCAAAAGTGTGCCCAAGTTCACGAAAACCGGCTAAACCAACACGTGCTTGAAGAAGATGAAAAAGAAAGCAGAAATCAAGTTCGATTTTTAGCGAATTTAACTTTTTAAGATATTTGAGCTTTGTGGGTCCTAAATTTGGGAAATGGGCCCAAAGGCCCATCAAGATATTCAAGATATTTTAAATGGGCCAAAAGCCCATTTATCAATCTAATTCTGTATAAACGGATTGATGGATTGGATCCTTAAAAGCCCATGTTGATTTGGACGATTAAAAGGCAATAGGAAACTTGGGCCAAAGCCCATTTGGCTTATATATAAATGAAACAGAGGATGTAAAGTTGCTAGATCAAGTTTCAGTCAAACTCCTACTCACACTTATTTGACCCTCACATTTCACTCACACTTTTTAAAACTTTTCACCCCACACATTAAATAAAACTTTCACCCCATGTTCCATTTATTTACTCTCACCCACTCACTCCTTATTATCTTTCGATAATAACAATGCAAATCCTCTCACTGTTTTTCTTCTCTCCCCACAAACACAAACACAGCCTCCACCTTATTTACCCCAAACCCTAAATTTAACCTAGATCAAAATACACCATAATTTTTGGAGGTTTTAATTAATCCGTGTGATTCACACGGTTTGGGATTAAATCCCTATGAAAACCGGAAGCAAGCAATAAGGTGGTCCTCATCTCAAATCATACGTGGCTCATCCCTTGTTTTTTATTGGTTGTGACACCTCTCCAATAACAATCCCACCAATAAAGAACCTCCACCTCAGCATAGAACAAACACAAGAAGCACACACCCCTATCCAAGTTGGCAATCCGTGGCTCAAGATTTATTTTCATCCGTTGATTGAAGAAATAAGAAAGAGAAGAAGGATTTGACGGCTCAGATTCGGTTGCTTACTCTTGAAGCTATGAAGAGGGTTTCCAGGGGTTTGCCTATAAAAACCCCCATCAAAGATGTAATTTGAATGCACTTTTCTTTTATTTAAATTTCTGCAAATTAGTTTTTAGATTTAATATTGTATTTTTCATTTTCCAGTTATTGTAATTTTTATCTTATTAATGAAAAGTTACTTTTTAATTAATTTTGTCTCAATTTTATTTTATGTCAAAGTTTAATCTTGAATCTGCGTTTTTTTACGGTTCGTGTTTATTATTATTAATATAATATAAAATAAAATAAAATAAAAAGAAAGTGAAAGATATTTTCCCCACTGGAAAATATAAAAAAGGTTACTGGTTGGTTCGAGTATTTGGGTCGTGATGATGATGATGATTGGGTTCGAAGGTGGTGTTTGGGTTTCGTTTTAGATTAATAAGACGGCTCAGCGCCGCGTCTTCTTCCCAACGGTGTTCATCACAAGGTTCCAATCCTTTTTTTATTTTTTATCAGCTTTAGTTTATTTAGAATTTGTTTTAATAATTTTGTTTGGATTTGCTTTGCTGTTTGATATTTTTGAGGTTGTTTGGATCTGCTTATTTGATTTACTGTTAATCAGTTACTATAGGATTTAAGTTTTGTTTGGTTCGTTATATCTGTTTCTGTTTGTTTGATTCGAGTAGGTTGCCTGTTTAGTTTAAGTTTTAATCTTATTATTTTCATGTTTTTATTTTAAGTTTGAGTTTGGTTTTGGTTTCATTTTTTTTATAGATTTAGGATTTAAACTGCTTGTTAGCTTATTGCTTTATTTCCAGTCTTTGCGTTTATTGAATGACTTTTTTTTAACTGCTTATTTAGTGTTTCGTATTTGCTTATTTCTACTATTGCTTAATTAGAATCTGCTTATTAGCCTAATTTCAGTTTAATCTCTTATAGTTTGTTTGGTTTGCTTATTCCCTGATTAGATTATCTGATTTGTTTGTTTATCTGATTTCTGCTTAGAGCTTAATTGGTATTTTTCAGTATTGCTATTTTACTGCATAAAGTTCAGACTCTATTGGTCTGAGTTTCCAAAAAAGTAAAATAAAATATAAAAAAATAATAAGCATAATAGCGTCTGGTCCAGGACTCGAACCTGCGACCTCTCACTCAACAGCCAAACACCCTAACCATCTCATCTGGACCCTCTTTTGAGTATTATTTCGCATCAGTTGATTAATATAGGGTATTTAGTAACTGCAGTTTTATTAATAGAGTTAATTTTATTTTAAGTTTAATTAGGTTTAATTACAAGTTTTACTTTATTTTATTAAAAGTTTAAAAACAATCAAAATATATTTTTATTACTTTTATAAATTAGTTTTTTTAGTTTTATTAAAAATTAGTTTTAAATAATTTTTATTTAAAGTTTTTGTAGAATATTATTTTTAATTAGATTATCGTTTTTTTAAAAGTAGATTTGACTTTAATTAGTTTAATTAGTTTTAAAGATTTTTACCTTTTAATTATATTAAATAATTCTTAGTATTATTTAAATTTGAAATTAGTTTTTAGTTAAATAGTTTTAGTTTATAATTCCAAAAAGTTTTATTCACCAAAAACAATAAATATTACGTTTAGTCCGATTTCAATTCGAGTCGATTTGTGGAGCGAAAAAATAGATCTAAAAAGAGTTTGCAAAAACCCTAGTATTATCTACACCAAAAGTTTGAGTAAAACATTTTGCTACTAAACGAGCTTTATAGGATTGTACTTTTCTGTCCATGTCAGTTTTCTTTTTGTATATCCACTTATGTCTCACTACTTTAGCATTTGGTGGTGGATCTGCAAGAATCCAAACATCATTTACTTTCATGGATTTCATTTCCTCATCCATAGCAACCATCCACTTATCCTTCTCAGGATCAAGTATGGCGGATTTATAATTAGCAGGTTCACCAAGATTCCCTACTTCATCATCATCCTCTTTGTTAAGATATATATTGCTATTTGCGTTTTTAATCCTTGCGAATCTAGGCAGAGGAACTAATTCCAGTGGAACCGCCATACTTTCTGGTTCTACAGGAATTATATCGCTAGTATTTTCAGAAGGTAATGTATCTATATCACTCTCTTCAAGATCATAATTTCTCCCACTGAATTCTTGATTTACAAGATCAGATTCAAGGAAGTCTCTATACCTAGCAACAATCACTTTGTTCTCAGGTGGATAATAAAAGTAGTAACCCATAGTTTCCTTAGGGTATCCTACAAAGATACATTTTACAGATCGTTGTTGGAGTTTATCGCCCGAGTCATGTTTCACATACGCCTCACAACCCCAGACCTTTAAATAAGACAAATATGGCTTCTTGCCATGCCATAGTTCGTATGGTGTCTTATCAACCTTCTTCATGGGAACCATATTTAAAATGCGAACAACAGACTCTAAAGCATAATCCCAAAACTATAAAGGTAAAGTTGTAAGATTAAACATAGACCGCACCATATCTAATAATGTATGATTTCTCGTTTCGGATACACCATTTTGTTGTGGAGTATAGGGAGAAGTAAGATGCTGAACAATTCCATTCTCACTAAGATAATCTATAAGCTCTTGACTTAAATATTCACCACCTCTATCAGAACGAAGAGCTTTAATCTTCTTTCCTAGTTGCAATTCTACTTCTGCTTTAAACACTTTGAATATTTCAAATACCTCATGTTTATGCTTAAGTAAATAAACATAACCATAACGGCTATAATCATCCGTAAATGTTAAGAAGTAGCTAGCACCTTTCAATATTGTTATTAAAAGGTTTCTTGGTCATCTTTCCAAAGATACAAGACTCACATTTATCAAATGATTCATCTTTGAAATTTTCCAAAAGACCTTCACATTTAATCTTTTGTATACGAGTCTTCCCAATATGGGCAAGTCTACAATGCCAAAGATAAGAAGAGTTCTTGTCAAACTTTCTCTTCTTATTCATGCTAAAAACATATTTATTATTATTCTTGGATTCATTTTCATCCATGTCTATTTCAAACGCACCATTCACAGAAATTGCATTAAAATAGAAAATACCATATTTCCAAACAGAAATTCCATTATAATCAATACTGTGAACGAATCCATTATTTAACAAACAAGAAAAGGAAATAACACCCCTAACAATTGTAGGTGCATAATGACAATCATCTAAAATCAGTACTAAACCCGAAGGTAAAAGTAATCTACATGTTCCTATAGCTTCAATCGCTGCTTGTGCGCCATTGCCCACTTGCAGAAATTGTTCCCTATAGGAAAGCTTCCTTTCCAGATTAAATCCCTGCAGCGTATTATAAATGTTAATACCGCATCCCGTATCATATACCCAGGAATTTAATTTGTTTATTAAATTGAACAATTCAATCATAAATAAAGTACTTGAAGCTGCATCGCTCTGCTCAGACTTCTTCTTTATTTCTCGCAACTCATCGAGGTCTCCTCCAGTGACCACTTGCCTTGCAATGGTGACAAGTCTCATCCTTCTGAGATTGATTCTTCTTGACAAAGTTCTGCTTAGGTTTCGAATAAGTCGCAACTTGCTTGCCCTTATCACCCTTTCCTTTGTTTTTCTTCTTGTTCGCTTGCGATTTTGGCTTACTTACTCTACCCTTTTGTATGGTTAGTGCAGGAGGCGTAGAAGTAGATTCCTTGTCTTTTAACCCCTTTTCGTAGTCAATGAGCATTGCATGCAAATCATTAACTGTCTTCCCCGTGCAATGCATATTATAGTTTCGAACAAAATCATTGAAGTCCTTGTTAAGGGACCTATTGATCAAGTTGATAGCCATATTATAATCATAGGGTTGTCCTAGTGCAATGAGTTGTTCCGTATAACCCCTCATCTCCATATACTAGGCACTAATAGACTTTCCAGGAGCTTGCTTGCATATATGCAAAGCATCTACTATGTCGTAGATCTCCACAGCTTGCGGCTTTTCGAAATTAGCCTTGAGTTCATCAAGCATTAGCTTAGGCAAAAATAACTCATACTTCTTTTGAAGTGGAGGGGAAATTTTCCCTAGCATAAAGCAAGCCACCTCCGAGTGCTTCTTAACATTTACAGGATGTTCAAGTCTTTGCGCTTCAGAAGCTCCTTCAGCAAGATCCCCGGATAGGGAGTAGTCAAGATATCAATAGTACCCGATACTCTCAAGACAATTCTTAGTGAGCGGTACCAATCATTGAAGTTTGGGCCAGTAAGTTCAGGACGATCAAAAAACGCTTTAAACATAGAACTTATAGTGTTATTGTCTGGTTGAGCCATTTCTACAAAAATAAGTTCAAATATTAGTATTTTTGATAATAAAATACTTTCAAGAAAATAAAATTACCCTGGTATAAAACCATAGTATTTTCCTTGAATTCTAGAACTATATTGACATAGATCCATTACATCAGTTGATCTTCTAGTAATGAATGTACTCAACATAGCGACTTGTCGAACAATTCAATTTACAAACAATTTTCAATTTCTAGTTTATTTAATTTACATTGCCAAAAGAATGTTTTGCATTGTAAACATGTTTCATCCCTTCTGAATTCCTTAAGTTTCTAGATCTCACTAAGTAAATTAATTAAGTCGTCTAATCTGAGTAACGTAAAACCACCATACGAATTCTCACTCTATGAAAGTTTTCTCTCCATCACAACATCATCCAAAAATCTCATTTGACGACATAGCAATTTCAAGTGTTCGTGAATTAGGAGCATTCGACTTAAATATTAAGGGCTTTGATGTCAAAATCAATGTATGGAGAAGCATGCATACAACTCCATAGCATAAGTTTAATAAAACATTTAGTAAACTTTTCACGAGACTAAATTTCTACATAAATTAGTTGAGGTATTGGTTCAACCAATTAAATAATTTACCCATAACTATTCACAACGTACTTATGGCTAAAGCAAAAATCAATAACCTTATTCATTATGAATTCGGATGTGAATTTGCGGTAAATTAACCTTAAGGTACAACTCAAATAATAATTGTAGGTAATTTCAGTTTGACGCACAGGTGAGCCGGGAATTGGTCTGCGACTAATGGCTTAACACCTCCTTTCTTAACCGGGTACATGACCAGTGGTGCGTTAAACCCACTTTATTGTTTGTCAAAAGGAGTAGGCCGTTAGATTATTATTGCAATTCACCAATCAAGGTAATCTTATGTAATTTAGATCTCAAACAAATCTTAATTTTAATATGATTTAGTCTATATTATTTCTTTTCAAAAAAACCTATTATTTACAACAATTCGAACAATTTTAACATAAACAAGTAAAAAACTAAATCATAAACACATAATAACAATTTATATGTGTAATAAATAAATCAAATAGCCACATGTAAATGATTTATTCAATAATCATCAAATCTAGGTTTTTATATTCATATAAAAGTCTTCCATAATTCAAGATTTATTGAATCAAATAAAACAAGTAGCATATAAACATACGATTTTACGATCCATGAAAACATGCACGTTATCATGGATCCTCCCACAAATCTTAACAATTAAATCTCTACGGATCGTAACCATACATGACATAATAATTAATCATGCAATTTAATCTAAAAGCATCCCACATGTAATTTAGGGTTTCAAAACAATTCTTTTTTTATATAAAAATTCGGCAAAAAACCCTAACTTTTAAAAAACAAAACCCTAATTTTAAGAAAACCTAAAAAAACATGCAGTTTTAACTCAAAACAATCATTAGTTAAAAAAATTTAGATTTTCGATAATTAAAACATGTTAAACCAGACACTCGATGCCACTGAAAGTTTATTAACATCATAACAATTATATAAAACCCTAAACGATATCAAAGCACATGTAGCGGAAGCGATTTAACAAGATCATAATAATAACACAACTATAATTAATCGAATTAAGGTTACATACCTTTACGCTAAAGCAAATCCACAAGACGAAGAACGAATCACCAATTCGGGTTTATATCGTATCTCACCAAGATATACTCTAAAATAAGACTAAATTACGATCTTGTACACACGTAATACAACGAGCTAACCGTGATTCTAGCACGTGTAAACTGAGCTATAACGCTAGTAGAAAATCTACCCAACAACCCTAGATAAGGGCTAGGACTAGATTATAAGTAAAACTGATCAAACAAGAAAACCAACCAAAAACCCTTTGTGGGTTCTTCTTGCGATCGCAACAAGAGAGAAAGAGGGGAGAGATTTATGTGTCTTGAATGATGAGGTGAGGGGTTGTTTATATAGGCTTAATTCTTGTAAACCAAAACAAATACTAGTAAAAGGAAAGTTTTTCCCCCTTCCCCTTGTCCTCCATAACCGATGGCTAACACCCCCTTATGGGGTGTTTCAGAATCTTCCATCCTTCTTTCTTTTGATCTTACTTACTATAAATTTATTTAACACTCGTTAATACTTAACTATTAATTATTTAACGATTATAAATACATAAATATATATTTATTAAATAATTTAATAAATACAATAAATATTTGTTAAATAAATTAACTCTTTACATATTGTGTGCAATCTCGTAATCTCAAGTTCGTTCCTATCGCACGACTATTAAATATAAGTCCATAAACTTTCAGATACGGTGGAGGTTTTTGGGTGTAGTAGAATGGCTTATGATGATACCCGGGCGGTCCATAAGGTCCACTCATTGGCACATTGTATTGCTCGGCCATCCACTCAAAAACTGGATCATACCGATCCATACTTTAACATTGTCGCTCCATCATAAACCCAAGTTGGTCTTGCCTAACCTCCATGCGACCCATCCTCTCACATACATCTTGGAGTGAAGAACGATGAGCACTCGGCATAGCCACACATGGTGCTCTGGTCGGTGCATCTTCTCGCAACAACCTTCCATCTCCTCCAATCAAATCTCTCAAAGTTATCTTATTAATGGTATCACAGATGATTGATGGACTAAGACCACATACCACACGATTGGTAAGTAGCTTCATCTTCCTAGCTAGCCTAGTCACAAATTGTCCACACACAATCATACTACTCGCTTGGCTCCCTGGTCCTTTTCTCTTCATCCATTAGGCGATAACCCACACAACATTAACATATCTCTCATGGTTCTTATCTCTAAACATGCTCAAGAACCACAAATCATTTCTTTGAACTTTATCATACCCCGTAGTCCTTTGACAAACCACATAAGCAATCATCTTTTCAATAACCTTCAAAAGTAGACTAGAGATTCTAGTGGTGGAGCTCCTAGATAAGTTCAATGGTTCCTCATCCAGGCAAACAATTTTCCAAAATTCCTTAGCATCAAAATAACCATCGTCACGCAAACCTCCTTGAAAATAAACTTCAAATCCTTCCTCCATAAATTCATCTTTAGTGTAAAATTCCAAGTATTTAGAATATTCCTTCAAAGTTGGTGCATGACCCTTACCACATAGATGAAAAGTCAAGATCTTTCTACTTTCAAATTCGTCATCATCAACATCCTTAATAAACACAAAAGTTGAGAAAAATTCGTAGCAAAGATCCGCATAAATTTTCTCCCTACAAGTAAAAACACGGATCCAAGCATTGGATCGAAATATCTCCTCATTTCCTCTAGCTTCAATTAAAACAATCGTGAGCATCTCCCTAACTTGTGCTCCACAACCTAATTCATCTATAACTCCAAAGTCAGCAATTTCGACAGCAAGGTACTCAAAGCATTGTTTTAATTCACCTTGTCATTAGTATTGCATCCAGGCCAACTTAAAAATTCATGGCTAAGAGTCCTCATGAGTGTGGCACTCGCCGTATCCATTGGCCTTCTCTTCTTGCTTTAGCTAGATGAGCCGGTCTCATAGTCTCCAGAACCCGCGTTCTATAGAATTCAACACATAAAAAAACATATATCAGTGTTAGATAAGCATTAGGGGTCAACGGCATCCCTACATATGAGCTACGAACTCTTTTTTTGGTTTAAAACAAAAAGTGCGGCGCACAAACTAAATTGTGCGGCGTACTTTCTGGGCAATTCAACACAAGTGCGGCGCACAAAGCAAAATGTGCGGCACACATTCTTGGCAAATGAATACATATCGAGGGGACTAATAAAATTAACCAAATCCACGAATTTTTGGTTACAAACTAACTCTTAGATCAAGAATCAAACACTAAACGTAAACCAAATCGTCCTAACCCACGACATTGTTCGAATCAAAGGTTTTAATTTCAAAACCCATCTTTTTTTCTATTTTTATTTTGATTTATACACAATGTTTAATCTATGCTAACATCCTAATCTATGATAATCCTTAACTAATTTTGATTCAATCAACCCAACTAAGAACCCTAATTAAAAAATCAATTAAAACTCAAAAATAAAGAAATTAAAATCTAATTAAAGATCAGATAACTTACTCTAGGCATGATTTGAATGTGGATTGGAGAAATGACTCGAAAATATTTTTAGTGATGATCCCTGGAGAATCGTCTGTTTTTGGTGTTTTGTATTTTTTTGGTTTTTTTTAATGAGAAAAATAAAGATATAGAAAAAATTTCATCCTGAAGTGTACGACGCACATCTTGGGTTTTCAAACACAATATGCTGCAAATATATACAAAAGACACAAAATTCACACATTTTCTCCAATCCAACTCAATTCGTTACTAAAAAATAAAAGACATACTAAGGGTGATATTCTCTTCTTTAAAACCTATCCTAAAACACCTAGGATATATAGTTTTGGCATATGTTTTATTAGATTATCTACATACAAAATAAAAAAGCAAAACCAAACTAGGAGCCAATGTTGCACTCCTCCTCCATCACGATTTAGTTATAACAATAGTTGAGAGGCGACATAATATCACTATCCTTGTATCGCCCCGAAATATTTATATTAGTATCCTTGGGTCTCATACACTTTTTCATATCTTTTCCCACAAGGATCAGTGATTACCATAGCAACATGCCACTAATTATCCCCATCTTTCTTTATGTTTTCGACTTCCCTCTTATTAACAACTTGCCAATCCTTGTACTTGAGCGATACGGGTAATGCTCCAAGTACTCCAACTATTTTTTTGTACACACAAATATCAAAGAATGGATTATGATAGCTTCTTTCACTCAAATATCCATCTAAGATGTCTTTTGCTTCGTTCCATGGATGAAGGTGTAGTCCATAGATAGGCATCCATACTCATCCCTTTTTACCGTGTAATACTCATCATCTTCTTCATTACTTTCATCTTTAGGTGTCTTAGCTTTTAGGACATTGTAATTTTGATGAACAAAACCATCAAAGATAGACATATCACTTTTCCCACATCCATATTTGCACCAATGGTGTGCAAAAAATTTCGTGCAACAACAAGTTGTATGTCAGGGACAATTGGTACATCAAGTAACATAAAGTCGGCCAACAAAGTTGTGGTTCTAATTTGGCATAACACACCAAGTAGTCTTCCAAATCCTTCCACATACGATTGATCATATATTTTTATTCTATCAAACCTTGGTTTGACTCTCCCGATTTCTAAAAGTTTGAAAACCCCAAATGGCATAATGGTAACATTTGATCCGGTATCCACTAGAGCATTTAAGGTTAGCTTTCCCTCTAACCTAATTGGTAAAACAAAGTAACTGGGATCATCTTTTTTATCATGGTTTTATTTTCACGAAGAGCTTGAATGAAAATGTCTTCACATTCGGGTGGCAAAATGTCTTCCACCTTGAGTTTATCAAACAACACCCCATCAACAATTATTTTATACTTATCACCATACTTGAGGGTTTCTATGATAAGTTGGTGCATGCTGAGTAACATAACCCTTTCAAGTATATCTTCTTTGAGTTCCTCCATTGTTTTTTTAGGTAAAAGGGACTCACTCCGGTAAAATAAGTTCCTCCATGGTTAGTTCCTCAGTCATGGTAAGGGAAGGTCCCTCACCATTGTAGCTCATTTTGTAAGCTTGGTTGGCTTATTCTCCTTGTTCCTTTTATTCTTTCCCATGTTGCACACAAATTTAGGAGTATAAACTCTTTCGGGATCAGTTGGTGGCAACTCATCAAATTTGATGATATCAAGTAAAGCATCTAAGTCTCCAAAATCCGAGCTAGTATGTTCCTTTGGCCACAAAGTAAGTACACCACAAATTTATTTCGAGTTGAGCATTTACAAGTTGAAGGAACGATCTCCTAAAAATAACACAGGGCTCAACATCCTCCTCCTCCGGATTCACAAAGAAGTCTACAAAATACAACTCTCCTTTAAGCATGACAACTAGCTTTTTGTCAATCTCCTTGTCCCCATTTCTCATCGTTTTGTAAGACAAACCGAGTTCAATGACAAACTCGTTGCTAATCAGATTCCTTTCCAGCTCTAAGTCCGTTTTTCCATCATAAGCATACTTTCCTTCCACGATGCAAGGCATGAAATATTTTCACTAGGTAACAATTCCTCCATACGAAAGAATGTTAACACCTTTTAAATACCACTATCCGCTAAGTCTTTATACTCAGGACCTGTCCATTCTCATTCGGATTTCACCTTGTCATCGTAACTAACGTGCTCATCCAATCCTAGACACAATCTACCCAAGCTAGTGTTCGGATCCATTTCTATATCAAAACAACAAAGCATTAAGAGAAACATTAGTATGTTAGTGCCATAAGATCTAAATGATAATTTATACTCTAAAGTTTTCAGGGAACACAAACAACGTTTTAATTTGATCAAGTTATTATCAAAATGAGCCTTCTGTAACTCATGTGCGGCGCATAATTGAGAAGTGCGGCGCACTTTCACGCGTTCTAGAAAAACCAGCGCACAAAAGGAAATGTGTGGCGTACTTTCCCTGTATTCAATGATTTTGATAAAAACACAATTCATAACTTTATCAAGCCAAGTGATCAAGTACTCATTAGTGTATATCATCAGCAAACATTCAAGCAAAAGCATTATGGATAAGCATTGCATCTCATTCACAAGCATTTCTTGAAACATAGAATTTTTGTTTTTCATTTATTTTTAGCATTCAAGCAAAAGCATTTTGGCTAAGCAAAAATCTCATTCACAAGCATTTTGTGAAACATAGACTTTTTTGGTTTTCATTTATTTCTCCATTTTTTGTATTTTGGTTTCATCTAAAATTTAAGAAATAATATTATTAATCATGATAAATAAAAAAGAAAACATAGCAAAGCAAATTATACTACCAAAAAGCAAATTAAACATGAGATGAAAAATTGAAAGCACATATTCTTGTTTTTCGTAAGGTACAATATGAACAAACACACAAGCTCCAAAAGCATAAGTACACACAAAGAAATTCTCATGTTTTCAGCAGTAAGTGTTGAAAGTAAAAGGTTTTGGTGATGTTTTATAATTGTTTCAACAAACAGTTTTGCAAATTCGCCAGAAAGTGCGGCGCACAAATCACAAAGTACGGCACACTTCTACAATTTTTCGACTAAAAATTTTCAGATTGCCAGAAATTTGTACGTTGATGTTTAGAAATTTATGTTAAGCAAGTAACTTTGAAAGTTTCAACAAGTAACAAAAATAATCCCCGGCAGCGGCGCCAAAAACTTTGATTCTTAGAAAGATAGATTTAAATTTATAACTAGTTTCGACTGATTTATATTACTAACACACGGCAAAAGTATACCCTTTCGTTTTGTAATATAATAATGGTAAGATCAGATCATTCCACGGGATTGTTGTTAGCATAAAAAATATTTATCTCTAGAGTGTCACAAGTTCTAAAGATTATATTATCAAATGATTAAAAGGTGCATTTAGTTAAGGCTAAGAACATAGAAATGATATATAGCAAATATGAATTACAAGCACATAAAGAATGTATGAATACAAGTGGATGACTAGTCACACAAGCATCAACTACTTAACATAACGAGAAATCCTTTCGACCTGTGCATCCCATTATATCATGTAACACCTAATTTTGATAAATGGAATATCACAGGATAATTATAGCGTGACATCAAAGCATACAAGGTAAATGTCCAAAAACATTACATGACCATAGGGATAACCGGAATCAAACATCAGCTCCTAACATAAACTCATAAACAAAGCATAAAGTAAAAGTTATGCAAAAAGAACAGAAACATAAAATAGCTCACATCCTATGCACAACCTCTCCATGCTCCTGTCTGACCTTGGGTACCTGCCGTTTGGAAACATGAAAAGAGAAAACGCATGAGCGATACGCTCAGTGTGCGGATATATGACATAATATGGAATACCATAAACATAATAAAGACTAAAATAAAAACATGACAATGAAAGTGCAGCAGAATAATGTAAGTCTTAGAAAACCTGGTGACATGTAATAAACTGGTTTATTTCTGAAAAAGTCTTAGGTTCATGTTAATACTGAAAGTTTGTTGTTTAATCATGAAAACTGTAATTTAAATGCCAAAGAGCCCATATAGATCATGAAATATATCAATGTGCATGAATACATAGAGGGTGACCTCGTCATGCAATTAGAGGGGCTGCCTCTAATTATACTGGTTTGGGTAGGAGGGATCGACTCCTTGTGAAGGATGCAAGGCACACACCATATTCACCATGAAAATACTTATGTGAAAACATGTAACTAAGATGCACCCATTCGCCCCACATGATAATAATAACAAAGGCCAAACTGGTAAAGGGACGCTACGAGCAATCACTCTCCCGCAGAAGAGTCATAACACCGGTGTCTCCAGTGCTATGATCATGGTACCTCCGTAACTAGGTGAAACATGGCATGCTTGTATATAGCTTAGGAAATTAAAATAAACATAACATTTTCTGACGTGTTTAGGACACATGACTACAGGGAAAACAGTTGGCTGCAAACGGGAAAACCTAATCAAACATGCAAAGGAAATTGTCCATATTGAAGGGCAGAATATCCGTACCTTGTGTCCAGTAATGTGAACGAAGAGAACATGAATAATCCTACTCTGACTCCATAAGTTCTACATAATAAAGAGGGACGTGTATGAGTTGTCTGATTACCTTATACTTAACTGATTATTAGTTTACTTGACGTGTTATTAACTTGTTTAACTTGTTCTTGTCTTGCTTTAAATGTTCTTGACTTATTTAGTGATTCATGATAAATCATGTATTATGCTTAGTGTTTTTCATGTTCTTACATGTTAACATACTTGTTATATTACACTAGTAACTTCCTAAATATCGTAGGTTTCCTAAAACAGTAAGTTTCCATATTGAGAAATAAGCTTGATTAACTATACGAAATATAAACCATAACCTTAATAACTATAAAATATATATTTCATGATTATACAGTAAAGTTTATTAAATAAATACTTAAAGCTAAAATAATGATTATTAGTTAATAATAAAATCCATGATTTTACTTGAGATTATTAATTAATAAAATGACATGATAATGTAATAAACTTAACATTAGCTATATGATTAAATAATTAAATTAAGTTACAGTTATTTATTTAATTACGCAAATAAAATACTTGGCAAATTTCATTAACTAAATTTGACTTAAGTTGCGTGAATTATTTAATTATATCATGTAATATTAATTAAATTACCTTGACTATTTAACATAAGCTTACGTACCCGAGCCTACCGAGACACCCATGTCTCTGTCGTACTTAAACAAAACAACTACACAAAACTAGCAAAACAGTGTTGTCCAATATATAGTTTATAGTTCTGTCCAACATCCTTGTATAGTTCTGTCCCGTATCATATGTTTCTAATTCTGTCCGATATAAACCCTATAGTGTTGTCCAAGAACTGCCCAGACCAAACCCTTGTTTCTGCTGTTTGTTTAAACTACCCACTGTCTTGTTATTAATTGTTGTTGTAAGCTAAATGTACCCACTGACCTTACTATTTTCCTGCTGATTGTATTATTCTACCCACCGACTTGTAGTATTTTACCACTGAGACCCACGGCAGGCCTCGGTTCCCACCGCTTTACTTAGGCCACCCCTAATGGGGTGTTTGGGGGTTCTCACTGCCTTTAAATCAAACCCTTGTTGGGGTTGCCACCGTCAGACCAAAACCAAACCATCCCCCACAGTGGCTACGGCTGGTGAGTAGAATAAACCCCACCGAGACACATAGGTGTCTCGGTTTATGTGGAATCCAAAACTAAACAGAAACCTCATCACCCAAAGCCCTTAGGCTCGTGTATAACATGTTTTAAAAAATCTAAATCCCAGATCTTTGATCAATTATGAAAGGAAAAAAAACATGATTGATGATTACCTTGGTTCGTTTTTAGGGTTTAAGAAATCTAAAACATGAATTTACGAACATCCTTGATTTTTGGTGGTTGGATCGTCGGCAAAAGGAGAACAAAAAAAAGAAACGACAGCTTGTTATTTGATTTAGGGTTTTGTGTTTTTTTTGTCGTCTCCAATAAAACAAATACTCCCCCCGCATATTACTTGCAATAACCGGCCTAGGATCCCTTATTGGGCCACGGCCCATTTTGTGTGTCCCTTCCTTTTCCTTAAACTGTCCCACAAAACAATGCATACATATGTTCTTTTTAGTTTTCATGTTTCATTGGTTAATTACGCGTGTTCGTGTATTTACATGTCGTGTATTCTTTCTTGTTAAATTTCATACATGTTTTACGTAATTACATATAGTATATTAATAACAATAATAATATGCGTAATTACTTGTTATACTTAGTTAATATACGTAATCCTCATGTTAAATGTCCGTAACGCGTGTAGTATACTAACAAATCATAAAATTTTAATTTACCCATCTTTTCATGAATTAAAGTTATAGGGATTTTTAAGCGGGTTTTAAAACTCATCCCCTCTAAAAAGAATAATTCGTCCTCGAATTAGAGATACGATAAACTGGAAACACATGGACGTGACGTGACTGAAAGGGACACATAACGTGGTGTGGCTGAAAAGGACATATCTGAATTATGAAAGGAAAAGAGGATAATAAATCCAGATGGACTCTTCCGTTCCCAAGTGGCTTCCCACTCGGAATGATCCTCCAAATATCTTGGTGAAAACAATAATCTTGGTCTTCATGACTCTGTCTTGACGATACAGAAAAGTTTCTGGTTTATAATCGTAAGATGTATCCTCGTGAATCTGATTGAGTTGATAAGGAATAGCGTGCGAAGATAATGAAACGTTATGATGCGAAATAATCTGGAATAACTAATGTTAGTAACGTCTGAGCAACGATGCGTGAGACATACTGAAACGTAGTGCCTGAACAATTGTGAACGTGATACGTGAACAATTATGAACGTGATACGTGGAGATATGGTACATGAAATATGAGAACGTATGGTGAACGTGATACATGCCACATATCGTTAACATGATATGAGAAAGTAGGGGAAACATAATATGAGGAACATATCGTGAACATGTCATAACGGAGGAGGTAAGGACAAACGGTACGAGCTGAGAAGTGAAATGTGACATGAAACGTCTGTCTGAAGATCGAAGTTCATTTTAAGCTTGAGTCTGGTCTCCCAACTTTCTGCACATCATTCCATAACGAAAAGTGAAACGTAAATCGTAAGATAGGATAGGATCATGAGCGTGAAGGATGTCATGAACGTGGAAATGAAAATCCAACCATAAAATGAAAAAAAATGGATATAACGTGAACAAGGTCATGAATGCTAACATGAAACGTAACTCGCGAACTGAAATAGTCATACGGTCGTGAATGTAAATAATGAACGCGAACGTGACCTTTATTTGATCGGTTAGCTGAAAGAGTGCCGTGTAATCGTACGATCGTCGGCTGGAAGATATCTGATAATCTGCTACTGTGTACTCCTTTCGGATGAAAGAAAACGTGTAGGCTAGGTTAAATGGTCTAACAACGATTCAGAAATTCTAAAAGTTGGAATGACTACAACCGTGTTGGCTTTCTATCTTAACCTGATGGAATATCAGACATTTTAAGATATGAACATAACTGCATCCTGTTTCATAGAAACTGGGTACATCCAAGTTTGGAAATTATGAGTCTTAGTAATTAGACTACTCTTAGCGTAGGATCCTCTGGAACACATAAATTGGTGTAGGATTTTATCCTTTACGCGTGGGCTTAGTCATGGTAAAATTTACCGTGTGAACAAGGCGATTCAGCGTGTCACTGTAATCAACAAAATACATACAGGGAAAAAAAAATAGTGTAAATTTCTCTTGTTGTAAATCTTGTAACATAGAGTGAAGATGATCTTCGAGCTCTTCTTTAGACTTAAAGAAAGTCGGAATGTTAGCAATGAACAGAATGACGAACTCGTCCAGAATTCAGGAAAAGTTGATTCAATACGTCCATAATTACTGCTGGGCATTCGTGAATTCAAAGGCACAAACATGAATTCTTAATGACCATACCGTGTGCTCTCTCACTCGCAACTAATGATAACCTGGTCGTAAATCGATATTGGAAAGTATTTAGAGTCTGGTAGTTGGTTGGATAGATCAATAATACTTAGAAGGGGAAATACACTTATGAATGGTGGTATGATTCGTAGTTTCCTTCTGGTAATATATCTGGGAAAATTCTGAAGAAATCGACTGATGATGAATAAAAGGAACTTCAGAAGTCGTGTCATGATCGATAGCTAGGAAACCATTGAAGCCAATAACACATGCTTGTAAGGTAGAAGAAAAATTTTCACTAATTTTCCTGGTGGAACACCCTGATAAACGTATTTAAGAATCTGAACATCACTGAATAAAATCTGATACGGATAACGATCCATTGTAGAACTGAAAGATCTTTTCGTCAGACTAAAATGAAAGCCTATATATATTGGTGATACAACTACGTCTTAGATGGACATGAATATCTGAATATGAAATCGTGAAGTGAAAGTGTCACATCAACACTCATAGTAACATGGCAGATTTCATTGAATGTGTTTCGTTCGTCTCATATAGAACGATCACTACGTATCCCATCATGAACAATAAGTCAGAGATGGTACTAAAAGTTTAGTGGCTTGATTTGTACATGGCACAATAGAATAAGTATACCCTTGGAAGGGTACCTTGAATTTCGGAGGCTTAGTTAAGAAATTAGGTACGAATCGTATTTCTTGACTCATGTGCTTAGAAATATACGTGTGACGTGTGTCTTGACGGATGTACTATCATATGAAAAGAAATCATAATGGAAATGGTGGTTAAAATGCCAAAGTTGGCAGATCCACTAGACTGATGACCTTTGTATTTCTGGTTACATCCGTGAACGGTGTTCTGTTTTGATTGCTAAGTATTGGTTATCGCGGTAGTTGTCCCTACTCCATTGTCTATCAGTTTCATGGCGATCATTATCATGACTGTGATTCATGCAACTATTCAGCTGAGTGGCCGACTGGTACTGGTTGCGACTCATATGACTGAAAAGACAACTGAATGGCGTGTGACATAGAACTAAAAAGGTAAGGACATGGATTATGATGGAAATCGTCTGGTGGTGAAGCATCTTCTCGTACGATAGATTTGATCTAACGCCTTTGTCTTCGTCTTGTAGGATCTCCAGGTTGTGAACAGCATCAACATCACGTAGTGTCTCCAAATAATCAGCAGCATCAACATCTAGTAACATCTCCAAGTTATGAGCGGTATCAGCATCTTGTAGAATATCAACTAGTGGAATACGCCTAAGATAATTGAGACTTAACTAGCAAATACTCGTGGAGTATTTTACATGAAATACACATGGATTACGACACGTGTATTGCAATGGAATACGGTACATGGAGTACACGTGGAACGTGGTACATGGATTACATATGGAGTATGGTACATGCAGTACACATGGAATGTGACAATCTAACATTTTCAGGTAGTGAAATATTTTCTCGTATAATATTTTGAAACTTATTTTTGTGTTGGTTGACGAACTCACAATTTACGGATTTAAATTTGGGCTTACGTGCATAATTTGGCGTCTTTTACGACTAAACCGGAAACCTTAGGATTACGTATTTACGTTTTTGAACTCCGTTTTTGATGAGACAATTTTTATTGGATTCGTTTTGTGACGTTGATTAATAATTTATAAAAACGTTTTTCGTAAAATAACCCGAGGGCACGCAAATCGAGAAAACTAGAATCGAGAAATACCCGTAAACTAGTGAGATGGGACAAAACACATTGTCCCACCCCACTAGCATGGTATGGACGGCCAAACATGACACCACACCATCAAGGTGGCATCATGTTAGCTAAACTTACACAAGTGTAAGCCTAAGCTTACATTTCAAGCTAACTTTCTCCATTACCTCAAAACTAGCTACTTGTTTCATTATACCATTTACTTACATGCAAATTTCTCTCAAAATCCTCTCAACTCTCCTCCCTTTGCCGTCCCAAATAAGCCAACAAACACCCTCTTTGATCTTTTCTAGCCATAAACCACATGTTTACTAGTTCTATTAAGGTGTTCTCTTGAAGCCTTGATCATTTGGTGGCCATATCAACAACTTTGGAGGTGATTTGCTTGTGTCCTAGGGCTGATTTTCCAACATATGTTCTTGATATTTGATGGTCTTGGAGATACTTGTTGTGTCCATCAAGTTCTTGTCTTCCTAAAACAAGAAATCCACTTGGTTGGTAAAGAAGATCATCCTCTCCATTTTTCTCTTGTTATTTTGTAAAGAACAAATGTATTTTCTTTCATTTTTTATATGTATATGATGTATATATGATGATAAAAATGTTGTGTGGGGATCAAGTGTTGATAGATATGCTTAAAAAGGTTGATAACTATAAGAAATGAAGCTAAAATCTTGATTATTTAGTTGGCTGTATAAAAACAGTAGATAACTAAAAGATGAACTGATAAAATTGCATCGTTTGATCCATTTACAGTAAGTAGAAGATGTTATACACATGTGAGAGTTGGCCATGCAATGGAATCAAAATAATGAGTGAGATATGATCAAAACAAGTTAGGTGGTCTAATCTGAATAAGCAGTTTTGTAGGGACTGTTAAGGCAAGTTAAACTCAAAATGGGCAGTAGCTATAACTAAGTTAAATGTAGCACATATTATGAAGAACATGTCACCCAAAAATGAGCTTCTAATTCATTATAGAACTCTAGATATGTTAAAAATGGTGAACATGAAGTTAAAAATCAGATTTTTGGAAATAATGTTTATTATTATTATATAAGCACTCACATTATAATGTATAAAATGTAAAAATATAAACCCACTAACTTATAAAACTTATTTATATAAATATATAAAAGGTTAATTAAATGGGTAAATTATATAAATGGTGGTGAAATAATATTTATAAGTGTTATAAATAATATTAATGTGGATGTCCTATAAGGCCCATGGCCCAATTAGCCATTAGGGTTTTACCCTAATAGTATCTTATAAATACATATTGTATTCTCCTTAATCAATAATCAATGAATAATTCTCCTCTCTACTTCTTGTTTATTCTTACTCTTTGCATTGATTCACAACACGTTATCAGCACGCTCTAAAAATTGGGTTTTAGGTTCTATTTTTTTCCCTCTGGTCTGCAACTGGTACGTCTCCAACTTATGCATACTTATAATTCGACTGTTCAATTTTTTATTTTTTTTAACATCTATGATCTACTGAATATGTCATCATAATTATTGTAAATGTATCTATTCATGATCTAGAATGTTTTGTTATTTAATGTACATGCACGTATTATGCATGTTTTATCTAAAAATTATGCTTTATATGATATTAATGCAATGACTTTGACGTACATATATAATATATGTTCATAACTGACCGATTTGATTTACACCAGTGTAGAATTAAATATTGGGTCAGGTTATAAAGACCCCCCAAAATCCCTATATATACCCCTCCTGATTTTTAATTTTTTTTAATTTTTTTTAATTTTTTTTAATTTTTTTTTATTTTTATAATTTTGGTTTTGTTATAAAACTGTGAATCGGAAAATATGGAATCAAAAAAATAAAGTTTAACAGGTTAAAACTGTTAAACAGTCAAAAATACGGAACAAAAACTGATAAAAAACTATCCAGAAAAAAACTGGGAGACAAAAAGTACACAAATAGTGTACTTTTTGTATCTTATTTGTGGGGTAGGGGGGTACCAATAGGGGTACCCTTAAATATTACTCCGTAGTACTTTGTGTCATATTTGTGCAGATCTGATTATTTTTACTACAGTATTATTCTTCAATGTATGTGTTTATAATAGCTTAATTTGATTCGTTTATTGCTTCTTTGTTTTTGTTTGACTTATTATTATAAGATCTAGTGTTATACTATGATTTGTTATTATCAGATCTATTATTATAGTATATTTGTTTACTGCTATGCTATGCTGAATTTTTTTTTTTAAGTTGATCTGCTCATCTTGAATGCTTTTGATTTGCTCTGTTATTTTTTTTTATGAAGTAATATACGTATAATTCTTTTGTTGAATAGATCTCGTGTATATATGCATTGAATATATTAACTGAACATAGATGAAAAATAATATAGCAGATCTCGTTTGCAAGATTTACTATACATCACGTTTATAAATACATTAACTCTTGATGTTTATAGTTTTATCACCATACTTGATTGATATGAGTTTTGATTTGTATAATGTTGGACCTGATTTATTAATTACATGAGAGTTTTAGATCATTACTTAGAAGGCTTTAGTTTCTTTGATAAAAATTAATATGATAAAATGAAAACTATAAAATCTACCTAAAACGGTATTTTCTATTGGTCATGACTATATATATTTTGCCTAATTTTTTTTTTGTTAGATCATATAGTTGATTTAATTCGACTCTTATACATGTATAAAACGAATAAGGTTGTTTAACTAACTTAACAAAATAATAAAATTTTAATGAAATATTGTTTGATCATATACTTGCATCATCATAATTGGATATTAATTGGTGAACCCGTGAATACACTAACTGAACAAAGCTTATTTACGTAAATGATTTTATTTTTCTTAATTTTGATGAGATATTTTGAAGAGATATATTTTTTCTTTATTTTGTGCCTTTATTATTTTAAAAATGATTATACCATGTAACATTAAATATATAATGTAGCAATTAAAGAAGCCTATGAATTGATCGTTGCTTGAGGAAATAATACAAACATCTCTTTTAACTTATTCTTGTTAATTTAAGCATATATTCTAAAATAGTTTTTATCACCAATAATCAATTTCAATAATCGTTTACGTAAAATATATGGAAATTTAATTACACTTATATGTTTTTCAACACATACGACATTTAATCAGAAAATTAATGTGTTATGGTTTTTTTACGGCCTCATTTATGTATGATGGTATGATACTCTAATATAGATTTGTTCTAACGGTTAAAGAACCAAGTTGAGTAAGTATATATTACCATGTATGGAGTGCGAACATATTGTTTATTTTATTTTTAGACATGAGCATAGTACTTGCTAGACGATGATATTCGATAAAGTACAAGATGGCACAAATGATATACTAATTGGTTATGGGTATAAAATTGCTTGACATCCTACAGAAGTGAAAGGTGAGCATTATTATTATGTGACTTTATTTGTTTGTATATAAAACATTTGATAATATAACAATTGTCATACATTAATAGTATAGAATGTATTTATTTTTTTTATTTGATGATGTTATATGCTATTGTGAATATTATATAAATTGTGTGGAAAACATAGAAGAGCTAATCGAAAAATATGAAAAATGTGAGTTCTTCATATTATTTGATAAAGTTTGATGAGCCAAAATTATTGTACTAATTGGCATAACCGGTTGGACCATCCCGAGTCAATGATGATGCGAAAGTTATAGAAGAACCATGAGTTTCTTCAAAGATGATGTTGATTATCTCTATTGTTCTCAATGGAAGTTCATTACTTATCACCACTAAATATAAATAAGGACTCATTCCTTGAAATTTTGGAAAAGATAAAAAGAGCATGTATCTAGGTCTATACATGTCTCATGTGGATCATTTTGAGTTATAAAATCGGTGCATCGTCAAAATGATCATCAACTACGCAACTTCAAGTTGGCGTGATTAGTGGCTCGATGCGAGCGTGATTTTCCAAATATGATTATTGAGAATAGTGGTGAATGCTTATAAGTTTGGGCGATTATTGAAATACGTGTTCAACTTTATATAGCCCATGTTCATACGCGAATTTCTTTTGTTGAAACGTTTGGTCTTCAGTTGATTGCAAAGCCCACAATTATGAGAACAAGAGTTTCGGTTTATGGGGCAATTTATTACATATGAACATATGAATTCGCATCTTGCCAACAATAATGATTCCTCCCGTTATAATGGTTTTGGTCACAAACCATATAGTTCCCGTAAGAGAGATTGAAATGTGCGATATATATCATAGTAAGTCCACCACAACACACAAAATGGGATGTTGAGAATGATAATTCATTCAGGGAGAGAATGAGCAGCGAGAAATTTGGAATGAATTATGATAATGAAGAGTTGATCCTCACAAGTAATGAATATGAACATAAAGTTCATGGGACAATTTATTTTCCAAATCTAGTAATTGCCAGACAAGGTTAGTGACCTAAATAAAGTGACTAGATCACAAACGCTGCTAGTGCTTCAATTAAAATGAGTGTCCCAACAATAAAACCAATGATTGGTAGTAAGTCTATGGCACGACTACAACGTGATAGACTATTCGATTCCAATGAAAATCCTCGATTGAAGAGATAATATGGAGCAAGAAAATTAAGAGGTTGAATCGAGGTAATAAAGACCCCATGATAGTCTCCTAAAGAGACATTAGACATGAAGGTAATTGAGAAAACCCCGGGTACATAAAGTATTATGAGATCTCAATAAGTGATAGAATGCATTGTCTAGTAAAGTGTGGAATCAAAATTAAATGAATCGACGTCGATGGATATATATATATATATATATGATAAAGTGCATGATAATGATAATAAATTATATAGCGATAAAGTAAATGTGAGGATCATTGATACATGAATGGCCAAAATATAATGACGCGAGAAAGCAATGAATAATTGAAGTCTCTTGTGATGAGACATATGATTGAGGCTTATAGTCCATTTATACACCCTATTGGATATGCAGCGGTCTTTATGAGAAACGAAATTGAAATATACATAAGTTACTGTTAGCCTCAAAATATTGAGTCAAACAAGAATGTTCGGTCATAGGTTTCTATTGTATTATTTATTAGAACGTTGTAATAAGTAGTTATTTAGTCGTGATTCACGGGCTTGGATTTAAACTAATTAAAGTCCAAACTACAAGCCCGGCCCAATATATAGTCCATTAAAGCCCGCATGTGGGTGGACTATATATACTACCCTCCTAGCATGTTAGGAGGGTGGATGGTCATTTGTAACTTCTTTTTCTTAATCTAATCTCACCAAGTTCACACACTTCTCTCTCTTTTCTCTCTCTAGTTTCTCTCTCTAAAATTCATCTCATTTCTTACTTTCTTTCTTCTTTAATTCGTGTAGTATAACATCATAGATATAGGGACAACAATTGGTATCAATCGTCACGGGGTAGATTTGTTATTGGTTGTTCTTCTTATATTTGATTCGTGTGATTTCTTCCATAAATCAACTCGAATTCAAATTTTTTTGTGGTTTTCGTGCTCTTTATCTTGCTACAAATCATCTATATACTTGTTGTAGAGATTTGGTTGTTTTGGTTTGGTAAAAATCACGAATTTGTTGCCTAAAAGTTGCTAATTTGTTGCCTAAAAGTTGCAAAAAACCGTTGCCTAAAAAGTTGGAAGAAAAAGCACCATTATTGCGACAGCTTGAATTTAGGAAAGGAGAGTACGATTTCGATCGCAATAACCCTAGGGTTTTACTTTGCGATCAGTATTGCGATTGCCCCTTATTCCGATCTGCACATTCCGATCGTTATTGCGATCTGGATTGCGACGGATTTAAGGCAAATCTTGAAACGTTACTCTGCCCACATTGCGACAGCCACATTCCGATCTGGGATTTCGATAGGTACACATTGCGATCTGAACATTCCGATCTGGAGGATTCCGACAGGTGCACATTGCGATCTAAAGGACATTCCGATCTAAGAAACATTCCGATGGGTATTCCGATGGCACATTCCGATGGACATTCCAATGACATGTTTAGCTAAATTTTGTTTGAGTATTTTTTAGATTTAGCCACCATCTAGACTTGTTTCGGAACATAGTTTACACGCAGATTAAAAAAAAAAAAAAAAAAAAAAAAAAAAAAAAAAAAAAAGAGTTAAAATTTTTTCGTCAAGTAAATTCAAATTTTTTCCATACTAGTTTTAGGACATTTCTAGCTCGATTTCAAATTTTGGCGATTACAAAATTTTTGGACTACCGTTTTAGTCGGACTGGAGAATTTATTGTCGGCCTGGAGAAAAATTGCAATTTTCGGAATTTAAACCACAACAACAATCACAACAAATCTACTTAAGATCCATATTCACTTCATCATTTCAGAGAATATTGAGATGGATTCTACTGCCGAATATCGTGTGACGAACAACAACATAATGGTGGCGGGTAACAAAGAGAGACCACCAATGCTTGTATCTGGACGGTATGCTCAATGGCAATCACGTTTCATACGATATCTTGATACAAGACCTAATGGTGATGCCCTGAGGAAATGTATTACTCATGGACCATATATATTTAAGAAGATCTCAGTTCCTCCAAGAGCAGCCACAGATACCACTGATCCAATACCTGCAAGTGAACGTGATGAGACAAGAGCTGATCTCACACCTGAAAATTGTGCTTGGCATGATGCGGAGAAGGAAGCCATCTATATGGTTTTAAGTGGGATTGGAGATTATATTTACTCCACGGTTGATGCATGCCCGACAGCACATGAAATGTGGACTGCTATTGAACGCTTGCAACAAGGAGAATCACTCAACAAACAAGAAGTCAAAACAAACTTGTTTTGGAATTTTGGCAAGTTTACTTCAAGGGATGGAGAATCAATTGATTCATACTACTCCAGGTTTTATAAAATGATGAATGACATGACAAGAAATAACCTGCAAGTATCCACCATGCAAGTCAATGTCCAATTTCTTCAACAACTTCAACCTGAGTGGACACGGTTTGTCACTTTGGTGAAACAACAAGAAAAGTTAGACGAGGTCTCATATCATCGACTCTTTGACATCTTGAAGCAATTTCAGAATGAAGCAAATGAAATTCGAGCTGAACGTGTTGCCAAGACGGCTAATCCACTTGCTTTAGTGACTACCACTCAACATGTTCAAGATCCTCACTCTCGTGCTCCTAAGCCATACTCCAATACATCATCTTCACCATGATATTCCACATCATCTAAGTCTTCATCTTCCACAAAATCTCGAGGTAAAGCGCCAAGAGCACCATCACCACCATCTGAGTCCTCATCTGAAGATAGTGATGAAGACCAAGCTCAAAAGAACCGAGAGATGAAACAACAAATTGCTTTCATAATGAAGACTTACAAGAAAATCTACAAACCCACCAACAACAATCTTCGCACATCATCTAACACCAAGAACCGATATGTTGAGAGTCCTCCAAGGTATGACACACGTCGACGTGGTGAAAGTCCTTCTAGGTATGATCGACATAATCCAACGCATGTTGAGGGTTCTGCAAGATATGATCGACAAACTGCCAAGTATGATGCTCAGAGGATTGCTGCTGCTACTGGGAATAGGGAAACGGTTGGAAGTCAAGTGGTTCAGCAGAGTGGGATTCAATGTTTTAATTGCCAAGGTTATGGGCATATGGCAAAGGAATGCAGGAAGCCGAAAAGGGTTAGAGACTCCAGCTATCACAAGGAAAAGATGTTGCTATGCAAAAAGATGGAAGCAGGGGTTAAATTGTCAGCTGAGGAAGGAGCCATGCTTGATGATACTGATGATGAAGATTCTGATCAAGAGCTTGATGCACATTACTCGTACATGGCAAAGGTTGAAGAAGTTCTCAAAGTCACTGAAGATGACAATGGTCCTATCTTTGACACTGAGCCAATCGATAAGGTACACACTACTGATGAATATAATGTGTTTGGTGATATTCCTGAGCATAGTGATCTACCCAATGCCATTAATGACACGTGTATGATGGAAACGGTTGATAGCAATACCACACCCGATTCATCAGACATGTGCAATAATGAGTCTGAGGATGATCAACATGCAAATGAATATGATGAAGAGGAACGTATTGCGCTTGCTAATTTAATTGCTACTTTACAAAAAGATGTCACTGAAAATAAAAAGAGTCAAAAGCAATTAAAGAAGGCAAACGCTACGCTCACTCAAAGTTTTGAAGAATGTAAAGCTGCTCTTATCAAATCTACTGAGATGACTGAAAGCTATAGAGATGAGCTCCTTCAGAAAAACAAAGAGCTTGAGGGGTACAAGGGAAGTGCGTTAAAAAGTCAAAAGGATGATTTTGAAAACAAATATAATACAACTCTTGAGTTATTAGCTAAAGAGAAGCGTCAATATAATGTTTTCTTAATGGATGAACGTCAAAAAACGTACCTTGCCAATACCAAAGTTAATGAACTTGAACAAAAGCTCTCTATGACCACCACTGATTCTGCTAAAATTCTAGAGGATAAGAAACAAGAGGTAGATGCGTTAAAACAAGACTTCAAAAGTAGATATGATAAAGAAACCGAAAAAGTTACGAAACTAGAAGCACAAGTCGACTTTTTGAAGAACGTTGTTTATAACACGCATGATTATATTCAATCCGTAAGAATGCTAGCACCTCCATCGATGTTTAAGGGTCAAGCTAGCTTTGCAAGTCCTGAGTACCTTGCCAAAGCTCAAGCTGCGAACCCGTGTCTTTATCTTGATGAGACTGAAAGGACAGATCTTGATTGCATGCCTGTTAGTGCCGATAGTGAAGAGACTGCCCTTTGGGACGATGATAGTCAACCACTTGTTAATAAGGAGTTTGTGAAACCATATAATTATGCTTATGAGAATAGTCTTTATGGCCTGTTCAACAAACAAACTCAGAAAACTCGTGAGGAAGTGTTCCTAGAATGCAAACAAAAGAGAATTCAATGGAAGAAAGCATTTGCCCCTAAGAAATCTAATGTTTACAAATACATAAACTACCTCCCTCTAGATGAATCTAAAAGCAAGAGTAGGAAAACATTAGGTATTCTTAAACACCACATAGATAATGTTAAATCTATTGTTGAAAGAGACTGGGCAAAACGTGAAAATGCTGAGTGGACACGTCCGATTCCTCAAGATATTACCTTGCTTGTCAAAGAACTCTTAATTCCAAACACGGCGTTGATTAAAGAAACTGTTCTTCAACTTGAAGAGTTCATTCGGACTGAAATGTTTGATGATTTAAAATATGTTGAATCTATTGAGAAACACATTGATGATCTTCAAATGGAAAAGTCTGATTTCTCAGATGAATATGATTTGCTCTTGCATGAATGCGTTTCTAAAGATATTATGTGTGCTTATTTTACATCTTGTGCTGATATTGATGAATATTCTGAAGTTGCATGCCAATATCTTGATAAGATCAAAGAATGTGAACGTCTTGAAATTGAGCTTTCGAAACGAAAAGAAAATGTTGACAAAAAGGCTTTTGAGTTACTTCAACACAAAACTGATTTCCTTCAAAAACATTGTCATTCACTTGAACTTGCTTTGCAAAAAGATGTTGGTCGTTTTCCACATGATAATAAATTGCAAGAAAAACTTTCCCAAACATTTCGAGAAATGAATGAACAGAATTTGGAAATTAAAGGGTTGAAAGCTCAATTACAAGACAGGGACAGAGCGATAGCTGAGTTGCAGAAACTCATTGCTAAAATGGGTGGGAAAATTGTGGAACCTAGCATTAAGAAAAATGTTGTTAGACAACCCAATGCCTCTAAAGATAATAGATCCTCTATCTTGGGAAAACCATCTGCTTTATCTAATTCCTCGTTTGCAAAACCTGTGTTTGCCCCCAAGATGGATGGAAAGGAAAGGTTACCACAAACTCAACCCATAAGGAATCCTGTAGCACCAAGCGTTAAGCACAATAATGTGATTAAACCAGGGATGTATAGAATGCCCACTAAGCCCACAAACAAAGATACTCACTCGCCTCAGACTTCTAGAAACACTAATATTCGTGTGTCTTCTACTACAGGAATAGTCTCCACTACTAGTGTTAGCCGGCCTCAGCTTAAGAGCACTCAAGAGAATGATAAGGTCTGGAAACACAAGAATCAAGGGAAGATGAAGCAAGTAGAAGAACACCCTAGGAATTTGAATGTTTTTAAGAATAAAAAGTCTGTTATCGCATGTAATGACGATCTGAATGCTGTGAATGATTTGAATGCTATGCATGTGAAATTTGTTTGTGTCAAATGTGGCAAGTGTGCTAATGCTAATCATTCTATGTGTGCTATAAATAAAGTCAAAGGCGTAGATACTAGAACTAAGAAGCAAGTTGCAATGCCGATTAGAGCTAGTAAACCCAAACGCAAAGTGAACCATTCTGGTGCAACCCCCACTAAGAAAAGTAATGCATCAGACTCCACCACTAAGAATCCTAGAAGCAAAATTAAGGAATTATATGAGTCTGCTAGCAAGTCTTGGAAATGGTGGTTTGCTAATCAATGTCCTCCCGGATATAAATGGATGCCTAAAGTTAGGACAGAAAATGTGAAAACGAGTGTTAGTTTGCCTTTAAATGTTGATAAGGACACTAATGATTCTACTATCACAACTATTGTGGCCTCCAATTTAGCAAATGCTCCATCGTGTTCTAACTCTTCTGCAGGTGATACAAATAATTCTCTTCATAATGGACTCCGGATGCACGAAGCACATGACGGGGAATCTCAAGCTTCTAATTAACTTCGTAGAGAAGTTCCTGGGTACGGTCCGATTCGGAAATGATCAATTTGCACCGATCCTAGGATATGGAGATTTGGTTCAGGGAAATATTACGATTAAAAGGGTATACTACGTCGAAGGGCTCAATCACAATCTTTTCTCGGTTGGTCAATTCTGTGATGCGGATTTGGAAGTTGCTTTTAGAAAGAAGACATGTTTTGTTCGTGATTATGATGGGAATGACTTACTTACCGGTACACGGGGTACTGACCTTTACACAATTTCACTTCAAGACACAACTTCATCAACTCCAGTTTGCTTCATGGCTAAAGCTTCAACGACTCAGGCATGGTTATGGCATCAACGTCTTTCTCATCTCAACTTTGATACCATTAACTTGCTTTCCAAGAAAGATATTGTGAGAGGCCTTCCAAGCTTGAAATTCATCAAAGATCATCTTTGTTCTTCTTGTGAACTTTGTAAAGCTAAACGAAGTAGCTTCAAAACAAAGACCACACCAAGCTCTAAAGGACGGTTAGATCTTCTTCACATGGATCTGTGTGGTACCATGCGTGTTCAGAGTATCAATGGCAAGAAATATATTCTAGTAATAGTCGATGATTACTCAAGGTACACATGGACTCATTTCTTGAGATCCAAAGATGAAACTCCCGACGTTCTCATCAGCTTCCTTAAATTGATACAACGTGGTCTTCAAGCTCAAGTTAAAGTGGTTCGTACTGACAGAGGTACAGAATTTTTGAATTCTAATCTGAGAAAGTATTTTGAAGCCGGAGGGATTGAACATGAAACATCTATTGCTCGAACACCCGAACAAAACGGCGTTGTTGAAAGACGAAACCGTACTTTGGTTGAAGCTGCTCGAACATTATTATCCGCTTCAAAACTTCCACTATACTTTTGGGCCGAAGCCGTGTCAACCGCATGCTACACACAAAACCGCTCCTTAATTATCCCAAGACACGAAAAGACACCATATCACATAATTCATGATCGTAAACCTTCACTCAAACACCTTCATGTTTTTGGATGTATTTGTTACATTATACGAGATGGTGAAAATTTGGATAAGATGAAAGAAAAAGGAGATGCATGTATTCTTGTGGGATATGCAACTCAGTCTAAGGGATATAGAGTGTTCAACAAAAGAACAAAATTGATTGTCGAGACAATTCACATCCGATTTGATGAATCTCAAGAAATGGCACTTGAACAAAGCAGTTTAAGTCCCGATCCACAACGACACACGACTTCCGTTCACAACCGCACGGAACTCGGAACTCAAGACCACAGCAATGAACCGTCAAGTTCAAAGCTGGTTCCTGAACATGTTCCTAGAGCAGATATGACAGTGGACACGACACTTGAAGAGTTGGAAATGTTATATGGACCAATGTATGATGAATATTTCACGGGGGAGAAACAAGTTGCATCGAAGCCTTCCGCTGTCACTCATGATAAGAATGATGATACCGTTCATCGTCAACAAAAGGATACAACTTCATCTACTTCAACACGGGTTGTTGCAGATTTACCTCCTCAGAATATCACATTAACAATCGATCCTACAACATCCACAACTACTGTCATTGCTCCAGAGAACACACATCAAGCAGACGATGCATTATCTGACGACGACGACTTTATCAACCCATTCGGTACACCGGTACACGAAACTGGAGAGGCTTCTACTCGCCATGTTGATCCGTCAAATATGCATACGTTTTATCAACGACATCCTTCAACACATCATTGGACCCGAGATCATCCTTTGGTTCACGTAATTGGAAACCCTTCACAGCCCGTTCGTACAAGACGACAGCTTGAAACCGATGGCGATGTTTGTATGTTCGCACTCGCCGTGAGTACCGCTGAACCGAAAAACATCAAAGAAGCCATGGCTGATCATGCTTGGATTGAATCGATGACGGATGAACTTCAACAGTTTGAAAGACTTAAAGTCTGGGAACTTGTTGACAGATCATACGATGTAACACCATTAAATCTTCGATGGATCTGGAATAACAAGATGGATGAAGAAAACACGATCATCAAGAACAAATCTAGGCTAGTGGCTAAGGGGTATGGCCAGAAAGAGGGAATTGATTTTAATGAATCATTTGCACCAGTTGCTCGGATGGAAGCAGTTAGGATTTTTCTTGCTTATGCTGCACATAAGGGATTCACTGTCTATCAAATGGACGTAAAGACGGCATTTCTTAACGGTCCTTTGAAGGAAGAAGTCTATGTCACGCAGCCGGAAGGATTCGTCAATCCTCATTATCCTAACAAGGTGTATCGTCTCCACAAAGCACTTTATGGACTCAAGCAAGCTCCAAGGGCGTGGTACGACGAGCTCTCGAAATTTCTGGTCTCCAAAGGTTTCTCAAAAGGTTCCATTGATTTAAATTTGTTCACTTATAAATATGGGGATGACATTCTGCTTGTGCAAATTTATGTTGATGACATTATTTTCGGGTCTACAAACCCAAAACTTTCAAAATGGTTTGAAAAAGTAATGCACAGCAGATTTGAAATGTCTATGATGGGCGAACTAAAATTCTTTCTAGGAATTCAAGTTCACCAATCCCCAAGTGGTATCTTTATAAACCAAGCTAAGTATTGTCAAGAGATAATCAAAAAGCATGGTATGACTTCATGTGACCCTGTTGGGACACCATTATCAACCACATCGCTAGATGCTGACTTGGAGGGAAATGCCATCGATCAAACGAGATATCGTTCCATGATTGGTTCCCTCATGTACTTGACAGCAAGCAGACCTGATATTCATCATGCTACATGTTATTGTGCACGATATCAAGCACGGCCCACTGAAAAGCACCTCAAAGAGGTTAAACGGATCTTTCGGTACCTCAAGAATACCATTCATTTGGGACTCTGGTATCCGAGGGAAACCGGTTTCTTTCTAACGGCCTATTCAGATTCTGATCATGCAGGGTGTCTTGATACATGAAAAAGTACTTCTAGTGGTGCACAATTTCTAGGTCAAGATAAGCTTGTGGGATGGTCTTCCAAGAAGCAGGATTACACGTCACTTTCATCAGCCGAAGCGGAGTATGTGTCTCTATCTGCGTGTTGTGCTCAAGTTCTTTGGATGAGAACACAACTCACGGATTATGGCTTCCACTTTGATAAAGTACCTATGTACTATGACTCAAAGTCGGCCATAGCCATCTCCTGCAATCCGGTACAGCATTCCCGCACGAAGCACATCGATGTCAGATACCACTTCATAAAGGAACAAGTTGAAAGAGGTATCGTTGAATTATACTTTGTTGGAACGGACTACCAATTAGCCGAATTGTTTACGAAAGCTTTGTCGAAAGATAGGTTTGAGTACCTCGTTAGGCAAATTGGTATGAGATGTTTGACTCCAGCAGACCTGGAGATTCTGGCAAAGGTGCCTGCTTGATTTATCTATCAAACATCAAACCTGTAAATATCTTTGAAAAAGCAAAATACAAAAATATAAAACATATAAAAGCAAAACACAAAATTAAAAATCTTTCAAAATCCAAAAATATTCTTCTCGACATGTCTTTCAGTATCGATAATATGGACGTGCCTAGAAATGTCGCTCAATAACGACACGGGTATGTACATAAAGCTCGAATGAAAGTTGTAAATATTTTTCAAAACATGTCATTTCTTTTTTTTCTTCAAAAGTAAATTGTTTCAACTTCATGCAAAAGCTTAACACATCTTTCTCCCGGAGATTTCAAGACTATTTTTCAAAATATATTTTAATCAAATTTGGTATCTCTAATATCAAAAGATTTTATATATTAGAGATAGGGGGGGAGAAAATGTGATTAAAATGTGATCTAATATAAGACTCATGCACTTTAACTCTTACCTACATGTGCAAAACACTTTCGATTATCGATGCACATGTGAAGGGGGAGCATTTCTAAAACGACAAAACTAGGAAGGTGTTAAATGTTTTTCAAACACTTTGTTAGAATTTAAAGTGGTTTTCATGGTTACGATCAAATACCCACAACATCTTTAATTCACGACGTTATTGGTGTCAAAAGGGTGGATAGGTTTAAGTCCTATGATCCAACCAGAACCGGAGGGATCTTCCCAGGGACAATCCAATAGATTATTAGAAGTCCTTAGGAAAGATGGAGTAGAATGTGAACGTAGCTGAATGCCGACTAAGTACTGATGCTAGCACTGGAACAATCACAACAAGGTGCTAGTAATGATGTCTTGGTAAGCATTGAAGGGGTTGAAGAATGAAAAAGAAATGTAAGGATAAAGGGTCTAAAGAAAGAAGCCCTCCATACAACTTAGGCAGAAACCGGGTCAACTCATCATGAAGACAAACTCATCATGGACCCAGTGATGTGAAGCACAACCCTTTCCTAGCTACTCAGGCTTCTCTCAAAAGAAGTTTGTTTTATTGTCACGGAGATCAACACGACTTCTATTGACTTTCTCACTCCGAGATTGTTGATATTGAATAGGTAGCATCTGCTCCAGCCTCCAACCACTAAAAGTGCACAAATCGAGTCTAGAGCCAAGAGATCAATCAAATCTCGTTAGGACACACGGATGAAGATCAAGAGAGTCCTACGCTATATCCTTGTGATATTGCTAGAACACTCAGAGTGATACTACTTAGTATTCACAATGATGAGTGGAAATCCTTCCAGTGTTAACATCAAACAGCACTGCGGTAGGTCATATGCAAGATTCTTTATGAATTGAACATATGTAAAACTGAAAAGCAACAGTGGTTTGATTCTGAATTGATTCAAACTCGTTTCAGGTTTCTACGCAATATCTTTATGGTCTTGCCAGAACATTCAGAGTGATATTTATTAATATTCACTGTGACGAATGGAAATCCTTCTAGCGTCAACATCAAACAGCGCTACGGTAGGTAACTTGTGAGATTCTTATGAATCAAACTTGTGTCAACTAGAAAGCAACAATGGTAAGATTCTTTATGAATCAAACTTGTTCCAGGAACTTGAATTGACGACTTTAATCAAGCGGATATTTATCCAATTGATTCACTCTTTATGTTCGCAGTCTTGCTTTGAGACGGTCGAGTAAAGAGAACGGCTAGTACTGCCGCGAAACCCTGTCAAGGAGATTCTTAATTGAATCTACCTGATCACAGGTACGATATTTAATATCGTATAACGGTGTTCACCGACCGGAGGTAAAACGCTACCGATATAGGACGAATGTCAAAGCCATTCAGTCCGTGTCTATGTTTTGTCTCGAGAAGGTGGCGTCACGGTGTACTCAGCAAAGTCAGATATACACAACCACATATTCATGCCCAAAGACTTATTCAACAATTGATAGTGTGAGCATGTGGATAAAGACACAAGATTACAAGATGGCAAAGACAAGTCAAGAATGATTTGAAGATCTCAAGACTTAAAGACAAAGTCGAAAGACAACGACAAAGGCTCAAAGATCACAGCATGAAGGAACAAAACTACTATTACATGTTCAAGACTCATTTATGACGAAATTCATAAATCTCCATTGGAATCCAAATATCAAAGAGGAATGACCTCACATTGGGGGAGATTGTTAGCCTCAAAATATTGAGTCAAACAAGAATGTTCGGTCATAGGTTTCTATTGTATTATTTATTAGAACGTTGTAATAAGTAGTTATTTAGTCGTGATTCACGGGCTTGGATTTAAACTAATTAAAGTCCAAACTACAAGCCCGGCCCAATATATAGTCCATTAAAGCCCGCATGTGGGTGGACTATATATACTACCCTCCTAGCATGTTAGGAGGGTGGATGGTCATTTGTAACTTCTTTTTCTTAATCTAATCTCACCAAGTTCACACACTTCTCTCTCTTTTCTCTCTCTAGTTTCTCTCTCTAAAATTCATCTCATTTCTTACTTTCATTCTTCTTTAATTCGTGTAGTATAACATCATAGATATAGGGACAACAGTTACAAATGATGACACACATATATTTTCTCAAAGACTTGGAAATGATCATGTAGATACATGTTCACATGTGGTGGATCCAATAAATATTGTAATAGTCTGGCAATACGATAAATAAGTGATATGCGTCAAAAAGATATATATGAATAGAGCTCAATTGATATTGATATTTCATTATTGCATATAATATGCATGGAGGATGCTAGAGATAATTAATGCTTAAGGCATATAAGAAACGTTCTCGAGAACAATATTGATTGTATTGAACTAATCATGATTTGAGCATATGTGTTATAATCGCCTTAGTGTGTAGTATTGTGCCAAATAAAGAATTATGATTATAAAGGCGATTAGATGCATAGAAAATTGAATTTGAAACAAAAGACAGAGTTTGTCTTAGCTCTGAAATTAAACATCTTAAGGATGAAATATGTGTACATCATGAAAGCTAAAGACAAAGTGATATCCTTATATGGATAAACGACTCTCATGTTTACGAGGTCACATGATATTTGGAAAGAACTCCTTGATTTATAATAATGATGATCACAATATCGATTTAGATATGCCATACTAGAAAGTGTATGAACAATTAACTTTTTGCAAATGGTAATACTTGGTATTAAGACACTTCATGTGCATTTCATTGTTTCAATGAGCTTAAGTGATGTGATCATCAGGGGAATACAAGATACGTGTTGCACTCTTTTTCCCTTGACCAAGGTTTTGTCCCTGCAGGGTTTTCCGGCAAGGTTTTTAATGAGGCAACATCCTTGAGTGTATAAAGGAGTAATGTTTAGTTTTTCCTTGATCATGGTTTTGTCCCCACAGGGTTTTCCAGCAAGGTTTTTAATAAGAAAACAACTTCGGTCGTATAAAGGAATGATGTACTCTTTTCCTTCACTAGATTTTTGTCCCACTGGGTTTTATCTAGTAAGGTTTTTAACGAGGCATACTGTTCAAATGGATAAATATGGAATTGATGTCCATCAATGGCGATAAGACAAGACATTTTGTTCAAGCGGTTATTTGGCGGATCTATTTACCAAGATACTTTCTACGTCAACACTATGAAGTTAATGTACAACAATAGAACGCGTCAACTGAAAGATCTCAAGTGATTTAGTCATCAGAGGGAGATAATCACGCTACACTCTTTTTGTCCTTGGTCATGGTTTTGTCCCACTGGGTTTTCCTGACAAGGTTTTTAACGAGGTAGTATTTTCAAAAGCGTATTATTAATGTGGACATCCAAGAGGGAGTGTTATAAATAATATTAATGTGGATGTCCTATAAGGCCCATGGCCCAATTAGCCATTAGGGTTTTACCCTAATAGTATCTTATAAATACATATTGTATTCTCCTTAATCAATAATCAATGAATAATTCTCCTCTCTACTTCTTGTTTATTCTTACTCTTTGCATTGATTCACAACAATAAGTAATAAAAACTATAAACTTGATTTTTACGACTTTTTCGGCTATCGCCGTAAAATTAACGTTTTTCGCCAGATAAAACTTAGACGACCAAACCCGTCTAATGTAAAGTTTATAAAAGTCATATACTGATGTATAGATAACTAATACAAGTAAAAACCGATAAAACCCGAACTATAAGAAATAGGGACATTTACGAGCTAATTAAACATATTGGACTAATAATTGGACTTAATAAGATAAAAACTTGTAAAAAGAACTTATTAGCTTAACCCATTTGGGCCCAACATGAAAAGTATATATACTGATAATATAGGTATAAAAGGGATAAAAACAAGTTAAAGAACTTATAGAAGGCTTAATGGACTTAAAATAGGTAAATGGGTAAAACTAGCAAACTAGTAAAACGTTACCAAAACGTAAACGCTAAAATGAGTAAACAAGGATGTATAAACCCACTTGATCATCATCATATGTACAAAATCATCATATGTATATTGTTATTTTGATAAAAGTCATTGGAAAAAGTCTAAGACCGATTATTATTTATATAGGTTTCCGTGACCGAAGCACGCCCGTAGCCGATAATCCGCCTTTCATTAACAACGTGAGTTCATAGCCTCGCACTCTTTTAAATGTTTTATAAAATGATTTGTAAACCCGCGAGGGAGATAACATGCTAGATTTTTATAAAAATAGAACACAAGTAGTCCCGATTGTATGCTAAATGATATGGACCCGAATGATGCTATGACCCTATATTCGAGACTAAAAGGATTATTAGTAGTTAGGTTATGTCACTTAAAGTCCCATTAGCATGAATTGTGAACTGCCGGGATTTGGTAGACGCTTATGCATTTGATAGTACTATTTGGGGACGATCACCCCAGTTCGCGCCTTGACGAGTGATCCCCGTCGTACCACATTGATTGGTAAGCGAATTTATGTATGAGAAGATTCCATAGCGTGATTTTTGTGACGACACGCTAACTTAGATGGGCAAATTGTTTGTCGGGTTCGCGGCCCGCTGTTTTCATAGTAAGGTAACAATGTCATGCGGCTAATAATAATCCTATATAATTCAGATGAAACATATATAAATTCAAATACGATGTATCCTATATATGATAACGACGCTATTAACGATGAATATATTACCTATCATGGTAATATAGAGACTACGGTCTCATGGATGGTTTAAGATGTATGCTTGATTTATATATTGCATGACTAGCAATATGAGGACTTACTTCCGATATTATACTTGTGTTCTGATTTTAAATGAATGTAAATGATTGTTTTATATAACGGTTTTCATTAAACTCTATGAATTCACTCGGCATTCGCTGATATGATTTTTGCATGTTTTTATCTCAGGTGCTTGAAGGAAATCCGGATGGAGATCGACTCTGATGGCCCACACTTAATATTAAAAATGTTCATTCGATCTGTGTTTTGTAAACTTAATGACCTGTATAATTTGGGACCTGTTGTACGCTTTTGAAACTTTTTATCGAATGAATGTTTGTTAAACCTTGTACAACCATTTTTATGTGTTGTCTATGATTGGAGTTATTGTGCTATCCCGTAACACTCTGAAAGACCCTTCCGCTGTACCGATACGAAAAATGAGAGTGTTACAGTTTGGTACCAGAGCTCTCGTTGTAGAGAACAAAAGATTTTAAAAACCAAGGTTTTGAACAAAACTTTTCAAAATCTTTTGACGATGAACATTTGAGAAAATATTTGAAAAATCTTTTGACTATAACGGTGCCAGAGATCTCCGACGTTACCAACAAGCCCTATTGAGAAGATATATATTTTGATATATATAATATAATTTATATATATGTATATATCGTGATTTCATTATGTAATTGTTTAACTAGTATGTTATCCTAATACGAGATATATATATATAAATGCAGATTGTCATGGCTGACCCTAATATTCCTGTAGAAAACCATGCTATTCCCGAACCTAATGTAGAAGATGATCCTTATTTAGACTTAGTAGATTATGATATGGATGATGAGGAGGAACCATTTGAGGATCCCGAGCCCGAGTTAGGACTAGGAGATCAGATTGCCCCTCAGGTTGACTTAGTAGAGAATGATATTGAGAATGTGGAGATTGAGAATGCTGATATTGAGAATGATGATGAGATTGGATTAGATAATTTAGATGATGAGATTGACGACGAGGATGTCGAGGAGGATGTAGGTATAGATGTTGAGGTTGATGACGATGAGGAAGCTGAGCTTATTTATCCGTATGATGTTCCAGAGGGCGAGCCTTTGCCCCCACCAGTTTGTTTGTCTGATTCTGAGGATGAGTTACCTAGGGATGAAATGTCTGAATCGTCTGAATCTGATTCTGAATCAGAGGAGGATGAGGATGACGATGCACTTGACGGTACTGATGGTATTGCTACTCGTAGATGTGAGATAGGAGAGTCGTCTAGTACTCGAGAGGCTACTCATATTGATGGTCTTGCACCATGGGCCTTGAGACGTGATCTAGATGCTTCCCGTGTTAAGAGTTGTATGACAGAGGTTGGATTAGGTGTTGTTCAGACTCAGGTTGCTTATTTGGAGTCGAAGACTAATGTTGGCGAGAAAGAGCGAGAATTGCTTAGTTTGGATTTGAGTGATGTAGAACGTGGATTGCATGAGGCTTTTAGGAGGTTATCAGTGTTGGAAAGTGGTGAGTATGCTGCAATGAAGAGAAAGGTGAATTCTTTGGAGATTCAGTTGAGTGTGGCTCGTGCGATGTGTGAGAAAGCTGAAAAGGAGTTGAATATATCTGTGGGATGGAACAGTAGATTTTATGCTGACATGGTTGAAAGAGGAGTAATCCGTAAGCGCCCAGCTGAAGATGTGTCTAGTGATCGTCCGACGAAGATCCAGAAGACGATGGATGATGGACCATCTGGCGGTTCTCAGTATACCAGTCTGTATTTAGTAGTGACCTTTATATCTTTTGTGCTTGTAGCTTTGACTGAACCGACTTGTTAGTAGTAGACTTGGCACGAATTTTTAGTGTATATAGTCTTAGAACTTTGATATGGGATGTACTAAGACAATACTTTTGTTTCAGATCGAATGAAATATGTATCTTGTCTTGAATTCCATATTGTGCCTTATTTGTATCTTGATTATGAATTCGATCCATATTATATGAATCCTTTGTTGGATGAATGCTTAATACTTTGAAATTGTGAAAGTATAGAACTATGCCGCCCAAGAAGTCTGTGACTGAGGATGATGTACGTAGGATTATTACGAAGCAAGTTACCGCATCTATGACTGAATTTATGGCAAATTCTAGAAATGAAGCTGGCGGTAGTGGAGCTGGCGGTAGTGGAGCTGGCGGTAGTGGAGCTGGCGGTAGTGGAGCTGGCGGTAGTGGAGCTGGCGGTAGTGGAATTGGCGGTACTAATGTGAATGTGAATGCTAATAATGTGTGTTGGAAATACGTTTTACGTATTAAGAAGGATCGGTCACTCCATTAATAGTCCATGTAATAGCTCGTAGTTTAGTTAATCTTCATTACTTATCAAACAAGTCCAAGCCTAGCCTACAACATGTGTAGGCCGGCCCAAAAGTGTAAGCCCAAGCCCATTACTAGGCTTGGGTATATAAACCCTCTCCTTTGATGGAGAGGGTGTGGTTAATCATATTTTTCACATAGTTCTCTTATGTTTCTCTCTCTAAAAGTGTGTTTAATCCACCATCTTTCTATCTCTTTCTCTCTCTAAAAACATAAGCATAGATTTACAAATCTACAAATGGTATCAAGAGCTTGGGATGAAATATAGGTTTGTTTTTGTGTTGAGTATTGTGTTCTAAACATTTCGTAGATTGTGGTTTGTTTTTAGCCGAATCTTCAAAATCTTTTTTGGTGTTGGATCGGAGTTTAAAGTAGTATAACATAGGGATTCGTGTTAACTGTTCTTGGTATCTTGGTTTTCGTTAAAACATCATCTTTCTTGGATCAAAAGTGCAAAAAAGTTGGGTGTTCTTCATTCCGAAATTTCAGCAGAAGCATCCATCGGAAAGTACAATTGTACTTGGGCTTCCATCGCAATAACCGTCCATCGGAAAGGGATTGGTTTCTACATTGCGATCGTGGGATTTTTATCACTTATTCCGATCTGAATCTTTCCGATAGCTATTGCGATCTGAGATTCCGACGGGTATAAGGTAGTATTTTAAGTCGTTACTCTGCTCGAATTTTGTCAGCCACTTTGCGATCTGAACATTCCGATAGGGCTTTGCGATCTGAACATTCCGATACCAACAACATTTCGACAGGGCTACATTCCGATCTGGTATTACGATCTGACATTCCGATCTGGTGTTACGATCTGACATTCCGATCTGGTTTTACGATCTGACATTCCGATCAAGTATTACGATCTGACATTCCGATCAAGTATTACGATCTGACATTCCGATCTGGCATTCCGATAATCACAATTTTTTCCATAAAAAATTTCGAACATCGTGTGTAATTTTGACTTGGAATTTTTGGTTTATCGAGAACATATTTTAGGGGATTTTAACATTGTTTCTCGGTTTTAACTCACAACAACACAAAAATACTTAACCTTATTTCATTGTTCGATCAACTTTGTAAATCTTAACTTATTGAAATGGAGTATACATCTCTTACGGATAAGTCCATCCTCTCGGGTACGGATAATCGTCCACCAATGTTGGTGAAGACTATGTATGAGGAATGGGCTTCCCGAATGGAACTTTATATGTTGAACAAGGAGAATGGACATCTAATTTGGGCATCGGTGCTCAATGGACCATTAGATTATGGTACTGTGACGGAAGGTACGACCACTCGTCCTCGCACAACGGGTGAGTTGACTAGAGATATGAAGATTCAAGATAAATGTGATAAGTATGCTACAAACATCATTCTCCAAGCTCTTCCTCCAGATGTCTACAAACTCGTCAGCAAACATAAAGTTGCCAAAGAGTTATGGGATAGAATTCGTGTTCTAATGCAAGGCACCTCGTTAACTAAACAAGAACGAGAGTGTAAGCTTTATGATACTTTTGATAAGTTTGCCTATGTGCCAGGGGAGACTCTCAATGATTACTATCTGAGATTTACCCTATTGTTGAATGAGCTTAACATCTATGGCATGGCAATTCCTACCTTTCAATTGAACACCAAGTATTTGAACACTCTTCCTCAAGAATGGAAAAAATACGTGACGGATGTTAAATTGGCTAAGGACTTGCATAACACCAATGTGGATCAACTTCAAGCTTTTCTTCAACAACATGAATGCCATGTGATCGAGGCTCGGTTGTCTACACCTCAAGTTCATGATCCACTTGCAATGTATGCTTCTCAACAAAACATGGCTTATACTTATCAACAACCATCATACTTGCAACAGCCACCACCACACATCTATCAGCAACCACAACAACCAGCTTATCAACCACCAATGATGCCACAACAAGAATATCAACAAAGTGTTCATCAACAAGCTTTTCAACAGCAACCACAATATCAGACATCACCATCACAAGCCAACACTTCTCCAATGGGCTATACTCCTCAGCAAGGATATTTCCCAATAGAAGCACAATCAGCACAGGCTTTTTACTCTAATGAACTTCCACCAATCCAAGCACCGGTCTTTACTCCAAATGATACGCCAGCTGATGTTCTAAACCATCTCACTGCTTACTTGTCAAAACTTGTTGCTACTAGAGGATTTCCACCAACAAACAATCAGCTCCGAACCTCTTCAAATCCTCGACAACAAGCCACTGTTCAAGATGGTCAAGTGACGGTGCAACCTATTCAGGGAAGGCAAAATTCATATGGACCTCCTACAAGGACTGGGAACAATCAAGCTGTGAATGCTCAAGCTAGTGGAAATGGGAGTCCAATTGGTCCTAAAAAGGTTGTGACTTGCTACAATTGCCGAGGACAAGGTCATATGGCTAGGGAATGCACTCAGCCGAAAAGGAGAAGGGATGATGCATGGTTTCGTGAGAAGATGTATTTGGTTGATGCTCAGTCTAAGGGGAAGATTTTGGATTCAGAGGAGTTGGCATTTCTGGCAGACCCAGGGGCAGCAGATACTGAAGGCATTGCGGTCGTTTCTACTTCTAATGCAGCTTATCAAGCGGATGATCTTGATGCATACGATTCGGATTGTGATGACATTCACTCTGCCCAAGCTGCTCTTGTTGCTAATCTCTCTCACTACGGTTCTGATGTCATCAGTGAGGTAACAACCACATCTAATAATATTGATGATAACCAACATCAAGTTGGGCATGAAAATGACAACCTCGAACAGCATTCGGGAACTAGTAACTCAAATTCTGTAGTATCCAATTATACACATTTGAGTGAACCTCAACCAAATGCTACGACGGGTATGGAATCTTATACTCAACATGATTTGGTCATGGTGCCTAAACATATTATTGATCAAATGCATATGGCCCTCAGACAATCCGTAGAAACGAATTCCACCCTAACTGCTGAGCTTGAGTTGCATAAAGAAAAGGTCAAAACTTTTGAAATGGTCCCTCAAGAAGAGAAAATAACATGTTCTGAATTTGACCAATTTCGTTTTGAAAAGATTGAACACTTGAAAGAAATAGAATCATTAAAAGCTAATCTTTCGAATGAATTAAAAGAAAAGGAGTCGGTTATCAATGATTTTCAGAAACTTAAAATGGATTTCGAAACTCTCGAGTCTAAAAAGGTTGAATCGGAAATTAATGCTACCAAACTTCTTAAATTCAAAGAACAACAGCTTCTAAAACAATACGCTTCCACAAAAAAGGTTCATCTTTTAACTAAATCATTTAAAGAATTCGAGCTTAAGCGTCTTCAAGATTTACCACCTAATCCCGGTTATGCAAAACAAGCTCAGGAATATATTCCCGGTCTTTATGACATGACCATAATTGGCAAATCGAAAGAAGCACCTTTTGTTCGTAGTACTGAGGAGACACAATCACTTGGGGATGAAACTCATTCTAAAATGCTTTCAAAATTCCATACAATTGATTATGATCAACATAACAAAGATCAATTTTCGAAAAAGACACGCATTCGCTTACAAAAGGAATTAGCAGAATTAACAGTTCTTGTGCCCCAAAGTTTGTCAAATGAAAACCTTCCTAGTACGTCTCCTACACTCGTCAAAAAGGATTTAACGAAGTTAATTCCACCGGTAAGTAAGGCGTCCGTTAACTTAAATGCGGTTCACCAACACTTAGCCAATTTTGACAAGGTCATTTTGGAACGTACGACGGCCACGGCCATAACGGAAGGTGAATGGAACTTTGAGCACACTAGAGCTGCGTTTCGAGATGAAATTGTTCCGTTTGTAAACAATGTTAAAGCTTGCCTTCGTACTATTGATCAAGATTTGTTTTTGGAAATAGAAGAAGTTAGACGTGTTTTCAATGAAATGGAAGATGCTTATGAAAACAGTTTACTTGAAATAGAACGAGTTTCACGCCATAATGATCTGCTTCTGAATCAAGTGATGTCTCATGATATAGTTTCTGTCTGTGTGAATACAAGTGTTGATAATGATTCTGTTGTGCATAATGTTGAATCTGTGGATACTGTGGTAGATAGTACTTGTCACGAATCTGACGCTGAATTTTTAAAGCTTCAAGATTCATATTCTTCACTTTCAAAACGTTTTGATGAGATTCAAACACATTGTATTTCGCTTGAATGCAAGCAACAATTTATTCAAGAAATCTTTGAAACGTCATTCGAAGGTGTTAATATCGATGATGCAAATTTTGAAAAGAATTTTCGACTGAATTTACAATCAAAACAGCGTCAGCCAAGTGACAAAGTTGCTAAATCTTTGCCGATAGAAATAGAGAAATCTGAGGAGCTTAACTGTGTGAACGTACTTGAGGCGGCTGAGAATTTTAAACTTGATCTAGATAATCGAGTTTCCAAGATTTTGTCCAAAGTTGATAACTTAAAACGGAAAAATACACGACTCTTCGATTCAGTACAGCCTGCATGTGTTGATACCATTGCACAGAATCAATCATTGATTGAACAATTGAATCGAAAGTCGATGGAAATATCTGATTTGAGGGAACAAATTTGTGATAAGAACCTGGTCTTGGCTGAGTTAAAGGAAACACTTCGTACTCTCAAAGGTAAGAATGTTGTGGATAACGCAGCCACTATCTCAGCATCGTCCTCTAGTGCAATAAAAAGAACCCTTATAGCCGTCACACCACTTAACAAGGGCCCTAGGACTAAACCATCTCAAACTTTGGTCACTAAAGATAAGGCGGAATCAAAACCAGCTTCTAATATTCCCGTGTTGCCTTCTACAGGAGTAAGCACCACTACTAAGGCTCAAAGATCTAAGCTTAAGAGAAACAAGAAGAATGATAGGATCTTGCCCCCATCTAGTAGTCACGTGAAGAAGAAAGTAGAAGTCCATCCTAGGAATGTTATTTCTGTTTTGAATAAAAAGAATCATGTAGCTAAACCTAAAGGCTCTGCGGTTGTGCAGCGTTCTAAGCCTACTGTGAATTCTAATTTAAAATGTTGGAATTGCAATGAATGTATGTTTTCTAGTCGTCATGATTCTTGCCTTATTGATCATGTGAATGAGATGCATGCCCGGAAAAATGGATTAGAATGGAAACCGACTGGGAAAGTGTTAACCCAAGTTGGTTGGATGTGGCGCCCCACTGGTAGAACTTTCACTATAGTAGGAAATACGTGCCCTTTGACTAGGATCACTCCCACTACAGCGAAGAAAGCGTGCCCTTTAACTAGGAGTACCAAGGCTACCAAAACACAAGCGTGTCCTTTAACTAGGAACACCAACACTACTGTAGGAACAAAGTGCCCTTTAAATAGGTCTACTCCCACTGTAGTGCCCGCTAATACTCCAAAACCTCAGCAAATTGGAACAGTAAAACCTGTAAATGCTAAAACTCACATTAGAAAATGCAGGAAATCTAAGGATAACAAAAATGTTAGCAATTCTGATAATAACATATCTGTATCTGCTAACACTCCGGAACCAATAGTTTCCAATGCATTGTCTACTGTTGTGATTGAAAACAGGTGGTCCAAATTGTTCTCTGGTATTTGGACTCTGGTTGCTCCAAGCATATGACCGGAGATCGCTCTCAGCTCAGAAATTTCGTCAGCAAGTTTCTTGGTACGGTTCGATTTGGAAATGATCATATTGCAAAGATAATGGGTTATGGTGAATATCATATTGGGAATGTTATAATTTCAAGAGTGTATTACGTGGAAGGTCTTGGTCACAACTTATTTTCTGTGGGACAATTTTGTGATGCAAACCTAGAAGTCGCTTTTCGAGAGCATACCTGCTTCATTCGTAATTTGGAAGGGGTTGATTTATTGAAAGGTACTCGAGGGAATAATTTGTATACTTTGTCTCTACAAGACATGATGGCCGCTTCTCCCGTATGTCTTCTCTCCAAAGCATCGAAGACTAAGTCATGGTTATGGCATCGACGGTTATCTCATCTTAACTTTGACGCTATTAATCACTTGGCGAAAAACGAACTTGTTCGTGGTCTTCCTAAACTAAAATTTCACAAGGATCATTTGTGTTCCGCATGTACAATGGGGAAAAGCACTAAGAAGTCTTACAAACCCAAGACTGAAGAGACCAACCAAGAGAAACTTTATCTGTTGCATATGGATCTTTGTGGGCCAATGCGTGTTGAAAGTCTTAGTGGCAAAAAGTACATCCTCGTCATTGTCGATGATTACTCTCGGTTTACATGGGTGAAATTTCTTAAAGCAAAAAATGAGGCACCTAAATTCATCATCAGATTTCTCAAGATGATTCAAGTGCGTCTCAACACTACTGTCCGACGCATTCGTACAGATAATGGAACCGAATTTGTGAATCAAATCTTGCGTGATTATTATGAAGAAGTTGGCATCTCTCATGAAACATCCGTTGCACGCACTCCACAACAAAACGGTGTCGTTGAAAGGCGAAATCGCACACTTATGGAAGCTGCTCGAACGATGTTAATTTACGCAAAGGCTCCATTGTTTTTATGGGCAGAAGCAGTATCTACAGCAGTGTACACCCAAAACCGGTCACTAATTCGTAAACGCCATGGTAAAACACCTTATGAGCTTCTCCATGGAAAAGTACCAGATTTATCATATCTTCATGTATTTGGTTCTCTTTGCTATCCAAATAATGATGGTGACAATTTGGGAAAACTTCAACCAAAGGCTGATATTGGTATTTTCATTGGTTACGCCCCCGCAAAGAAGGCATACCGAATCTACAACCGTAACTCTCGCAAGATCATTGAAACTATGAATGTTGATTTTGATGAGCTGACAGCAATGGCTTCTGAGCAAAGCAGCTCTGAACCCGCACTTCATGAAATGGGACCCAGTAACATTAGCTCTGGTCTTGTCCCAAACAACCCTACTTCATCATCATTTATACCACCTACTAGGAATGAATGGGATACGTTGTTTCAACCGTTCTTTGATGAATTCTTTACTCCTCCAAGTATTGTTGCTCCAGAACCTGAGGTAATAGCTCCGGTAACCGAAGTTGTCGCTCCAGCAACCGAAGCACAATCAGACACATCTGCACCAACAATTGGTCAAGATATACCAACAACGAGTAATTCTCAACCAACACAAGTAACAACTACCCATGTCATGCCTATTGATGATGAAGAGGATGACGATGATCACGATTTGGAATTCGCTCAAATGCGTGAACTTCCATTCTTTGGTGTATCTATTCCCGACCCTAATCAAGCCGGGTCGTCCACCTCAGAGGAAGCTCCTTCTACAATTTACTCCAATCCACGGATTCGTGAACATGACAGCAAGTGGACAAAGGATCATCCTATAGATTCTATTATTGGTGACCCTAATCGTCCAGTATCCACACGAAGTCAGTTACAAGAAAGTGCCCTGTTTTGTCACTTTGATGCTTTTCTCACTGAAGTTGAACCTAAGACATGGCAACAAGCTTTTACTCAATCCTGTTGGATAGAAGCTATGCAAGAAGAACTTAACGAATTCATACGTCTTGATGTTTGGCAACTTGTCCCATGCCCGGATCAAGTGCAGTTACTCACTTTGAAATGGGTTTACAAGGTGAAACTCGATGAGTTAGGCGGAATATTGAAAAACAAAGCTCGACTAGTAGCTCGTGGATACAAGCAATTATTGGGCGTCGACTTTATGGAATCCTTTGCACCTGTTGCCCGTTTGGAAGCTATTAGACTATTCCTCGCTTATGCAGCCCATATGAATATGATCGTCTATCAGATGGATGTAAAGACGGCATTTCTTAATGGAGAAATCAAGGAAGAGGTCTATGTTCAACAGCCGGATGGTTTTGTGAATCCTAATTATCCTAATCATGTGTACAAGCTTAAGAAGGCTCTCTATGGGTTGAAGCAAGCTCCACGCGCATGGTACGATCTATTGTCACAATTCCTCATTACTCAAGGCTTCGCAAAAGGCAAGGTGGATCCCACGCTGTTCATTAAGAAACGAGGTAAAGATATGATTATGGTACAAATATATGTTGATGATATTATATTTGCAGCCTCGACCCAAACCTTATCGGATGAGTTTGGGACACTCATGTCTTCCAAGTTTAAGATGTCAATGATGGGCAAGGTATCATTCTTCTTAGGTCTTCAGATATCTCAGAGTCCCAGAGGCATCTTTATCAATCAATCCAAGTATGCCCTTGAATCGCTTAAGAAATATAAGATGGAATCTTGCGACCCCGTGGACACTCCAATGGTGGAGAAAACTAAGCTTGATGCAGATCCACATGGAGTTGCCGTTGATCCGACACTTTATCGTGGAATGATCGGTACTCTTTTGTATATCACAGCCAGTCGCCCTGATCTTCAGTTTGCTATATGTATGTGTGCCAGGTATCAAACTAGGCCTACTGAGTTACACTTAGCTACTGTTAAAAGGATCTTTCGATATCTTAAAGGAACCATTAATCGGGGACTTTGGTATTCGAAGGACTCTTCTATTGCACTAATGGCATATGCAGATGCGGATCACGCGGGTTGTCAAGATACCAGGCGTAGCACGAGTGGAACTTTGCAACTACTAGGAGATCGTCTAATCAGTTGGGCATCGAAAAGGCAGAAAAGCGCTGCAATCTCAAGTACGGAAGCAGAATACATAGCTATGTCCGGTTGCTGTGCTCAAATTCTTTGGATGAGATCGCAATTAACCGACTATGGTCTAGGTTTCAACAAGATTCCGATGTACTGCGACAACAAAAGTGCAATTGCCTTATGCTGCAACAATGTTCAATTCTCCCGGTCGAAGCATATTGACATTCGCTACCATTTCATCAAGGAGCAAGTGGAAAATGGAGTAATAGAGCTTTACTTTGTCCGATCTGAGTATCAATTGGCGGATATTTTCACGAAGGCTTTAGATCGAGCCCGAATTGAATTTTTGGCCGACAAGCTAGGAATGAGAACTTTCTCGCCTGAGACTCTAAAGGAACTAGCAGATGAAGCGAAAGAATAGTCTTGGTAAAACTATTCTCCGTATCCTTGGTGATCATCTGTATATATTGTTTATATTTTTATCCACAAAAGCAAAATACAAAAATATAAAACCATATAAAAACCATAAAAATTGAAAAATCTAAAAATCCAAAAATATTTTTACTTTATTTTTCAAAGGCATGTCTTTTGGTACGATAATATTTACGGCCTTAGAAATGTTGATTAATATCGACACGGCGCCATAAATAGAGTTCGTACAAAAGTTGTAAATATTTCATAAAACATGCCTAAATGGCTTGTAGTTATTTCAGACTGCAACCCGGTTTTCACATTAAAGTCAAGTATTTCTTATGAAAGCTTTGGCTCACAACGGGAATTAATTTTCTCGGGCAAGGTTTACTTTAAAACCTTGTAAGGGATCAAGTTTACTTTATAACTTGGTCTAACACAAATTTATGTACGCCTCAGTGCATTTATTTGTTAAAACAAGAGAAGTCTTGTTTTTATGAAGCTATCATCTCTACAACCATGCTATCTACAATTGGTATCTACATCCTCGATGATGCAACTACTCAACCGACGACTACAGCTCTTTCAATAGAACACGGGTCAGCAATTGAGGGGGAGCAATTGTCAAACATTCAGAATCTTCGATGCCGAACGTGCCAAGTTCACAAGTTGGTGTCAAGACAACAATACCAATCGTACATGTGGTGTCAAGAGATGACTTCAGACGTGACGAGGCGACCAACATATGCTGCCAAGAACCATTTGATCTTATCATATGATGTTCTCATCTATCAGGTCCAACCTTGTCAATTCTTTTCTAATATGGTGATTATGTGATCATGCTACAAATCGATATCATATCTCATACATTTGGTATCATGAAGATAAAACGGACTTGCATTTTTTTTTCCCAAAACCTTTGTTAAAACTTCATTAAATCAATTGATATTAAAAACATCGATTGGGTTAATATTTTTAATATGGGGGAGAAAATGTGATTTAATATGGGATATTATCACAAATGTTTGACTTAATGTGCTGGCTCATCTCTACATATGCGAAATGTTTTCGAATATCGTGGCATATGTTAAGGGGGAGCAAAATGGATTTTCTATATCAAAATGGATTTTCATGGTGACATATACTTACCCAAAACCCATTTATTTCACGACGATGAAGATTGTGGTGACATAAGGATGGTAGGATAGGTTAAGTCCTATGATTCTTCCAGAACCGGAGGAATCTTCCCAAGGACATTCCATAGCTAGAAATAGTAGTCCTTAGGAAAGTTGGAGAAAGATTGTGAACGTAGCTGAATGCCGACCAAGTACTTAAGTTAGCACTGGAACAATCACAACAAGGTGCTAGTTATGACGTATTGGTAAGCATTGAAGGGGTTGAAGAATGAAAAAGAATTGTAAAGATAAAGGGTGTAAAGAAAGAAGCCCTCCTTACAACTTTAGGCAGAAACCGGGTCAATACATATGCTATTGAGATCATTTTAATGATTCTTGATATTGAAGACAGACATCATGGACCCAGTGATGCAATGCACAACCCATCCCAGCTAACTCAGATATCTCTTAAAAGATATTTGTTTTAATCACACGGAGACAACACGTTATCTATCGATTTATTCACTCCGAATAAATTGGTATTGAAATGGTGGCACTCCTCTCCAGCCTCCGATCACTAAAATCCAAAGTGCACGATCGAGTCTAGAGCCATTTGAGATCATCAAATATCTCATTAGGACACACTTTCATATTTCCTTGCTTCTTCACACACTGTGAAAAGTAAGAATGATTTTTAGAGTCCTACGCAAAATCTTCATGATCTTGCCTGAACATCCGAGTAATACGAAAGTATTTACAATGAAGATGGAAATCCTTCTTGAGCGAATATCAAAAAACTCATGGTAGGTGACTTGTGCGATTCTTTATGAATCAAACTTGTGATAACTGGAAAGCAACGGCTGTTTAATTCTTAACTGAATTTAAACACGTTCCAGGCCTCTACGCAATATCTCAGTGATCTTGCCAGAACACTCAGAGTGATACCTTTGTGTTCACGGTGATGAGTGGAAATCCTTCTAGTGTTAACCTCAAACAGCACTTGGTAGGTAACTTGCAAGATTCTATACGAATCAAGCTCGTGACAACTGGAAAGCAACGATGGTGCGGTTCTTAATTGAATTTCACTTGTTCCAGGAACATGAATTGACGGCTTCAAATCATGCGGATATTATTATCCAAATGATTCACTCTTTATGTTCGCAGTCAGCTTTGGACGGTCGAATAAAGAGAACGGGTTTACCCGCGAAATCCTGTCAGGAAGTTACTTAATTGAAACTATCCGTCACGGGTACGATATCTAATATCGTCCAACGGTCTTCACCGACCGGAGGTAAAATGCTACCGATTTAGAATGAAATGTTCAAAGCCATTTCGTTCGTGTCTACTTATGTTGCGGCATTTGAAGACTGTGGCGTTGCGGAATCCGAGAAGAAGTCGTCCCCGCATGCTTATACTTTATGCACTTAATATCTCATCTAATTCAAGAAAGCCTAAAAGTTAAGTCTTCCGCTGTTTCAAACTCTGAAGCTTTCAAGAATTACGAAGGTATAAGTATGTGGGACGTGAGGTCACGAAGAGGCGAAGATCACAAGTGATGGATGCACGAGATCAAGGCAAGAGATTGATGCTCAAAGATTAATATCAAAGATCACATCAGCATGTTCACCAGAAAAGAAAAGGAAAAAGAAAGACGAAGACTACGAGCTCAAGACAAGCATAGTATGCTAGGTTTATTTTATTATTGTAACTTGGGTAACGCCCTTGTTTGGAGTGACCTCCCTTAGGGGGAGATTGTTGGAAATACGTTTTACGTATTAAGAAGGATCGGTCACTCCATTAATAGTCCATGTAATAGCTCGTAGTTTAGTTAATCTTCATTACTTATCAAACAAGTCCAAGCCTAGCCTACAACATGTGTAGGCCGGCCCAAAAGTGTAAGCCCAAGCCCATTACTAGGCTTGGGTATATAAACCCTCTCCTTTGATGGAGAGGGTGTGGTTAATCATATTTTTCACATAGTTCTCTTATGTTTCTCTCTCTAAAAGTGTGTTTAATCCACCATCTTTCTATCTCTTTCTCTCTCTAAAAACATAAGCATAGATTTACAAATCTACAATGTGAATGCTAATGCTGGAGGAAATGTAGGAGGACTTGGAACTAATGCACCTGAAGTTGGTGGTTGTACTTATGTGACGTTCATGAAGTGTGAACCTCTACCTTTTAATGGAACTGAAGGTGCCGTAGGACTAAGCCAATGGATTGAAAATATTGAATCGGTGTTTAGGATTAGTAAGTGTAAGGAGGAAGATAAGGTGACTTTTGCTATGGCTACTCTTAAAGGTCGTGCGTTGACTTGGTGGAACGGGAGAATTGCTTTCATGGGTCTTGATGCTGCTAATGCTACTCCTTGGGCTGAAATTAAGAAGTGGATGACTTTGGAGTTTTGTCCTCGTAGTGTGATTATTAGGTTAGAACAAGAGTTGATTCATCTGAGAATGAAAGGTGTGGACATTGATAGTTATACGAATCGATTCCATGAGTTGGCCTTGCTATGTCCTCGATTGGTTGAACCCGAAGAGATCCGAATTGAGCAATATGTTAAAGGGTTGACCAGGAATATCCGGGGCGACGTGACATCATCGAAACCACTGACCATTGATGATGCTGTTCGAATGGCTTACCAACTCATTGGACAGATAATTCAGGATAAGGAAGATGAAGCCCGTGTAGGTGAGAAAAGGAAGGGAGACGGTGAGCGTGTAGATAGAGGTGATAATAGGAAGAATTTCAATCGCCGTCAGAACAAGAGAAAGGGGAATGCAAATGCTCTTACCAACAATACACCGCGCAACGATGATAGATGTCCTAAGTGTGGGAACAAGAGGCATGCTAGCGACTGTTGGAAGTGCCGAAATTGCGGAAAGCTTGGACACAAGGTTGAAAGGTGTAAGAAGGGAACCATTTGCTTCAACTGTAATGAAGAAGGTCATAGGAAATCGGAATGCCCCAAGTTGAAAGCGATTGTACCAGGAAGAAACCCCCAGGGTGGTATCTACCAACTTGGAACAATTGAGGTGAAGAAAGAGGATCCGAATGTCGTTACCGGTACGTTTTTACTCAACAATCATTATGCTGTTGCTTTATTCGATTTGGATGCCGATAGGAGCTTTGTATCCACTAAATTTAGTGCCCTTATTGATATTGAACCTGTTGAGATAAGTACCAGTTACGAGGTGGAATTGGCTGATGGTAAATTAGTGAAAACTAATAAGCTATTAGAAGGATGCTCTCTAAATCTCTTGAACCATTCCTTTCCGATTGATTTGATGTTGATAGAATTAGTTAGTTTTGATATTATTATTGGTATGGATTGGTTGTCGTTGAATAATGCTACTATTTTATGTGGAGAGAAGAAGGTTAAGATTCCTCTTAGGAATAGGACGTTAGTAATTGATGGTAGTCGAGGTGAATCCCGTTTGAAAATCGTTTCATGTATTAAAGTCCAAAATTACATCAGGAATGGTTGTGAGTTATTCTTAGCTCAAGTGACCGGGAATGAGTCTAGGGAGAAACGATTGGAAGATGTACCTATTATTTGTAAATTTCCTGAGGTATTTCCTAAAGATTTACCCGGACTTCCACCGATAAGGCAAGTAGAGTTTCGAATCGATTTAATTCCTGGTGCTGCACCGGTGGCACGTGCGCCTTACCGATTAGCCCCTTCTGAATTAAAGGAGTTATCTGAGCAACTTAAGGAGTTGTCTGATAAAGGTTTTATTCGACCGAGCTCGTCGCCTTGGGGAGCTCCAGTCTTGTTCGTTAAGAAGAAGGATGGATCTTTTCTATGTGCATTGATTATAGGGAACTGAATAAGTTGACAATTAAAAATCGATATCCTTTACCTAGGATTGATGATTTGTTTGATCAACTGCAAGGATCTAGTATGTATTCTAAGATAGATTTGCGGTCAGGATATCACCAACTTCGCGTCCGTGAAGAAGATATTCCTATAACTGCATTTAGAACTCGTTATGGACACTATGAATTTCAAGTAATGCCATTTGGGTTAACTAACGCACCTGCGGTTTTCATGGATTTAATGAATCGAGTGTGCAAGCCCTACTTGGATAAATTTGTGATTGTGTTTATTGACGATATTCTGATCTATTCTAAGAATGAAGATGAGCATAGAGAACATTTGAGGATTGTTTTGAATTTGTTGAAGGATGAAAGGTTGTATGCTAAGTTTTCGAAATGTGATTTCTGGTTAGATTCTGTGCAATTTCTTGGTCATGTATTTAACAGAGATGGAATTCATGTTGATCCTGCAAAGGTTGAAGCTATTAAGAATTGGTCTGCACCGACAACGCCAACGGAAGTGCGACAGTTCTTAGGATTGGCTGGCTATTATAGGCGATTCATTAAAGAATTTTCTTTGATAGCTAAACCCTTGACTAAGCTTACTCAGAAGAATAAACCTTTCGTTTAGGGAAGTGATGAAGATGGAGCATTTCAGACATTGAAGCAAAAATTATGTAGTGCGCCAATCTTATCATTACCCGACGGGAGTGAAGATTTTGTAGTGTATTGTGACGCATCTCTTAGAGGTTATGGAGCTGTTTTGATGCAGAGAGAGAAAGTGATAGCTTATGCTTCTAGGCAATTAAGGAAGAATGAGGATAATTATACTACTCATGATCTTGAGTTAGGAGCTGTAGTCTTTGCTCTTAGGTTGTGGAGACATTATCTGTATGGCACCAAGTGTACGGTATTCACCGATCACAAAAGCCTACAGTATATTCTCGACCAGAAGGAATTGAACATGAGGCAACGAAGATGGATAGAGTTGTTAAGTGATTATGACTGTGATATAAAATATCACCCAGGAAAAGCCAATGTTGTTGCTGATGCGTTAAGTAGGAAAGATAGAGAGCCTATCAGGGTGCGTTCTCTAGTCTTGACCGTGCACAATAATTTGCCTGAGAAAATTAGAAATGCGCAAATAGAAGCTTGTAAGAAGGAGAATTTTGTTAATGAAGGGTTCCGAGGAGAAGGAGATCCTTTAGAGGTTAGAGCTGATGGAGTGAAATGCTTAAGAGGTCGTATGTGGATACCTAAGTTTGGAGGCTTAAGAGATTTGATTATGTTAGAATCCCATAAATCTAAGTATTCCATTCATCCGGGATCTGATAAGATGTACCACAATTTGAAGAAGTTGTATTGGTGGCCGAATATGAAAGCTGACATAGCTATGTATGTTCTTCAATGCTTGACTTGTGCTAGAGTTAAAGCGGAACATCAAAAGCCATCAGGACTACTTCAACAGCCAAAGATTCCTGAATGGAAGTGGGAGCGAATTACGATGGACTTTATCACCAAGCTTCCTAGAACATCATCTGGAAATAATTCGATTTGGGTTATTGTCGATAGACTGACCAAATCAGCACACTTCATTCCGGTTAAGGAGCAGTTCTCACTGGAGAAGCTGACTCGAATATACCTTGATAATGTTGTATGCAAGCATGGAGTTCCTTTATCGATCATTTCAGATCGAGATCCTAGATTCGCATCGAATTTTTGGAAATCTGTCCAAAGATCTTTGGGAATGAATCTCGACATGAGCACTGCTTATCACCCCCAGACTGATGGGCAGAGTGAAATGACGATACAAACACTGGAAGATATGTTGAGAGCTTGTGTGTTAGACTTTGGTAAGAATTGGGATAAACATTTGTCGTTAGCAGAGTTTTCGTATAACAATAGTTACCATTCTAGTATTAAGGCTGCACCGTTTGAAGCTTTGTATGGTAGGAAGTGTAGATCTCCTGTATGTTGGAGTGAAGTTGGGGATACCCAGCTCACGGGACCGGAATTGATCCGGGAGACTACGGAGATGATAGTTCAGATTAAGAAGAGGTTGTTGACTGCCCGTAGTAGACATAAAAGTTACGCGGATGTGCGGCGGAAGCCAATGGAGTTTGAAGTGGGTGACCGAGTAATGTTGAAAGTATCGCCATGAAAAGGCGTTATAAGATTTGGAAAACGAGGGAAATTGAATCCCCGTTATATTGGACCCTTTAAGATTTTATCTAGAGTAGGTCCGGTGGCTTACAAACTAGAGTTACCCCCAGAACTTCATGGTGTTCACAACACATTCCATGTATCTAATCTGAAGAAATGTCTAGCAGTGAGTGATGAGAAAATTCCGTTAGGTAAGGTTCGAATAGATGGGAAGTTGCATTTTATCGAAGAGCCCGTAGAAGTTATGGACCGTGAGGTAAAGCAACTGAAACAAAGTCGGATACCTATTGTCAAGATCCGATGGAATTCAAAGCATGGACCGGAGTATACTTGGGAACGAGAGGATGAAATGTGGAAGAAATATCCGCACCTCTTCGATTTCAATAAGAAACGGACATCTAAATGAAATGGATCACGAGGATGTTGATCCCTTTTAGGAGGAAAAGCTGTGACAATCGAGTGAAATATTTTCTCGTATAATATTTTGAAACTTATTTTTGTGTTGGTTGACGAACTCACAATTTACGGATTTAAATTTGGGCTTACGTGCATAATTTGGCGTCTTTTACGACTAAACCGGAAACCTTAGGATTACGTATTTACGTTTTTGAACTCCATTTTTGATGAGACAATTTTTATTGGATTCGTTTTGTGACGTTGATTAATAATTTATAAAAACGTTTTTCGTAAAACGACCCGAGGGCACGCAAATCGAGAAAACTAGAATCGAGAAATACCCGTAAACTAGTGAGATGGGACAAAACACATTGTCCCACCCCACTAGCATGGTATGGACGGCCAAACATGACACCACACCATCAAGGTGGCATCATGTTAGCTAAACTTACACAAGTGTAAGCCTAAGCTTACATTTCAAGCTAACTTTCTCTATTACCTCAAAACTAGCTACTTGTTTCATTATACCATTTACTTACATGCAAATTTCTCTCAAAATCCTCTCAACTCTCCTCCCTTTGCCGTCCCAAATAAGCCAACAAACACCCTCTTTGATCTTTTCTAGCCATAAACCACATGTTTACTAGTTCTATTAAGGTGTTCTCTTGAAGCCTTGATCATTTGGTGGCCATATCAACAACTTTGGAGGTGATTTGCTTGTGTCCTAGGGCTGATTTTCCAACCTATTTTCTTGATATTTGATGGTCTTGGAGATACTTGTTGTGTTCATCAAGTTCTTGTCTTCCTAAAACAAGAAATCCACTTGGTTGGTAAAGAAGATCATCCTCTCCATTTTTCTCTTGTTATTTTGTAAAGAACAAATGTATTTTCTTTCATTTTGTATATGTATATGATGTATATATGATGATAAAAATGTTGTGTGGGGATCAAGTGTTGATAGATATGCTTAAAAAGGTTGATAACTATAAGAAATGAAGCTAAAATCTTGATTATTTAGTTGGCTGTATAAAAACAGTAGATAACTAAAAGATGAACTGATAAAATTTCATGGTTTGATCCATTTACAGTAAGTAGAAGATGTTATACACATGTGAGAGTTGGCCATGCAATGGAATCAAAATAATGAGTGAGATATGATCAAAACAAGTTAGGTGGTCTAATCTGAATAAGCAGTTTTGTAGGGACTGTTAAGGAAAGTTAAACTCAAAATGGGCAGTAGATATAACTAAGCTAAATGTAGCACATATTATGAAGAACATGTCACCCAAAAATGAGCTTCTAATTCATTATAGAACTCTAGATATGTCAAAAATGGTGAACATGAAGTTAAAAATCAGATTTTTGGATATAATGTTTATTATTATTATATAAGCACTCACATTATAATGTATAAAATATAAAAATATAAACCCACTAACTTATAAAACTTATTTATATAAATATATAAAAGGTTAATTAAATGGGTAAATTATATAAATGGTGGTGAAATAATATTTATAAGTAATAAAAACTATAAACTTGATTTTTACGACTTTTTCGGCTATCGCCGTAAAATTAACGTTTTTCGCCAGATAAAACTTAGACGACCAAACCCGTCTAATGTAAAGTTATAAAAGTCATATACTGATGTATAGATAACTAATACAAGTAAAAACCGATAAAACCCGAACTATAAGAAATACGGACATTTACGAGCTAATTAAACATATTGGACTAATAATTGGACTTAATAAGATAAAAACTTGTAAAAAGAACTTATTGGGCTTAACCCATTTGGGCCCAACATGAAAAGTATATATACTGATAATATAGGTATAAAAGGGATAAAAACAAGTTAAAGAACTTATAGAAGGCTTAATGGACTAAAAATAGGTAAATCGGTAAAACTAGCAAACTAGTAAAACGTTACCAAAACGTAAACGCTAAAATGAGTAAACAAGGATGTATAAACCCACTTGATCATCATCATATGTACAAAATCATCATATGTATATTGTTATTTTGATAAAAGTCATTGGACAAAGTCTAAGACCGATTATTATTTATATAGGTTTCCGTGACCGAAGCACGCCCGTAGCCGATAATCCGCCTTTCATTAACAACGTGAGTTCATAGCCTCGCACTCTTTTAAATGTTTTATAAAATGATTTGTAAACCCGCGAGGGAGATAACATGCTAGATTTTTATAAAAATAGAACACAAGTAGTCCCGATTGTATGCTAAATGATATGGACCCGAATGATGCTATGACCCTATATTCGAGACTAAAAGGATTATTAGTAGTTAGGTTATGTCACTTAAAGTCCCATTAGCATGAATTGTGAACTGCCGGGATTTGGTAGACGCTTATGCATTTGATAGTACTATTTGGGGACGATCACCCCAGTTCGCGCCTTGACGGTTGATCCCCGTCGTACCACATTGATTGGTAAGCGAATTTATGTATGAGAAGATTCCATAGCGTGATTTTTGTGACGACACGCTAACTTAGATGGGCAAATTGTTTGTCGGGTTCGCGGCCCGCTGTTTTCATAGTAAGGTAACAATGTCATGCGGCTAATAATAATCCTATATAATTCAGATGAAACATATATAAATTCAAATACGATGTATCCTATATATGATAACGACGCTATTAACGATGAATATATTACCTATCATGGTAATATAGAGACTACGGTCTCATGGACGGTTTAAGATGTATGCTTGATTTATATATTGCCTGACTAGCAATATGAGGACTTACTTCCGATATTATACTTGTGTTCTGATTTTAAATGAATGTAAATGATTGTTTTATATAACGGTTTTCATTAAACTCTATGAATTCACTCGGCATTCGCTGATATGATTTTTGCATGTTTTTATCTCAGGTGCTTGAAGGTAATCCGGATGGAGATCGACTCTGATGGCCCACACTTAATATTAAAAATGTTCATTCGATCTGTGTTTTGTAAACTTAATGACCTGTATAATTTGGGACCTGTTGTACGCTTTTGAAACTTTTTATCGAATGAATGTTTGTTAAACCTTGTACAACCATTTTTATGTGTTGTCTATGATTGAGTTATTGTGCTATCCCGTAACACTCTGAAAGACCCTTCCGCTGTACCGATACGAAAAATGAGAGTGTTACATGGAATACTATACGTGGAGTTCACGTGAAACGCACATGAGATGATCGATATGGTGTCACCATCTGACGTGATTTAAAAGGAAAACTGATCAAACGGTTAGGAAACCTAACTGAAGTGGGCATCATGATAGCCTAGCAATTTCAGCTTAGACATCATTCTGGTTGCATAGAGAAAACCAAAAAAGAGTGGTTAAACAAAATTCAACGATGATTTGCATGAAAGCATGATTAATGAAAACCAACCATGACTATCATAAAATCAGGATTAAATGAAATCCATCAATGTCTAGCATGAGGGCATGATCAACATGATGAAAATATAATTTACGTAAAGAGGCATGGAACATAATCATCATAAAGATGAAATTATCATGAAGAAACATGGAACAAAATTAACATAAAGGAGCATAAAATATAATAAGCATAAAGACAAAGTTAACCATGATAGTATGAAAACATACTTGACATAAAGAAACATAACAATTAGTGATTGGACATGAAAGAAATATGACTGTAATGAAATGAAATCTGAACGAAAAGTCATGAGCTAATGTGAACGCCTATGGTCGGTTCACCAAGCAAAATGATTTGAATAAAAGCACATGCAACTAAATATGGCCAGTCCTGTACCAACTATTACTTAGTCAAAATACCTGCAACAATAATACATGAAAATAAATAAGTGAAAATGAACTGTTTAACAGAAAACGTATGACCAAGTATGAACGATGGTGGTTCAGTCCATATTGTAAAACCCCAAAATTTGGGCTTTTAACACGTCACCGACTTCATTATTATTATCGTTCATTATTTAATATTTTACAGACCACCTTTACAATATATCATCACAAGACTTATTACGTACAAAAATCATCATTTTAGTATATAAAAATAGTGGAGTATTTTAATATCTATTATATAAACACTTTTACCTTAATCACACTATAATGAATATCATCACATTTAAAATACAACTTATAACTAGATTCATAATTAAATTATATTTAATTATAGTTATAATGACTATTTAAAAGATTACATACCGAGACAAACTTGAAACTATGTAAATTAATTTTTAAACGCGAATCATTAGGATATTTAACCACGACTTGTTTGAAGTCAAACAAATATCACAAATTATACTAAGTCGACGCATTAATAACTGCATGAACACCTTTAGTCGAATTTTAAGAAAATAAAACATTATTTAAATACTTTTTCATATACATTGTTTAACACATAAACAAACTAACTTTAAACTTCTACTTGAACATGTCTAGCTAAGATTTTTAAAACTTAAATTTTCCTAGGATCCCCTTAATTCCCACGTTTCATTTTTTTGCCTAGACAAATCTAACCAGATCAAAACAAGATTTTATTAGATTATCACTACAAAATAAATAACATTTACTTACTCAAAGTTTTCCTTACTAATAAAATTTATAATCATTTAAGTCACTATAACTTTTCCTTACTAAAACACAATGCATATAAAAGTAAGCAAAAACATTTCCTTACTCTTTTCCCTACTCAAAAAAGAGTCATTAAAAGTTTTATACTTTTGTTTACTCAATATTGAGTAAGTAATGACTTTTAGTGCTCCCCTCTACTACTTACTCTTTTTCTTAAAAGTAGGAGTTGATAAAAGTTAACTTTTGATGACTCTTTTTGAGTAGAAATCAATAGAAAATACTTTTGCTTACTCAATATTAAGTAAGTATAGACTTTTAGTGCTCCCTCTATTACTTACTCTTTCACATTTAATTTAGTAAGCAAATGTCATAAATTTTGTAGTGTATGTAGTACATATGAAATCTATCCCTAAGATCACATAGATCTAACACAATCTCTCCTACCTTCTTCATATAACTAGGCTTAGGACATGGAAGTATGCACCAATTGAAAACTCTCACAATACCCATCTTCTTCTTATTTCTCCTTTTCTGCCGAAGAACAAAGCAACCAATAATCACCACAACATTTTTCTTTCTTTCTAGGTTGAAACACAAGCAAACCTTTGTCTGCTCATGAGGTTTGCATTATTCTAACGACTACACAAACAACCCATGATTTGGTTTTGGTTTGTTGACAAACAAACGAAGACCCATGATTCTTGCTCGTTGGTAAGCACCGTGCGTCAAGAGGGTACAATGAACCGTGAGTTCCGGTCGAGCGATCCGCTAGTTGAAAGCCTTCGCGTATCGAATCGGTGTCTGAAGCATGGATTTTATTCCATTGCTTTCCTTACTGGTGGACGCAAATTGCACAACGAAACATTCAAATCTTCCTTGTGAGTTACACGTTATATTTTATTATTATGCTTATGCTTCTAGTAGTAGTGCTTGAGAAAACCAAACTTTATGCTCACACTCCTTATAAAGTTATAAACACTACACTGCATTTCCCTTCCTACTGTACACAAAGAATAACACATTTGATGGGTTGAGAAAACGTGGGTTATTAATATACACGCTTGCTTTGGTTCGAAAGTTGGTGTGATACAGTTAAGCAAACTAAGTGGGTCTAGTTAATGAAGCCCTTACAAAGAAAATGTTACCTTGACTTGTCCTAGTTGAAAGAACAACGCACTACTAGCCTTATAAAACAAGTACATACTGGTCACTTTGGCTATTTATTTGACCCATGAAAACCTTCCATGAAAATCAGATCCTTGTAGTATACAAACTAGACGTGGGTCATTTGGCTTCTTGGATCCCTTAAACTAGTTATGTATAGACGTAGGAAGTTAGAAACATAAAGTATACTTTTTGTTAAAACAAACCTTGAATTGTACTACGAAACGCAGCCTAAACCTCAGCCTTTGAGACCTAAAACGAGCCACCTAGGATCGAGTGCCGACAAGTTTTATAGGGGCAAATGGTAGACGAGCTAGCTAAGAAACCATAGTGACTTGAATCACTCAAAATGGTTAAGTAACGAACTAGGAATCACTTACCAAAACATGTCGAACATAACTTATATTAGTCGAAATATATAAGTTAATTGAGTGTTTTAACGCGACCTTTTGCGACTCACTTTTAACCCTCTAAACGACCTTGCCCCAAGTTTAGTAAAGAATGAAAGTTGTAGACGGCCATCTCGTCTACACGAGCCTATTTTTAGTTTGAACCAAAAGTATTTATCGAAAGCCGTAGACGAGATCGAAAGTGGCTTGTCAAACACTTGTCTTTTAAAGTAATTATCGACCCTTACTTCGAACATGATTTTACCCTATCAATCGACATCAGTCTATAAAACTAAACATACGGGTCTCTAGACGACCTGGCTAGCTTTCTAATGATGCTTTTGGTTTGTACCATGAATCACTATTGATCTCGCTATTCACTTTCGAAAACAAAGCACCATAAAGATCTTACCACCGTTAGTTTATAATTACCACCGTTAGCTCAAATCTAGGCACTGTTGAAACATGTAAAGAAAAGACGTACGTAGTGTAACTTTTCATTTCCAAAAAAAAATGTTTCCTGTTCCCCCAGCACACGACAATTGTGTTCCCTGTTCCCACAACACCAACTTAATTGTTACCTTAAAAGGGACATGTTTCACTTTTAGAAACTCTTTTATAATAAATATTTAATTTATTTAATTGATTATTTTTATAATAAAAATATAATATATTTAGGATATTTGACCCATTAAATAACCCGAATAAATAAACTGGTCCGAAAACAAAATATTTAGTATTCCTAAATATATCCCGATTGAACGACTACATTATTACTAAAACACTAAAACTTTCACAATTGTTAAAACCATCGATTTATTTAAAGACTCAAGCACATACTAGGGTATTGAATGCTACTTTTATTTCCATTATTTTTGTATAGTGATACGAATCTTATTTAATATAGACTGCGAATTATTTCGAGCTATTATTTCTCCATGTCTACATTGTGCCATTATACCGCTGCTAATTATACAGGTGAGTTCATAGCCTCGCCTTTCACTACTATTTATGTTTTTACTAACCCGCGAGGGGGAGACATGCTATAACTTGTTTTGACTATATGATTTTTATATCGTGAGATCGTGGCCTGAAATTGTGTATAATGCAGTTCGTTTTTTCTCAGTTCTTGCTAATAGAAAGTCCAACCAATATCGGGTTTTTAATTGTTCTTGGTTGTTAAGCTTGCTTGGATATTCTATTTGCTAATTCAATCAAAACCTTGCAAAACGGAAAAATATTACCTACTTATATGTAAAACATATTGCAAATACCACGTTTTTATACAAGTAAAAATTCAATATGCAAAATATGAAACTTAAAGGACTGAAATTGTAAAATCTATGTAAGATAAATGCTTGGAATGTAAACTCTAACAATTATAGGGACTAAAAGTGCAAAACAGTTAACTACAAGGATCAAAATACAAAATTTATAACCACCTAACCAAAAGTGTAACAAACTAACAAATATCTAACTGAATTTAACAACTTTTCAAACTCCAGGGACTAAACATTTGCAAACCCTAAAAACATGGGACTTTAGCCAAATTTACCAACTGTTAAGAACAATAGGGACCAAAGTGCAATTTCAAAAAACTTTTTAAGCAAAAACGGGACAAGCTTGAAAATAAGCTCGTTTGAGCTTAATACTCAACCAAATTTGATGAGACAAATTGCAAAATGTTTCAAATCCAAAATAAGCTACACTTGTCAAAGGAAATTGGCTAAAGATAAGAAATAAGCAAATGAGTGCTTATCAATAAGCACAAAATAAGCTATAGCAAAATCCAATCAGTCACAACTTGATTTTTTGATTGAAACTGATTAAGCAACTGAATTAAGGAATGGGAAATCAAACTAGAAACTTTTTCATCAAGAAATAAGCTCAGAATCTGAATTAAGCTAAAATTGGGCTTATGTTGACGAAGCGTTGACCAGCTTTTTTTTCAAAAAAAGCTAAAAATCTCAAAAATCATGTAACTCAACTACTTAATGGGATTTGTGAAGAAAAATTGCCAAGTTTATGAATAGGAAAAGGAGATACAAAATTTCAGTTTACAAGTTACAGAAACTTGCTTAAAGTCTACTTATCTGATTTTTGCTTATATCTAAATGCTTATTGAATACTGTATAAAATCCTTTTGGAATCTGATTCTTTATGATGTAAGCTAAAGCTGAGAACAAATTTGGTGAAATTTTATCAACTATGGAATGAATACTGATCAATTGAAAATGACAAGTCCTAAAACCAAAGCTGAATGAAAACTGACCCAAACATTTTAAGTGCCATTTGCCTGTTTGGCCAGCTTTTTGACTTGTAAATGCCTGAAAACACTTTTATAACACCTATTAACTACAAATGAACTCTAAAATTCCAAAACTCAAAACTTGAAAACTCTTTTTAAGCTAGTCCCAAACACTCCTTTAACTGGTTATTCAAACTTTTACAAAGGCTTATTAAGTACTGATTTAAGCTGAATCAAATGCTTAAGCAATCTAAACTCAATGATCAAAATGAAAGGTAATAGAGCTAAATGTAATCTATTAACACTACTAGAACTACAAACCAAATGCAAGGCCAATAGTGACTGAATCAATGCAGTAAACCAGAATATAATCCAAATCAAAGAACAAACAAGCAGGATTAAGCTACAAGCTATCAAAGATCAATTAATCAACAACTTCAAACAACTTTTATCAGGCAGCCATCAAATTACACTAGGAAAAATAGCATGCATATGACTTATTGAGAGGAATTGAAATAAGGACTTTAAAACCTATTGTAGTATTCCTTTGAGAAGAAGAGGAGCGCTGAGCTCTCTTAACCTAGTGATAACCACCACCTTATCACTAGGAATCAATCAATCAACAAGAACAGCAAACTAATCAACAGGAATCTATCAACATGCTTAAAATCTTCAAAAGCTATGAAATGGACTGAATTATGATCAAACAGCTATCAAACTCCTTCATTGTCAGTTATGATCCATCAATGATCATAACAAACACTTAACAGCAACAATATTATCCAATAGCAGCAAAGAATGAACAGGAATGGTAAGAACAATTTTGGCGGGAAAGATTGAATTCAAAATTTATTCAATGAAAATCGGTTACAAGGTTGTTGGAAGCTAGTAACTAACTAACTAACTCAAGAGTTTGTCAGACTCTTGAGTAGCTAGGGTAGAATTGAAGGAAAAAGGAAAGGAAATTGAGAACTATGTGTTTTTACAAATTTAAGCTACAAGTGAAAATGAAGTCTAATCCAGCTATTTATAGACATGAAGGAAGAGTTTGTTGGGGTTGGTGATGTGTCAGAACCAATCCCAGCTTGCCACGTGTAAAATTCTGCATATTGCATTTGCAGGTATGAACAAGGAATTGGGGATTCTTGATTAAGTGAATGATTTGTTAATTGATTGGCACCATTGTGTTTGTCTCTTCAAAATGATCAAGTTTGGTGTTGAAAACTTTCCATGAAATTGCTTGTAGCTAAAACGCGATCCTGGCAAATTTTTTCCTTGAAGAAGACGCCACGTGTCAACGTTTGATTGGTTAGAAATCGGTCACAACGATTGAACTGTTGGGATTGGATAATAAATGCATGCGGCTGAGTGGGTATTTAATATTCAATCCGTGTGACTTATTTCCTCTCTTCTCATTGGCTGATTTGTTATCACATGGATCAAACATTGAATATCTTTCAAAAGTTGGCAGAATTGGTCCTTCAACTTGGCAGATTGTTGTTTTGAGCTAGGATCTTCATTCTTTTGACATATTTGGTCCTTCAACTTTGATTCTTGAACAAAATGGTCCTTTGACTGAGTTGACTTGAGAGTTGACCAAGTTTGACTTGAATCTTGACTTTTTACAATATTTTCACTTTTAGTCCTTTAACTTTGACAACTTGTCAAGATAGGTCCTTATACTTCAAAGTCTTGTCACTTTTGATCCTTCTTTGTCTTTTTCATCCATTTGAGCTTGATTTTTCCTTGTTTGCTTGGAAATGTATCTTTTTACCTACACAAGTGTACACAAACACAAACATACCACATAACACTGTTTTTGCCAAATAAATTGGTATTTTGCTTCATGTTTTAGGGTTATTTGATATTAAAAGGATATGAGTTTAAGCTCATATCAAATTCCCCTACACTTGAACATTGTCATGTCCTCATGCAATATTATATATTAGAGCTCAAATTTACATTTCCCTCATAATTAATCCACCTTGGCCATATGAGATGCATCTACACTACTCTAAACTAAATGATGTATGATTTTGACTTTTAATAATGCAATGAACTAAATACAATTCTATCTATATCTTTTTTATTTTTCTTGAAATGGTTTTGATGGTAATAACTCATAAAGAATTCAATGGCTTAGATTAGGGCTTGGGTACCATGGACATTTATCACCCTCAAGTTTCACTTTCCCCATACCAAGCTTAAAAATGGGATCATTGCATTCACAAGTAAAAAGTGCATCAACTTATTCAAGACAATTAAATGTGGAACCGGTTATTATTTGAGCAAATTGCTTGTGGGCAAATTTGTCATTTATTTCAAGTGTGAAGTATAAGAAGTGTAAAATCCAAAAATAAGGAAGCACGGTTTTAATCCTAAGTAATCTTCTCATCCATTACTTGAAAAACCGCTCACAATTAATACAAGTCCGTTTCAAGAATAATAAGTCATTCGCCTTATGTGTAAAATCCTCATGTCATGCTTTCATAAGTAGCTACACACTCGCTAAGGAAAGAAAAATAAAACTCACGCAATAATTTACATCCGCCATCTTTTTGAGACTTTGGATCTTCAACCCCGCAACCCGTCAAGGCAATATTGGATTGGAGCAATCTATTGAATCCCCGCAACCCGTCAAGGTAATATTGAAACTCAATAGTCACTATAATTAACACCACACTTCCCCTCTTGGGAGTCTTGCATTATTTGTTTTTTTTCTTTTTTTTTCTTTTTCTTTTTTTTTTTTTTTTTTTTTTTTCTAGCCACTCATTTTTTTTCATAAGCCGCTCTTATCTTTCTTTATTCCTCACAAAGAAATTTGAAAAGAAGAAAAGGAAAAACACTCGCTAAATATGGAGCATGACATAAGTCTAGTACACATAAAACGTGCTAACTTAGAATCTTAAGACGTACTCATATCAACCATAAATGATTAGCCAAAAATGCATAAGAGATTACAAACCAATTAAAACCGTACTTGATTATTTATTAACAATTATATACATGCGAAGAAAATAGAGGCAAAGAAGAGAAGGGTTTAGCCACAAGTAATTGCCATGAAGTCTATCTAGCCCTTTTACACTTGCTTCAACTCTATCATTTCCCATTCTCCACAAATTTAAAATTTCAAATAATGAAATTGGTGGATGCTTAGCCTAATAGACCAATGAAGGACTACATGGTTAAGGATACTAGCTAGAGAATGCTAAAATAAGCAAACTCGGGTTGAGTCAAAATATCCATGGCGGGCCTAATATGTCAAAGAAGTCTAAATTTGTTAAAACCATGTTTTTATTATATTTTTTTTTCTTTATATATTTTTGATGAAAAATAAAAGAAGAAATATATACAATGCAAATGTGTTATGCAAAAATGATTGATGCAAAAATTATGAATGCATATTTTTGTTGGCCAAAGTAGATCAAAAACTTGAAAAATGTTGAAAATTCAATTTTTCCATGTTATCATGCAAGACAATGACAAGTTCTAGGTAAGGTCACTTCGATAGAAGACCCCCCTACACTTAAGCTAAACATTGTCCTCAATGTTTAAGAGCATGGAAGTATAAAAACTTCCCCTACACTTATGACAATGAATAGACTTTGCTTAACCCAAGTTAAGGAAAGGACAACTATTAGTGAAATCATGTTTAAGCACAAGGTGTTAATGAAAAATCACTAAAGTAACGAAGTGAACCGGATACAAGGGCCTCCTCCATAAGCTCCAAAGCATGAAATGAGTGAGCAACCCTACAAACAATCATGCAGACAAAAGAAGGACTCCCCTACACTTATCTCCAAGTCTATGCCTTTATTTCTAACCTACAACACTCTAAACCTAGTTATACGATGCTTGAGTTAATGAGTCTCTAGCTCGACTCGTCCCTCAATGAATTAATTCATGGGGAAAATGGTGACCTCTTGGACCATTTCAACGGAAATGTCCTCCCCAAAGTAGTGTTTAACACGGTGACCATTCACTTTAAAATTTGGACCATCGGGTTGGGACAACTCAAGAGTTCCATATGGAAACACTTGAGCAATAGTGAATGGACCGGACCATCTCGACTTAAGCTTGCCCGCAAAAAGCTTCAATCTTGAGTTAAAGAGGAGAACCGGCTCTCCAACTTTGAACTCACGATTCTTGATCTTAGCATCATGCAATTTCTTAGTCTTTTCCTTGTAAAGCAAAGAATTCTCATAGGCATTGGCTCTCAACTCATCCATCTCATTGAGTTGATCTTTCCTATGTGAACCGGCTTGGTTTAAATCAAAGTTAGCCCACTTGAGAGCCCAAGAGGCCTTATGTTCTAACTCAAATGGAAGGTGGCACGCTTTTCCATAGACAAGCCTACAAGGTGTACAACCAATTGGTGTTTTAAAAGCCGTCCTAAACGCCCACAAAGCATCATCAAGCTTATCCGACCAAGAAGCTCGATGTTCTCCCACCGTTCTCTCTAAAATTCTCTTTAAACCACGATTTGTGACCTCGGTTTGACCATTTGTTTGAGGGTGATACGCGATAGAAAGTCTATGATTCACTCCATATTTCTTCATAACTCTCGTGAATTGATCATTACAAAAGTGCGTACCACGATCACTTATGATGGCCCGAGGTACACCAAATCTAGCAAACAATTGTTTCAAGAACTTTACAACCACTATAGCATCATTAGTAGGTAAGGCTTTAGCCTCCACCCACTTGGACACATAATCCACCGCCACAAGTATATACTTGTTTCCCTTAGAGGATGGAAAAGGTCCCATGAAATCTATTCCCCATACATAAAATATCTCACACTCTTGGATAAAATTTTGTGGCATCTCATCACGTTGTGTAATTTTTCCTTGTCTTTGACAAACATCACAAAATTTCACCATCTCTTGGGCATCTTTGTAAATGGAAGGCCAATAGTAACCCGAATCAAAGACTTTCTTGGCGGTGTAGTTAGGCCCAAAATGTCCACCCGTAGGTCCTTTATGACACGCCTCTAAGATCTTAAATGCCTCGGGCCCATCTACACACCGTCTAATGATTTGGTCCGCACATTACCTAAAGAGATATGGATCATCCCAAAAGTAATACTTAACTTCCTTAAGAAACTTTTTCTTTTGTTGGTAAGTAAGACCCTCAATAAGCACATTGCCTACAAGATAGTTTGCGATATCCGCATACCAAGGTGTGGCATCCTCTTGGGAAGAGATAGACATGAGCTCCTCTAATGGAAAGGATTCATTGATTTCTTGATGTGGGAAATCTCCTTGAAAAGGATGCTCAAGTCTACTCAAATGATCCGCCGCTAAATTCTCGGCCCCTTTCTTATCACGAATCTCTATCTTAAACTCTTGAAGCAACAAAACCCATCTCAAAAGCCTAGGCTTAGCATCTTGTTTTGTCATAAGATACTTGAGAGCGGAATGATCCGTATACACTATGGTTTTGGAAAGCACAAGATATGGTCTAAACTTCTCGAAAGCATATACTATAGCAAGCAACTCTTTTTCCGTGGTAGTGTAATGAAGTTGTGCACCGGTCATGGTTTTACTCGCATAGTGTATAGGTTGAAAATGCTTATTAACTCTTTGTCCTAAGACGGCCCCCACCGCATAATCACTAGCGTCACACATAAGCTCAAAAGGTAATTCCCAATTTGGAGAAACCAAAACGGGAGCCTTAGTCAATTTTTCCTTAAGAGTCTCAAAAGAGTCTAAACAAGCTTGGTCAAAAATGAAAGGAGCCTCTTTCTCCAAGAGGTGAGTCATCGGTCTAGCTATCTTAGAAAAATCTTGTATAAAGCGCCTATAAAATCCCGCATGACCTAAGAAACTCCTCACACCTTTAACCGAGGTGGGTGGGGGAAGCTTAGCAATCACATCGATTTTAGCTCGATCAACTTCTAATCCCTTATTGGATATCTTGTGTCCTAAAACAATTCCTTTTTTCACCATAAAGTGACATTTCTCCCAATTAAGCACCAAACGTGTTTCCTCACAACGCTTAAGCATTCTCTCAAGATTGGTGAGACATGAGCTAAAAGAGTTTCCAAATACGGAAAAATCATCAATAAAAACCTCCATGGTTTGCTCTATCATGTCATGGAAAATCGCCATCATGCACCTTTGAAACGTCCCCGGTGCATTACATAAGCCAAAAGGCATCCTCTTATAAGCAAATGTACCGTATGGACAAGGGAATGTGGTCTTTTCTTGATCCTTAGGGTCAATGGGTATTTGGAAATAACCCGAAAAGCCATCAAGAAAACAATAGTACTCACTTCCCGCTAAGCGTTCAAGCATTTGATCCATAAAGGGAAGCGGGAAATGGTCTTTCCTAGTTGCCTCATTGAGTTTTCTATAATCAATGCAAACTCTCCAACCGGTCACAAGTCTCGTGGGAATAAGCTCATTGTTCTCATTAGGCACCACGGTGATTCCACCCTTCTTTGGAACACAATGAACCGGGCTAACCCATGGAGAGTCGGAAATGGGGTAAATCATACCCGCATCTAAGAGTTTAATCACTTCTTTCTTAATAACCTCATGGATTTTTGGGTTAACTCTCCTTTGGTTTTGAATGGCGGGTTTATAGTCATCCTCCATAAGGATTTTGTGAGTACAAAAATGTGGATCAATTCCCCTTATGTCGGATATTTTCCATGCTAAAGCTTTCTTATGTTTCTTAAGAACTTCAATAAGTTGCTCTTTCTCATCCTCTTTCAACTCTTTAGCAATAATCACCGGTAATTGGTCTTTTCCTTCTAAGAAAGCATATTCTAAGTGAGATGGAAGTTCCTTAAGTTCAATGGGAGGTGGACTCTCTATGGAAGGTTTTACTATGGAAGGTTCCTCAATGGTAATCTCTTGTGGAATAGGAGAAGGAATAGGGTCCTCATTGAGCAACTTTTGGATTGTAAGAATATCTTCTTCCCAATTAATGGGAGAATCATCATCACCAAGAAAGTTGGACTCAAATTCCTCCAAGAGGAAATCACTCTCTCCAAAAGGTGTTAAAGAGGGAGCAATTGAGGCCACGGTTTCAACATGGGGTATCTCATCACTAGCACTCTTACAAGCATCATGAAAGTGTTCATTACACACTTCATCTAGCACATCCACAATGTTAATAGTCTCACAAGGTCTAGACTCCTTAACCTCGTTTCTATCACAAACTTTTCCTAACTTAAACACCACTCTCTCATCTTCTACTCTCATAATTAATTCTCCTTCCGCCACATCTATCAAGGTACGACCCGTTCTCAAAAACGGTCTACCAACAATCAAAGGTACTCTAGGATCCATGTCATAATCGACCACTACAAAGTCGGCCGGAAAGGTAAACTTATCCACACCTACAAACACATCTTCCGCTATACCTACGGGGTGAGCTATGGTTCGGTTGGCTAGTTCAAGAGTCATCCTAGTGGGAGTGAGCTCGGGAAGAGATAGTTGTTTCCAAACCGATAAAGGCATGAGATTTATGCTCGCCCCTAAATCCGCTAAAGCCATGCAATTTTCAACACCGGGAAAATTACAAGGTATCAAGAAGCGCCCCGGATCTCCAAGTTTTGTTGGTAAGGTTTTAAGTAACACCGCGGAACAATTTTCATTAAGGGATGTGTTGGGCAAATCAACCAATTTTTCTTTGTTTGAGAGCAAATCCTTTAACATCTTAGCAAACTTTGGCATATAAGCAAGAGCTTCCGCAAAGGATATATTGATGTTGAGTTGCTTAAACATCCTTAAGAAATTTGAAACTTGGATGTCATCCTTGTTTTTTAACTTGTCCTTTTTCAACCTTGAAGGATATGGAAGAGTAGGTTTTGGTGTAGGTGGAATAGGTGTTGTTGTGGAAGATTTGTCTTTGTTAGCTTCTTCATTGGGAAGTGTGGAAGGTAAAGGAGAAGTATGAGATGGTTGAGAAGGTGTGTTTGAGTGAATAGGAGCATTTTGAGGAGGTGGAGTAGAAGTAGAAGTCTTGTCACAAGTAGGAGCACAAGTGGGTTGAACAATAGTAGGTTTAGGAGGTGAAGGATCCTTTGTTGTTCCACTCCTTGTTGTAATAGCATTGACATTAGCCCTAGGGTTTGTTTGTGTGTTAGAAGGTAAAGCCCCTTGTGGTCTTTGATTTAATACCACTAAAACCTTATTGAATTGGTCATTCATTTTCTTCTCCATAGCTTGGAACTTCCTTTCATTCTCTTGATTCATTTTTTGTAAGAGATCCATTGTGTTAAACTCTTGTGGCACATAACTTTGAAAACCTTGAGGTTGGAAAGGTAAAGGTTGAGCATTAAATCCTTGATTTGGTGGATAAAAGGTATTTGCTTGAGGTTGAAATTGATTGGGTGCCTTGTAGTTATTTCCTTGGTATGGTGGTCTTTGCCCTTGATTCCTTGGTAAAATTTGAGGAGTATGTTGTGGAATTTGGGTGGGTGGTTGGGGTGGGAAGCCGGGTGGAGAAAGGTAGTTTTGGGATTTGTAAGAAAGGTTATTTGGATTGATATTAGGCTTGAAGTGTTCACGATGTTCTTCTTGGTAAGCATAGCATTCCCCTTGATACCCTTGCACCTTATCACATTGTTCATAAGAATGGGGACCTCCACAAGTAACACAAGAAATGGTGATGGCATTCACATTATTTGAGGAATTGTTCAATGACATGCCTTTAAAAGTTTGAAGCATTTCTTGTTGTACTTGGAAATTCCTCTCACTATCTCTATCCATCCTTTGAAAAATCGCTTCTTGAAACTTGAGGAGTTGGTTGTCACAAGGGATTTGAGAATTGTTTTGGATAACATGAACTTTTTCTTCAAATGGATTGTTTGTTTGAACCATTGCCTTAGTCTCAATAATGTCCAAAGCCTCTTGATAGGTCTTAAGAAGAATACTCCCTCCCGCGGAAGCATTGAGTGAATCTTGGTGGTGAGATTTAAGGCCATCATAAAAGAGGCTTATTTGGTGAACTTGATCCAATCCATGATTAGGGCATCGCCTCAACAACTCACTATACTCTTCCCAAGCATCACTAAAGGATTGACTAGGTTTTTGTTGAAAGGTCATAATTAAAGTCCTCAAAGCCATAGTCTTATGTGGAGGAAAGAACTTGTTCAAAAACTTAGTGGTGAAACCATCCCATGTGGTGATACTATCGGGTGGTTGGGTGTCTAACCAATGCTTAGCGGTCCCCTCTAAGGAAAATGACACTAACATCAACCTAATGACCTCATGTGGAACCCCATTATGCTTAATGGTATTGCAAAGTGAAAGGAATCTCTTAAGGTGAGCATGAGGATCCTCATTTTGTTTACCAAAGAAAGGTGATAGTGCAACCATATTGATCATAGATGTATGTAGCTCAAATGTGTTAGCGGGAAAGTCGGGAATCTTAATGGCACTAGAATATCCATGAATGTTGGATTGCATACGTTCATACAAAGTGCGATTATCAATAGCCATGGCTTCTTGTGGTGGAGTCAAAGCACGATTCTCGTGATCGGCTTGGTGGACGATGGTGGTCTTACTCTTTCTCTTTTTCTTCCTTTTCGGAGGAAGAGGTTGTACACCAATCGGTATTTGTGCACGCCCGCGAGTGAGCATGCAACTCAATACGAGGAATGAGAGAGAAGCTCTCGTGTGACTTTGAAGAGAAATAGATTATCCTCTTCGAGTTTCAATATTAAATATCCACAAGAAAATAACACTATACGTATATACTACTTTGGGTGCAAGACCCCCAATGAAGCCTTCCTTCTTAGAATACTCCCAAGTGAACGGGGGGTTAGGTGGCGCGAAGCACTTAAGTACCTATTGACCCTTAGATGGCATTTTATAGCACATCGCCTTTCTATTCACTTAAATGTTCGTATTCTTCGAATTGTTGCTTATTGAGAGTATTTATCTATTCTTGCTTTATTTTGTTTGATCGATACACGTGTCAAGGAGCGGAACGCCCCTCAACACGGTGTATTGCCTCGGCAATACTTATGGAAGATATGTAGATTGATTGTTCTTATACGTATACGTATTACTTATAATAATATATGGAAAATATTTTTGTATTTATGAGTTTTTTAAGAGAAAATACTATATGTACATAAAAACCGAGAGAATCCAATAATATATATTTTTGGGTGCAATCTCTTAGGAAAAAGATTGCTTTTTGGATTTTTTATTTTTTTTGGTCAATTCTTTAGGAAAAGAATTGTTTTGTTAATTTTTTAGTTTTTATATATTTTTATATTTTTGATTTTTTTATTTGTTTTTAATTTATGATAGGTAAAAATAACGTTCACAAAGTGAACGGATCCCAAAAGCCAATGAAAACCGTCAATCGATAGTCTCTCGTGTAGTCAAAGAACCGGCAGCGGCGCCATTTGAAATTGTGTATAATGCAGTTCGTTTTTTCTTAGTTCTTGCTAATAAAAAGTCCAACCAATATCGGGTTTTTAATTGTTCTTGGTTGTTAAGCTTGCTTGGATATTCTATTTGCTAATTCAATAAAAACCTTGCAAAACGGAAAAATATTACCTACTTATATGTAAAACATATTGCAAATACCACGTTTTTATACAAGTAAAAATTCAAAATGCAAAATATGAAACTTAAAGGACTGAAATTGTAAAATCTATGAAAGATAAATGCTTTGAATGTAAACTCTAACAATTATAGGGACTAAAAGTGCAAAACAGTTAACTACAAGGATCAAAAATACAAAATTTATAACCACCTAACCAAAAGTGTAACAAACTAACAAATATCTAACTGAATTTAACAACTTTTCAAACTCCAGGGTCTAAACACTTGCAAACCCTAAAAACATGGAACTTTAGCCAAATTTACCAACTGTTAAGAACAATAGGGACCAAAGTGCAATTTCAAAAAACTTTTTAAGCAAAAACGGGACAAGCTTGAAAATAAGCTCGTTTGAGCTTAATACTCAACCAAATTTGATGAGACAAATTGCAAAATGTTTCAAATCCAAAATAAGCTACACTTGTCAAAGGAAATTGGTTAAAGATAAGAAATAAGCAAATGAGTGCTTATCAATAAGCACAAAATAAGCTATAGCAAAATCCAATCAGTCACAACTTGATTTTTTGATTGAAACTGATTAAGCAACTGAATTAAGGAATGGGAAATCAAACTAGAAACTTTTTCATCAAGAAATAAGCTCAGAATCTGAATTAAGCTAAATTTGGGCTTATGTTGACCAAGCGTTGAGCAACTTTTTTTTCAAAAAAGCTAAAAATCTCAAAAATCATGTAACTCAACTACTTAATGGGATTTGTGAAGAAAAATTGCCAAGTTTATGAATAGGAAAAGGAGATACAAAATTTCAGTTTACAAGTTATAGAAACTTGCTTAAAGTCTACTTATCTGATTTTTGCTTATATCTAAATGCTTATTGAATACTGTATAAAATCCTTTTGGAATCTGATTCTTTATGATGTAAGCTAAAGCTGAGAACAAATTTGGTGAAATTTTATCAACTATGGAATGAATACTGATCAATTGAAAATGACAAGTCCTAAAACCAAAGCTGAATGAAAACTGACCCAAACATTTTAAGTGCCATTTGCCTGTTTGACCAGCTTTTTGACTTGTAAATGACTGAAAACACTTTTATAACACCTATTAACTACAAATGAACTCTAAAATTCCAAAACTCAAAACTTGAAAACTCTTTTTAAGCTAGTCCCAAACACTCCTTTAACTGGTTATTCAAACTTTTACAAAGGCTTATTAAGTACTGATTTAAGCTGAATCAAATGCTTAAGCAATCTAAACTCAATGATCAAAATGAAAGGTAATAGAGCTAAATGTAATCTATTAACACTACTAGAACTACAAACCAAATGCAAGGCCAATAGTGACTGAATCAATGCAGTAAACCAGAATATAATCCAAATCAAAGAACAAACAAGCAGGATTAAGCTACAAGCTATCAAAGATCAATTAATCAACAACTTCAAACAACTTTTATCAGGCAGCCATCAAATTACACTAGGAAAAATAGCATGCATATGACTTATTGAGAGGAATTGAAATAAGGACTTTAAAACCTATTTTAGTATTCCTTTGAGAAGAAGAGGAGCGCTGAGCTCTCTTAACCTAGTGATAACCACCACCTTATCACTAGGAATCAATCAATCAACAAGAACAGTCAACTAATCAACAGGAATCTATCAACATGCTTAAAATCTTCAAAAGCTATGAAATGGACTGAATTCTGATCAAACAGCTATCAAACTCCTTCAATGTCAGTTATGATCCATCAATGATCATAACAAACACTTAACAGCAACAATATTATCCAATAGCAGCAAAGAATGAACAGGAATGGTAAGAACAATTTTGGCGGGAAAGCTTGAATTCAAAATTTATTCAATGAAAATCGGTTACAAGGTTGTTGGAAGCTAGTAACTAACTAACTAACTCAAGAGTTTGTCAGACTCTTGAGTAGCTAGGGTAGAATTGAAGGAAAAAGGAAAGGAAATTTAGAACTATGTGTTTTTACAAATTTAAGCTACAAGTGAAAATGAAGTCTAATCCAGCTATTTATAGACATGAAAGAAGAGTTTGTTGGGGTTGGTGATGTGTCAGAACCAATCCCAGCTTGCCACGTGTAAAATTCTGCATATTGCATTTGCAGGTATGAACAAGGAATTGGGGATTCTTGATTAAGTGAATGATTTGTTAATTGATTGGCACCATTGTGTTTGTCTCTTCAAAATGATCAAGTTTGGTGTTGAAAACTTTCCATGAAATTGCTTGTAGCTAAAACGCGATCCTGGCAAATTTTTCCTTGAAGAAGACGCCACGTGTCAACGTTTGATTGGTTAAAAATCGGTCACACGGATTGAACTGTTGGGATTGGATAATAAATGCATGCGGCTGAGTGGGTATTTAATATTCAATCCGTGTGACTTATTTCCTCTCTTCTCATTGGCTGATTTGTTATCACATGGATCAAACATTGAATATCTTTCAAAAGTTGGCAGAATTGGTCCTTCAACTTGGCAGATTGTTGTTTTGAGCTAGGATCTTCATTCTTTTGACATATTTGGTCCTTCAACTTTGATTCTTGAACAAAATGGTCCTTTGACTGAGTTGACTTGAGAGTTGACCAAGTTTGACTTGAATCTTGACTTTTTACAATATTTTCACTTTTAGTCCTTCAACTTTGACAACTTGTCAAGATAGGTCCTTATACTTTAAAGTCTTGTCACTTTTGATCCTTCTTTGTCTTTTTCATCCATTTGAGCTTGATTTTTCCTTGTTTGCTTGGAAATGTATCTTTTTACCTACACAAGTGTACACAAACACAAACATACCACATAACACTGTTTTTGCCAAATAAATTGGTATTTTGCTTCATGTTTTAGGGTTATTTGATATTAAAAGGATATGAGTTTAAGCTCATATCATGGCCCCACACTAATACTTAATAAACTGTTGATCAAGGAAACGCAAACTGAACTGTTACCCTTAATTACATTTGCCTATTGTAGATGAACCCGCATGACCCGTGCATCTGAAACTGTTAGAATTTTTGAATTGCCTGAATGTTATAAATAGATCTATTTGGGATTGACCGTCCCCATCTGGGTGAGTCATGCTCACTGTGCCTCGGCCAGGACAACAGATGTTTCACATGTCAGCACTTATTATTTTTATGGGTGCCTTTTAATAAGGCGAAGGGTCCTCATTTGTCGAGGACTTAACTGTCAAGTCTCAGTTTCGGGCAATATGGGAATGTAATTACCTTATAGTATTTGGCTTTGTGCGATACTATGTTTGTGATGTTGCGCTTCTAAACTTGACCTTTTATTATTTGGTACATTAATACATGGAACATACTGATATATCTGAACTTGATTATTATCAAACCTTGTGAAATACTATATGGGATATTTGAGATCCTACACTTGATTTTTATATCAAACTTTGTGCAACACTATGTAGGACAATTTACAGTCCTGAACTGTGATTTTACAAAACTCTATGAATTCACCAACTTTATGTTGACTGTTTAAAGCATGTTTTTCTCAGGAAATTAAGCTGGATTATTTGAGCATGGACTGAGCATCATATAGGAGCATCATAATAATTGGGGGATTTGTTTTCACTAGGGATATTTGTAACAACTGATATTTAACATTTCAACTGATTGTACTAAAACCATATTTTTATCAGTTGTATTTCAGATCATGTAATTATGATCAATGCTTTGTATGCCATTTGTTCTGTGATCCGCAACGTGACACCCAATTACTATTCCGCTGCAAACCTGATTTGGGGGTGTCACAGAATGGTATCAGAGCAATGGTTATAGAGAATCAGATCGAAAATAAAATTGTTTTTCTATTTTATTAACTAAACTATAACCGGACAAAATTTTCAAAAACTTAGATTTCAAAAATTGGGTTTTTGACGGGGACATACTTAAAGAGCATTTAGCATAGAGAGCATGCATAACTATATGATTTAAATGCAATTTATTATCCTATGCATCTATATTTATGATAGTACTAGATGCTAACTATTTACGTACTTTATGTATTACGACTGTCTAATATCGTTATGAAGATATTAAAATATTAAAATACTTAACGTATTTAATGAAACTTATAAACATGTCATGTTAGTAGGGAGCTTTATACTAAAGATGTTCCATCTCGATATTACGTTTTGACTGAGTGGTTGGGTTTACGATTTAAAGTGCCCTCGCTCCTCAAACGTTTATAGAATGGCTTTTGAAGTATAATGGCCTGAACACTGCATTGTAACCACAAACAACTTTGTACATAACAACCTTTAGAAATATCTAAATACAATCTAACCAAATCTTTTGGAATCTTGAAAAATCTAAAATAGATTTTGGAAAATATTGAAAAATCTAAAATAGATTTTGGAAAATCTTGAAAAATCTAAAATAGATTTTGGAAAATCTTGGAAAATCAAAAATAGATTTTGGAAAATCTTGAAAATTTTGGAATAGATTTTTATATATATCTTAGCAAAAAAAATAATTTCGGAAATCTTTTCTTGAATAATTGTATTTTGGAAGAACTTAATTAAATTTTGGGAAAATTTTAAATTAGAATTTTTTTATCTTTAGAAATCTTAATGTATCTTTGAAAATCCTTACCACGTCTTGGGTAAACTTAACTATACTTTTATATATCTTGGAAAAATCTAAAATTTGATTTTTTTTTTGAGATCTTGATTAAACCCTGTTGAACTTATAACAAACTTGTAGAAACCTAGTTCTTATGTATGGATTTTAAAATTCACTTTTAAAGTAATAAACCTAGATGTCATAATGAAAACATATGGAAAAGAAATATAGCTTGGGCTATCTGATTCATTTTAGAACTTATAATAAACTTGTAAACTTATAATAAACCCTAAATCTTAATTTTTGGGACCTCGTAAATTAAATGTAAATATAAAACAAGATTGGACTTTATCTTGAAATACTATAAAAAGCTTATAATTAATATACAACTTGTAACCAACTTGGATTTCATTTGAAACCCGGAAATAAAACATACCGTAGGTTTTTAATCTCTATTTAGAGATCTAGACTTCATCTTTACAAACTAGTAATAAGCTTGTAAGGTTTCATAAACTTCACACCTAGATAAATGGTTAAGTATTATTAATGGACTAGTTAAACCCATGCAACAATAGCCCAAAACTTGAATAGGCCCTATAGGCTCAATGCAATATAGTCGAACCATTAACTAAGCCCATTAGGCCATCTAATGCCTAGTAAGCCCACTTGGCAAACCTTAAATTATTAATTGACTAAAATATGTTTAGGCCCATTAGGAAGCCCATCAGGCCCATTTATTGTCCTATGGACCTATGTGGTAAAACTTGTAATATTAATGGATCTAAAAATGTAATTAGGCCCATTAAGAAATCCTTAGCTCACAAAAATTGTTAATGGATCTCGTAAGCTCAATAAGGGTTTGGGAAGCCCATTAGCTCTTTTGGCACATTAATAAGCCCACTTAGTGATATTATACTTAAACAAATTTTTATACCAAAAATATATCTTATAAAAACTTTTGGACTAAAAATGTCAATTCATTAAACTCATAGATTAAAACCGTGACATTGAAACTTGTCTTGATAAAACAGTAACTACAAGGACTAATATTGTAAATATTTGAAAATCTAGGGAGTAATAAATGCCATTCGTGACTTATTAAACCCTAAGGGCCAATTTAGTAAATTCTTGAAGGTTAAAATGTCAGTTTATGACCCCTAAGGACTAAAACTGTTAAGAACCAGAAAGAGTACATCTAGTAAACCATGGAGGGACTTGTATTGATAATAACCGAAACTTAAGCAAACCCTAGACCCCTTATTTCATTTAATGTATTAACACTTGAGCGAATCCTAAACTAAATGGACTAGAACCATCATTTTTTGAAACTTGTAAACAAAGGGTTATTATTTAACTTGCGAAAACTTTGGGGACATTAAATTAAATGTAATAAAGTGTTATTACTTTTATAACTGTTCATAAAAAAATTATGAAATTTAATGCACATAGATTATAAAAGTAAAATACAACAATGGTAAGTAAAATACTTTTACTTAAATGATATTATTAATAACAAATTTAAATGGAAGTTATTAATACTTGTACAACGATGTATTTAACTAAAATACAGTAACATAAATGGATTGCCTAAAAACGAGTTGGTATTATAATGAAATCCAAATAAATCCTGAAAATCTTATGCTAAGATTTTTAAAATCCTCCATTATTGATTTTGTATCAAGCTTAAGCTTATACGCTAATCATTTCATATACGCTGATTATTGCTTATAATTAATTAATAACTATAAACCGGTTAGTCTATTTTGACTACTTGGAAAACTGACTGGCCACATAATAAGAACGGATTACAACAACCGCACATACTGGAATATTTAAAAACAGACTAGGGAGCATTATGCCGTGTACTACCTTTTATTAGATGTTTGAACTTGTTGTTATGTGTATATATGTATATATATCGTACTAGAAGGAACTATATGATACAATGCCTATACTTATGATTGTAATTTGTTATTATACTGTATATATGAGTTCCTTGTTTGATACGTATTCTTGCGCACGTTATCGCGCGTCAACATTTATTTTCTCTCGCTTATAATTTTGTACGTATATCTACGGAACACGACTTATTAGCGAATTATACACGTTTGCCTTTAGTATGTTCACGTGGTATTATTTGGATAAGTTTGCATCTTTAAATGATGTGGTGGAACCCAAAATCAAGGTACTTATGATCCTATATTTTACATATGGGACCTGAGTCTCTTGATCCTAAGTTAATGATGATTTCCTCTCAAGACGTTATGGGACGTCTAAGAGTGAAATCTTAAGCCACCAGACAAGAAGTTTATTTATAATTTCGTATTAAGATGTTATGGGACGTCTGAAGACGAAGGTTATAAGCAAACGGGCTGTAAAGTATCTTAATAATATCTATTATCTTAGATATTATATTTATTCTAAATAATAAGCCTTGCCGGAAATATCTAGGTAAGGTGGGCTATGAAATCCTTATTGAAACGAATTGGGACGCTTTTTCGTTTGAATAAAGAAATCATAGGTCACCGAATGGAGTTATAAATTTTACCTTACATGGATGAGGACGCTTATCGATGTAAATAGAAATTTATAATCACATGAGCTTAAATATATTCGACATGACTCATAATTGATGTTATTTTATTTATCCAGTTATGGAATGTAATCCTTTTTGACTCGCGATTTCCTCCAGCAATATCTTATCACCCAGAAACCTAGAAAGATTTGTGTTCACCTCTTTTTTATCAAAGCATTGTGCTCTTGACTTTTGGCATATCCTTAACCCAAATACCACTTCCGCTGCATTCGACCCCATTTGGGTGTGTCCATTTCTGCTGCATTTTAAACCCTTTTTGGGGTGCCGACTTCCGTTTCAATTGACCCCTTTGGGGTGTCACAGAAAATTTAAGCTGTTTCATCTGCCATGAGGAAATGAAACCTCGATCATTCAAGGCGACGGTAACACATACTTTATCGACACTAGACTTAGTGTCATCTCTTGTATCGAAGCCCAGAAATACTTGGTAAGAGGATGCCTTATCTTCTAAGCTCACATTTCTCAAATCAACGAGGAAAACAAACCCAAGCATAAAAGACGTGCCGAACTCACAATGGGTGTATATTGTATGGTTATGTTTGTCACCTCTAGAAAGAGATAACTGATGTCCCACACTTTTGGACAATCTTCTTCCTCTTCGGATCCAATTAGTTCGACAATACCATTGTCTAACAAGCCTTGAAATGAATGACTTCCTCCTTTTAGAAGTCGAAATTTATGCAAATTTTGAACCATCAACGGTTGATGCATGACCCTTTCAGCATCTCACCAGGGATGCACACTTCTTTATTCTTGGTCTCTTCTTTGGTTTCCATCATTTGAAGTACTTCTCCTCTACGCAACTTATGCCCCAGCTCAGCCACAAATGAAGCAGATTCTTTGCAACTTCCTACCCAATCACTATCAACAATAATCATAGCCATTTCACTGAGTGAAGCTTTGGAGTCAAACTAATGTTTGCTTTCCACAGGCTAGAAGTATATCGGGAAGCCCACTTAAATAAAAACCAAGACTTAAAACGAACTTGTCCTATTTTATTCACTTTGTAAATTTATTAGAACTCGAATATGATTTAATGAACCTTTTACTAATTCTTTTGGGCTAAACTTGAATTTTATAACTATCTGGGACTTATTTTGCCATTTGTGAAACATATTATAAGCCCTAGAATATTGAGAAGAAAGTTTTAAAACTCTAAGGGCTAAACGTAGACATTAACAAACTTGAAAGAATCCCTAGTTGATTTAACACGGATAAAAAAAACCCTAAAGGTTGATTTTGCCACTTTTGAAACTTATTTTGAGCCCTAAGTTATTTTCATTGGAAAAAAAAACTAATTATGCCCTAAGGGTCACATTACAAAAATAGAAGTACCAAATGTGTAAATTATCAAAACATAAAAGACAAGTTACTCTGTTTATTAGAATGTACTCATCAGAAGCATACGATCAATAACTATCTTCTAAAATATCACCTATGAGTCTAAACTTGAGTTCACAAGATTACACGTTCAAGAAAAAGTGTCCTCACTTGTTCCCTGGACGAGTAACTTCGTCTTAAGATTTGAGGACAAAGCTAAAATAACGGGTAGGTGCTGTAAAACCCCAAAATTTCGCCTTTTAACACGTCACCGACTTCATTATTATTATCGTTCATTATTTAATATTTTACAGACCACCTTTACAATATATCATCACAAGACTTATTACGTACAAATATCATCATTTTAGTATATAAAAATAGTGGAGTATTTTAATATCTATTATATAAACACTTTTACCTTAACCACACTATAATGAATATCATCACATTTAAAATACAACTTATAACTAGATTCATAATTAAATTATATTTAATTATAATTATAATGACTATTTAAAAGATTACATACCAAGACAAACTTGAAACTATGTAAATTAATTTTTAAACGCGAATCATTAGGATATTTAACCACGACTTGTTTAAAGTAAAACAAATATCACAAATTATACTAAGTCGACGCATTAATAACTGCATGAACACCTTTAGTCGAATTTTAAGTAAATAAAACTTTATTTAAATACTTTTTTATATACATTGTTTAACACATAAACAAACTAACTTTAAACTTCTACTTGAACATGTCTAGCTAAGATTTTTAAAACTTAAATTTTCCTAGGATCCTCTTAATTCCCACGTTTCATTTTTTTGCCTAGACAAATCTAACCAAATTAAAACAAGATTTTATTAGATTATGTAGTACATATGAAATCTATCCCTAAGATCACATAGATCTAACACAATCTCTCCTACCTTCTTCATATAACTAGGCTTAGGACATGGAAGTATGCACCAATTGAAAACTCTCACAATACCCATCTTCTACTTATTTCTCCTTTTCTGCCGAAGAACAAAGCAACCAATAATCACCATAACATTTTTCTTTCTTTCTTGGTTGAAACACAAGCAAACCTTTGTCTGCTCATGAGGTTTGCATTATTCTAACGACTACACAAACAAACCATGATTTGGTTTTGGTTTTTTGAAACAAACGAAGACCCATGATTCTTGCTCGTTGGTAAGCACCATGCGTCAAGAGGGTACAATGAACCGTGAGTTCCGGTCGAGCGATCCGTTAGTTGAAAGCCTTCGCGTATCGAATCGGTGTCTGAAGCGTGGATTTTATGTTGGTGATTTAGTGTTACCAATAATGATTTAAGTGTAATGGATTTACTTTGTTGACCAATGTGTAATCGTGATAAACGTTCATCAAGTCGGGGTTGTGCGGAGTGCACACTTGTATGACATTATTACGGTTACCATACGGGGGCGAAGCCCCCGTACGACGGGGGTCCGGGGGCAGCGCCCCTGGGCAGGGTCCAAGGGGCGGCAGCCCCTGGCAGGGTCCAAGGGGCAGCGCCCCTGGCTGGGGTCGACATCATAACAGCGTCGGTTTTGGGCATTATAACTGCTTTTGGCATAAAGTGCTTTTTCGAAAACGCACTTGAAAATAAAATTCCCGAGAATTTGGACTCGTTTCTGCCCGTTGTTAAAAGCGTCGGTTTTGGGCATTATAACTGCTTTTGGCAGTTACAACCAAACAGACGTTATTTTGGTCATATGTTCTTCTTTTCTGGTTCTGACATCATAACAATTTTAACACAATTACAGTTCGAATCTGAGTTTTATCCGATTGGAGATTTCGATAGAACCATCGAAATACTTTAATCTGAAAGTGTTTGACACGACTCTCAGATTATTGATCCACCCACCAAAATTTCTAACATTTTATTCCATTGCTTTCCTTACTGGTAGACGCAAATTGCACAACGAAACATTCAAATCTTCCTTGTGAGTTGTACATGTTATCTTTTATTATTATGCTTATGCTTCTAGTAGTAGTGCTTGAGAAAACCAAACTTTATGCTCACACTCCTTATAAACACTACACTGCATTTCCCTTCCTACTGTACACAAAGAATAACACATTTGATGGGTTGAGAAAACATGGGTTATTAATATACACGCTTGCTTTGGTTCGAAAGTTGGTGTGATACAGTTAAGCAAACTAAGTGGGTCTAGTTAGTGAAGCCCTTACAAACAAAATGTTACCTTGACTTGTCCTAGTTGAAAGAACAACGCACTACTAGCCTTGTAAAACAAGTACATACTAGTCAATTTGGCTATTTATTTGACCCATGAAAACCTTCCATGAAAATCAGATCCTTGTAGTATACAAACTAGAGGTGGGTCATTTGGCTTCTTGGATCCCTTAAACTAGTTATGTATAGACGTAGGAAGTTAGAAACAGAAAGTATACTTTTTGTTAAAACAAACCTTGAATTGTACTACGAAACGCAGCCTAAACCTCAGCCTTTGAGACCTAAAACGAGCCACCTAGGATCGAGTGCCCACAAGTTTTATAGGGGCAAATGGTAGAGGAGCTAGCTAAGAATCCATAGTGACTTGAATCACTTAAAATGGTTAAGAAACGAACTAGGAATCACTTACCAAAACATGTCGAACATAACTTATTTTAGTCGAAATATATAAGTTAATTGAGTGTTTTAACGCGACCTTTTGCGACTCACTTTTAACCCTCTAAACGACCTTGCCCCAAGTTGAGTAAAGAACGAAAGTTGTAGACGGTCATCTCGTCTACACGAGCCTATTTTTAGTTTGAACCAAAAGTATTTATCGAAAGCCGTAGACGAGATAGAAAGTGGCTCGTCAAACACTTGTCTTTTAAAGTAATTATCGACCCTTACTTCGAACATGATTTTACCCTATCAATCGACATCGGTTTATAAAACTAAACATACGGGTCTCTAGACGACCTGGATAGCTTTCTAACGATGCTTTTGGTTTGTACCATGAATCACTATTGATCTCGCTATTCACTTTCGAAAACAAAGCACCATAAAGATCTTACCACCGTTAGTTTATAATTACCACCCTTAGTTCAAATCTAACCACTGTTGAAACATGTAAAGAAAAGACGTACCTAGTGTAACTTTTCATTTCCAAAAAAAAATGTTTCCTGTTCCCCCAGCACACGACAATTGTGTTCCCTGTTCCCACAACACCAACTTAATTGTTACCTTAAAAGGGACATGTTTCACTTTTAGAAACTCTTTTATAATAAATATTTAATTTATTTAATTATTTATTTTTATAATAAAAATATAATATATTTAGGATATTTGACCCATTAAATAACCCGAATAAATAAACTGGTCCGACAACAAAATATTTAGTATTCCTAAATATATCCCGATTGAACGACTACATTATTACTAAAACACTAAAACTTTCACAATTGTTAAAACCATCGATTTATTTAAAAACTCAAGCACATACTAGGGGATTAAATGCTACTTTTATTTCCATTATTTATGTATAGTGATACGAATCTTATTTAATATAGACTGCGGATTATTTCGAGATATTATTTATCCATGTCTACATTGTGCCATTATACCGTTGCTAATTATACAGGTGAGTTCATAGCCTCGCCTTTCACTACTATTTATATTTTTACTAACCCGCGAGGGGGAGACATGCTATAACTTGTTTTGACTATATTATTTTTATATCGTGAGATCGTGGCCCCACACTTATACTTAATAAACTGTTGATCGAGGAAACGCAAACGGAACTGTTTCCCTTAATTACATTTGCCCATTGTAGATGAACCCGCTTGACCCGTGCATCTGAAACTGTTAGAATTTTTGAATTGCCTGAATGTTATAAATAGATCTATTTGGGATTGACCGTCCCCATCTGGGTGAGTCATGCTCACTGTGCCTCGGCCAGGACAACAGATGTTTCACATGTCAGCACTTATTATTTTTATGTGTGCCTTTTAATAAGGCGAAGGGTCCTCATTTGTCGAGGACTTAACTGTCAAGTCTCAGTTTCGGGCAATATGGGAATGTAATTACCTTATAGTATTTGGCTTTGTGCGATACTATGTTTGTGATGTTTGCGCTTCTAAACTTGACCTTTTATTATTTGGTACATTAATATATGGAACATACTGATATATCTGAACTTGATTATTATCAAACCTTATGAAATACTATATGGGATATTTGAGATCCTACACTTGATTTTTATATCAAACTTTGTGCAACACTATGTAGGCAATTTACAGTCCTGAACTATGATTTTACAAAACTCTATGAATTCACCAACTTTATGTTGACTGTTTTAAGCATGTTTTTCTCAGGAAATTAAGCTGGATTATTTGAGCATGGACTGAGAATCATATAGGAGCATCATAATAATTGGGGGATCTGTTTTCACTAGGGTTATTTGTAACAACTGATATTTAACATTTCAACTGATTGTACTAAAACCATATTTGTATTAATTTTATTTCAGATCATGTAATTATGATCAATGCTTTGTATGCCATTTGTTCTGTGATCCGCAACGTGACACCCAATTACTATTCCGCTGCAAACCTGATTTGGGGGTGTCACACATATTAGCCAAAGTTCTCAAGGAACATCATGCATGAAACAATGATATGTAACTAAGTATGGGTGACAGTTGTTTAATCCATATTAGTAAAAACAATTCTGGGAAAAATATCATGGTTAAAACATCAAGGTGCTGACAATGTCAATACGTGGAATAACAAGCGTTGGCTTAGGAAGCTCCTGGTGACTATCCACTAGTCACAGGTCAAGTTTAGAGCCTACAGGTCGAAACCTTGGCTCTTATACCATAATTGTAACACCCCATTTTGATAAATGGAATATCATAGGATAATTATGGCGTGACATCAAAGCATACAAGGTAAATGTGCAAAAACATTACATGACCATAGGGATAACCGGAATAAAACATCGGCTCCCAAACATAAACTCATAAACAAAGCATAAATTAAAAGTAATGCAAAAAGAAAAGAAACATAAAATAGCTCCCATCCTATGCACAACCTCTCCATGCTCCTGTCTGACCGTGGGTACCTGCCGTTTGGAAACATGAAAAGAGAAAACGCCTGAGCGATATGCTCTGTGTGCGGATATATGACATACTATGGAATAGCATAAACATAAGTAAAGACTGAATAAAAAACATGACACTGAAAGTGCAACGGAATAATGTAAGTCTTGGAAAACCTGGTGACATGTAATAAACTGGTTTATTTCTGAAAAAGTCTTAGGTTCATGTTAATACTGAAAGTCTGTTGTTTAGTCATGAAAACTGTAATTTAAATGCCAAAGAGCCCATATAGGTCATGAAATATATCAACGTGCATGAATACATGGAGGGGTGACCTCGTCATGCAATTAGAAGGGCTGCCTCTAATTATACTAGTCTGGGTAGGAGGGATCAACTCCTTGTGAAGGATGCAAGGCATACACCACATTCACCATGAAAATACTTATCTGAAAACATGTAACTAGGATGCACCCATTCGCCTCACATTATAATAATAACAAAGGCCAAACTTGTAAAGGGATGCTGCGAGCAATCACTCTCGCGTAGAAGAGTCATAACACCGGTGCCTCTAGTACTATGGTTACTGTACCTCCCTAACTAGGTGAAACATGACATGCTTATATATAGCTTAGACAATTAAAATAAACATAACATTTCCTAACGTGTTTAGGACACATGACTACAGGGAAAGTTGGCTGCAAACGGGAAAACCTAATCAAACATGCAAAGGAATTTGTCCATACTGAAGGACGGAATATCCGTACCTTGTGTCCAGTAATGTGAACGAAGAGAACGCGAAGAATCCTACTCCGACTCCATAAGTGCTACATAATAAAGAGGGACGTGTATGAGTAGTCTGATTACCTTATACTTAACTGATTATTAGTTTACTTGACGTGTTATTAACTTGTTTAACTTGTTCTTGTCTTGCTTTAAATGTTCTTGACTTATTTTACTGATTCATGATAAATCATGTATTATGCTTAGTGTATTTCATGTTCTTACATGTTAACATACTTGTTATATTACACTAGTAACTTCCTAAATATCGCAGGTTTCCTAAAATAGTAAGTTTCCATATTGAGAAATAAGCTTGATTAACAATACGAAATATAAATCATAACGTTAATAATTATAAAATATATATTTCATGATTATACAGTAAAGTTTAGTAAATAAATACTTTAAGCTAAAATAATAATTATTAATTAATAATAAAATGCATGATTTTACTTGAGATTATTAATCAATAAAATGACATGATAATTTAATAAACTTAACATTCGCTAGATGATTAAATAATTAAATTAAGTTACGGTTATTAATTTAATTACGCAAATAAAATACTTGGGTAAATTCTGTTAACTAAATATGACTTAAGTTTGCGTAAATTATTAAATTATATCATGTAAATAATAATTAAATTACCTTGACTATTTAACATAAGCTTACGTACCCGAGCCTACCGAGACACCCATGTCTCGGTCTCACTTAAACAAAACAACTACGCAAAACTAGCAAAACAGTGTTGTCCAATATATATTTTATAGTTATGTCCAACATCCCTGTATAGTTTTGTCCCATATCATATGTTTCTAGTTCTGTCCGATATAAACCCTATAGTGTTGTCCAAGAACTACCCAGACCAAACCCTTGTTTCTGTTGTTTGTTTAAACTACCCACTGTCTTGTTATTAATTGCTCCTGTAAGCTAAATTTACCCCACTGACCTTACTATTTTCCTGCTATTATTCTACCCACCGACTTGTAGTATTTTACCACCAAGACCCACAGCAGGCCTCGGTTCCCACCGCTTTACTTAGGCCACCCCTGCTGAGGTGTTTGGGGGTTCCTGCTGCCTTTAAACCGAACCCTTGTTGGGGTTGCCACTGTCAGACCAAAACCAAACCATCCCCCACAGTGGCTATGGCTGGTGAGTAAAATAAACCCCACCGAGACACATAGGTGTCTCGGTTTATGTGCAATCCGAAACTAAACAGAAACCTCATCACCCGAAACCCTTAGGCTCGTGTATAACATGTTTAAAAAAATCTAAATCCCGGATCATTGATCAATTAAGAAAGGAAAAAAATAAAAATAAAACATGATTTATGATTACCTTGGTTCGTTTTTAGGGTTTAAGAAATCTAAAATATGAATTTACGAACATCCATGATTTCTGGTGGTTGGATCGTCGGCAGAAGGAGAACATAAAAAAGAAAAGAAACGACGGTTTGTTATTTGATTTAGGGGTTTTTTTTGTCGTCTCAAATAAAACAAATACTCTCCCCGTCTATTACTTGCAATAACCGGCCTAGGATCCCTTATTGGGCCACGACCCATTTTGTGTGTCCCTTCCTTTTCCTTAAACCGTCCCACAAAACAATGCATACATATGTTCTTTTTAATTTTCGTGTTTCATTGGTTAATTACGCGTGTTCGTGTATTTACATGTCGTGTATTCTTTCATGTTAAATTTCATACATGTTCTACGTAATTACATATAGTATATTAATAGCAATAATAATATGCATAATTACTTGTTATACTTAGTTAATATACGTAATCCTCGTGTTAAATATATGTAACATGTGTAGTATACTAACAAATCATAAAGTTTTAATTTACCCGTCTTTTCATTAATTAAAGTTGTAGGGATTTTTAAGCAGGTTTTACATATCAAATGCATAAAGATCGGTTTATGTTGTTTCAAAAAAATCAAGTGCTCGTTGAGCCACACTCTTTCGAACCCATGGCAAAGCGTTAAACAAAATCATACAAGAGTTGATATGCATTTGATCCGCTAATTTCTACAAGGCAAATACCAAGATTCATTTAGTAGATGAAATGGAATTCAGTCAATCATATAAGCACTTTCGAACATCTTAGAATCAAGAATGAACCAAATACATAACAAGTACTCCCTCCGTCCCATATTAAATGTCTACTTTGATTTTTTTTAAGTCTTTGTTTATCAATATTGACCTTAAATATTTTTTTATGTGTTATATAATACTCTATGTAAAGTATATGAACAGATTGTGTTTTGAATGTATTTTTCATTGGTATAAATTTCATACATTATTATAAAAACACAATAAAAGTTATTTACGGTCAAAGTTTAAAAAGAAAGACCACAAAAGTCAAATGTGGACATTTAATATGGGACGGAGGTAGTATCAAATACGATAGTATCGAGCAACAAGAACATCTCAACCAAGCTTATAATCACGAATCAGGCAGAAAGTGTGGCGCACAGACCTAATTTGTGTGACGCACTTCGACCTTGTGAAGCTAATAAAATCAATTTATAGTTCTAAAAACACCCTAACCAAATACACAAGCCAGTACTCCATAATCTTAGTGATAACAATCATCTTAATAAAATGGAATTCCAAATTCATGAAAAATAAATAAGATGAAGAATTATACCAAAGATTATAGCAATGTATTATTCCGAATTGCAAGGTTTAATTCCCACATCTACACAAGCAACCAATCTTTCCTATCACTCATTTGTTAAAGTAACCCCACAAGATTGAACTTAGTGTATTTCACCTTGTATAAAATCACTAACACCTCCTTAGTTTACTTCAAGGTTTGAAGAATCCGCCCTCCAAGTAACCAAAGTATTGTGAATATTGGTAGTATATATGGATGGTTTGACCATAAGGTCTGTTTTATATGCTCCAAAAAACACAACAAAGTAATGAGGAGAAAACTCAAAAGTTTTTCTCATGAATACCATGCATAATGATAATTAAATTTTGTAACCGCATGCAAAGTGCGCCGCAGAAAGTAGAATGTGTGTCGTACTTTGCCCAAGTACTCCAAATCCGTTTTCCACTGAAGTGCGCCGCATAAATAGAAAGTGTCTCCCCCAATTGCTGTTTCCAGCTTTATTTATTCGTTTGTCCTTCTTGTTCCTCTTTAGTTCCAAATCTCTTCTTTAGTGTTTGCTTCAGTCCTATAACAATTGTGTATCAACATAGCATCAACTCATAATATATTTTATTTATTTACATAACAATATATGACAAATGCATCATTCTAAATATGTATAAATGAAGCGTTATCAATTACGTTATCTCATTCACAACACAATCTACCATCTTCATATAATATAGCTTTAGCTATCCATAACAGGGATGCGACTTTCAGATTTAAAGAACGCACATCGAGATGCCAATTCTTCTTGTCGATGGGAGCTCTTGGAGAAGATCAGCCTCAATATCAAGGGATTAGAGTCCCACTCAAACACTAATGACTTAAGGGGAGACGTAATTTAGGCTATCCGTCTTGGAGTACAGAACGATGTCAAGGTTAGGAATCAATTGTTAAATATGTGGGAGGAAGTAAACAATGGGATTGACTCTAGGAACACGTTAATCACTAAACTTAACTGTATGCATCACCGCGACAAGGCCATTGAGTTTTCATTAACGCAATGTGAAAAGGACACAACACGTGGTGAGATCATTGTAACCGAATCCGTTAAAGTGCTTAAAAACATCCTTGAAATGTCCAAATTTGTAGAGGTTCTTTCACAAATGTAAGGCCTACATATATCGGTAAATGGTAGTTTTCATTATATATTACTGGTATGTATTAGTAACTTTTCTTATGTACGTTGAAGTGCTTATAAAGTTTCTACGTGCATATCGTATATATTGTGCATAAAATGTATTACTCCTTATATTTTAAAAAATTGCATCATCTAAAAACCATTTTATTTGAACACTTTTCATATAGTCGACCCATTAGTTTGCGACTAATATGAATGTGTGAGAGAGTAATTTGATCCATTTTTATTAGGGGTCGTCTAACAAGCAAGCATATTTAGGGTCAAGGTTCTAGATAGCGTGAAGCGTGGCGTGGCGGATTATCAAGTCTCACGTTTTTACGAGTCGTGACGTTCTTAAAGCGTGGATTAAAACATCACAAAATATGAATATATATATATATATATATATATATATATATATATATATATATAGAGGATGGTTCTTGTGAGAACAAAATTAAAGTTGTAAATGTAAGAACTAATATAAATCGTTGGATCAACCGATTGATGCTAGATGAGATTAACATTAAATGAATATTATTAATAGAGTTTTAAGGGTATTTTGGGGAGTTCAAACCATAATTTGATCAACTTTGTTAATAAACATTTGCCTACGTTTGTTTAATATTCGGTGTATTTTTTTCGTTACATAAATTTATTTTATAAATGATACATTTCTTGTTTTTCATACATTTTTTATCGTCCAAACTATTTTTCAAAACTATTGTAATGCACGGATGGTGATGCACATGCATTACAAATATATTTACATTAAAGATATTTTTAAAAAACAATAATGTAAATACACATCAGACACTTATACATCATCACAATTTAATGGTACATTTTGAAAGTTACTCCACATAGTCAACCGTGAATATGTCGGTATAAATGTTATATTAATATACACCTAGTATATTGGTACATGAAAATACGCTGGTACAAATGTTATATTAATATACACCTAGTATATTGGTACATGAAAATACGCTGGTACAACTGGTACACAAAATGGTACAAATGATATACTAATATACAAGTAGTATAGTGGTATAGGAAAAGCAGGTATATGGTTTATTAATCAGACTAGATACATAGTGGTACACTGGTACATCATAACATGAAATGTAGGTAAAAATGGCACATTAAATGTAAAACTAGTATAATGGTACATAAAAAATGTTGTAAAAAATGATAATTTCAACTAGCACATCAAAAGTGCAACTACTATAACAATATAAAATTGGTATATCCATTTAAGAATAAAATTCAACCAGTATAATTTCAGAAACAATGAAGCCTTGCCAAAATATGTGACACGCTCGTCTGGATAACGAAGCCTCGCCATAAATGCGTGTGATACATCATACCTGCTAGATGCTCTTCAGAATCAAATGATGGAGGTCTGAACGTGGTTGTTACCAAGAATACACCGACATTCAAAGTGTTTGTGGATTCGGTTTTTTGTGATATATCAGATCTGTGACACGGTCTTATGAAAGATGAGGTTTTATCAAATGCGTTATAGTATTTTCCAGTTATGGTTTCATGACACTTTCATCAAACACGCTCGCCAAAAAGTCTTGTATATCACAGATCCATTAACCCTTGGCACATGGTGCATCAGCGCGTTTAGCCACCACCATTGGACTCCGGTACATCGGTAATGCAGCGAGATCAGCCTACCACCATCACAAACCTAACGACGGTTAGTAGATCTGACAACGGGGTATGACTGCTTGGTGATTGGATCGGATGGTGGTTACATTATAGAGTTGGCGACGGTGACTAGATCTAACAGCGATGGCGATCTTGTAGTGGCGATATTAGGTATTGTGAGGATTTTTCGGCGGTTTAATGGGTAGCATCAGGATCTTATTAGGTGGTGGTGGCGGGATTTTCCGGTCCGTTGTTGTTAGGAGATGTGTTTGTAAGTTTTATTTATTGAGGGTATTATGATTATAAGACGGTAGATGAAAAAAATATGCAAGGGTTAGTCAAAATAAGAAACACATATAATACCTATAATACCCTTTTTGATATATGACTAATTTTCAATTTTTTCAATAATTAAATTCCATTTGGCAAGCAATGATTTGGTTCCTATTTTTATAATTTTAAAAAGTTCTTATTTGATCCAAACTCTCTCTCTCTCTCTCTCTCTATATATATATATATATATATATATATATATATATATATATATATATATATATATATATATATATATATATATATATATATATATATATATATATATATATATATATATATATATATATACATATAATAATAGTGCTTTGTGTATCATTAAAAATCATGTACATCATTCTAAAACTAAACACATAGAGATTAGGCATCATTTTATTATGGATTGCTTTGAAAAGGGTTTAATTCAACCAGATAACATTGACACTAAGGATAATGTGTCAAATATTTTAACAAAACCTTTTGATGTTGGGAGGTTCTAGTACTTGGTTGCAAGTATTGGCATGGTCAATCCTTGAAAAATGTTTGTCTTAATGTTGTAAAAGTATGTATAAATACACACTCTTATTAGTCTATGCACTGTTAGTCTTTCCACTGTCATTTTTATCCACTGACATGCTTTCTCTACCCATTGTCGTGGGAAATGTATCCTCTATTGGTGTATTTTTGTGGTTTTTGTCTAACATTGCAGGAAGCTTGAGTAATAAGGACCGATGATGGTTACTCATGGTAGATTTGTAGATAACAAATCTTTATATATGATAGTTGGAATGTTTATATTCTTATCTTAAAATAAAAAATTATTTTTATATGTAAAAGTTTGTAACTATATTCATGTCTTAAGGAGAAGTATTAGGATACCTTTAGGTGTTTAGGGCACTATTAGAGTGTTCATATACGGTCTTACACTGTATCCACTAGTGAATGAGGGCTAGGAATGATGAATGCATTCCTTTGGGATTGTTGGAGTTCCTAGACTTTGAGGCACTGTAACATGCAAATCTATAAAACGATTTGTATGTTACCAATACTTTTTGACCTAGATTTGGGATTGGTCGAATGGAAGATTTGGATTCTATGTTTTTGGGCTACCTGGGAGTTACAAAGGTTTTATATGAGTTGACTTATCAATGGGGCATTTGTGAGCAAATGACTCTACAGTTCTTGCATATCTATCATGCTTCTACATGTGTGTGTGCATGGACAGTGTTTGTCACATATGCTTATTAGAAAATAGTTGATTCCATTTGAATTATTTCCTTTGTTTGCGTATTTGACGTAAAATTTTCTACCCTCTGATAGTGGTTTTCTATATTCTACACACTGATAGGACCATTTTGTACAACTGATAAAATATGGTCATTGGCACTGATAGAATTTTTGATCGTTGAAAAACACTGGGTATAATACCCCAAAAGTCGGTCAACGGAAGCGGTAAAGCTCGGGGGCTGTTACGTCATTGTACCATAGAGCGTTCACAGAAAAACAGTTTTATTTACGTCCAGAAGCAAGTATAAAGTATGTATCGTATCCCAAAACATTAAACATATAAAGCAGTTTAATAGTGACTATAAAATCACCTCAAGCAATGAATCAAACCGCACAAGTATGATCAAGTAATATCGAACACCACTAGCGACAACCTAATACAATACTATTGTTTAGGCGCTAGCGAATAAATCACATAAGTTCATCACGTATATTGCTTATCAATCATATGCATTGTTTCATAAATAAAACATGACTTATCGAAATTATATCGTTATAAGTAATATACAATACTAGGGCAAAAATATCTATTTTTGACTCGACATAATTTCGACAGCCTTTCGGCATAAATTTTAATTTACCCAAATTTAACTTAGCCAAATATTCAACATATTTCCTACAGAATATTCGACAGCCTTTCGGCGTCATTTCAAAATTTGCCATTTTTAATAAGTACTCAAATCACGCTCTAAATTCCCAGATATTCAACACTTTCACAAACCACAATCAACCAATAGCTCATTTTCTGCAAAATGCCAACTTTCAATGTCCGATTGCAACAATAAGCCAAATATTTCAAGTACGCGCTTTTACCCTTTTCAAAACACTTCCAACATTCATATACCTCATTTAGTACTCAATTCGACACTTAAAATAGCTCGATTTAATTCGAAAACATCATTTCGACCAATTTTAAAATCTAGACAGCAAGTAAACGTACAAGTTTTTGAAAAACGTACATTTTTCATTTACGACAAGAAACGGTCATAACTTGCTCATTTTAAATCCGATTTTAGCTTATAATATATCAAAACGAAGGTATTAACTTGTACTTTAATAATCTCGAACTAATCTTGTGTCAAAATAATTTTTATAACCATTTTAGCTTCATGTAAAATTCGGACAGAATACCATATTTTTGAAAAAATACAATTTCTGACCGTTTTCAAGTATACCCACTAGTAGTAACACTACTAGTTTTTACCAAATATTCATAAACATAAATAATATAGTAAAAACATTATCAAGTTCATAGATCTAAAAATATACTTACATATATTTTGTAAAAACTCAAGTCGTACTTAAAAAAATACATAGATTTAGTAGATCCATCCATAAATCACATGGATTTAAAAGTTTACCAACATAAAAATAATTTTCTTCGTTTTATTTTTAAGAATACATATGATAAGTAACATGTATGCATAGATCTACATAGATTATGCATGAAAATGAAAGAATTAAAATAGGTTTAAGAAATAACCTCAAGTAGCGTATCTACGTAACAACAATAACCCGATCTACACGCTAAGCCACAAAAACCAACTATGAAATCAACTTCTTCAAACTTCTACCAAATCAACCAAAGTATCAAAACCCTAGCTTCCTTTTCTTTATAAAATCCTTTAATTATATTAAACAAGTGTTAAACCTTCTTGAATTTGAGCTTTTAAAATTCAACAATAGAGTTTTATGGTTTTCTTGCTTTTATAGTGTGTTAGAGAGAAGAAAAAGAGAGATTTTAGTGTTGTGTGTGTAAATAATGGAGGTGTAATGATATTATAGTAATAAGTTAAAAATCAAATAATGCATGCAACATTTAGGGTAATGGGTTAAAACAAATCCTTAGTAAAATTTTCAACTTTCCTTCCTTGTGATTACCCTAGTTTGGCTGGTTATGAAGGCACATGAGAGGGAGGATGGGGGGTAAATATTTTAAAATTTTACTAGTGGTAACTAGTTAAAAGGTTTAAGGTAAAAATGTTAATTAGTTTTAGGTAATTATTAGTTTATATATAATTAGGTTTAAAAATACGTAAAACTTAGAAATTAGATGAAATAAACCAATTTTATGCTTTTCGACGAAAAATGATGTTCTATGATTTATAAAACGTTTTATGCATGCTAATGACGGTTAAAGGTAAAAACGACGTAGAATACGAAAATTCGTTACGTAAATTAGTTATTCACTGTAATATGATTTATTAATATAAATAGCAAAAATATAAAAATACATACACATAAACATATAAAGGAACAATTAAAACACTCAGATCACGTAAAAAAATGATCACGCAGTTAAAACTAAACAGTTAAGCACATAACTCACAGATAACGAATAATCTCACGGATTATCGTCAATTCATTGACCGTTATAGCAATTAGCTCAGATTCACGGAATATTTTTAGAATGATGACTGAGCACAATGTCAAGTCATTACCCGTCATCAGACGGTTTTTCAGAAAACACGGGATAACTTCCCGGTTCAAACACAGTTCAAGCACATAGTTGACTAAATAAAAAGTCAAATGACAAAATAGTCACTTAACGAGTTAGCAAAATTACCAGATGTTACACTAGGTCCCACATAGTTGTATTTTTGTTTGAGATATATTGACCGTAATTTCAGACGAGTAGGTATTTTTATTTATAAAATGAGATAAATATAACCTTTTCAAAGATTTACTTGATTACACTTACCTCTTTTTCAACCAATCAAATCTTTACTTCTCTACTATATTACCCCCAATACGCCTCCTAACAATTCCACTTGTAATTTTCATTATATTATCACTCCAATAATAATCTAATTCACCTTTCTTTCACCTTAAGCTTTTCTTAAATCGTAACAATGGCAACAAGATTCAGACTTGCAAATCTTGAAGTCTCATTTAAACCACAACAAAAGAGTTTAAAAATATATAAAAGGTAGTAGTAACAGAAAGGTCTAATAGCTCAGATGGTGTTTGATGGTTTTATTAAGACTGATTTCTGGGTGAGGTCTGTTGTTCGAGACTTGCGGCTCACTTTTTTTTTATTATTGAACGAGCTAATGACACAGGAAGGGGAAACCAGCATTCAAAACAAATCAACAACTTAAATATATGAGCAGTAGGCAAACAAAAGTGCAAATAATACTTTTTTAAAACCACATTCAATCATAAAAATAAGTCACCAAATAAGTAGGAATACCAAAACAGATTAAAACCAGTTTAATTCCATCCTAAGAACTAGGTATGTGCTGAATTTCATAAGCTGAAATCTACTACTTAATGAACTATACGATCTAATGTAATTTGCACTTATTTCAGAATTGGCCAAATGAGTACGAGTTAAAATGACACAGGAAGGGGAAACCAGCATTCAAAACAAATCAACAACTTAAATATATGAGCAGTAGGCAAACAGAAGTGAAAATAATACTTTTTTAAAACCACATTCAATCCTAAAAATAAGTCACCAAATAAGTAGGAATACCAAAACAGATTAAAACCAGCTTAATTCCATCCTAAGAACTAGGTGTGTGCTGAATTTCATAAGCTGAAATCTACTACTTAATGAACTATACGATCTAATGTAATTTGCACTTATTTCAGAATTGGCCAAATGAGAATTTGTTTTGAGCAACCAATGAATAGAATCTATGAGCATTCAAAAGATGATCTAACTAGAAAAGAAAAAAAAACAAACTCAAATGAAATTCTATGAAAACATGAACCATCACATTTTGCTTAAAAGCTTTCACTAGCAGACCTCTATTTATCTTCTATCCAACCCAATTCTAAAGGACAATGCTGCAATGATGGACCTAAATTACCTAATCAAGGCATAAGAATCAATATTACAAACCAAGGTAACCTCTATTCCACTCTATACTTCAACATACGCCAAATCCAAACACCTCTATAAATGCAGAAATTGAAAATTCGACACTACGAAAAGCAGAATATTTGAAAAGCATATAAGGTAAGTAACATGAAAAGTAAATAAGCAATTAATGAAGCAAGAAATCTGGAAAATAAGCACATAAGCATAAGGAGTCGCAGATTACTAGAAAATAAACTCAAAAGGGAGGAAGCACTTACACCGGGTCCAAGCTTCAAACTCTAACCACAAACCATAAGATTCTCAACTCAACTATTTTTAGCTTACTTTTATCCAGTTCAACCGCCAATCTCTTATCTCCCATAACTTATCCAATATGAACATATGATACCAAAACCTTGAAACCTTTATAACAGCTACGGCTACTTCTTCCAACAGCTTGCAAATACTTGAAATAAGAACCAAAACTATTTGAATAAGCTGATTTTTAGACAGCTTATTCAAATAAGCAGATGATGGCGAATGCTACAGTAACCTAAATCTCTTTTCTTTTCTCCTTCGGTACAAGAACACATCAACATCAATGATGTGTTTTTTTCTTTCAGTTACACAGCAGCAATAATAGAACCCACAATATTTATTTTCTCTCGTTGTACTGTAACAAGAACAAGAAACACAACAGTCTCTTTTTTTTCTTTGATCAAACACCAATAATAGAACTTTTAAAATCAAACTCTGAAAAATAAACTGACTGAAATTTTAAACCAACTTTTAACAATAATGAAAAAGGAAAAATGACAATGGAACTCAGATATTAAGACCAACTTTTTCATTCCATTGAAAAAAAGTTTTACATTAAAAATTCTCTTCCAAGTTTATCTTTCCAACAGGGGCTTTATCTTCACACAGTGAGAAAAGATCTCACTGTCTTCATTCACTCCAGTAGTGGAAATTATCACTAGCAGGGGGAACTTGTGCAAAATAACAGGGGAACTCCAACTCATTTATTCCCAACAATCCTCCCCTAAACTTGTGCTCACCCTTGAAGATAACTTTCTGAATAAATGCTGCTAGTGATGAGTATGCTTGCAAGTCACTTCTGAGGCAAAATTTGGTTGTGAATGAATCTAAGAAACTGATAAGGAACATGATGTAACACCCCCAAATATTCATACTTTAGTTCATCGGAAGAGTCGTTGGTGTTACGGGATAGCACATTACTCAAATCACAGACAACGCTTAAAAATCGCGTCATTTAATATTAAAGCATTTTCCATTCATCAATATCAAATTTACATAGGTCCCAAGTCATAGTATTTCATACAATTTTACAAAATATTTGAATGGAAATTGTTATTTAAGTGCGGGTCATAAATTCTTGTCGTCTTCCCATGAATTACCTTCAAGTACCTGAGATAAAACATGTTAAAAGGAAAGGTCAGCAAAAACGCCGAGTGAATTCATAGAGTTTAATAAAACCATTAATATATCATCGGTATATAATTATTTCCCAAAATTATTTTGTACAAATCTTTGTCGAAGGCCATAAAATAGGCCAAAGACATTTTAGATGAATCTTAGTCGTAAATCATAATATAGGCTTTTGCCCTTCAAAACCATTATACGAACCATTGTCGTAAAAAAACATCATACAATACGTTTTATGACGTTGTATGAATAAAAACCGTTATATGAATATGGATATGTAAAACCAAAACACGAACATAATATCAATAATAAGACCCCGTATTGCTAGGCAGACAATATATTGTAATTCAATTCGTACATTAGTAGTTTCAATATTGGATTATCATAAGCCGCATGACATTGCTACCTTACTATAACAAACAACGGGTAGCTAACCCGAAATTCATTTGCCCATCTAAAACAGCATGTCGTCACAATAATCACGCTTATATAAATCTTCTCATACATAAATTCGCTTACCAATCAATGTGACACGACGGGGATCAACCGTCAAGGGGAGAACTGGGGTGATCTTTCCCAAATAGTACTATTATATGCATAAGCGCCTACCAAATCCCGGTAGTTCATAATTCATGTTAATGGGACTTTTAGTGACATAACCTAACTATAATAATCCATTTCATTTCATTCAGCGAGTCACATAATCATTCATCGGGTCGTATAATCATTCATCGAGTCATATAATCATTCGGGTCCATATCAATAAGCAAACAATCGGGACAACTGGTGTCCTCTTTTATTAAAACTAACATGTTATCTCCCTCGCGGGTTTATAAAACATTTCATAAAAACATTTAAAAGAGTGTAAGGCTATGAACTCACGTTTATTGGGAAAGGCGGTATCGGCGATTTGGATGTACGGTACGTGCTTCAATCACGGAAACCTAGACAAGTAGTACTCGTCTTAGACTCTTGTCCAATGAATTTATAAAAACAATGGCTATGTATATATATATATGATGACATAAGTATGATGATGATCAAGTGGGATTTTATCTCTTCATACACATTATAGTGTTATGTGTTAGTCAAATTTTTGACTAGTTACACTAGTCTAACTTGTTTACACGTTGAGGCCCAATAAGCCCATTATAAGCCCAATACATTATATTAGCCCATTTTATACTTTTAATATCAGGCCTATACTCATATGTTGGGCCCAAGTGGGTTAAGCCCAATGAGTAAGTCCATTAGTGTTTAGCCAAATTAGTTGGGTTAATAGTCCAATAAAGCTACTTTGGCCCGTTAATGTCCATAAGTTATAAAGCTCGGGTTTTATCGGTTTTTGCTTGTCAAATGTACTTATACATCAGTATATGAGTTATAAAAAGTTTACATTAGACGGGTCCGACCGTCTAAGTTTTAATTGACGAAAATGTTAATCTTTTGGTTTTAGCCGAAAAGACGTAAAACTTATATGTATAGTTTTATAACTTATAAAACATATCAATTTGCAATTTTATAAAATGGCCCATTTACTTATCAAAGTATATAACTTATTTATAAGTAATATATAAGTTAGTGGGTTTTAGGTATATATTTTATATTAGTTTTACTTGAGTGCTAATTTTATAATATATACTTTTATTTTACAAATCTGATTATGAAACTCACTTTCACCATTTTTACCATATCTTGAGTTCTACAAGGAGATAGAAGCTCATTTTTAAGAAGCACAAACTACATAGTACGTGATACAATTAACTCCTTTTTAGCTACTGCTCAATCAACCTCTAAATGTCACTAACAATTCGTCTAAAATAAACTATACAGATTTGAACTTCAATAATGTTTTGATCATATCTCACTCATTTTATGGATTCCATTGAGTGGACAACTCTCACATATGTAAAAGTCACATACCTTACTGTATATTAAATTATCCAAGTCATTTTAACAAGTTATCATATGGTTCTTTACTGTTTTATACAGCCTACTATTTTAGTCATGATTTCAACATCTTTTCATGTAGCTTTTAATCTTTTTAACCAAATTTATCAACACAAGATCCCCACATAATACTTTGATCATCATTCATCATCATATACATATACATAATTAAAGAAAATACATGAACACATATTCAAAATAATAAGAAGATAGGAAGAAACAATCTCTATACCACTTAATAAGATGAAGATTAAGATTTTTGGATGAATAAGACTTGGTTTTGGGTACCCAATATTATGAGATATCAACACCACTTCTAGGATCACCAAGTATTTGTAGACTCCTTGAGAAATCAGCCCTCGATCTTCATGAAATCTCCTTTCTAGTTGTTAGGATCACCTCCAATCAATATATCTTCAATGGGTTTTCATCTTGTGTAAGTTAAACACAAGATTATGGTAGAAATTTTTGATCAAAGGGGTGTTTATGGATGAAGATGGGATGGCACAAATGAGGATCAAGAGAGAGTTTGTGTGTTTTACATGAGATGGAAATGGAGTAGCTAGTTTAGTTGCTAGTGGTTTTGTTAAGTTGAATGGTTTGGTGCAAACTAACACAAGTGTCTTAGTATATTGTGTATAGTTGACACCTCAAAGGGGTGTTGGTGCTTATCTTAGACGCCACATGTATGGGGGGTGGGGCAGGAGTTAACTTGTCTCATCCCCATTAATTTACGGGTACTCCTCGATTATAGTTTCCTCGATTTGCGTGCCCTCGGGTCGTTTTACGAAAAACGTTTTTATAAATTATGAATCAACGGCACAAAAAGAATCTAATAAAAATTGTCTCAACGGAGTTCAAAAACGTAAATACGTAAACCTAGGGTTTCCGGTTTAGTCGTAAAGGACGTTAAATTATGCACGTAAGCACTAATTTCAACCCATTAATGTGTGAGTTTATGAACCAACACAAATTTAAAATTTCAAAATAATATTCAAGGATAAATTTATTTCCTGAAATGTCGGACTGTCACCAAAAATGGTGTATTTAAACTTAAGAACGTAATGTAGAGTTCTGCGGTTTTAGACATAGTCGATGCTACTTTAAGATGTAAACCCAAATTTCTTCCCAAAAATGAGTGAGTTCATAATATAACATTAAAATAATGATTTTAAATAATACTTGAGAATAAAATATCGATCATAAATTGACGGATTGCCACAGCAGTTACCCCTAAAGAGGATCTATGTCCTCAAAGATCGATTTATCTTACTACTCGCTTCTTATAGAGTTAGAGACACGTGGGTATTTCCTCCACATTCGGTCTTTTCTCTCAAGTGTAATTCATTACAATACGCGAGTTTCATCAAACATAACTACAGGAATACGATCAGGCTTAAGTTGACTTACTTTCTCTATCCATGATGTTCACGGGTTTTTGATGAATGCAACTTTTTGCCGATCTAAACTTCATTAAGAAATAATCAGATTTTCACTTGATAGAAATTTTATCAAGTTCGATATACGAAACATAATTCACGCAGCCCTTGAAGTTCTAGGGTAGATCTAGCTTATATGCCTTTCAAACCAACTATTTACATTATCTAAATGGTCCCATACAACGGGGACTTATTTTCCCATGATCTTTCGGATCATCAATTCACCTTTCCATGGTGAAAAATTCTTGGCATAGCTTTGCTACCCATCCTGCACTTCAAGATCTACATTCCATATTCACATAACCTCCTGCCCACTACTGGCAGTCAATAATCAGATCCTAATTTCCACAATCATTTCAGGTCTCGCGGGTCGGGTATCTTCATCCCAACTTCCACCTACAGGTGCTCTTATATTTAGATCCTCACAAGATTCAATCTCGATCCTAATACGATAATTATCAATGATAATCTCTCCAAAGGAAAACGATTATCCCGCTCATTACCAAAGGTCAATTATTCAAACATAAAACAAGACTTCCAGTGTTTGTATCGTTACTTTACCTTGTCCCTTCTATTGGGTTGGTAAACAGTACTCTCATCAAGATTCGTTCCCAATGACTTCTGAGGAAATCTCTAGAAATTCGAGGCGAAGCGAGGATCTTGATAGAGATTATCGATACAGGCACACCATGTTTACACAACTCCATTAAATACAAAAGAGTCAATTTCTTCATCGAGAATCTATCATCAACGGGAATGATATTAGCAGATTTGGTCAGTCTGTCGACGATGACCCAAATCGAATCAAATTCAGATGATAACTTTGGAAGATTTGTGATAAGAATCCATGGTGATTCTATTCTACTTCCAAACATGAATAATAAGCTGTAGAAGCAATCCTTATGGATTTTGGTGTTCAGCCTTGACCTTTGCAAGAGTTAGATGTTTACTAATATATGAGGCGATGTCTGCCTTCATAATTTGCCATCAGTAAAACTTTTTCAGATAAAGATACATTTAATCAGAAATGGCATGAGTAGAATACTTAAACTTATGAGATTTCAACATGACTAAATCTCACAAACCTCCATATTCAGGCCACCACAAACGACCTTTTAAACATTTAACGCCATCGGCTCCTATTTCTAGTGGTTCACATTAGCCACGAACCCCTTTTTACTATCTATATTATCCTTTTTACAAGCATCGGCTATTTTTAAATTGTTCGGCAATTTATTTTGCACAGTCATTACTAAGGATCACATCGTAATTGATTCTTTATCCTTTCTACATAACGTGTCAGTAATTACATTCACCTTCCCCGATGAAATAAATATCATGACAGTATTCATTTAAAATTTCTTTCTTCATATTTTCTATGTCTTAGTTTCGTCTCAGTTATCATTTTTTTATCAGTTTTGCTCAATCCGACGTCTAAAGTGTCGATGATTATTACAAGTAATTAAATAATAAATATTTAATTTTTATGAAAAATTTCTCAGTTCGTCCAATTATTTAAAAGTTCAAAATAAATTTGAATTTAATTAACACGATTTTTGTTGATTTATCGAAAAATAATTAATAAGATCTGTAATTGTTCGAAAAATCTTTGTTTATACTTTGGTCAAATATTCTTAGTTGAAAAGCAAAAATTGTCGTTCCAAACTCCAAATCATGGTTTAAATGGTTTCCTCAATCCCTCATAGGTTGTCTTGAGGTATACACAAACATCTACTCCTAAGGGAGTTTAGTTAAATGATTTGGGTATAAGGGAATGATCCCTTAAAAATCCTTTGATAAAATATCTGTCAAAACATTTTTGCACTTTCTTTTTTGTATAACCCAAAGTCTTAAATGGCTCTAATCTTTGAAGAGTCAATATATATTCCATTATCTATTAATCACACGATAAAATAATGTAAATGATTAAGCCTTAAATCACATGTTAAATACTCAAGGTACAGGTTCTCATTACTCGGCCAATTCAGGGCAGTCTATAAATGTTTATTAACTCCTTCCTATTCTTAAAACAAACAGATGGTCCTTAATGATCAGAAGCATGAATTTATCAAATTACAGCCTACACACGTGATTCACCAAATTTATGAATGCTACATGTGCATTGGTCAATCCAAACGACTTCACATGAAACTCATAATGTTCATTACGAGTTTCGGATGTAGTGATTGGAATAGATAATCTTTTTCGCGGACGCGAAGTTGATGACAACCATGTCGTGGATCAAATTTTGAATATACGCTGGAACCTTGTAAATGATCGAACAAATCTTTCATCTTGGGTAATGGATATGAATTTTGATCGTCAATTTATTCAGTTCATGGTAATCAATAAATATAAGGAATGATAACACAATAGCTCTTCATAATGACGAGCTCGGTAGAATAAAAGATTTCCCCGACAACTCTCTCAGTTGCACGGTAATTCTTTTAATTCAGATGGTGCTGACGTACAGTGCACACGCCACAGGTGCATCACCGGGAATATAATCAATACCAAATTCAACTTGCCTTAATGGCGAAAGTCTAGGTAATTCACCAGCAAATACCTCTTAAAGTTTCAGATAACAGAAACATCTTTTAATAAATCCACCTGTTCTTTCTAAATTACAAGATCTATGACTAGTTTATAACCATTCACGGTATAATTTAAAGCCTAAATGCAGGATATGGTCATCCATCGGGAATTATTTAGATCACTTTTGATAATCAACATCTTATCTTTTAGGGGAATTCTACTCGAGTTCCCATCAATTAAAACAATGACAGCATGTCATAATCAATCAATCCATTCTACTGGCACTACCAACTTTTCAGTTTTATCGTCGTTGATAAGATGTGAACTTCTCAAAAGACTACTAATAACTCATAACCCTCCACAAATTCAAGGATATCTGGAGACATAACTAACCTTAAAAGAGTAAGGTCAACGCATAATCTACGCGAGAGAATTTCAAGTCAGATACAGACGAAAACACTAACGAATATGAATATATCCCATGTTTTCATGATTTGAGTACGCATTCGAAAGCACCTCGGATCGTTACCCAGGTCATTCAAATGAAATCTAATCAAAAGAAATGATAGGAACGTCGATACATCCAACCGGGTATCAATACTCAAAAATTAGATACTTTTCCAAACAATCTCACCATGAGAGAATTGGACAAGAAGGGGAGGTCAATTGTCAAATAAGATAATTTCCACAGATGAGTAAATTCGATTCAGAAGTATAAATGGTACGGGCACATATGTAGGTGTCCCTAACAATATGTCCCTATTTTTGCACTTCTTGCAAATCTCATAAAAATTCAACCTTTCACAATTACAAAGAAAAATGTAATGTTTATTAACAATTTCATGGTGACTACTAATCAGCCTTGCATGGTCCCTTCCAAATTGTACCTAGGCGCGCAACTATATATAATTTTAGGATTAACGGTGCAATACTCAGTTCGTCAGAACTTTGTCATCATGTTTAAAATATATATACTCATGCTTGATTCAAAAGGAATTTACAGGGATGTTCTTCGTTATGGAAACAATTAAGTTTTCCAAAGTGTTTCATAAACAACTTTATTTCGATAACGATTACTCATAAATCTCACTTTGAATAATCCTTATGGTGATGAAAATTCAATTTTCTCAAGGGATACTGTTTTAGCTTATAAAACAATGAGTGATCTGCAAAAGAGTGATGAAAAGTTGTTCACCAAGAACTAGCTACAATATAATAGGAAATGAGCTTAGCCTATTAATCATGAGGTTCATGACCTCGATGGCACTCTAAAAGAATAATTCACAACGTAACTCAAATCGAGATGAGTACTTGTTCAATGGTTGCATCACTAATGCGACATTAGGAACAAGCAAGAAAAGATAGATAACATCGATACATGTAAAATTTAGCAATCAAAGGTAGTCTTTTCATTAATCACAAACAAGTCAAAATTGTACCGCAACACATTACGTGTCACTATGTCATACAATTCCAAGAACTCATCCTATCAACTGATGTCTCAGTTAAGTTAGGGATTTTTTTTAAAAAATACTACAATGAATACTAATCTACATGAGTCATTAGGTGTTCCACCTGTCTTGGAAGATCCATCGGTCCCTATTCAGAAGAAGATTTCTTTAATTTATTTCTTGGACACTGGGCATCCTCGTCATTGGACAATGGCCTAGGAACAACCCTTAACATGAACCAACAATCAATTAAAACCTTATAATTTAATCACAGAACTTAACGACTTCCTCTTAACAATCTCATATTCCATACGGGTTACATTTTACTTCATTCAAGTTTCAACCAAATCATACTCAATGCGATATCCTACCTCATTCTCCCATACTTTCATCCTTATTCTTAGACCTTGAAAGGGCAATAAAAGCTCGATATGAACAACACTTAATTTCCAATCCTATAGCTCCTTCATCAATAGTTATCAAATGAGTCACTAGTATGAAATGACTCACACATTCAATTAGACTTCTCGGAAAGGTACTAGTGGCATGAGGCTTTTGGGTAAAGGCTCTAGTGACAGCCTCAAGTGCAACATTCACCCTTTCGATTTCAAATTAAGAATTGGGTGACACCGAATCAGATGACATCTTTCTAGGTGGTAAGGTTTTGTCAAACTCCACTCTATAAGAAAAGATCGTCATGACATCGATATCACATTTAATCTCGCAAATTTTTCTTCAATATCACAATCAACTAATATCAACATTTCTACGAATATCAACCATTTTGTTGGGATCATAAATATCCACAATTTGGTTTAGATCTAGAATAGCTAGAATTCCTACGGAAATAGCTTCGATTAATTTGCTAGGGGAGTTAGGGTTCGTTGTGACAATCTACGTCGTATGTCGACGTACAGTCGGTATTCGGCCCGGCCCAACAGGCCCGCGGCCCACACACACCTAACTTATCCTTTAAGAAACCCTAGCACTATATAAACAAGGCTAGGGGTCTCATTATAATCAGGTTTTCTCTCACAACTACACCTCTTGTACAATATATCATCCCGATACTAACTTGACCGTCGGAGGTGGACCCCGGGGCTCTGGCCTCAGGTCCACGTCTAACCAGTTCTTTATTGTTTGCAGCATTACTCATCGCCCGGGAAGGCGACGAACGGCCCAGAAGAGTCGTCGAACCGACCCAGCCAAACAATGCTCCAACAAGTTGGCGCCATCCATGGGACCATGAACAACACTTCGTGTTCTCGTTATATCCGAAAGCAAAGATCAAGATTTCCAATGTGAGTATCTTTTTTTTTCACGTCATATTCTGCCATGCGTACATAATAGTTCACTAGATCTGTTCACTTTATCTATGTATCGCATCGTATAAAAAGCAAAACACTAAATCGTATCTATGATTAATGATTCATATAAAACTTTAGTTTATTGGATACGTCAAATTTTATGCCGCATTTTACATGCCATTTACAGTTTAAGGAGAAACAATTAGGAGGATCAATGATGATGCATTAGTGGGTCATTCCTACAATAAAGTCTTTATTTAAAACCCTAATGTGATAAATATTTGATAAAATATTTGAAGGGCAAATAGGATAAACGTCATCGAATACTTGCTCTTTCTATTTTGATATCCGCTATTAATCGGCTCTGTCCAGTCACGCTCGTTCGTACTTAATACATGGAATTTTGTATGCAAAAATTTATCGTCACAGTCTTTTCGAATTGACTATTGGTTTAAGTGCGACTCAATCGTCTTTTGGTGGAAACAATAGATTGGTCGTTGTAGTATAATTAAATTGCAAGACGTTAAAGTAAATGACAGTAATTAAAGCTAAAACTAATTAAAACATAAATGGTGCAATATTAAAATTTTAAAGTAATTAATTAAATGACCAAAATTTAAGCTTGACGAAATATTAATTTGACAATGTAATAAAAATGTAAACTTGAAATTTGTAATAAAGAAAGACAATTAAAATAACACTTAAAGAAATATAGCAGGAAAAATAAATGCTTGAGATTAAAACAGAGGATAAACAAAACCTGAGTCGGAATCCGAAATACTGTCACTATCCGGGATACCTGATCTTACTTTATTTATCCGAAATAAGGCTTTCACACTTATCCGCAATCTGAATTTGCTCCTTATCCGGAATAATTGAGTGAAGCTTTATCCGGAATAACCACCTTTCTCTTATCCGGAATCCGAGTTTCGAAGCTTATCCGGAATCTAGTATTGTCACCCTTATCCGGAATAATTTCTTCTTCACTATATCCGGAATATGAGTCCGGAAGACTATCCGGAATCGAGACTGCTGATTATCCGGAATTTCCTTCTGTAGCTTATCCGGAATAATCAGAAAATGCCCTTATCCGGAATTCGAACCTTGCTGATATCCGGAATAACCAAAACCTCCTTATCCGGAATACCCAAATGTTGCTTATCCGGAATCAGGTTGTAATCTTTATCCGGAATACTGGATTGACGAGTTATCCAGAACCCGAGATCCTGAGGCTTATCCGGAATACCTTTCTGTTGCTTATTCGGAATAGCTTACACTCCACTATCCGGAATAAGTCTTCAAGTGCTTATCCGGAATTCTTCCAAGCTAGCTATCCGGAATACCTGATCGGATCCTTATCCGGAATATCGATTACTTACCACTATCCGGGATATGAGGGTTTCAAGGGAATCCGGATAACAAAAATGCAAATAAGCTAAAAAACAAATATTAAGCTAAAAACAAATAAGCAATTAAACAAAACTTTCACCAAATCAAATTTAAGAAAAATCTATTAAGCCAAAATTTAAAAACTTTTAAAAACTTTTAAAAACACTAAATAACAAAAATATTAAAAATCAACTTTTTATAATAATTAACTAATAAGCACTTAATTAAATTTAAGAAAAACACAATAAGCTATAAAATCAATACGCTAACATAATCATAAACATAAAAACAAAACACTTAATCAAATAAGCATGACAATAAGCACATAAACATAAAGATTAAATCAAGACAAGAAAGGTAGAATGAGAGATTAATTAAGAACTTGATTAAAATTAAGATTCAACAATTAAAGTAAGAACAAGAATCAAAAGCTTACAAATCTAAGGTGCAAGACAAGGAATTAAAGGTGCAATTAAGTAAATGACATTAAGAAAAGTGCAAGTAATTAAATTGGAAGACTAGTTTGTCAAGATAGTCAACACCTCCTAATGTGATATTAAGAGGGTATTTATAGGAGATTAGGGAGGTAAGCATGTGTTGTAAGCTTCCTTCTTTCTTTCTTTCTCGTATTTTCGTCTTCTAAATTCTTCGATAAAAGCCCGTGAAATCCCGTGTTTTATTCCCTATTCACATTTTGATCCTAAATCACAAGAAAATCACAAACCACGCATAATTCCGACATTTACGACATAAAATACACGTTTTGGCTTGGTTATTACTATAATTAAGTGGTAAAAGGATAAGTGTTTTCACACTTATTAAATCCCCTACACTTGACCATTGCAATGTCCTCATGCAATGCATTAATTACAAAGCAAGTTTTACATTTTCTATCGTAATCAATCCACATTGGCCTTTATTAAAGAGACAAAATATTTAAAGGAAGAAAACAAGTAAAAAGATCAAAAACTTACCTTGGGGTTTTGGAAATGTCATGAATGTTTATCATCATCAAGTTTCACGTTCCCCATACCAAGCTTAAAACCGAGATCATTGTTATTATAAGTTAACAAACTATCACAAACTCATGGGGGACAATTATTTACTTAGACTCCCTTATTCCTAGGTGTATCTCTTATATTTTATTATTGTCTTGAATGATCACGATGATGAATTGTTGACTTATTTCAATAGTTATTTAGGCTGAAAATAAAGTAGGACGATTTAACCAATAGTTAGCTAAAGGACAAAATCTATTAAAACTGCTTCTCGGGACCTCTTAAAGTTCATATCTTGGCATAACTCGCTTTACGATTTGAGACTTTTCTCGGACCGATATTTGGAAGTGACTTCATACTTCAAATATTGAGAGACGTTCATGAAATAATGGTCTTCTCTTCACAATATGAATTTCTTCACTTGAACTTTTTGAGAGATTCTTCATATTGGACCATGACTTCTTCATTTTTCTCCAATTTTTATTTGGGATTTTGATATACAACGATCCGCCTCCTTTTAGGACTTGGATCTATTTATCCTCATACCTTGTTAGGGCCTTTTTGGATAGACTTCTCCATGATATTTAGGGGAGTATTAGCTTTTCGTCGTGTGTCTCGATCCTTCATATTGATTTTTGATAAATGTTTTTTCACATCACTTGGGATCTTTAGCAATAAAATGTAGCCCTCATGCTTTGTTAGGGCCTTTTCGGACTCGCCAATCTTCGCATCCCGCTTCAATAAGTTATGCCTTGGCTATGAAATCTAATTAATACCGAGCAACTTTTAAACGATCTTGGGCTAGAAGCTAAGTAACTTTTCAAATCGTACGACCTTATTTATTGCAAATATATTTATTAACAAGCGATGGGAGAAAAATCTCATAATTAACTCACATAAATTCATGAAAGAATACCAAACTTATAATTGACTCTATCATCTCTCGTTCTCCACAATTTAAAATCTCAAGGAATGAGACTCGTGGATGCTTAGCCAATTTAATTGAAGTTTTGGGTTTTCAAGTCATCTATAGGATCTTGCAACTTCTTAGACTTTTTCAAGTTTATAATTCGCATTTTAAAGTTCCCTTGATAAACGAATTTCTAGGATCAATTATAGGAACTTGCGAAAAGTTCTTGTTCTTAACCCATAAGAGTTAAGACTTTCGCGTTTTAAAGTTCCCTATATAAAAGCCTAGCAAAACTTGACTTAACACGTTAAGGATACTAGCTAGAGTAAACTTAGATAAGTAAACTCGGGTTGAGTCAAAATATTCACAAGGTTTGAAAATTAAAACCACTTTATTCAAAAATTTATTCTAGCAAAGAAAGAAAATAACTATAACAAAGGTAAAACTACTGGGCCAAAATAGATCAAAAATTTTGAAAAATGTCAAAAAATCAATTTTCCGGTTAAAATGAGGACAAATACAAGGAAAAGCCCACTTAACTTCGATAGAAGTCCCCCTACACTTAATATAAACATTTTTCTCAATGTTTAAGCATGTGGGAGTAACCTCCCCACACTTAGGACATTGTGCACGTTGTTTAAATCTTGCTAAGGAAGAGACAACTAAAGTGATTCCTATTTCAATCATAAATGATAAAATAATGAATCAAAAGAGTTTAGGATAGAACCGGGAAGATGAGTACACGGAATTACGGGTCGTCAAAAGTCATCAAGAATGGATCTTTGAAAGCTCGAATCCCTGCACATGATTAGAAAGAAAACAACAAACACATACTAGGGTCTCCCCCTACACTTATTATAAAACAGAGAAAAAGGATAGATACTGCGGGTTGCCTCCCGAGAAGCGCTTGTTTTTTGTTAACCGAGTCGTGAGCCTGACTCGACCTTGATTAGCATAGGAAGAAACTTGAAACATATCCACCGGGATCAAATACATTGTTTTCGTCCATCATAGCACAAGCTTAAGGCGAAAAAGGCGAGCCAAAGAAGAGTAGGCAAGGTTCCCTTAAGCAGTTGTTGAGCACGGTGGTAGCAAGGGTTAAGAGGTGCAAGCATATCTCCAAAATTTCCAAAAAATCTTTCATTTTATTTCATCAGATGGATACTGAGATGGCTTGAAAATTTCAATACTGGGATCGAACACCTTTTCCTTTAGGGGAAAATAAGACTCAGGCTCAGTAGAATTTGAAGAGGATCCGCTCATAATCTCACAATCTCATCCTCAGAAGGGGGATATATAGGTGTCAAGACATTAGTGCTGCGGATATTGGTGTCTTCCGGCTTCTTCTCCTTTGAAACAGGTTTCTTTATATCCGAAGGAGGATAAAGACCATAATCATCAAAGTCCCAAGGAGGAGCATCACTCTCATTTGGGAAGTAAGTGTTGAGAAAAGTAGCAAAGTCTTCCTAAAATGAGTAGTCATCTAAAGTAGGATCAAGCATTGTTGGTGGAGGATCTTCATCAAAAATAGGAGTAAGGTCATCATGAGAAGAATCATTCGAGAGAGTATCAGCCTCATCAAAATCATCATAAGTGGGCATGTCTGGATACTCAGAAGTAAAATTATCATAATCATCCCCATTGGATCTAGAATCATCATCATAGTCATCATAGATAGGTGGAGAATCATAAATTGGTGGAGGATCTAAATTGGAGAGAGAATCATCCACATCATCTTGGAAGAGTAGATTATCATAGCGAGAATCGAATAGAGGATTATTGTAGACGACAAAATCATCAAGCACATTAATCATATTCGCTAATTCTCTTCCATTTGATTTGGTTGTGATCTTCCCCATTTTAAAAACTTGTGCATCATTCCCGACCCTTAAAATTAACTCACCTTCGGAAACATCGACTAAAGCTTTTCCGGTTCTCAAGAATGGCCGACCAAGTATTAACGTAATACGAGGGTCCATTTCATAATCAACAACAACAAAATCGACCGGAAAAGTGAAGGTGCCAACTTTAATGAACACATCTTCGGCAATACCAACGGGGTAAGCGAGAGTGCGATTTGCTAGCTCAAGAGTCATCTTTGTTGGTGTAAGATCGGGTAATGATAACTTTTTCCAAACACTTAAAGGCATCAAATTAATACTTGCCCTGAGATCGGCTAAGGCAGTAAATTCTTCGGTTTGGTGAAAAATACATAGTAGCACAAAACGACCGGGATCTCCAAGTTTCTCCAGAAGTTCTTTAAGAAGGACGGCAGAACAATTTTCATTCAATCGAGTATTAACAAACTCGGCCATCTTCTTCTTCTTATTAAGCAATTCCTTAAACATCTTAACAAATTTAGGCATTTGGTGAAGGCTTCTTCTTGGGTACTTCTTCATGCATAGGTGGAGATGGTAATGGAGAACTAATACTAGGCGTGGGAGTAGGAGGGATAAATGGTGGTGGAGGAGGTGTAGATAGAGTAACTGGGGGAGGAATAGATGCTCCTACTAAGGTTGCTCCACTGCGTGTAGTAATAGCACTCACATTCGCTCTTGGGTTGGTGACGGTATTTGAAGGTAGAGAGCACGAAGTAGAGGGTTGAGTAGTTGGTAAGAAACTAGCCAGCATATTCTTCAAATCATTTGTTTGAGTGCTAAAAGAGGTTTGTATATCATGTCGAAGCTCGGATCTAATATCATTACCTTGCTTAGTGATATCTCCTTTCAAGTTGATAATTTGGCTTTGCAGATTCTTTATTTGCTCTCCTTGGGTTCTCATTAAAGCTTCAACATCATGATTAATGGGTGGTGGTTGTTGAACGGGTGGGTGATAAGGATTAGAAGCTCGAAGTGGGTTTGGGTTGCTTCTATTGTAGTTGTTGGGGTTGTGGTTTTGAGGAGAAAAACCGGGTGATAGAAAGTTGTTAGAACGGTAACTTAGCAAGTTACGATCACCTTGAGGTCGAGCTTGATAGCTTTCCGTTGAATAGTTACCATAAGCCGCACACACGTTGAATATTTATATATTTACGTGTAAAAATAAAAATAAAAATCTTTTTGGATTTTTGAAATTTTTTATTTTTATGGATTTTTTGAAAATTTTTGATCAAGAAAAATAACGTTCACAAGTGAACGGATCCCAAAATTCAACGCGTCTCTCACAGAAAACCGTTAATCTTTACGAAAAGAGCTGGCAGGGGCGCCATTTAATACAAGGAATTTTGTATGTAAAAAGTTATCGTCACAGTCTTTTCGAATTGACTATTGGTTTAAGTGCGACTCAGTCATCTTTTGGTGGAAACAATAGATTGGTCGTTGTGGTATAATTAAATTGCAAGACGTTAAAGTAAATGACAGTAATTAAAGCTAAAACTAATTAAAACATAAATGGTGCAATATTAAAATTTTAAAAGTAATTAATTAAATGATCAAAATTTAAGCTTGAGGAAAAATTAATTTGACAATGTAATAAAAATGTAAACTTGAAATTTAAAATAAAGAAAGACAATTAAAATAACACTTAAAGAAATATAGCGGGAAAAATAAATGCTTGAGATTAAAACAGAGGATAAACAAAACCTGAGTCAGAATCCGAAATACTGTCACTATCCGGGATACCTAATCTTACTTTGCTTATCCGAAATAAGGCTGTCACACTTATCCGCAATCTGAATTTGCTCCTTATCTGGAATAATTGAGTAAAGCTTTATCCGGAATAACCACCTTTCTCTTATCCGGAATCCGAGTTTTGAAGCTTATCCGGAATCTAGTAATGTCACCCTTATCCGGAATAATTTCTTCTTCACTATATCCGGAATATGAGTCCGGAAGACTATCCGGAATCGAGACTGCTGCTTATCCGGAATTTCCTTCTGTAGCTTATCCGGAATAATCAGAAAATGACCTTATCCGGAATTCGAACCTTGCTGATATCCGAAATAACCAAAACCTCCTTATCCGGAATACCCAAATGTTGCTTATCCGGAATCAGGTTGTAATCTTTATCCGGAATACTGGATTGACGAGTTATCCAGAATCCGAGATCCTGAGGCTTATCCGGAATACCTTTCTGTTGCTTATCCGGAATAGCCTACACTCCACTATCCGGAATAAGTCTCCAAGTGCTTATCCGGAATTCTTCCAAGCTAGCTATCCGGTATACCTGATTGGATCCTTATCCGGAATATCGATTACTTACTACTATCCGAGATATGAGGGATTCAAGGGAATCCGGATAACAAAAATGCAAATAAGCTAAAAAACTAATATTAAGCTAAAAACAAATAAGCAATTAAACAAAACTTTCACCAAATCAAATTTAAGAAAAGCTATTAAGCCAAAATTTAAAAACTTTTAAAAACACTAAACAACAAAAATATTAAAAATCAACTTTTTATAAAAATTAACTAATAAGCACTTAATTAAATTTAAGAAAAACACAATAAGCTATAAAATCAATAAGCTAACATAATCATAAACATAAAAACAAAACACTTAATCAAATAAGCATGACAATAAGCACATAAACATAAAGATTAAATCAAGACAAGAAAGGTAGAATGAGAGATTAATTAAGAACTTGATTAAAATTAAGATTCAACAATTAAAGTAAGAACAAGAATTAAAAGCTTACAAATTTAAGGTGCAAGACAAGGAATTAAAGGTGCAATTAAGTAAATGACATTAAGAAAAGTGCAAGTAATTAAATTGGAAGACTAGTTTGTCAAAATAGCCAACACCTCTTAATGTGATATTAGGAGGGTATTTATAGGAGATTAGGGAGGTAAGCATGTGTTGGAAGCTTCCTTCTTTCTTTCTTTCTCGTCTTTTCGTCTTCTAAATTCATCGATTAAAGCCCTTGAAATCCCATGTTTTCTTCCCATTTCACATTTTGATCCTAAATCAGAACAAAAACACAAACCACACATAATTCTCACATTTACGACATAAAATACACGTTTTGGCTTGGTTATTATTATAATTAAGTGGTAAAAGGATAAGTGTTTTCACACTTATTAGTACTTTCGAGCATATTTTATTTTCTATCTGCAATCATGAGCCGCGTATTTTCGTGTTATTCCGCATATTCAGATTGGTTTATACTTTAATTAGCAAAAAGATATTATTTATCTTTTAAATTTGGCAAAAGTATATTCTTATAATGGATGATATATTGTCCATATCTTTTAAATAGGTAGTAGGATATTACCTATATTTTTTAGGCTAATAAAATATATTGTCCATATCTTTTATATTCAAAGATCTTATCGATGTTTTTTATGTTTATAAAAAATATTGCATATATCTTTTAAATTGGCAAGGAGATACTACATATATCTTTTGATTTGATTAATATATTTTCTATATATGTCACCGTCTAATAATATTGTGTTGCGACCCGACCTTTCTATTCACGGTCATGGCTCGTCCATCCTCATTCGTCTACACGTTCGGAATTTATTGTTATTTTTTACGCGCGGCCATGGTACGTCTATCCGTGCTTATCTATATGTTCCGTCGTATTTTATTTTATTGCGGTCACGAGCCGCATCTTTCGTAATTAATCCGCATGTTCGGATATATTATTTCTATTAATAAAGGATATTACACATATCATTTAAATTGTTATATGATATTATTTAGGATATATTCTGATATAATTAATAAAAGATATTATATATATCTTTTAAATCGGTAAGATATATTACATATATTTTTAATATAATATATTTTATTCATCATTCGCGGTCATGGGACGTCCATCCTCGCTAGTCCGTATACTCGATATCTTCTGCCTACGGGCGTACATGTATTTATCGTTCCCAAGTGGAATAAGAGTGTAGAAACTAGAAGGGGGGTTGAATAGTTTCTTATAATATACTTGTTAAAAAGTGGTTTTCAAAAATCCTTTTTCAAAAACTTAGACTTGAGGAAATGTGTGAAATCTTCTTATGCACAATATGAACAATGATAGTGTAACTAAGCTAATACTAACAAATATATATGCACAAAGAATAAAGAATGTAAAGAGTTAAGGGCAAAGAAAGATCAAACCGAACACCAAGGATTTATAGTGGTTCGGCAACGAAGCTCACTCCTCGTTCCTACTCCACTCCTCGAGTACTCCTTACTCGAGAGTTCACTACACAACAAGCTCCTTATGGTGGAGAAAACCGTACACGTCGCTTAACCAATTTCCGACTCTAAGCTAAAAGTCGATCCCTAATCGTAGCTAGGACCAATCTACACAACTATACTTAGTACATACACAACTTCCAAATAGACACAACTACTTGGATCTTCTCAACTAAGACTCAACAACAAATGTATAAAAGTAGATCTTCAATGGATCTTTGGTGGTGGACTCAACACTTCACGAGGATAGTGTTCTTCTCTTTGCACTTGGAGAGGAAGGGATGGAAGAACAAGATTCACTTCTTAAACAAGTTTTAATCAAACAAATGATCAAAGATTTGAGTGATTAAAGAAGAGGGTTTGAATCTGGAAATAGATGTGCAAAAGAGGTGATTTGAAAAGCTGAGAATGGTCCACTATTTATAGGACAAAGGCCCAATGGATATATCTGGCCGTGGTTCCTTAGCTCAGTCGGCGGTTCCTTATCGATAAGGAACCGCCTAGGCACTAGAGAACCGCTGCCTAGACTCCGCTCCATTTTTTGTCCTTTAGTGGTGGAGGTCTTATCAGGATATAAAAAATATCTTGAAAGGATATTCTTAACCAAATAAGAATATGCCCTTTTCAAATTTCAAATAATTAATTTAATAAAACATTTTCTTAAAAAGAAAGTTTAATAAAAACTTGTCACACTTAATAAAAAGTGAGTTTTAAGAAAGTTTAAATCACTTGATCACTTGATTAAGGTTAGTACTTGTTTATTCATACCATAAGTGAAAATGGGTAAAATGAAAAAAATACTTGAACTCAAGAATTCGCTTTTCGTTGTTTTCGTAAATGCTTGTTTTTACATATTGTCGTAATCAAAACAAAGCGAGACCGAAAAATGCAAGTAACGTTTTTAGGCATTATTGCATTAACAATCTCCCCCTTTTTGATTCCGACAATACATAAACTCAATCACACAAAAAACAAGATTTTCGAAGACGAGTTTATTCATTTCTCCCCCTTTGTCGAAGCAAAAAGGTTGCACAAGTCGGTGTTGAAGAAACGGACTTAGCAAAGACTCCCCCTTGGTGCTTACTCCCCCTAGCTTGGGGCACCGAGGAATCGAGATATGGTGACAAGCTACATAGAAGGGTTAGTTGAACAAAAGAAACAACCAACAATATATAGCAATAGGTCACAAAAAATAAAAGAGAAGAAAACACAAAGACAAAGATCCAAGATAGGTTACTAAAAGAAGATCATACAAAGAAGTATGGAAAAAGAAACAAGCCAAAAGCATAAATCTAATCCTAGTTATTCTAGAATTCAAAGATTTGCTTGAATTTGGTGTCTTGTGGATAAGCAACCAATGCTTATATGAAAGACAAGGTAATGGCGGAGGGTGGTGGTGGTGGCTTGTTGGAGGTCTCATAATCATAGTGAAGAGGAGGCTTGATTAAGAGACTCTTGATGTAGCTCAACTCCTCATAGATGCGTGCCATAGCAAGATGTTGATATTGACAAAAATGACAATATGTTCTGTTGGAAATACGTTTTTACGTATTTAGAAAGGATCGGTCACTCCAATGATATTGGGCTCGTGATCCAATATAGCCCATATAGCCCACATGTAGGGTGGTCTATATAAACCTCCCTCCTAGCATGTTAGGAGGGGTTGAACACTTACCATTTATCACATTTCATCTTTCTTCTCATTCTCTCCTTTCTCTCTCTTCTTTCTCTCTCTAAGTTCTTTCGCATTTCCATTCCATTCAATTGATTAATCCATACAATGCCTAATCCTTAGAAAATACGATCCTACAACATGTTATTTCTCAGGTAATGCAAATGCTTGATTTTATGGATGGGAGCCTGCAGGATCCGGCAGCTGGAAGATTCCATGTCCCTTTTGGCCAAATCTTTTGGAAAAACTGCTTAGGCCATTTCAATCATGCTAAATAAATATACTTTCATGCACTAAGACTATTATCAGATGGTAAATTAGGTAACTTTTGTTTTGTGTCTTAATTATGCACAGACTGGGACCATATCTATAATAACTTTAATCCGTAGCTTTTGAAGAAATTTGTTAAATGGTGTCATATTATTTACTCCATCTTTTATTACCTTACTGTCATGTATGATGTTACCATGATGTGGGACCCCTCAGTGCTTACCTGTCCGGTTACCAGATTTGGGGGTCTTACACGCAGAAACAAGCACGCGGAAGGAGTACTTCCGCGGCGAAGGAATAAGCCAATGGAAGAGATACTTCCATGGCACAGAAACAAGCACGTAGAAGGAGTACTTCCGCGGCGAAGAAATAAGCCAATGGAAGAGATACTTCCATGGCGTAAAAACAAGCACGCGGAAGGAGTACTTCCGCGGCAAAGGAATAAGCCAATGGAAGAGACACTTCCATGGCGCAGAAACAAGCACGCGGAAGGAGTACTTCCGCGGCGAAGAAATAAGCCAATGGAAGAGATACTTCCATGGCGCAGAAACAAGCACGCGGAAGGAGTACTTCCGCGACGAAGGAATAAGCCAATGGAAGAGATACTTCCATGGCGCAGAAACAAGCACGCGGAAGGAGTACTTCCGCGACGAAGGAATAAGCCAATGGAAGAGATACTTCCATGGCGCAGAAACAAGCACGCGGAAGGAGTACTTCCGCGGCTAAGAAATAAGCCAATTGAAGAGATACTTACATGGCGCAGAAACAAGCACGCGGAAGGAGTACCTCTGCGGCGAAGGAATAAGCCAAATGGAAGAGATACTTCCATGGCACAGAAACAAGCATGCGGAAGGAGTACTTCCGCTGCAAAGAAATAAGCCAATGGAAGAGATACTTCCATTGCAAATGAATAAGCGCGCGGAAGGAGGACTTCCGCAGCCAAGGAAAAAGCCAATGGAAGAGATACTTTCATGGCAAAGGAATAAACCGGCAGAAGGCGGATTTCTGCGGCAAAGGAATATATCCAAAGATATTTGTGTGACGTACACATAAATAGTGGTATTATTATACCCTAGTAGCCCCCCAAGTTTAATGGTGCTACACTCGATTAGTAGTATTAAACTTAATCAAGTATTCAAAAAATTACGATCACGTAGACCAGCGCGAATGGACGTACCATAGCCGCGTACGAAAGATAGAAATTGGGTTAAAACGTGCAAACCAACGCGGATGGGTCTTGCCATAACCGCGAATTGTCCCATAGTATAAGACGTATCTTAGCTAACTTATTTGATGAGCTATGCCATTACGTGATGCGTACCGCTACTACCATAAGGACGGTCAAAGTTTTGCCAAAAATTGTTAGACGTGCACAGTGTGTCTTTTGCAAGTCCATCATGAGTCATGTGGTTTGCGTAACTTACTACGACGTCTTGATAGCAAGGTGTCTAAAAAGGATACATGATCCGTGGTCGTTGGGTTTGCAATCCTATTACACGACAAGTTGAATTATTAGGTTCACTTAATCCTCTTTGTTAATGCAATAATGCCTAAAAACGTTACTTGCATTTTTCGGTCTCGCTTTGTTTTGATTACGACAATATGTAAAAACAAGCATTTACGAAAACAACGAAAAACGAATTCTTGAGTTCAAGTATTTTTTCATTTTACCCATTTTCACTTAAGGTATGAATAAACAAGTACTAACCTTAATTAAGTGATCAAGTGATTTAAACTTTCTTAAAACTCACTTTTTATTAAGTGTGACAAGTTTTTATTAAACTTTCTTTTTAAGAAAATGTTTTATTAAATTAATTATTTGAAATTTGAAAATGGCATATTCTTATTTGGTTAAGAATATCCTTTCAGGATATTTTTTATATCCAGATAAGACCTCCACCACTAAAGGACAAAAAATGGAGGCAGCGGTTCTCTAGTGCCTAGGCGGTTCCTTATCGATAAGGAACCGCCGGCTGAGCTAAGGAACCACGGCCAGATATATCTGTTGGGCCTTTGTCCTATAAATAGTGGACCATTCTCAACTTTTCAAATCACCTCTTTTGCACATCTATTTCCAGATTCAAACCCTCTTCTTTAATCACTCAAATCTTTGATCATTTGTTTGATTACTACTTGTTTAAGAAGTGAATCTTGTTCTTCCATCCCTTCCTCTCCAAGTGCAAAGAGAAGAACACTATCCTCGTGAAGTGTTGAGTCCACCACCAAAGATCCATTGAAGATCTACTTTTATACATTTGTTGTTGAGTCTTAGTTGAGAAGATCCAAGTAGTTGTGTCTATTTGGAAGTTGTGTATGTACTAAGTATAGTTGTGTAGATTGGTCCTAGCTACGATTAGGGCTCGACTTTTAGCTTAGAGTCGGAAATTGGTTAAGCGACGTGTACGGTTTTCTCCACCATAAGGAGCTTGTTGTGTAGTGAACTCTCGAGTAAGGAGTACTCGAGGAGTGGATTAGGAACGAGGAGTGATCTTCGTTGCTGAACCATTATAAATCCTTGGTGTTCGGTTTGATCTTTCTTTACCCTTAACTCTTTACATTCTTTATTCTTTGTGCATATATATTTGTTAGTATTAGCTTAGTTACACTTTCATTGTTCATATTGTGCATAAGAAGATTTCACACATTTCCTCAAGTCTAAGTTTTTGAAAAAGGATTTTTGAAAACCACCTTTTAACAAGTAAATTATAAGAAACTACTCAACCCCCCCCCCCCCCCCCTTCTAGTTTCTACAATTGGTATCAGAGCGTGGTTGCTCAAGAATTTTTAAAAGTATATTGAAATTTAAAACTTGAATCGATCTATGGATTCCAACAAATACCTAGAAGGGCAATCTATGCAAAGACCACCACTTTTTGAAACCGATAGTTTTATCTGTTGGAAAAATAGATTTGAAACTTATGGGAAATCAAAAGATTTAGATCTTTGGCATGTTATTACCAATGGTGATTTTTTACCTTATCAATTTAATGAAGTTTCTAAAACAAAAGAATTGGCCACTTTTGACAAAGCTAATGACGATACTAAAAAGAAACTTTCAAAAAATAATGAGGCTAAAATGGTGATTTGTAATGCTTTACCTAAGAAAGAGTATGAAAGAATTTTTATGTGTACCGCTAAAGATATTTGGAACACTCTTTTAGTAACCCACCAAGGTAATAGCCAAGTCAAAGAAAGCAAAATCGATCTTCTTGTCCAACAATATGAACAATTTGTCATCTTAGAAGATGAAACTATTGATAGTGTATTTGCTAGGTTTAACACCATTATTACTAGTCTAAAAGCACTTGATGAAGGTTTTTCTAGCAAGAACAATGTTAGGAAGTTTCTAAGGGCTTTACATCCAAAGTGGAGAGCAAAAGTCACGGCGATTGAAGAATCGAAAGATCTCTCAACTTTATCACTCGATGAACTCATAGGCAACTTGAAGGTTCATGAGATGATAATTTTGAAGGACTCGGAATTAGTGAAAACCAAGAGTGAAAGGAAATCTCTTGCACTTAAAGCCAAGAAGGCACAAAGTGACCATGATAGTTCCTTGGAAAGCGATGACGAGGAGTATGCATTGGCGGTGAGAGATTTCAAGAAGTTCTTCAAGAGACGAGGTCAACACGTTAGGCAACCCAACAATGACAAGAAACCATTCTCAAAGAATCGGTTTGCCAAGAACGAAAAAGGTGATAGGAATTGCTTTAGATGTGGTGATCCAAATCACTTCATTGGTGATTGTCCAAAGCCCGCTCGCGATAAGAACCACACGGCGTTCGTTAGTGGAGCTTGGAGCGATAGCGGTGAAGATGATGATGACAACCCCAAAGAGGAGAAATGTCTTATGGCTCACACTTCTAAAGAGGTACATTCCGAAACCGAATATTATAGTTATGATAGCTCCACCTTTGATGATATTGAATTTGAAGGCAAATATAATAGTTTACACAAACTTAGTATCAAATTCATAGAAAATAACAAAACCTTAAAATCAACCAAAACTAAGCTCGAAAATGAGATCAATGAACTTAGGGAGAAATTGGCTAAACTTGAGAAAAATAAAGAGGTTGATTTAAGTTGCTTAAGTTGTGAGAAGCTTAGATTAGAAAATGAAGACCTCAAGAACACCTCCATTAAATTGGAAAAATTCATGAAAGGTACTAGTGCTCTTGATGACATGTTAAACAAACAAGTTCATTCAAAGGAAAGACTTGGTATAGGTTTTAACTCAAATGAAGCCTCAACTAGTGAACCAAAACAAGTCAGGTTTTCACAAAAAACGTCTACTGTACGTGGTCCCAAATTGTATGGGGCGGTTCCTTATCACTATGGAACCGCCGCCATAGATAAGGTACCGCGGCCAGAGGGTGATTTTGGTGAAAATCCTGAACTTTCTGAAAGTCTAAGTTAGATGAAAAACCAAAGCATCTTATTGTTAATAAAGTAAAATTACCCATACTTGACAACAATACCATTGATAAGTTCTACAAGCCATTAAGTAAACCTCTCATGGGAAATAGAAGTTTATCAAGATCATCTTCTACTCCACCTAGAGTACGAAATATGTCTAAGCCTAGAAGTAGAACAACAACTCCTAGAAAAGATAATCAAAACAATTCACGACCTAGAAGTAAAACTCCAACACCTAGAAGGAATAATCATAACTCTAAACCTAGATCAAATACACCTAGGAGAAATAATGAACAACAAAATGGTTGCATGAATTACTACCCTCCTCCATTTTGTTCTCCATGTGGAACCCCTCCTTCATTCATGCATCCCAACTAAATGCAAGGGATGTTTGGAACTAACAATTTTGGACCCATGAGATATTGGGGACCAAATGTTTGATCTTGTGTGTTGTTACTTAGATATGCTTGGGAATTGATTTGGAGCCCGATGAGTGGATTAAGGATAGTGGATGTTCTAAACACATGACGGGTAATCGAAGCTTGTTCTCGCGCTACAAAGCATATGACGGAGGTAACGTCACATTCGCTAGTAGTCTATGTTGTAATATCATTGGCAAAGGTACGGTTTCTCTTGACTCCATGACCATTGAAAATGTTGAGCACGTAGATAACTTAGGGTTTAACCTTTTAAGTATAGGTCAAATTTGTGATAATAAGTGTAAGGTCATCTTTTTGGAACATGACAGTGAAATCGTAAAAGATGGAAAGGTCATTGGAAAAGGTATTAGAAAGCATGGGCTTTATGTTATGAAGGTCAATAAGAAGTCAAAAGACAACATATGTCTTGCGACTATAGATGATAGTTCTACTCTTTGGCATAGGAGATTAGGTCACGCTAATATGCGTTTAATTCAATCTTTAGTCTCTAAGGAGTTGGTAAGACACCTCCCCAAGATTAAGTTTGATAGTCACTTTTGTGATGCTTGCAAAGTTGGAAAGCAAGTTCACTCAAGTCACAAAGCCAAGAATTTGGTTTCGACCTCTCGGTGCTTAGAGCTCCTACATATGGATCCTTTTTGACCTTCCGCCATACGGAGTTATGGAGGTAACCTTTATACCCTAGTTATAGTTGATGACTATTCTAGATTCACTTGGACTAGATTTTTGGCATCTAAGAATGAAGCTTTCGATCACTTCGAAATCTTTAGTCGAAGAATTCAAAATCAACTAGGATGTTCAATTGTCTCTATTAGGACGGATCATGGTAGGGAATTTGATAATGAAGTGCAATTTGGTGTCTTTTGTGAAGCTCATGGTATTACCCATAACTTCTCGGCTCCTCGCACTCCCCAATCAAATGGGGTAGTTGAAAGGAAGAATAGGACTCTCCAAGAGATGAGTAGGACGATGTTAAACGAGCAATCTTTGCCTCAAAAGTTTTGGTGCAATGCCGTGGACACATCGACTTATATTCTCAACCGAATTCTTATTCGACCTTTCCTAGGAAAGACCCCCTATGAGATTCTTAAAGGTAAGAAACCCTCATTGGAATACTTTAGAGTGTTTGGAAGCAAGTGCTTTATCCTTGATGAGACTGATTTTATACATAGTCTCATCGTCCAAAACGGGCTTAAAATGCATTAATTATCATGAAATACCCAAATATATGCTTGTGTTTGTTGCCTGTGTATTTTAGGTACGGATATTGAGAAAATGACAAAAGATCACAACAAACAAGCAAAAACAAACACGGGAAACAAATCCGCACAATGAACCGGACCTGAGTGTTGAATTTTCCAAAATGCCCCTCAAGTTTGAATATTTTACAAGTTTGGTCCCTCAACTATTGAAGATTGACACTTAATACCCCTTAATTATCTCAAATACAAAAAAAAGGGGTCCCTTAAGTTTGAAGACTTTGCAAGTCCAGCCCTTGAAGTTTGAAGAAAGACAATTTAAGTCCTCCAATAATATATAGGACTAACCATGCAATGGCAAAAGGATTAACTATGAAATAACAAAGGACCTTGTTTGCAAAACTATTGAAGAAAGGCTGTTAGATGGAGGGACTAACTATGCCAACATCCAAAACTTACTTAACCAAAATAAACAAACAACCATTAATTGCCCACCCATGTTACTCAGCACCAATCACCACCCTACACCTCAGCAAACCCGACCACTTTACCCATAAATCGACCCATACCCACTCATCACCCAAACCTTGTTTTGTTTTATTAATAACTTTTTGAGAAATGTTATTTAATTAAAACAGGCTCTAATCCTTCACTGTTTGGGAAAAGAAGATCTAAACCCCTCTTTTATTTCACCAAGAACACCCTAACCCTAATCCTAAAATCAACTAAATTAATTTGAATCAAGCCTTAGAACCGTCCAAATACTTGATTCATAAACCACTCAACACTTTTTCACACTCAAAACTCAATCCGAGTCACTCCCTGGTCCCCAAAACTCCACCCATTGGCAAGAAGACAAAGAGACAGCAGATAATCAACGCTTCATAAAGATTTCGTGTTCTCCAAATGAAATCCAACATCCAAGATCGTTTCATCACAGACTTTCCATCACAAAACTCCAAACGAAGATCACATGGTTTCAAGACTAATTCAAACTAGGGAATCAAGACCAGCATATTCGATTAATATCCGCATCTTCAAAGGGGTAATCTTGGAAACTCACTAGCTTAGGGTTTGCATTTTATTTTCATTCTAGAACAATCCGAGGAGGAGTATAAATTGAGGACCAACCTGTGGTTACCCTTTTTTCCTTTGTCTCGGATTTTTTTTTGTAATCCTCTTTTATGATATAAAAGTTTGAAGTTTTTTTTTTAAAATCATCCGAGTTCCATTTTTTTATGTTATGGTTCAAGTGGTAGTTGTTATTTCTAGTTTGAGTTTCTTCTGTCAATGAGAATTGGTGAAAGGTTTTATTTGGGTTTGAAAGATTTTTCTTTGTTTCAATTTATCAGTAAGTTTAGTTTAAGTTTGTGGAATTGTGAGACAAGATTTTGGTAAGCGATTAAAATCTGTTTTAACTTGTTTCAATCATAAGTCTTGATTAGTTCACCGATCATTGGTTAATGTTAAACTGCTTTTCGAATTCTGTATATCCAACGATCAAAAAGACCTCACATATTTGTTATTCGAGTCTGGATATGACCATACATAACTGATGTTGAGTAACATCAAGTATGCGTGGATATTCACGCATGGGTACAAATAAAGTGGGTGAGTTGCTTGCTTGGATATGCATTTCGAGCATGAGGTCTTAGAAGAATTCAAACAAAAAGTCATAGCTCTCAGGTTGTATTGTTAGTAATCTGCTAAAGTTTTAATACCAAGTTTATAAGTTTCCAAATGAAAAAAAAAGAAGAAAAAGAAAATCATTATAAATATATACATCTGTTTGGAACACCCGTGCTACTGTTTGTTTGCCAATTGTTAATCATTTGCAGGAAAGGAAGCTTGTACTCGTTTCCGCTGAGTACATAAGCTCTAACAGTCGAGAGCGTGGATGTACGTTCTTTCCGTACGTTCTCTTTCCCTTTTATTTTATTTTATTTTATTTTACTTTTCTTAATCTGCCATGTTAAGTTTTGTTTGAGTGACTTGGTTTGACTCAGTATTAATCCGTGATAATTGCTTTGTGATTTGTTAAGTCTATTCTGCATGATTCTTATTTTAATAGATTGGCATATCTAGTTCAAGACTTTTCTCTTTGGTAATATAGTTGTAAAAGTAGTATTATTGTCTGCTGATTGTTCCGACCCCGTGGTTCTATTGTCAAGTTTTGTGGCTTGTAATTGTAGCAGCAAGTGGTGAAAAATCAGCGTAGCTCTAAATCTGTTGAATATTCTTGTTTTTCAGAAATAGGTTTGCTCATTAGATTGCTTTCTCAACTTGTTTAGTGCCTTTTAGATAAAAACTGAATTCTCGGTGTTGATCTTAGGATTTACATTGATATTTGATTATTAGTTGTTATTCGTGCTAGTAATCAAGTGATATAAGCTTAGTAGTGGATGCTCACTAGTTTCTGTTAATGAGGACTTAGACCTTTTGCCTGCTGATTTAGCTTACCCACTATTGGTTAGATTTGTATGCCTACTGCTAGGATTTAAGGGAGTTTGGGTCTGCTTAATTGTATCGTCTGCCTGCATTTCCTTGTCTGATTTGGTTTCCTACGCTAATAGACTTCGTGTTCACTTGATCCGTGTGTGTTGCTTGATTGTTTCCGTGACTGTTTTGACTCCTCATTTGCAGAACGCAAGTGAGGGTGCCCCCCTTGTTCCATAATTCAGTGGCCATCAGGAATATAATCGAAAGAAAGTTAAAGGGTGCTTGTTTTAAAACAAGTTTGGTGAATCACAGTTGAGTAATCAGTCAGTTTCGTTGTGATAATCTTGTATTTTTTAGTTGGTGTTGTAACTGTGAGCTAGAATCGAGAAGTAAATAAATAGAAAAAGTGAGCAGTGGAAGTCTGGTAGGTTGAGCATTCAGATTTGAGCCTTGAAATTGAGTGTAATTCGTTTCAGTTGGTGTTTGTGTTTAGAGGTTGTCAAAGTACTGTAAAACACAAGTGGTAAATAGAAAAAATAAATAAAAAAAATACGTGTTTTAAAAAATTTGGGATTCCACACCCTCGAACCTGTGACCTCTCGCTCAACAACACCAAGTGATAACCAATTGCCCTTGGGACTTTTACTGGTAATACTTTGCCAGTTTAATTACTAAAGGGCTCAGTGGTTTTGGGCTTATTTATAAAAGCAGTAGCTTATTAAGCTCATAAGAGCTTATTAGATAAGCAATTTTGCAAGTTTTCATTTTTCTTGTGTTTGTTAGTTAGGTTAAGATTTTTCTAGCATAAGTTTGTATTTTTCACTTTCTTTATTTATTTTTAATTAATTTTCAATTACACGTTTTTAATTAAATAGATTAAAAATAGAAAAAAATAGTTCTAAAATTTTACAAAAAATATTTTTAGGATTTAATTTAGTATTTTGAGGTTTACATCTATTAAACTTTTCATTTTAGTTAATTTTTGATTTTATTTAATTTTTAGGTTTTTCTTTTATTTTAAAAATCAATATTAAATTATTAGATAGTTTTCAGAAATTTTGGTTTTCAAAATAGTGATTCTTGTATTTTTCTTTGTTTAGGATAAAATTTTGGTAATTTTTGGTACACTTTTTCATTTTGTCGAATTTTACGTTTTTGCATTTTTTACATCTTAGGGTTATTTTTAGCGTAATTCGTCTTTTTCTTTCTCCTTTCTCATCAAATATAATCACAAATCATTTATCATCTCTTAACACAACGCACCAAGCCTCCTTGAGAACGATCCCACACATAGGGTCATAAGTGCTTTCGTTTTCCTAAACGAACTCTTAATACTTATCGCTTTTTACGCTCTTTTCCTAAAGAGTAGTAAAACCACAACATCCTTTTGTGGTGAATAGATACTTGCCTTGCCAAACCTTCACGCTTTCCAAAGTTTATCTTTTTTGTTTATCGTTTTGTTGCAAAATAAGGCTAAAAATGGCCAAATTTTAAAAATTTTCGCATGTTTTATAAGTGTTTGAAGACACGAATGTAGGTTTTCCGATGCCGAGGATAAGAGTAATTTTTGACTCGACCGTGCGTGTTGCGCACTTAGCTTTGATTCCTTAACTTCACATTAGGCTAAGTCTCTTAAATGAGGACGAGAAATGATAGGGTTAATTATAAGTTACTATGCTAAACGTAGAAGTCGCTCTTCTTTCAAAAACTCATGTGTTCTCGTTGTTTGCTTATTCTCCCTTCGCATGTAAATATTTTTTGCTTAATAAATATTGACTTAGCGGTTTAGTTGGGATTGTTGGGTTTCTAGTCTTTTCTAGTAGCTTCCATGTAATTAAATTGGGAAGACATTAAGGTATCGCCAGCGTCACGGTTTTGAAGTATTGGCACCCGAATAATCAAAAGCTTCACCCAATAATAAGATTTCAAGTGCTCACCTAAATCAAGCAAACAATTTGAAGCCCCACAAGGCCGAAAAATCTATGCAAAATTGAAAGTGAATCAAGCCTTAATCTTCGAAGCTTTAAAGATCCAAAATTCGCCTTAGCGTGAGGATATACGTCTTTGGCTAATAAAACCACCGATGAGGCGGATAATAAAAGGCAAGGCAAGACCGAAGTCATAATAAAAGCTTCATGGCAAAGTTGAATAAAAGATGGAGGTAAACCAAAGATAATAAGGCCCTTCCGTTAGGGGGCGTATAAAAGTCTTGGTAATAAGTCTCATGTTCAAAACCGTTATAAAACCGTGTTTATCGATTCTTCTTGTTGACTTAATTTTTTGACATCGTTGTCTATTAGAAGGGGTTATTGATTTGATGGTCTTGGTTACACCGTTAGGACTCTATTTTTAGACCTAAATCTCTATTATCGCATAAGTCAAACAGTGTATCCTCGTGAAACATTCAAGACAATATAAAATATAAGAGATACAACTTAGGAATAATGGGAGGATAAGCACGTGACTGGGGCATATGAGTAGTGTTAGCATTACTAACTTATAATAACAATGATCTCGTTGCACGCTTGGCATGCAATTGGGGTGAAAATCGAGGACGATGAAATTATTTCTAACGAAGCATTCACGTGTTCTTATTCTATGAACCTAAACGTCCCATTTTGCGATGAAAATCATACATTATGTCTAAAACACAAGTAGTAGAAGTAATGGTAGTAGTGTAGCTAGTTTATCGTTCAATAAAAGTGAATAAAAATGAATTTTGGAGATGCTACGATACTTTATTCTAGCATTGCGTGAGGGCACGGCAATGGTTTAGTATGGGGGAGTGATGAGACTGCTTTTATACATAGTCTCATCGTCCAAAACGGGCTTAAAATGCATTAATTATCATGAAAATACCCAAATATATGCTTGTGTTTGTTGCCTGTGTATTTTAGGTACGGATATTGAGAAAATGACAAAAGATCACAAAAAACAAGCAAAAATGAACACGAGAAACGAAGCTGCACAATGAACCAGACCTGAGTGTTGAATTTTCCAAAATGCCCCTCAAGTTTGAAGATTTTACAAGCTTGGTCCCTCAACTATTGAAGATTGACACTTAATACCTCTCAATTATCTCAAATACAAAAAAAAGGGGTCCCTTAAGTTTTAAGACTTTGTAAGTCCAGCCCTTGAAGTTTGAAGAAAGACAATTTAAGTTCTCCAATGATATATAGGACTAACCATGCAATGGCAAAAGGATTAACTGTGAAATAACAAAGGACCTTGTTTGAAAAACTATTGAAGAAAGGCTGTTAGATGGAGGGACTAACTGTGCCAACATCCAAAACTTACTTAACCAAAATAAACAAACAACCAATAATTGCCCACCCATGTTACTCAGCACCAATCACCACCCTACACCTCAGCAAACCCGACCCCTTTACCCATAAATCAACCCATACCCACTCATCACCCAAACCCTTTTTTGTTTTATTAATAACTTTTTGAGAAATGTTATTCAGTTAAAACAAACTCTAATCCTTCACTGTTTGGGAAAAGAAGATCTAAACCCCTCTTTTATTTCACCAAGAACACCCTAACCCTAATCCTAAAATCAACTAAATTAATTTGAATCAAGCCTTAGAACCATCCAGATACTTGATTCATAAACCACTCAACACCTTTTCACACTCAAAACTCAATCCGAGTCACTCCCTGGTCCCCAAAACCCCACCCATTGGCAAGAAGACAAAGAGACAGCAGATAATCAACGCTTCATAAAGATTTCATGTTCTCCAAATGTAATCCAACGTCCAAGATCGTTTCATCACAGCCTTTCCATCACAAAACTCCAAACGAAGATCACATGGTTTCAAGACTAATTCAAACTAGGGAATCAAGACCAGCATATTCGATTAATATCTGAATCTTCAAAGGGGTAATCTTGGAAACTCACTAGCTTAGGGTTTGCATTTTATTTTCATTCTAGAACAATCCGGGGAGGAGTATAAATTGAGGACCAACCTGTGGTTACCCTTTTTTCCTTTGTCTCGGAATTTTTTTTGTAATCCTCTTTTATGATATAAAAGTTTGAAGTTTTTTTTTAAAATCATCCGAGTTCCATTTTTTTATGTTATGGTTCAAGTGGTAGTTGTTATTTCTAGTTTGAGTTTCTTCTGTCAATGAGAATTGATGAAAGGTTTTCTTTGGGTTTGAAAGATTTTTCTTTGTTTCAATTTATCAGTAAGTTTAGTTTAAGTTTGTGGAATTGTGAGACAAGATTTTGGTAAGCGATTAAAATCTGTTTTAACTTGTTTATGTCATAAGTCTTGATTAGTTCACGGATCATTGGTTAATGTTAAACTGCTTTTCGAATCCTGTATATCCAATGATCAAAAAGACCTCACATATTTGTTATTCGAGTCTGGATATGACCATACATAACTGATGTTGAGTAACATCAAGTATGCGTGGATATTCAGGCATGGGTACAAATAAAGTGGGTGAGTTGCTTGCTTGGTATGCATTTCGAGCATGAGGTCTTAGAAGAATTCAAACAAAAAGTCATAGCTCTCAGGTTGTGTTGTTAGTAATCTGCTAAAGTTTTAATACCAAGTTTATAAGTTTCCAAGTGAAAAAAAAAGAAGAAAAAGAAAATCATTATAAATATATACATCTGTTGGGAACACCCGCGCTACTGTTTGTTTGCCAATTGTTAATCATTTGCAGGAAAAGGAAGCTTGTACTCGTTTCCGCTGAGTACATAAGCTCTAACAGTCGAGAGCGTGGATGTACGTTCTTGCCGTACGTTCTCTTTCCCTTTTATTTTATTTTATTTTATTTTACTTTTCTTAATCTGCCATGTTAAGTTTTGTTTGAGTTACTTGGTTTGACTCAGTATTAATCTATGATAATTGCTTTGTGATTTGTTAAGTCTATTCTGCATGATTCTTATTTTAATAGATTGGCATATCTAGTTCAAGACTTTTCTCTTTGGTAATATAGTTGTAAAAGTAGTATTATTGTCTGCTGATTGTTCCGACCCCGTGGTTATATTGTCAAGTTTTGTGGCTTGTAATTGTAGCAGCAAGTGGTGAAAAATCAGCGTAGCTCTAAATCTGTTGAATATTCTTGTTTTTCAGAAATAGGTTTGCTCATTAGATTGCTTTCTCAACTTGTTTAGTGCCTTTTAGATAAAAACTGAATTCTCGGTGTTGATCTTAGGATTTACATTGATATTTGATTATTAGTTGTTATTCGTGCTAGTAATCAAGTGATATAAGCTTAGTAGTGGATGCTCACTAGTTTCTGTTAATGAGGACTTAGACCATGTGCCTGCTGATTTAGCTTACCCACTATTGGTTAGATTTGTATGCCTACTGTTAGGATTTAAGGGAGTTTGGGTCTGCTTAATTGTATCGTCTGCCTGCATTTCCTTGTCTGATTTGGTTTCCTACGCTAATAGACTTCGTGTTCACTTGATCCGTGTGTGTTGCTTGATTGTTTCCGTGACTGTTTTGACTCTTCATTTGCAGAACGCAAGTGAGGGTGCCCCCCTTGTTCCATAATTCAGTGGCCCTCAGGAATATAATCGAAAGAAAGTTAAAGGGTACTTATTTTAAAACAAGTTTGGTGAATCACAGTTGAGTAATCAGTCAGTTTCGTTGTGTTAATCTTGTATATTTGAGTTGGTGTTGTAACTGTGAGCTAGAATCGAGAAGTAAATAAATAGAAAAAGTGAGCAGTGAGGTTGAGCATTCAGATTTGAGCCTTGAAATTGAGTGTAATTCGTTTCAGTTGGTGTTTGTGTTTAGAGGTTGTCAAAGTACTGTTAAACACCAGTGGTAAATAGAAAAAAAAAACCGTGTTTTAAAAAATTTTGGATTCCACACCCTTGAACCTGTGACCTCTCGCTCAACAGCACCAAGTGATAACCAATTGCCCTTGGGACTTTTACTGGTAATACTTTGCCAGTTTAATTACTAAAGGGCTCATTGGTTTTGGGCTTATTTATAAAAGCAGTAGCTTATTAAGCTCATAAGAGCTTATTAGATAAGCAATTTTGCAAGTTTTCATTTTTCTAGTGTTTGTTAGTTAGGTTAAGATTTTTCTAGCATAAGTTTGTATTTTTCACTTTCTTTATTTATTTTTAATTAATTTTCAATTACCCGTTTTTAATTAAATAGATTAAAAATAGAAAAAATAGTTTTAAAATTTTCCAAAAGTTATTTTTAGGATTTAATTTAGTATTTTGAGGTTTACATCTATTAAACTTTTCATTTTAGTTAATTTTTGATTTTATTTAATTTTTAGGTTTTTCTTTTATTTAAAAATCAATATTAAATTATTAAATAGTTTTCAGAAATTTTGGTTTTCAAAATAGTGATTCTTGTATTTTTCTTTGTTTAGGATAAATTTTGGTAATTTTTGGTACACTTTTTCATTTTGTCGAATTTTACGTTTTTGCGTTTTTTACATCTTAGGGTTATTTTTAGCGTAATTCGTCTTTTTCTTTCTCCTTTCTCATCAAATATAATCACAAATCATTTATCATCTCTTAACACAATGCACCAAGCCTCCTTGAGAACGATCCCACACATAGGGTCATAAGTGCTTTCGTTTTCCTAAACGAACACTTAATACTTATCGCTTTTTACGCTCTTTTCCTAAAGAAAAGTAAAACCACAACATCAATCCTCAACACCAAAGACTACCTTACCAAGTTTGACCCAAAGTCTTACGAAGGTATCCTTTTAGGTTATTCCCAAACTAGCAAAGCCTACATAGTCCTAAATAGAACCACGGGGGTTATTGAAGAATCACTCAACGTAACTTTGATGAAACCCCTCCTTCACCCAAGACACCACCATTGGTTGATGATGACTTGGATGAATTAGAAGTAGTTAAAGCCAAAGAGGTTAGAAAAATAGGAGTTGAAGACCTTAGTGTTGAAAAGGAAGTAAACATTAAGGAATCTAGGGATCATACTCTCAATAATGTCATATGTGACTTAAATCAAAGGACCCTAAGATCTCAAGTCCAAAACCAAAGCAACTTCTTTTGTTTTGTCTCCTTGATTTAACCAAAGAATTTTAATGAAGCTTTGACGGATGAGAGTTGGGTCATTGCGATGCAAGAAGAATTGAATCAATTCGTTGCCAATGATGTTTGGGAACTTGTTCCTCCACCTAGAAGTTCTACCATTATAGGAACCAAATGGGTATTTAGGAATAAGTTAGATGAGAATGGCGTTGTGTCTCGTAACAAGGCTAGACTTGTAGCTCAAGGCTATAATCAACAAGAAGGGATTGATTATGACAAGACATATGCACCGGTAGCTAGATTAGAATCCATTAGAATCCTCTTAGCCTACGCTTGTGCCTTAGATTTTAAGCTTCAACAAATGGATGTAAAGAGTGCATTTCTTAACGGTTTGATCAATGAGGAGGTATATGTGGCTCAACCTCCCGGCTTCATTGATTTTGAGAAACCGGATCATGTTTAGAAGCTTAAGAAAGCACTTTATGGACTCAAACAAGCACCCAAAGCTTGGTATGATAGACTTAAAGCGTTTCTTGTTAAACATGAGTATACCATGGGGATGGTAGACAACACGCTCTTTACAAAGAAGAAAGGTTCTCACCTCATAATCGTACAAATATATGTTGATGACACTATATTTGGATCAACTTGTCAAGAATTGTGTGATGACTTTGCCAAAATCATGCATGATGAGTTTGAAATGAGTATGATGGGAGAACTTAACTTCTTTTTAGGACTCCAAATTAAACAAATGGATGATGGTATTTTCTTTAGTCAATCTAAGTATGCTAAAGAAATGCTAAAGAAATTTGGATTAGAAGAATCTAGACCAATGAAGACCCCAATGGCCTCGGATACTAAACTCACCGTAGATGATGATTGTGAGTCGGTAGACAACACCAAATATAGAGGTATGATTGGTAGTTTGTTGTACCTAACGGCAAGTCGACCGGATATCATGTTTAGTGTTTGCCTTTGTGCTCGCTTCCAAGAGGCTCCTAAAACCTCTCACCTGAATCGGTTAAGCGTATCTTCCGATACATTAAAGACACTATACATTTAGGATTATGGTATCCTAAAGGGACCGGCGTAGAAACCATTGTCTACGCGGACTCGGATCATGCGGGAGACTATGTGGACCGGAAAAGCACTAATGGAGTTTGTACCTTCATGGGTTGTTGTTTAACTTCTTGGTTCTCCAAACAAACCGCTCTTGCAATATCCACCACGGAAGCCGAGTATGTGAGTACCAGAAAAGCATGCCAACAAGCTCTATGGATGAAGCAAGCGCTTGTTGATTACGGGATTTCTCTTGATGATGTTCCCATCATGTGCGATAATAAAGGCTCTATAGAACTTAGCAAGAATCCCGTACAACATTCGCGAACCAAACACATAGAAATTCGACACCATTTCCTTAGGGATAATGTTCAAAAGGGGAGCATTTCAATTGAGAAGGTACCCTCCGAGGACAACTTAGCCGACATCTTCACTAAGCCACTTAAGAGGAAACCTTTTAATTACTTGCGTCTAGGTCTAGGATTAATGGAACATCTTCCTTAATTACCTTCTTCTCTTTGTGTGTCTCATTTTACCACTTTGAGTCATTCAGTCTTCCAAACTCTTTTTGATAAACCCTCTCTTTCGAAAATGGTTGAGAAATGCTTTTGACATTGTTAATTTAATCTAAAAACGGTTTTTCATAGATTCTCGCTATTAATCTAGAGCTTACATAATTCATATGTATGATTCTCTTAAACATATCAAGAACAAGATAGAATCATGGAGGATCATTGTGTCATGACTTAAGGTCTTGTCTTACACACCTCCTACATCGATTTTTTTTAATCCATGTAATTTGGTCAAATCTCTATTTGGTAAGTTTGTATATGTTTTCTTTGTCTATCTTTGCTTTTAAGCATATCCCTATGATAAGTTAGACTAGAAAAATAAGATTTGCTGAATTGAAAAATCTTCCATCAAACACCAAACACATCCCCTGTAGGCGGTTCCATAAGTGAACCGCGGTTCCTTAGTGATAAGGAACTGCCGGGCATGATAAGGAACCGCATACAGTGCCTTCCTTTTTCGGGTTTTTCTCTGAAACTCAAGATTTGGTCCAACATTTTTTGAGAATCTTTGTTTCAAACCCTTTGACCACCCCAAAATACCTTAAACATTCCCTATTTAAACCTTAAGCATTTTCCCATACTTCACATCCCAAAATGTCTTATTCTCCCAATGAAAGCCTTGAATCTCCTCCATTTTCTCCAATTGCTTTCAACCCAAATTCACCCAAGAACACTCTTAATCACATTTCTCCTACCAAGAATGTTGATTGTGGAACTTCTTTGCTTCCACCACCACCCTTTAGTGTTCTTCCTCCTTCTCATGATAATGTCATACACCATCGAACATGTAGGATCGTATTTTCTAAGGATTAGGCATTGTATAGATTAATCTATTGAATCGAATGGAAATGTGAAAGAACTTAGAGAGAGAAAGGAGAGAATGAGAAGAAAGATGAAATGTGATAAATGGTAAGTGTTCAACCCCTCCTAACATGCTCGGAGGGGGGTTTATATAGCCCACCCTACATGTGGGCTATATGGGCTATATTGGATCACGAGCCCAATATCATTGGAGTGACCGATCCTTTCTAAATAGGTAAAAACGTATTTCCAATAATCTCTCCCAAAGGGAGGTCACTCCAAGTTACAATGTCCTAAATAGTCTATAGCTCGTGATCTATGCTAATAATGATGTGACCGATACTTTCCTTGGAAAAACGTATTTCCAACAATCTCCCCCAAAGGGAGGTCACACCATTTTACAAAATCTTAAACCTAGCATACTATGCTTGAGTCTTCGATCTTGTTCTTGTGAATATGATTGATGTGATCTTTGTCTTTAGTCTTGAGCATGTTTCCTTGCCTTGACCTTATGCATTCATCACTTGTGATATTTGCCTCCTCGTGACTTCATGTTCCACATACTTATACTTTTATAATTCTTGAAAGCTTCAGAGTTTGATACAACGGAAGACTTGACCTTCAGATTTTCTTGAATTCGTTGAAGTACTGAGTGTATGCAGTATAAGCATGTGGTGACGACTTCTTCTGGATTGTACACCGCAATGCCACCTTCTTGTTATGCTACATAAGACAGTTAGCAACAAACCATATACACGGATGAAATGGCCTTGAACATTTCATTCTAATTCAGTAGCATTTTACCTCCGGTCGGTGAAGACCGTTGGACGATATTAAATATCGTACTTGTGGCAGGTAGTTTCAATAAAGAACCTCCTTGACAAGATTTCATAGGTAAACCCGTTCTCTTTACTCGACCGTCCAAAGCTGACTGCGAACGTAAAGAGTGAATCATTTGGATAATAATATCCGCATGATTTGAAGCCGTCAATTCATGTTCATGGAACAAGTTCAATTCAATTAAGAACCGCACCATCGTTGCTTTCCAGTTTTCACGAGCTTGATTCGTATAGAATCTTGCAAGTTACCTACCAAGTGCTGTTTGAGGTTAACACTAGAAGGTTTTCCACTCATCACTGTGAACACTAAGGTATCACTCTGAGTGTTCTGGCAAGATCACTAAGATATTGCGTACAGGCCTAGAACGTGTTTAAATTCATTTAAGAATTAAACCACTGTTGCTTTCCAGTTATCACAAGTTTGATTCATAAAGAATCGCACAAGTCACCTACCATGAGCTTTTTGATATTCGCTCAAGAAGGATTTCCATCTTCATTATAAATACTTTCGTATTACTCGGATGATCAGGCAAGATCATGAAGATTTTGCGTAGGACTCTTAAGATCTTTCTTACTTTTCACAGTGTGTGAAGAAGCAAGGAAATATGAAAGTGTGTCCTAATGAGACTTTTGATGATCTCAAATGGCTCTAGACTCAATCGTGCATTTTGGATTTTTAGTGATCGGAGGCTGGAGAGGAGTGCCACCATTTCAATACCAATTTATTCGGAGTGAATAAATCAATAGATAATGTGTTGTCTCCGTGTGATTAAAACAAATATCTTTTAAGAGATATCTGAGTTAGCTGGGATGGGTTGTGCCTTGCATCACTGGGTCCATGATGTCTGTCTTCAATATCAAGAATCACTAAACAATGATCTTAATAGCATATGTATTGACCCGGTTTCTGCCTAAGTTGTAAGGAGGGCTTCTTTCTTTACACCCTTTATCTTTACAATTCTTTTTCATTCTTCAACCCCTTCAATGCTTACCAATACGTCATCACTAGCACCTTGTTGTGATTGTTCCAGTTCTAACTTAAGTACTTGGTCGACATTCAGCTACGTTCACAATCTTTCTCCATCTTTCCTAAGGACTACTATTTCTAGCTATGGAATGTCCTTGGGAAGATTCCTCCGGTTCTAGAGGAATCATTGAACTTTAACCTATCCTACCATCCTTATGTCACCACAATCTTCACCGTCGTGAATAGAGATGTTTTGGGTAAGTGTATGTCACCATGAAATCCATTTTGAAGTGCACATCCATTTTGCTCCCCCTTAACATAAGCCACGATATTCGAAAACATTTCGCACATGTCGGGATGAGATATCACGTTAAGTCAAACCATTTATGATTAATCATTTCCCATATTAAATCACATTTTCTCCCCCATATTAAAAATATTAACCCAATCGATGTTTTTAATATCAATTGATTTAATAGCATTTTAAGAAAATTTGGGAAGAAAAATGCAAAGCCAATTATCTTCATGAATTACACAAGCTCCCACTCAAATTAATGAGGGTGCACTTGAAACGTAAATTAAATACCTTTTAAACACAAGTGTAAGTATTTATCACGTGCAAAGATCATATATAATAATGTAGTAACAAGATTAGCAATTTATGAGGTTGGACCTGAATGATGGAGAACATCATATGAAAGATGCACATGGTTCTTGTTCACGAATGTTGGTCACCTCGTCACGTCTGAAGTTATCTCTTGACTCCATGTGTATGATTGATATCATTGTCTTGACACCAATATGTGAACTTGGCACTCTCGGCATCAAGGATTCTGAATGCTGGACAATTGCTCCCCCTCAATTGTTGACCCGTGTTCTATTGAAAGAGCTGTAGTCACCGTTTGAGTAGTCGCATCGTCGAGTATGTAGATATCAATTGTAAATTGCTACGGTTGGTGGAGATGATAACTTCATAAAAAAAAAGACTTCTCTTGTTTTAACAAATAAATGCACTGAATCGTACATATATTCGTGTGAGATTGTGTTATAACGTAAACACAATCCCTTACATGGTTATAAAGTAAACCATGCTCGAGAAAATTAATTCCCGTTGTTGAGTCAAAGCTTTCCGGTGAAATGCTTGACTAGAGTATGAAAAGCGGGTTACTATCTGAAATAATAGTAAACCATTTTGAGCATGTTTTAAAACATTTGAACTTCTGCTCGAACTTTATTTACAACCCCGTGTCATTATTGAATGACATTTCTAGTATCGTAAATATTATCGATTCCAGAAGACATGCTCTTTTTATCAAAACATTTTTGAACACACAATTTTGAAAGATTTAGAAAAACCTTTTGAGAAATTCTCGAAAAATTGTGTTCAAAGTTTTGAAAACCAATTACTTGAGCTTAAGATGTTGAATATCTTACAAAACGAGCTCAAGTCCGAGAAGTTGTAAACTTCCCGTTGTTAAGGATAAGTTTATTATCGGTGATAAACTTTCCTTTTAACTAAAGAACGAGTCCTAAATTGACATTTACTTAGAAGTCGTTTTCATGAACTTGAAAACTTTTGAATGTTTTAACGTAAAGCTCATGACCAAGAAAGGTGAATTTCTCGTTAGGAGGAAAAGTTCTCTTATTTAAAAGATACACTTTCCTTGATGAGCTTAAAACCTGGAATGTTTTAATACAAGCTCATGACCGAGAAAATTTAATTTCTCGTTTCGAGGATAAGCTATCTTTAAAGATAAGCTATCCTAAAATTAAAGTCCGAGTTACAGTCTGATGTTTAACTGTAAATCTTTGTGCATGAGCTTAAAAACTTCGAATGTTTTTAATGTTATCTCATGCCCGAGAAAAATTAATTTCTCGTTGTTAGGATAAGTTTATCATCGGCGATAAACTTTCCTTTCTTTGAGGTCCAGGGCATAATCTGAAATGTGATTATACGCCATTGTGCATGAGCTTAAAAAAAACTTCGAATGTTTTTAATATAAGCTCATGCCCGAGAAAATTAATTTCTCGTTGTAAGGATAAGTTTATCATCGGCGATAAACTTTCCTTTATTTGAAGAACGGGTCAATGTCTGAAATTTAACAATGAACCATTTTACACGAGCTTAAAACCATTGAATAGTTTTAAAGTAAGCTCGTGTCCGAGAAAATTTAATTTCTCGTTTTTGAGGATAAGTTTATTATCGGCGATAAACTTTCCTTTATTTGAAGATCGGGTCATCATCTGATATTTAATGAAGAGCCTTATACACGAGCTTAAAACCTTTGAATGGTTTTAGGATAAGCTCGTGTCCGAGAAAAATTAATTTCTCGTTTTGAGGGTAAGTTATCGTTGCGTAGATAAACTTCCCTGTCTCTGAAGTCTGGGTCATCGTCTGTCATTTAACGAGGAGCCATATACACGAGCTAGAAACCTTTGAATGGTTTTTAATGTAAGCTTGTGTCCGAGAAAAATTAATTTCTCGTTTTGAGGGTAAGTTATCGTTGCGAAGATAAACTTCCCTGTCTCTGAAGTCCGGGTCATCGTTTGTCATTTAACGAGGAGCCATATATACGAGCTAGAAACCTTTGAATGGTTTTTAATGTAAGCTCATGTCCGAGAAAAATTAATTTCTCGTTTTGAGGGTAAGTTATCGTTGCGAGATAAACTTCCCTTTCTTTGAAGAGCGGGTCACTGACTGTGATTTGACTATGAGCCATTGTGCATGAGCTTAAAAACTTGGAATGTTTTTGATATAAGCTCATGCCCGAGAAAAATTAATTTCTCGTTATTAGGATAAGTTTACCATCGGCGATAAACTTTCCTTTCTTTGATGAACGAGTTACAGTCTGTGATGTGACTATAAGTCCTGATACATTGTAAGCTTAACTGCAAATCCCCTGAGACACTTGTTTCTTAGATATCAGCTTCTTCAGCAACCAAACTCTGAGAGTGTCCTTAATTGAATGGTATACAATGATTGGACCGCTTCGTTCTTTTGGAACATCCTCTTTGGTACCTGCATTCTCATTTGGAATTTGCATGCTTTGATATGGGTTAGCGATATCTATCTTAGAAGCAAGTGGGGGTTCACAGTTTTCTTTTCTTGTACTAGGGGTGTTCTGAGGAGATGATTCACTTGTCTTAGCTGGTAAACGTTTCCTTTTATAGAAAACCTTAAGTTCAGGCTTAAGTGATGTATCCTCCTTTTCAATTTCCTCCCTAGTAGTCTTAGTAGAATCGGAGACTATCCTAGTTAAAGGGCACTCGTTTCCTACAAGAGTGAAAGTTCTACTAGTGGGGCGCCACATTTTACCAATGGGTTTGATTTTAGCTACCCATTGGGATTAAGTCTAGCACGGGAGTTCACCTCATTAAACAATTTTTTGATACAGAAATCATGATTGCCTCTAAAGACACATTTCCTACATGTTTTACAAGTAGCATATTTAATGTACGAGTAATTCCTAGATGATTGATCGATGCTCCTAGGAGATGACATGCTACGGTTAGCAGTGTTGGGTAATCTAGAAGGCATCTGACTAGGTTTGACATTGTTATCTCTTACATGTGTCTTTTGCTTAGCTTCCCTTAGACCAGATTTAAGGCAAACGTCATTTGAACTAGTTCTAGACGTGGTCTTGGTATTTTTAGAGAAACTAGAGGCAATCATGTGATTAGGTCTTGCTAAAGCTGTTTTGGTCACATTTGGCCTAGTTGCTGGAGTGACTGGTCTAGAAAGATGAACCAAATCAACTTGGGAGGCAAACCGCGGTCTTGAGGATTGTGATCGCTCGGATCTAAATGCAGTAGGTTGTCTAACAGACTGAATTTGCGGCGGTTTCCCCAAGATTGATGGTTTTTCAATCTTAGTGTCCACACTAGGTCCTCTATTTTTCCTTAATTCGTTTTTCAATGCAGCTATAACAAAAACCTTTTCCTGAACTTGAGCTTTTAAGGTCTCATTGTCTTTGAGCAATTCATATTGGGATGCCAACTTAGATTCAAGCAACTTAGTTTGTTTCAAAAGATTATCCTTTTCAGCTTTGGAATCTAGAACAGTTGATCCAATTTTCGTTCAAGAACAACGTTTGACTTTTCAAGTTTTTCAAAATATGTTTCAAATTTCTCCGTTTTCTTTGAAAATTCAATTTTGGCATCCTCAAGCTCTTTGGATTGCCGAGCTAAAATCGTTTCGAGCTCTCTAATCTTGGAATCAGAATCAGTCAAAGAAGCAGTTATAAGACAATTATCATGATGTTTAGCATTTTGAACACTTTCTCCCCCATTATGACTCACATCGGATGAATCAGAAGTGGTATTTCTATCACTCTTTTCCATCTCATGTTTGTCATAATTAAGTGTAGAATGCTCAATATACGGCATGTCATCAGCATATACATCATAAACAACATTACATTGTACCATGTTTGCAGGCTCTTCGTCACAAACGGGTAAGGTGTCATCAAGAGAGATCTCGTGAACATTCCCTGACGTGCCACTGGTATCATGTTGTCCTCCTGATTCCGTGCTCTTGCTATCGTTAGGCTCCAAGTTGTCAACCGGATGACCATTCTCCTCTTGCATCTGCATCATAGATTCTTGCACTCCATTATCATACGCTTGCTGAAGTCGAGATCTTGCAATGTCATGAGTTTCAATATTGTATCACGGAAAACTTGAAGCTCGGTATGTGTATCTCGAAGAAATGATTGGCAAATCACTGAACTTTGAAGCTTGATGATATTGAATTGGAGGAAAGGCGTGAGTTGTGTCACAAGAGCCTTATATGCAAGTACCGATGCCGAGTGATTAAAGTTTTCATTGTTGAGTTGCTCGGCGAGTTGGGTCAAGATGATGCATCGGTTCCATGAATATATGACGATCTTGACCAAAGAGTGTCACAAATTCGCTCCCTCCTTGAATCCGTGAAAGAGTAACTAGATGACATTGAAGCATTTGAAATGAAGTGATGCCATTATCACTAACTTTGTCTTGCATTTTATGCGCTTCTCCCTTTTGACATGTCGAATCGAACGAATCCATTGAATATCAATGAAAAACGATGTGGATGTGGTTGTTTTCAGGATTTTACAATTTGTGAAGAAATCGTGAAGTCGATTTTACGAGATTTTACACCCCAACCAAAACCGTAAAACTTCGTCACAATCCTCGTTTGATGGTATAACTCTTTACTCGGCTCAAAAATTGTTGTCCGCTCAAACGATGATAAAATAAACCGGAGTCTAATTCAACCTCGGCTCACGCCAAAAATAACGCCCGTCAACTAAATCTTGTCACTTTAACACGTCACTTTGTCACGTTGTCACTTTGTCACGTCATGATTATAACCAATATACCACTTAAAATCACCAATTTAGTCCAAAAAATTTTTTATTATTTTTTTTGATATATTAATAAACTGAAATTACGGAAATTTTACTTCACCGTCGGGTCATAGTAAACATTTGTAGAAACATGTTTCATAAAACCCACGTTTAAAATGTAAAAATCTTTAAGTAAAAATCTTTAAAACCTTTAAAACGTAAAAATATTTAACTAAACAAAACGTAAAACCTTTAAAACGTAAAAATCTATAAACGAAATTTGTTCTGTTCAGTTGAAAACATGGGCTGTTCCACACAACCACACACGTGGCCTTCTTTTCACCCACTTATAGTCTTAGTAACCTCCGCCCAATTTGTTTTCTTTATACCTCTCTCCTCAAAATACTCTCTCTCTCTTTGGTTATGCCGCCCCCTCTCTCTCTTTGGTTATGCCGCCCCCTCTCTCCTAGTTTCTCTAAAAAATAAAGTTATTATCTTCTGTTCTCCCAAAATCTGATTCTTCTTAATCTATCTTTGCATCAAGTCGAATCTCTCAAACAAAACGAATCTCTCATCTCATCCTATATCAACTTACGTTTCCATCGGAATGTCAAAACATGAAAACCATCGGAATGTCAAATCAAAAACACCATCGGAATACTTATCGGAATCAACCATCGAATATCTATCAGAAAAAGTATCGGAATGTGCAAGAAAGAGATCTGTCAGAAAGTGCTAACTTCAAAGCTGTCGGAATGACATCAATCGGAATACCATCGGAAAGCCTTGTCGGAATGATGTCGGAATGACTTATTCGGAATAGTTAAAACCCTTTTCCGACGGGAGAATTTTCAAAACAGTGATACAGATGGATACAAAAAATTGATAAAAAAAACTGAGACTTGTGACTTTTTAGACAAAAACACATAAAAAAACTTTTGACAGTTTTAAAAAAAAACAATAAAAATAAAAACTTGTGACTTGAAATTTTGATGTATTGTGACTGTTGTGACAAATGAAGACAACTTGTGTTTATAAAAAAATATAAAAATGAGATTTTTTGGGATAAGAAAGATTTATATAAAAAAGATAGAGTATCGGAAAAAGAAAAAACAAAAAGATAGAAAATAAAATAAAATTTACCAAATCAATAGATGAAAACACGCTAATCCGATGAATCAACCAAGTTCCTGATACCAATTGTAGGATCGTATTTTCTAAGGATTAGGCATTGTATGGATTAATCTATTGAATGGAATGGAAATGCGAAAGAACTTAGAGAGAGAAAGAAGAGAGAGAAAGGAGAGAATGAGAAGAAAGATGAAATGTGATAAATGGTAAGTGTTCAACCCCTCCTAACATGCTAGGAGGGTGGTTTATATAGCCTACCCTACATGTGGGTTATATGGGCTATATTGGATCACGAGCCCAATATCATTGGAGTGACCGATCCTTTCTAAATACGTAAAAACGTATTTCCAACAATCTCCCCCAAAGGGAGGTCACTCCAAGTTACAATGTCCTAAATAGTCTATAGCTCGTGATCTATGCTAATAATGATGTGACCGATACTTTCCTTGGAAAAACGTATTTCCAACACATGTAAACGGGTCAACAAAAAGTTGAGTGATATTCATAGGTTTAATAGAATAAGTTGTGGAATACAAGCAATGTTTTCCATATAAACATGTAATATTAAAGCAAAGAAAGTTGCACCAATGTGCAATTTAAATGTACTTAACTTAATGCAATAGCTCATGACACCGAAGCGTTAACATATGTATTACTGGGGACCTCTAATAAGTATCTAGTCAAAATACTTGTATAAACGAATGTATATGCGTCGGTACTCATGACGGGGATTGTCAATCCCGATGGATCCATCCACAACAGTCGCGCTTGCGATATGTGAATTAACGGTTCATGATATAGAGGATTTTTTACTAAGGTACTAAGGCATTAAGTAAATCATGAAACTGTAAAAGCAATACTGAATACTTGATTGAATACTAGTAAAAGTAATACTGTAAAAAGTCTACTAAACGTATTCCACGCATGTATTTCTCGCCCCGCATTTGTAAAACATGAATAAAGTAGTAAAAGGGGCTATGAACTCACCTTTAGCAAGTAATCACAATGTAAAGGGGCTGAGAAAAATGGAGTCTTCACGGACCTATGCAATGGTGACGCGTAATAAGAAAGTGTTCAATGTAGCAAATAATGTTTTAGGAGTAACGTGACATAGTATGACCAAGTGACTTGCGTGCGATGGCGAGACCTACGCTTAAGATTAAATTGACCAAAATATCTTGAACCTACTGTATTAACATGACATTAACCTTATATGATGGTCCAAACATTTTATGCGGGTTTTAAGCACGTTTTAGACTCGGTTCATAATGTTGAAATATTGGGCTGAATTCAGTTTTCTGAAAATGGCTGTGAAGAATTGGTCATATCTAAAAATCTATAGTAGTACAGGAGGTGAAATTTTCAGACATGTAAAGGTGTTTCTCTTACCTTTAAAATTTGGGCAAGAACAGCCCTAGAACTATTTTCAATCAACGGTAAATGCACTTTTAGTAACAGACTATCAAAATAGAAAGTTGTAAACGTCTTTCGTAACTTACGGTAGATTGAGCATAAATCTCAATCGGTAAAAGATTTTGACACGAACCAAAAAGAGAAGTTTTATCATGTTTTTCGATACTGTAAAAAGTTATGAAATCATAAATTAATCCTTTTTACCAAAGTCAATTTACCCATGTTTTAAGCATAACATTCAGATTTGACCTAGTTTAGTAAAACGACCGTTCCGGGCTCATCCGGACACTTCCCGTTTCCATCCAACTCACCACATACTAAGAACATCAGTGGGTATCTATTTTTCAAATAAAAACAAGGTCATATGTTTAAGAAAATTTTGCCATGACCTGTTTGTTTCTGTGGTGATTTCCATACTATAAAAACGACCCCATTTAGCAACCTAACCGCGAACACGCAACTCTTAAGTTATACGAAATCGCCACGCAAGTGTCCTAAGTCCTAATATGCCCTAAGTATTTATAATCTCAGTGGGTTTCACCCATGAGTTCAAAATCCATGAATCAATGAAATCAAAGTACTAGTAACACTAAAATCAAAATGCTAAGAGTGATTATACCTTCACAACAAGTATGAATCAATCCAAACACGCAAATTAAACAATTCCTCCTCCTTGATCCTTAGAAATTTCGTGGCCCTAGGTCATAATAACATGCCTAAATCAAAATTTTATCCAACAAAATAAGGTTTTATGCATTGGAACAACAAAAAAATATAGGATTTTACAAAAACATCATCAAATCAAAAGATTTGATGATTTTTTACCTCAAGCAAAAATTTGATGCATGTTGTAATTAACACATGGGTATGAATAAGAATTAAAAATTAAACATGGAATTAGTATTAAGTTACCTCAAAAAAAATCAAAGGCTTTGGGTGTGTTTTGTGTTTAGTCGGCCTAAGGGAGAAGCAGGAGAAGCTGTGTTTTTTTTGTTCAATCTTTTGGTAAATATTACTTGTGGTACTTCCTTATTTAAGTAAATGGTCAACAAAAGTCAAAATGGGCTCTCTTAGCTTTAGTCCAGCCGAAATACCCAAGAAAATCCCAAGGTTTTAGTGTTAAGCTCTCGAAATTTACGGGTTTAAATAATGTGTCGTTTCCGACTAAAACCGAGACTCGTTTATTTTTAAAACGAAATTTCTTTAGAATTACTCGTAAATACTTGTTTGGCCCGGATTTCACTAAGTTGGATCAAGGAATCAAGAATAACTAGAAATCACATAAAAATAAATTTTATCGCGACGTTCGGACCCCAAAACTCAGTCCGACAGCCGGAAAACGCCAAAATGTAAAAGTTCACCACTGCGTCCGTAATTGTTCAAGAATCGTTTTTCATTATTTTTTAGGCCAAGAGCCAATAATAATTCATATAGAATGTGATAAAACCTCGCAGTAGTTACAAACATGAAGTTTGGGCATCTTGCTAAATAATTTCGTAAATTCGCGAAATTCATAGAGTTTTATATTTAAGTAAAATATCGAGGATGACACGTAATCACTGTAAAATAAGTGGGGAATATGGTAAAAGTGTGAATAAGCACGCATAACAAGTAAAAGAAAATTACCGAAAATCCGCGTTCTCACAGTCTTCCCCCCTAAAGGAACTCTGGTCCCTTAGAGTTTAACTGGAGGCAGTAGGAGACGGAAAAAGATGAGGATACCGGACTTTAAATTTCTCTTCGATTTCCCAAGTGAATTCGGCGCCACGACGTGAGTCCCAGTGGACTTTAACGATCGGAAACCAACTGCGCCTTAGCTTTTTAACTTGTCGATCCACAATTTCGATCGGCTCTTCAAGGAAATACATTTTGTCGTTGACTTTGATCTCCTCTAGCGGAATCTGAACGTCTGACTCGGCCAAACATTTCTTAAGGTTGGAAATGTGAAACACATTATGAATGAAACTTAGTTCTTGCGGTAAGCTCAAATGATAAGCCACCGGGCCAATACGTTCGATAATTTCAAACTTGTATTAAAATAATGACCTTTCAATACGGAGAAATATCAAAAGATAACATGAACACATGAATTGCTTAAACGGACAAAGCGCTCTAGAATGAGCCAAGATGGTTAATCAACAAGGAATTGCAAATCACGCAACTGTAAAGCATGACAATTTACTTATTAGCAAAATAAAGGGGAAATATGAATTACATATAGACATTTGGATTACAAGTTGTCACAACTATTTGTCTAGGATTTTGGTATTACTTTCAAATTTGGTTTAAGTATTTTCTTGATTAAAAGAAAATTTTACAAGGTTTAGTGATTTGAAATCAAACTATATATATTTAGTGAGTAACCAGTTGCTATATATTTTCTTGATCGGGATTTCGAAGTAAAGGTAACTTAGTTCAAATAATTATTTCAATCAGCTTAATAGCTTTTGGATGACTGTATGAAATTATTAATAAAAACTCAGGTTTATCGTTACCATTAGAGAAAAATCAAATTTTCAAATTTTTTTTATATCATTGTTAGAAATTATAAATTAAATTGATAATTTCATTAGGTTGAAAGTAAAGTATGATACAATCAAATACTTTAAAAGATACAGCATGACATCCTTTTAAACACTAGTTATAATTCTACCAAAGAGGATGTATATATCTTATATTTAACTTGAAACGGGTATTTTGCTAATTTAAACACTTGATAAAGTGTGTAAAATGTTCTTAAATTTTAGAATAATTTATAGAAATCCATATAGGTCTTTAATGTCTCAAATGGTAAACATGAGACATATTCGAGTTTTCAAAATGTGACAAGATAGCAAATGAGTATGAATCGAATAACAATCAACGATTAGTATACGAGTGATAGTACGAGGGGATAAAACATAATTCGTATCAATTTTCTTAATGAATATGATAGGATAGATGCATCGATGATAAGAAAAATAAGAATTAAGTATTTAGCAATGATTAATTCATGGATGTGGTTGGCGTCACCAACAAAAGTTTTTTTTTTATATTTTATTTCTCGATGGTCGATACACGATCGAAAGAGAAAAGCCACACAACAAGTTTTCGAACCAATAAAAATTCTTAAGAAGTCACCCGAGAGTAATTCCAGTAAAATGAACAACATTAGTAATGAGAGAGCGAAGTCATCACATGGTTTACACAAATGAATTTCAAGACAATAGAGTCTAACTCACATCATGACAAATACACGAAATCATCGTTCACTTCCAATCATAAATCACTATTCGCGTCTGGAGATGTTTCGAAGGTCTACCAAGATAGATAGAGGAGGTCGATCGATGTAGAAGCATAACAACGTTGAAACTTTCAAGTCTGGTATCAATGGTAAGAAATTAGACAAGTTGTAACGAGGACTATGTCACGAAAGAAGATGAGGTAACCAACAAAACAAAGATCATTGAATAAGGATATATGTGCTTGAGGCATGTACTTTGTTCAAGAAAAGATAAGGGATCATATGTGTATGTCGCGAACTGGTGCTACTCACATAAGATGTAAAAGTTTTCTAAACTATATTTTATCTAAATTTTCAGAAACACAAGTAAAAGTTCTTTGACAAGATATTTTAGGTGACTACTATTTGACCTCGCATGGCTCCTTCTAAATTACGCATAGGTGATCAGGCCATGCATAATTTAGGACTAGCAATGCGATGCTCAGCTTCGTCAAACCAGTATTACATGTCATATGATTTAAAATATTTATATGGAATCAAAATAATTTATGAAACTTTTCGCCAGTACTAATTGGCTAGATGTTTAAATCAACAATTTTATTGTTACAAGAATTCTTTACGAGACTAATTGTTGAACAATTTGTGAAAATACATTGTAAAATTAATATTCATTAATTTATAAGATAACATTCAAGTATTTAATAAGGCCCAAGTGGAACATTTTATAAAATGATTCACAAACAATACCAGTTTGGGTTTATAGAGCAACTTATAAAATAGCGAGTGGGTTACATCAGGGTAATAAGGAGTAGTTCAAGACAATCAATGAAATGGTTACAAGTTGATAAGTTTCAAAAGGTTTAGTCAGAATCACCATGAAACACGTGTCAAGTTGATAAAGAACGATGTGAAAACAAGAACTTCAAACATTGGCCCAAATCAGTGGTGCGATAGAAGAAAAGAAAGATAAAATGAAATGACAAATGAGTCATGTATTAAAGAATGGATAAAGGAATCCATACGTGCAGACAGAGATCCGGCTGAAGAAAGGCAATAGTAATACTTTAACAATTATCCGCGACCTAACACGTAAAAAGTCAACAAAAGTCAAAGTATGACCCGAGTATGACTCAATAATGAAAAGTTGCAAAAATACATGTAAGTTACTGGAATACAACAAAATATGGTCATACAAACTTTTTTCATCAAGCTATATAGCTTAGACTTCATTTTTATAAGTTTTGACTAAACGTATAGAAAATCGTCAACTTTTGGCTTTTCCGACTTGAGGCGAATTACTAATCATTAGACCTCAATTCCTTCAATTATGATTTTAAAAATCCTAAGAATCAGTATCTATCATCCCAAATCCATTCCAGAAGGTTTAGGCTTGCTTAAGGGGCGTTTGGGTAATGAACTAGTCATTTACTTGCTTAATGAAAAAGTGCAGAAAACTCTTTTTCGTGAGGCTTAAAAATCCTTTTTAGACTCTTGGAGAAATTATACAAAAATTCAGATAAGTCATATACATCATAAACTTAATATCTTATGAATTTTAAGAAAATATTTGAAGTTTATATACCTTTTTAAAAATAAAAACCAAAACGCATTCTGCGCGAAAAAGTCAAACTTTACAGTCTGTATTTTACATTTTTGAGGGTCAAATGCCCACTTTAAAGCTTCCGTTTCCGCGTAGGTGACTAAAAACATCATTTCGGACAACTTTGTAGTTTTATCCGAAGGCTGAAAACAGTTTTACGACACACTTATACCTATAACAACAACTATATAATCAAAATTTTGTAACTTTTCAAATTAGTCAACAATACCCACTTATGTGTCAAAAACTTAAAGGTAGCTAACGGGCACCAAACATTTGCATCAAAAGTCATCATTATATGTTTCTCAAATGTTTCAAGTGATAAATCTTGTCTAAACACTCATTAACCATACCAAGCACGCTAAACCAAACGCTAGTTTAAGTCGGTTGCTCCCTATTAGACTAGTTTCTAAAATGCCCGCCATTTAATCATTATGAAGAGATAGACAATGAACCTTATACCGTCGGAAACGTATTATCATACCCAACATTCTTAGCTATATGAATTTATCTCGGTTTTCCAAATGAAAAAAAATCCATCTTAGAGAAAAGTTAAAACTTTAGAAAATTGGTTATAAAATTGGCGAACACCGTTTTAGTCATAAAATTCAATTGGCGATGGCTATTAACGCAATGTCAGTGGAAAAACTTGAGTTATAAGTCCTAACAAGTCCTCATAACCTGCAATTTCAATTTTAGGGGTTCTAAGGTGCTGTAAAACACTAAACAAGTTTGCACTTCCAGATTTGAGCTTAAATTCTTATTTCGGCCATAACTTCTTCGTTCGGATGAGTTATAACCCGAATTTTATATCAAAACGACCACAAGGACAAACCTCGTGACTAAAAACTTTAAAACCTTAGGTCATGACATTTTAAATTGTCTAAAACTTAGACCCAAAATCTGGACAGCAAGTGTGTTCATATGCAGAAATTTACCACATGAAAATCAAATAATAAATCGGTCGTAACTTTCTCATTTTAAAGAGCTAGAAAGCGAATTTTATACCGAAACGAACCTTGTGACATTACCTTTCAACCTAGATCTTAAAAACTCAGTTTGGGAAAAGTTTAAATTTGCCGAAATAAACTCCAAACCTGCTGTCCTAAAATGGTCACATCAAAACACCTCTAAACATTAATTTACAACACCATAACTTAGCTTTCTATGCATCCTAATACCATCGTAATGTCATACCATTAATCACAAATCGTCCTAAGAACATCAAAAATAGAAAACCCATCAATAAAAATAAGGATTAAAATGAAATTGGATCAAGATAAGAAATCCTACAATAGAGATGAAAATTTACAAAGAAGATTATCAAGAAAGGAATGGAACTGTAACTAGTTGCACTCCCGGAGCAAGGAGGTTTAATGAAGGGGAATGATACAAGTTTATAGAAGTAGAATCGTATTCCAAACAATCGCCACATAATAGAGGATGAACTACAAGATGACGATGGTGTTTCCAAGGTACAAACGAACGTTGTAATCCAAAGTCGAAACATAGAATGGTCAATGAAATAAAATTTAATCGATATACGAGTGTCGTGTAAAACGATGACGTAAAGGTAAATCAAGGTTACGAAAATCCACGATATTATTTAACACTGATTCAAGGAGTGCTTCGAGATGTGTGACTCACACGATATCATTTAGTCCCCTTTTTTTTGGAGACTCACTGAGATACACAATGGTCAATAGACTATTTTACAAGACATTCAATCAAAAATGGTCGGAAAGCAATTTGAATATCTAAATAGATATCTTTAAGAGTTAAACAATGAAGGGAGCACGCACAATAGTAATATGAAAATCAGAAGTTTCATCGAGAGCGACACTTATTAAATCCCAAGAAATGGTATCAAGATAATACACACAACATGTAACAGTGAGTCAAGAAAAATAGACGGTTCAAAACGAACAAGTATATGAGGTCAGTCGTATCACGCATAACCAAGATAGAAATAGTACTCAAAAGTGAGTATGAAAAATCGGCAGCATACGCGCTCCGAATACAAGTATGAAATGTGATAACAAATTAATATCATGGTAACAGGATCAAGTTTACATGAACAAGAATTCAAGAAATACAGTAACGGCAGATGTAATCACAGTAATATCCATTGATAATTCATTGAGCACAAAGGCTTTGAAAAGAGATACGTAGTATTAATTATTGTCATTCGGATAAGGTAATATTCCAAAATATATTCAAGAGATGAAATATTACAACGATAATTAAAAGTAAATAATAAGGATTAGAGAGTTACCCGCGCGGATACCGAACATCTTGGCAGATTCCATGTTTGACACTAAGACTCATAGGATTTTCTTGAAAAATATGGGTAATAGACTAAGTTTAAAACGACTCAATTCACTATGACCATGGCTCTGGTACCAATCTGTAAGACCCCCAAATCTGGTAACGGGACAGGTAAGCACTGAGGGGCCCCACATCATGGTAACAGCATACATGACAGTAAGGTAATAAAAGATGGAGTAAATAATATGACACCATTTAACAAATTTCTTCAAAAGCTGCGGATTAAAGTTTTTATAGATACGATCCCAGTCTGTACATAATTAAGACACAAAACAAAAGTCACCTAATTTACCAACATTCTGATAATAGTCTTAGTGCATGAAAGTAAATTTATTTAGCATGATTGAAATGGCCTAAGCAGTTTTCCCAAAAGATTTGGCCAAAAGGGACATGGAATCTTCCAGCTGCCGGATCCTACGGGCTCCCATCCATAAAATCAAGCATTTGCATTACCTGAGAAATAACATGTAAACGGGTCAACAAAAAGTTGAGTGATATTCATAGGTTTAATAGAATAAGTTGTAGGATACAAGCAATGTTTTCCATATAAACATGTAATATTAAAGAAAAGAAAGTTGCACCAATGTGCTATTTAAATGTACTTAACTTAATGCAATAGCTCATGACACCGAAGCGTTAACATATGTATTACTGGGGGCCTCTAATAAGTATCTAGTAAAAATACTTGTATAAACGAATGTATATGCGTCGGTACTCATGACGGGAATTGTCAATCCCGATGGATCCATCCACAACAGTCGCGCTGGCGATATGTGAATTAACGGTTCATGATATAGAGGATTTTTTACTAAGGTACTAAGGCATTAAGTAAATCATGAAACTGTAAAAGCAATACTGAATACTTGATTGAATACTAGTAAAAGTAATACTGTAAAAAGTCTACTGCACGTATTCCACGCATGTATTTCTCGCCCCGCATTTGTAAAACATGAATAAAGTAGTAAAAGGGGCTATGAACTCACCTTTAGCAAGTAATCACAATGTAAAGGGGCTGAGAAAAATGGAGTCTTCACGGACCTATGCAATGGTGACGCGTAATAAGAAAGTGTTCAATGTAGCAAATAATGTTTTAGGAGTAACGTGACATAGTATGACCAAGTGACTTGCGTGCGATGGCGAGACCTACGCTTAAGATGAAATTGACCAAAATATCTTGAACCTACTGTATTAACATGACATTAACCTTATATGATGGTCCAAACATTTTATGCGGGTTTTAAGCACGTTTTAGGCTCGGTTCATAATGTTGAAATATTGGGCTGAATTCAGTTTTCTGAAAATGGCTGTGAAGAATTGGTCATATCTAAAAATCTATTATATCACAGGAGGTGAAATTCTCAGACATGTAAAGGTGTTTCTCTTACCTTTAAAAGTTGGGCAATAACAGCCCTAGAACTATTTCAATCAACGGGAAATGCACTTTTAGTAATAGACTATCCAAACAGAAAGTTGTAAACGTCTTTCGTACCTTACGGTAGATTGAGCATAAATCTCAATCGGTAAAAGATTTTGACACGAACCAAAAAGAGAAGTTTTATCATGTTTGTAGCTACTGTAAAAAGTTATAAAATCATAAATTAATCCTTTTTACCCAAGTCAATTTACCAACGTTTTAAGCATAACATTCAGATTTGACCTAGTTTAGTAAAACGACCGTTCCGGGCTCATCCGGACACTTCCCGTTTCCATCCAACTCACCAGATACTAAGCACATCATTGGGTATCTATTTTTCAAATAAAAACAAGGTCATATGTTTAAGAATATTTTGCCATGACCTGTTTGTTTCTGTGGTGATTTCCATACTATAAAAACGACCCCATTTAGCAACCTAACCGCGAACACGCAACTCTTAAGTTATACGAAATCGCCACGCAAGTGTCCTAAGTCCTAATATACCCTAAGTATTCATAATCTCAGTGGGTTTCACCCATGAGTTCAAAATCCATGAATCAATGAAATCAAAGTACTAGTAACACTAAAATCAAAATGCTAAGAGTGATTATACCTTCACAACAAGTATGAATCAATCCAAACACGCAAATTAAACAATTCCTCCTCCTTGATCCTTAGAAATTTCGTGGCCCTAGGTCATAATAACATGCCTAAATCACAATTTTATCCAAAAAAATAAGGTTTTATGCATTAGAACAACAAAAAACATAGGATTTTACAAAAACATCATCAAATCATAAGATTTGATGATTTTTTACCTCAAGCAAAAACTTGATGCATGTTGTAATTAACACATGGGTATGAATAAGAATTAAAAATTAAACATGCAATTAGTATTATGTTACCTCAAAACAAAAAAATCAAAGGCTTTGGGTGTGTTTTGTGTTTAGTCAGCCTAAGGGAGAAGCATGAGAAGCTGTGTTTTTTTTGTTCAATCTTTTGGTAAATATTACTTGTGGTACTTCCTTATTTAAGTAAATGGTCAACAAAAGTCAAAATGGGCTTTCTTAGCTTTAGTCCAGTCGAAATACCCAAGAAAAGCCCAAGGTTTTAGTGTTAAGCTCTCGAAATTTACGGGTTTAAATAACGTGTCGTTTCCGACTAAAACCGAGACTCGTTTATTTTTAAAACGAAATTTCTTTAGAATTACTCGTAAATACTTGTTTGGCCCGGATTTCACTAAGTTGGATCAAGGAATCAAGAATAACTAGAAATCACATAAAAATAAATTTTATCGCGACGTTCGGACCCCAAAACTCAGTCCGACAGCCGGAAAACGGCAAAATGTAAAAGTTCACCACTGCGTCCGTAATTGTTCAAGATCTCGTTTTTCATTATTTTTTAGGCCAAGAGCCAATAATAATTCATATAGAATGTGATAAAACCTCGCATAAGTTACAAACATGAAGTTTGGGCATCTTGCTAAATAATTTTATAAATTCGCGAAATTCATAGAGTTTTATATTTAAGTAAAATATCAAGGATGACACGTAATCACTGTAAAACAAGTGGGGAATATGGTAAAAGTGTGAATAAGCACGCATAACAAGTAAAAGAAAATTACCGAAAATCCGCGTTCTCACACTGCGCCATGGGAGTATCTCTTCCATTGGCGTATTCCTTCGCCGCGGAAGTACTCCTTTCGCGCGCTTATTTCATGGAAGTATTTCTTCCATTGGCTTATGCCTTTGTCGTTGAAGTACCTCTTCCGTTGGCTTATTCATGTGCCGTGGAAGTATTCTTCCACGTGTTCGTTATCTTTCGCCGTGGAAGTATTCTTCCACGTGCTCATTATCATTCGTCGTGGAAGTACTTTTCCACGCACTCATTATCTTCGCCGTGGAAGTATCTCTTCCACGTGCTTATTGTCTTCGCCGTGGAAGTATCTCTTCCACGTGCTTATTGTCTTCGTCGTGGAAGTATCTCTTCCACGTGCTTATTATCTTCGTCGTGGAAGTATCTCTTCCACGTGCTTATCATCTTTGCCGCGGAAGTATCTCTTCCACGTGCTTCTTATCTTCGCCGTGGAAGTATCTCTTCCACGTGCTTATTATCTTCGTTGTGGAAATATTCTTCCACGTGCTCGTTATCTTCGCCGTGGAAGTATCTCTTCCACGTGCTTATTATCTTCGCCGTGGAAGTATTCTTCCACGTGCTTATTATCTTCGTCGTGGAAGTATCTCTTCCACGTGCTTATCATCTTCACCGTGGAAGTATCTCTTCCGCGTGCTTCTTATCTTCGCCGTGGAAGTATCTCTTCCACGTGCTTATTATCTTCGCTGTGGAAATATTCTTCCACGTGCTCGTTATCTTCGTCGTGGAATTATCTCTTCCACGTGCTTATTATCTTCGCCATGGAAGTATTCTTCCACGTGCTCGTTATCTTCATCGTGGAAGTATTCTTCCACGTGCTTCTTATCTTCGTCGTGGAAGTATCTCTTCCACGTGCTTATTGTCTTCGTCGTGGAAGTATCTCTTCCACGTGCTTATTGTCTTCACCGTGGAAGTATCTCTTCCACGTGCTTATTTTCTTCGTCGTGGAAGTATCTCTTCCACGTGCTTATCATCTTCGCCGTGGAAGTATCTCTTCCACGTGCTTCTTATCTTCGCCGTGGAAGTATCTCTTCCACGTGCTTATTATCTTCGCTGTGGAAATATTCTTCCACGTGCTTGTTATCTTCGCCGTGGAAGTATCTCTTCCACGTGCTTATTATCTTCCCCGTGGAAGTATTCTTCCACGTGCTCGTTATCTTCCCATGGAAGTATTCTTCCACGTGCTTCTTATCTTCGCCGTGGAAGTATTCTTCCACGTGCTCGTTATCTTCGTCGTGGAAGTACTCTTCCACGTGCTTCTTATATTCGCCGTGGAAGTATCTCTTCCACATGCTTATTATCTTCGCTGTGGAAATATTCTTCCAAGTGCTTGTTATCTTCGCCCTGGAAGTATCTCTTCCACGTGCTTATTATCTTCGCCATGGAAGTATTCTTCCACGTGCTCGTTATCTTCGTCGTGGAAGTATTCTTCTACGTGCTTCTTATCTTCGCCGTGGAAGTATTCTTCCACGTGCTCGTTATCTTCGCTCTGGAAGTACTCTTCCACGTGCTTCTTATATTCGCCGTGGAAGTATCTCTTCCACGTGCTTATTGTCTTCGTCGTGGAAGTATCTCTTCCACGTGCTTATTGTCTTTTGCCGTGGAAGTATTCTTCCATGTGCTCATTATATTTCGCCGTGGAAGTACTCTTCCACGTGCTCATTATCCTTTTCCATGGAAGTATTCCTTCCACTGGTGTGTTGTTTTCACCGTGGAAGGATTCCTTCCACTAGCGCGTTGTTTTCACCGCGGAAGTACTCCTTCCGTTTATTCATTATCTTTTGCCGCGAAAGTACGTCTTCAGTTGGCTCATATCTTTTCTACGGAAATACGCCTTCCGCGTCGAATTACCTTGCCCGACCACGGAGTGTTTCCAAAACTTATATCGTTTGACCTTAATTAGATGGAGCTTGATCAACTGCGTTTACTTCAGGGAAAACCGTAACTAGATTTTGGAAGTCATTATCAGATGTTGTGGCTGTAAGATGGATGTAATATCCACATCACCTTTCCACAGAGGTACGTCTTCTATTGGCCTTAAGATAAATGACACATTCGCATTATGTTGCATCATTAGTGTGTATAAGAAGTATGCCTTCAAAATATTCACAATGCAACATACGGGTTCCACTTCCACCTTCATAAAACCTTCTTGTCACCCTGACGTTAGTAATGAACAAGAATTAAACCTTGCCAAATGCCAGTGTTACCCCGGCTATAGAACACGTTTTCTTCTTACGGGGTCTTTACCGTCAAGTAACGGGAAACCAAGCATTCGGTCACAACCACCCGTCTTACGTATACGTGTTTCCCCATTTCTTTCGACGTGGATATGCTTACAGGTAGTGGATATGGTGTAAAGTCTAGTAACCTCGGTGACAACCTCGCATACTAGAATGGGGGGACATGATGACGTATAGTGGCTATGCTCACTATTCGTAACCACAGACCATCATCTTTTCGCTAAAAGTATCCCATTACGAGTGGAGCCATATGTTACGGACAACCCACGAGGATGTCCGAGCAGCAAGCCGCACGCGGTTGTTTAGTGAGCATGATACACGAAGGAGTCTAGCATAACATGATCATGGACCATATCATACTAGACTGGGGACATGTCGAAGTACAGTCGGTATTCGGCCCGGCCCAACAGGCCCGCGGCCCACACACACCTAACTTATCCTTCAAGAAACCCTAGCACTATATAAACAAGGCTAGGGGTCTCATTATAATCAGGATTTCTCTCACAACTACACCTCTTATACAATATATCATCCCGATACTAACTTGACCGTCGGAGGTGGACCCCGGGGCTCCGGCCTCGGGTCCACGTCTAACCGGTTCTTTATTGTTTGCAGCATTATTCAGCGCCCGGGAAGGCGACGAACGGCCCAGGAGAGTCGTCGAACCGGCCCAGCCAAACGATGCTCCAACATCGTATAAATACCTCGTATAAGTATTTAAAATAATCATCAAACAATCATGTAATCAAATTACAACATATATATAATCCATGTTAAATATATATTAAAATAACACTTCTCAGTCTGGCCTTGTTGAAAACTCGGGAATTCTTCAGCACCGTTATAGTCAAAAGATTTTTAAATATTTTGAGTAAAATGTTTATAGTTAAAAGGTTTTTGAAATGTTTTATTCAAAACCTTGGTTTTAAAAATCTTTCGTTCTCTATAACGAGAGCTCTGGTACCAAACTGTAACACCCCCAAATATTCATACTTTAGTTCAGCGGAATAGTCGTTGGTGTTACGGGATAGCACATTACTCAAATCATAGACAACGCTTAAAAATCGCGTCGTTTAATAATAAAGCATTTTCCATTCATGAATATCAAATTTACATAAGTCCCAAGTCATAGTATCTCATACGATTTTACAAAACATTTGAATGGAAATTTTTATATAAGTGCGGGCCATAAATTCTTGTCGTCTTCTCGAGAATTACCTTCAAGTACCTGAGATAAAACATGTTAAAAGAAAAGGTCAGCGAAAACGCCGAGTGAATTCATAGAGTTTAATAAAACCATTAATATATCATCGGTATATAATTATTACCAAAAATCATTTTGTACAAATCTTTGTCGAAAGCCATAAAATAGGCCAAAGACATTTTAGATGAATCTTAGTCGTAAATCATAATATAGGCTTTTTCCCTTCAAAACCATTATACGAACCATTGTCATTAAAAAAACATCATACAATACGTTTTATAACGTTGTATAGAGTTGAATAAAAACCGTTATATGAATATGGTTATGTAAAACCAAAACACGAACATAATATCAATAATAAGATCCCGTATCGCTAGTCAGGCAATATATTGTAATTCAATTCGTACATTAGTAGTTTCAATATTGGATTATCATAAGCCGCATGACATTGCTACCTTACTATAACAAACAACGGGTAGCTAACCCGAAATTCATTTGCCCATCTAAAACAGCGTGTCGTCACAATAATCACGCTTATATAAATCTTCTCATACATAAATTCGCTTACCTATCAATGTGGCACGACGGGGGTCAACCATCAAGGCGCGAACTGGGGTGATCTTCCCGAAATAGTGCTATTATATGCATAAGCGCCTACCAAATCCCGGTAGTTCACAATTCATGCTAATGGGACTTTTTGTGACATATCCTAACTATAATAATCCATTTCATTTCATTCATTGAGTCACATAATCATTCATCGGGTCATATAATCATTCATCGGGTCATATAATCATTCGGGTCCATATCAATAAGCAAATAATCCGGACAACTGGTGCCTATTTTATTAAAACTAACATGTTATCTCCCTCGCGGGTTTATAAAACATTTCATAAAAACATTTAAAAGAGTGCGAGGATATGAACTCACGTTGATTGGGAAAGGCGGTTATCGGCGATTTGGATGTACGGTACGTGCTTCAATCACGGAAACCTGGACAAATAATACTCGTCTTAGACTCTTGTCCAATGACTTTATAAAAACAATGGCTATGTATATATATATATATATATATATATATATATATATATATATATATATATATATATATATATATATATGATGACATAAGTATGATGATGATCAAGTGGGATTTTATCTCTTCATACACATTATAGTGTTATGTGTTAGTCAAATATTTGACTAGTTACACTAGTTTAACTTGTTTACATGTTGAGGCCCAATAAGCCCATTATAAGCCCAATACATAATATTAGCCCATTTTATACTTTTAATATCAGGCCTATACTCATATGTTGAGCCCAAGTGGGTTAAGCCCAATGAGTAAGTCCATTAGTGTTTAGCCAAATTAGTTGGGTTAATAGTCCAATAAGGCTACTTTGGCCCGTTAATGTCCATAAGTTATAAAGCTCGGGTTTTATCGGTTTTTACTTGTCAAATGTACTTATTCATCATTATATGAGTTATAAAAAATTTACATTAGACGGGTCCGACCGTCTAAGTTTTAAGACGAAAATGTTAATCTTTCGGTTTTAGCCGAAAAGACGTAAAACTTATATGTATAGTTTTATAACTTATAAAACATATCAATTTGAAATTTTATAAAATTTCCCATTTACTTATCAAAGTATATAACTTATTTATAAGTAATATATAAGTCAGTGGGTTTTAAGTATACATTTTATATTAGTTTTACTTGAGTGCTAATTTTATAATATATACTTTTATTTTACAAATCTGATTATGAAACTCACTTTCACTATTTTTACCATATCTTGAGTTCTACAAGGAGATAGAAGCTCATTTTTGGGCAGCACAAACTACATAATATGTGCTACAATTAACTCCCTTTTAGATACTGCTCAATCAACCTCTAAATGTCTCTAACAATTCGTCCAAAACAGACTATACAGATTTGAACTTCAATAATGTTTTGATCATATCTCACTCATTTTATGGATTCCGTTGAGTGGCCAACTCTCACATATGTAAAAGTCACATACCTTACTGTATATTAAATTATCCAAGCCATTTTAACAAGTTATCATATGGTTCTTTACTGTTTTATACAGCCTACTATTTTAGTCATGATTTCAACATCTTTTCATGTAGCTTTTAATCTTTTAAACCAAATTTATCAACGCAAGATCCCCACATAATACTTTGATCATCATTCATCATCATATACATATACATAATTGAATAAAATACATGAACACATATTCAAAATAATAAGAAGATAGGAAGAAACAATCTCTATACCACTCAATAAGATGAAGATTGAGATTTTTGGATGAATAAGACTTGGTTTTGGGTACCCAATCTTATGAGATATCAACACCACTTCTAGGACCACCAAGTATTTGTAGACTCCTTGAGAAATCATCCCTTGATCTCTTCAAATCTATTTTCTAGTTGTTAGGATCACCTCCAATCAATATATCTTCAATGAGTTTTCATCTTGTGTAAGTTAAACACAAGATTATGGTAGAAATTTTTGATCGAAGGGGTGTTTATGGATGAAGATGGGACGACACAAATAAGGAGCAAGAGAGAGTTTGTGTGTTTTGCATGAGATGGAAATGGAGTAGCTAGTTTAGTTGCTAGTGGTTTTGTTAAGTTGAATGGTTTGGTGCAAACTAAGACAAGTGTCTTAGTCTATTGTGTATAGTTGACACCTCAAAGGGGTGTTGGTGCTTATCTTAGACGCCACATGTATGGGGGTGGGGCAAGAGTTATCTTGTCTCATCCCCATTAATTTACGAGTACTCCTCGATTCTAGTTTCTTCGATTTGCGTGGCCTCGGGTCGTTTTACGAAAAACGTTTTTATAAATTATGAATCAACGGCACAAAACGAATCTATTAAAATTGTCTCATCAAAAACGGAGTTCAAAAACGTAAATACGTAAACCTAGGGTTTTCGGTTTAGTCGTAAAGGACGTTAAATTATGCACGTAAGCCCTAATTTCAACCCGTAAATTTGTGAGTTTATGAACCAACACAAATTTAAAATTCCAAAATAATATTCAAGGATAAATTATTTCCTGAAATGTCGGACTATCACCAAAAACGGTGTATGTAAACGTAAGCACGTAACGTAGAGTTCTCCGGTTTTAGACGTAGTCGATGCTACTTTAAGATGTAAACCCAAATTTCTTCCCAAAAATGAGTGAGTTCATAATATAACATTAAAATAATGATTTTAAATAATACTTGAGAATAAAATATCGACCATAAATTGACGGATTGTCACACATGATTCTTATGATCAACATGCAAAGTAGTATCCATCTTTCTTTAATGTGTCGTGAGGGAGAGGATAGTATCTGTCAAAGAGCAGATATATACAGTCAATCCTTCCATTAATAACTCATACACCCCAGATGAAGTGAACAACCTCCATCCAAGCATCTTAGCACCATGTTGTGTTTTGAATGCCATATCATTAGGTTCAGTTTCAAATATTGTTTGCATATTCTTACATATCTGGAAGTCCTTTTCTGGTGAGTTAATAGCAGGAGGATTATTCCCAAAATAAGCTTTTAAAACTCTTCACAAAGCTTCTAAGTCTTCCCTGTCAAGTGTCTAAAATATTTTGTACAAAAACTGAAAATCCTGTACACTATCATCAGCCTCGGTTAGCTTCCACCAACTCATGCCTCTATCATAATGAACCTCATACTTGATAATGGGAAATTTTTGTATAAGAGGTTCAGGCACAAAATCTTTTGACACAACCAATTCCATACACTTATCCAGCTCTTCATTGGTTGGTCCCACATCATCAGCAACAATTTTCCCAAGCTTGGTCATCCTCTTCATTCTTTTAGCTTTCATATGTTCAGTCAATTCTTGAGAAGTTCCTACTCAATTCCTACTTCATTTGCCTCTGCTTTCCTTTTCTTGTTTTCTCTACATCTTTCCATAAATGCATCTTTTTCTTTTGAATACTCAGCTTTTTTTGCTAATCTAATTTCCAAGAAGTTCTCTGCACTATTGTATTTGATCACTGGAAGAGCTTCTCTTTCAAGGTCCTCAACAGTCATGCCCTTGAAGTGCTCTATCTTGTACCTCTTATACCTTTTTAGCATATTTTTTTAGAACACAAACCTTCCTGCTTTAGAAGTTAAATATTTATTCCTCTTCATATGCATGTCTTTCAACTCTTTGATATCCTTCTGATGCTTTAATGTCATATGAACCAGCTTGTACCTCTCTTCCAGGGAATCAGTAACACTCCATTCTTCCCAAAGCTCAAAGAATTCAACAACTTTGGGCATACTCCTATCCAACTGTCTGATCATTACTTGAATCTCTTTCTCAATTTCAACTGGATCCACCTTTTCTTCTTCATCCTCAGGGAACACCATGTTGTCTAGGTCCAGTTGTGCTTCAACCTATCTTTTCCTTTTCCTTTCATGTTCCTCTTTCTCTTGTTCCTCCACCATTTGTTTAGCCAACTCAAAATCACTCTCTACTATAGCCTTTAGTTCCTTAGTTGAATTAAACTGTGTCTTCTTTTTGGGTTTCTCAATCATGACCCCCTTTCCTTTGTCTTTTGGATCAATAGTAGAGGAACTTTGTGGGGAACTTTGTGCTGTAATATTTCCTATTACAATACCTTTTTGTGTTGGCCTTCTTCTACTTCTTGTGAACATTTGAGTAGGTGTAACTCTTTTAGGAGCCACAGTAGCTGGTGCAGAAGTGACAACAACAGAACAAGTGAAACATAACTGCTAGCAAGGGGAACACTTACCAAAACAAGGGGAACATTTGTTAAGGAAGGGGAAACTATTGTGCTTGCAGGGGAAACTGTTGTAGCAGAGGGATCCTTTTCACTTTGGTTATTAAGAACATCAGCTACCTCCTTTGTGGCACTACCCTTATCACTACCTTTGTCACCACTTCCATGAATATTTGCAACTTTTTCTGTATTGGTACTTCCATGAATGTATTGTGAACCTAGATAGTCATAATACTCAGTATCGCCGGTGCTATGAACTTCCTCCCCTTTGAAAGCATCATCATCAGAAGATATAACCAAGAATTTTCGTCTCTTCCCCTCAAGCCGAGCAAGCCAAGTCTCTAAATTAGCAATTACTAGGCCCTGTTGTGTGACTTTTTGTACCAATTATGTATTTTTCTTTTTCAAGCTAGTACACAAAACTATCAATTTCATTAAGGTCGTAGATTCCAGACTGCCCTCATTCCTATTCGGGGAAGTCTCACTCAATAGTCCTTCATTGGGAAAGGGAAAGGACTTAACTACGGTGTCACTGGCCTGATCAGCGAATGAGGTTGATGCAGTAGTGGCAACCACTCCCTTAATGCTTTCCACACCCATAGAAGCATCCCTCTGTGCAACAGGTGGAGATTCACTAGGCAAGGGGACCTTAGTAAACCTGTCTGTTAGCCTCAAAATATTGAGTCAAACAAGAATGTTCAGTCATAGGTTTATTATGTAATAATTCTTAGAACGTTGTAATAAGTAGTAGGATAGTCAGGATTCACGGGCTTGAACTTAAGCTATTTAAAGCCCAAAGACGAGCCCGACCCATTATCATATAGCCCATAAGACACATGTAGGCTTGGCAATAAATATTACCCTCCTGGCATGTTAGGAGGGTGTTGGTCATTGTAATCTCTTTCTCTCTTAATCTAATATTCACCAAGTTCCAACCACTTTCTCTCTCTAAAACTTCATCTCTTTTCTTCTTTATTTCTTATATCCGTCATCACAAATCATGGGACAACAATTGGTATCAATCGCCACGGGGTAGATTAGTGATTGTTTTCAGTTTTTAATTAAATTCATGGGTTTTTATTGATCATTCCCACATTTTAAAATTTTTGTGTTTTTGTGGTCCAAATCATTATTGGTATCTCCTACATAGTTGTGGTAGGGATTTGGTTACTTTGGATCATCCAAAAACACGAAATTTTGGGGTGTTTGGATCAATCTAGGCGAAAAACTACGTTTTATTTACCGTTATTGCGGAATCTTTCCTTTTATTTTTGCAATAACTAGGGTTCAGAAAACATCATTTTGCGGAATCTTCTTCTATTATTGCGAAATCTTTCATCTATATTTTCGTAATAATTAGGGTTCAGGAATCTACATATTGTGGAATTGTTTTGTGATATTCCGTAATCTTTGTCTCAACATCTCGCAATAGCTGTTATTGCGAGATCTTTCACTTTGGATTATTGCGAGATCTTTGCTAGTACGAGATTATTGGTAGATTTTTAACTTCGGATTATTGCGATATCCTTTCTTGTATAAGGTTATTACGAAATCTTAGTTTTTTTGTGGAATCTTTGAGTTATTCCGGAATCTTTGAACATTACGAGATCTTTGAGAGTTATTTCGAAATCCCATTATTGCGAGATCATATTATTCTGAGATCTTATCAACAGACTATTCCGAAATCTTTTGGATTATTCCGAGATTATTTTGTGCGAGATTTTTGTTCGAGTCATTTTTAGACTTAGCCAATATCTAGACTAGTTTTGGAATATCGTTTCAAAAAAAGAGTTAAAAATTTTTAGGTCAAGTAAATTCAAATTTTTTCCACACTAGTTTTTGGCTATTTCTAACTTGATTTCAAAATTTGGCGATTACAAATTTTTTCGGTCTACCGTTATATCGGACTGGAGAATTTATTGTCGGACTGAAAAAATTGGAATTTTTGGAATTTTAATCACAACCTAATCACAACACCTCTACTTAAGATCCGTATTCACTTCATCATTTCAGAGATTATTGAGATGGATTCTACTGTAGAGTACCGTGTGACAAACATTAACATCATGGTGGCGGGCAACAAAGAGAGACCCCAAATGCTTGTGTCTGGTCGATATGATCAATAACAATCCCGTTTTCTACGATATCTTGACAGAAGAACTAACGGTGATGCTTTAAGGCAATGCATTTTTGATGAACCCTATGTATTTTCAAAGGTCAAAGTTTCTGTTGTACTAGCCACAGACACAAGTGACGAAGTACCCGCACATGAACGTGATGAAAAGAGATCCGACCTTACACTAGATAATCGTGCTTGGTTTGATGCGAGAAGGAAGTAATTTACCTAATTCTAAGTGGCATTGGAGATGATATTTACTCCACGATTGATGCATGCCCTACTGCTAAAGAAATGTGGAGGGCTATTGAAAGATTGCAACAAGGTGAATCACTCAACAAACAAGATGTGAAAACAAACATGTTTTGGAACTTTGGCAAGTTTACTTCAATGGATGGGGAATCAATTGATTCATATTACTCCCGCTTCTACAAAATGATGAATGACATGACACGAAACAACTTGCAAGTCTCCACCATACAAGTCAATGTCCAATTTCTATAGCAACTTTAGACGAAGTTTCATATCACACACTCTTTGACATCTTGAAACAATTTCAGAATGAGGCAAACGAACTTCAAGCTGAACGGGTAGCAAAGGTTGCAAATCCACTTGCTTTGGTGTCTACCACTCAACATTACCCAGATTATCGTTCTCGTGCTCCAAAGACCTACTCTACTCAATCATCATCACCACGATCCTCTATTGTCTCTAAGTCACATGCTCCAACAAGATCAAGAGGCAAAGAAGTTGCAAGAGCACCATTAATAAGTGTGAAAACACTTATCCTTTTACCACTTAATTATAATAATAACCAAGACAAAACGTGTATTTTATGTCGTAAATGTCGTAATTATGCATGGTTTGTGTTTTTGTTGTGATTTAGGATCAAAATGTGAAAAGGGAAGAAAATGCGGTCTTTCACGGGCTTTGATCGAAGAAAAAGACAAAAGAAGAAGTCAAAAGATCAAGAGTGCAAAAAGAACGGAAGTCCAAGGCCTATTCTGAAGATTTATCAAAGAAAAAGTCTAAAGACGGAAGTTTAATGAAGAAATTATAAGACGAGTTCAATTTATCCCGAGACAACGTCAAGAAAGTCGAAGAATTTATAAAGATGAAAAGACGAGAAAAGGAAGAAAAGATCAGCACTTGCTAATCTCCCTATAAATACCCTCCTAATGACACATTAGGAGGTGTTAGCTAAATTGACAACTTAGTCTTTCCACCTTTATTTTCATGTCATTTATTTAATCGTCATTTAATTACCTTGTCTTGCACCTTAAATTTGTAAGTTTCTTTAATTCCTGCTTTTAATTTTATTGTTGAATCCTTAATTTTTAATCAAGTTTTATATTAATCTCTCCTTCTACCTTTCTTATTTTTGTTAATCTTAATGCTTATTATCTTATTGTCATGCTTATTTGATTAATTGTTATGTTTTTATGTGTTTGATTGTGTTAGCTTATTGATTGCTTATTGTGTGTTTGATTTGATTTTAGTTAAGTGTTTTTATTAGTTTATTTTATTAAAAGTTGATTTTTAATTTTTAGATTTATTAGTGTTTTCAAGTTTTTAATTTGTGGTTTAATTAGTTTTTCTTAAAAGTGTTTTAGATTAAGTTTTGGTTAATTGCTTATTTGATTTGTGCTTATCTTTGGCTTATTTTCTGATTATTAGATATGACTGTATCTGTTTTTTCACTTTTTCGAATTAGGGTTAATTATTCCGAAATTTTCCTTTTCTCTGAATTTTTCATTTCTATGAATTTGTCATTTCTCTGAAATTTGCCTCTTTTTCCGAAATTTTCCCTTTCTATGAATTTTTAATTTTTCCGAAATTATTCATTTTTTCTGAATTTAGTCATTTTTCCCAAAAAAAAACAATTATTCCGAAAAAGTTAGTTTTCCGAAGAAGTTGTTATTGCGAAAAAGAGGATATTCCGAAGAAATATCTGAATTTACACTTATTCCGAAATTTTTTCCGAAGAAACTCTTTTTGCGAAAAAAACTGTTATTCCGAAATTTATTCCGAAAAAACAGAACTTTTCCGAAAACAACTGTACATATTCCGAAGAAAATTGTGCTCCCTACTTGCCAGCTTAGTAAGTTTGGCGCCAAAATGACCTAGCTGCTAGCTAGCTTCCAGCTAGCTGCCTGCTAGCTTATTTATTTATTAGTATTGTTCCGTAATTGTTTAGTTTTATCTGAAAGTTGTTCCGTTTTTAATTTTGAAAGTTACGTATTTTTAGTTAAATTTTTCGTCGATTTTTAAAATTAATATTTTTTCGTAAAGTTCAAGCTTTATCTTTTATTTAGTACCCGCTTTAAGTTTTGCCTCGTTTAGCTTTAAAGTACCATTTTTGTTTTATTGTCTCCTTTTTCATTGAGTAAACTTTACTCTCGAGTCGATAGTTAATTTCGTCTTTTAGTTTTATTTTTATTAATTGCTTTGCTTTAATTTACGTTTTATTATTTGTTTCGCTCCTTTATTATTAGTTATTTGTTTTAATTTCTCGCACCATTTACTTTTTAATCATTTATAGCTTTAATTACCTTGCCTTTTACTTTACAGTTTTGCAATTTAATTTTTCTACAACGACAAATCTATTGTTTCCACCAAAAAACGACTGAGTCACACTTAAACCGATAGTCAATTCGAATAGAATCGAGACGACAAATTTTTATACTGGGAAAAAACCACTTGAGCAATCATCTGAAGAAGACAGTGATGAAGAACAAGCTCAAAAGAATAGGGAATTTAAGCAACAAATGGCTTTCATTATGAAGCAATACAGGAAAATCTACAAAATTCATCAACAACAACCTTAGAACATCATCAAACACGAGGAAAAACTATGCTCAGAGTCCCTCAAGGTATGACACACGCAGGCGTGCTGAGAGTCCTGTAAGATATGATCGGCAAACCGCTAAGTATGATAATCAGAGTGTTACTACTGTTGTTGGAAATAGGGAAACCGTTGGTACTCAAGTTGTGCAACAAAGTAGGATTCAGTGTTTTAACTGCAGAGGTTTTGGGCGTATGGCTAAGGAACGCAGTCAGCCAAAAAAGGTTAAGGATTATGGTTATCATAAGGAAAAGATGATGCTCTACAAGAAGTTGGAGGCTGGGATCAACTTATCAGCTGAGGAAGGAGAAATGCTTGACGACATAGATGATGAACTCTCCGACCAAGAACTCGAAGCACATTATTCATGTTGATCCCAAACTTAGATCGATTCGCTTTGTGTGAAACAAGACTGAATCAAGATTAAAACTTAGAGAAACTTTGTGTATTTAACAAACCAAGTGTTATGCGGAATTAACACTTAGAACAAAGAACAAACAAACAATGTAAACCAAACTTTCACTCTTGATTGATAATGAAACTTGCGTACAATGAAAGTGTAAGACTTGATAGAACTTATAAAACTTATATCAAACTATGAACCCTGCGACCTCTTTTTATAACACAAGGAGTCGTGTACAAAGGTCTACCTATCAACTATTCTAGGTAAAGATAATTATAGAAAATACAATATTGAACATATCTTTACTTCAAATACAAAACGTGTAGAATAAGTATTCCTATCAGTGGTTGAAATTCTTCTTGCCAGCGCTTAAATATGTCTTGTCAGTGTTCATCTGTCAGCGCTTCATTTACTCTTGTCAGCGTCCAAGTTCCTCTTGTCAGCGTCCTAGTGACTTAGCTAATTTTATTCCCAACAATCCTCCCCTAAACTTGATATCTACTCTAGTAATCAAGTTTCTGAATAAAAACTAAGTACACGGAGGATTCTTACAAATACAAACTATTTCTTAATTAGATAATGAACAAATCTAATTAAATCCTTGCTAACGTCACTAGTATAGTCAACCTCTAACTGTGTAGATACCATCATCTTCAAAACATCTTTAGACATAGGATATTCAGCATCAACCAAAAGGTATTCTGAAAACTTTGAGGTGCTAAGATGGTATACACCAGCAGCTGAATGTAAACGTCACTTCAAACCACTAAGATCATTCAGATCCAACCATATTAGATAAGCTTCATCTGGAGCAATAATTCTCTTGAATGTTGTCCAAATCTTTATTCCATTTGCTGAAGAAGGCTCTTCAGCTTCATACTTAGTCTTCATAAGCTTCCATAGATCCACCAAGTCTTCTCTATCCATACTTGCAAACAATGAAATCAAAGAAGTGAAAGTATGTACCTTGTCACCATATCTGGTGATCACCCATAAACAACTTGCATCTTCTTCATCATTGATTATTGGGTTTCTGAAATCTAAAGGTAACACTTCTGAAACATCTGAAGCCTCCAAAGGTGAAATTATATTCTTCCTTATCACAACTTCACTTGGTTCCAATTTATCAAGAACTGGGAATTCAATTGGTATTCCCTTCTTCACTAGTCTTGGCACAATGGAAGCCCGCTTGATCTGCATATTCTCTATAATTTCTTCTTTTCTTTCATCAGAAAGAAGTCTGAGAGTATTCTCTTCACAAACACGCTCCTAAATCAGATATGCATAAAACTCCAATTCTTCAAAGGAAATCTTCTTCAATTTCTCATAGGTCCATCCTCCTTGATGACACCTAAGAAGCATATAATAGAGCTCTCTTATATCCCTCTTGAGCTAAGAAAGTACCTTACTAGCCTTATGCTTCAGAATCACCTTGCCATCCTCTTGAACTCTTAACAGAATTTCCAAACCCCAAATTTGTCCAGTAAGTGACATGTCTGGATTCTCTGTAATTGAAGATTCCTATGCAAAATACATCTCCACTACTTCAGGCATATCAAAATCTACATACATCTTCAACTCTCTAAGCTTTTCCCTGGCTAAATCATCCTTCCCATACTCCAACCTTTCTGGTTCTTGAATTATCATTACACTAGAACCAGAACTCTCATCCTCACTACCATTTTTATTGCTTTCAATGGTAGCCTCTATCCTATCCTGTTCCTCAAGGTGTGCAGCCAAAACATAATTAAAATGTACCTGAGTTGCATCCTTAGGTACTTGTACTTCTTACTTAACCTGTAACACCCCATTTTGATAAATGGAATGTCACGCGTAATTATGGCGTGTCATCAAAGCATGCAAGGTAATATGTAGTAAAACATACATGACCATAGGGAAAACCGGAATCAAACATCGGTTCCCAAACATAAGCCCAAACATAACAAAGTAAATGAACTGAATGAAAGACTAAACAAGCATAAATATATGAAGGAAACAGGAGAAGAAGTCTATGGCAGCTTCCATCCTATGCATGTCCTCCAAATGCTCGAGTCTTGGGTACCTGCCGTTTTGGGACATGGAAAGGAAAGTAACGGCTGAGCAAAACGCTCAGTGCACGGATATACAATATAGCATGAAATAGGATAAGCATGTAACATAAAACAGCGGAAGACTAAGTTCTGAGTAGACTGGTTAAATATTGAGAAAACTGGTTTTATAGTTTGAAAAAGCCTTATGTTTATCTTATGAAAACTGTTTTAACATAAATATACCATAGCCCATATAGGTCATGAAAAGGTCACGTGCATGAATACTTGGAGGGGTGACCTCATCATGCTGATTAGAGGGGATGCCTCTAATTAATATACTGGTTTGGGTAGGAGGGATCAACTCCTTGTGAAGGATGCAAGGCACACACCACATTCACCATGATAAACTGAATAAAACATGTAACTAGGATGCACCCATACGCCCCACCTGATATAATAATATGGCCAAAACTGAAAAGGGACGCCACGAGCAATCACTCCGCCGTGGGGAAGTCATAACATTGGTGCCTCCAATGTTATGGTTATGGTACCTCTATAACTAGGTGAAACTGGTCATGCTTGTATATGGCTATAGATTATGCTAATTAAACATAAGCAGTTCAAAACAATAAAACAAATACTGGGAAAACAGTTGGCTGTATACGGGGAAATCCTAATAAGGAAAGAATGTCCATACTGAAAGGACGGGAATCCGTACCTCAAGTCCAGTGAATGAACGGAAGAAAGACTCCTACTTCTGGATCACTAAAGCTACATGAATACACACGTGTATAAGTATCGATTCACTGATTACGTACTGGGTTTTATGTCTCATTTTAGCTGACTTGGTACGTTTTAGGTCATGGTTCACTGTTTAAAGCCTTAAACTGTGTTTATCTTGTATTCTGATTAATCTGTTTAAGTATTACTGGTATTTCATGTATTATTATACTTACTGTGTAATAATAAGTAACTTTCCAAAAATAGCAGGTTTCCAAAAATAGAAAGTTTCCAAAAATAGAAAGTTTCCAAAAATAGAAAGTTTCCAAAAATAGAAAGTTACCAAAAATAGAAAGTTTCCAAAAATAGAAAGTTTCCAAAAATAGAAAGTTTCCAAAAATAGAAAGTTTCCAAAAATAGAAAGTTTCCAAAAATAGAAAGTTTCCTAAAATAGAATTTACTTCTTAAAATAGATTAGTTTCTAAAAATAGAAAGTTTCCAAAAATAGATCAGCTGCCTTAATTAAATAAGTTTCCATATATAGAAAGTTTCCATGATTAGATTAGCTGCCTGAATTAGATAGATTTCCATATATATAAGGTTTCCATTAATAGATTAGTTGCCTTATTTAATTAAGTTTCTATAAATAGAAGTTTCCATATTTAGAATTAAGCTGGTTACATAAGCTAACATATAAGTCTAAGTGTTTATAAGCTTGTTTCTTAAGTCATATGATATAGTGTATAGTTTAATTATTATTTCATGTATTTTAATTAAACTATAGGTTAAGCATTTTAATTAAAGTATAACATGTTTTAATTAAAATGGAATAAAATACTTAGGTTAAATTAATATCATGCTAAATTAATGATTAAAATAACCTAAGTCATGATTTAATTAATATCTCATGTTATTAATTAATTTATATCCTAAGTTCATAATTCATAAAAATTAACATGTAGCATAAATCATGATTTAACCAACGAACCGTGAACCGGGCATGAAATCGACACCGTACCCCGAACCAAATCGGGGTTCCCCTTGGTTCCTTGCTGCCGTGGGACCCACACCACCAAACCGGGACCACATGATCTCGGTGGTGGTTTCTAGGCCAAGCCGTGACCCCCTTAGGGCACGGTCTAGGCGTCGGCTAAACTAAACACCCGTAAAACACCCTTTTGATTTTACCCTTTAACCAAATACATGTTTATTTTATGTTTTTAATTAGGTTTTAAAAACATCATGTTTTTAATTAATTTTACCAAATCAAATCAAAAGAAATAATTAAAAAGAAAGGTTAAAAGGTATACCGAATGTGTGGATCAATAGAGGATGAACAAACACTAACACTTGTACAATATCCATGATCAAAATCAACAAGAACACCTCCTTTTTGATGATTATAGGTGGCGGCCACAATGGAAGCAAGGAAGGAGGAGGAAAAACTTTTAGGGTTTTATTTATTTTCTATAAAATGTGATAATGAATGACTTTTTCCCCTTAACCCCCTTGTTTAGTAAAATGATGGGCTAGGCCCATTTCTTGTCCCTAATTTCGTGGTTCATGGGGCCCACATGGGGTAACCCAAATGTTTTTCGTGTCTAAATAATAAGTGTGTTCTCGTGTTCGTTCGTGGTTAAACGTGTTCGTGTTTAAAGTGTTTCTGTTTATTTTATCATGTAGTTTATCGTATTCTTAACGCTCGTAATTATATTATATGTATTTACGTAATTATTTTAGTTCGTGTTTTAAAATGGTGATCATGATTTAATTATGTTCACGTGAAATATCTATTAACTGTTTATCATGAGTTCGTACGTAATCGATACTTATCATGTCATACACGTATGTACTTACTTGATTAATAGCACATGAATGTGATCAATACTGAATAAGGTAAGTTTTAATCTAGGACGTACGATCTTAAGGGCACTATTCATGGTAAAAGCATGCGGGTTTTACAATTCTTCCCCCCTAAAAAGAATAATTCGTCCCCGAATTATAGATAAAGTAACTGGAAGCGAAACATACCCGAATCAAACTGGAAAGGTATGCAAAATAACAGAAATGAAGGTGACATGGTAGAAGGGAACGTGGAACGTGACATGTCTTGAAAAGACATGGAACGTGACGTGACTGAAAGGACATATTTAAACGATAAGAGAAAAATGGATAAGAAGTCCAGATGAACTTGTCCGTTTCCAAGTGGCCTCCCTCTTGGAACGGTTCCTTCAGAAGATCCTGACACTAATGATAAATCTTGGTCCTCCTGACCTTGACTTGGAATACGAAGAAATTCTTGGTTATCAACGGAAGGTAGATCCCCTAAATTCGATCGAGGAAAATAAGAGTTAACGTGCAAGGGTAACTGAAACGTTACGATGCAAGACAATCTGAATTAACTGATAATTAGAAACGATGCGCGAGACATAAAGAAACGTAGTACGTGAAAAATTTTGAACGTGATACGTGAAAATTTTTTAACGTGCTACGTGGAGATATGGCGAGTGTAGTATGAGTAAACATATCGTGATCCATGATACGTGTAATATATCTTGATCATGATATGAGGAACGTGGAATGAACATGACATGTGAGACATACGTGTAAATATAATGGTGGTAACGCCAAACGCTACAAGGTGAGACGTGGAATATGACGTGAAACGTCTATCTGATGATTGAGAGTTATACTAAACTTGGGTCTGGTCTCTCAAGTTCTTACAAACTTCCCAGGATGAGAAAAGAATGAACGTAAAATCGTAAGCCAAAATACGATCATGAACGTGAATAGTGTCATGAACGTGAGCGCGAAAGCAAGTCGTGGAATTAGAATGAAGACATGAAGTAAGTTAGGAGTACAATTACGAATCTTTGTCTGACCCGATAGCTGAGGGATTGCCAAGTGATCGGATGAGCCTTGGCTGGAACATGTTCGTTCAATCTGTTGGTTCTGAAATCCGTACGGATGTAAGGATTTTGCAGACTTGATCAAACTGTTGACAATAACCCAAGTAGCATCATGCTTCTTCTGAGTTTGCTGAAATCTGGTAACTAACATCCATGGAGATCTTGTCCCATTTTAGTTCACAATTTCAGATGATGAAACATCCCAGTTTGTTGGTGTCCTATCTTAGCCTGTTGGTATGTCAGGTACATAGATATGGACGTAGCTGTATCCTGCTTCGTAGAAACTTGATACATAGAAGGTTTCGAAACTCTGAGTCTTTGAATCAGACTTCTCCCAGCGTAGGATTTCCTAGAACACCTAATGTAGTGTAGGGTTCTCTCCTTTACGCATAAGCAGAGTCATGGTAAGATTAACCGTAGTAACCCATGTGATTCAGCGTGTCACTGTAATGAAACAGAATTGATATTGGAAAATTTCTAGGGTAAAATTTCTCTTGTCAAGAATTTGCAACATAGTGCAGATATGGTCTTCCTGTTCTTCTCTAGGCTTAAATGAAATCAGGTTATCCTAAATGAAAATGCTGATGAATTTGTTTAGGAGTTCATGGATACACAATTTATTAAGTCCATAATGCTGTTGGAGCATTGATGAGACTAATCCAAAATCATAAATCAAGCATGACCCAGTCGTGCACGAATAGCAGTTATGGACATGTTCTGCTCTTTCACCCGTCACTATTGGCAACTTGTTCATGAGTTCGATCTTGGAAAAGTGATTAACACTATACGGTCGATTGGACATGTCGTCAATACGTGGAGGAGAATAACGGTCATGAATGGTGATTTGTTTAAGTCAACGGTAGTCGACACATAATCTCATGGTACCATCCTTCTCCTTGTAGGTTCTCCTGGAATGTATAGGAAGACTTTGGAATAATCAACTGGCTATGCGTAAAAGAGTTAAGTGGTTGTGTCTTACTGACAGCTAGAAAATTTTAGCGACCATGGCTAACAATGCACATGCTTGTAAGCGTATAAAATTTGCACAGATATTCCGATGGAAAATCAAGCTGAAAGTATTCAGGAGCCTGAACATTACTGTACAAAATTATGAATCGTAGCATGGTGTGCTATTCATAGTCCATAATTGGGATATAAATTCATCTCGTGTCTGTCCGAGGAAAATACGTTAGCAGCTTGGATCTCATCATTAAGCTGACGGAAAATCTTCGTATACGTGGAAATACGAAAGGCGTCCTTCCTGGTCAGGAATATATGAACTATGGTAAAAGAAATGAAAGTGACATCGGCAACATGACAGTTCTCACTGATGCGCTGATAATGGTATTGAAATTCTTGTGGCCTGATTAATACATGGCACAACAAATAGATGTACCCTTGGAGGGTACCCTGAATTTCTTAGAAATGTTCCATAAATAGACGTGAGTCATGTGTCTTGACTCGTGTCTTGAGAAATGTAAGCGTGACATATGTCTTGACTGGTATCTTGACATGTGTCCTCAGAAAGTATACGTGAGACATGTGTCTTGACTGATGTCTTGACATGTGTCTCGAGAGGTGAAACAATTAGAACTACAAATATTAGGTTAATATGCCAGAATTGGCGGATCGGTTGGACTACTGATCATTTGTATGTCTGATCACGTCCGTGGCCGGAGCCTCGGTTGCGATTTCTAGGATAGTTGCTGTCATAGTAGTGGTTACTATCATCTTGTCTGTCGGTTCCCTGACGGTCATTCTCATGACCGTGACTCATGTAACTATTTAGCTGAGTGGCCGGCTGGTACTGGTTTGCACTCATATGGCTGAAATGACAGCCGAACGACGTGTGACATGTAACTATGAATTTGGGACAATGATTGATGGGAATTGTCTGATGGTGAAGCATCTTCTCGTCCAATTGCTTTGCTCCGACGCCTTTGTCTTCGTCTTTTAGGATCTCCAGGTTGTGAACAGCATCAGCATCAGCATCTCGTAGCGTCTCCCAACATTAGCAGCATCAACCTTCAGTAACATCTCCAAGCTATGAGCGGCATCGACAATCTTGTAGAATATCAGCAAGTGAACATACGCCTGAGATGATTTAGACTCGACTAGCGAATACTCGTGAAGTATTGCAAGTGGAATACACATGGATTAAGGTACATGTAATACACATGAAATACGGTACGTGGAGTACACATGGAATGCACATGAAATGATCGGTATGGGCTCGATCATTTGTCATGATTTAAGGAAAGTAACCCGGTTAAACGGTTAGGAAAACTATCATGATAACCTGGCAGTATTAGCATAGACATCATTCTGGTTGCATAGAGAAACGCTAAAGTGTGGTTACACAAAATTCAACGATGATTTGCCTGACAGCATGATCAATAGAAACCAACCATGACTATCATGAAAGCATGATTCAAGAAATCTGACAATGTCTTGCAGGACAACGTAAATAACAAGAGAGGCGTGAAACATAATCAACATGAAGACGGAATTATCATGAGGAAACATGAAACCATCTATTACGAAGAAGTGTATAACATAATCAGCATGAAACTGAAGTTAACCATGACAGTATGAAGACATACTTGACATAAAGACATAATAACTTATGATGGGACATGAAAAAAATTTATGCCAATTTAAATCATGAGAAAGATTTTATGCAAGAAAAACAGTGCATGAATGCGTAATGTAGTTTATAAAACCTTTATATGTGCGAGGGAACGCCTATGGGTCGGTTCCAAAACAAAAGACATGGCGAGGGGACGCCTATGGGTCGGTCCCAAAGTTAAAAGTGTCGATAAAAGCACATGCGACTAAATAGGGCCAGTCCTGTACCAACCATTACTTAGTCAAAATTCCTGCAACAGATAACATATGATATAAATGCATGAATGCATGAAACATAATAATTAAAAGTCATTGTCAAAACTTAACAGAAAAAAAAAAATTTATGTGAAAATTATGAACTACTGGGGTCAGTCCACATCGTCACAGTTCACGAGGAACATCATGCATAGACAATGACACATAACTAAGTATGGATGACGGTTGTTCATTCCATATTAGTAAGACGATACTGGTGAAAACATCATGGTGAAAACAACAAGGTGCTGAAAATGTCATGGCTAAAACAAAAAGGTGTTGAAAACATAATGGTTAAAACAACAACGCGCTGAAACATCAATACGTGGAATAACAAACGTTGGCTTAGGAAGCTCCTGGTGACTACCCACTAGTCACAGGTCGAGTTTTAGAGCCTACAGGTCGAAGCCTTGGCTCTGATACCATAATTGTAACACCCCATTTTGATAAATGGAATGTCATGCGTAATTATGGCGTGTCATCAAAGCATGCAAGGTAATATGTAGTAAGACATACATGACCATAGGGAAAACCGGAATCAAACATCGGTTCCCAAACATAAGCCCAAACATAACAAAGTAAATGAACTGAATGAAAGACTAAACAAGCATAAATATATGAAGGAAACAGGAGAAGAAGTCTATGGCAGCTTCCATCCTATGCATGTCCTCCAAATGCTCGAGTCTTGGGTACCTGCCGTTTTGGGACATGGAAAGGAAAGTAACGGCTGAGCAAAACGCTCAGTGCACGGATATACAATATAGCATGAAATAGGATAAGCATGTAACATAAAACAGCGGAAGACTAAGTTCTGAGTAGACTGGTTAAATATTGAGAAAACTGGTTTTATAGTTTGAAAAAGCCTTATGTTTATCTTATGAAAACTGTTTTAACATAAATATACCATAGCCCATATAGGTCATGAAAAGGTCACGTGCATGAATACTTGGAGGGGTGACCTCATCATGCTGATTAGAGGGGATGCCTCTAATTAATATACTGGTTTGGGTAGGAGGGATCAACTCCTTGTGAAGGATGCAAGGCACACACCACATTCACCATAATAAACTGAATAAAACATGTAACTAGGATGCACCCATACGCCCCACCTGATATAATAATATGGCCAAAACTGAAAAGGGACGCCACGAGCAATCACTCCGCCGTGGGGAAGTCATAACATTGGTGCCTCCAATGTTATGGTTATGGTACCTCCATAACTAGGTGAAACTGGTCATGCTTGTATATGGCTATAGATTATGCTAATTAAACATAAGCAGTTCAAAACAATAAAACAAATACTGGGAAAACAGTTGGCTGTATACGGGGAAATCCTAATAAGGAAAGAATGTCCATACTGAAAGGACGGGAATCCGTACCTCAAGTCCAGTGAATGAACGGAAGAAAGACTCCTACTTCTGGATCACTAAAGCTACATGAATACACACGTGTATAAGTATCGATTCACTGATTACGTACTGGGTTTTATGTCTCATTTTAGCTGACTTGGTACGTTTTAGGTCATGGTTCACTGTTTAAAGCCTTAAACTGTGTTTATCTTGTATTCTGATTAATCTGTTTAAGTATTACTGGTATTTCATGTATTATTATACTTACTGTGTAATAATAAGTAACTTTCCAAAAATAGCAGGTTTCCAAAAATAGAAAGTTTCCAAAAATAGAAAGTTTCCAAAAATAGAAAGTTTCCAAAAATAGAAAGTTACCAAAAATAGAAAGTTTCCAAAAATAAAAAGTTTCCAAAAATAAAAAGTTTCCAAAAATAGAAAGTTTCCAAAAATAGAAAGTTTCCAAAAATAGAAAGTTTCCTAAAATAGAATTTACTGCTTAAAATAGATTAGTTTCTAAAAATAGAAAGTTTCCAAAAATAGATCAGCTGCCTTAATTAAATAAGTTTCCATATATAGAAAGTTTCCATGATTAGATTAGCTGCCTGAATTAGATAGATTTTCATATATAGAAGGTTTCCATTAATAGATTAGTTGCCTTATTTAATTAAGTTTCTATAAATAGAAGTTTCCATATTTAGAATTAAGCTGGTTACATAAGCTAACATATAAGTCTAAGTGTTTATAAGCTTGTTTCTTAAGTCATATGATATAGTGTATAGTTTAATTATTATTTCATGTATTTTAATTAAACTATAGGTTAAGCATTTTAATTAAAGTATAACATGTTTTAATTAAAATGGAATAAAATACTTAGGTTAAATTAATATCATGCTAAATTAATGATTAAAATAACCTAAGTCATGATTTAATTAATATCTCATGTTATTAATTAATTTATATCCTAAGTTCATAATTCATAAAAATTAACATGTAGCATAAATCATGATTTAACCAACGAACCGTGAACCGGGCATGAAATCGACACCGTACCCCAAACCAAATCGGGGTTCCCCTTGGTTCCTTGCTGCCGTGGGACCCACACCACCAAACCGGGACCACATGGTCTCGGTGGTGGTTTCTAGGCCAAGCCGTGACCCCCTTAGGGCACGGTCTAGGCATCGGCTAAACTAAACACCCGTAAAACACCCTTTTGATTTTACCCTTTAACCAAATACATGTTTATTTTATGTTTTTAATTAGGTTTTAAAAACATCATGTTTTTAATTAATTTTACCAAATCAAATCAAAAGAAATAATTAAAAAGAAAGGTTAAAAGGTATACCGAATGTGTGGATCAATAGAGGATGAACAAACACTAACACTTGTACAATATCCATGATCAAAATCAACAAGAACACCTCCTTTTTGATGATTATAGGTGGCGGCCACAATGGAAGCAAGGAAGGAGGAGGAAAAACTTTTAGGGTTTTATTTATTTTCTATAAAATGTGATAATGAATGACTTTTTCCCCTTAACCCCCTTGTTTAGTAAAATGATGGGCTAGGCCCATTTCTTGTCCCTAATTTCGTGGTTCATGGGGCCCACATGGGGTAACCCAAATGTTTTTCATGTCTAAATAATAAGTGTGTTCTCGTGTTCGTTCGTGGTTAAACGTGTTCGTGTTTAAAGTGTTTCTGTTTATTTTATCATGTAGTTTATCGTATTCTTAACGCTCGTAATTATATTATATGTATTTACGTAATTATTTTAGTTTGTGTTTTAAAATGGTGATCATGATTTAATTATGTTCACGTGAAATATCTATTAACTGTTTATCATGAGTTCGTACGTAATCGATACTTATCATGTCATACACGTATGTACTTACTTGATTAATAGCACATGAATGTGATCAATACTGAATAAGGTAAGTTTTAATCTAGGACGTACGATCTTAAGGGCACTATTCATGGTAAAAGCATGCGGGTTTTACATAACCCCCTACCCTTATCCAAAGCTCCAATAGTTGGTAAAGTGATTGATGGTTCATGTGTAGAAACGTCTTTGATGATAACTGGTGGTTAGGATAGACCACTCATAACTGCAAGTTTGTCAGCGTCTGATTTGTTCTTGTCAGCGTTCAAATCTTGAATGTCAGCGGCTGACGTGGTTGGGATACACCAGTCATACCTGCAAGTCTGTCAGCGTCTGATTTGTTCTTGTCAGCGTTCAAATCTTGAATGTCAGCGGCTGACTCTATGACTTGTTGCATCATCTCTACAAATGAAAGCTTATCGGGAGTAACCAAAGAAACATCAATAGTTGGCTTCTCTTTCAAACTTGTCAATGCCTCAGCTATCTCCACACTCCCATAAGAACCACCTTCTTGTGAGCCCTTGTCACTCATATTTACTCGCTCATCCTCCCCTTTGGAAGAATCCTCCGGCCTCCTCCTATTATTGGTAGCTTCCAAAATAACTATCCTCTCCCTTAATGACTTGAGTTCAAGGCCTTGACCTATGAAAACTTGTACAAGGTCTGCATTTTGCTTTTGCAAGCGCATGCAAACCACCGTCAATTCCATAGCTGATAAAAGTTCCAGTTTGCCCTTCTCTATCATGGGGATTTGACCCCCCAAAAGAGATTCATCGGGCATGGATGTGGTCTTAATGATGTTGGGACTGTCTTGACCTGCTTCTAAGCCAATATCAATAGTCCCAGCCCCACCCATGTCACCAACCACACTTGTGGTGGTGGTTCTCTCTGCTACATGGCTAGGACCACTAGAAGAAAACACACCAGTAGTCCTTTGGCGTTTCTCAAACCTATAGTCATGGGGTTTTGAGGATGAAGTGTAATGAGGGTCAGTTTGGGTGTGGGGGTCTGTTTACATGGCTGGGGTGAGGGGAATGTCTCTAAATGGTGGGGTGTTCATGTTACCAAAAATAGTTTTCTTTTGCATAGGGACCGAATAAAAGTCATCATAGTCCCTATGACAATATCTTTGTTCATCAAAATCAATTTGTAAAAACCTAGGGTAAGCAAGAGTCATCTTGTTACCCTTGTTGTGTCACATGCCATCAAAAATCATTTTAGAAAAATTAAATCTTTGCCTATTTGTAATGCAAACAAGAGCACAACCGATGGTTCGATTAATTTCATTGAAGGAATAGCATTTGGGACTCAAACATTGAAGGATGACATGTATCAGGTACTTCCAGGCTAGGGGAAATTGTTGTTTATTATATTTGTTTATGTGCCCAACATGGGGCAAAGCATATCCCAAGCCTTGAAGTCCTAACTCTAGCTCTGCTAGGGGAAGGGTTGTGATACCATCAACGTCGTCAAGACATAGGGATTGACGAACTAGAGCTTCAGTAACAACCCATCTAGCCCCATGGACAATGCCAACTAATGTAGTCACTCCATTAATTGTTCCAGAACGAACAGTGTTCCAAAACTTCTTAATGTGTGTGATAGGGACGAGTGGAGTATGAGAAAGTGCATACCTTAAAGGACACGCCATCAAATACCCAATCATCTCTGTGTATTAGGGGTGCAAAGTGTTATCTGCAACCAAATAAGCCACCATATTGTGTTGGCTTCTGAACCCCAACTCCACATTAGCAGGTTTAAACTTTGGTGCCATTTAGAAGGATTTGTGAAAACTATAAGATGATAACAATGGAGGTATGAAGGTTTTGAGAATCTTAGCAGACAAGAAATAGTAGTTACCCTGTTTGAAAGAAAGGAGCCAAATTTATAGGAGAGGTATTAGCACACGATTGGTTGAAAAATGTGGCAGTTATATTCAAAAAGGTAATGATCACAATCTTGAAAACAATATAACTTATCTCTTTCATTAATTAAAAGTAACCAAATCGCTAAAATTACGGCCCAAAATATCACCAAAAATAACAACTAGGTGGACCCCAATGTTTTTAACGGTCAAAAAGTAAACATCAGCGTGTAACGGCTATATTCTTGTCAGCGTTGAAATTTTGCCATGTAAGCGTTTAAATTGGTCTTATCAGCGTTTGGAAAGAAATCTTATCAGTGGCCAAAAATAAAAATAATTAAAAATAAAAATACCTTAACAAAGAAGTTTACCCTAGTGAAGATAACTCTTACTCTGAAAATAACTATAGGGTGGGAAGCACTGTGCAATCATGCACACTTGCATAAGGAAGATAGACATAATTGTCATCAAGTGTCCCTTGCTAACCAAAGTTCTTTACAATGAATAAATCTTATATAAACTCTGTTAGAAATACGTTTTTACGTATATTAGAAGTATCGGTCACTCCACAATAATATTCATGTTGTAATAGCTCGTAGTTAGATAATAGTTGTTAGTTACTTATTAACTTAAGTAAGAACCGGTCCATGGGCTTGTCATGGACCGGCCCAAGCCCATGTTTAGCTTGGTACTATAAATACCCCTTTCCACTAAGGAAAGGGGTTGGTTGTTGTTCCATTTTACATTTTCATATTAATAAAATCTTTCACATATTCTCTCACTTTCTCTCTCTAGTTTCTCTCACTAGAAAACATCAACCCACTTCATAGATTCATAGGTTATCAATATTCTACATTTGGTACCAAGAGCTATGGGGTGATTTAAGGTAAGGATTGTGTTGCTTTTTTAGTTTTTGAATCAATTAGTGATCTTTAGAAAAAATCAATCTTGAATCTTGTTATTTTTGGTGTTTTTGTTATTGGGATTGGTTGATAAGGATTGGGTTTAGCTTATTTTGGTAAAAATCATAAAACTTTTTGTGGTTTTGGATCAAAAATCGGAGTTAATAGCTACTTTTTAAGTCTCGGAAACAATTTTTCCAGAATTTTCCGAATAGGGATTCCGAATAGGGAGGATTTTCAGTATAGAAGGTTTATTCCGAATAGGGGTTCCGAATAGGAGAATATTCCGAATAGCATAGGTTTCCGAATAGAAGAATTTTTTCCGAATAGAAGACTTTTTCCGAATAGCCGTTTTTTCCGAATAGCATAAACTTTCCGAATAGCCAATTTTTCCGAATAGCCAAAGACTTTCCGAATAGCCAAAATTCTTTCCGAATAGACCACAATTTTCCGAATAGCCAAAAATTTTTCGAATAGGAGAAATATTCCGAATTGCCCATCATTCCGAATAGGAGGTGTTTTTCCGAATAAGCCAAATTGCCAAGATATTCCGAATTGAAGAAAACATTCCGCATAGGGGTTTTTCCGCATAAGGGTTATTCTGCATAGAGTTTATTCCGAATAGGGTATTTTCAGCATAGGATTATTCCGAATAGGCATTATTCCGAATAAGGGTTTATTCTGAGTTTGGGTTATTCTGTATAAGCAAGTTCAAGGGGTATTTGAGTTTTTTCGACGATCTTTAGTGGATTTAATCTTGAGTTCAACCAACACAACACAAATTCTCAACCTTTCTTCACTGCTCGATCAACCGATAATCTTTGAGTCTGTTAAGTGATCACAATGAATCCAAGTTCATTAATGCCTCAGATGACATCTCTTACGGATATCTCGATCATAACGGGGACTGATAGTCGTCCACCGATGCTTATTAAAGAGGTGTTTGAGGCATGGCAAGGTCGAATGATGCAATATCTAAAGGGGAAACCGACATACGGAAGGCTTATGGTCAAATCGATTTTGAATGGTCCACTCGACTATGGTACCATTGTGGTTGATGACGTGACTAGACCACGAGAATTTGAAGAACTCACTCCAGCTCAACAACTTGTTGCAGATGCAGATGAAAAAGCTCTTCAAACAATTCTCCAAGCTCTTCCCCATGATATTTATAGGATGGTAAGTCAGTATACAGTGGCAAAGGATTTATGGGAACGTCTTAAGGTGTTGCTACAAGGCACGTCTCTCACCAAACAAGAAAGGGAGTGTCAGCTGTATGATTTGTTTGATAGATTCACGTACAGCCCAGGGGAAACACTACACGATTATTACTTCAGATTCACTACTCTAATGAATGATCTGAATGTATACAATCTTGTAATTGCTCCATTCCAGGTTAACACCAAGTTCTTGAATACTTTACCTCAAGCTGAATGGGGTGAGTATATTACCGATGTGAAGTTAACCCGGGATTTGCATAAGTGCAACTTAGATCAAATCTATGCTTTTCTTCAGCAACATGAGAAGCATGTGATTATGCACCGTTCTCCTCGCGGTATGCATCCAGATTCCTTAGCTTTGATGGCGAATCAACCAAGCTTGTCACACAACAACACACCTTATATCTTGGGACATCAAGCCTATCATCCATCACCTTATATGACACCAACCTTCCCACAATACTCGATTCTACCGCAACCACCCACCTCACATCAGCAACAATATCGGTTCAATGCACCTTCACCACAGTATGCTTCACAACTTCATCCAGCAAATGTTGCACCTTATGCTCAGCCTTCATATTCTTCTTATCAAGAGAATGCAGCATATCCAACAAGCTACCCTGATCAAATGAGTATTCCTTCTACTGATTATGCAGCTCATCCAGATCAAGCACTGTATTGTGATGATGAGGAAGTCCCCGTTCCTGTATTCCAACAAGGAGCTGACCCAGTTGAAGTGCTAACTACTATGTCTGCTTATCTCACAAGAACTTTAAGCAAACGAGGATACAGAGGATCAGCTCCTACCAACAATCAGTTGAGGAATTCATCCAATTCTCGCCAACAAGCTACAATTGAGAATGGTAGGGTAATGGTTTAGCCAATTCAACCATATCAGGGGAGACCTTCCACTTCAACCAATGCTCGCACGATCAATCCTGCTCCTGCTCCAATGGTCAACAATCCTCCACGGGCTAATACAGGCAAGTTGAGAATGATTACATGCTACAACTGCAAGGAAGAGGGTCATATGTCCAGGGATTGTAAGAAACCCAAGAGGAGAAGGGATGGACAGTGGTTTGCAGAAAAGATCTATCTAGTAAATGCTCAGGCGCAAGGAAGGGAACTTGATGAAGAGGAGCTTGCATTTCTTGCTGACCCAGGGATTGCTGAACAAGACGTTGTCACTACGCAGAATGCAGCTTACCAAGCCGATGATCTTGATGCGTATGACTCCGACTGTGATGACTTTCAAACTGCAAAGGCTGCTCTCATGGCAACTATCTCCAGCTTAGGGCCAGATAAGAGATCTGAGGTACTTATTAATACCACCGATAATACCACTGATGCTAGTATTCAACCACATCAAGTTGTGCAAGAGAGTGCTGACTCGAATGAATCTTCGGTGGTGAGTCCTTCAAATGAGGAGACAAACAATGATAGCAATATCAATGTGAGTCCCCAGACTTTGAGTGAATCACAACCGGGACCCAGTTCGCATACGCCTACTCCTGCTCAACAAGATTTGGTCATGGTTCCTGCTACATTACTTAGCCAAATGAATGCTGCACTCTTAGAAACCTTAGCTAAGAATAAGAATTTGTCTGATGAGCTTGCCTTAAGCAATGAGAAAGTACAAACTTTGGAATTAGTGCCTTCGTCTAGTGTTCTCACAAATCTCGAATATGATCATTTTAGAAACAAACAAATGGGTCACTTGCAAGAGATCGAAAACTTAAGAGCAAATCTGTCTAATGAACTTAAAGAAAAGGAGTTAGTGGTCACTAATTTTCAAAAACTTCAAACTGATTTTGAATTACTCGAATCTAAGAAGAATGAAATGGAGATTAATGCCACTAATAAGATTAGAAGTCTAGATTACTTGCTTTTAAGACAATACGCTGCTTCGCAACTAGTTCACTTATTTGATGCTTCATTTAGAGAATTTAACTTATCACGTCTAAAAGGCCTTCCCCCTAATCCACAGTATGCAAAACAAGCTTTAAGACATAGTCCTAGACTTTATAATGCAACTCAATTAGGATTGGCTTTAGACCCGATTGTTTTTCCCAATGATCGAACAAGTAAGGATCTAGTTGATGAGGATCGGTCATACAATTCTGCAAAATATCCCGATTGTGATTATTTTAAAATGAATAAGGAGCTTGCAAAAACTGATTTTAGAGTTCGCTTCCATATGGATAAAGATCTCATTACAGCACCAACCTACATGATAGAGGAAGAAAGCCCTAGTACATTTCCTACACTTGTCAACATGGAAGGTCCTAAGGAAATTCCAAAGAATCTTCCACCTGTTAGCACTGTATGGTTAAACTTGAAAGAGATTAACCGATACTTTACTAACTTTGACAAGGTCATTTTGGAATGTACGACTTCAAATGGCTTAAACGCCGGAGAATGGGCTTTCGAACACATGAACGAGGTGTTTAAAACTGAGATCAATCCGTTTGTCGAAAGTCTAAAAAGAAGTTTTGCATCTCTTAAGGAAAATCTTCAGTTTGAAATTGGTGAAGTTCAAAAAGTGTTTTATGAAATGGACACCGCTTACGAACTGCAACTAATTGAAAAAGAAAAGATTTTAACCGAATATGACCGATTCTTGTCCGAAGTAATCTCATGTGATGTGCTTACTACTGTAAATGTTAATTATTCGAATGAGCTTACATCTGCAGTGATTAATTGTGATGCTGTGAATATTTGTAAGGATATTTGTGATGATGTTTGTAATCTTTCTGTAAATGTTGCTGATACTGTAAATGAGGTAGAAAATCATTCTTGTCACGAATCTAACGCTGAGTTTTTAAAGCTACAAGATTCTTACAATTTACTTTCACAACGCTTTAATCAACTAGAACAACATTGTATATCTTTAGAATTAAAACAACAAAATCAAAATGAAAATCTTTTGATATCAAATGTTTGTGAAAACGGTGTTGAGAATAGTGACAAGATGATTGCAATTGTTAAGACATTAGAGGAAGAAATCATGAGATTGAAGAGAGAGATATCATCAAAGGAAACATTAAGAATGGAACTAGAGGCTGCAGAGTCTAAAAACCAGGTCTTAGAAATTAGACTATCAACTGTTCTAGGGGAGATGGGTCGGACAAGGCAGGGACTATCCGCTCTTTATGGTTCACTAGAAGAACGCTTCGCTTTTAATGCGGCACAGCAACAATATTATGTTGAACAACTGAACCAAAAGTGCGAGGAAATCTCTGACTTGAACATCCTGCTCATAGACAAAAATATGGTTTTGGCTGAGTTAAAGGAGACACTTCTTCTCACCCGACAAGAAGTTGTTGATAACTTAGCTACCGACTCTGCACCGTCCACTAGTGCTCCAACAACCAAGTCAGTAGTGCTTTATAAGAATCCGCTTCATAAGAAAAACCAGGTTACCTATGATGATTATATGAGGAATGCCATTAAGCATGTCGATCTTCTTAGGGATATTTTAGACGATCTTTATGCCTTAGATCCATCAAGTAGCGACTACTATTCGGCTCATGAATATGTTAAGCGAGTTCAATATTGCTTGGCTTATTTGCAATACATAGGTACACCAGGTTCTGCACTACTTAATAATAGGCCCATTGCTGTCACTCCATTTAATAAGACTCCAGGAGCGAAACCGTCATTGGCACAATCAAGTAAGACACCTTTAAAATCTGTTGCTAATGTTCCCACTTTGCCTTCTACAGGATTAAAAGCGACTACTAAGGCTAAAGGATCGCCACTCAAGAAAGCTAAGATCAAGCCCTCCACTAGTAGTGCCACAAAGAAGAAAGTAGAGGTCCACAATAGGAATGCTAGTTCAGTTTTAAATAAAACGAATCATGTTAAGACTAAAAGCTCTGCGCCTGTGCAGCAGCCTAAACCATTCGTGAATTCTGATTTAAATTGTTGGAATTGTAATGAATGTATGTTTTCCCAGCGTCATGATTTGTGTCTGATTGATCACGTTAATGAAATGAATGCTATTAAGAATGGTCTTGAATGGAAGCCAACGGGTAGAACTCGTGCCCAAGTTGGCTGGCAATGGCGTCCCACTGGTAGGACCTTTACACTAGATGGTAAAATGTGCCCTTTAACTAGGAATGCATCCATTGAGGTTAGGTCTGAGCGTCCTTTAGTTAGGAACACTCGCACTCAAGTATGGAAACAGCGCCCTTTAATTAGGTCAGCCCCCACTATAGTGCCTATCAGTGTAGAAATACCTCAGGATTTGAGCCAATTAGAATCTACACCACCAATTAAGAAGAAGAAGGCTAGGAAATCTAAGAAACCTAGAGTTAGCAAATCTAAGATTATTAAATCTGTACCTGCTAATAACAAGGAACACTCAGATTCCGATACCTCTACATTGTCTTTGTGTGGTGATATTTTCAGGTGGTCCAAATCATCCTGTGGTATTTGGACTCCGGTTGTTCAAAACATATGACCGGAAATCGCTCGATGCTCCGAAATTTCGTCAGCAAGTTTCTTGGTACGGCTAAATTTGGGAATGATCATATAGCAAAGATTATGGGGTATGGTGAATATCAGATTGGAAACGTGACGATTTCTAGGGTATACTATGTAGAAGGTCTTGGTCATAACTTATTCTCAGTAGGACAGTTTTGTGATTCCAACCTTGAGGTTGCTTTTCGACAACACACTTGTTTCATCCGCAACTTGGAAGGAAAAGATTTGTTGAAGGGATCTCGTGGTGCAAATCTTTACACTTTGTCCTTACAAGACATGATGGCCGCTTCTCCAGTATGTCTTCTCTCTAAAGCTTCTAAGACCAAGTCATGGTTATGGCATCGCAGATTATCTCATCTTAATTTTGATGCTATTAATCATCTGGCTAAAAACGAGTTAGTTCGTGGTCTTCCCAAGCTTAAATTTCACAAGGACCATTTATGTTCCGCGTGTTCAAGGGGGAAAAGCACCAAGAAATCTTACAAACCCAAAGCTGAAGACACTAATCAAGAAAAACTTAATCTTTTGCATATGGATCTTTGTGGACCGATGAGAACTGAAAGTGTGAGCGGTAAGAAATTCATTCTCGTCATTGTGGATGATTTTTCCAGGTTTACATGGGTTAGATTTCTACGTACAAAGGATGAAGCACCGAAGGCTATCATCACTTTTCTGAAATTCATTCAGGTACGTTTGAATACCACTGTCCGCCGTATTCGTACAGACAATGGTACAGAGTTCGTCAACCAGACTCTTCGTGATTATTATGAAGGAGTTGGTATATCACATGAAACATCCGCTGCACGCACTCCACAACAAAACGGTGTCGTTGAAAGACGGAATCGTACACTTATGGAAGCTGCTAGGACCATGCTTATTTATGCGAACGCTCCATTGTTCTTGTGGGCAGAGGCTATTTCTACTGCATGTTTCACCCAAAACCGTTCTATCATTCGGAAACGCCATGGAAAAACACCTTATGAGCTTCTACATGACCGCAAACCCGATGTTTCATTTTTCCATGTGTTTGGTGCTCTGTGTTATCCAAACATCAATAGTGAGAACTTGGGTAAGCTTAAACCAAAAGCCGATATAGGTATTTTCATTGGCTACTCACCGTCCAAAAGAGCATACCGAATCTATAACCGTCGTCTTGGCAAGATTGTAGAAACTATGGACGCAGATTTCGACGAGCTGACAGCGATGGCTTCTGAGCAACACAGCTCTGAACCCGCGCTTCATGAGATGGGGACCGGTGCTATTAGCTCCGGATTAGTTCCCAATAATCCTACTTCTACATCATTTTTACCACCATCAAGGCCCGAGTGGGATAAACTGTTTCAGCCGTTGTTTGATGAATTCTTCGATCCCCCGACTGATGAAGTTCCAGCACCTGTAGTAATTGCTCCAATACCTGAAGTGGTTGCTCAAGTTAATGAACCTTTATCTAATGCATCTACAATTCACATTGAACCGGATGCACCTTCACCAAGTGATTCTCAAACTACACCTGAATCATCACCCCTACTTGTGCCTAATGATGTGGAAGAGGATTCTACTGATCACGACTTGGAATATGCTCACTTGCAAGAGCTTCCTTTCTTTGGTGTAGCGATCCCTGAAAACCCTTCAGCCGCGTCTACCTCAGAAGAAGCTCCTTCTATTGTTCACTCCAGACCACCTAGGATTGAAAACCATAGCACTAAATGGACAAAAGATCACCCAATTAGGAATGTTATTGGAGATCTAGATCGACCAGTCTCTACACGCCATCAATTACAAGAGAGTGCACTATATTGTTACTTTGATGCATTTCTCTCTGAAGTTGAACCCAAAAATTGGCAGCAGGCTATGACCCAATCATCTTGGATTGAAGCTATGCAGGAGGAACTAAACGAATTCAAACGACTTGAAGTATGGGAATTGGTTCCTCGCCCTGACAAGGTTAACATCCTTACTTTGTTATGGGTTTATAAGGTTAAACTTGATGAGATGGGTGCGGTATTGAAGAATAAAGCAAGATTGGTCGCTAGAGGATATAAACAAGCCTTGGGTATAGACTTTGAGGAATCTTTTGCTCCTGTGGCTAGATTGGAGGCGATTAGACTATTCCTTGCGTTTGCTGCTCATATGAACATGATCGTCTATCAAATGGATGTGAAGACGGCATTTTTGAACGGTGAACTAAGGGAAGAAGTTTATGTTAGTCAACCGGATGGGTTCGTCAGCACGGAGTCTCCTAACCATGTGTACAAGCTTAAGAAGGCTCTCTATGGGTTGAAACAAGCTCCACGCGCGTGGTATGATCTCCTGTCAACATATCTCATGTCGGAAGGCTTCTCCAAAGGCAAAGTGGACCCCACTCTATTCACTCTCAAGGACGGCAACGACATGCTTCTGGTACAAATTTATGTTGATGATATAATATTTGCTGCCACTAACATAGAATTGTCTAAACAATTTGAGAAGATAATGTCCACACGCTTTCAGATGTCGATGATGGGAAAAATTTCATTTTTCTTAGGATTACAGATTTCTCAGAATCCCAGAGGCATCTTTATTAATCAATCCAAATATGCTTTAGAATCTCTTAAGAAATATAACTTTGAGAATTGTGACCCCGTAGACACTCCAATGGTGGAGAAATCCAAGTTAGATGAAGATAGAGATGGGATTATTGTCGATCCGAAACTTTACCGTGGAATGATTGGCACCCTTCTCTATCTGACTGTTAGCAGGCCTGATTTGCAATTTGCTGTATGCATGTGTGCCCGGTATCAGGCTCGGCCTACCGAAAAGCACCTACATGTTGTGAAAAGGATCTTTCGGTATCTAAAAGGAACACTTCATCGTGGTCTATGGTATCCGAAAGACTCCTCGATTGCTTTAATATCATACGCAGATGCCGATCATGCTGGATGTCAAGACACGAGGCGTAGCACTTCTGGATCTGTGCAACTCCTTGGAGATAGATTGATCAGTTGGTCTTCAAAAAGGCAGAAAAGCGCTGCAATATCAAGCACGGAGGCTGAATACATCGCCATGTCCGGTTGTTGTGCTCAAGTCCTTTGGATGAGATCACAATTAACTGACTACGGTCTTGGATTTAACAAAATCCCGATGTATTGTGACAACAAGAGCGCCATTGCCCTTTGCTGCAACTATGTTCAACACTCCCGGGCCAAGCACATAGACATTCGCTACCATTTCATTAAGGAGCAGGTGGAAAACGGAGTGATCGAACTGTATTTTGTCACCACTGAGTACCAGCTGGCGGATATGTTCACCAAAGCCTTAGATCGAGGACGAATCGAGTTTTTGATCGACAAGCTTGGCATGAAATCATTCACCCCAGCGACTCTCAAACAGTTGGCAGAAGAATCAGCTGAATAGTCGTGGTAAACTATTCAGAGTATCCTTTGGTTGTGATCATGTATATTATCGTAAATATATAAACCACAAAAAGAAAATACAAAAATATAAAACCAAGAAAAACCATAAAAAATATAAAACCAAGAAAAACCATAAAAAATATAAAACCAAGAAAAACCATAAAAAATATAAAACCTAGAAAAACCATAAAAATTATAAAATCAAGAAAAACCAAAAATATTTTTCGCTTTAAATCGGGCATGTCTTTTAGTACGGTAATATTTACGGCCTTAGAAATGTCGATCAATATTGACACGGTGCCATAAATAGAGTCCGTATAAAAGTTGTACATTTTTTAAAACATGCCCATTATGGCTTGTAGTTATTTCTGACTGCAACCCGGTTTTCATATTAAAGTCACGTATTTCCTTGGAAAACGTTGGCTCAGAACGGGAATTAATTTTCTCGGGCGTGATTTACAAGCCAAATCATGCAAAGGGATCAAGTTTACTTTATAACTTGGTCTAACACGAATTTGTGTACGTCTCAGTGCATTAATTTGTTAAAATAAGAGAAATCTTATTGACACCACGAATCAAACTTTTTCAAGATATCAATTGGGAAATGTTTTTCATCATCATGTGCCTCGTTAAACAATGACTACAGCTCTTTAAATAGAAAACGGGTCATCGTTTAAGGGGGAGAAAATGTTTCATCATCTTTCACATCAAAAAGATCTTCAAAAGTTTTCAAGGAAACTCACAAAGCTTAATGGTTAATGGTTGGATTGCTTTGGCATATGTCTTGTTGTTGCTTATAAGTTTGTTGTGGATTGTGCTTGTGTTAAGATAGGATAATCACAAAGGCTAGGGTAATTTACATAAGATAGGGTCAAAGTGTCAAGTATTAAAACTTGGTACACAAAAGAATGTTGAATGAAGCAAAAAGAAAAGTTGAGGGGGCAAAGTTGACAATATGTCTAACTTGTGGAAAAGTTGACCTAGTCAAAACCTTCCCCCCCGTTCCCACTATTCTTTCACTGTTCCCCTTATCTCTTGCCGCCATTGATAATCAAAAACACACAAAATCACAAACACTCACGCAAATCAACCAAGAACATCTCAATATCAGATCAAGATCATCAAAAAGGTATTAAAACGGATTAATCTTTCATGCACAACAAGTTAATTAACCTTTTAAATTGAAAAACAATCGAAATCAGTTTCTGCTTCAATTAGGGTTGATTAATTTGGGGGTTTTGCTTGGGTTGTATTCGGAATAGGTTTAATTGCACTACTTTGGCCTTTAGATCAATTGAATCAAACGGATTAAGTGCTTAATTAGAAAATATAAGTGTTGAAAACTTTCCGCATAAAAGCAGTTTTTCCGAATAGAACAGTTTTTCCGCATAGGGCAAAAGTTCCGCATAGGGCAAAAGTTCCGCATAGGGCAAATGTTCCGAATAGGGCAAATGTTTCGAATAGGGCAAATGTTCCGAATAGGGCAAATGTTCCGAATAGGGCAAAATGTTCCGAATAGGGAAATGTTCCGAATAGGGCAAATGTTCCGAATAGGGCAAATGTTCCGAATAGGGCAAATGTTCCGAATAGGGCAAATGTTCCGAATAGGGCAAATGTTCCGAATAGGGCAAATGTTCCGAATAGGGCAAATGTTCCGAATAGGGCAAATGTTCCGAATAGGGCAAATGTTCCGAATAGGGCAAATGTTCCGAATAGGGCAAATGTTCCGAATAGGGCAAATGTTCCGAATAGGGCAAATGTTCCGAATAAGGACTTTATTCCGCATAGGCCCAAATGTTCCGAATGGAGAATTTATTCCGCATAGCCCAAATGTTCCGAATAGGGAATTTATTCCGCATAGGCCAAAAGTTCCGAATGGGGAATTTATTCCGCATAGCCCAAATGTTCCGAATAGGGAATTTATTCCGCATAGACCAAAAGTTCCGAATGGGGAATTTATTCCGAATAGAGTATTTTATTCAGAATAGGGATGTTTTTCCGCATAGGCTATATGTTCCGAATAGACTAATGTTCCGCATAGGACTTATATTCAGTATAGACCTATTATTCCGAATTGAGTGATTATTCCGAATAGAAGATGTTTGAATGATTTCAAAGCTTAAGGGATTATGTCATATGTACAATGCTTAGGTTTAAAGTCATAATGATATTCATACTTGTTTGTATCAACCGTTGTGTTTTATCTTAAGCAGAGACGATGACTAACCCTACCGTACAACAACTACAACACAACAGAGCCGCCGCCATTGCTGAAGCCAAGACTCTAAAGTTTATTCCAAACAACTACCGTCTGAAGGAGGTATCTCACTCTACCCATAATGGCTTTAAGGTAGGTACAGCCATGCTTGATAAATCTCATTTCAAGCATGCGCTAAGGAGAAGTGCTTCAGTACCCTACGACTACCTTTACGAGTTCTGGGCTACCAAAGAGAGGACGTCCAACAAAATCACTTTTTCTTTGGACAACAAGCAGCAGACGCTTACTGTGTCAGACTTTAGGAAGATTTTTGGATTTCGGCCGACACTCAAAGACTTATCATACTCAGCCAACCCGACTAAGGACCAGATCATGGAGATGTTCACCGCCATTGGATGTCTTAACATACGAACCCCGTCTGAGTTTACTACTGCCAAAGTTGGTCAACCATGGAAAGCTATTTTTGGGATTCTAGGCCGCTGTTTAACACCCAAAACAACTGGGTATGATGCTGTTCGTCCACCAATCATCAAGATGTTTTATGGTATGTTCAAAGGTATGGGTATTGATTATGCATCACTGCTGTGGGAGGAGTTTACTTTTCAACTCTTCACTAACACAAAGGGTAAAGTTAAAACTTACCAGTACCCTAGGTTTATTAAGTTGATCATACATTACTTTATGGAAAACGATGCATCCATTAACAAGCGTGCAGGTAGTCGTCACCACATGATAGATGATGACGATTTGGTAGACTTAAGGCAAGAGACTCATTCGAATATGGTTATTCCTGGTCCCATTCCCAGTCATCTTCTGACCGATGAGATTATTGCATCTGAGGATTACAAGAACTTGCTAACAGAAATTAAGAATCAACGCGCAAGTATTCTAGCAGGTGAAGACTCTTCCACCACGGTAAAGAGCAAAGGTAAACGGAAGCAAGCAGATTTACCTGAATCCAAAGCCAAAAAGAAGAAGACAGAGGGTAAGAAGGGAAAGGGTAAGGCTGATGAGATGCGTTTACGTGACGAAGAAGGAATTGCTGATCCTGCTCTTGAGAAAACTGAGAAACAAATAATGAAGATAGCCATTCAAAGGAGCAGGAAAGATACTGGCGGTAGTGGTTCAGGTGTAAGAGTAGACGTTGAGGATGAGTACATGGAACCTGATGATGTTGATGAGTTTGGGTCACCTGAACATTATTCCACTTCGAAGGAGCCATCAATCCCTGTTTCAGCTGGTATTGAAAAGGCATCTACTCAACCTTTAACAACTCAACCTCCACCAACTCAACCCTTACCAACCAAACCGGTTTCTACACCACTTCCTCCACCACCAATAAAGCCCATCCTCAGCACCGCAGTTACAACCGAGCCCATTCCATCAACCCAGAGCAGCTCTGCAACATCTGCAATGGCAGCAATAGTGATGGCCGAGATGTTGGATAAACACGTGGATAATCAAAAGAGAGAAATGGATGAACTTCGCCAAGAGTTAAATAGAAGAACTCAAAGTGAAGAAGCATCAAGGAAAGCTCAAGAAGAGTTGATTGCCAAGTTCGCTGCAGACATGGAAGTTACACGTAAAGCTCATGCACAAGAACTTGCTCAGGTTAAAAAGGATGAAGCTGATAGGCATAAAGCACGAATTGCAAGACTTAAAGCTATTAAGGATGACTTTAAAGAGCAAAAAGAAGCTCTTGAAGCTACTATTGAGCAAAGAGTGAAAGACTCCGTTGAATCCCTAATGCCTAAACTGCGTGATGATTTGAAGACGCTTGCTGCTGATAACTTGATGATCAAATCATCCAATCCTTCAGAAGCCGCCTACAAGATCGCATATGACTTGACGGATTTTGAACTAAAGAAGATCCTTAAGGCTCGTATGGTGGAACTCGGATCGTTTGATAAATCGAGGATTCAACGGGCTCTATACAAATCACTGAATGATGCTATCATGGAGGATGATAAGCTGTTCAAGACGTTTGGAAGTGTGGTACCCTACCACATTCTCCCTGAGGAAGAAAGGGAAGAGAGTGACAAAGAAGAGGGTACAGGTGGAGAAGAGGAAGAAGAAGAAGAAGATAAGAATGATGAGGATGATGAGGATCAGAATGATGATGATGAGAATGATGATGATGAAGATGAAAATGATGATGAGGATGAGGATGAGAATGATGATGATGAGGATGCAGATGATGATGATAATGATGGTAATGATGGTGGTGATGGTCACCAGGAGAGTGTTAAGGGGAGCAATGCGGATAAAGGTGAACAGCGTGAGAAAGGGGATAAGGGCGCCAGCTCAAAGAAAGTGGTTAAGTCTGGCACCAAATCCAAGAAAGATGCAGCACCAAAGGAGAAATCTACATCCACGGAATCCAGACGATCGAAGTGGCGCCATGACGTGAATGCCACTACAGGGTCATCTATTCCTGGTACATTTATCCATGCATCAATACCTGTTACCACTATCCCCGTTAGTTCTTGTGTTGTTACTCCTGTGATTGCAGAATCAGTAACCGAACCTGAAGCTGCACAACACTCACCCGTCCATGACACTGCTGAAATGCCTGAATCTGAACAAGCAGATGCTCACGTCTCCACTCCTCTGCAACAAAACCCACAATCTACTATTGCTGAACCAAGCACAAAGGACTGGGAGGACACGTTGGAGATCGACGAGACTGCTCCACCACAGGCTTGGATCACGGCAGCGGCGCAGTATGATCCGATCACCGATGCCGACAAAGAGGTCTTATATCTTCGTATCCGAAGTCCGATTGACTTATGTGCATTTCTTGCTCATGAGTATAAGACTTCGGTTACTCCATCATTGGTGAAGAAAGTACTGAAGGATAAAAGACTTCGCGCCAAAACCCGGTTGACCCAAATGGAGTTCGAATATTATGCCGAGGAGATCCTGAAGGCTCTGAATACCGTTCAACGGCCAGGTCTTCATGAATCAGAAAGAGCTCCACCTCCAATGGATCAAGATAATCAGATTGCTCTTGACTTCTTTGTCACCAATGATCTGGTGTATCTACTGAAGGGGTCATCAAAGTACGCAACATCCCTGACCTTGCTGAAAGCTGCCAACTGGGGAGCAATACCCTTTATCGAGGAAAAGGTAAACCGACTCTGGGTCCCTAAGATAAATCGTAATTATGATATGTATGCTGTCATAGGTGCATCTCATTGGGACGAACGAGTCAGAAGGGCGTACAGGGGTTGCTGCTTAGTCAATTCTGGAAGCTCAGTTAGATCCGATATCCGCATCTCCAGCATTTTAGGGATGAAAACAGAAGCCAAGAATGGCTACTATCATGTGACGGAGATTCGTTTGAAAAGGGAGGATGACAGGGAATACAAAATCCAGCAGGGAGATTTTTCCATCATTCGCCTTGAGGATATCGAAGATATGCTGCTTCTGATGACCAGAGATCAACTCACACATATTCCTCGTGAAGACCTCATTGCTTTGAATACAGCACTTCGTATGTTCACACGAAGCGTTGTCATCAAGACACGAGTTGAAGATCTTCAGTTGGGAGTCGAAAGCTATCAGAGGAAGCTCAATTTAACCCGTCCTGTGAATCAAGTGTTACCTCAACATGTAGCAAGATGTCCCTATACCGGCATTTCTGTCCTGAATTACGGCATTTTCTACTTGAACAGTCGAGGTTTGATGAAGTTTATGAGGGTGGGGGAGCTCCACAAGTATAGTGATGGAACTCTTATACAAGTCCGAGGAAAGTTGGAGCATCTGAACTCGGGTGGAACTTTGCCAGAAATGACGGAGGATTGGCATCCAGGTTACCGGCAGATGGCGAAGTACGTGATCAAGAAGATCGATCAGAAGCTCCGTGAACGTAGATTGATGAGAAGCTTGGAAAGATTTGTGGGTGGTAGACCATATGGAGTGCACTACAGGACACTGCAACGATCCATCTAATGGGTCGTACATTTCAGGTCACTCTATATTGGTATTAATTGTGAATATGTATATTTGTGAATACTGTGCTTTAATGGCTTGTTGTAGTGTTAAGGCATGATAATTTTTCAAGAATTTCTCACGAGATTCTAAATCTTTCAAAATATATCATACTAAAGCACTACAACTACCCCTTATTAACTTAAGGGGGAGCAATCATTTGTTCTATGGCCACACATCGATTTCATTTTTACCCAAAGACCGGTTAATCCATTCAATATCCCAAATATTAATGGTTAACATTTTGGATAAGGGGAGAAAATGGGATTAAGGAGATTTAAATGATACTTGGCTAAAATGAAAAAGACTTAACGATTATCCAACTTAATATGTGTAAAGCACGTGTTAAGGGGGAGCGTTTTTGATGAACAAAACACCTAAGGTACAAAACTTTTGATTTCAATATCACAAGTACCTTATGTGATTTTCAATGATTTTTCATGGTGGCAATTCCTTCCCGAAACACGCTTAATTCACGACGGATGTGGTGACAAAAGGGTGGTAGGAATAGGTTTAGTCCAATGATTCATCAGAGCCGATGGAATCTTCCCAAGGACAATTCCCTAGATAGAATTAGAAGTCCTAGGAAAGATGGAGAAAGAATGTGAACGTAGCTGAATGCCGACCAAGTACTTAAGCTAGCACTGGAACAATCACAACAAGGTGCTAGTGATGACGTATTGGTAAGCATTGAAGGGGTTGAAGAATGAAAAAGAAATGTAAAGATAAAGGGTGTAAAGAAAGAAGCCCTCCTTACAACTTTAGGCAGAAACCGGGTCAATACATATGCTATTGAGGTCATTTTTGCTAATGATTCTCGGTATTGAAGAAAGACATCATGGACCCAGTGATGCAATGCACAACCCTTCCCAGCTAACTCAAATATCTCTCAAAAGGTATTTGTTTTAATCACACGGAGATTAACACGTTATCTATTGGTTTATTCACTCCGAATAGACTGGTATTGAAAAGGTGGCACTCCTCTCCAGCCATCGCTCACTAAATCAAAACGCACAATCGAGTCTAGAGCCAAGAGATCATCAAAAGTCTCATTAGGACACTTTTCATTTATTCCTTGCTTTCTCACACACTGTGAAAAGTAAGAGATTTTCATGAGTCCTACGCAGTATTCCTGTAATACTGCCAGAACATCCGAGTAATACGTAAGTATTACAATGAAGATGGAAATCCTGCTTGAGCCAACATCAAACAAGCTCATGGTAGGTTACACGTGCGGTTCTTTTAGAACCAATCTTGTGAAAAACTGGAAGGTAACAGTGGTTTAATTCTTAATTGAACTTAAACTCGTTCCAGGCCTCTTCGCATTATCATATGATCTTGCCAGAACACTCAGAGTGACTCTTTATTGACCACAGTGACGAGTGGAAATCCTTCTAGTGTCAACATCAAACAGCACTTGGTAGGTGACGTGTAAGATTCTTTATGAATTGAGCTCGTGACAACTGGAAAGCAACGACGGTGAAAATCTTAAATGAAATTCACTTGTTCCAGGTTTCATGAATTGACGGCTTTTAATCACAAGGATAATTTATCCAAGTGATTCACTCTTTATGTTCGCAGTCAGCTTTGGACGGTCGAATAAAGAGAACGGGTTTACCCGCGAAATCCTGTCAGGAAGTTACTTAATTGAAACTATCCGTCACGGGTACGATATCTAATATCGTCCAACGGTCTTCACCGACCGGAGGTAAAATGCTACCGAATTAGAATAAAATGTTCAAAGCCATTTTATTCGTGTCGTTGCTGTGTACCTGCTAAAGACGGTGGCGTTGCTGTGTACCTGTTGAAGACGGTGGCGTTGCTGTGTACCAGTGAAGACGGTGGTGTTGCGGTGTTCCTGTAAAAGTCGTTCCCACATGCTTATATCTTTTGGCAACAAAAATTCAAGAAAGTACAAGATGAAGTCTTCCGCTGTACCAAACTCTGAAGCTTTCAAGAATTCAACAGAAAGACGTAAGTGTGTGGAACATGAAGTCACGAGGAGGCAAAGTTCACAAGAAAGGCAAAGATCGCACGTGAAAGGCCAAAGAACAATGCTCTCAAGCCAAAGCCAAAAAGATCAAACCAACATATTCACAACAAAAGAAAGAAAAGAAGAAAAGACTACGAGCTAAAGAACGAAGACTTAGTATAGTATGCTAGGTTTAGAACTTTGTAAACGTGGAGTGACCTCCCTTAGGGGGAGATTGTTAGAAATACGTTTTTACGTATATTAGAAGTATCGGTCACTCCACAATAATATTCATGTTGTAATAGCTCGTAGTTAGATAATAGTTGTTAGTTACTTATTAACTTAAGTAAGAACCGGTCCATGGGCTTGTCATGGACCGGCCCAAGCCCATGTTTAGCTTGGTACTATAAATACCCCTTTCCACTAAGGAAAGGGGTTGGTTGTTGTTCCATTTTACATTTTCATATTAATAAAATCTTTCACATATTCTCTCACTTTCTCTCTCTAGTTTCTCTCACTAGAAAACATCAACCCACTTCATAGATTCATAGGTTATCAATATTCTACAAACTCTTTGTAACTTCCCAGGTAAGCCCAATTAAAATGTATACCAAGTCTCCCAACCGACCAATCCCAATTCTAGGCCAAAACGTCTTGGCAACATGCATAGTATATCAACTTTGCATGCTACAGTGCCTCAAGAATTAGAAATTCCAATTCTTACTCACTTGTGGACACAATCTAGAATTGTGATAAGAGTATTCTAAGAATACCCAAAATCCTAAAGGTTTCCTAAACCTCCCCTTAAACTAGGATATACTTAGTTGCAAAATAAAAAGGTATATGACAAAAATTTATTTCAAGATAGGAATGTAAACATTCCAACCATCATAAACAAACTTTTGACACATTCCTTGTAAACTCCAAAGATCCATAAGCAACTCTGTATCCAATTTTACAATGCTCATAATGCCTGCATGATTGGATCAAAAACCACAAAACTAACATGTTGTTGTCAGCGGCCATTTGTACACCTGTCAGCGTCAATATAATCTCTGTCAGCATTAGAAAAGTAAAGTGGAAAATCTAATACTCTACAAAGATAAATAATAGTGCATCCTGTACATACTATATAATGATTCCAAAAACACATTTAGGTGAGATTGGTCATTCCAATACGTGTTACCAAGTACTGGAACCTCCCCACATCAAAAGGTTTAGTTAAAAGATCAGCCACATTTTCTTCTGTGTCTACCCTATCTGGATGTATTAAACCTTTTTCAAAACAATCTCTTATAAAATGATGCCTAATTTCTATGTGTTTAGTTTTAGAATGATGTACATGATTCTTAATAATGCATAATGTACTGTTATTATCTACAAATATCTTGGTATGCATAAAATTATACCCGTAATCCAACAATTAGTTTTGTATCCATAGAACTTGTCCACAACAAGCAGCTGCAGCCACATACTCTACTTCAGTTGTAGAATTTGCCACCACTGTTTGTTTCTTGCATTGCCATGATATGACTCTGCTACCAAGAAATTGAGATCCACCAGTTGTGGATTTCCTGTCAAACTTATCACCTCCATAATCACTGTCTGAATAGCCAATAAGCTCCAATGGAAAATCTTTAGGATACCATAATACCAAGGTGGGATAGCACCTAAGGTATCTAAAGATCCTTTTAAAAACATGAAGATGACACTCTTTGGGAGTCACTTGATGGCGTACACATGCACACACATCAAACATGATGTCAGGTCTAGAGGCTGTAAGATACATCATTGAACCAATCATTGACCTATAATGCCTGGGATCAACATCTTTTCCATCTCCAATCTTTCCCCAAGGGTGTTCCCTATCCATGGGTGTGCTAGCCCGTTTTTCATGAGGAGAAAAACCAAACTTCTTCAAGATCTCAGCCATATATTTGTCTTGAGAGATAAAGATACCATCTTCTTTCTGTTGTATTTGTAACCCTAGAAAGAAATTCATCTCTCCCATAACACTCATCTTGAATTTGTTTGTCATGAGTTTGGAAAAGTCTTCACTCATCTTTGGATTGGAAGATCCAAAGATAATATCATCCACATAGACCTGTACAAGAAGAAAGTCCTTGCCAATCTTCTTGGTAAAAAGTGTCTGGTCTATGGTGCTCCTCTTAAACCCATTTTCCACAAGGTAAGTGGATAATGTACCATATCATGCTCTTGGGGCTTGATGAAGTCCATACATTGCTTTCTTGACTCTATACACCTTGTCTGGATGCTCTGAATCTTCAAAACCTGGAGGTTGCATAACATACACTTCCTCCTTAATTGTGCCATATAAGCAAGCACTTTTCACATCCATTTGATAAACTGTGAAACCCATGCAAGAAAGCATAGGCTAGGAAAATCCTTATTGCTTTAATTCTTGCAACAGGTGCAAAAACCTCTTCATTGTCTATCCCTTCTTCTTTTGTATAGCCTTGAGCAACTAAACATGCTCTTTCATCCTTTTTATTCCATAGAACCCAACGTGTCCCAATAGGTCTTACATACCTTGGACAGTCCACTAGCTCCCAAACATCTTGAATTGCAAACTGGTGAAGCTCATCCTGCATTGCTTTAACCCAGCTTGGTTCTTTAAGAGCTTCAAAAACCTTCTTGGGTTCCTTTTGTGATAGAAAACAGGCAAACAAACATGCTTGCACAAGAGGGTTATCTTCCTTCTTATAAATATTAGCAATGAATCCACCTTGAGTCTGGTGAGTCCTCCTTGTTTGGACAGGAGTCTGAATATCACCAATTATTTGGGAAGGAGGATGATCTTTGGCTACTTTTGTAAGTATTCCTCCCCCAAATAGTGAGTTGTCATATATAGGGACTCCATGTTACCAATATCATTTTCATTACCACTCCCATCCCCACTTGAATTGACATCTTGATTGGGTATGAGATCTTCAACATGTTCAAAAGTATTTCTGTTAGAGGAAGAAAATAAATTTCCAAACAGGATGTTAGCGTCTGAATTCAACGTGTCAGCATCAGAATTGGCTTTGTCAGCGTCTGAAGATGCATGCATGTATTCATCAACTGGTTTTTCTTGTAGCCCTTCTTCCTCCTTTCCAGCAGCAGCAGATGCTTGCACAATCCCATCAGTCCATATAGGTATGGTAACATAATCAAATATGGGAGTTGGTTCAACTACATGTGATCCTTCTTCTTTAGCAACCAGTGTACCTGAAATCTAAACAATAGGTTCTTCCAAGATATTTGGATCCAGAAAAACGTCTTCAAAATGCAAGTTGTTGGTGATAAGAGTGCCTTTGCCAGAGATATTACCATAGCATCCACCAAAGTACACTTTGTCACTATCTTTAATGGGGATAAAATCTGTCATATAATATTCCTTCCCCGTCATGTGCCTAGAGCATCCACTGTCCCAATATCCATGATCATTGACCTGTTTTTGAATGCCTTGCACATAAAGAAGAATAATTAGTTTTCTTTGGGAACCCAAGCCTGTGCAGACTTGGATTCATGTGGTTGTTCAACAAGAACCGACTTATTCCTTGCGACAACCCCTTGTTCATCCCTTTGTTGCCTGAACACCCAATTCACCCCAATTGATTTAGTATTGACCTTTGAAAGATAATTAAATTTGTTGCAGGTCATAGAAATTCCATCTGAATTAGGGTTTTGGTCTTGTTTAGGTCTCCATGTCAAACTAGATGAAGCTTTAGACCCTGGTCCCTTAGGTTTTAAATACCTATTGCTTGGTCTAACATAAGATCTAACAGACGCCAGTTGTGGCATTTTCATACCAAATCCAAATCTGTCAGCGTCTGATTTTGTCTTGCAGTGGATAATTTGTTCCTGTCAGCGTCTAAATTAGAGTTTGCTACAAGAACCCATTGTCTGTTAGACCAAGTGTTTGTCTTCTGAAAGGGTCTTTGTCCATGAGTGTTAGTCCCTCTAGAAAAGGAAGGAGCTGGTCTAGTGGCCTGGAGACTAGTTTGGACAAAGGGTCTAGGTTTGATGATGGTTGACCTTTTGTCAATGGTGAATTTAGAGCCGCTGACACACTGATAGGCCAAATGAGAAAAACTTCCACATGTGTAACAAGCCTTTCTAGACATAACCGTAGGTCTAGATTGAAAGAAACCTGTCCCATTAACACTTGCTTGACTTTGGGGTGATCTAGGTTTCCTATACATTTCAACATATTTAACACTAGTTTTGGTCTTAGTTGTAGAGCCAAGGTCAATAGGTCTTCCAGTGGTAGGATTAGTGATAGATATTGGTTTAACCTTAGATTCCTCATCACTAAGAAGCCCTCCCTTAACAAACAACATAGGGTTGGCCTTCTTCCACTGTTCAAGGTCAGTCACTTTCTGCTTATATTCCTCAACTGGGGAAAGCACTCTAGGTGGAGGAATAAATTCCTTTTCTTGAAGTTCTGGAATACCAGTCCAAGAGAGATCCTTTTTCAAGACACCATAGAAGTCCCCAGCAGGTGGTGGAATGGCAGCATACTCTTTCATCCCAATCCCCGACATGTCCCTAGGGTTTCTTTGTTCACTAACACACTTTTCTAGGGTTTGGCTGGCTTTTTCAAAATTTTCAATTTTAAGCCCTACATTCTCTTTATCTTTAATGCCTTCACTTAACTGAAGTTGTAGGTCAGTTCTACATTTCATTAAAGACTCCATAGCTTCATTACTGACTCTCAGATCTCAAGATAAAATATTAATTTGATCTTTTAGGTCAAATTCCATTTTCTTATATTCCTCTATCATCCCGTCAGATTGTGCAAGTGCCATTTGATAGTTTGCAAGTCTAGTGCCTATGTCAATGACATCTGTTTTACTTTTAAAATTTCTTTGTTAAGTTTTTCAGTATTTAACATGCAACCTTTACTACAAAAAGCATCATTATATACCTCATTATCTGATGAAGATGAGGAGTTGGCCATGAGAGCAAAGTGAGCATGCTCTTCTTCTTCCTTTTCAGCAATCAAAGCTTGATTCTCTACAACATCCTTTGCCATGAAGCTCCAATCCCATCCAATGCCATCAATATCTTGCATGGCAACCATAGACTTTGGCTTAGCATCTTCAACCTTGATGATTTGGCTTGAATTCTTTCCAGCATCAGATCTTCTTAGAGATCTGCACTCCCTCATGAAGTGTCCCATCCTGCGGCAGTTATAATACTCAACCTTGGATTTGTCAAATCCAGCTATGTCTTTAGCATTAAAAGTCATCTTTCTTCCAAACCTTCTGTTCCATTTGTTAGCCCCTATGCTTGCAAGTGCCATATTCCACTTGATATCCATCTCTTCTAAGCCAGCATCACTGATTTGCTCAAGATCCTCATAGGTAACTAAGGAACCATTGGGTAATGCAATAATTGTATTCACATACTGTATCCAAATCAATACCAACAGGTTTAATACTTGGTGATCCAACATTATATGTGTCAGCGTCAAAATTTGGGCCGCTAATGTAGCTATTTAATGTAGCTATTTTAATATAGGTATTTTTGTGTGCAATTAAGTTCGTTTCCTCGACTCACTCGAATTGATTTCCAATTATAACGTGGATTAATTGTTCTTGGTAAAACCTATTTTTTGGGTATATTTTAGAAACTAAAAGCTATTTAATTAAAAACTATTTAATCTAATTAAAAAGAAAATCTTTAATTAAAAATACTTAATTAAAACTAATTAAAATATTTTAAAACTATATAAAATTTAAGTCTAATTTAAATCTAATTTACTCTAATTAATTTTTTAATTAAAAACTTTTAACTTAAAGGAAATCTATTTAAAACTATTTTTATATAAAGCTAAATTAATTAAAACTAATCTTAAAAACTAATTTGAAAACAATTTAAATTTCTAAAAGTAATAAAAATATATTTTTTTATTTTTTTATTTTTTTAAAACTTTATAAAAGTAAATAATTAAAACTTTTAATTAATATAAACTAACTAAAACATGTATATAAACTATTAAATAAACTGGCAGCTAAAACAAAACTATATTAATTAAAGGACTAGTAATAAAACTCAAATAAGGGTCTAGACTAGATGGTTAAGACGTGTTGTTGTTGAGCTAAAGGTCAGGTGTTCGAGTCCCGTTGAGGACGTTTTTGACATGATATTTTTTGGAATTAAATTTTTGGCAGTTTAAACATACAGACCAAGTGAGTCTGTTGCATTAACAAATCAGCAAAACTCGAAACCAAATAAGCATATAAGCTAAATCAGCAAATAAGCAGATAAATCAAAATCAGATAAGCAATTAAAACTAAAAATAAGCAAATAAAGTTTAAACTAAAAATAAGCAAGTCTAAATTTAAAACTAAGTCAAATAAGAAGTAAAACTTAATAAGCAAATCTAAATAAGCAGTTAAAAAAAACTAAAAAAACAAATAGACTTAAAACTTAAAATAAGCAAATCTAACAAATGAGCAAGACTAACCAAAAAGCAAGTTTAACTAAACAGAATCAAATAAGCCAAAAAATACTAAATAAGCAAATTGTTAGTTTATCGTAATCCTTGGATTATCTAACTATGGAGATGATTATTAGAGAGAGAGATAGATGAAGATGTAGAGAGAGAAACTAGAGAGAGGTTGGAGAGAAAAATGAAAGATTAGATTAAGTGTGTGAAAAGTGAATGACCAACCCCTCCTAACATGCTAGGAGGGGGTTTATATAGCCCACCCTACATGTGGGCTATATGAGCTATATTGGATCACGAGCCCAATATCATTTGAGTGACCGATCCTTTCTAAATACGTAAAAACGTATTTCCAACAATATCCCCCAAAGGGAGGTCACTCCAAGTTACAATGTCCTAAGTAGTCTATAGCTCGTGATCTATGCTAATAATGATGTGACCGAGACTTTCCTTGGAAAAATGTATTTCCAACAATCTCCCCCAAAGGGAGGTCACACCATTTTGCAAAATCTTAAACTTAGCATACTATGCTTGAGTCTTCGATCTTGTTCTTGTGAATATGCTGATGGGATCTTTGACTTTAGTTTTGAGCATGTTTCTTTGCTTTGACCTTGTGCATTCATCACTTGTGAAATTTGCCTCCTCGTGACTTCATGTTCCACATACTTATACCTTTATAAATTCTTGAAAGCTTCAGAGTTTGATACAGCGGAAGACTTAACTTTTAGACTTTCTTGAATTAGATGAGGTATTAAGTGCATAAAGTATAAGCATGTGGGGACGACTTCTTCTTGGATTTCGCAACGCCACCGTCTTCAAATGCCGTAACATAAGTAGACACGAACGAAATGGCTTTGAACATTTCATTCTAATTCGGTAGCATTTTACCTCCGATCGGTGAAGACCGTTGGACGATATAAAATATCGTACTTGTGGCAGGTAGATTTAATTAAAAATCTCATTGACAAGATTTCGCGGGTAAACCCGTTCTCTTTATTCGACCGTCCAAAGCTGACTGCGAACAAAAATAGTGAATCATTTGGATAATAATAACCGTATGATCTGAAGCCATCAATTCATGTTCCTGGAACAAGTGAAATTCAATTAAGAACCGCACCATCGTTGCTTTCCAGTTGTCACGAGCTTGATTCGTATAGAATCTTGCAAGTTACCCACCAAGTGCTGTTTGAGGTTAACACTAGAAGGATTTCCACTCATCACTGTGAACACTAAGTATCACTCTTAGTGTTCTGGCAAGATCACTAAGATATTGCGTAGAGGCCTGGAACGTATTTAAATTCATTTAAGAATTAAACCACTGTTGCTTTCCAGTTATCACAAGTTTGATTCATAAAGAATCGCACAAGTCACCTACCATGAGCTTTTTGATATTCGCTCAAGAAGGATTTCCATCTTCATTGTAAATACTTTCGTATTACTCGGATGTTCAGGCAAGATCATAAAGATTTTGCGTAGGACTCTTAAGAACTTTCTTACTTTTCACAGTGAGTGAAGAAGCAAGGAAATATGAAAGTGTGTCCTAATGAGATATTTGATGATCTCAAATGGCTCTAGACTCAATCGTGCATTTTGGATTTTAGTGATCGGAGGCTGGAGAGGAGTGCCACCATTTCAATACCAATTTATTCGGAGTGAATAAATCAATAGATAATGCGTTGTCTCCGTGTGATTAAAACAAATATCTTTTGAGAGATATCTGAGTTAGCTGGGATGGGTTGTGCATTGCATCACTGGGTCCATGATGTCTGTCTTCAATATTAAGCATCATTAAAAAATGATCTCAATAGCATATGTATTGACCCGGTTTCTGCCTAAGTTGTAATGAGGGCTTCTTTCTTTACTCCCTTTATCATTACAATTCTTTTTCATTCTTCAACCCCTTCAATGCTTACCAATACGTCATAACTAGCAACTTGTTGTGATTGTTCCAGTGCTAACTTAAGTACTTGGTCGGCATTCATCTACGTTCACAATCTTTTTCCAACTTTCCTAAGGACTACTATTTCTAGCTATGGAATGTCCTTGGGAAGATTCCTCTGGTTCTGGAAGAATCATAGGACTTAACCTATCCTACCATCCTTTTGTCACCACAATCTTCATCGTCGTGAAATAAATAGGTTTTGGGTAAGTATAAATCACCATGAAATCCATTTTTGATATAGCAAATCCATTTTGCTCCCCCTTAACATATGCCACGATATTCGAAAACATTTTGCACATGTCGGAATGAGCTAGCACGTTAAGTCAAACCATTTGTGATTAATCATTTCCCATATTAAATCACATTTTCTCCCCCATATTAAAAATATTAACCAAATCGATGTTTTTAATACCAATTGATTTAATAGCATTTTAAGAAAATTTGGGAAGAAAAATGTAAAGCCAATTATCCTCATGAATTATACAAGCTCCCCCTCAAATTAATGAGGGTGTACTTGAAACGTAAATTAAATACCTTTTAAACACAAGTGTAAGGTATTTATCACGTGCAAAGATCATAAATGATAATGTATTCACAAGATTAGCACTTTACGAGGTTGGACCTGAATGATGGAGAACATCATATGAAAGATTCACATGGTTCTTTTTCACGAATGTTGGTCGCCTCGTCATGTCTGAAGTTATCTCTTGACTCCATGTGTATGATTGATATCGTTGTCTTGACACCAATATGTGAACTTGGCACTCTCGGCATCAAGGATTCTGAATGCTAGACAATTGATCCCCCTCAATTGTTGACCCGTGTTCTATTGAAAGAGTTGTAGTCGCCGTTTGAGTAGTCGCATCGTCGAGTATGTAGATATCAATTGTAAATTGCTACGGTTGGTGGAGATGATAACTTCATAAAACAAGATTTCTCTTGTTTTAACAAATAAATGCACTGACACGTACATAAATTCGTGTTAGATTGTGTTATAAAGTAAACACAATCCCTTACATGGTTGTAAAGTAAACTATGCCCGAGAAAATTAATTCCCGTTGTTGAGTCAAAGCTTTCCGGTGAAATACTTGACTTGAGTATGAAAAGCGGGTTACTATCTGAAATAATAGCAAACCATTTTGAGCATGTTTTAAAACATTTGAACTTCTGCTCGATCTTTATTTACAACCCCGTGTTATTATTGAATGACATTTCTAGTATCGTAAATATTATCGATTCCAGAAGACATGCTCTTTTTTATCAAAACATTTTTTGAACACACAATTTTGAAAGATTTAGAAAACCTTTTAATTCTCGAAAAATTATGTTCAATGTTTTGAAAACCAATTACTTGAGCTTAAGATGTTGAATATCTTACAAAACGAGCTCAAGTCCGAGAAGTTGTAAACTTCCCGTTGTGAGGATAAGTTTATCATCGGCGATAAACTTTCCTTTTAACTGAAGAACGAGTCCTAAGTTGACATTTACTTAGAAATCGTTTTCATGAGCTTGAAAACTTTTGAATGTTTTAACGTAAAGCTCATGACCGAGAAAGGTGAATTTCTCGTTAGGAGGAAAAGTTCTCTTATTTAAAAGATACACTTTCCTTGATGAGCTTAAAACCTGGAATGTTTTACTACAAGCTCATGACCGAGAAAAATTAATTTCTCGTAGCAAGGATAAGTTTATCATCGGCGATAAACTTTCCTTTCTTTGAACATCGAGTTATAGTCTGTGATGTGACTATAAGTCCTTTTGTTAAGCTTAAACATGAATCCCCTGATACACTTGTTTCTCCGATATCTGCTTCTTCAGCAACCAAACTCTAAGAGTGTCCTTAATTGAATGGTATATAATGATTGGACCGCTTCGTTCTTTTAGAACATCCTCTTTGGTACCTGCATTCTCATTAGGAATTTGCATGCTTTGATATGGGTTAGCAATATCTATCTTAGAAGCAAGTGGGGGTTCACAATTTTCTTTTATTGTGCTAGAGGTGACCTGAGGAGATGATTCACTTGTCTTAGCTGGCAAACGTTTCCTTTTATAGAAAACCTTAAGTTCAGGCTTAAGTGATGTATCCTCCTTTTCAATTTCCTCCCTAGTAGTCTTAGTAGAATCAGAGACTATCCTAGTTAAAGGGCACTCGTTTCCTACAAGAGTGAAAGTTCTACCAGTGGATCGCCACATTTTACCAATGGGTTTGATTTTAGCAACCCACTAGGATTTAAGTCTAGCACGGGAGTTCACCTCATTAAGTAATTTCTTGATACAAGAATCATGATTGGCTTTAAAGACACATTTCCTACATGTTTTACAAGTAGCATATTTAATGTCCGAGTAAGATCTAGAATTCCTAGATGATTGATTGATGCTCCTAGGAAGTGACATGCTACGGTTAGCAGTGTTGGGTAATCTAGAAGGCATCTCACTAGGTTTAAAATTCTTATCTCTTACTTGTGTCTTTTGAATAGCATCCCTTAGACCAAATTTATGGTGAACGTCAGTTGAACTAGTTCTAGACGTGTTCTTTGGACTATGTCTAGGGAGACTAGATGCAATCATGTGATTAGGTCTTGCAAAAGCTGTTTTAGTCACATTGGACCTAGATGGTGGAGTGACTGGTCTAGAAAGATGAACCATATCAACTTGGGAGGCAAACCGCGGTCTCGAGGATTTTGGTCGCTCAGATCTAAATGCACTCGGTTGTCTAACAGACTGAATTTGAGGCGGTTTCCTCAAGATTGATGGTTTTTCAAGCTTAGTATCCACACTAGATCCTTTAGTTTTTCTCAATTCGTTTTTCAACGCAGCTATAGCAAAGACCTTTTCTTGTACTTGAGCCTTTAAAGTCTCATTCTCTTTGAGCAATTCATCTTGGGATGCCAACTTAGATTCAAGCGACTTAATTTGTCTCACAAAATTATCTTTCTCAGCTTTAGAATCTTGAATTTTTTGATTTAATTTTCTTTCAAGAACAACGTTTGAATTTTCAAGTTTTTCAAAATACTTTTCAAATTTATCCGTTTTCTTCAAAAATTCAATTTTGGCATCCTCAAGAGCTTTAGATTGCTGAGCTAAAATCGTTTCAAGCGCTTTAATCTTGGAATCAGAATCGGTTAGAGAAGCAGTCATAAAGCATTTATCATGATGAACTATAGCATTCTGAACAATTTCTCCCCTATTTTGACTCACATCGGATGAATCTGAAGTGGTAAAACTATCACCCTTTTCCATCCCATGTTTGTCATATTTAGGTTCGGAATGCACAACATGCGGTAGTTCATCGGCATAGACATCATATACCACATTCCTTTGTACCGTATTTGTAGACTCTTCATCAGATACGGGTATGGTGTCATCAATCCCTGACATGCTGCTTGTATCATGCTTTCCTCCCGAATCCTTGCTCTTGCAATCTTTAGGCTCCAAGTTGTCAACCGTATGATCATTCTCCTCTTGCATCTGCATCGTAGATTCTTGCACTCCATTATCATACTCTTGCTGAAGTCGAGATCTTTCATAAATCGAAGACGAGACCGATGTCATTAATTTCAACAATGTACCACGGAACTCTTTAATTTCCGTTTGTGTGTACTGAAGAAATGATTGACATATCCCTGAATTGTCAGACTTAAGAATGTTGAATTTGAAGAAGTGCGTAAGCTGTGTCACTAGAGCTTAATATGCAGATGCTGATGCAGAGTGATTAAAGTCTTCTTTGTGAAGTTGCTCAGCTAGTTGGTTCAAGTTGAGGAATATGGAATCGATGAATATATAACGAGCTTGACCGAAGAGTGTCAGAAATTCGCTTCCTCCTTGAAACCAAGAATTGGTCACTAGATGAGACTGGAGTAGTCGAAAGAACGTTATACCACTTTCTCTAGCTGTGTTTTGCATGAGATGCAAGTCTCCCTCTCGAGATGTCAAATTCAACGAATCCATTGAAAATCGATGATAAATGAAAGTAAGGATTACTTGTCGATCGATCAATGAAAGAAAGTAATTGTGTTTGTTGTTGTGAGTAGAAGTCGAGAAATAATGTTAAAATCCCCTAATAATTGTCCTCGATAAACCAAAAATTCCAAGACAAAATTACATAAAAAATTTCAAAAACACGTTTTTGAAAAATCTTGAAATACTTGTCACTGTATCGGAATCCTCAAATTTAATCCGTCGGAATACCCATCGGAAGAACCATCGGAATGTCCTATCGGAAAGTCTGTCGGAATGTGGATTGGAATACCTGTCGGAATATTAGTGTTTAAACCATCGGAATACTTATCGCAATACCCATCGCAATATTTCCCATCGGAATACTCATCGCAATATTTCCTATCGGAATGTTACCTATCGCAATATTGGATCGCAATGCCAATCGCAATGTTGCCTATCGCAATGTTTGATCGAAATATGGACAGAGTAACGTCGCAATATCTCTTAATTCCGTCGCAATCCACGATCGCAATGAACGATCGCAATCCTCGATCGAAATAAGGGGTATCGGAATACACTATCTGAATATTCGTCGCAATGTAGAAACCCTAGGCTTTTGCGATCGCAATATTTAGATCGGAATATAAAACCCTTCCAACTTTGCGATGGAGTATTTTTCCACTTTTCTCGGACAGTACACAACCAATTCGGAATATCAAGCCAAGAAACGAATCAAACACCCAAAAATTTTGTGTTTTTAACCAAATACCAATACCAAATCACAATAATAAGTAACTAGATGAAGTATATCAAGATTAAACCATAAAAACACAAAAAAAAAATTGTACTTGTGAATTCGGATCAAAATAGGCGAGATACTCAAGAACACAAACACAAAAACCAAACAATCATCCCATGGCTCTTGATACCAATTGTTAGTTTATCGTAATCCTTGGATTATCTAACTATGGAGATGATTATTACAGAGAGAGATAGATGAAGATGTAGAGAGAGAAACTAGAGAGAGGTTGGAGAGAAAAATGAAAGATTAGATTAAGTGTGTGAAAAGTGAATGACCAACCCCTCCTGACATGCTAGGAGGGGGTTTATATAGCCCACCCTACATGTGGGCTATATGGGCTATATTGGATCACGAGCCCAATATCATTGGAGTGACCGATCCTTTCTAAATACGTAAAAACGTATTTCCAACACAAATCAAACATAAAACTGACAAGCAAACTAGCAGATTCAAAACAACCAAGTTCAGTAAATGAAACTCGGACTAAAGCAAAGCTCAAACAGACACAAATGGATTCCGCAAACTATTATCTATCAAAAGTACTTATAAATCAGACTAATCAAATAACAAACAGTGAAAACTCAAATCAAACTCACTAAAACTCTTAACTCACACAAAAGCAGATTAAGACAACTAACTGACAAATCAAATAAATCCTTAGTAACTCTTAAACAAAAATCTCAACAAAAGGCATAACATTAACAAGAATAATCAAACATATTATACTAAAAATATTTATAACATAAAAAAATGAAATAAAATAGAGATTAAACCTGGTGTCGAAAACCATTGGGAAGTAGACGAGGCGCTGAGCCGTCTATGAAACGAGTCGAGACCACCTTTCAAACCAATCGAACCTTCAAACTAGGCTCGAACCAAACATCCACAACAGTATAGATATTATAACAAACCAGTAGGGTTTGACTTTTTTTTCATTCCAATCTTACTTTAATATTTAATTTGCAAGTATTTAAAATAAATAATAAGAAAGCAGTAAAGATAAATTTTAAGACGAACAGAAACTTTTATTAATTAAAATAGAGATTACAATACTTATAAAATTAAAATTACAATTAATCCTACTCCTAAATTAAAATAAAAAAACAGTAAAATAAAGAAAAATTGGAATATATCAAAATTACAGAATATGGGGGTATTTATAGCCAACCCTCATGGCTTGTTGAGGAAGTTTGTTGAGATGAATACTCAATCTTGACCATCCAAATCTTTATTTTCTCTCTTCTCTTGATCTTGTGCCTGAGAATTACTCCCTTTTCACTCGGATTACCAGGTTTTCATTCTTTGTGTTTCTTGTGCTTCTTTGAAGCTGATGTGGCTTGTTATGATTGGTAGTATGATTGGTGGTGACAAAATCCACCAATCACAATAGAGCTATGATGCATCAAGAACGCCATGTTGGCCCTTAGGTACCACTTTATTCATCCGAAAAAATGGGGGATCTATTATAGGCGCGTGTAATTCACCTCTATTGATTTAAGAAAGCCCCAATTTCTAGGGTTTGGAGATGGTGCGTCTGTTTATTTAGGTGAGGGAAGTGAGATGAAAAGTTGTGTTGCATAGGATATATCGAAATAAGATGTGGCTGTGGATAAATGTTTGACCGAATGAAAGAGTAAAAGAAAAACGTTCATAACTTGTTTATGTTAAATGGACTCTAAAGCCTATTATGTGTCCATCCGTCCCCCAAAATTGTCATGAATTTGGGCTTGGGCTTTAATCAACACATAACTCCATTCGTTTGATTATTATGTTATAACTTATGGGCTTTTAATGGGCCTTAACCCATTATTAAGTTATAAATGTTCTTCAAATGGGCTTTTTAGCCCATTAATCCAATGTGGGTCCCACAAGCCCATTTATCTTCATTAAGACAAAATCCGCTAAATACGAGCTTGATTTTGGCATTGTCGATCTCTTTTAAACCCGTGTCGATTTTGTGATCTTTGGCACACTTTTGGTTCTTTGACTTCGTCTTCGTCTCTTTCTTGGACTTTTCTTCAATATTTGACCGTGAAATCCCGTGTTTTCTTTCCTTTTGATCATTTGTACCTATTTCACACAAAAACACAAAACCACGCGTAATTCCGACTATTACGATATTAAACACATGATTAGGTCTTGTTTTTCCTTATTTTTAGTGGCAAAAGGATAAGTGTTTACACACTTATTAAATCCCCTACACTTGACCATTGCAATGACCCCATGCAATGCATAAGTTTAAAGCATAAAGTTACATTTTTCTCATAATTAATCCATCTCGGCCTTTATTAAGATATACTATTACTACTACGATAAAAAGATAAAAACTTTAAAAGGAAACAAAAACTATAACAATTTATTAATCTTGGAAATTATTTGATGGAAGAAACTCTTAAAGAAATCAAAGACTTAAATTAGGGCTTTGGTGTCATGAATATTAATCACCCTCAAGTTTCACGTTCCCCATACCAAGCTTAAAAACGAGATCATTGTTTACCATAAGTCCTTAAGTTAAAACCACTTATATAAGACAATTGTGTAATACTCTTTCTCTAATTCCTACGTTGTATCTCTAGATTTTATGGATTGTCATTCACCCGTAGGCTCATTTGACTTATTTGATAATTATTAGTCCAAATATGAAGGCAAAACGGTGCAAACCCGACACTCAAAACCTAACCTCGTCCTCAAAAACGTTGTCACTAAAGTAAGCCCACATCAAGGATGATTTAACACGATTTGGGGAATAAATTCCCGGATCCAAAATTTGGCCAATAGTACTACTTATTAATTATTCCTCCAAAGTCATGTAAACTTTATGTGGAGTTTAGCAAGTTCACATCATATACCCTTAGGCTCTTTAAGATGTAAAAATGCTCCTTATCTATTGTCCACACCCTAAGGCTCCTTGAACGATAAACAAGGGAATTGATTTTTTTATCAATATTTATTCAACACTTACCATGCCATACACCCTAAGGCTCTAATGACAAGGTTCTTGCTACATGACCCACACCCTAAGGCTCCTTGATGTCATGTTTTAATCTTATTCTTTCTTTATTTATGATATATATAGTAGGCCAAATTCCGCGGTCCCATGGTCTGAATACCTCCTACTTAGTGGTTATGAGCCACCTTAGTCGGAAGTCCACAATGCTGGCACCCTCAATATGTTCATGCTTTAATTACAAGGAGATAAAAGATTTGGCTAAGACTAAGATATCAAATCTACACTGCAAAAATCCTCATTTATTAAGCAATTCAGTATACAAGCGGGAAGAAAGAGCCATAAAACTCATATAAGCAAGAAATAACCCTTAAACTTATTATCAACTCTATCATCTCTCGTTCTTCACAATTTAAAATCTCAAGGAATGAGACTCGTGGATGCTTAGCCTAATAAACCAATTAAGGTCCATATGGTTAAGGATACTAGCTAGAGTAAACTTGGATAAGTAAACTCGGGTGAGTCAAAATATTCACGACGGGCCTAATATATCAAAGACATCTAAACTTGTTAAAACCATTTTATTCATTTATTTATTTTTGACTTTATTCTTGAAATGGAAAATATAAATACGATGCGATAACAAAAGGAAAGAAAATAAATGAAAATACTACTAGGCTAAAAAATGTTGAAATTTTTTTAATTTTCCGGTTAAATGGGGTCAAATTCATGGAAAAGCCCACTAAAATTCGATAGAAGTCCCCCTACACTTAATATAAACATTTTCCTCAATGTTTAAGCATGTGGGAGAATAAACTCCCCTACACTTAGGACATTGAGTACGTTGTTTAAGTCGAGCTAAGGAAGGGACAGCTAAAGTGATTACATTTATTCATCTTATTTATATACATGTATGAATCACAATAGCAAAAACTTATCGAAGAAACCGGGTACACGGGAACACGGGATCACGGGTCGCGTCAAAAACACCAAAAGTGGATCTTGAAAGCACACATCCCTGCACAACATCACAACACACAAACAACCTACTTGGATCCCCCTACACTTAATTAAAAGATAGATAAAAAGGATACTCGGGTTGCCTCCCGAAGAGCGCTTGTTTTTGTTAACTGAGTCACGAGCCTGACTCGACCCCGAATTAAATGGTCCATGGGGAAACCTCTAATATTATACCGGGATCAAAGACCGTGTCCTCGTTCCCGGAGGACATTAATAAGTGAGAGGCAGTAGGATAAGTCTTAAAAGGTAGAAAAGTCCTCTCAACATACGAAAAGTATGTGAGGTCGTGATCCACAGGAGGTGGGATGGGTAAAGGAAGCAAAGACAATGAATGCGCACCAAGTGGCAAAGCCGTAACGGTATCAAGTATAGAATAGTCAATGTCACCTCCCGGGTCAAAGCACTCATCCTCGGTAATAGGTTCTAAAGGTTGGGAGGAAAGGTGCTCGGGAGGGGGACTTGGGACAATATCTTCATTTGTAAAGTTATCAAAGAGAATGTCCCCCTCCGTGTCATCATCATCAATACCCGGAGGTATTGAGAGATTGTCAATTTCTTCCATATATGGGTCATTATTCTCAACGGGAGTAAAAGACGGAGGTAAAGATTCATTGATAGGAGTAGAATTCAACGCTTCAATTTGAGAAATAAGAAGATGAACTTTCAATAATTTGTCGCGAAGAATAACGTCTTCCACCTCATTTAAAAGAGCAAGTTCATCGGTGAACATCTCGTAAGCCGGAGAGAATAAATTGACATCGCCCTCATCTCCCAGTGGAAATGGGTGAAAAGGAGAAATTTCAAACGTGAAATCCTCATAACATGGAGAAATGTCATCCGTAAGAGCAAACTCGTCCGTAAGCTCCGCAAAAGTTGGCACATCACAAACTTCATCAAAGAATTTGTCGACACCAAAATCACTAATCTCACTCGATGTATCACAATCCTTAGATGCCTTTGGGATATCGAGAGAAGGAATTACAATTGCACTAGGATGTTGAGCAACAAGATCATTCCAAGAAATATAATTCTCATCGTCATCATCATCATAATAGTAAGAACGCACAAGAGGAGGAGTAGAAGCACTAAGATTAGATACTTGCTCTTGTCGGCTTTCGTCATGCAAGCTAACTTTGAGTTGATTTAAGCTTTCTAGAATTCCAGCCAAACTAGTGAGTTGTTCCTCAAATGAAGGTTGATGAATGACGGAGTATTGTGGGGGTTCAAAATGTTGAAAACCGGAATTATAGCACGGACGTGGCTCATAATTCATCGGTTGACAATAAGAAGTATCGTGAGGGCCCCCACAATTGTTGCAACACGGGTATTGAGAAAAACCCGGTGCATGTTGCGGATACGGATCCTCATATATGGGAGAGGTGAAGTACGAATTGGCTGAATTGCAAAGTGGACAAACTCCAAGTTGTGTATTGTCGATATGATAGCCGCATCTCTCACATGTACACCATTGACATGTTTGATAACCATTCCATGGTCTCCCACACCTTATGCAATACGAATCCATGAAGAATTAAAAATAAGAGGGGTAGAGAAAAGAATTAAACACAATAGAGGATAAAGAGGATTATTTTTGGTGTAACACTTAGGAAAGCGTCACTTTTGGATTTGTTAATTAATTTTTTTGGTGCAAATCTTAGGAAAGAATTTTCTTTTGATGATTTTTTAATTTTTGTATTTTTATCTTTTTTATTTTTTATGTTTTATATTTTTTAACAAGAAAAATAACGTTCAATATCGTACGGATCCCAAAATCCAAATCGTCTCACGACAAATCGTCAATCGTAACGAGCGAAGCGGCAGCGGCCATTTTAATGTAGCTATTTAATGTAGCTATTTTAATATAGGTATTTTTGTGTGCAATTAAGTTCGTTTCCTCGACTCACTCGAATTGATTTCCAACTATAACGTGGATTAATTGTTCTTGGTAAAACGTATTTTTTTGGTATATTTTAAAAACTAAAAACTATTTAATTAAAAACTATTTAATCTAATTAAAAAGAAAATCTTTAATTAAAAATACTTAATTAAAACTAATTAAACTATTTTAAAACTATATAAAATTTAAGTCTAATTTAAATCTAATTTACTCTAATTAATTTTTTAATTAAAAACTTTTAATTTAAAGGAAATCTATTTAAAACTTTTTTATATAAAGATAAATTAATTAAAACTAATCTTAAAAACTAATTTGAAAAAAATTTAAATTTCTAAAAGTAATAAATATTTTTTTTTTATTTTTTTATTTTTTTAAAACTTTATAAAAGTAAATAATTAAAACTTTTAATTAATATAAACTAACTAAAACATGTATTTAAACTATTAAATAAACTGGCAGCTAAAATAAAACTATAGTAATTAAAGGACTAGTAATAAAACTCAAATAAGGGTCTAGACTAGATGGTTAAGACGTGTTGCTGTTGAGCTAAAGGTCAGGTGTTCGAGTCCCGTTGAGGACGTTTTTGACATGATATTTTTTGGAATTAAATTTTTGGCAGTTTAAACATACAGACCAAGTGAGTCTGTTACATTAACAAATCAGCAAAACTCGAAACCAAATAAGCATATAAGCTAAATCAGCAAATAAGCAGATAAATCAAAATCAGATAAGCAATTAAAACTGAAAATAAGCAAATAAAGTTTAAACTAAAAATAAGCAAGTCTAAATTTAAAACTAAGTCAAATAAGCAGTAAAACTTAATAAGCAAATCTAAATAAGCAGTTAAAAAAAACTAAAATAAACAAATAGACTTAAAACTTAAAATAAGCAAATCTAGCAAATGAGCAAGACTAACCAAAAAGCAAGTTTAACTAAACAGAATCAAATAAGATAAAAGAACTAAATAAGCAAATCAAAACATAAAACTGACAAGCAAACTAGCAGATTCAAAACCAAATTCAGTAAATGAAACTCAGACTAAAGCAAAGCTCAAACAGACACAAATGGATTCCGCAAACTATTATCTATCAAAAGTACTTATAAATCAGACTAATCAAATAACAAACAGTGAAAACTCAAATCAAACTCACTAAAACTCTTAACTCACACAAAAGCAGATTAAGACAACTAACTGGCAAATCAAATAAATCCTCATTAACTCTTAAACAAAAATCTCAACAAAAGGCATAACATTAACCAGAATAATCAAACATATTATACTAAAAATATTTATAACATAAAAAAATGAAATAAAATAGAGATTAAACCTGGTATCGAAAACCATTAGGAAGTAGACGAGGCGTTGAGCCGTCTATGAAACGAGTCGATACCACCTTTCAAACGAATCGAACCTTCGAACTAGGCTCGAACCAAACATCCACAACATTATAGATATTATATCAAACCAGTAGGGTTTGACTTTTTTTCCATTCCAATCTTACTTTAATATTTAATTTGCAAGTATTTAAAATAAATAATAAGAAAGCAGTAAAGACAAATATTAAGACGAACATAAACTTTTATTAATTAAAATAGAGATTACAATACTTATAAAATTAAAATTACAATTAATCCTACTCCTAAATTAAAATAAAAAACAGTAAAATAAAGAAAAATTGGAATATATCAAAATTACAGAATATGGGGGTATTTATAGCCAACCCGCGTGGATTGTTGAGGAAGTTTGTTGAGATGAATACTTAATCTTGACCATCCAAATCTTTATTTTCTCTCTTCTCTTGATCTTGTGGCTGAGAATTACTCCCTTTTCACTCGGATTGCCAGGCTGTCATTCTTTGTGTTTCTTGTGCTTCTTTGAAGCTGATGTGGCTTGTTATGATTGGTAGTATGATTGGTGGTGACAAAATCCACCAATCACAATAGAGCTATGATGCATCAAGAACGTCATGTTGGCCCTTAGGTACCACTTTATTCATCCGAAAAAATGGGGGATTTATTATAGGCGCGTGTAATTCACCTCTATTGATTTAAGAAAGCCCCAATTTATAGGGTTTGGAGATGGTGCGTCTGTTTATTTGGGTGAGGGAAGTGAGATGAAAAGTTGTGTTGCATAGGATATATCGAAATAAGATGTGGGTGTGGATAAATGTTTGACCAAATGAAAGAGTAAAAGAAAAAACGTTCATAACTTGTTTATTTTAAATGGACTCTAAAGCCCATTATGTGTCCATCCGTCCCCCAAAATTGTCATGAATTTGGGCTTGGGCTTTAATCAACACATAACTCCATTCGTTTGATTATTATGTTATAACGTATGGGCTTTTAATGGGCCTTAACCCATTATTAAGTTATAAATGTTCTTCAAATGGGCTTTTTAGCCCATTAATCCAATGTGGGTCCCACAAGCCCATTTATCTTCATTAAGACAAAATCCGCTAAAAACGAGCTTGATTTTGGCATTGTCGATCTCTTTTAAACCCGTGTCGATTTTGTGATCTTTGGCACACTTTTGGTTCTTTGACTTCGTCTTCGTCTCTTTCTTGGATCTTTCTTCAATATTTGACCGTGAAATCCCATGTTTTCTTTCCTTTTGATCATTTGTACCTATTTAACACAAAAACACAAAACCACGCGTAATTCCGACTTTTACGATATTAAACACATGATTAGGTCTTTTTTTTCCTTATTTTTAGTGGCAAAAGGATAAGTGTTTACACACTTATTAGCCACTGACAAAGGTTGATCTACCGTTGACAAAAGTTGATCCATTAACAGGATGTACATTCATTCCATTAACATATGAGTCTTTGTCAATGGTTTGAGATTCACTATGTGAGATGAAAGCCATGTTCCAGATGTTGACTTGCTTCCATGTTCAAGTAAGGTCTCACTCTCCAAAATCTTTAGCTTATTGTAGATATCATTAAAGGAAGCACTCTTATGGGCATTGGTGGCAAGGATTGATCTGGCTTCAATTTTCCATGCATCACCAAGACCTCTAAGGAATGTAGAAATGATATCAGCATCTTCATGTTCTGTTCCCATAAAAGACAACTTACTAGTGATGACTAGAAGACGAATTCTTACTTCACTTAGCTTCTCATTGGGATGAGCCTTAAACACAGCATATTCACTCAAAAGTTGCTTTTTCCTTTCTTTGGTCGTATCTTCATTACAACCATAAGTAACTTGAAGGGTTGCCTAAAGATTTTTAGCAGTTTCAAAACTTCTGTATTTGTGTTGATTCTTTAAACCCAAGGAGAGCTTAAGAATGTTCAAAGTCTTCATGTCATTCCTTCTCAAGGCTATATCAGCGGATGAGATAACTCTTCCATCTTCATTTGCACCAGTTGCACCAGCTGTACTTCTTGCTCCAATAGCAGCAACAATCCTAGTTGCCTTATCTGTTGGGAATAAAACGAGCCAAGACACTTAGACGCTGACAAGAGTTAATTGGACGTTGATAGGAAGAAATCAAGCGCTGACAGATCAAGCGTTGACAAGAAGAAATCAAGCGCTAATGAGAAAAAGTCCAAGCTGATAGAATAATTAGTCTACACGGTTTGTATTTCTAGTAAAGATATGTTCGACATTGTATTTTCTATATTTATCTTTACCTAAAATAGCTGATACGTAGACTCTTGTACAAGGTTCCTTAATCTATAAAAGGAGGCCTTTAGGTTTTAGTTTAATATATATGTTTTACACTTTCATTGTACGCAAGTTCAATCATCAATCAAAGTGAAAGTTTGGTTTATTTTGTTTTGTGTGTTCTTGTTCTAAGTATTAATTTCGCATAATACTTAGATTTTTTCATAACACAAAGTTTCTCTAAGTGTTAATCTTGATTCAATCTCGTTAACACAAAGCTAATCGATCTAAGTTTGGGATCAACAAGTGGTATCAGAGCTTGTTGAGGAACTTCGATCTAAAGAACACGAAACCCTAAAAACCCTAAATCGCCAAAAACCCTAATTTTTCAAGAAACCCTAAAAATCAGACAAGATGTCTACTCCTGATATGACCTCCTCTTCTAGTCACAACCTAAAAATCCTCATGCTAGACCCTGACAACATTGAGCTATGGAAGTTCAATTTTGAGCAGTACCTTCAAATTCATGATCACACTCTATGGGAAATTATTGATTATGGAAACACATTCGATAAAGCTGCTAAGATTGCTACTGCTATTGCTGCAAGATCAATTGATGGCTCAACTGAAGAGGATCGAAAAGAAAGACCTTCAGATGGGAGAGTTGTCTCAACTGAGGACATTGCAAAGAGAAGGAATGACATGAAAACTCTAAGCATTCTCAAACTTTCTTTGGGACCAACCAATCAGCACAAGTATAGAGGTTTTGAGCCTGCCAAAGAACTTTGGGCAGCTCTTCAAGTCAACTATGGTGGTAATGATGATACTGCCTCATAGAAGAAGAAGCAAATCTTGCATGAGTATGTTGTTTTCAAAGCTCTTCCTATTGAGAAGCTAAGTGGGGTGAGAAGCAGGCTTCTAGACATCACAAGCAAATTGTCCTTTATGGGAACAATGTATGGTGATGCTGATATCATTACTACTTTCCTTAAAAGTCTTGGTGATGCATAGAAGATTGAAGCAAGGTCTATTATTGCTACCAATGCCCACAAGAGTTCTATTTTTGATTACGTCTACAATAAACTGAAGATTGTAGAGAATGAAATCCTCTTGGATCAAGGAAGCAAATCTACCTCTGGGAACATAGCTTTCTTCTCACATAGTGAAGGTCAAGTTGATCAAAGAGAGTCATACGTGCATCCTGTTACTAGATCACCTTGTGTCAACGGTGGATCAACCTTTGTTAGCGCCTCACATTCAGACGCTGACACATACAATGCTGACTCACCAATAATTAAACATGCTGGCATTGATCTAGATACAGTGTGTGCATACATTGTTGCATTGCCCAGTGGTTTAGTGATTACATATGAGGACCTTGAGCAAATCAGTGATGAGAATTTTGAGGAGATGGACATTAAGTGGAATATGGCACTTGCAAGCATAAGGGCCAATAGATGGAGTAGGAGATTCAGGAAGAAGATGACCTTTAATGCTAAAGATACTGCTGGATTTGATAAGTCCAAGGTTGAGTGTTACAATTGCCATAGAATGGGTCATTTTATGAGAGAATGTAGATCTCCAAGAAGATCTGATGGTGGAAACCCTTCAAGCCAAATCATTAAGGTTGAAGACACAAAGGCTATGGTTGCCATGCAAGAAATTGATGGTGTTGGATGGGACTAGAGCTTTATGTCCAAGGAGGTGGAAGAGAACAAGGCCTTGATTGCAGAGAAGGAAGAAGAAGAGCATGTTCACTATGCTCTCATGGCACATTCTTCATCTTCATCAGATAATGAGGTATATGATGATGCTTTCTGTAGTAAATGTTGTCGTTTAAACACTGAAAAACTTAAAAACGAAATTTTAAAGTTAAAATCAGATGTTTTTGATGAAAAATGCAAGTTATCTAATTATCAACTGGCACTTGTTCAAACTGAAAAGACTGTGGCTGAATATAAGAAAATGGAGCTTGACCTACAAGATCAAATTAACGTTTTGTCACATGACCTCAAAGTTAGTGTTGACCTTAGGGACATTTTGGAGAGATCCAAAGGAGTCATACAAGCTAAGTTAGATGAGGCCATTAAAACAAAGAGAATGTAGGGCTTAAAATTCAAAGATTTGATAAAGCTTCTCAAACCCTAGAAAAATGTGTAAGTAAGCAAAGAGACTCTAGAGATATGACCGGGATTGGGATGAAAGAGTATGCTGATGTTCCACCACCTGCTGGGAACTTATATGGTGTCCTTAGAAAGTATTTGTCTTGGACTAGTATACCAAAACTCCAAGAAAAGGAATTCATTCCTCCACCAAGAGTTCTTACTCCAGTAGAGGAATATAAGAAGAAATTGGCTGACTTGGAACAATGGAAGAAAGCCAATCCTACTTTGTTTGTTAAAGGTGGCATGCTTAGTGAAAGCCCAAATGAGTTTACACCCATAATTGTTACCAACCCTTCTACTGGAAAACCTGTTGACCTTGGCTCATCTAGTAATAGAAAACCTAGTGTTAAGTATGCAGAAATGAAAAACCTAGGTCACCACAAAGCCAAGTTAGTGATAATGGGACAGGGTTCTTTTCATCTAGACCTAGGGTTATATCTAGAAAAGCTTGTTATATTTGTGGGATTTTTTCACATTTGGCGTATAAGTGTATCAGTGCTTCAAAAGTCAACGCTGACAAAAAGTCAACCATTATCAAACCCAGACCTTTTGTCCAACAAAGTCCACAAGTTACTAGACCAGCTCCATTCTTTACTAAAGGGTCTAATACTCATGGACAAAGGCCTTTTCAGACTAATACATGGTCTAACAGACAATGGGTTCCTGTAGCAAACCCTAGTTTTAGCGCTGATAAGTGCAATTTCAGCGTTGTCAAGAACAACTTTAACGCTGACAAAAATGTTTCCAACACTGTTAGACCAAGTAGTAACAAATACTTGCAGCCAAAGGGAAAGGGGTCTAAAGCTTCATCTAGTTTGACATGGAGAACCAAACAAGACCAAAACCCTGATTCAGATGGAATTTCTATGACCTGTAACAGATTTCATTATATTTCAAAGGTCATAACTAAACCAATTGGGGTTAACTGGGTGTTCAATCCTCAAAGGGATGAACAAGGGGTTGTTATAAGGACTAAATATGTTCTTGTTGAACAACCAAATATATCCAAGTTTGCTCAGGCTTGGGATCCCAAAGAAAACTAATTTGTTTTCTTTATGTGCAGGTCATTCAAAAACAGGTAAATGATTATGGCTATTGGGATAGTTGTGACAACCCTGGTTTTGAGGTTCGTCACTTAGTTTTATTTTGTGCTAGTTACGTGTCTTTACGTGTTTATGTGCTTATTGGTGTGTATAGATTGTGGTTTGGATATCGTTTCCGGTACGGGGTACCTTGTGAGTGAAACGATGTGTGATGATTTCATGTTCATGAGTTCACATGGTAGTGACTATGAAGTGAGATGTGTTATTTAGTGGTTTTACGTATACGTATATGTATTATAGAAAATCGTATTTTTACGATTTACGGTGTAACATTTAGAGGTCTCGGATGAGGTAATTAGTCATATGGATATTTTTCGGGATGCTTTTAAGTCATTTAGGACTTAGTTATAAAGTTTATTTCAAAATTTGAGATTTTTTATAAAAGTGTATATTTTACGTCTTTTACGGTAAAACGCGTAAAAACTGACTAGTTTTACGGTTTTGGGGTTTTGGAGGCTTTAGGAGCTGAAATAAATTAAGGAAAATTAAGGTAATATTATTAATACATATATTAATAATAAAAGAAAAAAACGAAATAAGGGGGTGTTGGGTCGGTTTGGTAGACGCAAGAAAAGAAAGGGAAAAAGGAAAAAAAGAGAAAAAGGAAAGTGGACTATGGGTTGGACTAGGATTCACCCATACCCTATATAATGTTTTATTCTAAACCAAAAGTCATTATTTTTTTTCTTCATGGAGATCATAGGGTTACAAGAGAGTTTTTAGGGTTTTCATAGTTTTTTTTCATCTTCCATTAATTTAAAGGTAAACCTTCATAACCCTTTTCAATTAATTTGTTTTAATGTTTTCTTTAATCATCTTATGATGGATTTAGGTTAGGGTTTAATTTAAAAAACAGTATATTAATTTTATAATAATGATTTTATAATGATTACATAAATTAGGGCTTGTAATTAGTGGGATTAGGGTTAATTAATTAGGTTAATTTAGTTAAACCCGTTTTTAAAAACTGGGCAGAATTTTGAGTCAATTGTTTTGATCATATCGGGAGTTCTACAGACTCTTATTTTGCGATCCAAATATTCCTGAAAAGGTAATTGAAGTGGCTTTCCAATGCAAGAAACTAGAACTAAATTGGAGTTGGGGAAGTGGGTCAAAAAGAGGTTACAACAGTCGGAGGTCAAAACAGTTTTGAAGTCAGCCAGTTTTCTTTTTAAGTTTTGGGTTGTTTGGGGTACTTAGGGTTGCATTGGGACATTCTAACGAACATGAGAGATGTTTTATATATTATAGTAAGTATCTGCATTGGGGCTAAGGTTGTGGTTTAGGGTAAGACCCCCTAATCATAACAAACTTTTTGTATGTTTAAAATCAGTAAATCTGGAATGACAAAAGTATATATATATATATATATATATATATATATATATATATATATATATATATATATATATATATATATATATATATATATATATATATATATATATATATATATATATATATATATATATATATATATATATATATATATATATATATATATATATATATATATATATCGGGGCCTTAACAGTAGCTTTAAGGTTAGGGCAAGTGGGAGGTGTTAGATAACATATGTAAGGGCATAAATATTCCCTTTACAGAGATCATGGGTATGTTTAAGTGGGAGTTTGGCTTATAGTTTGGAGACCTAAAACTGGGACTGTTTTGGGTAAAATGTTAACGGGACGGGATATGAAGTAAAATGAGTTAAGGCCTTTATAGAGGGGTGTAATGAGATGCTTAGAGCATTTAAATGAGGTGTTTATATAGGAGGAGGTTAGATGTCCATCATAGGTTGATGAGCCATCTTAGTGATTGGTTCATGTTTTGATTATGTGTTTTTGGTTTGTTAGCTTTTTGCTAGTGCGAAGACTTTTGGAGAAGCTCGATCAGGTGAGTTTCATAGTCCCATGTTTACTATTGTTTTTGACTTCCAGATGGGATGGAAGAGACACTGTGTTGTTATTTATAAATTAAGTTGTGAATGTTTGGCGTTGGTAATGGACTTATGTGTGCATACTTATGTGATTAACTGCTAGTTGATTCTTGATTGTTTATGTTTTGACTTGGTACCAAGGGGATATTGGCAAGGCGGGGCCTTGGGATTGGTTCATAGGTGTTTGAGTACCTATGGGAGTATGGTGTTTGGTAAGGCTGGGAGCCTTGGATTTAGACTTGGATTTGGTTTGGTATGATTAGTCTTGAATATTAGTTGTTAATGCACGTTAGTATCACATTGTCCATATGTTTTTAACTTTTGGTTGTTACTCACAGCTTATGGTTTGTTTTGGCGTTGGAGTCTAAACCTATGACTCTCACCAACATTATGTTGACGTGTTTTAGTGTCTCTTTCAGGTGTGAATGTGGTTAAGCTTGAGGATAGAAGTGGCTAGACTTGGATGCCTTAGGATTGCATATAGAAGGAGATCCCCGTTCCTTCTTAGTTTACCTTTATGTTTTTTTATAAGTGATACATGTTGGCACCTATATGTTTGTTTGGTTTATGTTTATTGTTTGTCTTGGGTAAGTGGTAGGACTGTTACCTACTTACCTAGACTCCTGCATTGTTGAGATATTGTCATGACATTTGTGTCGCCATTTATGACATTATATTTGCATTTTAGTTTTCTCTATAGAGACACCATTTGTTGTGATGATATCCATACGTCGCGCCCCATATTCCGCCATGGTGGGGTGTTACAGAATGGTATCAGAGACAATGGTTATAGAGAATTAGGTTGCCTAGTTGCGTAGCCTAGTCTATAGCTTAAGGGTCCCTGCATATAGGCGTCATAGGAGTATGTGTGCATTTTATATTAATTGATGTGTTTGGATGTTATTTATTGCGATGTTTTGACTAGTATGAATTGAACCATAGTATGTTCATACTAAGCCACATGTTATTTTCTTTTCGGATTGTGACTAGTGCAGGTTGAACCATAAGCATCCACGCTAGTCATTGTTGTATTTTGCTTAAATTGTACATTATAGTACATAATTTGGTACATGGTAGTTTCTATCTTTTGTTGGGTTATTTTATGTACCTGAGGTATAGTATTTTTCTTTTGATGTTTAAGTCATGTCCCCTAAGAATCATGTGGTGGTTAGAGTTATTAGGAGTAGGTGGATATGAAGGATTTTAAGCTGTTTCCACTCTTATGGGCGATATGACTTATAACTGATTATGTTTTGGTTTTGAATTTAGTCTATGCTGTTTTAGCTAGACTATGGATTTCTGTATTTCAAGAGTTTGACTATGTTATTTAAATAGTTGGAGTTTTAGACTTTATTGTTTATGTGGTTATGTGCTTAGGTGAGTTGATAGATTTATGTGTATGTGTTGTATTGATTCTTATAAGTGTCATCATAGGAGGGAGTGCATTGGGGAAAGGGTAATTGTATAAGTATGGTGGCCAACATAGTTATACAAGTACCACAACTTCAATGGGTTCTCAAGTATGATTGCATGAAAGAGGGTTAGTACATGCTTGGATATGATGAGATGTAGAATTTGGGTATACGTATATATATGGGTTTATGTAATGGCTGCCTATGATATGGCTATTGCTCTTTTGTGTTATATGTTTTGGGATTATAGTGGTGTTGTGTGATTATGGGGTCACACGATATGGTTTGGTTTTGGAGGTGGGCTTTATGCCTTGTTGTGGCACGGTGAGATGGTGATTACTCGTATGGAAAAACGAGCGTATAAAGTGATTGATTGATTTGACATGTATGATAACGAGTATGTTTGGGAGATTCAATAGGTATACATATGCGGATGTATATATACTAATAGATGTTATGTTATGATTTACGGTCGTTCAGTAGTTATTATAACTTGAACGTACCTAGTGCTCTCTTGTGTTTAAACAATTTATTAGTGCTCGAGTTTGGTGGAGTTTCAACGACGTTTTGAATCTTTTGAAGTGTGTCTTGTAGCGTATTCTTTGAGTTTCGTATTTCACGTGTACGTTTTAAAATGGTGTTCTTGGTTTTAAGTCTATTGAAATAACTTGGGATTCCTTTTGAGATAATGAAATCTTTTGTGTTGGGTCTTACATTTGTTTTGGTCGGTATATATTGAGAAAAAGGGGGACCTAGAAATCTATTGTAGGGTTAGATAGTTGGTTGTATTCGGTAAAATAAGGGTAAGGTGTTGGAGTCGTGTTTGAAACGAGATGTAACATAAGATTTCTTTTTAATCAACACTTATTTATTTCAAATTCTAAAATACTTTCTTTAAAATAAAGCGAAGTAAAATTTCTTTCTACTTACATAGTTTATATAATTGGGTTTAACCGATTCACGTCACTTATAATTATTAATACAAGGTTAAATTGAGTTTATGAAGATTTCACATACAATTTTATCTTTCATTAATATAAAACTGTTTTGGTCATAACTTGTTCGTTTTTAGAGCTTTTTGAGTGATTCAAAAGCCAAAAATTATGTACTCGGAACGTACTTTTCAAATATTCAGAATATATAGTCATGGGAAGTCAGTGGACTGGTCGAAATTATTGTACAAGTGTCGGGTTAAAGGTTGAGCTTTGAATAGTAGTTTATTTTTTTTATGATTTGGGATGCACGGGATACCTAGTCTTTGAGTTGAGTTTTGAGTTTGTCAAGAGGGTTGTTTGTAGATTGTTTGAGTCACATAGATGTGGGAAGGTAAAGAAAAAAAAGATATATATTCTTTTGTAAAAGTCGATCTTTTGCACGGTTTAAATAATATGTCGCGGGACGTAATATGTTTGGTTGCCATTGGGTGTTTCTTGGATTATTTTTCGTTGTCATGGGTCATTTTGAATTGATACACGTTTTGGGTTTGAGTTTTCTTTTGAGTCTCATGGTTTTTGACTTGTTTTAACTGGTGCACGTGAAATGTCATTAGTTATCCGTTGGTTTGATTCGTTGATCGTATCTGATGGATTCAGGATGTAGTTTTGGTTTCGTATTGTTCGGGAGCATTGAGGTAGTCATATGAAAGACTTGGTCGCGCCTACACGCTTAAGTAGGTGACCATGAGAGAACGGTCGGAATACCCTTAGTGGGGAGGAAAGAAGTTTGTAGACGAACTAATGTGGTCATGAGGTATCTTAGGAGTACCAAGGAGATGAATAGAGATTTGTGGGATACTAGCACAAGTAACGCGCCATAGAGAGTGTTAGAAGGGGATACAATACCTCAAAGGTATTTATGATTGTTTGTAGGGCATGTAAGTTTTCCGAAAATTTCCTGAAATTTAGTAGGTTTGCCTATTACTGTGAGGTAGAACCATAAATAGAGCAAGTAGGGTAGGTGAGAGGAGTTGTAGTTAGTGCCTTTCCAAGGCAAATCGTTGATGGAGTGATTTAAAAACAAGAGCTGTTAGAAATTACAAGGAATGTCGGATAAAAGTTGAGTTGCTTAGTAGTAGATTGGATGTGGAAAGAGGTTCAGTGGTCCGATGAGAGGAAGTACCGGTCTTTTAAGATGCGTGTAGAATTATGCAAGTAGAACGAGGTAGGAATATATTCGTATTGCTGCTAATAAAGGATGCAAGGAGGACATAGTTGAAACTGCTAAGGATGTTGTATGAACGCTTTGGGTTTACGGTTATGCATTTGGCTTCGCCAAAGCACTAGCGGTTTTCATGGAGTCAATGAACCGAGTGGGCATGAACGTATATAAACGAGTTGTCATCGGGAGCATCGTCGACATCTTGACATCTGGAGTTGTTAGGAAAGGGAATTATACGTAAGATTTTCAAGTGTGAGTTTTAGGATTAAGTTGGCCAGGACGAGTGGTCAGGGATGATGGCATATCGAGGAACCAGCAAAGGGCGAAGTGAAGAAGGATGAGGAAGCGTTTTGGAGGCTGAAGAGGTGGATTGGATAATGAGCAGATTTTGACATTATCAGAAGGACTGGATGAATTCGCGAAGCATGACGATACGTGGAGCAGGGATTTGGACGCGTACAAGGACGACAAAGAAAGGCGATCGCTTATACGTTGCATGAACTGAAGATTTGGAAGAACTGGATAGACTTAGCTAGTGGAGCTGGATTGTTATATCTGCCTAGAATGCTAGAGGCATTTGGGGTACGAGACGTAGAGAATGATCTGTACGGATCATGAACGTCTCCAACACATATTCGATCACCTTGATTGAACATTTGGCAAAGGTGGTGGGTGGAGTTAAGTGACGAAAGAAAATTGCAAGGCTAAGTACCATCTAGGAAAGGCAAGCATGGTCGATGAGACCTGGAATAAGAAGAATGAGGTGAAGCTGAGATGAACTTGAACTATAGGGATGACGTATTAGGGCGGTTTGGATAAAGGATGTAGGTTGCACGAGTTGAGTTGTCTAAAGCAGAGAACGCGTCAACATTTATGTTGCATGGCTTGGACAATCGTAGGGAGAAAAGGGACATAGACTATACTTCCTACATAGATAGGAGTAGCTTAGAAAGGGCGATGTAAGGACGAAGTTGGTGGAAGGGATACATAATGCGGTGGAGGATTAAGTACGATGAGAGTTGGGTGATAGTTGATAGACTGGCTAATTCATCTCATATTTCAAGAGGAATGAGAAGTCACGTAGTTGAGAAGTTGGAAGGATTGCGTACGGATGTGATGGAATAGAGGGTTTTGAGTAAAAGTTAGCCTAATATGTATGGAATGCCTTATGAAGGATTATGGCAAGGGAAGAGACGATGGGAAGCATCACATTGTGGTGTATGGTATGAGTTGAGGAAGAAGAAGGAAGTGTGTATAGAAGCGAAGCATGAATGAAATAGGTCGAGATAGGAACCGAAGGTAAAACTTTGGTAGAGCCTAATGAGTAGAATAAAGCACAAAACAGGCTAATGCTATCGTAGTGTGGAAAAGGAAATGGCACTGACCTATACTGATTGTTTGGGATGCTTAGTATCGATAATCGAATGGATGAGGAGTTATAGGTGTGATGTGCCATAGGGACGAAGGGCTTGGTCTAACTGAGACAAGATGAGGAGCAATACGACCTTGAATGTATGACATTGTGTGGGTGCTACTAATGAGCTATCCAAAATTAATGGAAGTAGTTGTAGCATGAGAGTGGATGGCAGTTGATAGACTAACTGAGATAACCGTCCTTTTGATGATGTGTATAGATCGTAAGTTGATTTGGATTGGAAGAACTAATGGATATGTGAAAGACCGTCATAGGTCACTTTGTAAGGAAATGGGAATTTTTAAGTAGTTTGGGGTACGGACTAAAGGGGGTTGATGAACATGATTGGATATGAGTATATCCAGCTGACTGGAAAAAGAGGGACAAGTGAGATATTTATACAACCTTAGGAGTTACACTGAGGGCATGAGTGATTGATTTAGAGGGAGTTAGGAAAATCTTTAGCGATGGCTGAGTTTTCATATAATGATAGTTATCATACTAGAAGTCGATAAATTCCATTTGAGGCACTATATGAAAGGATATGGTGAGTTGTCCCTATTGTGGACTAGAATTGGTAAAATAGGCTACTAATGTGGTAATGATGTTTGTGGAAAGGATGAGAGCAACAAGGGATGCTATGTAGAAAAGGAGGAAACCACTAGAGTTAGTGACAAAGTTATGTAGGGAGTTTCACCCATAGTAACGGGTGGTATGATTTGGTAAAATGGAAGAGTTGATGTAGAGTTTTGTAGGTCCATTTATGATCTTTGGAAAGATCGGACCATTAGCTTATGAGCATAGAATTACTTGGGGGAAATGATTTGTATACATGATACATTTCATGTATTGAGATTGGTAAAGGTTGTTGGAGAATGCATTTTGCATGTACGGTTATTCGGGACATGTATTAATAAGAGTCTTTGTTTTATCAAAGAGTCATTGATAAGTGTGAAAACACTCATCAATAATGATCTATAAACCACTAAAAACACAGTCAAATACATAATATTTAACTTTAAAATATCAGAATTACGCGTGTTTTTGTGTTTTGTGTGTTTCAGGTAAAAAAGATACATTTTGGAGCAAACATGTGTTTTCAAGGGATTTATATCACAAAAGACGAAGAAAAGGACGAAGGAGCTTTCAAGGACCAATCATGTCATAATACCAAGATGGAGGGCTGAACTTGTAATTTTAACAAGATGAAGGATGAAAAGAAATGTGTTTAAAAGGTTTATATTACATTTGGAAAAAAGATACAAATTGAAGGACCAAAAGGAAAAGAATAGGAAGTTTATATTTACTTGGTCAAAGTTTGATAAGTCAAATATCATAAACATACGTATCATCTTCTCAACGAAGAGAGAGAAATGGAAAGAGTTCACAGTCGTCATCTTATAGCTTTCTACACCAAGAACCTACAAATGCAAATCAAGAGAGATACACAAGGTTTCAAGACAAACTTAAAGAAGCAAAAACGCTCCTTATCTTCTTCTCTACAAGATGATGCAATTTAATTAGATCAAGAGCAAGGAATGAAGAAACGCCCAATATCAAGAATGAAGGACGAGTTCATTATCCTCGTATTTTACACGTGTCTTCACTGGATTGGTCAAGACACGTCACTCCTTCTCTTCAGACGGCTATAAATAGCGATCAAGACCCTCATTTGAAGGTGGTTAGCATAGGAGTAGTTTCACATAGTTAGGTTAGATAGGAATAGTTAGTTTTCTTCTCTCTCAAAGTTTTATGATTTACACTTAATCATTCAGTTAGATTCAGTTTTGATTCTGTTAATATTGTTGTAACCGTGTATTTCTTATTCACCATTAATGAAAAACAGAGCTCTTCTTTTACTTCTTTCTGCTCAAATCAGTTACTTTTGATTTCGATGATGAGATTAAAGTTTTAATTTTCTCAATCTTTTTCTTTCTCTATTTTTTACTGCTTAATACCTACTGTTCATCGTGAGTTTTTAATTCATGGATTAGTTTGGATAATAGTACTGTTCACGATAAGGAGTAATCTTGTGTTTGATTTCAGATATAGAGTTTAAAATTTTGTTCATATAGGTGCGTTTTCAAGAGTTTCAATTTCAGATAGCTGGAAGTAAACTCCATTCTGTTTCGACATAATTCAGTTTAAATAGTTAGTTAATTCAGTTAATGATAAGTATTCGATTTAAGATTTTCAGTTTGAAGTTTCAGTGTAGGGATGTTTGGTCTTTACTATACTTAAGCTGGTATGGTTTATCGTCGTAAGCTAGTGATGTAGATAGCATATCATCTGGAATTTTGCTTTGGATCAGTTCGATATCTAGTTCAGCAGCAGATTCGATAAGATTAGTTTAAGTTTGTGTAGGTTTAAGATTCGAAGATTCTGTTTGTTTGCATTTGTTTTGTTGTAGTTTTGCAGGTCTTTGGAGTCGCTCGCAGTTTACTAGATTAGACGTGGAGGAGTGTTTCGGTGTTAAGCCAGCTCAGCGCTCCGCTTCGACGTCAACGGACTTGGCCTGGAAGACACAGGTCAAGCTCATTTTAGTTTTTCTGCCTTAATAGCTTGATCTGCTAGTTATTATAGTTTAGCGTAATTCTGCTTGCAACGTGTCTATATTGCCTTGTTATATGCTAGTCGATATATGTTTAAATTCAGTTCTTTGATTCCAGCCTTAGCTTTATAAAATCTGCATTAGTTGCCTTTATAAATTTCATGGTTATGTGTTCTAATTGGTTTTCATTTTCATGAATTGTAGCGTAGCAAGTTTCTGCTTATTCTGTTAGTAGTAGCTGTTGAATTTGACGTGTTGTCTACTGTTTAGCATTAGCGATTAAGAGTAGGATGACTTTAGTTGGAGTGTAATATTTGCTTGGTAGATATTATCACTGTTTTGCTAGAATATTAGCTAATAGGGAATTCATATTCGATCCTTTAGGTTGATAGATATCAGTAATTTTGGTTGCCTTTAAGCAGATAGGTAGTTCCCAATGTAAGTGTGAGGTAGAGGTTGGACTGACTTAAATCTTGTTAATTAGCTACTCTTTATTTTATGTTTTAACATTTGTAGAAGTTTAGATAATATACACATAAGGCCCTTCACTTTGATAGTTGTCATGACAGTTACAGTCATGTATTGTTAGATAGTAACAGTTAGCCCCGTTAGTTAGTAATATAGTCTCACTTTAGGTCCAAATCTGTTAGCTATATTAGGTAATGGACTGGATTAGTTAAGATGGGCTTGTAGATGCATGTTGGGCTTATAGAAATTTTAATTCGTCTCATAGTTAGCAGTTTGGATTTGGATTTGCTAGTTTGAATTTTCATTCATTCTATAAATCTGTTTTCTTTACAAGTTTGTAGGGATAGAACTTTAACAAAATTGTATTTTTAGGTTTAGTTGATATTTCGTATGTTGTAATTTGTAAGTAGTTTAAATTTTCATTTTATATTTTTTTTGTGCATTTATATGTTGTACTTGCTAAATGTTTTAGTGTAGTACGTATATGTAGTAGATAAAAATACTATTTTTACCTTTTTACATGCTTTGTGTGTAAGTAATATAAAATTCCAATCACGCCTATTATTCACCGAAAACAATTAAGTCAAGCTTAAAAACGTTAAATCAACTCGGATTGAGTCGAGAAAAACGATACTAAAGATGAATATTAAGTGGCGCCGCTGCCGGTTCTTTTCGTGAAGATTAACGGTTTCGAGTGAGACATATTGGATTTTGGGATCCGTTCACTTTGTGAACGTTATTTTTACGTATTATAAATCAAAAAGATAAAAAAAATCACAAAGATAAAAATATAAAAAATAAAAAATCACAAAAAGCAATTCTTTTCCTAAAGAATTAAACCAAAAAAATATAAAAAATCCAAAAAGTAATCTTTTTCCTAAAAGATTACACCCAAAAATATATATTATATCGGTTTTCATCGTTTTTACGTACATATAGTATTTTTCTTTAAAAAATCAAATAAATACAAAAATATTTTTGATATATTATTATATGTAGATACATATATGTATACGAACAACCAATACATCTATTTTCATAAGTATTGCTGAGGCAATACACCGTGTTAGGGAGCGTTCTGGTCCTTGACACGTGTATCGATCAAATTTAATTAAGCAAGAATAGATAAATACTTCCAATAGGCAATAATTCGAAGAATACAAACTACAAAGTGAATAGAAAGGCGATGTAGTATAAAATGCCATCTAAGGGTTAATAGGTACTTAAGTGCTTCGCGCCACCTAACCCCCCGTTCATGAGTGCGTATTCTAAGAAGGAAGGCTTGATTGGGGGTCTTGCACCCAAGTAGTAATTACATATATTATACTTTCTTGTGGATATTTCATATCAAACCTCGAGGGAGATAATCTCTTCTCCTTCAAAAGTCGACCGAGAGCTTATCTCTCACTCCTCGAGTTTACTTACACGTGTACTCGCACACGTGTAACCATACCACCTTTGGTGTATTACTTCCTTCCCCGAGGAAGCTTTTAAACGTCATTTTACTTGTATATACATTCGGACACCTTGTTACACATGGATACTCGTTCCATATTGGAGATTTTGCAACAACGATCCGCCAACGCTAATTATTCGCCTTGTTCGACTTGTGGTGGTCCACACGATACTTATTTATGTGATCAAAACAATGGCTATTATGGGGAGGCATATGCTTATAATGGAACCGAGAACCCTAATTTTCAACCTAACCTTCAAATGGACTATACTTGTAATGACTATATGGGATATTCTGGTTTTGCATCACAAAATCCATCATCATTTCATGATCAAACCTTTAATGAGCCATACCAAAAACAAGGATTTTCCAATTATGACGGTTTTCAAAATAATGATAATTTTCAAGGCTATAATCAAGAAACCTTTCATAATCAAGGATTTTCAAACAATGAAGGCTCTCAAAATGATGAAAATTTTCCATGCTATAATCAAGATAACTTTCAAAATCAAGGATTTTTACATCATGAGGGTTTTCATAATCAAGGGTATAATCAAGGGTTTAACCAAGAGAATATGCAAAATGAATCTCAAATTCTTGAAATCCTTGCTAAGATGCATCAAGATAATGAGAGGCGATTTCAAGAGAGTGAAAGGAAACTTGAAGAATGGTACGAGGAAACTAATCAAAGATTCATGCTTCTTTTACAATCTTATCAAACTCAAGGTGCTTTACCATGTGATATTGAGCCCTCTTTGAGAGTTGATGATGAGGATGATACTATTAGTGATGAATATCATGAATCATGTGAAGAAGAATATCTTGCTACTCGTCGGCCTTATCCATTATTTTATGACGATGATGACGATCCTCCGATTTGTATGACACTTAATGATGACACACTTTCATCACCTTTACCTCATGTGGAACCCACCAACTCTTTAACCATGGGGGACGAGCCTCTTAGCACTAATACAAACTCCGATTTGGATGAATTAACTTCTTCTAGTGTTGAGAACCTTATCCCAATCCAAAGAGAGCTTGAGAGTGTTTCCAATGAACCATGTAACGAGCTTTGTATTGATACTTCTTCTCCACATGATCACATTGAGATTTCATCCCATGTTGACCTTCATGCTACTACTAGTGATTTTGGTGACTTTCATCTTGATGAATTATTCAAAGAAAGGGATAATGAGATTGAGGAAGAGTTTTTACAAGACTGGCCACAAGTAGAGGATGATGATTGTGATTCTAGTGAGGCATCTTATGATATATCATCCGATGAATTTTCATGTCAAGATGACATTCCTAATTTGGATGAAGATGTTGCTCCTATAGAAGAAGTTGAAGATGTTCATATTAGTGAGGTTTTATCAAATGTCTATCATCTTATCTCCTCGATTGAAGCTTTGACTGAAAACCATAATGATGAGTCCATAGAAGAAGAACCTTTCATTGATATTTCTCCACCGGTTTTTGAGGTTGCACCTATTAATTTTTATGATGATATCATCCCTTTGAGTGATTCTCTCATTAATACACCTTCTTTTGAGCCTTCTATTCCCACCCTTCCACCCTTGAAGTTGGTTATTGATGAAGATCCTATACTCTTAGAGATTGATCCTTTTTCACCTAAGGCACCTTTAGAACCCAAAACCTTTGATATGGATTCTCATATGGATATTAATGCCACCATAGAGGCTTATCTTGCTAATATTGATATTGAGGTTGATGATAGTGATTCTAATTGGGAAGAGGAGATTTGTCTTAGTGAGAACTTGCTTTTTGGGACCATAGAGCCTACACTTCCTTCACAAGACACTATTATTATTGATCCTCCTTTTTCTATGCCTTCTAGGGAAGATTACCCACCTTTTGATGATGATGAAGAGCCTAACATGGACATAATAGTTATGAATGTTTTGATACCTACACCTTCATATTCTCATGATGCTTTGATCACTAAGGGGGAATCTCATATGGTGGATGCGAGTTCATCTCCTTATTTTCCCATGAAGGGAAAGGTTTTTGATCCTGGGATACGTATGTTTGGGAAAAATTGGTTTTCATCTACTCCATTTAAGAGTGTGACTTCGATTGATATGGAATTTTTGTATGAGCTTACTTTGGTGATACTACCTACTTTGGAGTTGTTCACATGTAGAGATGGGAACTATGTATTTGATCCTGGGGTGCTTCCTATATGAGAGCTTTCGTATGTTGGACAAACTTGAGATACGTTGGACCGTTCCATTTATCGAGGCGGATATGATAAATCTTATAGTAAATGGCAACGTGCTAAGTTTGAGTGTATCATGCGAGATGTGCTTCAAAGTGGATATCCTTTATTCTCCATTATGGTTTCCCCAAGGACAACCTAATTCGGGGCCGAGTCGAGCTAGCGACTTAGGGTTAAAAAAACTCAAGCAATGAATAACTAGGTTAAAAAACGTAGAGTAGATCTAAATAGGTTAGGTTTAATTAAAAGGATGTTATAGTAGAGTTGAAGTGGAGGGGTGACCTTTCTTCGTCTTTTGGTGTTTGCTTCAAGGGTTGCTCTCTCACATTTCATGCTTGGAGCTTATGAAGGAGGCCCGTGTATCCGGTTCACTTTGATTAGTTTTTGCTATCTTGATATTCAAAACACTTGTGCTTAAAATGAATACCCAATAGTTGCCCTTTCCTTAACTTGGGTTAAGCAAAGTCTATTCATTGTCATAAGTGTAGGGGAAGTTTTTATACTTCCATGCTCTTAAACATTGAGGACAATGTTTAGCTTAAGTGTAGGGGGGTCTTCTATCGAAGTGACCTTACCTAGAATTTGTCATTGATCTTCATGATAACTTGGAAATTAATTTTTCAAACATTTTTTTCAAATTTTTGATCTACTTTGGCCACCAAAAATATGCATTCATAATTTTTGCATCAATCATTTTTCATTTGCATAACACATTTGCATTATATATATTTCTTCTTTTATTTTCATCAAAAATATATTAAAAGAGAAAAAAAATATAATAAAAACATGGTTTAACAAATTTAGACTTCTTTGACATATTAGGCCCGCCATGGATATTTTGACTCAACCCGAGTTTGCTTATCTAAGCATTCTCTAGCTAGTATCCTTAACCATGTAGTCCTTCATTGGTCTATTAGGCTAAGCATCCACCACTCTCATTATTTGAGATTTTAAATTTGTGGAGAATGGGAAATGATAGAGTTGAAGCAAGTATAAAAGGGCTAGATAAACTTCATGATAATTACTTGTGGCTAAACCCTTCTCTTCTTTACCTCTAATTTCTTCGCATGTATATATGTTAATAAATAATCAAGAACGGTTTTAATCGGTTTGTAATCTCTTATGAATTTTTGTCTAATCATTCATGGTTGGTATAAGTACGTCTTAAGATTCTAAGTTAGAACGTTTTATGTGTACTAGACTTATGTCATGCTTAATATTTAGCGGGTGTTTTTTCCTTTTGTTCTTTTTAACTTTCTTTGTGAGGAATAAAGAAAAATAAGAGCGGCTTACAAAAAAATGAGTGGCTAGAAAAAAAAAGAGAAAAAGAAAAAAAAAAGAAAAGAAAAAAATAAAAAATAATACAAGACTCCCAAGAGGGGCAGTGTGGTGTTAATTATAGTGACTATTGAGTTCCAATATTACCTTGACGGGTTGCGGGGATTCGATAGATTGCTCTAATCCAATATTACCTTGACGGGTTGCGGGGTTGAAGATCCAAAGTCTCAAAAAGATGGCGGATGTAAATTATTGCGTGAGTTTTATTTTTCTTTCCTTAGCGAGTGTGTGGCTACTTATGAAAGCATGACATGAGGATTTTACACATAAGGCGAATGACTTATTATTCTTGAGACGGACTTATATTAATTGTGAGCGGTTTTTCGAGTAATGGATGAGAGGATTACTTAGGATTAAAACCGTGCTTCCTTATTTTTGGATTTTGCATTTCTTATACTTCACGCTTTAAATAATGACAAATTTGCCTTCAAGCAATTTGATCAAATAATAACCGGTTCCACATTTAATTGTCATGAATAAGTTGATGCACTTTTTACTTGTGAATACAATGATCCCATTTTTAAGCTTGGTATGGGGAAAGTAAAACTTGAGGATGATAAGTGTCCATGGTACCAAAGCCCTAATTAAATTCATTGATTTCTTTATGAGTTATTTCCATCAAAACCATTTCAAGAAAATAAAAAAATATATAAATAAGTTTGCTTTCCTTGCATTGCATTGTAAATATTCAAAATCATCCATCATGTAGTATAGTTTAGTTTATTAAATCATAAAATGGCCAAGGTGGATTAATTATGAGAAAAGTGTACTCTAGAGCTTTGAAATGCTGCATTGCATGAGGTCATGGCAATGGTCAAGTGGAGGGGAGTTGATAAGTGTGAAAACACTCATCAATAATGATCTATAAACCACTAAAAACACAGTCAAATACATAATATTTAACTTTAAAATATCAGAATTACGCGTGTTATTGTGTTTTGTGTGTTTCAGGTAAAAAAGATACATTTTGGAGCAAACATGCGGTTTCAAGGGATTTATATCACAAAAGACGAAGAAAATGACGAATGAGCTTTCAAGGACCAATCATGTCATAATACCAAGATGGAGGGCTGAACTTGCAATTTTAACAAGATGAAGGATGAAAAGAAATGTGTTTAAAAGGTTTATATTACATATGGAAAAAAAGATACAAATTGAAGGACCAAAAGGAAAAGAATGGGAAGTTTATATTTACTTGGTCAAAGTTTGATAAGTCAAATATCATAAACATACGTATCATCTTCTCAACAAAGAGAGAGAAATGGAAAGAGTTCACAGTCGTCATCTTATAGCTTTCTCCACCAAGAACCTGCAAATGCAAATCAAGAGAGATACACAAGGTTTCAAGACAAACTTAAAGAAGCAAAAACGCTCCTTATCTTCTTCTCTACAAGATGATGCAATTTAATTAGATCAAGAGCAAGGAATGAAGAAACGCCCAATATCAAGAATGAAGGACGAGTTCATTATCCTCGTATTTTACACGTGTCTTCACTGGATTGGTCAAGACACATCACTCCTTCTCTTCAGACGGCTATAAATAGCGATCAAGACCCTCATTTGAAGGTGGTTAGCATAGGAGTAGTTTCACATAGTTAGGTTAGATAGGAATAGTTAGTTTGCTTCTCTCTCAAAGTTTTATGATTTACACTTAATCATTCAGTTAGATTCAGTTTCGATTCTGTTAATATTATTGTAACCGTGTATTTTCTTATTCACCATTAATGAAAAACAGAGCTCTTCTTTTACTTCTTTCTGCTCAAATCAGTTACTTTTGATTTCGATGATGAGATTAAAGTTTTAATTTTCTCAATCTTTTTCTTTCTCTATTTTTTACTGCTTAATACCTACTGTTCATCGTGAGTTTTTAATTCATGGATTAGTTTGGATAATAGTACTGTTCACGATAATGAGTAATCTTGTGTTTGATTTCAGATATAGAGTTTAAAATTTTGTTCATATAGGTGCGTTTTCAAGAGTTTCAATTTGAGATAGCTGGAAGTAAACTCCATTCTGTTTCGACATAATTCAGTTTAAATAGTTAGTTAATTCAGTTAATGATAAGTATTCGATTTAAGCTTTTCAGTTTGAAGTTTCAGTGTAGGGATGTTTGGTCTTTACTATACTTAAGCTGGTATGGTTTATCGTAGTAAGCTAGTGATGTAGATAGCATATCATCTGGAATTTTGCTTTGGATCAGTTCGATATCTAGTTCAGCAGCAGATTCGATAAGATTAGTTTAAGTTTGTGTAGGTTTAAGATTCGAAGATTCTGTTTGTTTGCATTTGTTTTGTTGTAGTTTTGCAGGTCTTTGGAGTCGCTCGCAGTTTACTGGATTAGACGTGGAGGAGTGTTTCGGTGTTAAGTGAGCTCAGCGCTCCGCTTCAACGTCAACGGACTTGGTCTGGAAGACACAGGTCAAGCTAATTTTATTTTTTCTGCATTAATAGCTTGATCTGCTAGTTATTATAGTTTAGCGTAATTCTGCTTGCAACGTGTCTATATTGCCTTGTTATATGCTAGTCGATATCTGTTTAAATTCAGTTCTTTGATTCCAGCCTTAGCTTTATAAAATATGCATTAGTTGCCTTTATAAATTTCATGGTTATGTGTTCTAATTGGTTTTTATTTTTCATGAATTGTAGCGTAGCAAGTTTCTGCTTATTCTGTTAGTAGTAGCTGTTGAATTTGACGTGTTGTCTACTGTTTAGCATTAGCGATTAAGAGTAGGATGACTTTAGTTGGAGTGTAATATTTGCTTGGTAGATATTATCACTGTTTTGCTAGAATATTAGCTAATAGGGAATTCATATTCGATCCTTTAGGTTGATAGATATCAGTAATTTTGGTTGCCTTTAAGCAGATAGGTAGTTCCCAATGTAAGTGTGAGGTAGAGGTTAGACTGACTTGAATCTTGTTAATTAGCTACTCTGTATTTTATGTTTTAACATTTGTAGAAGTTTAGATAATATACACATAAGGCCCTTCACTTTGATAGTTGTCATGACAGTTACAGTCCTGTATTGTTAGATAGTAACAGTTAGCCCCGTTAGTTAGTAATATAGTCTCACTTTAGGTCCAAATCTGTTAGCTATATTAGGTAATGGACTGGATTAGTTAAGATGGGCTTGTAGATGCATGTTGGGCTTATAGAAATTTTAATTCGTCTCATAGTTAGCAGTTTGGATTTGGATTTGCTAGTTTGAATTTTCATTCATTCTATAAATCTGTTTTCTTTACAAGTTTATAGGGATAGAACTTTAACAAAATTGTATTTTTAGGTTTAGTTGATATTTCGTATGTTGTAATTTGTAAGTAGTTTAAATTTGCATTTTATATTTTAATATTTTGTGCATTTATATGTTGTACTTGCTAAATGTTTTAGTGTAGTACGTATATGTAGTAGATAAAAATACTATTTTTACCTTTTTACATGCTTTGTGTGTAAGTAATATAAAATTCCAATCAAGCCTATTATTCACCAAAAACAATTAAGTCAAGCTTAAAAACGTTAAATCAATTCGGATTGAGTCGATAAAAACGATACTAAAGATGAATATTAAATGGCGCCGCTGCCGGTTCTTTTCGTGAAGATTAACGGTTTCGAGTGAGACATATTGGATTTTGGGATCCGTTCACTTTGTGAACGTTATTTTTACGTATTATAAATCAAAAAGATAAAAAAAATCACAAAGATAAAAATATAAAAGAAAAATCACAAAAAGCAATTCTTTTCCTAAAGAATTGAACCAAAAAATAAAAAAATCCAAAAATTAATCTTTTTCCTAAAAGATTACACCCAAAAATATATATTATATCGGTTTTCATCGTTTTTACGTACATATAGTATTTTTCTTTAAAAAATCAAATAAATACAAAAGTAGTTTTGATATATTATTATATGTAGATACATATATGTATACGAACAACCAATACATCTATTTTCATAAGTATTGCCGAGGCAATACACCGTGTTAGGGAGCGTTCCGGTCCTTGACACGTGTATCGATCAAATTTAATTAAGCAAGAATGGATAAATACTTCCAATAGGCAATAATTCGAAGAATACAAACTACAAAGTGAATAGAAAGGCGATGTGCTATAAAATGCCATCTAAGGGTTAATAGGTACTTAAGTGCTTCGTGCCACCTAACCCCCCCGTTCACTAGTGCGTATTCTAAGAAGGAAGGCTTGATTGGGGTCTTGCACCCAAGTAGTAATTACATATATTATACTTTCTTGTGAATATTTCATATCGAACCTCGAGGGAGATAATCTCTTCTCCTTCAAAAGTCGACCGAGAGCTTATCTCTCACTCCTCGAGTTCACTTACACGTGTACTCGCACACGTGTAACCATACCACCTTTGGTGTATTACTTCCTTCCCCGAGGAAGCTTTTAAACGTCATTTTACTTGTATATACATTCGGACACCTTGTTACACATGGATACTCGTTCCATGTTGGAGATTTTGCAACAACGATCCGCCAACGCTAATTATTCGCCTTGTTCGACTTGTGGTGGTCCACACGATACTTATTTATGTGATCAAAACAATGGCTATTATGGGGAGGCATATGCTTATAATGGAACCGAGAACCCTAATTTTCAACCTAACCTTCAAATGGACTATACTTGTAATGACTATATGGGATATTCCAGTTTTGCATCGATCAAACCTTTAATGAGCCATACCAAAAACAAGGATTTTCCAATTATGAGGGTTTTCAAAATAATGATAATTTTCAAGGCTATAATCAAGAAACCTTTCATAATCAAGGATTTTCAACCAATGAAGGCTCTCAAAATGATGAAAATTTTCCATGCAATAATCAAGATAACTTTCAAAATCAAGGATTTTTACATCATGAGGGTTTTCATAATCAAGGGTATAATCAAGGGTTTAACCAAGAGAATATGCAAAATGAATCTCAAATTCTTGAAATCCTTGCTAAGATGCATCAAGATAATGAGAGGCGATTTCAAGAGAGTGAAAGGAAACTTGAAGAATGGTACGAGGAAACTAATCAAAGATTCATGCTTCTTTTACAATCTTATCAAACTCAAGGTGCTTTACCATGTGATATTGAGCCCTCTTTGAGAGTTGATGATGAGGATGATACTATTAGTGATGAATATCATGAATCATGTGAAGAAGAATATCTTGCTACTCGTCGGCCTTATCCATTATTTTATGACGATGATGACGATCCTCCGATTTGTATGACACTTAATGATGACACACTTTCATCACCTTTACCTCATGTGGAACCCACCAACTCTTTAACCATGGGGGACGAGCCTCTTAGCACTAATACAAACACCGATTTGGATGAATTAACTTCTTCTAGTGTTGAGAACCTTATCCCAATCCAAAGAGAGCTTGAGAGTGTTTCCAATGAACCATGTGACGAGCTTTGTATTGATACTTCTTCTCCTCATGATCACATTGAGATTTCATCCCATGTTGACCTTCATGTTACTACTAGTGATTTTGGTGACTTTCATCTTGATGAATTGTTCAAAGAAAGGGATAATGAGATTGAGGAAGAGTTTTTGCAAGACTTGCCACAAGTAGAGGATGATGATTGTGATTCTAGTGAGGCATCTTATGATATATCATCCGATGACTTTTCATGTCAAGATGACATTCCTAATTTGGATGAAGATGTTGCTCCTATAGAAGAAGTTGAAGATGTTCATATTCGTGAGGTTTTATCAAATGTCTATCATCTTATCTCCTCGATTGAAGCTTTGACTGAAAACCATAATGATGATTCCATAGAAGAATAACCTTTCATTGATATTTCTTCACCGGTTTTTAAGGTTGCATCTATTGATTTTTATGATGATATCATCCCTTTGAGTGATTCTCTCATTAATACACCTTCTTTTGAGCCTTCTATTCCCACCCTTCCACCCTTGAAGTTGGTTATTGATGAAGATCCTATACTCTTAGAGATTGATCCTTTTTCACCTAAGGCGCCTTTAGAACCCAAAACCTTTGATATGGATTCTCATATGGATATTAATGCCACCATAGAGGCTTATCTTGCTAATATTGATATTGAGGTTGATGATAGTGATTCTAATTGGGAAGAGGAGATTCGTCTTAGTGAGAACTTGCTTTTTGGGACCATAGAGCCTACACTTCCTTCACAAGACACTATTATTATTGATCCTCCTTTTTATATGCCTTCTATGGAAGATTACCCACCTTTTGATGATGATGAAGAGCCTAACATGGACATAATAGTTATGAATGTTTTGATACCTACACCTTCATATTCTCATGATGCTTTGATCACTAAGGGGGAATCTCATATGGTGGATACGAGTTCATCTCCTTATTTTCCCATGAAGGGAAAGGTTTTTGATCCTGGGATACGTATGTTTGGGAAAAATTGGTTTTCATCTACTCCATTTAAGAGTGTGACTTCGATTGATATGGATTTTTTGTATGAGCTTACTTTGGTGATACTACCTACTTTGGAGTTGTTCACATGTAGAGATGGGAACTATGTATTTGATCCTGGGGTGCTTCCTATATGAGAGCTTTCGTATGTTGGACAAACTTGAGACACGTTGGACCGTTCCATTTATCGAGGCGGATATGATAAATCTTATAGTAAATGGCAACGTGCTAAGTTTGAGTGTATCATGCGAGATGTGCTTCAAAGTGGATATCCTTTATTCTCCATGATGGTTCCCCAAGGACAACCTAATTCGGGGCCGAGTCGAGCTAGCGACTTAGGGTTAAAAAAACTCAAGCAATGAATAACTAGGTTAAAAACGTAGAGTAGATCTAAATAGGTTATGTTTAATTAAAAGGATTTTATAGTAGAGTTGAAGTGGAGGGGTGACCTTTCTTCGTCTTTTGGTGTTTGCTTCAAGGGTTGCTCTCTCACATTTCATGCTTGGAGCTTATGGAGGAGACCCGTGTATCTGGTTTACTTTGATTAGTTTTTGCTATCGTGATATTCAAAACACTTGTGCTTAAAATCAATACCCAATAGTTGCCCTTTCCTTAACTTGGGTTAAGCAAAGTCTATTCATTGTCATAAGTGTAGGGGAAGTTTTTATACTTCCATGCTCTTAAACATTGAGGACAATGTTTAGCTTAAGTGTAGGGGGGTCTTCTATCGAAGTGACCTTACCTAGAATTTGTCATTGATCTTCATGATAACTTGGAAATTAATTTTTCAAACATTTTTTTCAAATTTTTGATCTACTTTGGCCACCAAAAATATGCATTCATAATTTTTGCATCAATCATTTTTTATTTGCATAACACATTTGCATTATATATATTTCTTCTTTTATTTTCATCAAAAATATATTAAAAGAGAAAAAAAAAATATAATAAAAACATGGTTTAACAAATTTAGACTTCTTTGACATATTTGGCCCGCCATGGATATTTTGACTCAACCCGAGTTTGCTTATCTAAGCATTCTCTAGCTAGTATCCTTAACCATGTAGTCCTTCATTGGTCTATTAGGCTAAGCATCCACCACTCTCATTATTTGAGATTTTAAATTTGTGGAGAATGGGAAATGATAGAGTTGAAGCAAGTATAAAAGAGCTAGATAAACTTCAAGATAATTACTTGTGGCAAAACTCTTCTCTTTTTTACCTCTAATTTATTCGCATGTATATATGTTAATAAATAATCAAGAACGGTTTTAATCGGTTTGTAATCTCTTATGCATTTTTGTCTAATCATTCATGGTTGGTATAAGTACGTCTTAAGATTCTAAGTTAGAACGTTTTATGTGTACTAGACTTATGTCATGCTTAATATTTAGCGGGTGTTTTTCCTTTTGTTCTTTTCAACTTTCTTTGTGAGGAATAAAGAAAAATAAGAGCGGCTTACAAAAAAATGAGTGGCTAGAAAAAAAAAGAGAAAAAGAAAAAAAAATAATACAAGACTCCCAATAGGGGCAGTGTGGTGTTAATTATAGTGACTATTGAGTTCCAATATTACCTTGACTGGTTGCGGGGATTCGATAGATTGCTCCAATCCAATATTACCTTGACGGGTTGCGGGGTTGAAGATCCAAAGTCTCAAAAAGATGGCGGATGTAAATTATTGCGTGAGTTTTATTTTTCTTTCCTTAGCGAGTGTGTAGCTACTTATGAAAGCATGACATGAGGATTTTACACATAAGGCGAATGACTTATTATTCTTGAGACGGACTTATATTAATTGTGAACGGTTTTTCGAGTAATGGATGAGAGGATTACTTAGGATTAAAACCGTGCTTCCTTATTTTTGGATTTTGCATTTCTTATACTTCACGCTGTAAATAATGACAAATTTGCCTTCAAGCAATTTGCTCAAATAATAACCGGTTCCACATTTAATTGTCATGAATAAGTTGATGCACTTTTTACTTGTGAATACAATGATCCCATTTTTAAGCTTGGTATGGGGAAAGTGAAACTTGAGGATGATAAGTGTCCATGGTACCAAAGCCCTAATTAAATTCATTGATTTCTTTATGAGTTATTTCCATCAAAACCATTTCAAGAAAATAAAAAAAATATATAAATAAGTTTGCTTTCCTTGCATTGCATTGTAAATATTCAAAATCATCCATCATGTAGTATAGTTTAGTTTATTAAATCATAAAATGGCCAAGGTGGATTAATTATGAGAAAAGTGCACTCTAGAGCTTTGAAATGCTGCATTGCATGAGGTCATGGCAATGGTCAAGTGGAGGGGAGTTGATAAGTGTGAAAACACTCATCAATAATGATCTATAAACCACTAAAAACACAGTCAAATACATAATATTTAACTTTAAAATATCAGAATTACGCGTGTTTTTGTGTTTTGTGTGTTTCAGGTAAAAAAGATACATTTTGGAGCAAACATGTGTTTTCAAGGGATTTATATCACAAAAGACGAAGAAAAGGACGAATGAGCTTTCAAGGACCAATCATGTCATAATACCAAGATGGAGGGCTGAACTTGCAATTTTAACAAGATGAAGGATGAAAAGAAATGTGTTTAAAAGGTTTATATTACATTTGGAAAAAAGATACAAATTGAAGGACCAAAAGGAAAAGAATGGGAAGTTTATATTTACTTGGTCAAAGTTTGATAAGTCAAATATCATAAACATACGTATCATCTTCTCAACGAAGAGAGAGAAATGGAAAGAGTTCGCAGTCGTCATCTTATAGCTTTCTCCACCAAGAACCTGCAAATGCAAATCAAGAGAGATACACAAGGTTTCAAGACAAACTTAAAGAAGCAAAAACGCTCCTTATCTTCTTCTCTACAAGATGATGCAATTTAATTAGATCAAGAGCAAGGAATGAAGAAACGCCCAATATCAAGAATGAAGGACGAGTTCATTATCCTCGTATTTTACACGTGTCTTCACTGGATTGGTCAAGACACGTCACTCCTTCTCTTCAGACGGCTATAAATAGCGATCAAGACCCTCATTTGAAGGTGGTTAGCATAGGAGTAGTTTCACATAGTTAGGTTAGATAGGAATAGTTAGTTTGCTTCTCTCTCAAAGTTTTATGATTTACACTTAATCATTCAGTTAGATTCAGTTTCGATTCTGTTAATATTGTTGTAACCGTGTATTTTCTTATTCACCATTAATGAAAAACAGAGCTCTTCTTTTACTTCTTTCTGCTCAAATCAGTTACTTTTGATTTCGATGATGAGATTAAAGTTTTAATTTTCTCAATCTTTTTCTTTCTCTATTTTTTACTGCTTAATACCTACTGTTCATCGTGAGTTTTTATTTCATGGATTAGTTTGGATAATAGTATTGTTCACGATAAGAAGTAATCTTGTGTTTGATTTCAGATAAAGTTTAAAATTTTGTTCATATAGGTGCGTTTTCAAGAGTTTCAATTTGAGATAGCTGGAAGTAAACTCCATTCTGTTTCGACATAATTCAGTTTAAATAGTTAGTTAATTCAGTTAATGATAAGTATTCGATTTAAGCTTTTCAATTTGAAGTTTCAGTGTAGGGATGTTTGGTCTTTACTATACTTAAGCTGGTATGGTTTATCGTAGTAAGCTAGGATGTAGATAGCATATCATCTGGAATCTTGTTAATTAGCTACTTTGTATTTTATGTGAGGTGGAGGTTAGACTGACTTGAATCTTGTTAATTAGCTACTTTGTATTTTATGTTTTAACATTTGTAGAAGTTTAGATAATATACACATAAGGCCCTTCACTTTGATAGTTGTCATGACAGTTACAGTCCTGTATTATTAGATAGTAACAGTTAGCCCCGTTAGTTAGTAATATAGTCTCACTTTAGGTCCAAATCTTTTAGCTATATTAGGTAATGGACTGGATTAGTTAAGATGGGCTTGTAGATGCATGTTGGGCTTATAGAAATTTTAATTCGTCTCATAGTTAGCAGTTTGGATTTGGATTTGCTAGTTTGAATTTTTATTCATTCTATAAATTTGTTTTCTTTGCAAGTTTATAGGGATAGAACTTTAACAAAATTGTATTTTTAGGTTTAGTTGATATTTCGTATGTTGTAATTTGTAAGTAGTTTAAATTTGCATTTTATATTTTAATATTTTGTGCATTTATATGTTGTACTTGCTAAATGTTTTAGTGTAGTACGTATATGTAGTAGATAAAAATACTATTTTTACCTTTTTACATGCTTTGTGTGTAAGTAATATAAAATTCCAATCAAGCCTATTATTCACCAAAAACAATTAAGTCAAGCTTAAAAACGTTAAATCAATTCGGATTGAGTCGAGAAAAACGATACTAAAGATGAATATTAAATGGCGCCGCTGCCGGTTCTTTTCGTGAAGATTAACGGTTTCGAGTGAGACATATTGGATTTTGGGATCCGGTCACTTTGTGAACGTTATTTTTACGTACTATAAATCAAAAAGATAAAAAAAATCACAAAGATAAAAATATAAAAAACTAAAAAATCACAAAAAGCAATTCTTTTCCTAAAGAATTGAACCAAAAAAAATAAAAAAATCCAAAAAGTAATCTTTTTCCTAAAAGATTACACCCAAAAATATATATTATATCGGTTTTCATCGTTTTTACGTACATATAGTATTTTTCTTTAAAAAATCAAATAAATACAAAAATATTTTTGATATAGTATTATATGTAGGTACATATATGTATACAAACAACCAATACATCTATTTTCATAAGTATTGCCGAGGCAATACACCGTGTTAGGGAGCGTTCCGGTCCTTGACACGTGTATCGATCAAATTTAATTAAGCAAGAATAGATAAATACTTCTAATAAGAAATAATTCGAAGAATACAAACTACAAAGTGAATAGAAAGGCGATGTTCTATTAAATGCCATCTAAGGGTTAATAGGTACTTAAGTGCTTCGCGCCACCTAACCCCCCGTTCACTAGTGCGTATTCTAAGAAGGAAGGCTTGATTGGAGGTCTTGCACCCAAGTAGTAATTACATATATTATACTTTCTTGTTCATGAGTTCACATGGTAGTGACTATGAAGTGAGATGTGTTATTTAGTGGTTTTACGTATACGTATATGTATTATAAAAAATCGTATTTTTACGATTTACGGTTTAACATTTAGAGGTCTCGGATGAGGTAATTAGTCATATGGATATTTTTCGGGATGGTTTTAAGTCATTTAGGACTTAGTTATAAAGTTTATTTCAAAATTTGATATTTTTTATAAAAGTGTATATTTTACGTCTTTTACGGTAAAACGCGTAAAAACTGACTAGTTTTACGGTTTTGGGGTTTTGGAGGCTTTAGGAGCTGAAATAAATTAAGGAAAATTAAGGTAATATTATTAATACATATATTAATAATAAAAAGAAAAAAAAACGAAATAAGGGGGTGTTGGGTCGGTTTGGTAGACGCACGAAAAGAAAGGGAAAAAGGGAAAAAGGAAAAAAAAAAAAAAAAAGGAAAGTGGACTATGGTTTGGATTAGGATTCACTCATAACCTATATAATGTTTTATTCTAAACCAAAAGTCATTATTTTTTTTTCTTCCTGGAGATCATATGGTTACAAGAGAGTTTTTGGGTTTTCATAGTTTTTTTTCATCTTCCATTAATTTAAAGGTAAACCTTCATAACCCTTTTCAATTAAATTGTTTTAATGTTTTCTTTAATCATCTTATGATGGATTTAGGTTAGGGTTTAATTTAAAAAATAGTATATTAATGTTATAATAATGATGTTATAATGATTACATAAATTAGGGCTTGTAATTAGTGGGATTAGGGTTAATTAATGAGGTTAATTTTGTTAAACCCGTTTTAAAAACTGGGCAGAATTTTAAGTCAATTGTTTTGATCATATCGGGAGTTCTACAAACTATTATTTTGCGATCCAAGTATCCCTGAAAAGGTAATTTAAGTGGCTTTCCAATGCAAGAAACGAGAACTAAATTGGAGGTCGGGAAGTGGGTCAAAAACAGGTTACAACAGTCGGAGGTCAAAACAGTTTTGAAGTCAGCCTGTTTTCTTTTTAAGTTTTGGGTTGTTTGAGGTACTTAGGGTTGCATTGGGACATTCTAACGAACATGAGAGATGGTTTATATATTATAGTAAGTATCTGCATTGGGGATAAGGTTGTGGTTTAGGGTAAGACCCCCTAATCATAACAAACTTTTTGTATGTTTAAAATCAGTAAATATGGAATGACAAAAGTATATATATATATATATATATATATATATATATATATATATATATATATATATATATATATATATATATATATATATATATATATATATATATATATATATATATATATATATATATATATATCGGGGTCTTAACAGTAGCTTTAAGGTTAGGGCAAGTGGGAGGTGTTAGATAACATATGTAAGGGCATAAATATTCCCTTTACAGAGATCATGGGTATGTTTAAGTGGGCGTTTGGCTTATAGTTTGGAGACCTAAAACTGGGACTGTTTGGGTAAAATGTTAACGGGACGGGATATGAAGTAAAATGAGTTAAGGGCTTTATAGAGGGGTGTAATGAGATGCTTAGAGCATTTAAATGAGGTATTTATATAGGAGGAGGTTAGATTTCCATCATAGGTTGATGAGCCATCTTAGTGATTGGTTCATGTTTTGATTATGTGTTTTTGGTTTGTTAGCTTTTTGCTAGTGCGAGGAATTTTGGAGAAGCTCGATCAGGTGAGTTTCATAGTCCCATGTTTACTATTGTTTTTTACTTCCAGATGGGATGAAAGAGACACTGTGTTGTTATTTATAAATTATGATGTGAATGTTTGGCGTTGGTAATGGACTTATGTGTGCATACTTATGTGATTAACTGCTAGTTGATTCTTGATTGTTTATGTTTTGACTTGGTACCAAGGGGATATTGGCAAGGCGGGACCTTGGGATTGGTTCATAGGTGTTTGAGTACCTATGGGAGTATGGTGTTTGGTAAGGCTAGGAGCCTTGGATTTGGACATGGATTTGGTTTGGTATGATTAGTCTTGAATATTAGTTGTTAATGCACGTTAGTATCACATTGTCCATATGTTTTTAACTTTTGGTTGTTACTCACAGCTTATGGTTTGTTTTGGCGTTGGAGTCTAAACCTATGACTCTCACCAACATTATGTTGACGTATTTTAGTGTCTCTTTCAGGTGTGAATGTGGTTAAGCTAGAGGATAGAAGTGGCTAGACTTGGATGCCTTAGGATTGCATATAGAAGGAGATCCCCGTTCCTTCTTAGTTTACCTTTATGTTTTTTTTTTATAAGTGATACATGTTGGCACCTATATGTTTGTTTGGTTTATGTTTATTGTTTGTCTTGGGTAAGTGGTAGGACTGTTACCTACTTACCTAGACTCCTGCATTGTTGAGATATTGTCAAGACATTTGTGTCGCCATTTATGACATTATATTTGCATTTTAGTTTTCTCTATAGAGACACCATTTGTTGTGATGATATCCATACGTCGCGCCCCATATTCCGCCATGGTAGTGTGTTACAATAGTGGATGCTCTAGGCACATGACGGGGAAGGAAGATTATTTGACCAACTTTACCCCCATTAAATATGGTGACAGAGTGTACTTTGGAGGAGGATATGGTACAATTTCTGGCAAAGGCACTCTTATCACCAATAATTTGCGTTTTGAAAACGTATTTCTGGTAAAAAGAACTTGATTATAATCTGTTTAGTGTGTCACAAGTGTGTGATAACAAGAATAAGGTTCTTTTCACGGATACTGAATGCTTGGTGTTAAACAAAGACTTTAAGATACCTGATGAGAAGTTTATTGATTATAGAACACCTAGGCATAAGGACATTTATAATGTGAATCTTAATGGAATTATGATGAATAATAATTTGTCATGTCTATATGCTAAGGCTTCAGTTGATGAAAGTAATCTATGGCACAGAAGGTTAGGGCACATAAACTTTAAGAACATAAACAGACTTGTGAGACATGGTTTAATTGATGGTTTGCCTGAAAAGGCTTTCCACAATGATCATTCTTGTGTTGCATGTCTTAAAGGCAAACAGCACAAAGTCTCATTTAAGTCTAAACTTGTGCACTCTAGTTCTAAACCACTTCACTTGCTACATATGGACTTATTTGGCCCAACAAATATAGAAAGTTTAAATGGTAAATCCTTTTGTTTTGTCATAATTGATGATTTTTCTAGATTTACTTGGACTTTCTTTTTGGCCTTAGAAAGTGAAACTGCCACAGTTTTGATTAACTTTATTACCCAAATTGAAAAGAAAACAGGGAATGAGGTTAAAATACTCAGAAGTGATAATGGTGGTGAGTTTAGAAAGAATTAGATGACTTCTGTGTCAATAAAGGGATTACTAGGCAGTTTAGTGTAGCTAGAACCCCACAACAGAATAGGGTGGCTGAAAGGAAGAATAGAACACTCATAGAAGCAGCTAGGACAATGTTGGTTGATGCTCATTTTCCCATTGCTTTTTGGGTTGAGGCTGTGAATACAGCCTGTTATGTTTAGAATAGGGCATTGATCAACAAAATCCACAATAAGACACCTTATGAGCTATTTTGGAATAGGAAACCTAATATTGGTTTTCTGAAACCCTTTGGATGTCATGTAGTGATTTTGGATACTAGTGATGCCTTAGGAAAGTTTAGTGTCAAAGGTGATGAAGGCTATTTTATGGGCTATCTAGTGCAGAGTAAAGGATATAGGGTTTACATTAAAAAAGAAAAATGTATACTTGAAAAGGTACATGTTAAGTTTTAGAGAGTAAACCTAGTGATCCTGAGAGTGGACCTACTTGGTTCTTTGATTTCGAACCTTTATCTAGAACCTTGAATTATATGCCTGTTACTAATCCAGACATTGTGAAAGAGGTTTCAAATGTTGTGGAAGAACCTATTGTTGAAATTTCAAGTAAACAGGTTGACAAGAAAGTAGGATCACATGCAGCCAAATCAGCTCCCATACTTGAGTATGTTACCATTCCCATATGGACAGATGGATTTGCTGCTGCTGCTGCTGGAAAGGAAAAAGACGGTCCACAAGAAAAACCAATTGATGAAAACATGCATGAATCTTGAAGCGCTGACAAAGGCAAATCTGGCGCTGACATGCCAAATTCAGGCGTTGATGGCTCAAACGCTAATAGGACAAATTCAGGCGTTGATGGCTCAAACGCTGAAAATTCATTTGATCATCTATTCTCTTCAAATGTTTTTGAACAAGGTGAACCTTCCACAGTTCATGAAGAGGTTCATTCTGGTGATGATGGAGGAGAATATGAAGATGCTATTGGCAACATGGAGACTGAGATTGAAGACAACACACTTATTGAAGGAGAACACTTACATCTACTATCAGAAATCATCCTCCTTCTCTAATCATTGGTGATGTGTTGTCTCCTGTTCAAACAAGAAGGTCTCATCAAAATCAAGGAAGTTTTATTGCCAATATCCACAAGAATGTTGATACCCCTTTTGTACAGGCATGTTTGTTTGCTTGTTTTCTATCACAACAGGAACCCAAGAAGATATTTGATGCTCTCAAAGAACCAAGTTGGGTGGAAGCAATGCAAGATGAGCTTCATCAATTTGCTATTAAAGATGTTTGGGAGTTAGTGGATTGTCCTAGATATGTAAGACCTATAGGGACAAGATGGGTTCTTTGAAACAAGAAGGATGAAAGAGGGATTGTGATCAGAAATAAGGCACGTTTAGTTGCTCAAGGCTATACACAAGAGGAAGGGATAGACTATGAAGAGGTTTTTGCACCTGTTGCAAGGATTGAAGCAATAAGGATTTTCCTAGCCTATGCTTCTTGCATGGGCTTCACAGTTTATCAAATGGATGTGAAGAGTGCTTTTCTTTATGACACAATTGCAGAGGAGGTTTATGTGATGCAGCCTCCTGGTTTTGAAGATTTAGAACATACAGATAAGGTGTATAGGGTGAAGAAAGTAATGTATGGACTTCATCAAGCCCCAAGAGCATGGTATGGCACATTGTCCACCTATCTGGTGGAAAATAGATTCAAGAGGGGCATCATAGATCAGACTTTATTTACCAAGAAGATTGGTAAGGACTTTTTACTTGTTCAGGTCTATGTGGATGATATCATCTTTGGCTCTTCAAGTCCAAAGATGAGTGAAGACTTTTCCAAGCTCATGACAGACAAATTCAAGATGAGTGAAATGAGAGAGATGAACTTCTTTCTAGGTTTACAAGTTCAACAGAAAGAAGATGGTATCTTTATCTCTCAAGACAATTATGTAGCAGAAATCTTGAAGAAGTTTGGTTTTTCTCCACATGAAAAACGGGCTAGCACACCCATGGATAGGGAACACCCTTGGGGAAAGATTGGAGATGGAAAAAAGTGGATGTCAGGCATTATAGGTCAATGATTGGATCATTGATGTATCTTACAGCTTCCAGACCTGACATCATGTTTGATGTGTGTGCATGTGGACGCCATCAAGTGACTCCCAAAGAGTGTCATCTTCATGCTGTTAAGAGAATCTTTAGATACCTTAGGTGTTGTCCCACCTTGGGATTATGGTATCCAAAGGATTCTCCATTGGAGCTTATTGGTTATTCAAACAGTGATTATGGGGGTGACAAGTTTGATAGAAAATCCACAACTGGTGGATGCCAATTTCTTGGGAGTAGATTGATCTTGTGGCAATGCAAGAAACAAACAGTGGTGGCAAACTCTACAACTGAAGCATAATATGTAGTTGCAGCTGCTTGTTGTGGACAAATCTTATGGATTCAGAACCAACTGTTGGATTATGGGTATAATTTTATGCATACCAAGATTTTTGTAGACAATAACAGTACCTTATGCATTATTAAGAATCTTGTACATCATTCTAAAACAACACACATAGAAATTAGACATCATTTTATAAGAGATTGTTTTGAAAAAGGTTTAATACAACCAGATAGGGTTGTCACAGAAGAAAATGTGGCAGATTTATTAACTAAACCTTTTGATGCTGGGAGATTTCAATACTTGGTAACAAGTATCGGTATGATCAATCTTACCTAAAATGTGTTTTTAGAACTTATTGTGAAAGTATGTACATGATATGCATTGTTATTGGTCTTTGTACAAAATTAGGTTTTCCACTTTATTTGTCTAACGCTGACAAAGGTTATTTTAACGCTGATAAGTGTTAAAATGGACGTTGACAGCAATATGTTAGTTTTGTGGTTTTTGATCTAATTATGCAGGCATTATGAGCATTGTACAAATGAATACAGAGTTGCTTATGGATCTTTGGAGCTTACTAGGAGTGTTTTTAAGTTTATGGATGATGGTTGGAATGTTTACATTCCTATCTTGACATAAATTCTTATTGCATATTTTATTTTTGGCAACTTGTATATCACATTTTAAGGGGAGGTTTAGGAAACCTTTAGGAATTTTGGGTATTCTTATAATACTTTTATCACAATTCTAGATTGTGCCCACTGGTGAGTACGAGTTAGTTTACTAAACCGTGAGGCACTGTAGCATGCAAAGTTGATATACTTTGCATGCTGCCAAGACTTTTTGACCTACAATTGGTTGTGGTTGGTTGGGAGACTTGGGTACGCTTTTATTAGGCATTGCTAAAAGCATTTGTGAAATGTATTATTGTGAGATATCTAAAGTAGGATATGAAAAAGACGGGCGTTAAAGAAAATCTATTGATTGCTAAGTTTAAATGCTTGTTGCCTTATTAGTGTGCATCTTGTCTGTCAACCATAACTCTACATAACGAGGGCATAGTGGCTTGTTGTAATAAACAGACGTGCTGATGAGTTATTAGATATTTTTACAAAATTGAAACTTCTAGGGCAAGTGGGCATATATCAAAGTATGATATGGACCGAATATTTACCGTTTAATCGGTATAAGAACATCAACCTTATTGATTTATGTAAGAGGCGATTATCGACGGTTAACGGAGATCAAATTCATCGAAAACCTGTAAATCTTGTCAAAAATTTAATATAAACTTGTGTTTATCACTTATCGTAACTATATATATATGTATAATAAGTTGGATTTTAATAATAATATTGTTGAAACTACCTAAAAATCATTAGAAATACTTAAAACTTGCCGGAAATAACTAAACTTTGCTAAAAATGCGGATCCGATTAATCGGTACAAGTTACAAAATAATCGACCGATCGATACGATTCACGATTTTTGCAACCTTGCTTTTTGTACTTATAGAATCGAATATTTATGTACACAAACATAGCAAACAATCAACTTTTTCTATGATTAACGATTTACGATTTTTTATTTTTGCAACCTTGCTTTTTGTACCTTGCTTTTTGTACTTATAGAATCGAATATTTATGTGCATAGACATAGCAAACAATCAACTTTTTGTAACTTTTGACACATTTGAAGATGATTACTAATTGTCTAATTCTACTCTGGGAATATTTTAGCATCTTATAACTTTTAGACCACCTGTCATTCTACAAAACTTTTAGATCCAACTGAGATCACCTCAGTATCTATCTGTCCATCAAGTCCTATATCAAAGACACAGATATTAACTGGAAATCTGATCTGGATCTTGATCTGTCCACACGATACATTATTAAGTTTCACTTTCAGGACTACCTGATGATCCAAGTAAAGCTTGCATCAATGGTTTCAAACCCTCCAAGGATGCACATTCATAACAAGCACAAATCATTTAATAAAAACCCCAAACCACAATTCTTTCTTTGACGATATAGAAAGAGTGTATGATCAACAAATCTGTGTTTACTTGACATAACAAAAGACGTACTAGGAGAAGGTTAACAACTAAAGAATTCTTGACTTTTATACAATCCCCAACAGTCTGAAAACAAAGAAAATAAAAAGAATCCAACCCTAACACAAGGATAATACTTGTACATTGCTTGCCACTTTGACCCATTCAAATACCAGCGATAGTGCTTGTAGGTTACTAAGAGCAGCATCCACTATTCTGTGACACGGGTTGTCCACGAATGTTAACTGTTGGTGGCTTTGAGGCATTCAATGCTGGTTGACTTGCCATCCTGCGTTTACACCCAACAAACACATTCAATACAGCAAGCTGTCAAGCTTTATTGCTAAAATATAGATTGTCGGTATATAAGTCAATGGGGTAATATTCTAAGGGGAAAAACTAAAATAATTATTTTTGGCTCAGATGATAGCATGTCGTACGAGTCGAAAGCTGCCTAATATGTATTCAAAATACATCGGGATGGGCCTGAGAATCGTTATATAAAACAAAAAATATGGGGATATTTCAGATTTAGTTATCATACTTTGACACATTAATTACTAGTCGAACATAGAAACAGGACTGAATGAAAATTCATATTGGTGGTGGCATAATGTAAGGTGGCAGTGACAAGTAGGCAGGAAAGTCCTACGGGTCTATGTCAGATTGTTAGAAGCTAGATTCCAATGTTCTTAATTGTTATTGCTCAATCAGATTATTAGATAATGAAAAAAAAATCATGGCACTTACCTATCTTTGATGGAAGCAGTCATGGCCATGAAAGCCTGTTCCACATTGGTGGAATCTTTTGCACTAGTTTCCAAGAACGGAATTCCAATTTCATCAGCAAATGCCTGTAAGATACAAAATGAACAAAATAATTCCATAAAAATAATTTAACAGCAATGATCATTAATAATAATCCCAATTGGAGACTAACATGCATAAAGTGATCTGGGAAAATGAATACTTACCTTGGCGGTCTCTGTTGAAACAACTTTATTTGCAACAAGATCACTTTTGTTTCCAACAAGTATCTTGTTCACATTCTCACTGGCATAGCGATCAATTTCACTCAACCACTGTTTAACATTATTAAAACTCTCTTGATCCGTAACATCATAAACCACCTGAATACATACAATTAGTTAAGATAGTCACACGTGAATGCAAAAACTATGACAAACTTATAATCTTTTTAAGTAAGAAAATGTAAAAATATTCATGAAATCATTAACACGGTAATGCTTGTGATTTGTCGGTGAGTGGCGGACGTCAAAGATATCCAACATGAACTATCGTAAAATAAAAGACGCAAGAAGGTGACTCACTATGATGCCATGTGCTCCTCTGTAGTAGCTGCTTGTGATTGTCCTAAAACGTTCTTGCCCCGCGGTGTCCCACTGTAAATTAGCACAACAGTAGGATTAAGAAAAAATTAGCACACATCATCAAGGCAACAATCTTGGATAAGAAATGAGATTTATCTATTAGCCAGATAATCATAACTAACAAAATAGAATCAAACGCCAACTTACTATCTGAAGCTTAATAGTCTTGCCATCTTGCTCCACAGTACGGATTTTCTAAAACAACAACATGCAAAAATAGGTTAAGCTATTTCATCAGCTGAATTTATGTTAACAGTCAGCAACGTAGAATAGTTACTTACAAAATCAACTCCAATGGTGCTTATGTAGCTGTCCAAGTAGGAATCATCCTATAAAAGCAATAAGTAATTGGTCAGTAGCATGTAGTGGAAATATATGCATAAAGAACTCGTGTTCCCATACAACACATCAACAAGTTCTAAGTTTATGATGAATAGAAAATGTATTGAAGAATAAAATTGGATTAGGGTTACAAAACAAGTTCCCGTGACCTCTCTTATTACACTATATTAACAAAAATGATGCTTAATGTTTTGAACCTTATTTGCGATTCTAAGTCTTTAGTATAAGAGATTATCTGAACTACTGAACTTACATGCAACTTTCATAGTGATAAATCTGTATCTTTTATATATCCATTTCAAAGCTATGTATTAGAATACACTAAATCCATTTACCATGCAGGAAATGTTGTATAAAAGCAAACTATCGATGATATCGATAGTTAATTGTTCTGCTTTTGGTTTCTCATGCAGTCATGACATATCATGAAATAGAGAACAAGCAATGACACCATTTACCGAACCCTGTTATACCTTTTTAAGAAAGTCAGCTTATCCAGACATGTTACAATTACGGTTAGTCATGTTACAATTACGGTTAGTAAACTGAATCGTTTAAAAACTTGGTGAATTTCCACCAAATTTTGAGAACACATAATCTAAATATAGATTATTTTAAATGGTCTTTCATGTAATAACTATTTGGATCAACATAGAGATATTTTGAAAAAAAGTTAGGTTAATAGAAGACGCAATCTAATGTTGCCCCTTCCTTTCGCTCAGATATAAAGTTACATACACAGTGTTAACCTTTCTGACTTCTCACACTTCTAATAAATAGAAAGAAGCACCTAAAGGTGATTCACGTGACGTAACTCTTATCTTATGAACTCACACGAATATTTAATAAAGAATAAAGGGGAAGGTATATGCGTACAAATACTACAGAACAGAAAATATATATTCTGTACAAAGCTAAATTTTGTAAAATCCAAGGTACTTACAGCAAACCTCAGAAGCAAACATGACTTTCCTACTCCAGAATCTCCGATAAGCAAAAGCTTGAATAGGTAATCACTGCAAAAGATGACCATGTTGGCAACTAACATTAGTACTCTACAAATTCAGCGCTAGTAAAACAGTGAACTACAAATGCATCGAAATGTTTATTTAATAACGAAATCAAACAAGCAGACCTAAAAATCTAATAATGACGTTGCGCGCGAATATAAAAGTATGTCATAAATAATCAAATTTCGTCACTTGCCAACAATAAGTCCAAAACCTCAACATTCCTAAGATAAGGGTCATTCAAGTTATTTGATTTCTTACGCCCATTGTATCCCTAGTAGAGCAGCCATGCGTGTAAATGTTGTCTTAAGAGTGACGCAATCTATCACATAATCCAAGCCTTTCTTAGGTCTTATACGCACAAATCCACATACACACACGCATGGATATACTATGCTTTCTAAGTTCTACATACACTTTACAGTCTCGATGGCCTATACTGATTTTCATCAAACCTGCCCATTACATCACCAAAGTGTTGGTATTTTTCTATTACTTCAATGCAAATCACCGACACACAATCTTAGTTAGTTCGATAACAATGAAACATATCTAGTGAAATAATTCAACATAATAAATACTTTTTCAGAAATAAAAAATACTTCAACCGCACATTTAGGTTCTCCAATATTAACGTGTATCCACACACAATCACACATACCCATTGCTAGATTACACACATAAGTACACACATATAAGTACACGACATAATGATTACTCCCTATCTCACATCCGTTATTCGGCACAGCTGCTTGCAGATCATATACAGAAATTTTACCCTAAACTCTCGAACGGGCATTAAATATTTAAATCTTCCCCGTAACATAAACACCAATCACAAACATACAAAGCACTAACCTTACACGATCAAAAGTAGAAATCATAGTTCTTAACCACATAACAATTACTCCGTTATTTGGCAAAGCAAAAACACAGATCATAAAAAAAATTACGCTAAATTCTCGAACGGGCGTTAAAGCTTGAAACATTTTAAGCTTCACACACTGTAACTCGCACACCAATTACAAAAACACAAACCACTAACCTTAAACATTAACCTTAAACTATAAAAACTAGAAATTACAGTTGTTAACCACATAAAACCTAAATCAACAATCATTCTTAAACGATCTAATAACAATCAAACATCTTTATTAATTATAATCAATCCAACAAAATTCACAAATCAAATAAATCAGGATCCAATTAAAAAGAATAAAATGAAAATAAAAGATCTGATCGGATGAAACTTACTATTCGGGAGTCATGATGGTGTTGATCGGGTTAATTAAATTGTTGAAAAGAAGATGATGATTAGGTTTTTTTTAATTTTTTATTTTGGGTTATGTGAAATTGGGGGAAAAATAAGAAAGAGCGAATGATGTGGATCAAAAGAGAGAAGATGGGGGACACGTAAAGTAATCAATCAAGTAAGACATTTTGGTTTTGGTTTAGAGTTTGCTTTTTATACTTCCACACGTGACTCACACTTTACAATTTTTCTTTTTCTTTTCTTAAATTACTTTTTTCTTTTTTTTTGCTTTTTAAAGTAAAAGACTAAAAATCAAGCTAAAAGCATCTATTAAAAGTTATGGTTTACAAGTGTTTAAACCACTTCATAACTTTATAAACATATTTATAAACCACTAGTGGATGCCCTCCTAAATGCATACTGTGTCGGTTTTTAATTATTTATTACAATCAATAACCATTTGCTATTATAATTATGTCAGGCTTAGTCAATATTTGATGGACAAGATAAAAGTATGTTAAAGTCATTCTAAAAGAGTTTAGCATAAGTTGCAAGCCTAGACGCAAGTGACTCGCAAGCCTATTTATATTGCTTTTTTTTAGTCTCATTAATTAGAGGTTCGTGTTGATAACGTGTTATAATATAAAAATAATTACTTTTTTAACTCTAAGCAAGTTTGGGAGAATAAGATTTTATTAATTGTCTAAAAATGTCTTTATAAAATAAAAATTATATAAGAACAAAGAAGTAAATTTTGAAGGAGATAGAATAAGATGAATATTGTGTGTATTAAGATTGTCACACCTTACCATGGTGAAATATGAGACGCGATGTATGGATATCATCACAACATGGCGTATTTATAGAGCAAACTAAATGAATAAAGAAATGTCATAAAAAGGTGACATAAATGTAATGACAATATCTCAAATAATGCAGGAGTCTAGGTAAGTAGGTAAAAGTCCTACCTTTCACCAAAGACAAACAAATAAACAAACATCAAATATATAGGTGTCTAAAATGTATCACTTATTCAACAATGAAAAGAAAACTAAGAGGAAAGGGATTCCTCCTAATGCAATCCTAGAAGCCTCTAAACTCTAGCCACTTCTAACACCATCCTTCATAACTACCTCACCTGAAAATGACACTAAAATTTGTCAACATAAAGTTGGTGAGAACATAGGTTTAAGTTATCTAAAATATCAAAAGAACTTTGACATCCGCTGTAAATAAGTTGAAGAAAATAAGTTAAAGCAATGGACTATAAAGTGATAATCATGTTACATACAACTACAAACAAAACATACTATAACAATTAAGAACACAAAATAAGAACAAATGCGCCTACACTTATCCGGATCTTTCTCACACCCTGTGTGGAGATGAACCATATCCCCTTCGAGATATCTTGTCTTTGAAAAGACGATGCACAAGTACTCATAACATATGTCAGAACAGATAATAGAACATATAACATAACACACAAGTAAGCATATCACATAATAACACATTAAGTCCACACATTTGAAAAACATATTATTAAAGCATTTTAAAGAACATAGTACTAATACATTCAAAAACATTACAAGTGTCATCTCCATCCCATACTGGAAAAACATTTAAAAACTTAGTAAAAGTGGGACTATGAACTTACCTAATTGAGTTCCTCCAAATATTCCGCGCACTAGCAAAAAGCTAAAAAAATAAAATGCATAACATCAAGACATGAACCAAATGCTAAAATGGCTCATCAATCTATGATGGACATATAACCTTCTCCCATATATTTACCTCATTCATATGCTTTAAGCATCCCATTACCCTTCTCTAACAATTCCTTAACTTATTTAAGTTCGATACATATCCCGTTCACATTTTACCAAAAACAGTCCCGATTTTTAGTCCCCAAACTATTTACCAAACGTCCACCTAACCAACCCCGTAGTTTCTGTAAAGAAAAGTCTATGCTTGTACAGGTATTAGCTTACTCCTCTCTTTTTCCCCAACCTTAAAGCTACTGTTAAGACCCCGATGTACATATATATACTTTTGTCTATCCAGATTTTACTGATTTTGAACATATAAAAAGTTTGATAAGATCAGAGGGTCTTCCACTATCCCAATTGATTAGCCCTTTTTCATAAATCTTATATAACATATAAACTAACTCTCATATTCGTTTGAAAGTCAACTTGTACTCCTAAGTACCCTAACCATCTTAAAAAATTAATTTAAGCCCGACTGATTTCAATACTGTTTTGATCTCTGACTGTTGTAACCTGTTTTGACCCACTTTCCGACCTCCAATTTAGTCCTCGTTTCTTGCATTCAAAAGCCAACTCAAATAACTTTTCAGGGGTACTTGTTTCCATTAATGAATGTTTCTAGAACTCTAGATATGATCAAAACAATAGACCTAAAATTCTGCCCAGTTTTTTATTATGAATTTAATTAAATTAACCAAATTAATTACCAAATACATGATTAATTACAAGCCCTAATTAATCTAATCATTATAATAACATTAAATCTCATATTTTAATTTTTCCCTAACCTTAGATCCATCATAATTTGATGTACACATGATTAAAAACAAATTAAATAAAAAGGGATTTAAAGATTTTACCTTAAATTTAAAAGAACAAGATTTTTTATGAAGAACCCTAAATCCTCCATGTTTGTGTCATGTGTTTTATTTCTCTAGGGTAATTATGATGGTTTTTGGTAAATAAAATCCTTTTATATTTTCCCTAAAAAAATCCTAGCCCAAGTACAAAGGTCGGTTTCCTTTTTCCCTTCTCCCCCCCCCCCCCCCTTCTTTCTTACGTTTACACCGACACCCTATAACACCCCCAAATTTACACAATTTAATACAGCGGAAGACTCGTTGGTGTTACGGGATAGCACATTACTCACATCATAGACAACGCTTAAAAATCGCGTCGTTTATTAATAAAGCATTTCCATTCATAAATATCAGATTTACATAGGTCCCAAGGCATATTATTTCATACAAAGTTTTACAAAGCATTTGAATGGAAATTATTGTTTAAGTGCGGGCCATGAATTCTTGTCGTCTTCCCGAGAATTACCTTCAAGTATCTGAGATAAAACATGTTAAAAGAAAAGGTCAGCGATAACGCCGAGTGAATTCATAGAGTTTAATAAAATCCATCAATATATCGTCGGTATATAATTATTACCAAAAATCATTTTGTACAAATATTTGTAATAGGCTATGAAATAGCCAAAGTCATTTTATACAAATCCTTATTAAAAATCATAATATAGGCTTTCGCCTTCAAAACCATTATACGAACCAATGTCGTAAAAATATCATACAATACGTTTTATAACGTTGTATAGAGTTAAATAAAAACCGTTATATGAATATGGTTATGTAAAACCAAAACACGAATATAATATCAATAGTAAGACCTTGTATTGCTAGTCAGGCAATATATCGGAATTCAATGCATAAAGCAGTATTTTCGTTATTTTAGATTATTATAAGCCGCATGACATTGTTACCTTACTACAACAAACAACGGGTAGCTAGCCCGAAACTCAATTTGCCCATCTAAATTAGCGTGTCGTCACAATAATCACGCTTGTGTAAATCTTCTCATACATAAATTCGCTTACCAATCAATGTGGCACGACGGGGATCAACCGTCAAGGCGCGAACTGGGGTGATCGTCCCCAAATAGTACTATTATATGCATAAGCGTCTACCAAATCCCGGTAGTTCACAATTCATGCTAATGGGACTTTTAGTGACATAACCTAACTTTAATAATCCATTTCATTTCATCTATCGGGTCATTTAATCATTCATCGGGTCATACAATCATTCGGTCCAAATCAATAAACATACAATCGGGACAACTAGTGTCCTATTTTATAAAAACTAACATGTTATCTCCCTCGCGGGTTTATAAAATATTTCATAAATACATTTAAAAGAGTGTGAGGCTATGAACTCACGTTGATGTGGGAAGGCGGGTTATCGGCAATTCGGATGTACGGTACGTGCTTCAATCACGGAAACCTAGACAAATAATACTCGACTTAGACTTTTGTCCAATGACTTTATCAAAATAATAATTATGTATACATATGATGATTTTATATATATGATGATCAAGTGGGTTTACATATTCTCATTTACTCATTTTATTGTTATGTGTTGATAACTTTTATACTAGTTTACTAGTTTTACCTATTTACATATTTTAAGTCCATTAAACTTATTATAAGTTGTTTAACTTGTATTAATCCATTTTATACTTTTATTATCAGTATTTAAACTTTACATGTTGGACCCAAATGGGTTAAGCCCAATAAGTACTTTTTATAAGTGTTTTAGCCCATTTTGTTGATTTGTTAGTCCAATATGCTAACTTAGCTCGTTAATGTCCGTATGTCCTATAGTTCGGGTTTTATCGGGTTTTACTTGTATTAGATACTTATATATCAGTATAGGACTTTTAAAAACTTTACATTAGACGGGTTTGATCGTCTAAGTTTTAATTGGCGAAAAACGTTAATTTTACGGTAATAGCCGAAAAAGTCGTAAAAATCATGTTTATAGTTTTATAACTTATAAAACTTATCAAACTACCATTTTTATAAAATGTCCATTTACTTATCCTTATACATATTTATATAAATGTATTATATAAGTTAGTGGGTTTTAATTCACATTTTATACTATTTTTATTTGAGTGTTTATATAATACTATTATACTTTAATTTCCCAAAATCTGATTTTAGTTTCCTCGATTTGCGTGCCCTCGGGTCGTTTTACGAAAAATGTTTTTATAAATTATGAATCAACGGCAAAAAACGAATCTAATAAAAATTGTTTCATCAAAAACAGAGTTCGAAAACGTAAATACGTAATCCTAAGGTTTCCGGTTTAGTCGTAAAGGACGTTAAATTATAATCGTAAGTCCTAATCTCTTCTCGTAAATTTGTGAGTTTATGAACCAACACAAATTTAAAATGCCAAAATAATATTCACGGATAAATTTATTTTCTGAAATGTCGAACTGTCACCAAAACGGTGTATGTAAACGTAAGCACGTAACGTAGAATCCTCCAATTTAGACGTAGTCGATGCTACTTCGAGACGTAAATCCAAATTTCTTCCCAGAAATAAGTGAGTTCATGATATAACATTAAAATAATATTTTTAAATAATACTTGAAAATAAAATATCAACCATAAATTGACGGATTGTCACAGCATTTACCCCTAAACAAGATCTTTGTCCTCAAAGATCATCTTACTACTCGCTTCTTATAGAGTTAAAGTCATGCGGGTATTTCCTCCACATTCGGTCTTTTCTCATAAGTGTAATCCATTACAATACACGAGTTTCATCAAACATAACTACGGGAATAAGATCATGCTTAATGTTGACTTACTTTCTCTATCCATGATGTTCACGGGTTTTTGATGAATGCAACTTTTTGCCGATCTAAACTTTACTAAGAAACAATCAGATTCTCACTTGATAGATATTCCATCAAGTTCGATATACGAATCATAATTCACGCAGCTCTTGAAGTCCTAGGGTAGATCCAGCTTATATTCCTTTCAAACCAATCTTTTACATTATCTCAATGGTCCCATACAATGGGGACTTATATCCCATGATCTTTCAGATCATCTATTCATTTTTCCATGGTTAAAATTGTTGGCATAACTTCGCTACCCATCTGGCACTTCAAGATCTATATTTCATATTCACATAACCTCCTACCTACTACCGGCAGTCAACAATTAGATCCTCATTTCAACAATCAATTCAGGTCTCGCGGGTCGAGTATTTTGTAAAGTTAGGTTCGCCATCATAGGAAACCTTAAACCTAAAAGACATGTCCAACTCACAATGGGTGTATGTCGGGTGTCTTCATCTCAACTCCTGCTTACAGATGCTCTAATTTTTAAATCTTAACAAGATTCGATCTCGATCCTAATACGATAGTTATCAATGATAATCTTTCCCAAGGAAAGCGATTATACGGTTTATTACTAAAGGTCAATCATTCAAACATAAAACAACACTTATAGTATTTTGTATCGTTACTTTACCTCGTCTCTTCGATTGGGGTGGTACACAGTACTCTCATCAAGATTCATTCTTAATGACTTCTGAGCAAATCTCTAGAAATTCAAAGCGAAGCGAGGATCTTGATAGAGATGATCGATAAATGCACACCATGTTTACACAACTCCTTTAAATACAAAAGAGTCAATTTCTACATCAAGAATCTATCATTAACAGGAATGATATTAGTATATTTGGTCAGTCTGTCGACGATGACCCAAATCGAATCAAATTCAGATGATGACCTTTGCAATAGCTAGACGTTTACTAATGTATGAGGCGATGTTTGCCTTCATAATTTTCTATTAGTACAACTTCTTCAGATAAAAAGACATTAAATCATAAGTGTCATGAATAAAATACTTATACTTACAAGATTCCAACATAACTATATCTCACAATCCTCCATATTTAGACAATCACAAGTGGTCTTTTAAACATGTAACGTCATCGACTTCTCGATTCTATTGGTTCACATTAGCCGCGAACCCCTTTTATTATCTATATTATCCTTCTTACAAGAATTGTTTATTTTTATATTGTTCGGCAATTTATTTTGCACAGTCATTATTAAGAAATACATCCTAATTGGTTCTTTATACTTTTTACATAATGCGTCGGTATCTAAATTCACCTCTCCTGATGATATAATTATCATGTCCACAATTCACTCAGATATTCTTTCTTCATATTTTCTAAGTTTTAGTTTTGTCTCAACTTTCATTTTTATCAGTTTTGCTCAGTCCGGCGTCTAAAGCGTCAATAATTATCATAAGTAATTAAATAATAAGTATTTAATTTTTATGAAACGTAAACGTAAATATTTTAAATTTCTTAGTTCGACCAAATGTTCAAAATAATTTGAACTTAATTAACAAGACTTTTGTTGATTTATCGAAAATATTTAATAAGATTCGTAAATGTTCGAAAAATCTTTGGTTATACTTTGGTCAAAATTTTCTTAGTTGAAAAGTAAAAGTTGTCGGTTCAATTCTCAAGTCTTGGTTTAAATGGTTTCCTCAATCCCTCTTAGGTTGTCTTGAGGTATACACAAACATTTACCCCTAAACAGGAGTTTAGTTAAATGATTTATGTATAAGGGAATAATCCTTTAAAAATCCTTTGTTAAAATATTTGTCAAAACATATTTGCATTTTCTTTTTGGTAAAACCCAAAGTCCTAAATGACTTCTAATTTTTGAAGAGTCAATATATATATATATCTCTTACCATCATTAATCAAGCGGTTATTTTATGTAAAGGATTAAGCCTTAATTCAAATGTTAATTATTCAAGGTACAGGTGTTTATTGTTCGGCCAATTCAGGTCAATCTATAAATAATTATTAACTCATTCTTATTCTTATAAACAAACAAATAGTCCTTAATGATCACAAGCATGAATTTATCAAATTACAGCCTACACACGTGATTCACCAAATTTATGAATGCTACATGTGTATTAGTCAATCCAAACGACATCACGTAAAACTCATAATGTTCATTACAAGTACCGGATGTAGTGATTGGAATACATAATCTTTTTCGTAGATGCGAAGTTGATGATAACCATGCCATGGATCAAATCTTTAGAACATACGTTAGAACCTTGTAAATGATCGAACAAATCTTCCATTTCGAGTCATGGATTTTGTTTTCGATTGTCAATTTACTCAGTTCACAGTAATCTATAAATATAAGGAATGATAACACCATATAGCTCTTCATGATGACGAGCTCGGTAGAATAAAATCTTTCTCCGACAACTCTCTTAGTTGTACGGTAATTCTTTTAATCCAGACGGTGCTGATGTATAGTGCACATGCCACAGGTGCAGCATCGGGAATATAATCAATACCAATTTCAACTTGCCTTAATGGCAAAAGTCTAGGTAATTCACCAGCAAATACCTCCTAAAGTTTCAGATAGCAGGAACATCTTTTAATAAATTCATATTAGGTTCTTTCTAGATTACAAAATCTACGACTAATTCACAACTATTCACGGTATAATTTCAAGTCTAAATGCAAGATATGGTCATCCATCAAGAATTATTTAGATCACTTTTGATAATCAACATCTTATCATTTAGGGGAATTCTATTCGAGTTCCCATCAATTAAGGCAATGTCGTCATGTCATAATCAATCAATCCATTCTACTGGCACTATCAACTTTTTAGTTTTATTGCCGTCGATAAGATGTGAACTTCTCAAAAGACTAATAATAACTCATAATCCTTCACAATTCAAGGATATCTGGAGACATAACTAACCTTAAAAGAGTAAGGTCAACGCATAATCTACGCGAGAGAATTTCAAATCAGATACAGACGAAAACATTTAATGAATATGAATATATCCCATGTTTTCATATTTTGAGTATGCATTCGAAAGCTCCTCGGATCGTTACCCAGGTCATTCAAATGAAATCAAATCAAAAGAAATGATAGGAACGTCGATACATCCAATCGGGTATCAACACTCGATAATCAGATACTTTTCCTAAGAATCTCACTACGGGAGAATTGAACAAGAAGGGAATATCAATTGTCAATTAAGACAATTTCCACAGATGAGTAAATTCGACTCAGAAGGATAGATGTTACAGGCACATATGTAGGTGTCCCTAACACTATGTCCCTATTTTTCACTTCTTGCAGATCTCATAAATTTATTCTTTCACAATCTTCAAAGAAAATGTAATGTTTATTAACAATTTTATGGTGACTACTAATCAGCCTTGCATGGTCCCTTCCAAATTGTATGTAGGCGCGCAACTATATACAATTTCAAGATTAACGATGCAATACTCAGTTCGTCAAAATTTTATGTTCATGTTTATAATAAAAACATTTTCATGCTTAATTCTTAAATAAGAATCAAAAATAAATTTACAAAGATTTTCTTTGTTATGAAAACAATTAAGTTTTCCAAAGTGTTTTATATACAACTTCATTTCGATAACAGTCACTTATAAATCTCACTTTGAATAATCCTTATAGTGATGAAAATTCAATTTTTCTCAAGGGATACTGTTTTATCTTATAAAAACAATTAGTGATCTGCAAAAGAGTGATGAAAAGTTGTTCACCAAGAATTAACTACAATATGCTAGGAAATGAGCTTTAGCCAAATAATCATGAGGTTCGTGACCTCGATGGCACTCAAAAAGAATAATTCACAACGTAACTCAATTCGAGATGAGTACTTGTTCAATGGTTGCATCACTAATGCAAACATTTGGATGAAGCAAGAAAAGATAGATAACATCGATACATGTAGGATTTAACAATCAATTGTAGTCTTTTCATTAATCACAAACAAGTCAAAATTGTACCGTAACACATTACGTGTCACTATGTCATACAATTCCAAGAACTCATCCTACCAACTGATGTCTCAGTTAAGTTAGGGATTATTTTAAAAGATACTACAATGAATACTAATCTACAGTAGTCATTAGGTGTTCCACATGTCCCGAAAGATCCATCGGTCCCAATTCAGAAGAAGATTTCTTCAATTTATTTATTGGACACTGGGCATCCTCGTCATTGGACAATGGCCTAGGAACAACCCTTAATACGAATCAACAATCAATTAAAATCTTATAATTCAATCACAGGACTCAACAACTTCCTCTTATCAATCTCATATTCCATACGGGTTAAATTTTACTTTATTCAAGTTTCAGCCAAATCATACTCAATGCGATATCCTACTTCATTCTCCAATACTTTCAATCTTTATTCTTAGACCTTAATAGGGCAATAAAAGTTCGATATGAACAACACTTAATTTCCAATCCTATATCTCTTACAACAACAATTATCAAATGAGTCACTAATATTAAATGACTCACACATTCAATTAGACTTCTCGGAAAGGTACTAGCGGCATGAGGCTTTTGGGTAATGGTTCCAATGACAGCCTCAAGTGCAACATTCACCCTTTCGATTTCAATTTTAAGAACTGGGTGACAACGAATCAGATGACATCTTGCTAGGTGGTAACGTTTTGTCAAACTCCACTCTATAAGGAAAGATCGTCATGACATCGATATCAGTTTTAATCTCGCCAATTCTTATTCAAGATTACAATCAACTACTATCAACACTTCTACGAATATCAACCATTTTGTTGGGATCATAATTATCCGCAACTTGGTTTAGATCTAGGATAGCTAGAATTCCTACGAGAATAGCTTCGATTAATTTACTAGGGGATTTAGGGTCCCTTGTGACAATCTACGTCGTATAAATACCTCGTATAAATATAAAAATAATCATCAAACAATCATGTAATAAAATTACATCATATACACATATATATATATAATCCAAATTGTATATATACTAAAATAACACTTCTCAGTCTGGCCTTGTCGGTAACTCGGGAATTCATCGGCACCGTTATAGTCAAAAGATTTTTAGACATTTTTAGAAAAATGTTTATAGTTAAAGATTTTGAAATGTTTTATTCAAAACCCTGGTTTTAAAAATCTTTCGTTCTCTATAACGAGAGCTCTGGTACCAAACTATAACACCCCCAAATTTACACAATTTAATACAGCGGAAGACTCGTTGGTGTTACGGGATAGCACATTACTCACATCATAGACAACGCTTAAAAATCGCGTCGTTTATTAATAAAGCATTTCCATTCATAAATATCAGATTTACATAGGTCCCAAGTCATATTATTTCATACAAATTTTTACAAAGCATTTGAATGGAAATTATTGTTTAAGTGCGGGCCATGAATTCTTGTCGTCTTCCCGAGAATTACCTTCAAGTACCTGAGATAAAACATGTTAAAAGAAAAGGTCAGCGATAAAGCCGAGTGAATTCATAGAGTTTAATAAAATCCATCAATATATCGTTGGTATATAATTATTACCAAAAATCATTTTGTACAAATATTTGTAATAGGCTATGAAATAGCCAAAGTCATTTTATACAAATCCTTATTAAAAATCATAATATAGGCTTTCGCCTTCAAAACCATTATACGAACCAATGTCGTAAAAATATCATACAATACGTTTTATAACGTTGTATAGAGTTAAATAAAAACCGTTATATGAATATGGTTATGTAAAACCAAAACACGAATATAATATCAATAGTAAGACCCTGTATTGCTAGTCAGGCAATATATCGTAATTCAATGCATAATTTTTCGTTATTTTGGATTATTATAAGCCGCATGACATTGTTACCTTACTACAACAAACAACGGGTAGCTAGCCCGAAACTCAGTTTGCCCATCTAAATTAGCGTGTCGTCACAATAATCACGCTTGTGTAAATCTTCTCATACATAAATTCGCTTACCAATCAATGTGGCACGACGGGGATCAACCGTCAAGGCGCGAACTGGGGTGATCGTCCCCAAATAGTACTATTATATGCATAAGCGTCTACCAAATCCCGGTAGTTCACAATTCATGCTAATGGGACTTTTAGTGACATAACCTAACTTTAATAATCCATTTCATTTCATCTATCGGGTCATTTAATCATTCATCGGGTCATACAATCATTCGGGTCCAAATCAATAAACAGACAATCGGGACAACTAGTGTCCTATTTTATAAAAACTAACATGTTATCTCCCTCGCGGGTTTATAAAACATTTCATAAATACATTTAAAAGAGTGCGAGGCTATGAACTCACGTTGATGTGGGAAGGCGGGTTATCGGCAATTCGGATGTACGGTACGTGCTTCAATCACGGAAACCTAGACAAATAATACTCGTCTTAGACTTTTGTCCAATGACTTTATCAAAATAATAATTATGTATACATATGATGATTTTATATATATGATGATCAAGTGGGTTTACATATTCTCATTTACTCATTTTATTGTTATGTGTTGATAACTTTTATACTAGTTTACTAGTTTTACCTATTTACATATTTTAAGTCCATTAAACTTATTATAAGTTGTTTAACTTGTATTAATCCATTTTATACTTGTATTATCAGTATTTAAACTTTACATGTTGGACCCAAATGGGTTAAGCCCAATAAGTACTTTTTATAAGTGTTTTAGCCCATTTTGTTGATTTATTAGTCCAATATGCTAACTTAGCTCGTTAATGTTCGTATGTCCTATAGTTCGGGTTTTATCGGGTTTTACTTGTATTAGATACTTATATATCAGTATAGGACTTTTAAAAACTTTACATTAGACGGGTTTGATCGTCTAAGTTTTAATTGGCGAAAAACGTTAATTTTACGGTAATAGCCGAAAAAGTCGTAAAAATCATGTTTATAGTTTTATAACTTATAAAACTTATCAAACTACCATTTTTATAAAATGTCCATTTACTTATCCTTATACATATTTATATAAATGTATTATATAAGTTAGTGGGTTTTAATTCACATTTTATACTATTTTTATTTGAGTGCTTATATAATACTATTATACTTTAATTTCCCAAAATCTGATTTTAAATTTCATTTTCACCAAAACAGCCATATCTAGAGTTCTATATGGAGATAGAAGCCCAAATGTTTATGGCATAAACTACATGATATGTTCTCCATTTAACTCTCCTATGGCTACTGTTGAATCAGCCTCTAAGTATTTTATAAAATTCGTCCAAAACAGTATACTCAGATTTGCACTCTAAACTTGTTTTAATCATATCTTACTCATTTTTATGATTCCATTGCATGGCCAACTCCCACATGTGTACAAGACATATTACTTACTGTATATCCATTAATCTATTCCATTTTATCAGTTCATCATATGGTTATTTACTGTTTTTATACAGCCTACTAAGTTTAGCAAGATTAACCACTTTTACATATAGTTTTTCATCTTTTTACCCATGATTATCAACACCAAATCCACACATACTATTTTTATCATCATATATCATCATACATATATACATTTAAGAAGAAAATACATGATTACATAATCAAAATTAACAAAAGGATGGGGAGAACAATCTTTATACCACCATGATGATGTAGGTTATGATCAAGACATGGATTTTGATGGAGAAACTTGTGATAAACCAAGACCATCTTCAAGACCACCCATCTACATGAACACCTTGATGATAATCAGCCCTTGACTCCATAGAAACTCCTCCTTGGATGTTATAACTTGCACCAATCAATAGGGCTTCAAAAGGGCATCATCATATATGTAAATAACATAGGATTTGTGGTTGAATCAAGATCAAGTGAGGGTGTTTTTGGGGTAGAGTGGACGGCACACATAGAGAGAAGGAGGAGAGTTGAGTTGTTTTGCATGTGTTGAATGAGAGCTAGTGGTATGGTGGAATGGTTTTGCTAAGTGTTAGCTTGATTTGTAAGCTTGGTAAGACAAGTGTCTTACTTAGCTTATAAAAATGACACCAAATGTGGTGTGGTGTAGCAAGTTGGGCCGTCCCATGTGTGAGGTGGGGCAAGATTTATCTTGTCTCATCCCACTAATTTACGGGTACTCCTCGATTCTAGTTTCCTTGATTTGCGTGCCCTCGGGTCGTTTTACGAAAAACGTTTTTATAAATTATTATTCAACGGCACAAAACGAATCTAATAAAAATTGTTTCATCAAAAACGGAGTTCGAAAACATAAATACGTAATCCTAAGGTTTCCGGTTTAGTCGTAAAGGACGCTAAATTATAATCGTAAGTCCTAATCTCTTCTCGTAAATTTGTGAGTTTATGAACCAACACAAATTTAAAATTCCAAAATAATATTCACGGATAAATTTATTTTCTGAAATGTCGAACTGTCACCAAAACGGTGTATGTAAACGTAAGCACGTAACGTAGAATCCTCCGATTTAGACGTAGTCGATGCTACTTCGAGACGTAAATCCAAATTTCTTCCCAGAAATAAGTGAGTTCATGATATAACATTAAAATAATGTTTTTAAATAATACTTGAAAATAAAATATCAACCATAAATTGACGGATTGTCACACACCCCTCCCCTTATTTCTTTATTTTCATTAATTATTAATATATTATTAATAATACCTTAATTTATTTCAGCTCCTAAAGCCTCCAAAACCTCGAAAGCGTAAAACTAGTCAGTTTTACGCGTATACCGTAAAAGACGTAAAAATATACGTTTTTATAAAAACTCTTGAAATATAAATAAACTAAATAACTAAGTCTTAAATGACTTAAAACCATCCCGAAAAATATTCCCGTGACTAATTACCTTCCAAGAACTCAAAATGCTAAACCCTAAATCGTAAAAATACGATTTACTATAATACCATAGCTACATCTAAGTGAACTAATGAGCACGAACTAACCCCATCTAAGAACCATATAATGTACTATGCGTTGCATGTACGATGTCTAACATCCAGTCAAATGCTCAAATATTAACATATTGCACATAAACGCACATTAAGAACAAAACAAAAGTCAAATAGTTACTAATGATAAATTCCAAAATCTAGGGTTATCACATCACTCCCTCCTAATAGAAATCTCGTCTCTAGATTTACTCCTTAGGACCTTCATTAACTGATAGACGAGGATACTAGTTTCTCATACCATTCCTTTTTTTCTTATATGAGCTCTAGTCCACGTTTCCAAATTCCATCTATCCTTACTACGGTACCTTACTTTACCAATGTTCTAACTTCACAATCCGTACCCTCCACCGGTCCTTCGATAAAACGATGTCTCATATCTATACTAATAACTTTCAACGGTACTTGCAAGTCGGTTCTTGCTAAGTGTTTCCTCAAGTTACCACATGAAATAGATCATGCATACTACCTACATCTTCCATCCATCCTTAATTTATATACCACTATCCCGATCCTTTCAAAGATTTCAAATGGACTCACGATTCTAAGTGTTAACTTATCTTTCTTTCCAATCCGCCTTACTTCTTTCCATGATGAAACCTTTAGCATAACTTTTCTCTAACACCAAACTCCAACGGTTTACGCCTATTGTCAGCATAGCTCTCTTGTCGGACTCTTGCCGTCTTCCAATTTCTCCTTAAGCACTGTCATCACCTCAGTAGTTTCCTAAACCATTTCCTTCTAATAAGCTGACTACTTCCAACTTTCTCTAGACGAGACTTTCCCTTACTCATGATCACTAACTTTCAGCTCTGACACTAACCCTTCCAATATCAATCTACTATCTTGACCATCTCTTGCTTCCTTAAGCCATTCCTTCCTCACTAGTACTTTTCGATCGTCCATCCATAATCTTAAGTCCATAACATCACCTTTATGCGAAATCTTTCCAACTTCTCCACTTCATGACTCCTCATTCTGCTAGAAAAATAGGATCAATTAGTCACTCTATCGACTATCACCTAGCTCTTATCGTCCCTACTTCTCCACTATCTAAGTCCTATATAATTCTTCTAAACCTTCAGCTCTTCCAACGTATAAGCAATCGTCTTTCTTCGCCGTCCTCGCTCGCATCCTAATCCTTGCTCCACGTATCATCATGCTTTGTGAATTCGTCCAGTCCTTTTGATAATGCCAAAATCGACTCATCATTTACACCCAGTTCTTTAGCCTCAAAAAACGCTTCCTCATCTTGATTCGCTTCAACCTTCTTGGTCCCAACTAAGTAACTTTAAACCCAACTCACAATTCTTCCCACACTCTTGCTCCGACTTCGAGTAGATCAAAATGTCGTTGGTACACATGATGACAACTTGTCCATATACGGTCATGCACACTCGTTAATAATTACCAAAATACTTATGTAATATATGTAATACTATGTACACGCCTACACATAACCATAAGTACTACCAATATATACTATACAATCATGTATTAACCCTCTTTCATGCAATCATATTTAGAAACTATTGATGTTGTGGTACTTGTATAACTATGTTGGCCACCATACTTATATGAGTCCCCTTTCACAAATGCACTCCCTCCTATGATGATACTTATAAGAATTAATACTACACATAACACATCAGTCTACTAACTCAAATAAGCACATAGATCCTACAACTCATATAAGAACATAACCACAACATAAAATAAGATCCAAAATTCCATGTATTAAAATAACATAGCCAATACATGAAACACACAAACTCGTAGTCCAGCTGAACTAGCGTAGACAAAATTCAAAATGTATAAAGAACGTGAAAACATAATCAAACGAAATCCAACAATGACTAGGGTATAGGACTATGGTTCATCCCGCACTAGTCAAAACTCGAAAATAAAATAACATGTAGCTAAGTATGAACCATAGTAGTTCATAACTTAACAAATATCGCAAAAATAACATCCAAACACATCAATTATTATAAAATGTACACATACTCCTATGACACCTATATGTAGGGACCCTTAAGCTATAGACTAGGCTACGCGACTAGGCAACCTAACTCTCTATAACCATTGGCTTTGATACCATTCTGTCACACCCCACCATGGTAGAATATGGGGAGCGACGTATGGATATCATTACAACATGGCGTGTCTATAGAGAAAACAAAATGAAAAAAGAAATGTCATAAAAAGGTGACACAAATGTCATGATAATATCTCAAATAATGCAGGAGTCTAGGTAAGTAGGTAAAAGTCCTACCTCTCACCAAAGATAAACAAATAAACAAACATCAAACATATAGGTTTCTAAAATGCATCACTTATTCAACAATGAAAAGAAAACCAAGAGGAAAAGGATTCCTCCTAATGCAACCCTAGCAGCCTCTAAACTCTAGCCTCTTCTAACACCATCCTTCACTACCTCACCTGAAAATGACACTGAAATCTGTCAACATAAAGTTGGTGAGAACATAGGTTTAAGTTATCTAAAATATCATAAGAACTTTGACATCCGCTGTAAATAAGTTGAAGAAAATAAGTTAAAGCAATGGACTATAAAGTGATAATCATGTTACACGCAATTACAAACAAAACATACTATAACAATTAAGAACACAAAATAAGAACAAATGCACCTACACCTATCCAGATCTTTCTCACACCCTGTGTGGAATGAACCATATCCCCGTCGAGATATCTTGTCTCCGAAAAGACGATGCACAAGTACTCATAACGCATGTCAGAACACATGATAGAACATATAACATAACATACAAGTAAACATTTCACATAATAACACATTAAGTCCACACATTTGAAAAACATATTATCAAAACCTTTTAAAGAACATAGTACTAAGACTTCAAAAACATTATAAGTGTCATCTCCATCCCATACTGAAAAACATTTAAATACTTAGTGTAAATGGGACTATGAACTCACCTAATTGAGCTCCTCCAAATATTTTGTGCACTAGCAAAAAGCTAAATAAATAAAATGCATAACATCAAGACATGAACCAAATGCTAAAATGGCTCATCGATCTATGATGGAGATTTAACCTTCTCCCATATATTTACCTCATTCATATGCTCTAATCATCCCATTACCCTTCTCTAAAAATTCCTTAACTTAGTTAAGTTCGATACCTATCTCGTTTACATTTTACCCAAAACAGTTCTGATTTTTAGTCCCCAAACTATTTTCCGAACGTCCGCCTAACCAACCCTGTGGTTTCTGTAAAGAAAACCCTATGCCCGTACATGTATTAGCTTACTCTTCGTTTTCGCCCCAACCTTAAGGCTACTGTTAAGGCGCTGATATACATATATATATATATACTTTTGTCTATCCAGATTTTATTGATTTTGAACATATAAAAAGTTTGATATGATCAGAGGGTCTTCCACTATCTCAATTGATTAACCCTTTTTTAGAGGTCTTATATAACATATAAAATAACTCTCATATTCGTTTGAAAGTCCAATTGTACTCCTAAGTATTTTAACCATCTTAAAACATTAATTTAAACCCGATAGATATCAAAACTGTTTTGACCTCTGACTATTGTAACCTGTTTTTGACCCACTTCCTGACCTCCAATTTAGTCCTCCTTTCATGCATTCAAAATCCAACTCAAATAACTTTTCAGGAGTACTTGGCTTGATTAATGAATGTTTCTATAACTCTAGATATGATCAAAATAATAGACCTAAAATTCTGCCCAGTTTTTTTATTGCGAATTTAATTAAACTAACCTAATTAATTACCCAATACATGAGTAATTACAAGTCCTAATTAATCTAATAATTATAGTAACATTAAATCTCATATTTTATTTTTTTCTTAACCCTATATCCATCATAATTTGATGTACACATGATTAAAAACAAATTAAATAAAAAGGGATTTAAAAATTTTACCTTAAATTTAAAAGAACATGATTTTTGATGAAGAACCCTAAATCCTCCATGTTTGTGTCATGTGTTTTATTTCTCCAGGGGAATTATGATGGTTTTTGGTAAATAAAATCCTTTTATATTTTCCCTAAACAAATCCTAGCCCAAGTACTAAGCCCGATTTCCTTTTTCCCTTTTCCCCATTCTTTCTTGCGTTTACACCGACTCCCCTCCCCTTCTTTTTTTATTTTTTTTATTTTTATTAATCAAAAATATATATTATTAATAATGCCTTAATTTATTCAGCTCCTAAAGCCTCCAAAACCTCAATACCGTAAAACTAGTCAGTTTTACGCGTATACCGTAAAAGACGTAAAAATATACGTTTTTATAAAAACTCTTGAAATATGAAATAAACTAAATAACTAAATCTTAAATGACTTAAAACAATCCCGAAAATATTCCCGTGACTAATTACCTTATCCGAGACCTCAAAATGCTAAACCCTAAATCGTAAAAATACGATTTACTATAATACATATACGTACACATAAAGTATTAAAATAACGCCATATAATATCATAGCTACACCCAAGTGAACTAATGAGCACGAACTAACTCCATCTAAGCACCATATAATGTACTATGCACTACATGTACGATGTCTAACATCTAGTCAAAGGCTCAAATATTAACATATTGCACATAAACGCACACTAAGAACAAAACTTAAGTCAAACAGTCACTAACGGTAAATTCCAAAATCTAGGGTTGTCACAAGATGATGCAAATTTATCATTTCGCTTAAAATTATTAATATTACTACTATTTCTATTCATTATATAATGACATTACACAACATAGCTTACTTATTAAGTAAATAATATATTTATAAGATTTGGCAAGATTGATTATGCATCTATCATATATTTATAACATCGAGCATATGCTTGTAATACATGGAGCATTGGGTATGATTGTTGTTTTTGTGATGAGTCGTGATAGAAATACATGCTACATCTAGAGTTTTCTCATAGCATCATAATCATCATAACACTGGAAAAGTGACTCCTTGGTTAACACCAAATTTCTGGTGTTAATCCATCTATTTCACAAAAAAACTAAATTCCAAAACCAAGGGTCAAAAACCTCAAAAAGAACTTTTTTCATTGCAGCCACTTTCTCCTCTTCATACCTGCAACACCCAAAAAAACATAAACAATCAATTCACAAACACAAATATGAGCCAATAAGATTAAAACACAAACACAAATACATAGATCCAAAGAAAAAAGAAAAATAAAATTACCCGAAAACGCCACATGAAAACACAAGGGTCGTCATGGGTTTTGGCACCGTCGTGTGACGTTTTTCACAACCATTTGGCTGGCAACTATGACCATCAAGCTCCAAAACGCGACTCTAATTTGTGGCGTTTTGAAATGGCATTTTCGCAATGATAGGTGTGAAAACACCCATCCTTTTACCACTTAACTATAATAATAACCAAGCCATAACGTGTATTTTATGCCATATATGTCGGAATTATGCTTGGTCTGTGTTTTTGTTGTGATTTAGGACCAAAATGTGAAAAGGGAAGAAAACACGGGCTTTCACGGGCTTTTATCGAAGAAAAAGACAAAAGACGAAGTCTAAAGATCAAGAGTGAAAAAAGAACGGAAGTCCAAGACCTATTCTGAAGATTTATCGAAGAAAAATGTAGGATCATATTTTTCTAAGGATTAGACATGTTATTGATTATCTATTGAATGATGGAAGAAATGGAAGAACTTAGAGAGAGAAAGGTAGAAGGAGAAAGGAGAGAAATGAAAGAAAGAAGGAATGTGATAAATGGTAAGTGTTCGACCCCTCCTAACATGCTAGGAGGGGGGTTTATATAGCCCACCCTACATGTGGGCTATATGGGCTATATTGGATCACGAGCCCACTATCATTGGAGTGACCGATCCTTTCTAAATACGTAAAAACGTATTTCTAACAATCTCCCCCAAAGGGAGGTCACTCCAAGTTACAATGTCCTAAATAGTCTATAGCTCGTGATCTATGCTAACAATGATGTGACCGAGACTTTCCTTGGAAAAACGTATTTCCAACAATCTCCCCCAAAGGGAGGTCACACCATTTTACAAAAATCTTAAACCTAGCATACTATGCTTGAGTCTTCTATCTTGTTCTTGTGAATATGCAGATGAGATCTTTGACTTTAGTCTTGAGCATGTATTCTTGCCTTGACCTTGTGCATTCATCACTTGTGATATTTGCCTCCTCGTGACTTCATGTTCCACATACTTTTACTTTTATAAATTCTTGAAAGCTTCAGAGTTTGATACAGCGGAAGACTTGACTTTTAGACTTTCTTGAATTTGTTGAAGTATTAAGTGCATACAGTATAAGCATGTGGTGACAACTTATTCCGGATTGTACACCGCAATGCCACCTTCTTGTTATGTTGCATAAGACAGTTAGCAACAAAACATATACACGGATGAAATGGCTTTGAACATTTCATTCTAATTCGGTAGCATTTTACCTCCGGTCGGTGAAGACCGTTGGACGATATTAACTATAGTACTTGTGGCAGGTAGTTTCAATTAAGAACCTCCTTGACAAGATTTCGCGGGTAAACCCGTTCTCTTTATTCGACCGTCCAAAGCTGACTGCGAACATAAAGAGTGAATCATTTGGATAATAATATCCGCATGATTTGAAGCCGTCAATTCATGTTCCTGGAACAAGTGAAATTCAATTAAGAACCGCACCATTGTTGCTTTCCAGTTGTCACGAGCTTGATTCGTATAGAATCTTGCAAGTTACCTACCAAGTGCTGTTTGAGGTTAACACTAGAAGGATTTCCACTCATCACTGTGAACACTAAGGTATCACTCTGAGTGTTCTGGCAAGATCGCTAAGATATTGCGTAGAGGCCTGGAACGTGTTTAAATTCATTTAAGAATTAAACCACTGTTGCTTTCCAGTTATCACAAGTTTGATTCATAAAGAATCGCACAAGTCACCTACCATGAGATTTTTGATATTCGCTCAAGAAGGATTTCCATCTTTATTGTAAATACTTTCGTATTACTCGGATGTTCAGGCAAGATCATGAAGATTTTGCGTAGGACTCTTAAGATCTTTCTTACTTTCCACAGTGTGTGAAGAAGCAAGGAAATATGAAAGTGTGTCCTAATGAGATATTTGATGATCTCAAATGGCTCTAGACTCAATCGTGCATTTTGGATTTTTTGTGATCGGAGGCTGGAGAGGAGTGCCACCATTTCAATACCAATTTATTCGGAGTGAATAAATCAATAGATAATGTGTTGTCTCCGTGTGATTAAAACAACTATCTTTTAAGAGATATCTGAGTTAGCTGGGATGGGCTGTGCCTTGCATCACTGGGTCCATGATGTATGTCTTCAATATCAAGAATCATTAAACAATGATCTTAATAGCATATGTATTGACCCGGTTTCTGCCTAAGGTTGTAAGGAGGGCTTCTTTCTTTACACCCTTTATCTTTACAATTCTTTTTCATTCTTCAACCCCTTCAATGCTTACCAATACGTCATAACTAGCACCTTGTTGTGATTATTCCAGTGCTAACTTAAGTACTTGGTCGGCATTCAGCTACGTTCACAATCTTTCTCTATCTTTCATAAGGACTACTATTTCTAGCTATGGAATGTCCTTGGGAAGATTCCTCCGGTTCAAGAGGAATCATTGGACTTTAACCTATCCTACCATCCTTATGTCACCACAATCTTTACAGTTGTGAATAGAGATGTTTTGGGTAAGTGTATGTCACCATGAAATCCATTTTGAAGTACAAATCCATTTTGCTCCCCCTTAACATATGCCACGATATCCGAAAACATTTCGCACATGTCGGTATGAGCTAGTACGTTAAGTCAAACCATTTGTGATTGATCATTTCCCATATTAAATCACATTTTCTCCCCCATATTAAAAATATTAACCCAATCGATGTTTTTAATATCAATTGATTTAATAGCATTTTAAGAAAATTTGGGAAGAAAAATGCAAATCCAATTATCTTCATGAATTACACAAGCTCCCCCTCAAATTAATGAGGGTGTACTTGAAACGTAAATTAAGTACCTTTTAAACACAAGTGTCAGGTATTTATCACGTGCAAAGATCATATATGATAATGTATTCACAAGATTAGCGATTTACGAGGTTGGACCTGAATGATGGAGAACATCATATGATAGAATCACATGGTTCTTGTTCACGAATGTTGGTCGCCTCGTCGGGTCCGAAGTTATCTCTTGACTCCATGTGTATGATTGATATCTTTGTCTTGACACCAATATGTGAACTTGGCATTCTCGGCATCAAGGATTCTGAATGTTGGACAATTGCTCCCCCTCAATTGTTGAACCGTGTTCTATTGAAAGAGCTGTAGTCACCGTTTGAGTAGTCGCCTCGTCGAGTATGTAGATATCAATTGTAAATTGCTATGGTTGGTGGAGATGATTACTTCATAAAAACAAGATTTCTCTTGTTTTAACAAATAAATGCACTGACACGTACATATATTCGTGTTAGATTGTGTTGTTACGTAAACACAATCCCTTACATGGTTATAAAGTAAACCATGCCCGAGAAAATTAATTCCCGTTGTTGAGTCAAAGCTTTCCGGTGAAATGCTTGACTTTAATGTGAAAAGCGGGTTACTATCAGAAATAATAGCAAGCCATTTTGAGCATGTTTTAAAACATTTGAAATTCTACTCGAACTTTATTTACAACCCCGTGTCATTATTGAATGACATTTCTAGTATCGTAAATATTTTCGATTCCAGAAGACATGCTCTTTTTATCAAAACATTTTTGAACACACAATTTTGAAAGATTTAGAAAAACCTTTTGAGAAATTCTCGAAAAATTGTGTTCAAAGTTTTGTAAACCAATTACTTGAGCTTAAGATGTTGAATATCTTGCAAAACGAGCTCAAGTCCGAGAAGTTGTAAACTTCCCGTTGCTAAGGATAAGTTTATCATCGGCGATAACTTTCCTTTTAATTGAAGAACGAGTCTTAAGTTGACATTTACTTAGAAGTCGTTTTCATGAGCTTGAAAACTTTGACTGTTTTAACGGAAAGCTCATGACCGAGAAAGGTTAATTTCTCGTTATGAGTAAAAGTTCTCTTATTTAAAAGATATAGTTTCCTTTCTGAGCTTAAAACTTCGAATGTTTTAATACAAGCTCATGACCGAGAAAGGTTAATTTCTTGTTATGAGGATAAGTTATCATAAAAGATAATCTTTCCTTTATTTTAAGTTCGAGTTACAGTCTGACATTTAACTATAAGTCATTGTGCATGAGCTTAAAAACTTCGAATGTTTTTAATATTAGCTCATGCCCGAGAAAAATTAATTTCTCGTTGTAAGGATAAGTTTATCATCGGTGATAAACTTTCCTTTCTTTGAAGTCCGGGGCATAATCTAAAATATAATTATACGCCATTTACACGAGCTTAAAACTTTTGAATAGTTTTAATGTAAGCTCGCGTCCGAGAAAATTTAATTTCTCGTTAATGGGGATAAGTTTATCATCGGCGATAAACTTTCCTTTATTTGAAGATCGGGTCATCATCTGATATTTAATGATGAGCCTTATACACGAGCTTAAAACTTTTTGAATAGTTTTAAATTTAGCTCGTGTCCGAGAAAAATTAATTTCTCGTTTTGTGGGTAAGTTATCGTTGACGAGATAAACTTCCCTTTCTCTGAAGTCCGGGTCATCGTCTGTCATTTAACGAGGAGCCATTTACACGAGCTTAAAACCATTGAATAGTTTAAATATAAGCTCGTGTCCGAGAAAACTTAATTTCTTGTTTTGAGGGTAAGTTATCGTTGCGTAGATGAACTTCCCTTTCTCTGAAGAACGGGTCACATACTGTGATTTGAATGTGAGCCATTGTGCATGAGCTTAAAAACTTGGAATGTTTTTTATATAAGCTCATGCCCGAGAAAAATTAATTTCTCGTTGTTAGGATAAGTTTATCATCGGCGATAAACTTTCCTTTCTTTGATGAACGAGTTACAGTCTGTGATGTGACTGTAAGTCCTTTACACATTGTAAGCTTAACTGCAAATCCCCTAAGACACTTGTTTCTTAGATATCAGCTTCTTCAGCAACCAAACTCTGAGAGTGTCCTTAATTGAATGGTATACAACGATTGGAACGCTGTGTACTTGTTGAATGTTAACTTTAGTACCTGCATTCTAATTAGAAAGTTGGATACTTGTATGTGGATTAGCGATATCTATTTTAGAACCATGTGGGGGTTTACAGTCGGCCATAATTGTGCCTGAGGTGACCTGAGGAGATGACTCACTTGTCTTAGTTGGCAAACGTTTCCTTTTATAGAAAACCTTAAGTTCAGGCTTAAGTGATGTGTCATCCTCTTCAATTTCCTCCCTAGTAGTCTTAGTAGAATCGGAGACTATCCTAGTTAAAGGGCACTCGTATCCTACAAGAGTGAAAGTTCTACCAGTGGGGCGCCACATCTTACCAATGGGTTTGATTTTAGCAACCCACTGGGATTTAAGTCTAGCACGGGAGTTCACCTCATTAAGTAATTTCTTGATACAAGAATCATGATTGGCTTTAAAGACACATTTCCTACATGTTTTACAAGTAGCATATTTAATGTCCGAGTAAGATCTAGAATTCCTAGATGATTGATTGATGCTCCTAGGAAGTGACATGCTACGGTTAGTAGTGTTGGGTAAACTAGAAGGCATCTGACTAGGTTTGAAATTCCTATCTCTTACTTGTGTCTTTAGCTTAGCTTCCTTTAGACCAAATGTATGGCGAACGTCGTTTGAACTAGTTTGAGACGTGTTCTTTGGAGTATGTCTAGGGAGACTAGAGGCAATCATGTGATTAGGTCTTGCAGAAGCTGTTTTAGTCACAATGGGCCTAGATAGTAGAATGACTGGTCTAGAAAGATGAACCATATCAACTTGGGAGGCAAACCGCGGTCTCGAGGATTTTGGTCGCTCAGATCTAAATGCAGTCGGTTGTCTAACAGACTGAATTTGAGGCGGTTTCCCCAAGATTGATGGTTTTTCAAGCTTAGTGTCCACACTAGTTCCTTTAGTTTTCCTCAACTCGTTTTTCAGAGCCGCTATTGCAAAGACCTTTTCCTGAACTTGAGCTTTTAAAGTCTCATTCTCTTTGAGCAATCTATCTTGGGATGCCAACTTAGATTCAAGCAGTTGAATTTGTTTTAAAAGATTATCCTTTTCAGCTTTAGAATGTAAAACTTTTTGATCCAATTTTCTTTCAAGAACAACGTTTGACATTTCAAGTTTTTCAAAATATGTTTCAAATTTGTCCGTTTTCTTGGAAAATTCTAATTTGGCATCCTCAAGATCTTTTGATTGTTGAGCTAAAATCGTCTCGAGCTCTCTAATCTTGGAATCAGAAGCAGTCAAAGAAGCAGTTACAAGACAATTATCATGATGTTTAGCATTTTGAAAACTTTCTCCCCTATTATGACTCACATCGGATGAATCAGAAGTGGTATTTCTATCACTCTTTTCCATCCCATGTTTGTCATAGTTAGGTTCAAAATGCTCAATATGCGATATTTTATCAGCATATACATCATAACCAACATTACATTGTACCATGTTCGCAGGCTCTTCGTCATAAACGGGTAAGGTGTCATCAAAAGAGATCTCGTGAAAATTCCCTGACGTGCCACTGCTATCATGTTGTCCTTCTGATTCCGTGCTCTTGCCATCATTAGGCGCCAATTTGTCAACCGTATGACCATTCTCCTCTTGCATCGGCATCATAGATTCTTGCACTTCATTATCATACGCTTGCTGAAGTCGGGATTTTTCATAAATCGAAGATGAGACCGATAACAAAAGTTTCAATAGTGTACCACGGAAAACTTGAAGCTCGGTTTGTGTGTCTCGAAAAAATGACCGGCATATCCCTAAACTGTCAGACTTGATGATATTGAATTGGAGGAAAGGCGTGAGTTGTGTCACAAGAGCCTGATATGCTGTTTCTGATGTAGAGTGATTAAGGTCTTCATTGTGGAGTTGCTCTGCTAGTTGGTTCAAGATGATGAACATCGATTCCATGAATATATGACGATCTTGACCAAAGAGTGTCACAAATTCGCTCCCTCCTTGAAGCCGTGAAAGAGTGACCAGATGATACTGAAGCATTTGAAATGAAATGATGCCACTTTCTCTAACTTTGTCTTGCAAAAGATGCAATTCTCCCTCGTTCGGTGTCGAATTCAAAAAATCCATTGAAAGTCGATGAACAATCAGGATTGATGATCGATCGAGTTATAAGATGAAGGATTACAGATTTTCTTAGGATTGTGGAAATGTTGATTTATAAGATGGAGAAGTTAATGTTTCTTGGTCTCGTCAAAATAAATCCCGTCACGTTGCCACGATATTTCAGAGTCCAATTATATATAAAAAACTTAATATGACAAAAAATTTGTATAATTTAATAATTTAACACAAAGTTTATAATAAACTTGTGTAAATGTAAATAAATTTATAACAAAAATTTGTTATATCTAAAAATAGCCAAAATTTGCAATAAGCCCAAATACATAGAAAAGAAAAATCGTGGCCCAAATTCAATGTCAAAAACGTGGCTTGTTATCAAATAACACACGGGGACATCTTTTGCAATATCAAACGTGGCTTGGAGATATATAACAAAGCCAAACCACAAAACTATAACAGTCTCACACACACTTCTACACAAAACCTAATCTTCTTCTAAAAAAAATCTCCGCCCCCCTAAATCTGTCTTTGACTTCTCCAAACTTAAATCTACCACACACCTAAACTTTGAAACCTCCTCCTAAATCTATCTCTCTCTCCTCACCTAAATCATATCGATGTTAAACCTCCGTCTCTTTCAGCTAATACAACCCCAAAATCACATCATATTAATCCTAAAATCAGCTCATCTCATAACCCATCTAATACAAACCCTCAACCATGTGTCTTATGATGCGTTTCACCTGCGAGCTCGAAAGTAATCAAGAACAAGTCTTCGAGACCTTTTTAATAAAGGGCACATGTAGGTTAATTGTTTGATTAGATTTGAGTGTAAATCGAAATAACAAAGTTGTTAAAAATCTTTCTTAAATTTCAAATATCAAAAAATGGCATAAACCATCACGTAGATCTGTGATGAAATGATTTCGGGATTGTTGGATCTGTTAAGAGACATCATGCACACCCGAAATATAATTTGAGATCAAATTATATTTGTTGATTTTTGAGTTTTAGATATATGGGTTTGGTTTTGTTGAGATGAGTCGAAAAGTCTAAATGGTTTTGATTCAAGGGTGGGTGGTATGTGGGAGTCGAGGGTTAGTTGAGTGTGTTCGTTTGTGGTTTTGGGTTGGGTTTGATGTGTCGAGGGTTCTGTTAGGTTGTGTCGAGGTTGATGTGAGTCGGTGTTGTTTAGTCGAAAGGTTTTGAGTCTTGTTGGGTATCAGGTTTTGGGTTTTGTTGGTCGAGAGAGAAAAGTGAGTTGGGAGTGAGTCAAGACGAGAGGGATTGTGAGTTTTTGTTGATGTTGGAGAGGTCTGGGCAGGTTGTGGGTAGAGTCGAAGATTGAGTCAAGAGTGAGGTTTTTGCGTCTGTCGAGTTGAAACCAACTTACGTTTCCATCGGAATGTCAAAACATGAAAACCATCGGAATGTCAAATCAAAAACACCATCGGAATACTTATCGGAATCAACCATAGGAATATCTATCGGAAAAAGTATCGGAATGTGTAAGAAAGAGATCTGTCGGAAAGTGCTAACTTCAAAGCTGTCGTAATGACATCAATCGGAATACCATCGGAAAGCCTTGTCGGAATGATGTCGGAATGACTTATCGGAATAGTTAAAACCTTTTTCCGACGGGAAAATTTTCAAAACAGTGATACAGATGGATACAAAAAATTGATAAAAAAAAACTATATAAAAAAAAACTGAGACTTGTGACTTTTTAGACAAAAAACACATAAAAAAACTTGTGAGAGTTTTTAAAAAACAATAAAAACAAAAACTTGTGACTTGAAATTTTGATGTATTGTGACTGTTGTGACAGATATAAACAACTTGTGTTTATAAAAAACAATAAAAATGAGATTTTTTGGGATAAGAAAGATTTATATAAAAAAGATAGAGTATCGGAAAAAGAAAAAACAAAAAGATAGAAAATAAAATAAAATTTACCAAATCAATAGATGAAAACACGCTAATCCGATGAATCAACCAAGCTCTTGATACCAATTGTAGGATCGTATTTTTGTAAGGATTAGACATGTTGTTGATTATCTATTTAATGATGGAAGAAATGGAAGAAATTAGAGAGAGAAAGGTAGAGAGAGAAAGGAGAGAAATGAAAGAAAGAAGGAATGTGATAAATGGTAAGTGTTCGACCCCTCCTAACATGCTAGGAGGGGGGTTTATATAGCCCACCCTACATGTGGGCTATATGGGCTATATTGGATCACGAGCCCAATATCATTGGAGTGACCGATCCTTTCTAAATACGTAAAAACGTATTTCCAACAAAAAAGTCTAAAGACGGAAGTTTAATGAAGTAGAAGAACCAAGTCTAATTAAAGAATAAAATTATAAGACGAGTTCAATTTATATCGACAAATCCCGAGACGACGTCGAGAAAGATAAAGAATTTAAATCGAGTCGAGACAAGAAGAAAGAATGAATAAAGCATCAACATTTTACTCCTCCTATAAATACCCTCCTAATGTGTCATTAGGAGGTGTTAGATAATTATAGTTAGTTAATTAGGAATAAAAATTAGTAGTAATTAGGAGTAGCTTAATATTACTTTCTCTCTCTAGTTTTTCTTAATGTTTTTCAAGCTTTTTCATTAATCTTGTAATTTGAATCTTTAATCATTTTAATTTCAAGATTTTCAATTAATCGTTCTCATTCTACTTTTCTTTATTTTTAATCTTGTTTTGATTTAGATAATCATGTAGTTTGTTAATAATGTTCTTTGATTGATTGATGTTTGTGTTTGATTGTGCTTATTGATCTTTTAGTGTTTGATTTTTATAGCTTATAGTGTTTTAGTGCTTATTGTGTTAATTTTCTTATTTTTAATTAAGTGCTTATTAGTTAGTTTTTATAAAAAGTTGTTTTTAAATATTTTTATTATTTAGTGTTTTTAAAAGTTTTTAAATTTTGGCTTATTGCTTTTTCTTAAAATTGTTTTGGTTAAGTTTTTAGATAAGTACTTATTTGATTTATAGCTTAATTTTTAGTTTCTGCTTATTTTTCTCATTCCGAACTACTAAACCCTTTTATTCAGAATTAGGTCCTTCATCATTTACCCGAACTGCTTGCACTTCTATTTTTCCCAAATTACATACAATCTCCTTTTTCCCGAATTAGGTTAAGTAGGCACATTCCAAATTAGGTCTCATTTCAATTATTCCGAATTAGTTTCAGTACGCTGGATCCCGAATTAGGTCCAACACGTGTATTCCGAGTTAGATCCCTAACCAAGTATTCCGAACTACATGTATATCGTGGATTCCGAATTACGTATATACCCACATTCCGAACTAAGTGCTTAACTTGTTTCCCGAATTGAGTGTAAGACGGATTCCGAACTAGGTTGCAATTCCTGTATTCCGAATTAGGTTGAGGACGCTTTATTCCGAACTACATAGTGAATGTATATTCCGAATTAGGTTGATGATCTTGTATTCCGAACTAGGTTAAGATTGTGTATTCCGAATTGTGACAGGATTTTGGGATTCCGACTTATGTTTTATTTGTTTCTTGTTTTAGTTTTAAACTTTATTTTTCCCGCGTTTTTCTTAATTGTTATTTTAATATTGTTTTATTTATTTTAATTTTCAAGTTTGCATTTTTATTAAATTGTCAAATTTACTTTTCTTCAGGTATTAATTTTTCGTTATTTAATTAATTACTTTTAAAAGTCTTAATTTTTCACCATTTACCTTTTAATCATTTTCAACTTTATTTATCTTGCCATTTATTTTAAAGTTTGCATCTTTTCTTTATTTTAAACAACCAAATCTATTTCTTTTTCACCAAGAACAACTGAGTCACACTTTTAACCGGTAATCAATTCGAATTGAATCGAGAAACGAACTTTTATATACAAAATCTCTTGTATTACGCAACCACATGACTCGTACCAAGAGCTTTTAATAGAAACTTGGGACATTTGTATTTTACCATTTTTCATAACAATGATAAATTTTTCTACCTAATAAATCAAAACCTGTTGTTTTTTTCGTAACTATCGATCACATTTTACCTAGTCGAAGGTACATATCTGTATAAAGCAAAATCAAAGGCACACACATCTAATCCATAAGATTGAATTAAGAGACACGGGATGAAGGAAACAAAAAAACACGACAGGTATGGCGAATACTTATGGTCATATTCCTGTCCTTGTTAAACTTGTAGAAAAGGGGAAATAAGTCTTCTTCCAAAACAAACAATCCTATGCATCATGTGTAACACCCCACTTGGATAAGTGGACCATTACGTGTATTTCTGGCGTGTCATCAAAGCATATAAGGTAAATGTCCTAAAACATTAACTGACCATAAAGGAAATACCGGAATCAAACATCGGTAATCCAACATAAGCTCAAAACATGAAAAGTAAATTCTGAAAGAAAGGACTAAACAATGTCCAAACAAGCAAATAAATTTATGAAGTGCATAAGTAAAGAAGTCTGGATAGTTTCCATCCAAATGCACGTACTCTCAGAATCCTAAGAGCGCCCCGGTGTACCTGCCGTTAGAATATAAAAGGAAACTATGGCTGAGCATAACGCCCAGTGAACGGATATAAAGCATGATAAGAAATACTGGAATGAAGCAGATAATAAAATACTAAAGCTGTAAAGACTGATATTTAAAGAGCAGCGGAAAACTGTGTATGTTTCTGAAAAGTCTCATCATAAATAGTAAAGCTGAATTATTATCTATTAAATCTGAAAACATGCATTTATTGTATTTTAATTTCCAAGAGCTTATATAGTTCATGTGTTGTATCAACGTCTGCATGAATACATGAAGGGGTGACCTCGTAATGATGTAGACGGGTGACCTCTAAATAATGTGCTGGGTGGAGGGATCAACTCCAATATGAAGGATGTAGAGCACACACCACATTCACCTGATAAGCTGTAAACTGATAACCTAGGATGCATCCATACGCCCCGCTGATAATACTGATAAATGGCCAAGCTGAAGTAAAAGGGACGCTGCGAGAAATCACTCCCCCGTAGAAGATTCACGACACCGGTGCCTCAAGTGTCATGGTTACGGTACCTCCGTAACTATTACATAACTGGTCATGCTTGTATATAAAGCTCAGGCAAATTTAACTTGATTATTAAGATATTTACTGATAAAACTTAGAATATATACTGGCGAAAACATTTAGCTGCAGACGGGGAATCCTAATCATGCATAGAAGGAAGTCCTTAATGAAGGACGTGAAATCCGTACCTCGTGTCTAGTAATGAAATAAGAATAAAAGCTGAAGGATCGACTCCGACTTCACGGATACTACATAAATAAGGACGTGAAATGAGTTGTCTGATTACTGTTTCTGATTACTGTTCTTACTTCATTTTGCGTGTTCTCGTATTATTTTACTGGTTGCGTATAAACTGATTAATCTGATTGTCTAGTGCATTTTTGATAAATCCGACTGTTCTTTAAATATTTAATGGATAGCGTATATCCTGTATTTTTTATTACTGTATATTATACTGTATCCTGAATAGTGTATTACTGTATTCTTGCATTATACTACTGTTATAAGTAACTTGCTAAAAATAGAAAGTTCCCTGAAATAGAAAGTTTCTTAAAATAGAACATTTCCAAAAAATCTTTTCAAAATAATTAAATCATTTCCTAATCATCAATTATTAAACACGTAACTTATTTTAACGTGATTAATTTTAATAAACGCTAATTAATTTAAAGTAAAAGATTTAAAAACTTGATTAATTTATTCAAAATAAATTAATTAAAACATAATTTCTAGATCGTTAAAACGTACGCGTCTTTTAAACTTTTCGAGTCCACCGAACCCGAGTCAAAACCAAACCTCAAGACACCCATGTCTCGGTTAGTCCACGACCAAGCCCGCCACAGCCCTTGGTTGTGGCCCTTTTGCTGCGGACAAACAAACAGCACCACCGGTCTTTACCGGTTGCCACCGTCGTCCACAAAGTTCCCACCGACTGTGCATTTTTCTCACTGTTTATTTTATGTTCCCACTGTCGTATTTTATTACCCACTGTTTATTTTATTCTTGTTATTGTTTTCATAGCCAAACACCCCCCCTTGCTGGTTACCTAAGACCCACCGAGACCTATTGGTCTCGGTTGCCACTGCACAAATAAAACACCCCATTGTTTTTTCCCCTCGTGTCCCATTTCTTTAAAAACAAACACCCATGTTGGGTCGTTGCTGCTATTCTAACATCCAAACACCCCTGTTTGGGTCACAACTGGCTAACAGAAACACACCGAGACCCCCTGTTGGTCTCGGTTCGTGTGAAAACAGTAAAACCTGACACAAAAGAAATGAACAAATTCATGTGGATGTTTATAACCCATTTGTTCTTGATTTGAAAAAAAAACTGATTCGTGATATAAGGGAAAAGGAGTAATATCATTACCGTTTCTTGATTAAGGATGAAGTGTTGAGCACCCCCAATCACTTGAAGAAATCATCCTGACACCATAGTTTCTTGATTATAGCTGGCGGCAACTTTTAGCAACCCTAATCTTTTCTTTTCTTTTTGTTACTGTATCGTGACAAGGTAAGGGGTTACCCCGTTTATTTTTGTTTTGTATTGAACCGGGCCTAAAAGCCCAACTCCTTTCTCTTGTTATTTTATAAAAAGCTTCGGCCCATATATAAATTACATATGTCTTGGTTTTATTTTTATTTTTTTGACACTAACAATAGTCGTGTATACTTGTTTTTATTTCTCGTGTTTTAGTTTCTGAATCATGATAATTATTTTTTGCATAAAAATACATACGAAATACCTATATAATCTTTTCTGACACCTAATAATTATTTTTTGAATAATTAGTTTTTGTAATATTTAAATAAAGCAGGGACTGCGTGTTTTTAATATTGACGTTTTATTAAAGCTGAGACTACGTGTATTTAATATTCGAGGATTTTAAGTACGGGTTTTACATCCCGTGTCTATGAAGGTGCCATGATTAAGCCGGAAAAACTAGATGTTGTGAACAAAACTATTTCACTATCCGATGATGAATTTATTCAAGTATGTAACTCAATGGAGGTAGTGTTAATGAAGGTAAAAAAATGTGGAAAATATGAGCAATCTTTATCGTATCCTTAGCGAGGAAGGAATTGATAAGGTAAAGATCCATTACGTTGGTGGTTTGTGGCTATGGTTACACTTCCAATATATTAAATCGTGCAATGCGTTCAAGAGCAACACTAACTTGCTGTCATTTTTATTACCATCAAACCGGTTTCTAAGAGTTTTTACGTTGATGAGAGAATGGTATGGGTCGAAATATCAGGATTACCATTGTGTGCTTGGGGTTCTGATGCATTCAAAAAAGTATCTTCACTGGTGGGAAAGTTTATGTTCTTTGAAAAGGACGATACAAGAGCAATGAGTTCGGGAAGAGTCTGTGTTGCTACAAAACAAAAGAAACTTATTTATGAAACAGTGAAAGTAATCATTCACGTGGAGGAGTATGATGTCTATATTCACGAATTGGGAACGTGGAATATTTATATCAAAGATTCTGATTCCTATAATTCAGAAACCGATTCTAAAGTCGACGAAGATGTTGATAGTGTTGTGAAATCAGTGAGTGAAAAGGACTTAGAAGAGGATTAACAAGTGAAAAATAAAGAAGAAATTGCACAAGAATTAAATAAGAATGATCACCGGGACGAGAGTTCCTATAGTAACACCGAAAATGACAAATTGGAAAGGAGGAATTAATCGCTGAAAAAGAAGATAATGAGAAAGCAGTAGACTCGTATTTTACCCGCCCCTCAAGATTTGAACATTTCAAAAAAACCTTGGAACGATCCAAAATTGAGAGCTACATTAAATCAAAGTCTAGTAACTGCTCTAGTTCCATTAGTAAATTTTGAAAGAAAAATATTTAGGGCATCTCGCTCATTCATGAAATGTCTAAGCTTATCGAGGTCGGGGAAAAAATGGGATTTGATGTAAAAGGTTGCCACAAGTTGTTGCATAGAATTATTGATAGTATTGGAGTATCCATTATGGACAAATGAAGGTACTTTCCATTAATATTTAGGGTAGTAAGAAGTAAGGAGAAAACAAGTGTGGATTAAGGAAATGTGTTTTAAGAATAATATACAATTCTTAGGTGTTCAAGAATCCAAAATGACTTGTCTCAAATTGTTTCCTATAAAGACCATGTGGGGTAACTATGCTTTCGATTATGCGTGTAGTTTGTCTCGTGGAAGATCGGGGGGGGGGGGGGGGGGGGGCGGTTCTGATTTCTAACTGGGACCCCAATGTCTTTGTTAAAGATCGTATTTGTTGTGATGATTGGTACATTATCGTTAAAGGTAAACGGGAAAAATCTAATGAGGTTTTCTATATGATTAACAGATATGGCCCTCAAGAGGCATTAGATAAAATGTCCTTATGGAATAGACTTCTTGATTTCACTACAAATCATGTAGGGAATTACGTCATTTTTGGTGATCTCAATGAAGTTCGCGAAGAATGCAAAAGATATGGTACCGAATTTGTTCGAAGTCGGGCTCATATTTTTAACTCATTCATAGATGATGCGGGTTTATTTGATATTCCTCTTGGAGGTCGTAAGTATACTTGGATGAATAACATTGGAACAAAAATGAGCAAACTTGATCGGTTTCTTGTATCTCATTCGGTCTTGGATTTATTCCCTGATTTTAAAGTGACTACCCTTCTACGTGGGTGGTCAGATCATACTCCGCTAATGCTTCACCAGGAAAGGGTTAACTATGGTCTGATTCCTTTCAAATTCATTCATTCGTGGTTAGAACGTGACAGTTTTAACGATTGTGTTGTTAAGGCGTATACAGAATGTTCCTAAGGTAATCCACAAACGACTCTCCATGATAATTTGAAAGCAATTAAGCAAAAAGTCAAAGCTTGGAACCTTCTTGCAAAAAATAGAGAGGCCTCCGTATGCTTGAAGTTCGTTCCAGGATGGAAATTATTGAAGGAAATATGGATATTGGTATTGCTTCAGAGGAAGAGAAAGAGGAACGCTTGAATCTGATAAAAGAGTGCGACGACATCCAAATAAGGGAGGAAATAGACACGAACCAAAAAGCAAGAGTTAAATGGGACATTGAAGGGGACGAAAATTCTAAATTCTTTCATGGGATTTTGAATCAAAAAAGACATCAACAAATGGTGAAAGGTATTATGAAAGATGGAGAATGGATCACTAATCCTTAATATGTTAAAATGGCATTTCAAAACTTCTTCAAAGATAAGTTTAAGTGTTCAGATACTGAGATGAATCTTCCGACTGTTATTCCGCATGTTTCACTTAACAACAATGACAAAATTGAGTTGGAAAAAGCCGTAACCATGGAAGAAATCAAAATGGTTGTTTGGGATTGCGGAAGCCACAAGGCTCTAGGTCCTGATGGGTTTACATTTCTTTTTCTTAAAACTTACTAGGATCTTATGAAAGAAGATGTTGTTGAAGCTGTGAGACACACTTTTGATACATTTGCTATCCCGAAAGGTGCCAATTCATCCTTTATTACTCTTATTCCAAAGATAACGAATCTGATTCACATTAAAGATTTTCGACCCATTTCACTCATAGGCATGCAATACAAAATTATTTCGAAAATTTTGGCTCATCGATTAGCTAAAGGCGTAGATAAAGTTATTGGCCACGAGCAATAGGCTTTTATATTTGGTAGACAAATTCTTGACTGCCCGTTAATGCTTAGTGAAATCATGTCGTGGTATAAAAAGAAGAAACAAAAGATGATGATGTTTAAAGTCGAATTTGAAAAAGCTTTCGACACCGTTAGTTGGAAATACCTTGATCATATGCTTTTGAGTCTTGGGTTTGGTAATAAATGGAGGAGGTGGATTCAAATGTGTCTTCACTCGGCATGAGCGTTAGTGTTGGTTAATGGAAGCCCATCAAGTGAGTTCTCAATCAAATGCGGACTACGTCAAGGTGATCCCCTGAGCCCGTTCTTGTTTATTATCGTTATAGAAGGGTTACATATTGTGCTAATAGATGATGTCTCTACCGGCCTTAGCCGTGGTACAAAGGTGGGAAATAAAAGTTTTAATATTTCACATCTTTTTTTATGCGAATGACGTGGTGATTATATCTGACTGGAACACGCAAGACATGGACAACATCATTAGAATTATGCATGTGTTTTACCTTGCCTCAGGTCTAAAAATTAATATTTCTAAGTCTCACGTTTATGGTCTTGGTGTGAGACCGTTTGACACGGAAACCATGGCGCGAGACACGGGATGTTCGTCTGGTAACATCCCATTATCTTACCTTGGATTACCAATCAGGGCTAATTGAATCTTCTAGTTGACTGGCATCACCTAATTGATAGATATCATGCAAAACTTTCTTTGTGGAAATCAAATATTCTCTCTATTAGTGGTCGTTTAACTCTTATTAAAGCGGTGCTTGGAAGTATTAGAATATATTACATGTCGATCTTTAAGTGTCCTGAATTGATGAGATGGCATTTATACATGATCTCATCGTACTTTTCGGGCTTTAAATGCATTAAAATGTCATAAATTACCATATATAGGCTTGTATTTGTTTACTTGTGTGTTTTAGGTATGGATATCGTGAAAAAGACAAAAGATCACAAGAAACAAAGAAAAACGGACACGAGAAACGAAGCCGTACAAAGAACCGGGCCCTAGTTCATGATTTATCCAAGATTAACCCTTGAAGACTTGAAGAAATACAAGATTGATCCTCAATGAATGAAGAAATTTCACTTAAAACCCTTGTGAATTCATAAATACAAGTTTGGTCCCTTAAGTTTGTCAAAATTACAAAATGGTCCTTCAACTTTGAAGAAATGGCAAGATTAGTCCCTCAACAGTTCTAATTTGTCATTAATGGTCCCTCATGTAGTCAAAGATACTATGAAGACCTTTGAAGATCAAGAAAGTCCAAATTCAGTCCCTCAATTATGGAAAAATGGCAAAAATAACCCTTGAAATCTTTTTGGAAAAGTTTTGTGCCAAAAGTGTGAAGTATGAAACTTAATTAACAAAGGGAAGTAAGTTTTATGGCTGAAAAACATTTTATACCCATTTCACCAAAACACAAGGACTACAAATGTCATTTTCCTAAGTTTAAACCACACAAACACGCGCCAAACACTTTTTCCCTACAAAAACGGATCAAAAGTTACTACTATTCACCATGAAGAACCCAGTAACTCCCACCACTTAAACAAAGGGTAAACTGCAATTACCCTTAACCACGCTTGATTCACACATGCAGAAACCCATCCCAACATTAAGTCCCTCTTCTCCACTCACCCTTGGACCCCACACCCCAACCCGTTACCCAATCACATCACAACTTTCTCTCCAAGGCAAATGACGTGGCCAAATCAACAGCTATTATCCTTTGCTTACTCACAACGCAAGATTGAACGACTTGGATCAATTTGGACAGCTCATTCCATCAAAAGATCTAGAAGACTTCAGGGACAATATTGGGATTTTCTAGCTAGGGTTTATGAATAGTGTTCTGTATGCATTTGCCTATAAAAGGAGACCTCAACTTATGAGAGTCCCTTGGTTCTAGATTTTGGCTATTATCTTTGTAATTTCTTTTTATTTAAGTAAAATTTGAATTTCTTAAAAATTGTGAAATCTCTTTTGTGTTTTATAAAAGTTGGTGTTAGAATAGCTGAAATCTGAGTTCCATTTGATGTTATAGACCTTCCATAATCTTGTGGTTAAGGCACGTCTATGTTTGTTAGGTTTTCGAAGGTTCAAAAACCTTGAAATCCTTGTTTCTGTTTTGCATATTATCTTGTACTAATCCTTAGCCAAGAGCCTAAAGCTCCTTCAAGCTTGTTGACACCAAGCCTGAGAAGAGATTTAAGCTATTGGGTGAGTTGTTTGTTCATTATGTTAAAGAAATCAAGCCCTTGAGTTTCTGCTTTGAAACATCAACCAAGGCAGTCATCCATCTTTCTTGTTGAAGTACCTTCGTCTTGTTCTAGTTGTTGAACAAGGTCCAAGGAGCATCGTTGGTCATCCTAGGATGTTGTGGAGGACAAGTATGGCCTCTTGTTTAAATTTCCCCTAAAAATTTCATGATATAACCTGTTTTGGTATTTGGACTGTGATTTTGTGTTCTTGTGTTTAAGGTTGTGATTTTTGTGCTTGAATCTGTTAGTAGTCATCTAGGAAGTGTGTTTGAATCATAAAATCAGTAGGTTGTGTTTAGAAATCACAAGTTGCTTTGAAAAGTTGTGGATTAAGGATTGTTTGGGATTAATGGTTCATAAGGCCTTGTGGCCTTGTGCCCTTGGTTCTTAGGGTTTGGGAAAGTTTCTGAAAGTTTAGAAAAGGGATTTGAAGTTTTGCAAAAATCTGATAAAAGGTGTTTTGAAATTGGTCAAACACATCAGATCCAATATCTTCTTTGTTTGTTGGATCTAAAGTCTGAAATCAGGTTTGGGAATAGTTTGGGTGATAAGCTATCTATTGGTTATCTGGTTGTTGAATTTGGTAGCTTATTGAGTGTGCTATAGCTTATCAAAGTTGGCTGAAGTGGTCATTTGCATCAGCAAAGTGACCACCTCATTTGGTGCTTGCATTTGTATTTCTATTGTAAGGCTTGTTGTTTTGTTGCTTGGATCCTGTTTATGTGCTGCTTGTGAGGATATTTGGCTACTTGGATTGCTTTGTTGATAGCTTATAAGCTTACTGGCTTATTGGCTTATTTGTGCCAAAACTCATCAAGTCTACCCAACTGGTAGACCTTGATTCACAAGGTTTGTACTCAAGCCTTGACCAGCAGGATGAAAACAAAGTTTTAACATTTCATTAAGTCTGTCAACGTCTAAATTGTGCTTGTCAGCGTTTGATTTACTCTTGTCAGCGTTTGACTATTGGTCAAACTTGGTCATATAGCTTATTGAACCTGTTTTGCTTATTGGTACATGCAACAACTTGGTTTTTGTAATAGAACTCATTTTTCTCAGCTTAATAACAAGTATGGAAGGTTACAAGTCTTTTGGTTAAGCTTTTGCTAGAAAACTAGCTTATTTGGCTTTTTCAGCCAGCTTATTGGTTCTTACAGCTTATTCTACTTGGCTTTTTGTGATTTTCTTGATTGATTATTCTTAGTTAATCTATTTGTGAGCTTTTGCAACAAACCAGAGCTTCTGAAACAGCCTAGAACTCTATCCCGACTATTTTGTCGTTTTGTGGAATTGTTCTTTGCTTATTTCTGGCTTATTGAGTGAGCTTTTTCAAAATTTCTTTTTATAGATCTCTTTAGTATCCCAAAAGAAGGTTGTGTGTCAAATTAGAGCTTATGGCATTGGCTTATTGCTTAATGGGCTTATTGGCCCAATAAGAATAAGCTGTGTGTTCATTAAGCTGTGATAAGCTCATTTTCAGCTTTTGGGCCTTCAGAGTTTTGTGTTTAGAATTCGATTTTGAGTCAAATAGGGCTTTTCCAAGTCATTTGGGCTTATTTTGACCTTTTAGGCTAAAAAGCCCATTAAGGTTGACTGATTTTGCTTTTATCCCTTTTGGGGGCCCATTAGGGGTATTTTGGTAATTTCACTTTCATTTCCTGTTTATTTAGGTTAAAATAAACTAGTTTGCAAGTTTTTAGAATTTTTTATAATTTTGGATTTTTAATATTATTTTATTATTATTTTTCAAATTTCACATTTTTGTACTTTTTATATTTTTCTTAGCTTAAATACATTAAAATAGGAATTTTGCAACTCTTAGATTAATTTTATCATCTTTAGATTAATTTTTATAATTATTTTAAGTTTTAATAGTTTTTAAATCATTTTAAATAGTTTTTATTAGTTTAAAAATTTATAAAAATAGTTTTTAATCTTTTTAGGTCATTTTAGAGGTTTACCAATTAAAAAATCTTTATTTGGGCTTTTTGATAATTAATTTTATTTTTATGGCTTTAATTAGCATTTAAAAATTCATATTTAATTAATTAAAAGGTTTGAAAAAGTTTTGGTCATTGGTAAACTCTTAGTTTATTTATTTTGATTTTTGGTGAATTTTTGGTAAATTTTTGAATTAATTTTTATTTTTGCTCATTTTACGGTTTTACGTTTAGTCATTGTAGTAATTAATTTCACGTCTTCGTCATTCTCTTTTCTCATCCCCTTCTTTCAAATATTAATCTCAAACCAATTACGAATTATTCACACACATATACCTCCTTGGGAAACGAACTTGGAACTTCATTAGGGTCATTTGTACACGGTTTTCTTAAACCATCGTATTTAATACTTTCCCTACTTTACGCTCTTTGTTTTCCTAAACAAAAGGTGTAATTTACCACAATCATTTTGGCGCCGCTGCCGGGGAGGTGTGTCGTGATTAATTTGTCTTGTTGTTTTAATATTAACCATAAATAGTATTTGTATTAGTTGAAATCTACTAATACGTATTATCGGTTTTTTGGTTTTTCTTGTGAAATTATTATTACTATATTGTATTAAGTATCACAATCAATACAGAATATCTCCAAAAGTGTGAAAACACAACCTTAATTGGGATTTGATCTTCTAATTATTGTACTCGAATCTCAAACAAAAGAAAAAGGCAAAAATAGATAAATACTTTTGTGAAGCTCGATTTTGAAAAATACAAACTATAAGGTGGGTATAAGGCGGGTATTATAAAATATACCCTAAGGAAAAAGGCTCTTAAGTGCTTCGCGCCGCCTCGTTTCCCCGCTTGCTTGTGAGTATTTTGAGATTGAAGGCTAATCGAGGGTTTTGCCGCCCAAAGTATTATTACATATAATATATATTTCCTTGGTTTTCTTTGTGATTAAACCCTCTTGAACAATTTGGTTTTCACCAAAGTTCTAAAGTCATTCGAAGGCATTCATTCCACGTGATCGTTTTCATTCTTTTGAGGCTTCTTTAATCAAGAGTTTGATTCGAGGAGAGATTTGGTAGATTGTTGTCTACGAAGATACACCAAAATCCAAAAAAATTAAAAACAATCAAAAACACAAAAAAATTGAAAATTCACAAAACACCCAAAAAGAATATTTGCTCACCTCCCATTCTTAGTGAAGTTTATGATCACTCGTAATCAAGCAAAACGAGCTCGTAAACGTCTTCAAAAGCAAGCAAATCAAGAGACGTTGATTGAAGAACAAACTCCAATTGTTGAACCTATTGTAGAACAAGAAGTCGTCATGGCTAATCGTACTATGATGGAGTTGCTACAAGCACCCACCAAGGGTTTTGGAGAGGCCATTGTGATTCCCGCTATCCTTGCGGAGAATTTCGAGATTAAGACGGGTTTAATGTCGATGTTGCAAGCTAATAAGTTTAGAGGTCATGAGAAAGACAACCCGCATTATCACATAAGGAATTTTAATCGTCTCACCGCTACTAGCAAGTTTAAGGATGTTCCACATGACGCCATTAAGATGATGTTGTTTCCATACTCGTTAGATGGACCCGCTAAAATTTGTCTTGAGAAAGAACCGCCAAATTCAATTTTGACATGGGGTGATCTCGTTTCTAAGTTTGTGAACAAATTTTTTCCACCATCTAAAACAACACATTTGAAAAATGAGATTTCAAGATTTGTACAACGAAATAATGAAAGTTTTTCAACGGCATGGGAACGCTTTAAAGAAATGTTACATGAATGTCCACACCATGATTTTTCGGAATTACATCAAGTTGATACTTTTTATAATGGGCTTAATGATCATGAATGAGATTACTTGAATGCCGCCACGGGTGGTAATTTTTTGTGCAAAACGACCGATAAAGCTTTAAAGATTATCGAGAATAGATCTAAGGTTTATAGCCCTCGTAACACACCGAGTGTTGCCAATATGGGTTCGTCATCATCGTCATCGTCTCGTAATATTAATGCCTTACATGATGAAGCTAATGAGGAAAATCGGTTTTTCAATAGATTTGCTAATCTTATGACTCATTGGAAAGCACAAGAGGCTTTGAATTCCGCTTCGGTTAAAGCGGTTGAAAAGAGTTGTTTGTTTTGTGGTGGAGCTCATGATCTTTCCGAGTGCATTACCGCCGGTGGTAACACTTCGAGTGCTTACGTAGCAACGAGAACTTATAACCAAAACGGCCAAGGTTCCCGCCCAAATCAAGCTCCACCAAATCAAAATGCTAATAACTATCGAAACAACAATCAAGGTGGTAATTATCAAGGCAATTCACGTAACTACAACAAAGGGAATTATCAAAGTGGGAATGGACAAGTTACTAATCAAAACCAAAACCGTGATTTTCAAAACACTACACAAGGTTTTCAAAATGCTCACACTAAAAATCTTCAAGGAGAATTTTTGGATTATGCTAAAGCAAATGATGCTAAGTTTGATAACATGCAACGTGAGATGATTAGCTTAAGACCCGAGTTGAAAAACGAGCTTAAAAACGAACTTGCTAATGAACTTAAAACTCATGCTAATAAAATGGAAGGAAATGTTCAACGTCTTCAACAAAATCAACAAAAGATGGAACAAGGACAACATGAGATTAAGCAAGAATTGTTAAAAGCGGATGCTAGGCAATCAAAATTTGAAGACCGAATGGCAAAAATGTTTGAAGCAATCATGTGTAAACCCTCTTCCTCGGGTGGTCTTCCTAGTGATACCATTGCAAACCCGAAGGGATAAATGAAGGTTATTACTACACGAAGTGGTAAAACTTTCAAGGAACCTATCTCTCGTCCAAGTACTTCTACGGAGAAGGAAAGCGAGAAAGAGCCCGAGGTGATGGTCGAAAAGGAGCATATTACAATCCCACGAAGTACCGCTCATACCACACCTACGGTTGAACCAATACCAATTATGGAACCCGAGATTCCTAGGCCGTTGCCTAATGTCCAACCCACACCACCCTTACCTTACCCTTCAAGACGAAACAAGGAAAAGGCACAAGAACGGAATAATTATCAATTTGAGCTTTTTATGAAAATGTTTCGTGACATACATTTTAACATAAGTTTTGCCAACGCTCTTATCATGATGCCTCGATTCGCCGCAAACTTCAAAAGTATGCTAAACAACAAAGAGAAGTTACAACAATCGTCTAGTTGTTCATCGGTTTTTCTTAGCCGCATACCACAAAAAGTCGGTGATCCCGATAAATTTTTGATTCCGTGTACAATTCAAGATATGGAGGAATGCTACGCCTTGGACGATCTTGGTGCTAGTATTAATTTAATGCCTCTTGAGATTTTCAAATCGCTTTCGCTTCCGGCTCTTACTCCTTCAAACATGTCTATCGAGATTGCCGATCATTCTACGCTTTTAGCATGTGGAGTAGCCGAGGACGTTTTCGTTAAAGTCGGAAAGTTTTACTATCCCGTTGACTTTATCGTTGTAGACATTCCTATCGATCAAAAAGCTCCTCTCATTTTGGGTCGTTCATTTTTGGATACATCAAGAGCACTTATTGATGTTCATGCTCGAAAAATCACCCTTCGTTTCAATGAGGAAGAACTTGTCATCAATGCAACACAAAACTCCAACCTTTCTCATGTCTATTCTATTGCAACTTTAAACCATGGTGATTCAACCAATATCGTATGCAAAGAATTTTCACCAAGAGTTTTAGGAAATGTCGCCAAAAACAATTTACCATTTCCTCCGCCGGTGGAGGTTATGAGTGTAAAGCCTACAAAGAAGAAACCGTCAATACTTGAATCGAAAAATCCTTCACCTTACCTCAAACATTCATTCTTGAAAAGTGTTGATAAGTTTCCGGTTTCTACGGAAGATATTTCGGATGCCGAATATGTTGACCCCGATGGGGAGGTTTTCTTTGTCGATAAACGTTTTGAGAACTTACCACCACCAAAACCAAAACGGTTTTCAAATGTGAGAATTTTTAGTGTGACTAACATCGTCTTAGAAACAACAAATATTTTCGACATAATCAAAAAGGGTTTTTATAAGGAGAGTTTAAAAGGTAAAAAAGGAAAAGATTTTAAATGTGATTTAATTGATTTTTCTACAAATCTAACTCCGTCATCACCACGTGTTTTGAGTGCTACAAGCTCGTCTACTCCTTTTGACGATGCTTTGTGTGGTTTTAGTATGGGGGAAGCCCCTTATGTTCCCTCATCTTTGTCCATCGAGGACGAGATATTTGATCCCGAAATCTATTACAAAGGGAAATCTCGGTCTTCCACCAATGCAATAAATGGAAACTACATCTATTTGCTTGGTGCGAGTCTACCTCGAGTAGCTCAAAAGTTTGTCTTACCAATTATCCCACCGTTCTACTTCTTATCTCTTTTCTTTAAACTCTTTGAGTTTATGGCACGTGTGGAAGTGGCGTTGAATTGTTTATCCAATGAAAACGAAGACGTCATCTTCGATCCCGGTATTTTGTATCATTTAAGGACTTAGTCCTTAATACCGGTTGCTTTTTGGGCCTTGTTTATCATGTAAGCCCCATCAAAAAATTGACCATACCATGATTTTCCCTAATTGTTCACATTTTGAGGGGATCGAGTCGAGCTCATGACTCGGTAATCAAAAACGAGGTGCCTCGTGGGGGAAAATCCCATGCTTATCCTTTTATGCTTTCTAATAACTAATGAGAAGGGATTTGTGCCCTTCCAACTCGTTGTCTCATGGTTGTTTGTGATTGTGCTATCTAGATCATCATCATCATCATCTACGATTGAAGACTCTCGTGTTCGTTTACGTGAGCCTCCATCGTTTGATTGAAGAAGCTTTTCACGAATCCATGACATATCCTTTATTGTTCTAACAATTATCTTTTAGCATACTTAATAAACGGCTTTAGATATATTGTTGATCACCCTTTCCATGCTAGATCCTAAACATTCGATTCTTCGTCTCTAGTATGGGGGTGCTCCACCTTTAGACTCGAAACATTGAGGACAATGTTTACTTTTAGTATGGGGGGGGGGGGGGGGTGAATAGGTACTTGCTTTGCTGCGCCCTCACTCTTTCCAATCTTCAACGTTTTGTTTTTGTTGCTAATAAGGCTAAAAATGGCAAAATTTTAAAAATTTTCTTAGTTTTCATATGTGTTTTTAAGACACGAATGTATATTTTCCGATGGGTAGAATAAGAGCTAATTTTTGACTTGATGGGCATTTGGAGCCATTTACATTCCTTAACCCGCTCAATTCAAGTTTTGCTAGACTTTTATATAGGGAACTTTAAAACGCGAAGGTCTTAGCTCATTCGGGTTAAGAACAAGAACTTTTCGCAAGTTCCTATAATTGATCTTAGAAAGTCACTTATCAGGGGAACTATAAAATGCATTCTCTAAACTTGAAAAAGTCCAAGAAAGTGCAAGATCCTATAGGTGGCTTGAAAACCCAAAACTTTGATTTGATATAGTCTTAATGAAAGCTAATCCAAATTTGGCTTAATTTTGACTTGCATGGCTCAGTATTCACGAGTCTCTTTATTAGAGGTCTTTATATAGTGAAGAACGAGAAGTGATAGAGTTAGACAAGTGATCATGCTAAACGTAGAACATGCAAATGTTCTTTCAAAAACTCATATGTTTTTAATTGTGGCTTTTTCTTCCCATAAGATCAATGCATTAGGAATAAAAATAAATGCAATAAGTAAGGTCGTACGATTTAAAAGGTTACTTAGCTTCTAGCCCAAGATCGTTTAAAAGTTGCTCGGGGTTGAATAGAGTTCATAGCCAAGGCATAACTTATTGAAGCGGGACGCGAAAATTGGTGAAGATCCAAAAAGGCCCTAACAAGGCATGAGGAGCTCTATTTTTGCTAAAGATCCAAGATGATGTGAAGTATCATTATTCCAAAATCAATATGAAGGATCGAGACACACGACGAAAAGCAAATTACTCCCCTAAAGATCATGGAGAAAGTCTATCCAAAAAGACCCTCACAAGGTATGAGGATAAATATATCCAAGTCCAAAAAGGAGGCAGATCGTTGTATATCAAAGTCCAAAATAATGATTGAAGAAAAATGATGAAGTCGTGGTCCAAATATGAAGAATCTCTCAAAAACGTCAAGTGAAGAAATTCCAAAATATGAAGAGAAGACCATAATTTCAAGAACGTCTTCCCAAGATTGAAGTATGAAGTACATGCCAAATATCGGTCCGAGAGAGGTCTCAAATCGTGAAATGAGTTATGCCAAGATATGAACTTAAGGAGATACACGAGAAGCCGTTTTAAAAGATTTTGTCCTTCGGCTAACTATTGATTAAATCGTGCTACTTTGCTTTCGGACTAATAAATACTCAAATAAGTCAATATGAATCACTTGTGATCCATGACAAATAGTTAAAAAATGCTAGTAACCCATTTCCTTTTATAATAACTAGGATTGCGGGGAGAAAAAGTATTACACAATTTGGACGTATGAGTAGTGTTAGCATTGTGACTTGTACCAACAATGATCTCGTTTTTGCACTTAGCATGGAATGTATGACAATCAAGGATGACGAAATTTACTCTAAGGGACATTTACTTGTTTCTATTCTTTGACCCTAAAAGTCACATTCGTGATGAAAATCATACATTATGTCTTTACACATCTTCGTAGTATTGTTGCAAGTCTTTTACTTTCCAATAAAAGTTAATAAAACTGAACTTTGGTGATGCTTAGATACTTTATTCTAGCATTGCGTGAGGGCACGGCAATGGCTTAGTATGGGGGAGTGATGAGATGGCATTTATACATGATCTCATCGTACTTTTCGGGCTTTAAATGCATTAAAATGTCATAAATTACCATATATATGCTTGTATTTGTTTACTTGTTTGTTTTAGGTATGGATATCGTGAAAAAGACAAAAGATCACAAGAAACAAAGAAAAACGGACACGAGAAACGAAGCCGTACAAAGAACCGGGCCCTAGTTCATGATTTATCCAAGATTAACCCTTGAAGACTTGAAGAAATACAAGATTGATCCTCAATGAATGAAGAAATGACACTTAAAACCCTTGTGAATTCATAAATACAAGTTTGGTCCCTTAAGTTGGTCAAAATTACAAAATGGTCCTTTAACTTTGAAGAAATGGCAAGATTAGTCCCTCATCAATTCTAATTTGTCATTACTGGTCCCTCATGAAGTCAAAGATACTATGAAGACCTTTGAAGATCAAGAAAGTCCAAATTCAGTCCCTCAATTATGGAAAAATGGCAAAAATAACCGTTGAAATCTTTTTGGAAAAGTTTTGTGCCAAAAGTGTGAAGTATGAAACTTAATTAACAAAGGGAAGTAAGTTTTATGGCTGAAAAACGTTTTATACCCATTTCACCAAAACACAAGGACTACTAATGTCATTTTACTAAGTTTAAACCACATAAACACGTGCCAAACAATTTTTCACTACAAAAACGGATCAAAAGTTACTACTATTCACCATGAAGAACCCAGTAACTCCCACCACTTAAACAAAGGGTAAACTGCAATTACCCTTACCCACGCTTGATTCACACATGCAGAACCCATCCCAACATTAAATCCCTCTTCTCCACTCACCCTTGGACCTCACACCCCAACCTGTTACCCAATCACATCACAACTTTCTCTCCAAGGCAAATGACGTGGCCAAATCAACGGCTATTATCCTTTGCTTACTCACAACGCAAGATTGAACGACTTGGATCAATTTGGACAGCTCATTCCATCAAAAGATCTAGAAGACTTCAGGGATAATATTGGGATTTTCTAGCTAGGGTTTATGAATAGTGTTCTGTATGCATTTTCCTATAAAAGGAGACCTCAACTTGTGAGAGTCCCTTTGTTCCAGATTTTGGCTATTATCTTTGTAATTCCTTTTTATTTAAATAAAATTTGAATTTCTTAAAAATTGTGAATCGCTTTTGTGTTTTATAAAAGTTGGTGTTAGAATAGCTGAAATCTGAGTTCCATTTGATGTTATAGACCTTCCTTAATCTTGTGGTTAAGGCACGTCTATGTTTGTTAGGTTTTCAAAGGTTCAAAAACCTTGAAATCCTTGTTTCTGTTTTGCATATTATCTTGTACTAATTCTTAGCCAAGAGCCTAAAGCTCCTTCAAGCTTGTTGACACCAAGCCTGAGAAGAGATTTAAGCTATTGGGTAAGTTCATTGTTCATTGTGTTGAAGAAATCAAGCCCTTGTTTGAAACATCAACCAAGGCAGTCATCCATCTTTCTTGTTGAAGTACCTTGGTCTTGTTCTAGTTGTTGAACAAGGTCCAAGGAGCATTGCTGGTCCTCCTAGGATGTTGTGGAGGACATGTACGACCTCTTGTTTAAATTTCCCCTAAAAATTTCATGATATAGCCTATTTTGGTATTTGGACTGTGATTTTGTGTTCTTGTGTTTAAGGTTGTGATTTTTGTGCTTGAATCTGTTAGTAGTCATCTAGGAAGTGTGTTTGAATCATAAAATCAGTAGGTTGTGTTTAGAAATCACAAGTTGCTTTGAAAAGTTGTGGATTAAGGATTGTTTGGGATTACTGGTTCATAAGGCCTTGTGGCGTTGTGCCCTTGGTTCTTAGGGTTTGAGAAGTCTAAACAAGTCATAATATACAAGTTTTAGTCATTGGTTAAGTTTCTGAAAGTTTAGAAAAGGGATTTGAAGTTTTGTAAAAATCTGATAAAAGGTGTTTTGAAATTGGTTAAACACATCAGATCCAATATCTTCTTTGTTTGTTGGATCTAAAGTCTGAAATCAGGTTTGGGAATAGTTTGGGTGATAAGCTATCTATTGGTTATTTGTTTGTTGAATTTGGTGGCTTATTGAGTGTGTTATAGCTTATCAAAGTTGGCTGAAGTGGTCATTTGCATCAGCAAAGTGACCACCTCATTTGGTGCTTGCATTTGTATTTCTAGTGTAAGGCTTGTTGTTTTGTTCCTTGGATCTTGTTTATGTGCTGCTTGTGAGGATATTTGGCTACTTGGATTGCTTTGCTGATAGCTTATAAGCTTACTGGCTTATTGGCTTATTTGTGCCAAAACTCATCAAGTCTACCCAACTGGTAGACCTTGATTCACAAGGTTTGTACTCAAGCCTTGACCAGCAGGGTGAAAACAAAGTTTTAACATTTCATTAAGTCTGTCAACGCCCAAAATTGTGCTTGTCAGCGTTTGATTTACTCTTGTCAGCGTTTGACTATTGGTCAAACTTGGTCATATAGCTTATTGAACCTGTTTTGCTTATTGGTACATGCAACAACTTGGTTTTTGTAATAGAACTCATTTTTCTCAGCTTAATAACAAGTCTGGAAGGTTACAAGTCTTTTGGTTAAGCTTTTGCTAGAAAACTAGCTTATTTGGCTTTTTCAGCCAGCTTATTGGTTCTTACAGCTTATTCTACTTGGCTTTTTGTGATTTTCTTGATTGATTATTCTTAGTTAAGCTATTTGTGAGCTTTTACAACAAATCAGAGCTTCTGAAACAGCCTAGAACTCTATCCCGACTATTTTGTCGTTTTGTGGAATTGTTCTTTGCTTATTTCTGGCTTATTGAGTGAGCTTTTTCAAAATTTCTTTTTACAGATCTCTTTAGTATCCCAAAAGAAGGTTGTGTGTCAAATTAGAGCTTATGGCATTGGCTTATTGCTTAATGGGCTTATTGGCCCAATAAGAATAAGTTGTATGTTCATTAAGCTGTGATAAGCTCATTTTCAGCTTTTGGGCCTTCAGAGTTTTGTGTTTAGAATTGAATTTTGAGTCAGATAGGGCTTTTCCAAGTCATTTGGGCTTATTTTGACTTTTTGGGCTAAAAAGCCCATTAAGGTTGACTGATTTTGCTTTTAGCCCATTTGGGGGGCCCATTAGGGGTATTTTTGTAATTTTACTTTCATTTCCTGTTTATTTAGGTTAAAATAAACTAGTTTGCAAGTTTTTAGAATTTTTTATAATTTTTGAATTTTTAATATTATTTTATTATTATTTTTCAAATTTCACATTTTTGCACTTTTTATATTTTTCTTAGCTTAAATACATTAAAATAGGAATTTTGCAACTCTTAGATTAATTTTATCATCTTTAGATTAATTTTTATAATTATTTTAAGTTTTAATAGCTTTTAAATCATTTTAAATAGTTTTTATTAGTTTAAAAATTTATAAAAATAGTTTTTAATCTTTTTAGAGGTTTATCAATTGAAAAATCTTTATTTGGGCTTTATGATAATTAATTTGATTTTTAGGGCTTTAATTAGCATTTAAAAATTCATATTTAATTAATTAAAAGGTTTGAAAAAGTTTTGCTCATTGGTAAACTCTTAGTTTATTTATTTTGATTTTTGGTGAATTTTTGGTAATTTTTAGAATTAATTTTTATTTTTGCTCATTTTACGGTTTTACGTTTAGTAATCGTAGTAATTAATTTCACGTCTTCGTCATTCTCTTTTCTCATCCCCTTCTTTCAAATATTAATCTCAAACCAGTTACGAATTATTCACACACATATACCTCCTTGGGAAACGAACTTGGAACTTCATTAGGGTCATTCGTACACGGTTTTCCTAAACCGTTGTATTTAATACTTTCCCTACTTTACGCTCTTTGTTTTCCTAAACAAAAGGTGTAATTTACCACAATCATGAATCCATTATTAAATTATTAGAATCTATGCGGGCTTCTTTCTTTTGGGGAGGCAACAGAGAAAAAAGAAAAATGGTGTGGATTAAATGGACAATACATTGGCTCATTTGATAAAGGTGTTTTGGAGATCAGGAGCCTCAAAGCATTTAATCTATCTCTCCTTCAAAAATGGCGATGGCATTTTGTCCATAACCCGAAAACTCTATGGGTTCGTGCGATTAAATCTATTCATGGGGATGAAGCCGGTTTTGCTTTAATCGCACGAACCCATCTTCTATTGTGTGCCCTTTATGCAATGATGCTGCTATGGAATCTAATGATCATATTTTCTTTGAATGTGATACGGCTTCCAACTTTTGGCATCTAGTTCGCATGTGGCCTAACATCAATATGCCTTCCTTCTCTTCAAGTTATGACTGGATACAATGGTTCGAGAACTGGAGAGCATCCAAGGACTTAAAAGACCGTATGTACGCTATTTGTGCGGTGTCTTTATGGGTGTTATGAAGGTACCGAAATAGCGTTATTTTTCATGATCATCCTTTGAAGAAAGGTGATCTCTTTGATAATATCCGTAGTATTTCTTTTTCTTGGATTAAGAGTAGAGGTAGTAAAGTTAAATGTTATAACTCTTTGCTTAATTTGCCTTTGTAATCCTCTAGCTCCTTGCTAGAGTGTTTTTAGTTTTTAATTCAATGATCGTTAAAATAAATACTATGTTAAATGATACTCCCTCCGAAATTATAATTCAGTTTATTGTTTTCGAACGTCCTAAATTAATAGTCTATTTCAAAAAATAGATAAGGAATTTAGATTAAAATTATCATGTCACCCTCACTTTAATGTATTGCTAAAAATACGGAGTAATAAAAAAATTTGTAAATTAATTACTTAAGAGTAAATTGTCATTGTATAAAAATAAAAGAAAAAAACTAAAATAATGTTTTTTTATTAAACTACGTATTTTTTGTCGATAAACTATTGTTATGAAACGGAAAAAAGTAGTACTTTTTAGTGTGCATACTTTGTTAAACAAGATTTTTAATAATACTGCACTCGCTAAGAAAAGTTAAAAAAGAAATTTTACGTTTAATAAATTAAAAGTTAAAACTATCTAACATAAATTATAAATTTAATTATTGCATACCATCTAAAAACTACATATTAATTCAAAATCAAAAATTAAAATTAACATGGCAAATCATTTTTAATCAAAACTAAGGTGTAATCTAAATCATCCATTTTGTTAACAACTTATTAAAAATATCTTTTAAATTGAAATATTTTTTAATTTATTTTTAATCATCTAATTTTACGATATTTTATAAATTTCTATTTACTTTAGTTCAACATTCATTTTAGTAAGTTTATTTATTTTGATTCAAATCTTTATATTTTAACATTAACTTGATTAAAAAATAACCATTAAGTGCATTTTCCTTTTATTTTTCAAAAAATTAAGGTAACTTAATGCACCCTAACCAAGGTTCTAAAAGACTCACAAAGGTCTAGCAAAGGTTTCATAAAGGCGTGAGCCGTGACTTCCACGCTATGCAATAGACTAAGGCTTGAGTTTAAGGCTTGAAGTAAGAGGATAAGTGAAAAACGTGATAAGTCGCGATAAAACGAGATACGTTGAGGCTTTTTTAAATTCAATTTCAATAAAAATCATATTTTATATAAAAATGAAATATATTACATTCGCAAATAACTTGTTAACTTTATTCATTATGTATTATACTTTTTGTGACCTCTTATAATATTATATAAATATATAAATTTATATATATATATATATATATATATATATATATATATATATATATATATATATATATATATATATATATATATATATATATATATATATATATATATATATATATATATATATATATATATATATATATATATATATATATATATATATATATATATATATATATATATATATATATATATATATATATATATATATATAGAGTTGGGGTAAAATAAAACAATTTTTAAAATAAAATGAATGAGGTGGAACCACATGCTGCCATGTGTCCCCCCTTTTTTTCAAAAAAAAATGGTGTCTTTTTGTAATTTATAAAACTTCAGGGGCCGTTTTCAACAATTTTCTTAAACTTATATAATCTGGGTTTTTTTCACACACACATTTGGATCGCCTGTTTCATTTCTACCGTAACCAACCACCATCTTCTCCTCCATTTTCTCCCCATCTTCTCCATCGTGAATCCCCACCTTCCCCGCCTGGTCCATCGTCTTCCCCACCTTCGCCACCACTAACCACCACCTCCCCCGACTTGTTCATTCAAAGATTCAATGGGTTGATTTGATAACCCTATTTCTTTATGTTGATTCACCATTGGACCACCTTCTGTCCACCGTACTTTCACCATCGCACCACCAGCGTCATGTTAACAACCGTTCCCCAGTTGGTGTGTGTTTAGATTCGACCAAAAACTTTAAAAGTAAGCTTTTTTATGTTCTATTTAATTATCGTTGATGAATACAGTATATTGATCTTTGTTTTTACTACTTTCTTAACGAATTTTGAGAGAAAAATAGTTGAAAGAGTATATATGAAACCTGCATACTAGGTGTTTGATAAAATGTCTATATGATTTTTTATAACTGTGATGCGTTAGTTCTAACTGTGATGCTTTAATTCATAATGTGATGCAGTAAGATATACAGTAATGTAGTAGAAATAAAGTAGAATTTAAACCTTAATGTAGTAGAAATAAAGTTTTAATACAGTAAATCATGCATATGAAGAATGTACGTAACCTACTTCATTACAATGCATTAAAATTAAACTGTAATGTAGTAGAAATAAAGCTGTAATGTAGTAAATTATGCATATGAACAACACGAGTAACCTACTGCATTAAATGCATTAGAATTTAAACCTTAATGTAGTAGAAATAAAGTTTTAATACAGTAAATCATGCATATGAAGAATGTACGTAACCTACTTCATGACAATGCATTAAAATTAAACTGTAATGTAATAGAAATAAAAATGCAAGTATCGTAATATATTACAGTGCATTAAAATTAAACAGTAATATATTACGATACTTGCATTTTTATTTCTACTACATTACATTTTAATGCACTGTAATATATTACGATACTTGCATTTTTATTTCTATTACATTACAGTTTAATTTTAATGCATTGTCATGAAGTAGGTTACGTACATTCTTCATATGCATGATTTACTGTATTAAAACTTTATTTCTACTACATTAAGGTTTAAATTCTAATGCATTTAATGCAGTAGGTTACTCGTGTTGTTCATATGCATGATTTACTACATTGCAACTTTATTTCTACTACATTACAATTTAATTTTAATGCATTGTAATGAAGTAGGTTACGTACATTCTTTATATGCATGATTTAATGCATTATAAATTTATTTCTACTACATTAAGGTTTAAGTTCTAATGCATTTAATGCAGTAGGTTACTCGTGTTGTTCATATGCATGATTTACTACATTGCAGCTTTATTTCTACTACATTATAGTTTAATTTTAATGCATTGTAATGAAGTAGGTTACGTACATTCTTCGTATGCATGATTTACTGTATTAAAACTTTATTTCTAGTACATTAAGGTTTAAATTCTAACGCATTTAATGTAGTAGGTTACTCGTGTTGTTCATATGCATGATTTACTACACTGCAACTTTATTTCTACTACATTACAGTTTAATTTTAATGCATTGTAATGAAGTAGGTTACGTACATTTTTCATATGCATGATTTACTGTATTAAAAACTTATTTCTACTACATTAAGGTTTAAGTTCTAATGCATTTAATGCAGTAGGTTACTCGTGTTGTTATATGCATGATTTACTACATTGCAGTTTTATTTCTACTACATTACAGTTTAATTTTAATGCATTGTAATGAAGTAGGTTACGTACATTCTTCATATGCATGATTTACTGTATTAAAAAACTTATTTCTACTACATTAAGGTTTAAATTCTAATGCATTTAATGCAGTAGGTTACTCGTGTTGTTTATATTCATGATTTACTACATTGCAACTTTATTTCTACTACATTACAGTTTAATTTTAATGCATTGTAGTGAAGTAGGTTACGTACATTCTTCATATGCATGATTTACTGTATTAAAACTTTATATCTACTACATTAAGGTTTAAATTCTAATGCATTTAATGCAGTAGGTTACTCGTGTTGTTCATATGCATGATTTACTACATTGCAACTTTATTTCTACTACATTACAGTTTAATTTTAATGCATTGTAATGAAGTAGGTTACGTACATTCTTCATAGGCATGATTTACTGTATTAAAACTTTATTTCTACTACATTAAGGTTTAAATTCTAATGCATTTAATGCAGTAGGTTACTCGTGTTGTTCATATGCATGATTTACTACATTGCAGCTTTATTTCTACTACATTACAACTTTATTTCAACTGCATGCAAGTTTTAAATTCTAATGCATCACATAATATATATTGATACTTTCATATATAATTCTTGAACTATTCTACAGGTAAAAAGGAAAAGGAAAAAACCCAGGGGACAAAGGAAGATGCATTTAACAAGCTGCAAACAGTATATAGCTTCCTCTAATACCAAATGATATACTCTAATTGAAAGATGAAATGGTGCAAGGATGTATTGGGCGCGCAACAGGATTCTTGGAAGATACTTGTGCATCATTTAAAATAATGTTTAAATTTTACTATATGTAATACTTTGATTGTCTAATATGATGTAGTGTATATTTTAATGATGACATTGTTCGTTTGTAATCATATTTTATATTTTACTACATTATTATTGTTTATTTTACTGCATTACCATATTTCATTCTACTATATTATAGTTATATTTTAAGACATTACAATTATATTTTACCGCATTGTATTCTTATAATTTACATATAACTGAGAGCAGTATAATATAATTGAATGAGTAAAAATAAACACTAATGTAGTAGGATATAATCCTATAATGCAGTAAAATAAGGTGATATTTAATGCATTATAGCTATATGCTACTGCATTGCTGTTATTTTATATTCTATTACATTACATTTACTTGTTACTGTTATTTTATTATAGAAAAGGAATGATACACTAACAAAATAACTGTTGTAGGATATAAAATAACTAAAATGCATTAGAACATAACTATGATGAGACAAAATCCTGAAATGTAATATATTTAACGTTGTGATGCACTAAAACACATTCAAATAAAAAAACTACAACGTACTCATGTTTACACTGAAGCTGTAACATATAATCATAATTTTATTTCTAAAAAATGACAAAAAAATTGAAAAACAATTTATATTCAGTGTATAGATTCTCTTAAGCTAGCCTTCTTCGACATATCTTGTGTCTTTGTTTTCTTCGATACAAACAATAATTTATACAACTCGTAGAACTGGAAGTGTGGCCTCATTTATCTCCATATGCCGAACAACCCCTTCTCTTGGTTAGTCCTTCAACAGTTACTTCAGTTCTTCGCTTTATCATTTTGTACCCTAGATTATTGATTTTAACCTTCATCTGAAACTTATAAAAGATATAATTCAATAGAAGATAAACTATAATTCAGTAGAAGCTAAACTACAATTCGGTAGAACATAAACTATAATTCAGTAGAACATAAACTATTATTCAGTAGAAGATAAATTATAAATCGGTAGAACATAAACTATAATTCAGTAAAACATAAATATAATTCAGTAGAAGATAAACTAAAATTCAGTAGACAATAAACTATAGCTCGGTAGAACATAAACTATAATTCAGTAGAACATAAACTATAATTCAGTGGAAGATAAACTATAATTAGGTAAAACATAAACTACAATTTAGTAGAAATAAAGTTTCAATGCATTAAATCATGCATATGAAGAATGTACGTAACCTACTTCATTACAATGCATTAAAATTAAACTGTAATGTAGTATAAATAAAGCTGCAATGTAGTAAATCATGCATATGAACAACAGAGTAACCTACTGCATTAATTGCATTAGAACTTAAACCTTAATGTAGTAGAATTTTTTTTAATGCATTAACTCATGCATATGAAGAATGTACGTAACTTAGTTCATTACAATGCATTAAAATTAAACTGTAATGTAGTAGAAATTAAGCTGCAATGTAGTAAATCATGCATATGAACAACACGAGTAACCTACTGCATTAAATGCATTAGAATTTAAACCTTAATGTAGTAGAAATAAGTTTTTAATACAGTAAATCATGTATATGAAGAATATACGTAACCTACTTCATTACAATGCATTAAAATTAAACTGTAATGTAGTAGAAATAAAGCTGCAATGTAGTAAATCATGCATATGAACAACACGAGTAACCTACTGCATTAAATGCACTAGAACTTAAACCTTAATGTAGTAGAAATAAAGTTTTAATACATTAAATCATGCATATGAGGAATGTACGTAACCTACTTCATTACAATGCATTAAAATTAAACTGTAATGTAGTAGAAATAAAGCTGCAATTGTGTAAATCATGTATATGAACAACACGAGTAACCTACTGCATTAAATGCATTAGAATTTAAACCTTAATGTAGTAGAAATAAAGTTTTAATGCATTAAATCATGCATATGAAGAATGTACGTAACCTACTTCATTACAATGCATTAAAATTAAACTGTAATGTAGTAGAAATAAAGCTGTAATGTAGTAAATTATGCATATGAACAACACGAGTAACCTACTGCATTAAATGCATTAGAATTTAAACCTTAATGTAGTAGAAATAAAGTTTTAATACAGTAAATCATGCATATGAAGAATGTACGTAACCTACTTCATGACAATGCATTAAAATTAAACTGTAATGTAATAGAAATAAAAATGCAAGTATCGTAATATATTACAGTGCATTAAAATTAAACAGTAATGTAGTAGAAAGAACAATGCAAGTGACCTACTGCATTACAGTGCATTAAAATTTAACTGTAATGCAGTAGAATAAAATTTGCTTATTATTATTAAAATTTTACCAAATCACATGCATAGTATTAGTTTTACTCCATCATAATATTAATTCTACTCAATCATAGTGTTAACTACTCCATCACAGTTATAAGTTTACCAAATAACTTTTATATCAAAGAGAACTTTATAGTTCTCATTGAGACATTATATCAAACACATTTTATACATCAATCATAAACACATACTTGCACAAAACCTTATACATGTTTGATATCCTATTGCTTCATCCACCACCATTGCCATCGACGGCCATTAGTTGTATCTCTTTTTGGATCGTCGTCACCATCTCCGATCTTCAAAACCATTGATGAGATGATGTAAATGTACGAACCATCTCGATGCGCTGTTGAATTTGTTTGATTCGAGAGGATTCAGTAGGTTAGATTTGGTGGATTTGGTGGACTTGAGAGGATTCAGTGTACTGTGTTTTTTGATCGGTGTGAAGTGTGTGTTTTTTGATCGGCCTAGTTGGGTGTGTTTTAATTTTCATTATTTTTAACATTTACCCTTAAAGTTTGAGAGTTTACAAAAAAGACACCATTTTTTTTATCAAATTAGGTGATTTTGATCCAAGGGTTGAGATTTCACCTCATTTATTTTATTATAAGTTTTGTTTTAGAATAACCCCACTCTATATATATATATATATATATATACTAGCGTCGTAACCCGTCCAACGGGCGGGATCGGTTCATAACCATTTTCTATAAGTGCGTTTATGTGTTAGTTATATTTGTTCCCGTTTTCTTAAGAGAAAACTAAAAGGAAACTAATCTTCGATACTTTTAGCTCGTGGCGCACCCAATGGACATGTTTTATTCCATGTGAGTCTTTGGTTGTACAGATATCAGTTTGTTTTTTCGAAATTTTGTTGGTTAAACGTAAACTAATGTTTGATAGTGTTAGGTGTTGGTACATCCAACGACTGTTTTGATGTCATGTTAATTAATGAATGTATATAAATTTACGTCGGGAACCAACAAATTATAATCTTATCTTATTCTTGTGATTTCCTGACTACATTGATCAAAAGCTTAGACAACAGAAAAGCGTTCAACAATTTCGTGTGATACGTATTTGAAGGCCATACATAGGGATTCCTAAAAGCTATTTCAATTCTACGTGTAATGGCTATTGGAGCATTTCTTTAATCCGCAAGTACTCGTCAACTTGCCATTATAAAAGGAGGATTTTGGAAAAGAAGGGCTTGTTGTATGTATTGTCGCTGGTGTAGTTTATGAATACATTTAGACATTTCATTAAACTTTTTTAATTTTTATTGCTATTGATATATTTTTTCTTTTTGTTGTGCATTACAAATTCTTAGTTTTAAGAAGAAGATATATAATGATCAAAAAAGTTGGTGTGAGTCTTCCTTGTCGAGAAGGGGTGGCAAGGGTGGTAGTGACGGTGGAAGTTTGAATTGTTTTACATGTCAGAAATCTTGTAGTAAAGGGTGATCTGGTGGGATGTTGGATGAGTTTCCTAAGCAAACTCCTGGGTTTACTGTGCGGGTATAAATTTCACCAGGATAGTATATGATGTCAGATCATATCATCTAAACTTCAACAATAAGGGTTATCACTCTCTCGTATATACGTCCTCTTGTTGTTAAAACATGTATCAAAACTTTATGTATTGAGAAAAATTTCGTCCTTTCCACTGAAGTTATATTAATTGGCACAATGACAATCACGGATGCTCATTGCCGATCACTCAACTCAAGCATAGGAAATAATATATTTACACCATGTAAATAAAGAAAAATCGAAAAGGTTTAGGAGTAAAACATTTATGTTACCTTACCTAAAGCCACCGATGTATACGTTGGTTGCTATCGAGATTCACCTAGCGGCGTAACCCGCCCAATGGGCGGGTTCGTTTCGTTATTTGGTTTCAAAAGTACGTTTGTCGACTAATTTTATTTTTTTAGTGAGACTCGATTTTGTTAAAAGAAAGTTTAAATGAATTTTTTTTAGGAGTTGGCTCACACAGCAGACGTGTTTCGTTGCATGTCAATCTTTCGTTGGGATCGGTATAGTTTTAATATGTTTTAAATCGGGATAGGTATGATTTTAACCTGTTTTTAACACGATCGGTTCGGTTTTAACCGTTTTAAACGGGTCTTGTCAGTTTTATTCAACCGGTTACGAACCACCGGACTGGTTTAAGTAAAAAACGGTTTTAAAAATACCGAATCTTTTTTTAAATTGGTTTCGGTTTTTCTGAAAGGTGATTTGTTTCACGTAACTAAAAATTTACAAAGTTGGGCGTGTCACTCAAACTCTGTATTCGCTCCTGCTTATACATAATCTTTAAAACACAAAATAGAGTTACTAATTACTACGTATGCAATAAGCAATTAATTGCATGTGAATCGACCGGTACGAATTCAATAAGTACGAGTACTTGTTAAGATGGTTCTGCAAGTATCTTGGTATTCAAGAAGTTGTTGGTTACTGCCTTTAGATAAAGATTTTTGATATTTAGGCCTAGTTAGGAGGCTTAAAAATAAGCCTAATCTTTTTATTGGTCTATTATTTTTTTATTTAAGATCCGCAATCAACTTCTACTTTTTTTCCTAATCTACCCTTCCTGAATAACTTCCTAATTATAGTAACTAAAATTTGCATCTAAAAAATCTTATGTGATGTTGTTTTATTTTACAGTTAAGTAACTCTTTTAAAGCTTTATACTACGTAATTGATTACATCTTGTCTTGTCTATAAATAAACAATTTCGCATGCTAAGATGGTGAGATCAAGTAAACATTGGGAAGGCACCCAAGGCCTCTCCTATATAATATGATAAAATTCAATGAGAAGTGATTTGTTAGCTTTGTTTTTTTTAACGGTAAATTGTATTAACAACCTAGCAAGAAGCTAGGAGCAAAGAAAAACAATTACAAAAGCATTGAAAAAGTGTTACAAGGATTATCAAACAACTCAATCCAATTAATGGAAATGTTCTTACGCCTATTAGTAGAGGTAGCAAAACGGGCAGGCGGGCACGGGCAACGGGTGACGGGTTAAACGGGCACGGGCGGACTAAACGGGCGCAAGCTAAAATGAGAAAAAAACATTTAAAAACGTAAAATTAGAAAATAAAATACGTGTTTAAAAGCCGGGGATAAAAAACTAAATATAAAATATCCGTCGAGTAGCCTAATTAGTGTTTTACATGTGCGCCTATTAAGCCCATAAGTTTCTTACATATGCGCCCGTTTAGCCCATCAATAATAAATAATGGGCAAAAAGTGCTTATATTTATGAAAATATGCAAGATTTGCCACCTCTACCTATTAGCAATCCAATTAAAAGAAAAAAAAGCCTAATGTCATTTAAGAGGAGATCTAGATTCGGGTCTTTTAGAAGCAAAAGCGAACTCATTTGTTGTAACATATTTGTTAGCTTTGTTATTCTAACATATTTGTTGTATATCATTTTAGCTAATGGATAGACATTATAAAAACAAGTGGCCTTTATTTCTTCATATACAAAACATATGTTTACATGTAAAAAATTTAGACGTCCTAAGAACTCTGATCACTCAAGTAACATTACCCTTTGTCACGTATACCATTACCTATTTCATCTTGTCATTGGTACAACACAAATTATGAATGCATTTATGAATGACTGGTAACTTCTGTCGTTGGTACTATATTATATCGCCGTGTAGGCATCATCCCATTCTTTGTGTACCCGTAAAAGAAATTAAGCCGTTCCCACCAGAACTTGCAAAATAATGGGACATTGGTTGTTACGATCCATCTGTTAGTCCTGAAAAGGTGAAAACATTATTAAAGAAACACATAAAAGGTGATTGTATAAAATAGCAACAAAGTGTAACAGTTGATGAATTCAAAGCCAATGTTGTTTCATAGTTATCATGGAAACCTGGAATGGAAATAAATGTAACCCATATATAAAGTGTAAATGCATTCCTACTTTTGTTTTTCCGGGCGGTATATCAGAATATGATTCAGTTCACAGTGATAATTAAGTAAGGTTGTATTACTAAGACAGTGGTGAGGTAGACATTTGCAAGGTTCAGGCATTACATTTTCAAGTGCTTTGAAACTTTAGTTTGTCCACGTTAGGTATCCTTAATTTGTTATAAATACATTTTTTGGAACTTTTGGATAATCGAGCTACTGTTTCTGCTGCAGAAACTTCAGCAGTATCTTCAACCTGATCATTTAAGGCAATTTCCAAAATGATCAACCAGAAGATCTTAACAAGAGATTCAGAATATTATTGGGTGTCCTATATTATATAATGCTTTAGGTTTTTAGTATGAATGTTGCAACATAAACAAATGATGCTTCAGTGATGATCTGATTTTTCGAATGACTGAGAGCTGGATCATTCTACAGCAGCATGACCGAAATGTGAGCCTGTCAACTGCGCAAGTGGTAGATGCCCAAACTCTGGTTGCCCAAACGGTGGCAGCCCAAATGGGGGTTGTCCAAAACAGTTGACTTATTTGTCTAGGAGCGGGGGAACTCGACTTTCGTCATAACACCAAGTGAATTGGTGTCTTCTGTTTCCCTGAAAAAGCCTCAAAACTGAAAAGTCCTCCAGGCGGAAATGATGATCTATTCAACTAATAAAACAAGATGTAATCAATACCAACTGAAATAAACTCTACTGGAAATCAAAGCATCTCTGAATTGCTGCTAATGTTTCAGAATTGTGTATCTCCTTTAAGTGATAAATCACACTAAAGTAAGCCAAAATAGTAACTACTAATGGGATGTATGGAATTGCTTATTGAGTTATTTCAAACTACTTAGGGGGTGTCTGTTTAATCTTATTCAGTTTCGGCTTATGTCTCGTAAGACCGCTTTTTTCCCCGACTTAGGGTGTTTGTATGGGCTTATATAGCCGGGTTATGGCTTATTTGGTTTGGGCTTATGTTTCATTTCCTCACTTATATAAGTTTATCATGACATACTAATAAAGTTAGATAAGCTCATATGGCGCTTATTAGAAATAACCGAAAACACCCCCCTTAAATTCAAATTATATAATTTGAAGTGCTTACGACAAGAACTTTTACGCAAAACTGACATATAAGCATTTAAGAAAATCTAAAGATACAAATAAGCACTTATAATAAGAAGACTTACACGAGTAGGAAAAGTAACCAAAGGCTGTTCATAAACAGGGACCGCATCTGATATCGGCAATCTCTGGTACATTAAAAACACAAAAATTGAATCAAATTGATTTCATGAGGAAAAAAAGATTGATATATGATAAAGTTGCATGTTAAAATAATATCGAACTATGCACAATCTTTAAAAAATCGTCTTGACTTTACTATTGCATTTTGTTTTATATACAATGGAGAGTTATCTGTTGATGTTGTTCCCGATTGGTTCGCAACAACCATGACATTGCAAGAACCAGAGTACCTCGAGCTTCCAAAAGAACTTGACATGGCAAGAATCCGAGTACCTCGACCTTTCAAAAGAACTTGACATGGCAAGAATCCGAGTACCGCGAGGAACAACTACAGGCCTCCTTTTCAATTCAGTTTCATACTTAGTAACTGATAATATAAAACATATCTTAGTCCCTATAACCACACATGGTGTAAAAAATCCATGACCAAAAGTAGATTAAAAGGAACTTACAGAAATGGTGATAACACCCTCTTGGCCAACTTTCTCCATAGCTTTAGCAATAAGCTCACCAATCTCACGCTCTCCATAGATTTAAGTGTTGGCAGTTTTGGGGGTCAGACTGTAAACCAGCAACAGTTGGGCGGTCAGACTGTACTTGATCAATTTTGGCACTTCAGTTTTGGGGCCATCATATCACCGACCTCGACTCCATGAGGACCTCTTCGATTGCGTGAGACAAAATTGAGTATTAGTGATGCGAATTCATAAGATAAATCTTCCTGTAATATTCAAAAGCATGTATTGGTTTCAACTCATTTATAAAGCATACCATTGGATTGCATAAATTATGTTCCCAGGAAGACCTGTTAGCAGTAATGATATTATGGAGAACTCTATAAGAGGCGCATGTTCTGGGAATCATGTAAACCACACAATTCATAATGACTTGCCTGATGTTGGCACACAGAATCAGAATGATAATAAGATGCACCCTTTTGGGTTGTTGTGGTCTGGGCTTACGAATCATGTTGGTGGAGTCACAACTCCTTTCGATGTTATAGCCTTCCTAAAAGCAACTTGTATCAAAACGCCTTTGATGTTCACCAGTTCACTCACTTCGACTTAGCAGAAAAGCTTTGATCATAGCACATACAGCAACAACTTTTCTTAAATGATTCAGACGGATAATATAGTGTGTAGTATGATTGATTTTTTTGTTACAACTTTTTGGATCTGACACAATCTTATTACTAATATGTCTGACGGGGTTGCCCAAAGAGCAAAATTTACCACTGTCGTTGTGGGCGGTTTACAACAGCCACAGATGTAGCATAAGGAACAGCACACCCTACAATTAGTTATGACAATGCGTCGCCTTCGAGGCTTGAACAATGTGTATTCAACAATGTGTATTCAAAATTTAATAGTTTCTTGACTTTGTAAAGAGTCGTAAAAACCGAGATAAATCTCTTAGTATAGTGTTGCATCTTTTTCAAACGGTCTCATGAATTCAGTACCAGAACTTCCATATCACCGGCAAGACAAACAGGGTCTGTGTTGAATGCAACTTTACAAATATTAGTATCAAAAGTGTACCTTTCGAGAAGATCTTGAAGATCAACAACCTGGTTCATTTCCACAGCCTTCTCAAGAACCGGTATGAAGTGGTCATGTAACTCGGCAGAAGCGGTATCCATGACAAAGTTGCGGAGGGACCGAATGTTGAACTCATACCTCACAATCTTGCGTTGGGCCCGCCATGATTCACCTTCGGCATTATAGTGAAAATCACTAAGATATGTAAAAGAGTTGAAATTACATATCATTAAACATCAGTGTGCCTGTTCAATTTCATTGTTGAAATCAACCGAGTAAGAACTTCTTTACGTCGCTTTAGTAAGTCAACTCATAATTTTCATGAAGAATTTCCGTGAACCAAAAGTTAACAACCAATAAGTAATTGGATTTTTAAGGTACATTTAACGAAGGAAGCTAAAGTACATGTTAAAACTCATATTATAATGTTTCAAAATCACTAATAAGAAGATTCAGCCTGCACAAGTGGGTTTGGTTGTGATTACCACATAAGTATAAATTAATTGTTCGTTATTCCATTTTCGTTTAGTTTTGTGACAGTAGAAGGAAAACCATTTAACTGGAAAGCAATACTTTTATTAATAAAAAACAGAAGGCCATTTAAAAGCTCTTTTCTTGTGTTATTGAGTACACATTTGCATATGAAATTTGAGAAGAAAGGCTACACATATACGCTTACTTTGGGACAAATATTATGTGATTTGGATATGTCCTCTTGAAACAACAGAAATAAAGCATTATACTTGTAAAATGATAAACACACGAAATAAAAGGACTTACTAATGAAAAGCATTTGTTTCATCGTTGAAATGTTTAAGAAGATCTGTAATTGGCTTCACGGAATGTTCTTGCTTGTCCCTCACTTGGAAACTTATTTGTTCTAAAAGGATGGCAAACATCCGTTCACTGGAATTCCCTTTTCTTTGCATCAGAAACAGATATATCAAATTTTGGGCCATAAAATGCCCCATTGGCTTCATTGATCTGCCATAGATTCCCAAATTCCAATTGAAGATCTTCCCCTATCCCTATCATAAACAACTTATTCAACTTATTCACAAACAAATATTAGTCTCAAATAAAAACTTCAATTCCTAAACGGTCCAGTCAGTTACGTTAAAAAACATGTGTCATTGGAACTTTTGGATATCAGCAGCAATAAGAGATCATATCATATTCGTAGAAACAAAGTGACCAAAGTTCAAGAAATAAAGTGGATTAACCATTTTTCCCATGACCTGATATTTTGTGCATGTTTGCTATTATGAAGACATTTACGAAAAAGTTTCAATACGACTTACCAAGGTGATAAGGATGCAAACAAAGACAGCTACGAAGTTAGATTTGCAATAAACTTCTTCATTCTGATCTTATAGCCAATTGAAATTGCATTAGCACAAACCCCAAATAGTTGCTCATATATAAGAAAAAGGCCAAACTGAAAAGGACATCATGATACCTGATGCGCGTCTTGATCACATCCCTTCGAAAGATTCAAGCGGGATTCGTATGCCCATTAACATAACATGCTATCGATTGCACCATGAGATGATATGCTATCAATTCCACCACTTGACACCTGTAGGGGTTGTGTCTTCTTGAACTTTTCTTGGAACCTTCATTGTAACAAATGGATGTATTAGTTAAAATTTGGGTTTCACACAGTTTTGTGCTCTATCTTGTTAAGGGTGAGATAAAAGCTCACGCAACATATAAGCGTGTAGTCTCTTGTTTTCCTCGGGTTAATGCAATAGTGCGAAGCTGGTGTCACCGAGAGCTGCAAATCGCCTGTAGTTAAGGGTCAGTTTGAAAATTGTTTTTATAAGGGGGTTGGTTAATTTGCACATGTTGTGAAAGTACTTCTGTACTTTAAAACTCTGTAAGAAGTGATGGCAAGCATGACTGTTTTGTCTAATAGAGTTCATTTCATATCTGATGTTATCAAAGTAAAGTAAATGGATTTTCTATTTTGCTTATACATGTACTATAAAGAAGTTTGTCAAATAACTATTTCATATTTGTTGTAAAATTTTCCTATTAATATCTCTAAGCTGATAAAAAAATGATATTCAAATTGAAGTCTGTATTTTTACCTTTGTAGTTGTAACATCCTTCTCGATAATCGGGTTCCTAGCTAGGGAATCAAGATGAATATAATCTGGGGTACCCCTGTTATAGAAACCTGCAGGTTCGTGAAGAACATGCAACAGCCAAGAGTTTGTAGCAGCAAGAGCACTCTGCAATATCAGTCAAAGTCACACAACGATCAGAACTATGTTGACTGACTATATAAAAACATCATTGCATGTAGGACAAAAAAACAAAGAAAAATTTACCCAAGAATAATGTTATATCTGCAATCCTTTTCAGTGACTTGTATTTGATGGCCAAATATTATTTAAAATGCGAAACCAATCCACTAAAGTAGGAAGATCAGAGGCATACATTACAAATTCATTATGTTTCAGATGTCTATTTACCGGGAAACCTACATAAGTCAGAATGGGAAGAGGAAAAGGAAATCCCGCGGGTTGGATTGCACCAAGGTGCATTGACACTACATTAACTATAGGTACTCATCTATTGGGTGTGTGTGTTCCTGGTTCCGGTGCTAGTCTTATGGCATTTTTAGGTAGGCCTGCAACTGAAGGGCCTGGTTCACACTATGATACTAATGGTGAAGGGATTATAATAAAAAAATAAAAGTTTGATTAAAGAATAAAGGATCACCCATAAGACTTTATATCCATAGCAAATTTACAATGGCCTAAATAATTAACAAACAAATACTAATCAATTACATACCAATTCCTGCTACTCTGATGATTAACCATGATCTGTCAATAGGCTACCAATTAGAAAAAAATAGAACATGAACAATCTTATATACCAGCATGGATGTTGTTGAGCATCATGAATATCATGCCTATTTGTGGGTGGATCCTCATTATATGTATCTGATATGTCATGAAACACACACGTAGCGACAAATATAATATAAAAAATAAAATATTTAATTAAAGTTTTAACATATACCTGCAAAACAAAGAGAAGATACATACCGAATGTTTCTATGGATAGCATTAGGGTTAATGGAGGCATATAATTTTTTGTTACGTGAGTTTTCAACTTTTGGATAAATATGTTATATATATCTTCATATATTTTTAATAAATAAAAAGATATTTTGTTATATTACGAAAATTTGTTTGAATGAATACATATCTTCTTCATCTGACATATTTAAAACGTAAACCGTAATCTTAAATATAGAGGTTTAAAAAGCATACCTTATATATAGGGGTTTAACATCATAAAACAAAAAAAGTACAATAGCTCAACTGGAAAACCCCTGAAACAAATAACCACAAGGACATGAGTTCGAATCTTACAAACCCTTTTTAAAAAGACATTTTTGGCACAGACTTGAACAGACCATCAAAACGCGATTTACAAAAAGCAATTTTCCAAACTGCGTTTTCAAAACGCGATTTTCAAAAAACTGCCATTTCTAATCCGGTTTTCGTGGAATTTAGAGATTTTTTAGGAAAATCTCAAATACTATTGGTTTAAAGATGTGACTGGGATATGACTGGATTAAAAAGTGTGGTATCAAATCATAATTATACCTATATATAATATAGATATATATATATATATATACATATATATATATATATATATAGAAATTAGATAAAATGGTGTAGGTGCTTAAAGTTGTTAAAATAAGAAGCAATAAAAAATGGCTAAATGTCACATTATTGATTAGTTTTGGTTCGTTTATGAGTTCTTGGTTCGTGTACGAGTATTTTTGGAACTTTTAGTTCGTGTACGAGTAGTCGGTTCACGATTTTTAATATTACTAGTTTCTCGTGTATCAGTTGTGTCTCATAATTTAACAATTTATTGTCAACTCTAATGTAATTTTTGTTAATGTATCACTTAATTTTCGAAAAAAATGATTATTTATGTTAATAATATTTTGTGAAGCAAAACTATGTATCATATGTATCAGTTGTAAATTTTAACGTATAAATTTTTTAGTGGTTTTATATCAAATTTTTATGTATAATATTTATTATTTTGTGTCTAATCTTAAATAAATCACATGTTAATTGATAAAATCAATGGTTATTATGACTTTTTATTTTAACAACTTTAAGGTACTACACTACAATAACCCAACTCTATATATATATATATATATATATATATATATATGATTTAAGTTCATTTGGATACCAAACTTTATTTGGATAATAAGGGACTAATCTCCACCACTTATCTCTATCTTAATCTAATAGATAAGATTAAACATAAAACCAATTTCATCTTTTTTTTCAAACATTAATATCTTTTAAACCGTCAATCATTATACGAAAAAAAATATACCATTACGACGGGCATTTAATTATCTTTCTACAGATATGCTATATGATATACTTTCGACAAATTATTTTTTTTTGTTTTTTCCGTAATTTATCATATATGATACTGAATATCATATATGATAGTAACACTGGTATCATATATGATATAACTTATCATATATGATATAAACCAATATCATATGATATAAACCAATATCATGTGATATAAACCAATATCATATATGATTCTGTAATAATTTGTAACATAACACTAATATCATATATGATAAAACACTATTATCATATATGATATTTTACGCAAATTTAAAAAAAAAAACGATTTTTTTTTTCTTCAGAAGTATATCATATTGCATATCTGTAGAAAGCTAATAAAATGCTCGTCGCGATGGTATATTTTTTTCCGTTTAACACTTAACGGTTTAAAAGATATTTAAGTTTTAAAAATAAGTGAAATAATTAAATATTTTTAATCTCAACCATTAGATATGATGAGGATGGATGGTGGGGATAAGTCCCTTAGTATCCATGATAGATATGGTATTCAAAATAACTTGACTCTATATATATATATATATATATATATATATATATATATATATATATATATATATATATATATATATATATATATATATATATATATATATATATATATATATATATATATATATATATATATATATATATATATATATATTTATATATACTAGTTGCAAAACCCGTCCGATGGACGGGTATGAGGTCTAATTATCATTTACATGTTTTATTTAGCTAAATATTGGTGTTATAAGGTATACTTTTTAAGCATAGAAGTAGTGTTTGTTGAATTATTTTTATTTGTTATATTACTAAGTAAATTTAAGATTGTGTTTCATAAATTAAACAAAAAATAGAAGAATGTTCATTTGATGAGAGAAAAGAAAGGTTAGTAAATTAAGCATAATAAAATAACATATATTTTTAATTAAAAATATTATAATAGTACTATATAAGTGTGAGAAAATAAAATCGCTCTTATATTTAAATCTTAGCTAAATATTTGCGACTCTGTGGTCATATTCTTACTTGCCCGTCAATGCTTGGGATGTAGTCCATAAATCTCATCTAAATATTTGTAACTCCTCGAACATCATGTGGTCATCTTATGAATAATTAGCTTTTTGCTGCTTAAATAATATATATATATATATATATATATATATATATATCCTTTTAGAATTTATATTGCAATTTTCAAATGTTTAAATAGATAAATAGTCATTTTGTAGGTTAGTTTTACTATTATTTTTTTTCATCCAAATAAGAGAATTGGCATTCAACAACAACTACGTTGATTTGCACAAAAGCTCACTTGCGATAAATAATGCAAAATTAATGATACTGATAGAGGGAAAAGTACACTCAAACAATTAATTACAACCATCCATTTTTGTCATGTAAAAAAAACTCATTTTAAAAAAATTAAATTTCTCACAAATAGTTCATTGTTACGTAAAACAAAACATATCATTGCGACGAGAATTAAATTATCTATCTATCGAGGGGCACATGTATATACTTTCGCCGAACTTTTTTTCGATTTTTTTCTAATCATATATGATTTCTGAAAATCATATATGATTTCGTGAACGAATCATATATTATTCTCTCAGACGTGACTTAAGAAAAAAAAATCAAAAAAAAAGTTCGACGAAAGCATGTATATACATGTGCCCCTCGATATAAAGATGATTTAATTCTCGTTACAATGGTGTATTTTTTTCGTTCGACGATTTACCGTTTGTGAGATATTTTATTTTTAAATAAATGATGGAAAGTGGGTTTTAAATAAAATAAATAATTATGATTGGTTGATTGGGTTTAAGCTATTTTAGGGGTCTACATAAACAAACTCTATTGATAGATCTAAAAGATAATAATAAGCGAATACGGATCCTTTGTGGAATGGTCATAGATGGGGTAGCCTCGTATTTGTTACTACTCTAAAGAGTCTTTGGTAATTCTTCTATCTCACTCAGTTATATCTTAATTCTAACACAAATAGTCTTATAAACTTTATCAGTGAGGTACATGTGATGATGTGAATGATACTCAAAAGAAGCAGATATAGGTGGCCTCTTACACGCTCTTATTGCTACGTATCTACCGGCTGATTTTCGCACCATCAATCAAAGGAATTTTGTGTCGAGATCCTTTAATAATTCAGCCGACTATAAAAATTACATTCAACTTTTATGTTAATTAATACAACATATTATCTTATCTTATTTTATTGTTTTATAAACATTTAGGACATTTTTATTTTTAAAAAGTCAAAAAATTAAGACAATCAAAATCGACGTTTATGAAAACATTGGTTTTAATAGACCATCATCTCCTTTTATAATAACCTATTAAAAACCTATTTTTATTTTTAAAATTAAAAATATTTTTTTTCTAATTATTTTTTCATTATCTAATTTCATCACACTTTTTAAAATTTTATGTTCTTTGATTAATATCCATTTTGATATATTTTACTTCGAAGTCTTTCTTTCGGAACTTTGACCGCAAATATGTTTGCTTGTGTTATATAATACTTGATAAAAGTTATATCAATGGAAAGCACATTTAAAACTCTATCGATTTATATATATTGCACCAAGTGTTGTGTAATACACACAAAGATAATTACGGTCAAAGTTGTGAAGGAAAAACTTTAAAAGTCAAATGTGGGCACTTATTTTGGGACGGAGGTAGTAATTAATTTTTAGTTTTTCTCATGTTTTGAGGGATTATTTTATTTTCATTTTTTTTAATTCAACATTTGAATACAAATTTAACGGGCAAGAGTAATAACATTTATCACCTCAAAAATCGTCATAGGTACCCGCCGCCACATTGCACGGGTACGATGCTAGTCATAACAAAATTGGGAAATATATGAAAATCACAATTGGTACAAAGTTCATACAAAAGTATTCTACGGTTATTCTTTCTATTGCCATTTGTACCCTTCATGAACAGTAGACACCAAACTTTAGTCGATTCTATAAAAATATTCCATAAATCAATAATATGAAGCAAGTAAAAGCCCAAATTCTAAAATATCTATTAGGGGCTTGGAAGACACATTCAACAATTATGATATAACATTATTTTAGATTCAAGTGTCCAACATTGCGTTTTTTAATTTATCTTATTATTAGGATCATTACAATACTAATTCTGATTAGGGAGAAATAATCAATGTGAGAATACATGTAACAATAATGTAGGTATTGTGCACCTCTAATGTAGTAAAGGAAATAATATTATTATTACATCCAAGCTTCCAAACTGTTGTCTAACACTAATTACAGATTGATATTTAAACATGAATAATCCTAATAGTCACAGCTTGATACATGCTGCACAGTCAAGAGTCTATATATTTATTATTCAGCTTGTTTCAAGGTTTTTTCATTTACATAATTCATATAAGGTTATGGAATTGTATGATGATATAGACTGCATAAAGAAAAAACGTTTGTATAAATAATCAGATTAAGAAAATAGGACAGAATAAATGTCATCTCCAAACATGCTATGCAAATAGAATTTTGGCGCGATATTATTGGATATTTGATCAAGAGTGATTGAATTTGAGTATTTACCTTTCCGAGTGCCCAATCAGCAGAAGCAAAAAAAGCCCGGTCATGGTACTTTGCAATATTGGCCAAAAAATGTCAAGAAACCAACTTTAGTATCCTTTAGCTTAACCTCATGTGGTACCTTTCTGCCGCACAGTTTGACTTCTGTTAGGATCTCCTGCTTGGATGATATCACCAACTGATCTTAGGCATACAAACATATTGGCATACAAAGAGTCTTGTGACCTTTGACAGTGACGCTGGTTAATTCATGTGGGACTTACCCGACTGCGGTGGAGTATTGTTTAATGTCGTCGTGAAACCATTAACTACAACCTTTAATTCTGCATTGCTGTTAAGAATTTGCATTTCCTTTTCACACATCTGCTTAAGAAGAACATTAACATTGATTTCTTATTAATGATAGTAATAGTATGTAATGACTGAGAAGGAACAACCAGAATTAGGTGATTTCTATTGAAAGCACAAGCAAAAAGTATCAAATAGTTCTAATATAAAAACGGGCAAACCATGGATTTTTGTTAAATAAAGTTTCTCTTTCAAGATAAAAACAGCCATCCAGGGAGCTTAAACAACAATGGCAGAGGGAAACTTGTCGCTAAAAGACACTCAAGAGGATGGAGATCCATCGACTTAATGTTCCCTTGATAGATATTCAACTCATGCCAGAGCTTTCTAATTCTTTAAATTTGACTTATTTGACTGTTAAAAAATATTATATTACCAAAACTTACGCGTTTTCACATAATAGGAAGCAACTCGCCTGTGATTAAAGATCAGCATCTGCTAACAGGTTGGTTAAACTGATTTTTTGCCTATTCAAGAGTAATTAGCACTTAAAAAGGAATGTTGTTATCCGCTTATTTTCTAATCAAATAATTATGCAATCCAATACACCTTCAACAAAAGAATATTCTGGACTACTTTTGTACTCCCCTCTCTTGCCAACAATATTCTGAAACGGCCTTCATTTTTTGCGTAAGTACCAATCTGAATATCAATGAAATTGTTGAGCCTTCAACAAAAAAATAATACGATTTTAGGATAAGAACCGGGCCTTTAAAGTTTGCCAAAACAAAGAAGGATGCATACCTTGGTTTCGTGCAGAACTTGATTCAGGCATATCGTGACCGCGAGTATGAGAATCGTCTCTCCCTACAGTAGGCAACCTGACTAACTACTCGTACGTGTAGTATTCACGTTTCTGTTACCACAACATTGTTGGATCTGTGACGTTGAAATACCTACAACAAAAGAAGAACAAATCCTAAGGGGAACATACCAGCTCTCAAATAACACATAACTGAAGAGTGTCGTTTACCTAGTGTTCCAGCACAACTTGGTTTACGGATTTTAGTGGCAGGAGGAAGGGAATTCATAAGCAGAGCTACATAAACAGGATTGCCGTTCGACATTAGCCCTGATGACTTGATCATCAACAGCCTCGTCTTTGCCAGCTCCATCAACAAAAGGGATTGAACTTTGAAGTGATGTACACATCAACATCTCTTGAGCACTGTACATGAATTATTACAATAATAAAGCAAATGCCTTGTAATCTCAAAAGTAAATAAAAATGCAAGGACACATTCACCTTGGTAAGTAAAAATCCATTTTTTTAAATAATACAAATCTTGAAATAGTTTTTAACATTGTTGTAAGGTGTACCTTGTTATGAACTAACATTACAGTCGGAAGAGTAGCTCGGAGATAATCTGATTTGATCCATATCTATGCACACCAATAAAATGGCCTGATTCTGTGGTTCTTCCCAGATTGCTACCTCAACATGTACACATGTGTTCGTGAAAGGAGTGATCTTATACAATCTTGTGGTAACTAAAACAAATGTAGAAAAAAAAAGATAACACCACAGTTAACACAAACCAAAAGAAGAATTTTGGAGATACAATGCCACAAACTGAACACCTGCAATATTGGAGTGATATCGGATCCCCCAACAATCATTCTGTATGCTTTCACATCGCGAAACTGATACTTGAACATAACTCTTTGTCGAACTTTAGTATTAGCTCTTTCTATAGTAGCCCTTTCAGATCTTTCCCTGAAAACTATTTCGGCAGCAACGATAACTCTTTGTAGCTTATTTAGAAATTCTCACCTTTAACTCCATGTTCAGAGTAGTTACACGCTGCAATTTACAGCCTCTAATGCGAATTAACTGAAGGCTTGACTTTCCATGTAGGAAACCACCTACACAATGTTTAACTAAATCCAAAGTTACCTTTTTATCAAGATCAATAGCCTTGGAACAATATTTTACCGGGGTGAAGTCCCTTTTACCCAAAAAAATAGGCTTGGAACAATTTGCTTCCGCTTGAATGAAATTAAATGCAAAGAAACACAAATTGAAAATGTTACACAATGTACCCTGTTGTTGGTTAATGGGTCATAAAGGTTACACAATGTACCATATTCGTGGTATATATGACCCGTTTAAACCTGTACCAAATGCAAAGAAACACCTTGACAATTCCAAGTATTCTGCAGCTCGGTTATTATAATATGTCGCATTCTTGCTGTTGAGTTTTATGGCATCTTATAAAGCCCAATGGATTTCTGCCAACTTTTTGCTTAAAAGTGCGTTGTTACCTTGTTCAAGCAAAATCAGAAAAACTGTGTTTCAGATCGACCCAATCTGACCCATACAAATAAAGTTACTCAAATTGACCCCCTTGCCATCCACATTGCCTAAACTCAAATATTGTATAGTCTCTAAATGTCTTAGATATCGTTCGTATTATAGATGGGAACATTGGGCGGGTATGACAGGTTGGGTAATGGGTCATAAAGGGTTTGGGTTGATAAGGTCGCTTTTGGTACAGGTTTAAACGGGTCAAATAAACCACGAATATGCTAATTCTACACTTACTTTAGAGAAAAAGGAGACTCGAAGTTTAGGAGAACGATACCATCTTGTAACCACATAGTCCTAATAAGAAAATCAGAAACTTGTCAAAACATATATAATGCTTCAATTAAATAAATGGTGTCTTGAGGGCCGCATACAGTCCAAATAATTGATCGGTATCATCCAAAGATGCACGAGCTAGACCAAAATCACAAATCTTCAACTTACAATCTGAATTTTCCCGAATACCTTCGGTTATGTCTTGAGTTATTTTGAGTAATACGTAATAATTTATTATTGTGCGCCTTTCTAAAAAAATACATACTTTATTATTGTTCAACACTTCCATTCCAGAACATCATCTAATGAGTGTATCTCACGATGCAACTTATTTATAATTCAAAAACCAACCTCAGAGAACCCTGTAAATCGATCAACATTCTTTAGCAGCTCTTTAGTATGGAGTGCTGCAATGGATGCATCCTTGTTGCAACAACTTGCGAAAGAAATTGTAGACATCCTAAGGAGCCTTATAGATGTTAAGGAGCATAATCTAAGAAACCACTGTTACATAATACATACCAAGCAGATACATGAACAGTGTCACATGAACTTTCTGTATATTCGTCTTCAACTTTATCCTTGCTCTCTATAATCTATATATACATGCATAATCTTCCTCTTATGAACTTGCACAACTACTTTCTGCATCCATACCATGCAGAAAATAGTATGAGACTTACTGTTGTGTAAATTAATATTTGTCTCCCCAATATGACGATGAGCTACAAATTATGAGAAGGGAAAAGAAATCAGAAGATAAGATGATTAAGTTTAAAGAAAAAGAACATTATTTCAAAGCAGGTCATATCAAAAATTCGGATGATAAATACTTGTACCTCAATGCTTTCATTAATTTGTAGCTTAAGGGTATTTGGAAATGGGATGTAACTCAGTCCTGATAATGCTGCTCGACATCTCTACCATTGCATTTTTTCACTCAGCTCATTCCCAGAGGTATTCCTCCTCTTACTCTCCTTCCCTATCTAGGATCCATAGGTTGATGTCGAACTAAACTAACTTGAATTCGCTATCTTTAAGCAACACAAATATATGATAAAAACACTAACCATTCCTTGAGGCCCTAAGGTCGTCTTCACCAAGACAACTATCGCCATAATAACCCATAAATCTCAAACCCTAACCCTAAGTAACAATACACAAAGTAAATCAAAATTTGAAATTTTACCAATCAATCGGTCCGTTCTTCACTCCGGTAAACTATTCTGATCATTCCCGCCGGTCAATCGCTCTGAATATTCAATCCGGTCATTCACCTCTGTCATAAATCAAAATCAAATAAAAAAGATGAACATACCAAATTATTTGACAAAAAGAGTCGTCGCACCTTCTTTTTTGTTTATGGAGATAAAGAAGAAGCCGATAACTGTACTGTATAGCTGATCACAAATTATTACAACCAATAATCTTTTGGTATACTCACAATTTATTTGCTAATCGACAAGCAAGTTATTATGTTGGTGTGTAGCCCGATAACACCATGATTTCTGGCAGAGTTAGAGTCGTCTGCGTGTGTTTTTGATAGGATAGGGTATTAGTTAAAATATGCATGATAATCTCTCAATAACTTATTGTATATTAAAATAGTTTTGTCGGGTCATATCAAAAGTATTGGCCTGTTCCAATGGTTGAGGCTCCTCGTTTGTGGACTGCAGGTCTCATGTTTGAAACATGGACAAGATAACATTTTTTAAAATTCTGAATTTCGAAAAATTAATAAACTATATATGCATACACCACTAATAAACGGAAATCATGCTGACTGGGATTAATGCTTGATTGATGACGTGGCAAATCCCTCCTGTTATATATAATGTAAAGATATATATATATATATATAGTTTGGATCAAATAAGAACTTTTTAAAATTATAAAAATAGGAACCAAATCATTGCTTGCCAAATAGAATTTAATTATTGAAAAAATTGAAAATTAGTCATATATCAAAAAGGGTATTATAGGTATTATATGTGTTTCTTATTTTGACTAACCCTTGCATATTTTTTGGGTCGTATGGTATGAACACCACCATATTTGTTATAGTGTGGTCCAATGTAAAAGCTGTCAGAAAAAAACAAAAGCACACAAACTTGTCTTTCTTATTTTATTATTGTAGTACTGTATTTCTCTTTCTTTCCCATCATATTAATTACAATTCTTTCTCTTTCTTATTTTATTTTGACAACATACTACCACTTCTAGCTACCACCACCTTTGTGATGAAGACGGTATCTTCTGCAGCTATGGCCACCGCCACGCGGGAACTGATGAGCTGGCGACAGCAACCCTCGCCGAAACTGACAACCACCATAGTATACCTTTAAAATTTACATTATCCATCATTAACATTATTTTCCATCGTTAACACTCTCAGATCTGGAAACAACATCCCTATATATAATATTAAACGTTTTCTTTTCTCAGATTTGGATTAGTTTTTGGTTAATAGTCCATGGTGATGGTAGATCTGCAAAAACAATTGGGTGCGTGAGAAGAACTTACTATGTGAAAAAGTACAACCAATAATGTTGGTAGCGGCCAGCGGGGGGTTATCGCTAGGATCCGACGGAAAAGGTTTGCCGGTGTCGGTGGTCGTGGTGGTTAATAGTTTCATCTCCTTTTTTGTATGTGTGAAAAGCAAAAACTATACTATGTGAGAGAGAAGAAAAAGTTATACAATATACGTGAGAGAGAAAGTGTTTTGGGTAAAATTAGGGCAAGGTTATCAAGACCCCCCCCCCCCCCATTTTTACAAGCTATACCCCCTACTCTTTTTTTTTTATTTTTTTTTTATTTTTTTTTAATTTTTATAATTTAGTATTTGTTATAAAACTGTGAAACTGAAAGTGCGGAAAAAAAATAATAAGTTTTTGTGACTCAAAAAATTAAACAGACAAAAAACGCGGAACAGAAACTGATAAAAACTGTGTCTGGCTAAAGCAGGGAGGGGACAAAAGGAATATTTTGTACTTTTTGTGTACTATTTAGTGGGGTAGGGGGGTATGTATAGTAGCGCCCGTAAAAGTATGAAATTAATGTCAGAACTGAGAAGTAAGAACGACCCACTTGAGTGTCTGGTGTACTTTTTCTATTTTGAAATGATTGAGGGTGTCTAGTGGTGTTGATATACTAGTTTACCGGTGTCTAAATACACCGAGCCATATTTTTTTCATCTACCGTCTTATAATCATAATACCCTCAATAAATAAAACTTACAAACACATCTCCTAACAACGGACCGGAAAATCCCGCCACCACCACCTAATAAGATCCTGATGCTACCCATTAAACCGTCGAAAAATCCTCACAATACCTAATATCGCCACTACAAGATCGCCATCGCTGTTAGATCTAGTCACCGTCGCCAACTCTATAATGTAACCACCATCCGATCCAATCACCAAGCAGTCATACCCCGTTGTCAGATCTACTAACCGTCGTTAGGTTTGTGATGGTGGTAGGCTGATCTCGCTGCATTACCGGTGTACTGGAGTCCAATGGTGGTGGCTAAACGAGCTGATGCACCATGTGCCATGGGTTAATGGATCTGTAATATACAAGACTTTTTGGCGAGCGTGTTTGATGAAAGTGTCATGAAACCATAACTGGAAAATACTATAACGCATTTGATAAAACCTCATCTTTCATAAGACCGTGCCACAGATCTGATATATCACAAAAAACCGAATCCACAAACACTTTGAATGTCGGTGTATTCTTGGTAACAACCACGTTCAGACCTCCATCATTTGATTCTGAAGAGCATCTAGCAGGTATGATGTATCACACGCATTTATGGCGAGGCTTCGTTTTCCAGACGAGCGTGTCACATATTTTGGCAAGGCTTCATTGTTTCTGAAATTATACTGGTTGAATTTTATTCTTAAATGGATATACCAATTTTATATTGTTATAGTAGTTGCACTTTTGATGTGCTAGTTGAAATTATCATTTTTTACAACATTTTTTATGTACCATTATACTAGTTTTACATTTAATGTGCCATTTTTACCTACATTTCATGTTATGATGTACCAGTGTACCACTATGTATCTAGTCTGATTAATGAACCATATACCTGCTTTTCCTATACCACTATACTACTTGTATATTAGTGTATCATTTGTACCATTTTGTGTACCAGTTGTACCAGCGTATTTTCATGTACCAATATACTAGGTGTATATTAATATAACATTTGTACCAGCGTATTTTCATGTACCAATATACTAGGTGTATATTAATATAACATTTATACCGACATATTCACGGTTGACTATGTGGAGTAACTTTCAAAATGTACCATTAAATTGTGATGATGTATAAGTGTCTGATGTGTATTTAACTATTATTGTTTTTTAAAAATATCTTTAATGTAAATATATTTGTAATGCATGTGCATCACCATCCGTGCATTACAATAGTTTTGAAAAATAGTTTGGACGGTAAAAAATGTATGAAAAACAAGAAATGTATCATTTATAAAATAAATTTATGTAACGAAAAAAATACACCGAATATTAAACAAACGTAGGCAAATGTTTATTAACAAAGTTGATCAAATTATGGTTTGAACTCCCCAAAATACCCTTAAAATTCTATTAATAATATTCATTTAATGTTAATCTCATCTAGCATCAATCGGTTGATCCAACGATTTATATTAGTTCTTACATTTACAACTTTAATTTTGTTCTCACAAGAACCATCCTCTATATATATATATATATATATATATATATATATATATATATATATATATATGGATGGGTTCTAGAGAAAACCTCTCATTCGTAGAAAACCTAGAAAACAAAGTTATAGGGTAGATTTTGCCAAATGTCAAACGTCAGGGTAAATAATACAAATAAACAAAAAAAGAAGGAAAAGATGTGCGCACAACTCATTTTCACACACAGTTACACACAAACGATCTCTCTCAACTATCTACATCACTCTCAACTACCGTGGACACCACCACCATCAAAAATCAACCACCGTCATAACCACCGCCATAACAACCACAAATCCATCATTACACATACAAACCTTCTTTCACAAGAATCCATTACCGTCATAACAACCGCCGAAATCCACCAGCCATCAAATCACTGAAATCATATTCCGGTAGAACTGAGTTGCATCGCGCCTCATTATAGCATCATTCATAATTGAAGAAAAAATCAATGGCTGTTTTTTTTCTTCACACCAGTTTCTTTATAGTAGTGTTATTAGTTTTTTCACACCAGGTTATTTTACTAGCAAGGTTGATGATGTATTTTCTTTGTCGAGTTACAGATCCGCCCATTACTAGTAAGCTTATTGTTCCATAATATCCATAAAGATTAGAAGTGGTAAACTTTATTTTGCTTACAAGTTAAATTTTTTAAGCGAACATAGTAGCTATTACAAATGATCCAGATTCAGGGGTAATACAAGTGCAGTTAGTCTTGATCAAAACATGTCGGTAATTGTAAATAGGATCTGGAGTAGCTGCGCTTATAGTTTGCTATCAGCCAGAATGTTGGGTTTATACCACCATTTCCAAACTCATCGGTTCCAATGATGATTCTAGCAGCTGTAGCATTGATGACAACAGTAGAAGTGATTCAAATTGTGCAACAAGTAGCAGTGACTCACCACCATCTTTATGTGAGAGTTATTTAAAACAACGAGCAGTCTCAATTCGGCCTGAACTTTAAGAATATAATGGCTTGTTGTCCTTTGTGTTTTTATAAAGAAAAAACTTAAAAAACGTTCCGCAACTGACGCTGAAGCGTTGAAATCTACACTTATGGGTTTGTTTGAAAAGAGGCGAGCACGCAAATTCTTTATATACCTCTGAACACAATTCCTGTAAAATAGCTCATTAGGTTTGTTCAAATCTCATGAAGAATTAGATCCGAACACAATTACTGCAAAACATCTCATTGGGTGATGACGTATAGTCCTCAATCGGGTCATGGACCCGGCCCATGGGTACTACCCGTATCCGGCCCATCACAGATGGGTGGAATAATGTCATTCAGGCTTATGGGCTTGGATGAACAGTAACCGCCCACATGTGTGCGGCCCACGGCCCGGTACGGCCGACATGGCCGACATAGGGTTAGACAGAATAATATTCTGTCTAGGAATATCTTTATCCCAATAAGAGAGGATATTCACTACCAAGATTAGAAGATAACAATCATTCTAATTCTGGTGATTATCTCTTCCTTGGGGCCGAAGCATCAGTGGAAGCCCACTAGGGTTTCACTGCCTATAAAAGGAACCCCCAAGGGTTCCACAAAGGTATTACGACTTGTACTCTAAACTCACATAAACCTTAAACCGATTACTTACTCTCACGCTGGAGTCTAATCGTGGGAAACATTCCCACGGTAAGCCTAACGCGTACTGTTTAGTGTGCAGGATCCCAACCAAACGATTCACTTGGTGCAGGAGCCGGAGCCCAGCCAACCCGAATTAAGCCTAATTCGGGTCTAGCAAGGATAAACCAACTTTTGCATCAACAAGTTGGCGCCATCCGTGGGGCCCATAACACTAAGCTAGAACAAAACCTCATCTCGAAATTCCAATGACGAAGGGGAATTCGCAAGCTAACCCCAGGAACATGAATCCCGGGAACCGGAAGTCCCAAGGGGAAGGGATTCTCATCCCCAACCAATCACCTAGCCGACTCGCAGGCAGGCCGGGTAACCGTAGCGGTTTTCAGCCCATGGGGGTGACGAGCACGATCTCGATTACACCCCCGCCCACTTCAACCCTTGATCCGGGAAGTGCGCCAAACCCTCCTAACAAGGAACCGCGCAGACCCTCGACGGAGGAAGAAGTGGAAGTCCTACCACTCAGTGAGGAGGATCTTACTCGAGTTCTCACGCAGAACTTCGAAAGGATCGTCCCCGGGATCGCATCAAGGTTGAATCTGGGGAGGAACCTCCAAGCCAGACTCAACTTTGGTGACACCGGACCAACCACCTCCTCCCAAAATCAGAGGAAAAGGAGAGCTTGGCCTCAGGAGCAGGGTACCTTCGAGGAAACCCCTCAACCCCGGAATGTGTTTGAACGCATAGGAGACCGCCTTATACAGGAATTAACGCAGTCTCGAGAAAGAGAAAGGTCGGATGGCTCACCCGAGCGACCAGATCGAGAGCTGGCCAGAACCACACGTCGCCCGAGTGTGTGGGACAGGATGAACACTGGGAAAAAGGCTCCTGGTTCATCCCAAAAAAGTGGTCCCTATGCAAAGGATGGGGCACCACCGCAGTCCCCGTACCCGTCCGGAGAGGACTCAGATGACCATCCGCCTAAGCGTCGCCGACCTAGGCGCACCCCTCCACCACCGCCAAACAATGATGGGTATTATGATGGTCCTTACTATCGAGATGCAGAAGCGGAGGATCTTTCGCGTCCATGGTGTGAACCATGGGATGACCCTAGGCTCACCCGGCCATGGGCGGATCCCAGGGAAGACCCGTTCACCCTCCGCATAAGGAACTATTCTGAGGACACCAAGCGTCGCATGCCGGCGTGTATCAAGACTTATGATGGGTCCGGTGATCCGGTGGATCACCTTAAAATATTTGATACGCAGGCTAAAATTGAGCGATGGCCCATGCCCATATGGTGCCAAATGTTCAATTCAACCTTGATTGGAAACGCCCGTGACTGGTTTGAGGCACTCCCCCCACGGAGCATTGATAGTTTCACGAAACTACGCACTGCGTTTGAGAACAATTATACTCAAAGGAAGAAGTATAATAGGGATCCGGTCTCATTGGCAACTGTCAAGCAACGGCCGGGAGAGTCCACAGAAGCCTTCACTGAGCGCTTCAATGATGAGTGCACGCGCACAAGAACCATGCCAGAGCTCCTGAAAATCTCTGACTACATGCACGCCATAACAGACAGAGAACTGATCAGGCGCCTCAATGACAAGCGTCCAGAGAGATATGATGACCTCATGGAAAGGGTCAGAAATTTCATAGAGGGAGAAACAGCTGTTGCCGCGGCCTACCCATCCCGAGGAAATGGGTACCGGTCAAATGACCAGTCCCGGAGACAGTCGGGCAGTCAAGGTAATCAGAACAATAACAAGGGTTCAGACTATAAGAGCCAAAGCAAAGGCGGACGGTCGGACGATAAGTTCACCCCCCTAAAGATGTCCTACCGGGAGATCTTGCTGACAGAAGGGGCGAACTTTCCAAGGCCTCCCCCAATGACCACTCCCCCGGAACGTCGGCAAGGAAGTCGTTTTTGCGAGTTCCATAATGACAAAGGCCACGGCACGGAGGAGTGTATCCAGCTCAAGAAGCACATTGAGTCGCTGATCAAATCGGGCAAACTCAAGCACCTAGTTAAGGATTGGAAGGATGGGAAAGACAACAACAAGAAGTATGATAAGAAGGATCCCCAAAAGGACAAACCTTCGACCATATACATGATCCAATCCAGACAGCGCCGCACGAGGCAGAAAATTGGCCAAAAATTTTCACGCGGCAGGGAGATCTCATTCCCTCCCATCACAGCAAGCGATGTGTTTGATGCGCCTCTCACTATTGAGATAAGCATTGGAACACATAACGTTCGTCGCATGTATGTGGACGGAGGATCGTCAGCAGAGGTACTATATGAACACTTTCAGGCGCACCCAATTGTGGTCATTACGGATCAGCCAATCAAGCAGGTTATTTCTAGACCGGACGTGGCAAGGAGGCTATAGAAATGGAGCATCCTGTTGGGGGAGCACAATATATCTTACAAACCAAGGACGGCTGTTAAAGGCCAGATTTTGGCAGATTTCCTGATCGAGAATCCGGATGAGGAAGGACCAATCATTAAGCAAGACGAGATCCCAACGGAACCTTGGGTGTTATTCACGGATAGATCCTCGTGTACGGACGGGTCCGGAGCAGGTCTCATCCTCACAAACCCAGAAGGAATGGAGTTCACGTACGCCCTCCGTTTTGAGTTCACGGCCACTAACAACGAAGCGGAATATGAAGCATTAATTGCGGGTTTAAAAATCGCCGCTAGAATGGGGGTCCGCAACCTTGAGGCCTACGTGGACTCACGGCTTGTCGCGAACCATATTCTAGGTGGGTATGTGGCTAAGGAGGACAACATGGTCAGGTACTTGGAAAAAGTCAAGTCGCTAATTGCGACTTTCAGTAAGTTTTCCATCAAGCAGGTGCCAAGGGGCGAGAACAAGAAAGCGGACGCTCTTAGCAAGATCGCATCCACAAGCTTCGCTCACTTGTCTAAACAAGTCTTGGTGGAGATACTCAAGGAGAAATCTATAACGGAAGGGGAGGTTGCCGCCATAGTTGAGGAGGAGGGACCTACATGGATGACCCCAATCATCAACTATTTGACTAATGAGACCCTTCCAGACGAGGAAAAAGCAGCAAGGCATATTAAAAGGAAGTCGCAAAATTTCGAACTTCGAGAAGGCATCCTTTACAAGCGCTCTTTCTTGCAGCCGTGGCTGCGGTGTGTTGGACCACGCCAGGCAGCTTACGTGATCAGTGACATACACGAAGGGTTGTGCGGCATGCATGCAGGCCCATGATCCGTGGTGGCTAGAGCCTTGCGAACAGGATATTATTGGCCTACCATGCACAGAGACGCGCGTGACATGATCCGCAAGTGTAATGATTGCCAAGTGCATAGGCCAGTACCGCGGCACCTGCAGCAGGAACTTACACCTATCACGTCCCCATGGCCATTTTATAAGTGGGGAATTGACATCGCAGGACCGTTTCCTGTAGCTGCGGGGGGGGGGGGGGGGGGGGGGGTTAAATTCTTGATTGTTGCAATGGACTACTTCACACGATGGATAGAAGCCAAGGCAGTTAAGTCTATCACAGGCAAGCAGGTCAAGAAGTTTGTGTGGGAACACATTGTGTGCCGTTTTGGTCTACCAGGAGAGATCATCTCGGACAACGGCAAGCAGTTCACGGACAACCCATTCAAAGATTGGTGTGCATCATTAAACATCAAACGACGCTTCGCATCTGTTAAGCATCCACAAACAAACGGCCTTGTCGAACGAGCAAATAGAAGCTTGGGGAATGGCATCAAGGCGCGTCTGGATGAACGAAGTGGCAAATGGGTCGATGAGTTATCACATGTGCTATGGGCGCATAGAACTATGATCAAAACAGCCAACGGGGATACTCCATTTGCACTGGCCTACGGAACTGAAGTTGTTATTCCAGCAGAAATAGGAATGCCTACCATCCGAACAGCGGAGGTTAACGTCGTCACGAACGACGAACAGTTGCGAATAAACCTGGATTTGTTGGAAGAAAAAAGGGAAATAGCAGCCATCAATGAGGCTAAGTCCAAGGCTAAGATGAAGGCTTATTATGACGCCAAGGTCAAGGGTGTTTCCTTTCGGCCGGGAGACTACGTCTATCGTGCTAACGAAGCAAGTCGAGCGGAGAACACAGGAAAGCTGGGCCCCAAGTGGGAAGGACCGTATGAAGTCACTGAAGCCTTGGGGCGAGGCGTGTACAAGCTACGTGACATGGATGGCCGCGACCTAGAGCGCACGTGGAATATTTCCAATCTAAAAAGGTGCTATCTCTGAAAGCTACGGCATCCGCATGGGTACCTCGCTATATAAAGAACCATGCGGTTTTATCTGTTTTGTTCTTATTATGTTTGTTTAAATTCTTTTCTTATTTTTTAGGACTTGTCATTATTGTTCAAACAAAAGTGTAAACGTTCTAATAAAATGCCGTGGTGCCTAGCTAGCTCCACGGCTTGTTTCGTGTAAATCATTTTTTAGAGTTTTTGTTAGTTGTATGAATTTTACTTATATTATAATATGTTATGTTTTATTCATATGCATTCTTCCAAAATTACTGTACATGTACTATACGCCTCCAGGCGGGGTAAGAGGATTAAGTGAACCTACTAATTCAACTTGCCGCGTAAGAGGGATGCAACCCCAGCCGCACGGACCATGTGTCCTTACTAGACACCTTACTCACAAGACGTTGGGGTAAGTTTCATATGCTGTAGCCACACGGTGCTCCGCATAGCAAAGACGCACGTCGCATGTCTAGTAAATTATAGACTTGTATGTATTTTCTTTCTTTGTGTGTAAGACGTGATATATCATGCAGTATTGTGCTACAATATTTAAACACAAGTAAAAATACACAAGTTTCCAAAACATCAAAATTGCCGTGGTCACTCACGGGCTTATATACAAAACGCAAATGTTGTTAGCCGTGTACATGCACGGACGAATAGGAACAATAAATATTCAAAGGGTTACAAACCAAAAGTGTCTGAAAGGGATCTTAAGTAGGAGCATCCTACATAGCGGGGAAAAACTTACCCATTTCTACTTGCTCTTCGACCAGGCACGATAACCATTCATCACTTTCCTTCCGCTTCTGGGCTTGAGCCGCAGTCCTTTCCAGCGCCACACTTAAGGGTTCTTCGGCAAGCACGATTCTGGTTACGTCCTCGTATATGGGGAGTGTCAGGTGGCTGGGGGATGGAGTAAAGGAAGCACTGGAAGACGCGCTAAGACTAAGCTTTTCCATAATTTCAATATTTGGCGCATCTTTGGTGGCCTCCAACTCATCCAAAAATGGATAGTGTAGATTTTGCATCGCGGCCATGGAGGCAGTCATTTTGCTAGCAGCTTCAGGTTTAAAAAAGGCATGGTTGGTAACGTCCTTCCCTTTCGTGATCAGCTCAGTGGCCTCAACCATTCCCTCGTGCCGTCCGTGGTCAATACCATCAGACACAAGGTTGGCGAATTGTTGCACAAAGTCCGGGGCCTCTAGCACCTTCATGACGGCCAGGCGTGCTCCATGCCCAACCATCCACCTACGGTCGGCAAGGGCTGTTAGCAGTTGGGGGCATAATACATTGTCACGCTCAGCAGTGAGGGCATCAATCATCAACTCTTTTTGGGCAAATGCCTCTTTCAGTTCTTGGATGACTGCCCTCTCATCAGCAAGGTCCTTTTGTACTTTTTCCATGTTTTGGACGGCCAGGTGCGCGTCCTCTAGTTTATGGTTAAGCACGTCTACTTGGCTGGAGTACGAGTGGGCAGAAGCTTCCGCCGTGGCTACCTATAAGGAAAAAACGTGTTAGCACATTCCTTTTGTAATATGGGTGGCGCGGCACGGATATGTACCTTGGTGGTTGCAGCATCTAGTTGTGACTCAAGGTTGGATACTTGCTGGTCGTATTCACTCGCGCGGGCTGACTGTTTTTTAATGGTCGCCTCGGCATTGACCAGTTGGGATTGGAGGTCAGCAATCTGAGCTTCATTATCTTCAATCATTTTCTCCCTCCGTCCAACTTTCCTCTTGAGGGAGTCAACATGCCCAAGCGCGGCTTCAAACCTAACCCTCATCGAGGTTCCCATCACCATTTGGTGTACCAGAGTGCCATTGTACTCATCCGCCAAGTCTGCATGACTGAGCGAGTTTACCTCTTGCACCAAGCTTGGTGGTATGCAGTTGTTGAGGTACTCCCGGCACTCATCAGCGTTCCTCAGTCGTGACGCGGTGGTAATATTCCATACTGGGTTGAATGGTTGAGGGGCGCCGGGCGTGGGGAAGTCTTGGGAGGCTAGGGGTGAACCATCTTCAAATACAGGGCCGGACCTTGTGGGGGCCGTGTGGTTTTCTTCCATTGCTTTTCCTTTCCCCTTATCAACTTGGGTGTCAGAAGGAGGCGCGGCACCAGTCTGGTTGTCCCTGTGAAACAAGTATTACGAAATATCTTAAGTATTGCTTACAAGGAAACTTGTCATTCTTACATATTAAGATGGGGTCTTACATATTGTTTCTTGCTAATTCGGAGGCGGTTGGGGTAATCTGAGTGACGGGATCGACATGAGCGGCCCGGTTAGCCTCGGAACCCTGGGTAGCACTCCCGACAGATTGATACAAGGGGTGGTCTTCTCGAAGTCTCTTGGCAGGAGCATTGTGTTCGCCAATCTCGACTGAGGCGGTCCCTCTCGCACGGTTGCTTCTTTTTCGGGTACGCCTGGCGACGGGCTGCGTTATTGCTTCGTCGATCTCCTCCTCGACTTCTTCTTCCTCCTCTTCTTCCAGGTTGACATGTTGTTGTACTTCATCATCATCATCACCCATCAATCGGCGAATGCTGGAGGTGGTTAGTTCAATATTGTCTCCCTGTTGTTCCCTATGTGGTGAGGAGGGCCCGGCTCCTCCTTCATTCATCTGGTTATCACCATCGCCGTTGTCTCCATGCTCCTCCTCGTCAGAATGGGGATCAGGCACGGCTTCCAAAGCAACCGTCACGGGGCGGGTATGCTCAAGAAGGGGTTGTTCATTCTCACGAAGAGGGCGAAGACCCTGCGGCACAAGCCTTGGGTCGCCCTGGCGTAACAGTCCAAAGAAGTTCATTTCTGTTCAGCACAAAACAACATATGTTAGCTATTTATCAAATAATTGTATGCATTTTTTGCGTACGGATGTTCGCCTACCTTCGCCCTGCCTTCTCCAAAAAACGGGATACCTATTGGAAGGACCAAAGTAATTGCGACTAATCCCTAGCAAACATAGGAATGATTCGGGAAGGTTTCTATGGAACCCAGTCCTATTCAAATCTAACTCTTGGGAATGACGGGGGTTGTATGTACTTGTGTGCGGCTTGGGGTCGTGAGGGATCCTAGTTCTGATGGTATAATCGCCCGGCCATACCACTGCGTCAATAAAAAAGTAGTGATCATACCAATTTTTCAATGAATCCATTGGTTTGTTGTGCGATTGGGGACTGTTGGAGGCTCGTTTCTTAAAAGATACCCAACCGTTTACTATGTTGGGAACATAAAAGAGCCGGAATAATTCTATAGTTGGGGGAATTCTCCTAGCACGGCAAAGAATCTCGAATTGGCTAATCTTGCAGGCACCTATGCAGTGGAGCTGACTAATGTGTACATCATAATATCCTAGCAGATCTACAAGAAAGTGGGTGAAAGGGATGCGGTAATTAGCCGCATCAAAAAGGCGAGTATACAGGCCTATCTTACCCGCTGGAGCCTCAGTTATGAGGTCTCCGGCGCCAAGAAGTGAGGGGTGTAGGTTGGTAGGGATGAAATAATTTGTACAAAAATGGTTTAATTGGTCTTGGGTCATGACATTCAGCACGGATCCAATGGTAGGGCTGTTTCTATGAGCCATTACTAAAAAAAGAGTGTAAGGACGTGGTGTTCTAACCTGCGTGTGAAGGGATCCGTGCGTATTTGGTTCAAGCTAAGAGGAAAGCTTTAATGGCAAAAATGGAGGTTATAAACTGTGTGTTTCACACAGCCGTGGGGGTGGCTTATTTATAGGGTTGCCTCATGGGTCACAACCTGTTGGATGTGTGACACGTGTCTGCCACTATTCTTAATCGTGTGGCTAGGGGGCAAGTGGCAAGTGAAACGTCAGGTGGGACCCACGGGTCATATCTGATTCAAACGTTTGCACTGCTCAAGGTTCTGACTGTCTGCACTTTTGTCAGTCAAACAAGTCAGATGAACAGTTGTTCATGTCGGGTTATGCGGCTCTTACGTAAGACTTGACATTTAATGATATATTTAATTTGTCTCGATTGCTATATGCGGCTGAGATATTGATGAGATAACTTCTTAAGCCAGGTTGCCACGTGCGGCCAATATAAATTCTTGGACAAATTGTCATTTACTATGGTTTCCTTGGTACGTCCGGGGAGCATCTTTGTAGTCTAGAGGTTCCACCTACGGTTGTAACAACTAGACTGAGGGGACATGATGACGTATAGTCCCCAACCGGGTCATGGACCCGGCCCATGGGTACTACCCGTATCCGGCCCATCACAGATGGGTGGAATAATGTCATTCAGGCTTATGGGCTTGGATGAACAGTAACCGCACACATGTGTGCGGCCCACGGCCCGGTACGGCCGACATGGCCGACATAGGGTTAGACAGAATAATATTCTGTCTAGGAATATCTTTATCCCAATAAGAGAGGATATTCACTACCAAAATTAGAAGATAACAATCATTCTAATTCTGGTGATTATCTCTTCCTTGGGGCCGAAGCATCAGTGGAAGCCCACTAGGGTTTCACTGCCTATAAAAGGAACCCCCAAGGGTTCCACAAAGGTATTACGACTTGTACTCTAAACTCACATAAACCTTAAACCGATTACTTACTCTCACGCCGGAGTCTAATCGTGGGAAACATTCCCACGGTAAGCCTAACGCGTGCTGTTTAGTGTGCATGATCCCAACCAAACGATTCACTTGGTGCAGGAGCCGGAGCCCAGCCAACCCGAATTAAGCCTAATTCGGGTCTAGCAAGGATAAACCAACTTTTGCATCAACATTGGGTACACACCTTTTCCTCTTTATTTAATAACAATATGTTACGGTGTCATGATTATAGGTAAATGCACTGTAAATGAAGGTAGTGGTAAAATTACATGTTAAATTTTATTTTGGTGCAGGAAATATGGTCTTGAAGATGATACGATTGATTTTATTAGTCACGTACTGGCACTCTATAGTCTATACTAGCGATTGTTATTTGGAATTGCCAGCAATAGATTTTCTGAACAAAATCAGGTGCGCTCGTGATTATTACTTTATTTATATTTTTACTTAAATATCTTCTATGATAGTCTTTTAGAATTACACACTCATAGAGCTTAATTTAACGCATCTGTTTGTTTAAGGGCATCTTTTTGTATAATTTAGGGAATCATAGCAGACACGTTTTAGGGAAAATCATAGCCGACACGTATTAGGTAATCATAGCAGACACGTTTCAGGGAATCAATTTCAGTTTGTTCAAAGGGCTTCATATTCAAACTGTTTTAAGGCATCCGTTTAAGAGCGTATTACCGGATCTAGAGAAAACTTCATGTTGGTAGAAAACCTAGAAAATTAGTTACAAGATATATTTTGCCAATAGATCAAACTTACGCGTAATTCCCCCTAAGCAATAAAATATGTTTACATGAGGAGGAACATATTTACTAGTTATATCATCCGCAATCACCTGAATCTCGAGTCCCAGGTAAGATCGGTCCAGGGTCATGGGATCCTTTTCTATCCGATAGGAAGGGCTGTAGCACAAAATGTACTTTTAAGTAATTGCCCCATAGATCCTTCAAGGGAAAAAAATAAAAATTACATAAACTACCCTAAAACACGTTACAAACACACAGTTTCTTCTCGCACCAAGACCTCACACCATCACCACACTATATCTACTTCTCCGGCTCCAATCACCGGCAGCCAAGCCACCATCACCACCACACGTATGTCGTCGTTATTCTCCGACCACCCACTACTCCTCCTACCACTGCTCCTACCACCCACTACTCCGACCACTGCTCCTACCTACTCGGACCACTGCTCCGACCACCACGTATCCGACCACTATGCTCTGCTGTGACCAAAACAATTAAAAGAAAGTAAGTTTTAGAATGAATTAAACTAATTTCGCTAATTAATCAAATTTAAATCAATGATTGATAATTTTTTGAAGTTTTATTGAAAGTTTATCATCATTTAAGCATGTTACTATCTAATATGGAACAAATTCTTGAAAAGATGCATGAAAACGTGTTTATTAAAATTGCACACCATGATATGTCTGAATGAGATTTATGGTTGTTTCCTGGATTTTTTGTATATTGTATGACACAAGCTAAGATGGTAAATCAATAGCCTTTGGTCTCTACCTTCACTTTAGAAGTTAATCCGAGATTCCAACCAGTAAGTTATGGCATCTATTTGATTAATAGTTAGGCCATCTGTTTGACTAATTAGTTAGGCCATCTACTTGTTTAAGTTAGGCATCTGTTTGATTATTTTGTCAGGGCATCCGTTTGATTATTTTGTCAGGGCATCCGTTTGATTATTTTGTCAGGGCGTCCGTTTGATTATTTAGTCAGGGCGTCGGTTTGATTATTTAGTCAGGGCGTCCGTTTGATTATATAGTCGGGGGTCCGTTTGATTATTATAGTAGGGCATTTGTTTGAGGAACTTTCGTGCATCCGTTTATATAATAGTAGGGCATCTAGTTATTAAGTTTTTTCAGTTCATCCATTTGTATAGAAGGTACTAGTGTAGGCTCACTGTAGTGCTTCACCATAGCATATTAACATAAGTAGTTATCTCCTCTTTTATCTCGTACACTAGGTTACAATACAAAATGAAGCTCTCTAGTAAAGAAGTTACAGAACTAGAACCTTGAAAGTGGTTATACAATGTGTATGTCTGAAATATATGTGACTATTTATGTCTTTTACGTTTTTGAGAGAAAGTGGTTCATACGGATCCTATGTTTAGTGCCATTGTACTATATACATTTTTTATGGATCGCGACATTCCTTGGGAGGTACGTATATTATCTTTATTAATTGCAGTGTTGGTTATGCCTGTATATATCCTAGATTCTGAAATATCCTGATTTTTATTTTACTTAATAGGTTGCATCTACATTGCTCAGTGAGAAGCAAAAAGATGTGTTGGTTTAACGCCCACTTGGTTGGATTATAGGCATTGGTCGCACCAACATATCTAATCGCCAAAAACGCGGGAGTTGAAAGTGAAGTGGTAGTAGACAAGTTAAAAGAAAGCGAATGGGAGTTCGGTTACAATGCAATGACAGACAAGTAAGAAAATTTAGGTGAATCGAGAGTTATAGATCCAGAAAAGGTGACCAGATGTGATCTGCAAAACTCATCTTGAGTTGCACGAATGGTTCTAACCAATGAAGTTATGGTCGTCGAAAAGGCTCAGCCTAATACACCTGCTGCGACTGGTGCACAGCAAGGAGGGTTTTGTGTATGATTAAGATATTTAGAGTTGACGTAGGACCAAATAGGGTACATTTTTGTAACAACTCGATATGGAGCTTTATTAGGGCCTATTGTAACTGTATGTTTATAGTGTTTTTTCATATTTAAAACGAAAGTGATTAATAAAACATATTGGCGATAGTGAATGAGATTCAAGTTCAAGTTACTAAACCACATTAAAATTATGTGCAGGTTTTATTTGTTTTCATCACCTTGTCACTATGGAAATATATATGAAGTGTCCATTTTTGTCATCTTGATATATATAACTACTCTCGTGTTTGATCTATATTAGTTTTCTTGTATCTTGTGCAGGTCATAGGAATTGCAGTTTTGAAGGGCTTAGATGCAAGACTAAATGAGATACGTGGAAACTTGGACCTTGGTATAGACTGAAAGCTTTCATTAAATCATAAAATATTGTACCATTTACAGGTATTATTTATACCTTGCCTCCAATATTTCAGCTTTTTGTCTGTCCTTACTTTTTTTGGTGAGTGCAGTAATATCTCCTCGAACCTGGTAGACACTCCTTAGACAGCCCACACGAATGCTTGTACAAATAATTTCGAGTACATGTTCATAATAAGTACGCACAATTTTGCACTAATAATCTCGAGTACGTATTTAACCAACTGAGCTTAGCTTAGTTGGCCACCAAGCGTAACCTTGGGGAGGTATTGTTGGAGAGTTCTCAAGTTCGAGTCTCACTAACGACCTTCAGGGGCCCGAATTAAACAGAAGCAGGAGTGGGGTTTATCCCCTAAGGAGAAGGTTCGAGGCTTGCATACTGCCCAATTGGATGTCACTGTAAGCTCGAATCACTAACTACTAACTCGCCGTTCAAAAAAAAATAAATTCTCGAGTACGTATTTATTTATTTTAGTGCATCAGTTTACGGTACTTTAGTGCATCACTAGAGTATTAATAAATCAGTATACCTTGCAGCCATATATATCTTTGTTTTAGCTTATCTTTTCTTTAAATTATGTGCATTGTATGTCACACATAGGTTTTTTTTAAAGATCTGTATTTGCAATGGTGCTGAATAATATTCAAGACATGTGTTTTGTTCAAGTACTAGTATTTGCGGTTGAAGTCATATAATTGATGTAGCTTTTGTATGCTTTTTATATGAATCTTGGGTAGTTTTACTTCATGTTTTCAACCTTGTATGACAAGATGTGTATTCATTCTAAACTTTAATGTTTCATAAAGGAAATAATTAGAGTTTGGAGGTTATCAGATTCTTTTTTAAGCCAAAGAATGAGATTTCTCATGGTGTACACAGTAGTTGCTGATGCAATAATATAGAAAGACAAAAGAAAACCTTTTTTTGTCCAAACAACCCTTAAAATGAAGATGTACCTTGTAACAGCTTTGATCATGCTTTTGTAAGCCATTCCTACATGAAAGTGAACTGATATGCTGAATTTTCTGCATGCATAACAGCCTTTCTTGTATATGCTAGTAGTTATATACCAGTAATTGGGGCATTCATACCATGTATCGACTTGACTATGCTTTTAAGAAATATGTGTACTATTTTATATCATGAGTCAGACGCTCTCAGATTGTAAAATGAGTCTGCTAATTACGTTATTTTAAAAGTTGAACTGAGGTTTTCTGGTCTTGATTCTTCTAGGCCATGCTAATACATATTTCCATACTTGTCTCAAGGTTTGGTTGCTCGTTATTTGTTATATCCAATCAGGTCCTGTACTTTTGGTGGATTTTAAACCATTATTAAAACCCCCAGCTCTACATGCCGTCTTTTCTTCTTCGGAGGTACTTATATACTATGTTGCACGGGGACGGATACGGACACGAAAACGGGGACGGGGACGGGTACTTAGAAACGCCAATGTCCCAAAGTTCAAGAAACGGGTACGGCTAGAAACGTTTGTGTATTTTATATATTTATGAATTTACTAGTCTGACATTTTATTTTTAGTGTATATGTTAAGTTTATTTGTAGCCAAAATTTACATCATGTATTATTGTGGATCATTAGTTGACCCAATTTAATAAAGGCCCAAATGACTAATTAATATGGCCAATTGTTTAATGGGCCAACAACTTTAAATACTCTATTAGGTTAAAATACACAGTCGCACTTCACTATTACATACTCTGTAACACCCCCAAATTTATACAACTCAATACAGCGGAAGACTCGTTGGTGTTATGGGATAGCACATTACTCACATCATAGACAACGCTTAAAAATCGCGTCGTTTTAATAATAAAGCATTTCCATTCATAAATATCAAATTTACATATGTCCCAAGTCATTGTATTTTATACAAGTTTTACAAAGCATTTGAATACAAATTAATATTTATGTGCGGGCCATGAATTCTTGATGTCTTCCCGAGAATTACCTTCAAGTACCTGAGATAAAACATGTTAAAAGAAAAGGTCAGCGATAACGCCGAGTGAATTCATAGAGTTTAATAAAATCCATCAATATAACATCGGTATAAAATTATTACCGAAACTCATTTTGTACAAATCTTTGTAATAGGCTATAAAATAGCCAAAGTCATTTTATAAAAATCCTTATTAAAAATCATAATATAGGCTTTCGCCTTCAAAACCATTATACGAACCAATGTCGTAAAAATATCATACAATACGTTTTATAACGTCGTGTAGAGTTAAATAAAAACCGTTATATGAATATGGTTATGTAAAACCAAAACATAAACATAATATCAATAATATGACCCCGTATTGCTAGTCAGGCAATATATCGTATTCAATGCATAAAGCAGTATTTTCGCTATTGGATTATTATAAGCCGCATGACATTGTTACCTTACTACAACAAACAACGGGTAGCTAGCCCGAAACTCAATTTTCCCATCTAAATTAGCGTGTCGTCACAATAATCACGCTTGTGTAAATCTTCTCATACATAAATTTGCTTACCAATCAATATGGCATGACGGGGATCAACCGTCAAGGCGCGAACTGGGGTGATCGTCCCCAAATAGTACTATTATATGCATAAGCGTCTACCAAATCCCGGTAGTTCACAATTCATGCTAATGGGACTTTTAGTGACATAACCTAACTTTAATAATCCATTTCATTTCATTTATCGGGTCATATAATCATTCATCGGGTCATACAATCTTTCGGGTCCAAATCAATAAATAAACAATCGGGATAAATGTGTCCTATTTTATCAAAACTAACATGTTATCTCCCTCGCGGGTTTATAAAACATTTCATGAAAACATTTAAAAGAGTGCGAGGCTATGAACTCACGTTGATGTGGGAAGGCGGGTTATCGGTAATTCGGATGTACGGTACATGCTTCAATCACGGAAACCTAGACAAATAATACTCGTCTTAGACTCTTGTCCAATGACTTTATAAAAATAACAATTATGTATACATATGATGATTTTATATATATATGATGATCAAGTGGGTTTACATATTCTCTTTTACTCATTTTGGTGTTTATGTATTGGTAACTTCTTACTAGTTTACTAGTTTTACCTATTTACGTATTTTAGGTCCAGTAAGCCTATTATAAGTTCATTAACTTGTAATAATCCATTTCATACTTGTATTATCAGTATTTATACTTTACATGTTGGGCCCAAATGGGTTAACCCAATAAATAAGTTTATAAGTGTTTTAGCCCATTTTGTTGTATTATTAGTCCAATAATGTTATCTTAGTCCGTTAATGTCCGTATGTTATATAGTTCGGGTTTTATCGGTTTTTACTTGTTATATGCGTTTATATATCAGTATATGAGTTTATAAAAGTTTACATTAGACGGGTCCAACCGTCTAAGTTTTATTTAACAAAAACGTTAATTTTACGGTAATAGCCGAAAAAGTCGTAAAAATCATGTTTATAGTTTTTATAACTTACAAATCTTATTCAACTACCATTTTATAAAGAGTCCATTTATTTAATCATATACATATCTATATAAATGAAATTTATGAGTTAGTGGGTTTTAATTCACATTTTATACTATATTAGTTTGAGTGCTTATATAATACTATTAAACATTAATTCTTTAAAAATCTGATTTTTAGTTTCATGTTCATCAAAACAGCCATATCTAGAGTTCTATATGGAGATAGAAGCCCAAATTTTTATGGAATAAACTACATGATATGTGCTCCATTTAACTCTTCTATGGCTACTGTTCAATCAACCTCTAAGTATTTTCTAAAAATCGTCCAAAACAGTGTACTCAGATTTGCACTCTAAACTTGTTTTGATCATATCTCACTCATTTTTATGATTCCATTGCATGGCCAACTCCCACATGTGTACAAGACATATTACTTACTGTATATCAATTCATCTATACTATTTTATCAGTTCATCATATGGTTATTTACTGTTTTTATACAGTCTACTAAATTAAGCAAGATTAACCATTTTTACATATAGTTTTTCATCTTTTTACCCATGTTTATTAACACCAAATCCTCACACAATATTTTTATCATCATATATTCATCATATACATATACAATAGGAAAGAAAATACATGATTACATAATAAAAATAACAAGAGGATGGGGAGAACAATCTTTATACCACCATGATGATGTAGGTTGTGATCAAGACATGGATTTTGATCACACAACTTGTGATAAACCAATATCATCTTCAAGTCCACCAATCTTCAAGAACTCCTTGTGGAAAATCAGACCTAAGACTCCATAGAAACTCCTCCTTGGATGTTATAATCACCACCAATCAATAGGGCTTCAAAAGGGCTTCAACTTATGTATGAATAACATGAGATTTTGTGTTTAATTTTGTATGAATGGGGTGTTTGATGGTGGTTATTGGACGACACAAAGAGAGAGGAAGAGAGAAAATGGAAGCTTTTGCATGGATGAAATGAGGTTGCTAGTTTAGCTAAGTGGTTTTGTTGGTGGAAGGCTTACAAGTTAAGCTAACTAGACAAGTGTAAACTTGTTTTGTGCAAGTTTGACACCTAAGGGTGTTGTGGCTATGTTATGGCCGGTTATAGTGGGGGTGCGACAAGTGTCCCACTTGTCTCATCTCCACTAATTTACGGGTACTCCTCGATTCTAGTTTCCTCGATTTGCGTGCCCTCGGATCGTTTTACGAAAAACGTTTTTATAAATCATGAATCAACGGCACAAAACGAATCTAATAAAAATTGTCTCATCAAAAACGGAGTTCGAAAACGTAAATACGTAATCCTAAGGTTTCCGGTTTAGTCGTAAAGGACGTTAAATTATAATCGTAAGTCCTAATCGCTTCTCGTAAATTTGTGAGTTTATGAACCAACACAAATTTAAAATTCCAAAATAATATTCACGGATAAATTTATTTTCTGAAATATCAGACTGTCACCAAAAACGGTGTATGTAAACGTGAGCACGTAACGTAAAATCCTCCGGTTTAGACGTAGTCGATGCTCCTTCAAGACGTAAATCCAAATTTATTCCAAAAAATAAGTGAGTTCATAATGTAACATTAAAATAATGTTTTTAAATAATATTTGGGAATAAAATATCAACCATAAATTGACGGATTGTCACAGCATTTACCCCTAAACAGGATCTTTGTCCTCAAAGATCATCTTACTACTCGCTTCTTATAGAGTTAAAGCCATGTGGGTATTTCCTCCACATTCGGTCTTTTCTCACGAGTGTAATTCATTACAATACGCGAGTTTCATCAAACATAACTACGGGAATAAGATCAGGCTTAATGTTGACTTACTTTCTCTATCCATGATGTTCACGGGTTTTTGACGAATGCAACTTTTCGCCGATCTAAACTTCATTAAGGAATAGTTAGATTTTCACTTGATAGGCATTTTATCAAGTTCGATATACGAAACATAATTCACGCAGCCCTTGTAGTCCTAGGGTAGATCCAACTTATATGCCTTTCAAACCAATCTTTACATCATCTCAATGGTCCCATACAACGGGGACTTATATCCCATGATCTTTCAGATCATCAAATCATTTTTCCATGGTTAAATTTTTTGGCATAACTTCGCTACCCATCTGGCACTTCAAGATCTACATTTCATATTCACATTACCTCCTGCCTACTATCGGCAGTCAATAATCAGATCCTAATTTCAACAATCATTTCAGGTCTCGCGGTTCGGGTATTTTGCAAGTGTTAGGTTCGCCATTATAGGAAGCCTTAAACCTAAAAGACATGTCCAACTCACAATGGGTATATGTCGGGTGTCTTCATTCCAACTCCTGCTTACAGATGCTCTAATATATATCCTCACAAGATTCGATCTCAATCCTAATACGATAATTATCAAGGATAATCTCTCCAAAGGAAAACGATTTTACAGTTTATTGCCAAAGGTCAATCATTCAAACATCAAACAACACTTATAGTATTTTGTATCGTTACTTTACCTCGTCCCTTCGATTGGGGTGGTAAAGTACTCTCATCAAGATTCGTTCTCAATGACTTCAGAGCAAAAATCTCTAGAAATTCGATACGAAGCGAGGACCTTGATAGAGATGATCGAATAAGGCACACCATGTTTACATAACTCCTTTAAATACAAAAGAGTCAAGTTCTTTATCAAGAATCTATCATTAACAGGAATGATATTAGTATATTTGGTCAGTCTGTCGACGATGACCCAAATCGAATCAAATTCAGATGATGACCTTTGCAATAGCTAGACGTTTACTAATGTATGAGGCAATGTCTGCCTTCATAATTTGCCATCAGTACAACTTCTTCTGATAATGATACATTAAATCAGAAATGACAGGAATAGAATACTTATACTTACAAGATTTCAATATGACTACATTTCTAAATCTCCATATTTAGGCAACCACAAACGATCTTTTATACATTCAACGCCATCGGCTTCTCAATTCTGATGGTTCACATTAGCCGCGAACCCCTTTTTATTATCTATATTATCTCTTTTTGCAAACATCAGCTATTTTTAAATTGTTCGGCAACTTATTTTGTACCATCATTACTAAGGAACACATCCTAATTGGTTCTTTATACTTTTTACATAATGCGTCGATATCTAAATTCACCTCTCCTGATGATATAATTATCATGTCCACAATTCACTCAGATATTCTTTCTTCATATTTTCTAAGTTTTAGTTTCGTCTCAACTATCATTTTTATCAGTTTTGCTCAATCCGACGTTTAAAGCGTCGATAATTACTACAAGTAATTAAATAATAAATATTTAATTTTTATGAAACGTAAACGCAAAAAGTTTTTAAATTTCTCAGTTTGTCCAATTATATAAAAATGTTTCCAAATGAGTTTGAATTTAGTTAACATGATCTTTATTGATTTATCGAAAATAATTAATAAGATCCGTAATTGTTCGAAAATATTTGTTTATAATTTGGTTAAAATTTTTCTTAGTTGAAAAGCAAAAATTGTCGTTTCAAATTTCAAGTTATGGTTTAAATGTTTTCCTCAATCCCTCTTAGGTTGTTTTGAGGTGTACACAAACATTTACCCCTAAACAAGAGTTTAGTTAAATGATTTGTGTATAAGGAAATAATCCCTTAAAAAATTTCTTCGATAAAATATCTGTCAAAACATATTTCCATTTCTTTTTGGTAAAATCCAAAGTCTTAAAAGGGCTCTTAATTTTTTTGAAGAGTCAATATGCATATATCTTACCATCATTAATCAAACGGTCATTTTATGTAAAGGATCAAGCCTTAGATCACATGTTAAAAATTCAAGGTACAGGTTTTTATTGTTCGGCCAATTCAGGGCAATCCATAAATAACTATTAACTCATTCTTATTCTTATAAACAAACAGATGGTTCTTAATGATCACAAGCATGAATTTATCAAATTACAGCCTACACACGTGATTCACCAAATTTATGAATGCTACATGTGTATTAGTCAATCCAAACGACATCACGTGAAACTCATAATGTTCATTACAAGTACCGGATGTAGTGATTGGAATGCATAATTTTTTTCGTAGATGCGAAGTTGATGATAACCATGCCATGGATCAGGCCTTTAGAACATACGTTAGAACCTTGTAAATGATCGAACAAATCTTCCATTTCGAGTCATGGATATCATTTTCGATTGTCAATTTACTCAGTTCATAGTAATCTATAAATATAAGAAATAATAACACCATAGCTCTTCATGATGACGAGCTTGGTAGAATAAAAGCTTTCCCCGACAACTCTCTCAGTTGTACGGTAATTCCTTTAATTCAGATGGTGCTGACGTACAGTTCACATGCCACAGGTGTAGCACCGCTTATATAATCAATACAAAATTCAACTTGCCTTAATGGCGAAAGTCTAGGTAATTTACCAACAAATACCTTCTAAAATTTCAGATAACAGAAACATCTTTTAATAAATTCATATTAGGTTCTTTCTAGATTATAATACCTATGACTAATTCACAACCATTCACGGTATAATTTCAAGTCTAAATGCAGGATATGGTCATCCATCAAGAATTATTTAGATCACTTTTGATAATCAACATCTTATCATTTAGAGGAATTCAATTCGAGTTCCCATCAATTAAGACAATGTCGTCATGTCATAATCAATCAATCCATTCTACTGGCACTATCAACTTTCCAGTTTCATTGCCGTCGATAAGATGTGAACTTCTCAAAAGACTAATAATAACTCATAATCCTTCACAAATTCGGGGATATATGGAGACACAACTACTATTAAAAGAGTAAGGTCAACGCATAATCTACGCGAGAGTATTTCAAATCAGATACAGACGAAAACATTAACGAATATGAAAATATCCCATGTTTTCATGAATTGAGTACGCATTCGAAAGCTCCTCGGATCGTTACCCAGGTCATTCAAATGAAATCAAATCAAAAGAAATGATAGGAAAGTCGATACATCCAGTCGGGTATCAACATTCGGTAATCAGATACTTTTCCTAAGAATCTCACTACGGGAGAATTGGACAAGGAAGAATTGTCAATTGTCAAATAAGACAATTTTCACAGATGAGTAAATTTGTCTCAGAAAAATAAATGTTACAGGCACATATGTAGGTGTCCCTAACACTATGTCCTTATTTTTCGCTTCTTGCAGATCTCATAAATTTTAATCTTTCACAATCTTCAAAGAAAATTTAGTGTTTATTAATCAGTTTTATGGTGACTACTAATCAGCCTTGCATGGTCCATTCCAAATTGTATGAAGGCGCGCAACTATATACAATTTCAAGATTAACGATGCAATACTCAGTTCGTCAAAATTTTATCATCATGTTTATAATAAAAACATTTTCATGCTTAATTCTTAAATAAGAATAAAGAATAAATTTACAAAGATTTTCTTTGTTATGAAAACAATTAAGTTATTCCAAGGTGTTTTATAAACAACTTCATTTTGGTAACAATCACTTATAGATCTCACTTTGAATAATCCTTATAGTGATGAAAATTAAATTTTCTCAAAGGATACTGTTTTATCTTATAAAAACAATTAGTGATCTGCAAAAGAGTGATGAAATCTTGTTCACCAAGAACTAACTACAATATAATAGGAGATGAGCTTAGCCACTTAATCATGAGGTTCATGACCTCGATGGCACTCAAAAATAATAAATCACAACGTAACTCAAATCGAGATGAGTACTTGTTCAATGGTTGCATCACTAATGCGAACATTAGGATGAAGCAATAAAAGATAGATAACATCGATACATGTAGAATTTAGTAATCAAAGGTAGTCTTTTCATTAATCACAAACAAGTCAAAATTGTACCGTAACACATTACGTGTCACTATGTCATACAATTCCAAAAACTCATCCTACCAACTGATGTCTCAGTTAAGTTAGGGATTATTTTCTAAAGATACCACGATGAATACTAATCTACAAGTGTTATTAGGTGCTCCACATGTCCCAGAAGATCCATTGGTCTCAATTCAGAAGAAGATTTCTTCAATTTATTTCTTGGACACTGGGCATCCTCGTTAGTGGACAATGGCCTAGGAACAACTCTTAACACAAACTAACAATCATTTAAAACCTTATAATTCAATCACAGGACTTAATGACTTCTTCTTAATAATCTCATATTCCATACGGGTTAAATTTTACTTTATTCAAGTTTCAATCAACTTATACTCAATGCGATATCCTGTCTCATTTTCCAATACTTTCAATCTTATTCTTAGACCTTAAAAGGGCAATAAAAGCTCGATATGAACAACACTTAATTTTCAATCCTATAACTCCTTTATCAATAATTATCAAATGAGTCACTAGTATGAAATGACTTGATCATTCAACTAGACTTCTCGGAAAGGTACTAGTGGCATGAGGCTTTTGGGTAATGGTTCCAATGACAGCCTCAAGTGCAACATTCACCCCTTTCGATTTCAAGTTTAAGAATTGGGTGACAACGAATCAGATGACATCTTTCTAGGTGGTAACGTTTTGTCAAACTCCACTCTATAAGGAAAGATCGTCATGACATCGATATCAGATTTAATCTCGCCAATTCTTTTTCAATATCACAATCAACTAATATCTACATTTCTACGAATATCAACCATTTGTTGGGATCATAAATATCCACAACTTGGTTTAGATCTAGAATAGCTAGAATTCCTACGAGAATAGCTTCGATTAATTTACTAGGGGATTTAGGGTTCCTTGTGACAATCTACGTCGTATAAATACCGCGTACAAATATCAAAATAATCATCAAACAATCATGTAATAAAATTACATCATATATATATATATATATATATATATATATATATATATATATATATATATATATATATATATATATATATATATATATATATATATATATATATATATATATATATATATAATCCAAGTTATATATATTATAATAACACTTCTCAGTCTGGCCTTGTCGGTAACTCGGGAATTCTTTGGCACCGTTATAGTCAAAAGATTTTTAGACATTTTTAGAAAAATGTTTATAGTTAAAAGATTTTGAAATGTTTTATTCAAAACCTTGGTTTTAAAAATCTTTCGTTCTCTATAACGAGAGCTCTGGTACCAAACTGTAACACCCCCAAATTTATACAACTCAATACAGCGGAAGAATCGTTGGTGTTGCGGGATAACACATTACTCACATCATAGACAACGCTTAAAAATCGCGTCATTTTAATAATAAAGCATTTCCATTCATAAATATCAAATTTACATAGGTCCCAAGTCATTGTATTTTATACAGGTTTTACAAAGCATTTGAATGGAAATTAATATTTAAGTGCGGGCCATGAATTCTTGATGTCTTCCCGAGAATTACCTTCAAGTACCTGAGATAAAACATGTTAAAAGAAAAGGTCAGCGATAACGCCGAGTGAATTCATAGAGTTTAATAAAATCCATCAATATAACATCGGTATAAAATTATTACCAAAAATTATTTTGTACAAATCTTTGTAATAGGCTATAAAATAGCCAAAGTCATTTTATACAAATCCTTATTAAAAATCATAATATAGGCTTTCGCCTTCAAAACCTTTATACGAACCAATGTCCTAAAAATATCATACAATACGTTTTATAACGTCATGTAGAGTTAAATAAAAACCGTTATATGAATATGGTTATGTAAAACCAAAACACAAACATAATATCAATAATATGACCCCGTATTGCTAGTCAGGCAATATATCGTATTCAATGCATAAAGCAGTATTTTCGCTATTGGATTATTATAAGCCGCATGACATTGTTACCTTACTACAACAAACAACGGGTAGCTAGCCCGAAACTCAATTTTCCCATCTAAATTAGCGTGTCGTCACAATAATCACGCTTGTGTAAATCTTCTCATACATAAATTCGCTTACCAATCAATGTGGCACGACGGGGATCAACCGTCAAGGCGCGAACTGGGGTGATCGTCCCCAAATAGTACTATTAGATGCATAAGCGTCTACCAAATCCCGGTAGTTCACAATTCATGCTAATGGGACTTTTAGTGACATAACCTAACTTTAATAATCCATTTCATTTCATTTATCGGGTCATATAATCATTCATCGGGTCATACAATCTTTTGGGTCCAAATCAATAAACAAACAATCGGGACAAATGTGTCCTATTTTATCAAAACTAACATGTTATCTCCCTCGCGGGTTTATAAAACATTTCATGAAAACATTTAAAAGAGTGCGAGGCTATGAACTCACGTTGATGTGGGAAGGCGGGTTATCGGCAATTCGGATGTACGGTACGTGCTTCAATCACGGAAACCTAGACAAATACTACTCGTCTTAGACTCTTGTCCAATGACTTTATAAAAATAACAATTATGTATGCATATGATGATTTTATATATATATATATATATATATATGATGATCAAGTGGGTTTACATATTCTCTTTTACTCATTTTGGTGTTTATGTATTGGTAACTTCTTACTAGTTTACTAGTTTTACCTATTTACGTGTTTTAGGTCCAGTAAGCCTTAACTTGTATTAATCCATTTCATACTTGTATTATCAGTATTTATACTTTACATGTTGGGCCCAAATGGGTTAAGCCCAATAAATAAGTTTATAAATGTTTTAGCCCATTTTGTTGTATTATTAGTCCAATAATGTTAACTTAGTCCGTTAATGTCCGTATGTTATATAGTTCGGGTTTTATCGGTTTTTACTTGTTATATGCGTTTATATATCAGTATATGAGTTTATAAAAGTTTACATTAGACGGGTCCAACCGTCTAAGTTTTATTTAACAAAAACGTTAATTTTACGGCAATAGCCGAAAAAGTCGTAAAAATCATGTTTATAGTTTTTATAACTTACAAATCTTATTCAACTACCATTTTTATAAAGAGTCCATTTATTTAACCTTATACATATCTATATAAATGAAATTTATGAGTTAGTGGGTTTTAATTCACATTTTATACTATATTAGTTTGAGTGCTTATATAATACTATTAAACAATAATTCTTTAAAAATATGATTTTTAGTTTCATGTTCACCAAAACAGCCATATCTAGAGTTCTATATGGAGATAGAAGCCCAAATATTTATGGCATAAACTACATGATATGTGCTCCATTTAACTCTTCTATGGCTACTGTTGAATCAGCCTCTAAGTATTTTCTAAAAATCGTCCAAAACAGTGTACTCAGATTTGCACTCTAAACTTGTTTTGATCATATCTCACTCATTTTTATGATTCCATTGCATGGCCAACTCCCACATGTGTACAAGACATATTACTTACTGTATATCAATTCATCTATACTATTTTATCAGTTCATCATATGGTTATTTACTGTTTTTATACAGTCTACTAAATTAAGCAAGATTAACCATTTTTACATATAGTTTTTCATCTTTTTACCCATGTTTATCAACACCAAATCCCCACACAATATTTTTATCATCATATATTCATCATATACATATACAATAGGAAATAAAATACATGATTAGATAATAAAAATAACAAGAGGATGGGAAGAACAATCTTTATACCACCATGATGATGTAGGTTGTGATCAAGACATGGATTTTGATCACACAACTTGTGATAAACCAATATCATCTTCAAGTCCACCAATCTTCAAGAACTCCTTGTGGAAAATCAGCCCTAAGACTCCATAGAAACTCCTCCTTGGATGTTATAATCACCACCAATCAATAGGGCTTCAAAAGGGCTTCAACTTATGTATGAATAACATGAGATTTTGTGGTTAATTTTGTATGAATGGGGTGTTTGATGGTGGTTATTGGACGGCACAAAGAGAGAGGAAGAGAGAAAATGGAAGCTTTTGCATGGATGAAATGAGGTTGCTAGTTTAGCTAAGTGGTTTTGTTGGTGGAAGGCTTACAAGTTAAGCTAACTAGACAAGTGTAAACTTGTTTTGTGCAAGTTTGACACCTAAGGGTGTTGTGGCTATGTTATAGCCGGTTATAGTGGGGGTGGGACAAGTGTCCCACTTGTCTCATCTCCACTAATTTACGGGTACTCCTCGATTCTTGTTTTCTCGATTTGCGTGCCCTCGGGTCGTTTTACGAAAAACGTTTTTATAAATCATGAATCAACGGCACAAAATGAATCTAATAAAAATTGTCTCATCAAAAACGGAGTTCGAAAACGTAAATACGTAATCCTAAGGTTTCCGGTTTAGTCGTAAAGGACGTTAAATTATAATCGTAAGTCCTAATCGCTTCTCGTAAATTTGTGAGTTTATGAACCAACACATATTTAAAATTCCAAAATAATATTCACGGATAAATTTATTTTCTGAAATGTCGGACTGTCACAAAAAATGGTGTATGTAAACGTGAGCACGTAACGTAAAATCCTCCGGTTTAGACGTAGTCGATGCTCCTTCAAGACGTAAATCCAAATTTATTCCCAAAAATAAGTGAGTTCATAATGTAACATTAAAATAATGTTTTTAAATAATATTTGAGAATAAAATATCAACCATAAATTGACGGATTGTCACACACTCTCTTTACCTTCACCAACACTTCCTCTTTCTCCACTGTAACTCTTTCTCAGATTAAAACACAATCAAACACCAAAAGTCGACCCAGAAACGTGCAAAAAGCCCCAAAAACGTTTCCATCCACGTTTCTTCTCAAGCCTCGGCGTTTCCGAACCTCATGAAACGTTTCCCTTTTTTGGGAAACGTTTCCGCCGCGTTTCCAGGCGTTTCCGGCCGTTTCCCGTTTCCGAAACGTTTCCGGGACGGGCACGGCACCCGAGTGACGTTTCCGTACAACATAGCTTATGTAACAAGCCTATCATAGCGTCATAATAAATCATTAGAAAGCATTCGTTTCTATTTTTTGTGCATGCGTTTGTATTTATCCATTCTCATCTATAAGATGCGTAATACAAAGTTACATATATGTATCTTCGTTTTAGTTGTTCGTTGGCTGTTGTCTGTGTACTATTTTAAGATAAATCAATTAAATCTAGGAAAACTTAAAAAGTGAGTTGCATCAAACCACGATATGGTGATTCTAATATATTTATGTAAATTAATAATAATATTAACACTTCACTCTTTCTCTAAGTTGTTGCGGGGATGAATATTAAAGAACGTGAACACGTAACTCTTTAAGTATGGTTGCTTGGGCAATAACTTTTTCCTTCTGGATTACGGGTTTGTGGTGCCATCAAATCCTTACGAGTGTATTGAGCTTGGGAAGCCAGTAGTTACACATCTTTGGCTCCAAAGCTTTGGAGAAGCTTGCTGTCATATCGATGAAAAAAGTATTATACTTAAGGTCCTGAATTAACCCATCTATAAGTAAGTGGGTCGAAAGGTCATCTCTAAAAGGTGGTATTCCGTTACTTGTCAGTGTTTCTTTTAAACCTGTCATTTTTACCCATGTTAATCCAAACGCCCCCTTATAATACACACAAGTAATCAAGATGTACTAGGTAAGATAGGTGTTTATGACCTGCATCAAGCTGTACTAGGTAAGTGTAAATTATCATATATGTTTGCTTGTTTTCCGGTTTTTACTTGAAAATTTTCAGAGCGAATTCATTTATTCTCTTATGCTAACAGGCCTTCTCTTTCAGTAATCGTGACTGGAGTATTAACAGATGCAATAAAAGATGCTGCTGGTTGACCTCGTTCAGATTTTTTAGCGTTTCTTTGCTGATGGCAAAGGGGTGAGTTCTCGTAATGTACCCGTTTGCAGGCTATAAGGGCAAGTATCTCTTACTATTTCTGATCTGCTATATTGCCATTACTTTCTACACTCATCATGATTTTGATCTGTTATGAGTAATGTTATGTGTAATAGATTGAAATCGGTCATTAAAGGAAACAAAAGCTTCCTAAGTGGACACACATCTTGTAAGTTTCCAATCCATTCCTGTTTGAGCAACTACATATGATTTTTAGTACATAGCGATTACTTAATTCACTTATCAAAAGATGCAGTTCCGACCTGTTTACATATAAGTGGGTCGTGTGGCTATCTTTATTATTTTTAACAAGTAACACAAGTTATAGTTAAAATAGGGATAAGTAAATGAGTTGAAAGTTGCACAAAAGTCTATTTTTGATGCTTACAACCTTCTAAATCATTTTATTACAAAAATAGAGAGTACGTACAATACACAAAAAGATGTTAGTGGGTTAACCCCATATTGCTACATATATCTGCACTCGACAGTTAAAAAAAGTTCAATGATACGTATGTTGTGCACTCTGAAGCTATTCAGCATTTAGAAATAGTTTTTGTAATATAAAAATACAACCATAAATCGATAAGTAGCTGGTCGAAATTGGTAACTCTAAAATATGTGGGAGATTACTAGATCTTTTTTTTATTATGTGATATAAATTCAGCTTCTTGTATCAGATTTTGGCTGATGAGGTACTGGAACTTGTTCAACTACACCTTCTGATCTTTAGTCTTTGGCATGCATCCGAGAAGAAAGACGTGAAAGCATCTGCAACTAAAATCATGATATGAGCGTGTTCTTCCACTAGAAGGACCAGTAAAGGTCAAACGAGTGTCGATGGAGCATGAACAGAGATGAGTGGCGGGATCTTTTCATTCTAATTATCCTTTGGAGCCACCTAGGAGTATGGTGGTTTATCTTTTAAGGAATTGGGCCGGTTTGAATATCGATGATGAAAATATTATGCCACAAACTTTTATTGGGTGAAATAGATAGTTAACATGGATCTTTATTTTGATTGTTAAAATGCATGGAACATCAGATATGTTGTAAAAATAATTTCGAGCATGTTATTTTAGTTTTTAACTGTTTTAATAAATGTGTTCAAAATACTATAAACAAAAAAAGCGATCTGGCTATTTTAGCAAAATAAAGTAATTTAAATAATTGATAATGATTTTAAAATTGAATCCTACGAAGTTGGATCAACAAAGACAAATAAGGCCGCTGTTCACGAATGGGATGAGAAGTTCCAAAAATGGTCCTTTGATAAAAATAGATGTGACAAACAACCCCTTGTAGTTTGATGTGAAAAAAAGGGGAAGGTGGTTTGATCCAACGATGGTAGATGAGTTTTCCAAGTTTTCTTAGTATGTATAAAGTTGTACCCATAATCTAGCAGCTAATTTTGAATCAATAGCACTTGACCACAACATGTAGCAGCAGCTACATACTCAGCTTCAATTGTTGAATTGGCCACAATCTTCTGTTTCTTGCATTACCAAGATATCAATCTGCTCCCCAAGAACTGACATCCACCAGTGGTTGACTTTCTATCCCCATTGTCACTAATGTAAGAGATTTTGCTAGTTGAAGTTCGTTTTCTCGGAATCTCCTCGAATTGATTTCCGGTTAATTGTGTGAGATTAGTTGTTCTTGGTGAAACAAATATTTTTGGATTTGGTAAAATAAATGTGCAAGACTTAATAATAAAGGACGGGAAATTAAAACTACAACTAGTTAAAACGTAAACGGTGCAATATTTAAAACTTTAAAAGTAAATCACGGGAAATTAAATGACGTAAAATTAAAACTTAACAAAAAGTAAATTGACAATCAAATAAAAATGCAAAACGAAATCAAAATAAACTAAGAACAAATACCCCATCGGAAAGTGTGATCGGAATGTTAAAAAGGACATAATCGGAATATAGAAGAAAAATGGTGCAATCGGAATATAAGGAAAACAGTGTTAATCGGAATGCTAGGAAAATAGTCTAATCGGAATATTGAAAAGAAGTCCTGATCGGAATACCAAAAAGGAATCCCAATCGGAATGTTTTCAAATGGATCTAGATCGGAATGCTATTCAGGACTCCAATCGGAATATCGAATATAACCCCCAGATCGGAATATAGCAAAATTGAGCAAGATCGGAATGTGATAAAACCATCACAATCGGAATATCACAAAACCCTTTTCCGATCAACAGATCGGAAAAAGGGGTGCACTAATCGGAATAAGCTGACCGGAAAAGGGTTTAATACCTTTTCCGATTACAATGTTGATTCGAAAATTAAGCAAGCTATAAGCTATAATGATAAGCTAAAACCAAAACTTAAACGAATCTAATGTGAAAAAGACTAAATAAACTCAAATAACAACTTATCCAAACTTAAAATAAGCAAACTTTTGAATCAAAACATAAAAAGATGAACCTTTTAAGCACGAAAACATTGATGAACAACACGGATCATACGTAATTCACACTAAAAGTAAACTAAAATCAAAGAAAGGTAGAAAGAGATGAAAGATAGAAAGCTTGATCAAAGGTAAAGAAGATTAAAACAATAAAATCAAGAACACTTACTTGAATTAAAGGCAAGAAATTAAAGGAGCAATACAAGAAATTAAGTTGCAAGAAATTAAATAACAAGGTATGAAAATGGTGGAAGAGTGGTTTGTTAAGCCACCAACAACTCTAAACAAATGAAGGTGGTGACTATATATAGGGAGATTAGGGAGGAGCTTAGGAAGCTTCCTCCCTCTTTCTTCTTTCTCTTAATTGCACCCTTAAGTCCTTGTCTTCTTAATTTTTTTTAATCTTCGACTCCAATGACTTTGTCTTGGGATTTCTTTAAACTCGTCTTTGAATTTTCTTCGTAAATTAGACTCGAGTTCTTCGGCTTTTAGTAAACTTTCGTCTTTTGACCTTTTCTTCGATAAATCTTCAGAATTGGTCTTGGACTTCCGTTGTTTTTCCACTCTTGATCTTTCGACTTCGTCTTTCGTCTTTTTCTTCGATAAAAGCCCGTGAATGCCGTGTTTTCTCCACTTTTCACCTTTTCGTCCTAAATCACAACAAAAACACAAACCACGCATAATTCCGACATAAATGACATAAAATACACGTTTTGGCTCGGTTATTATTGTAATTAAGTGGTAAAAAGGATGGGTGTTTTCACACCTATCAAGTCCCCTACACTTAACCATTGCAATGTCCTCATGCAATGCATTAGTTACAAAGCATGTTTACACTTTTCATCATAATCAATCCACGTTGGCCTTTATTAAAGAGATAGAAAATTATAAACATTCAAAGTAAAGAAATCAAAAACATACCTTGGGTTTTGGAAATGTCGTGAATGATCGTCATCCTCAAGTTTTCACTTTCTCCAAACCAAGCTTAAAAACGAGATCATTGTTATTATAAGTTAGCAAACTAACATGAACTCATGTGGGCCAATTATTCACTTGGACTCCCTTATTCCTAGGTGTATCTCTTATATTTTATTATTGTCTTGAATGATCACGAGGATGCATTGTTGACTTATTTCGATAGTTATTTAGGCCGAAAATAAGGTGAACGATTTAATCAGTAGTTAGCTAAAGGACAAAATCATTTAAAACTGCTTCTCGGGACCTCATAAAGTTCATATCTTGGCATAACTCGCTTCGCGATTTGAGACCTTTCTCGGACCGATATTTGGCAGCGACTTCATACTTTAAATCTTGAGAGACGTTCATGAAATAATGGTCTTCTCTTCATAATAGGAATTTCTTCACTTGAAATTATGAGAGATTCTTCATCTTTGGACCACGACTTCTTCATTTTTCTCCAATCTTTATTTTGGACTTTGATATACAACGATCCGCCTCCTTTAAGGACATGGATCTAATTATCCTCATACCTTGTTAGGGCCTTTTTGGATAGACTTCTCCATAATCTTTAGGGGAGTATTTGCTTTTCGTCGTGTGTCTCGATCCTTCATATTGATTTTCGATAAATGATTCTTCACATCACTTTTGGATCTTTAGCAACAAAATATGGCCCTCATGCCTTGTTAGGGCCTTTTCGGACTCGCCAATCTTCGCATCCCGCCTCCATAAGTTATGCCTTGGCTATGAACTCTAATCCATACCGAGCAACTTTTAAACGATCTTGGGCTAGAAGCTAAGTAACTTTTCAAATCGTACAACCTTATTTATTGCAGATAAATTTATTAACAAGCGATGGGAGAATAGGCTCATAATTAACTCACATAAATTCATGAAAGAATACCAAACTTATAATTGACTCTATCATCTCTGGTCCTCCACAGTTTAAAATCTCAAGGAATGAGACTCGTGGATGCTTAGCCTATTAAATTAAAGTTTTGGGTTTTCGAGTCATCTATAGGATCTTGCAAATTCTTAGACTTTTTCAAGTTTAGAAATCGCATTTTAAAGTTCCCTTGATAAACAACTCTCTAGGATCAATTATAGGAACTTGCGAAAAGTTCTTGTTCTTAACCCGTGAGAGTTAAGACTTTTGCGTTTTAAAGCTCCCTATATAAAAGCCTAGCAAAACTTGACTTAAACACGTTAAGGATACTAGCTAGAGTAACTTAGATAAGTAAACTCGGGTTGAGTCAAAAGATTCACAACGTTTGAAAATTAAAACCACTTTATTAAAAATTTATTCTAATAAGGAAAGAAAATAACTATACAAAGGTAAAAACAACTATACAACTAGGCCAAAATAGATTAAAAATTTTGAAAAATGTCGAAAAATTGATTTTCCGGTTAAAATGAGGACAAATACAATGAAAAGGCCACTTAACTTCGATAGAAGTCCCCCTACACTTAATATAAACATTGTCCTCAATGTTTAAGCATGTGGGAGTAAACTCCCCTACACTTAGGACATTGTGCACTTTGTTTAAATCTCGCTAAGAAAGGGACAACTAAAGAGATTCCTATTTTAATATTGAGAAATATAAAATAGTGAATCGAAAAGAGTTTAGGATAGAACCGGGAAGAAGGGAACACGGAATCACGGTTCGTCAAAAGTCATCAAGAGTATGTCTTTGAAGCTCTAATCCCTGCACATGATAAGAAAGAAAGCAAGAAACACCACGGGACTCCCCCTACACTTATGATAAAGATAGATAGATAATTGGGTTGCCTCCCAAAAAGCGCTTGTTTATATTAACCGAGTCACGAGCCTGACTCGTCCCCGAATTAAATGGTCCATGGGGAAGCCTCAAATGTAATACCGGGATCAAAGACCTTGTCCTCGTTCCCGGTGGACATCAATGAAGGAGAGGCGGGGGATAAGTCTTGTATGGAAGAAAGGTCCTTTCAACATACGTATAGTATGTGAAATCAAGATCCACGGTAGGTGGGATGGGTAAAGTAAGCACATCGTCATCCCCCAAAGACAATGGATGCTGAGCAAGCGGCAAAGCCGTATTGTTATCAATCATAGCATAATCAATGTCACCTCCCGGGTCAAAGCACTCATCCTCCGTGATGGTCTCTAACGGAGTGGATGAAAGGTGCTCGGGAGGGGGACTTGGGACAATACCTTCCTGCAGCAAATTATCAAAAATAATGTCCCCCTCCGTGTCATAATCATCAATACCTGGAGGGATGGAGTGGATATCGATTTCTTCCAGCAATGGGTCATTATCTTCAACGGGAGGATAGATGGAGGTAAAGACTTGGAAATATAAGGAGAAGTCAACTCTTCGATTTGAGCAATATGAAGGTGCACTTTCAGTAATCTATCGCGAAGAAGCACGTCTTCCGCCTCATCTACAAGATCAAGTTCATCGGTAAACTTCTCGTAAGCCGGAGAGAATAAATCGTCATCACCCGCATCTCCCGGTGGAGATTGAGAAATTTCAAAAGTGAAAGTCTCATAGCGGAGAGAAGAATCGTCATCACTAGGATCGACCTCTTCCGTAAGAGCAACGTCGTCCTCAGGCTCCATAGCAGGTAAGTCACAAACCTCATCATCCAATACCTTGTCGAGACCAACATCACTAAGCTCTTTTAACGAATCTAGATCCTTAGATGCAGTAGGAACATAGAGAGTAGGAGCAGCAACTTCAGTAGATTGGTTGAGAGTGTAGACATCATCGTCGTCGTCATCATTATAATAGATAGTACGCGTCCAGTTAGGAGTGACGTAGTCGGCTAACTCTTCCTTGATAACCTCCACATCGTTAAGAAGCTCATGCAGCAACTTTTGTTGTTCATCGCCCCGAGTATGTTCAATTTCACCAATTCTATCCCACGCTGTAATTAAACATTTTGGTGTAGAAAAGAAGGGAAAACGACTAAATTGGCTCAAAAAGATGTCGGTGGTTTTCAAGGTTTCGTCCACATCAAACAAAGGTTGCTTTTCTGGATGCAAGTCAGCTCGGAGTTGAGCTATACTTTCTAGAATGCCATTTAAAGTAGTGAGTTGTGGATCAAGACTATTTTGAGAGGATTGATGATTGAGGGTGTGATGTGGGGGCTCAAAGTGTTGAAAACCTGAATTTTAGCATGGTTGTGGCTCATAGTAGTTCATCGATTGAGAAGAATTAGAAACCGGGTTTGGTTCATAATAATCCATTGGTGAAGAAAACTGAGGACACGGATTTTGCTCATAATAATTCATTGGTTGACAATAAGAAGTATCGTGAGGACCCCCACAGTTGTTGCAAAACGGTTGAGGATAAAGAATAGGTGCGTCTTGTGGATAGCTATTATCATAGTCATAATTGTACCCCGGTTCTTGCCCGTGACCATACGGGTATGGAACCGGGCACGAAACATGCCAATGAGAATCGCTTCCACAATAGATGCACGAGGGAACAGGAGGTGGGTTCAAAAAGGACGAAATAGTCGAGTTGCACAAAGGACAAAATCCAAATTGTGTGTTGTCGATATCATTTCCGCACCGCTCACATGTACACCATTGACAAGAGTCGTTCCCGTACAATCGTCTCCCACATCCGACGCAATGGACATAAGAATCCATAAAGAAAAATAGATGAGCAAGAAGACTATTTTTGTTGCAAAACTTTGAAAAAGAAATGCTTTTTATGATATTTCAAATGTTTTTGGATTTTTGAAAATTTTATTTGGACACGAAAAATAACGTTCACAAGTGAACGGATCCCAAAAGCCCACGCGTCTCTCACAAAAAAACCGTTAATCTTCACGAAAAGAGCCGGCAGCGGCGCCATTTTAATGTAAGAGATTTTGCTAGTTGAAGTTCGTTTTCTCGGAATCTCCTCGAATTGATTTCCGGTTAATTGTGTGAGATTAGTTGTTCTTGGTGAAACAAATATTTTTGGATTTGGTAAAATAAATGTGCAAGACTTAATAATAAAGGACGAGAAATTAAAACTACAACTAGTTAAAATGTAAACGGTGCAATATTTAAAACTTTAAAAGTAAATCACGGGAAATTAAATGACGTAAAATTAAAACTTAACAAAAAGTAAATTGACAATCAAATAAAAATGCAAAACGAAATCAAAATAAACTAAAAACAAATACCCCATCGGAAAGTGTGATCGGAATGTTAAAAAGGACATAATCGGAATATAGAAGAAAAATGGTGCAATCGGAATATAAGGAAAACAGTGTTAATCGGAATGCTAGGAAAATAGTCTAATCGGAATATTGAAAAGAAGTCCTGATCGGAATACCAAAAAGGAATCCCAATCGGAATGTTTTCAAATGGATCTAGATCGGAATGCTATTTAGGACTCCAATCGGAATATCGAATATAACCCCCAGATCGGAATATAGCAAAATTGAGCAAGATCAGAATGTGATAAAACCATCACAATCGGAATATCACAAAACCCTTTTCCGATCAACAGATCGGAAAAAGGGGTGCACTAATCGGAATAAGCTGACCGGAAAAGGGTTTAATACCTTTTCCGATTACAATGTTGATTCGAAAATTAAGCAAGCTATAAGCTATAATGATAAGCTAAAACCAAAACTTAAACGAATCTAATGTGAAAAAGACTAAATAAACTCAAATAACAACTTATCCAAACTTAAAATAAGCAAACTTTTGAATCAAAACATAAAAAGATGAACCTTTTAAGCACGAAAACATTGATGAACAACACGGATCATACGTAATTCACACTAAAAGTAAACTAAAATCAAAGAAAGGTAGAAAGAGATGAAAGATAGAAAGCTTGATCAAAGGTAAAGAAGATTAAAACAATAAAATCAAGAACACTTACTTGAATTAAAGGCAAGAAATTAAAGGAGCAATACAAGAAATTAAGTTGCAAAAAATTAAATAACAAGGTATGAAAATGGTGGAAGAGTGGTTTGTCAAGCCACCAACAACTCTAAACAAATGAAGGTGGTGACTATATATAGGGAGATTAGGGAGGAGCTTAGGAAGCTTCCTCCCTCTTTCTTCTTTCTCTTAATTGCACCCTTAAGTCCTTGTCTTCTTAATTTTTTTTTTAATCTTCGACTCCAATGACTTTGTCTTGGGATTTCTTTAAACTCGTCTTTGAATTTTCTTCGTAAATTAGACTCGAGTTCTTCGGCTTTTAGTAAACTTCCGTCTTTTGACCTTTTCTTCGATAAATCTTCAGAATTGGTCTTGGACTTTCGTTCTTTTTCCACTCTTGATCTTTCGACTTCGTCTTTCGTCTTTTTCTTTGATAAAAGCCCGTGAATGCCGTGTTTTCTCCACTTTTCACCTTTTCGTCCTAAATCACAACAAAAACACAAACCACGCATAATTCTGACATAAATGACATAAAATACACGTTTTGGCTCGGTTATTATTGTAATTAAGTGGTAAAAAGGATGGGTGTTTTCACACCTATCAGTCACCGTCATAGTCACTATCTGAATATGCAACCGACTCCAATGGGGAGTCTTTAAGATAACATAATCCCAAGGTGGGATAAAACCTAAGGTACCTAAAGATCCTCTTCACAGCATGAAAGTGACACTCTTTGGGAGTCACTTGGTGCCTATCACATGCACATACTGCAAACATGATGTCAGGTCTAAAGGATGTGAGATACACCAATGAACCAATCATTGACCTATAATGCCTGACATCAACTTATTTTCCTTCTCTAAGCTTTCCCCATGGATTTTCTCTGTCCACAGGAGTGCCATCTCTCTTTTCATTAGATGAGAACCCAAACTTCATCTAAATTTCAGCCACATATTTATCTTAGGAGATAAAAATACCATCTTTTCTTCATTGAACCTAAAGACCAAGGAAGAAATTCATCTCTCCTATTGCACCCATCTGATATCAGTCATTAGCTTGGAAAACTCTTCACTCATCTTTGAATTAATTGATCCAAATATGATATCATCCGCATAGACATGAACTAAAAGAAAATTAGTTCCCTTTGTCTTAGTAAATAATGTATGGTCTATGGTCCCTCTTTTGAATCCATTGTCCACAAAATAAGTGGACAAGGTTCCATACCATGCTCTAGGGGCTTGATGAAGACCATACATCGCCCTTTTCACTCTATATACTTTATCTGGATGGTTTGAATCTTCAAATCTTGTAGGTTGCATAACATAAACCTCCTCTTGAATTGTTCCATACAGGAAGACACTCTTCACGTCCAGTTGGTACACAATGAATCCCACGCAAGAAGCATAGGCAAGGAAAATCCTTATTGCATCAATTCTAGCAACAGGTGCGAAAACCTCTTCATAGTCAATACCTTCTTCTTGTATGTAGCCTTGAGCAACCAATCTAGCCTTGTTTCTTATCACTGTGCCTCTCTCATCCTTTTTATTCCTAAGAACCCAACGTGCACCAATCGGTCTGACATGTTTGGGACACTCCACTAGCTCCTAAACATCTTGTATTGCAAATTGGTGAAACTCGTCCTACATTGCTTCAATCCAACTTTCATCTTTAAGGGCATAAAAGATCTTCTTAGGTTCTGTTTGTGATAGGAAACAGGCAAACAAACACTCTTGAATCCATTCACGATCTTCTTTCTTGTGAATATTAGCAATAAAACCACCTTGCTTTTTCATCTGACTTTTGGTTTGTCTTGGAGTATGAATAGACCCAACTATCTGGGAAGGAGGATGATTTTTGGCTACATATAAGGTTGATCCTCCCCTAAACAAGTTATCAAATTGAATAGTAGACTCCAAGTTTCTAATATCGTCTTCTTCGTGTGTTTCAGACTCACTATTATTATTTAATTCCTTGTTAGTGGCTAGAGTCGAACCACTGTCACCATCATTGGGTACAACATTGGTTTTATCAATTATCATGTCAGTGGGTAGATTCTTGCCACGGACATCATCGTTTAGAACAACAAAGGGTAGAAATTTATTACTAGTGGCTATATTTAAGCCACTGATACCTTTGACTGCATCACCATGGGGACTCTTTTGTTCCTTATTCTCCTCTCATTTCTCAGCATCAGATGCCTTCTCATTCTCTACAATCCAAACAGGCACATCCAAGAATCTCAATGGTGAGATCTGCTTTTATGATCCTGTAACATTCTTAGCTTGTATACTTGCATGGTTAGAATTTGTAGCTTCCACATCTACATGGTTAGTCATAGGTATATAATTCATAGATATAGTCACTGATTATAAATCAAACAACCAATTTGGACCATATTTAGGATCAATAGGCTTATTCTTCAAGAAATCTACATGCATACTTTCAGTGACTCACTTTGTTTTCTTGTTGTAGACCCTATACCCTTTGATGTTCATAGAGTATCCCACAAAATAATCCGCATCGCCTTTAGAATTAAACTTACCTAGGTTGTCCGTAGTATTCAAGATTAAAACATGGCAACCAAAGGGTCTAAAGAAATCTATCAAGGGTTTCTTTTTCCAAAATAGCTCATAAGGGGTTTTGTTGTGAGTCTTGTTGATTAGTGCTCTTTTATGAACATAACAAGATGTGCTTACTGCCTCATCCCAAAAGGCAATGGGTAACTTAGAATCTACCAACATGGTCCTAGCTGCTTCAATCAAAGTCCTATTTCTTCTCTCAGCTACACCATTTTGCTGTGGAGTTCTAGTTGTGCTAAGCTCTCTAGAAATTCCTTTCTTGACATAGAAGGCATTAAAACTTTGTTTCTAGACTCACCACCGTTATCACTCCTAATGATTTTCACTTCATTCCCTGTTTTCTTTTCAATTGGAGTGATAAATTTCATTAATGTTTGAGCCATTTCAATCTTTTCACCTAAAAAGAAAGTCCAAGTAAATCTAGAGTGATCATCAGTGACTACTAAATAATACCATTTATGGTAGCCACTGATGTAGGTCCAAATAAGTCCATATGAAGCAGATTTAGTGGTTTAGAACTAGTGTGAACAGTCTTAGACTTGAAAGATGCCTTGTGCTGCTTTCCTTTTAAGCATGCAACACAACTTTGGTCATTCTCAAATGCCTTAGAGGGTAATCCTCTGAAAAGATTATGACTAACAAGTTTATTCATGTTCTTAAAATTCAAATGCCCTAGCCTTCTATGCAACAAATTACTCTCACCCGCTGAAGCCTTAGCATAAAGACATGTTTCATTATTCTGAGTTTTAATGCCATTAACACTAACAACATACATGTCCTTTTGTCTAGGCGTCCTATACTCAACATACTTATCAATGGGGGATCTCAAAATTCTTACTCAAAACTAAGCATTCAATATCTATGAAAAGAACTTTATTTTTGTTGTTACACACTTGTGACACACTAAAAAAATTATATTTAAGTTCTTTTACCACGAAAACGTTCTCAAACTTCAAGTTATTAGTGACAAGGGTGCCTTTACGAGTTATAATTCCTTTGCTACCACTAAAGTACATAGTAGCGCCATTGCTAATAGGAGTAAAGTCAGATATGTATTCCTCCTCTTTAGTCATGTGCCTTGAGCATCCACTATCCCAAAATCCTTTATCATTTAGCTGTTGTGGGATACCCTACACATAAAGAAAACAATTTAGTTTTCTTTTGAGATCCAAGCCTCGTCAGACTTAGATATGTCTAGTTGTTCAACTAGAATAGCTTTATTTCTTAACACAAAGCCCCATTCATCTCTTTGAGTCTTAAACACCCAATTTGTTCCAATGGGTTTAGTGATGACCTTCTCAAGATATTTAAATCTGTTACAAGTCAATGAAACACCATTAAAAGTAGAATCATGTTCTTATTTAGGTTTCCAAGATACGGGTTCCTAACAGCTTGTCCCTTATATCCCATGTATGTATTGGCATTAGGTCTAACAGAGGCAAGATTGGGCCTGACATCGGCTAGCTTAGGCATTGTGGTGCCAAACCTAGGCCTGTTAGTGGGTAGATTTGCCCTATTAGTAGGTGGCCTAGGGTTTAACAGAGGGAACCCATTGCATATGGTCTTTTGAAATGGTCTTTTGGGATAAGTGTTGGCTGCTTTGGTAAAGTAGGGTGCAAGTCTAGCAGTTTGTGGCCTTGTTTGGACAAAAGATCTATGGTCAACAATGGGTACAATCTTGTCAGCGGCTAGATTGTTTCCACCGTGACGGTTATAGGCTAAATGGTTAAAGCTCCTACATGTATAACAATCCTTCTTACTAGACACAAAACTAGGTCTAGACTGATTATAACCTCCCATTCACACTCCCTTGGCTTCCTCTAGGTGTTCTAGGTTTTCTATTCATTTTTGCATATTTGACACTAGTTTTGCTTTTGGTTGGGGAACCAAGGTCAACAGGTTTACCATTAACAGGGTTGGTAATCACTATAGGCTTAGACTCACTAGATTCATCATGCAAAAGTCATCTTTTAACAAAAAGGAAGGGCTTTGCAGCTTTCCATTGCTCTAAGTCTATTTTCTTCCTTTAAAACTCCTTGATTTCTACGGGGTCAACCAAAGATGATTCAAGGGAAAAAGTCTTTTCTTGGAACTCTGGAATAATAGTCCATGACAAGTATTTGCCTGTAGGAACCCCATAGAAATCACCAGGAGGAGGTGGGACAGCAACATATTCCTTAGCATTCAAACCAAACTCAGACATGTATTTAGGTTTTGTTTGTTCACTCACACACTTTTCTAGGGTTAGACTTCAAAATTTTTAATTTTAAAACCCATGTCCTCCTTAGACTTAATGGCCTCATCTAATTTAATTTTTAGCTTTGAATTAGACTAGCTTTAGACTCATTACTACGCATTAGGTCTCTTTATAAGATTTTAATCTTATCCTTAAGATCAACTTCCATTTGCTTATACTCATTTAACCTACCATCAGATTGTGAAACTCCTCTTTTGTAATTTCGTAGGTTAGACTCAGTTTCTTTAAGTTTTCCACTTAAGGTTTGAATATTAGTTTGAAGAGAACTAATGTTTTTCCTACAACCTTTGCTACATAAAGCATCATTATATACCTCATTGTCAGATGAAGAAGATGATGATGATTTAGCCATGAAATAAAATTGAGCATGTTTCTCGTCATTAGCTATCAAGGCTTGATTCTCCTCGGCTTCTTCTCCCATATAGCTCTAGTCCCATCCAACTCCATCAATGCCTTGCATGGCAACCATAGCCTTTGAATCAGCATCCTCCACTTTGATGATCCTTCTAGCATTTTTTCCTTCATCGTTTCTCAATGGTGATTTTCACTCCCTTGCAAAGTGTCTCATCCTATGACAGTTATAGCACTCAACTTTGGATTTATCAAATCCAACAGATTCATAAGGTTTGAATGTAATTCTTTTGCCAAACTTCTTGTAGAATATGTTAGCTCTAATGCTACTAAGTGCCGTATTCCACTTGATATCCATCTCTTTAAGATCTGTATCACTGATTTTTTCAAGATCCCCATACATACTTGAGAACCATCTGGTAAAGCAGCAATGTATACACATACCATGTTGAGATCAATTACAGCAGGCCTGTCACTTGAAGATTATTTGAAAGAAAGGATAGTGGACATAGAGTTCTTTCCACTATGAGTATTCATCCCACTGTCATGAGATACACTCCCACTGTAAGAGGGATTATACCCACTGTTGGAAACAAAAACCATGCATTATCTTGTACATACCAAGCTTCACCAAGACTGATTAGAAACATAGAGTTTATTTCGTCATCGTCAAGCTCCACCTCCATGAATTTAAGTTTGCTAGTTAGGTCATGTAGACGACTTCTGACCTCACTAAGATTCTCACCAGGGAAGGCTTTGAAAGAAGTGAAATCCTTTAGCAGCTTCTTTCTTCTTTGCTTAGTAGTGGCTTCATTACGACCAAAGGTTTTCTTAATTACTTCCCATAACTCTTTAGCAGACTCATGCTTCGTGAACTTGAATTGTTCCTTTTGACCAAGAGCCAATTGAAGACACCTGAGTACCTTCATGTCATTCTTCCTTTGAGCGACTTCTTCAGTAGAGGTATCCTTGTCTGAACTCTCAGCTTCCTCTTCATCATCCTTACCATCAACCTTAGTCTTCTTCTTCTTTTCATTCTCCTTTTTTCTTTTCCTCAGGATCGAAGGTGTTTCCAAAGTGAATGATCTCCCAAAGGATGTAGTGATCCACTTGAAGATATTGCTTGAGTCTGAACTTTTTTCAGGGTCAAGAATTAGAAGTTTGATGTTGCTAGTAGGGTGAGTAAGGTTTGGTGACTTTTCGACTAGGTTAGACACTGTTTGTGATTAGGGTTTCGTGCGATTTAGGGTTTTGTTCCTTAGTTCGAAGTTCCTCAACAAGCTTTGATACCACTTGTTGATCCCAAACTTAGATCGATTAAGCTTTGTATTATCGAGATAATATCAAGAGTAATACGTAGAGAAACTTTGTTTGAATACCAAACTAATTGTTACACGGAATATAACAACTAGAATAAGAACACATGATTAACAAACTTTCAATCGACTAATAATAATAACAATAACAATGTATGAAAGTGTATCACACATCTAACCCTAATGCCTCCTTTTATAGAATAAGGAGTCTTGTACATTAAGCTAAGATCAACCATATTAGGAAGATATACAAAGATAAATATAGAAAATAACTTATTCGACTAAATCTTTCTAAAAAAATAAAACTTGTTGATCCATTCAATCCCATCAGTGGATGAGAATCTTCCTATCAGTGGTTACACAATGTCTTGACAGTGGATTGAACATATTCATCAGTAGATAGACATCTTCTGTCAGCGGCTAAGGACTTGAACATTTTATTTACAACATATTATTGATTAAGTTATTGCGACATCTTATCTTTAGATAAAAATTGAGCTAAGTGTTGCAGTATTTCTTGAGTTAATTGGTGTTGCAATCCGAGTATTTTTGTGACAATTTGTAATATTTCTTTATTTGTCCATGCATTTCTTACTAACGTGTGATTTATATATATAAACGTATAAATATATTAATTTATATATATATATATATATATATATATATATATATATATATATATATATATATATATATATATATATATAAATATAAATTATATATTAATAGATATATCTTTGCCTTTAAAGAAATATCCAAAAAATATATATGAAAAATGCTAAAATAGCTCTAAAGGTTAATTTAATTTTTTTAGATATAGTACTTCAACCTTATTGTACCAACAAAATTTAATCGCACATCCTTAGATATAAGTATCTTCAGCCAACTTAATATACAACAAGCAATACATATATATTTTCCTTAAGTTAAAGGTAGCGGTGACAAGAGTTCACCGTCTGACTCAACGCCGTCCCAACTTTCTTTTCCAGATCATGCTCTCAATTCAAGTATTTTGATCATCATACCTCACATTTCATTAAAATTCCATTTTATATAAAATACAATCCACTTAATATCTCACAAACTCACTAACTAAACAATAAATATTAAAACAAAAAGTGACTGATATAACGTAAACACTCACCATAGTAAGCTGCTCATCACTCTCCTCTTTTTTCATTGCCTCACAAGTGAGAGTGTGTGTTTAAGGGTTTGCCCGTGAGTTGGCCACTCATCGAATGGGCTCACTCACCAGTCACCACTCTCATTAGTCTTAACTTATATCATAGCATTACAGACCCATAGAGTCGTGGATAAGAAATTTATATTGATACACCCAAGACCTTTGATTTAGTGATATGTGAGTTGCTCACTAACTTAAAGGATTGTATGTCTAAGTATTACCTGGGAAGTTACAAGGGATTTATATGAGATAACTTTATTGTTAAGAACTTTGGTTAGCAAGGGACACTTGAGGGCAATTATGTCTATCTTGCTTAAGCAAGTGTGCATGATTGGACAGTGCTTGCTGCCCTATCGTGATTTTCAGTCTATAAGTTATCTTCACTAGGATAAATTACTTTGTTAAGGTCCTTTTTCTTTTTAATTATTTTTATTTTTGAACGATGACATTTTTCTTTCGAAACGCTGTTAAGACCAATTTTGACGTTGACATGGCAATTTCCAACGTTGACAAGAATATAGCCGTTGGGCGCTGATAAGTTATTTTTGACCGTTGATAAACATTGGGTCCTACCAAGTTGTTATTTTTGACGAAAATATGGGCCGTAATTTTAGGAGTTGGTAACTTTTCATTAATGTTTGAGATAAGTTATAAATTTTCAAGATTTTCATAATTACTTTTTGAATATAACTGCCTCACATCTTGACCAATCACATACTTTCACCTCTCCTATATATTTGGCTCATTTCTTTTAAACAGGGTAACTTCTTATTCTTGTCTAACTAAATTTTCTCAAACCTTCATCTTCCATAACTTTTATCACAACGTTCTTACATCAATGGCACCTAAGTTTAAACCTAGAGATTTGGAATTAGGGTTCAGGAGTCAACACAACATGGTAGCTTATTTACAGGCTGATCATACTCTGTTTCCCCAATATACTCAAATGGTTGAGTATTTGAATGCGTCCCCACTAAGGTATGCACTTTCACATACTCCTCTTATCCCTGTCACACACATTAAACAATTTTGGAACACTGTTACTTCCTCAACAGTTAATGAAGTGACTACATTGACTGCTATTGTCCATGGGGTTTCATGGGTGGTTACTGAAGCTTTGGTTCACTAAGCTTTACATCTTAATGATGCAGATGGTATAACCACCCTACCCATTGCAGAGCCAGAGCAAGGACCCCAAGCCTTGGGTTATCCTTTGCCTGAACAAGGCTATTTAAACAAATATTCTAAACAAGAATTTCCCCCCAGCTTGGAAGTACCTAATACATGTCATTCTTCAATGTTTGAGTCCCAAATGTACTGCACACAATGAAATCAACTGATCTATTAGGAGTGCCATTGTGTGTATTGCAACTAGGCAAAAATATAACTTTTTGAAAATGATTTTTGATGGCATGTGTCATAATAAGGGTAACAAGATGACTCTTGCTTATCCAAGGTTTTTGCAAATGGTCTTTGATTTACAAGCATACTGCAATATGGATCACAATGATTTTTTTACGATACCTGTTCAAAAGAAAGCAATTTTTGGGAAGATGAATTCTGAACCATATAGAGACCTATCCCTCACCCAAGCCATGCTTGCTGTTATTGCAGCAGCCAACCCTCCACCAGACCCACAACCTCAACTAGACCCACAACTACCATCACCCCAACAAACAGAAGTTGACCAAGAACCATTCAACGCTGACACTTCAAATGTTGGTGTTGACACTCCAAATCCAAACGTTGACACCCTTTTTCCACAAACCCAAACACCCCTTAACCTTCCAACAGACTCTCAATCCACTCCATCTGCTACACTACCAAAATATAGGTTGATAAAATTCCAAAGGACTACTGGAGTGTTCTCCTCTAGTGGTCCTAGCCATGTAGTAGAGAGAACCACCACCACAAGTGTGGTTGGTGACAGGGGTGGGGCTGGGACTATTGGTTCTAGCTTAGAAGCAGGCCAAGACAGTCCTAACATCATTAAGACCCCATCCATTCCCCATGAATCTACTTTGGGAGGTCAAGTTCCCATTCTAGAGGAGGGCATATTAGAACCTTACACAATTTTGGAATTGACGGCGACCTGTATTAGCTTGCAAAAGCAAAATGCAGACATTGTACAAATTGTCAACACACAAAGCCTTGAACTCAAGCAATTGAGGGAAAGGATAGTTATTTTGGAAGGAGCTAACACTAGGCGTAGGGAGGAGGATTCTTCCAAAGGGGAGGATGAACAGGTCCATCTGAGTGACAAAGGGTCACAAGAAGGTACTTCTCTTGGTGATTCTTTAGGTATAGCTGAGGCTCTTACAGATTTGAAGATGCAACAAGGTTTTGATGCTTCATTGGTTACCCCTACAAATTTGTCTTTTGTTGAAATGATGGAGCAGTTCACAAAGTCAAGCACTGACAAGAGTAAATTAGGTGTTGACACTCAAAGTTTGGACGCTGAGAGACTTGCAGATGTAGTTGGTGTATCCCAGTCATCAGTTATCATCAAGGATGTGTCTACACAGGTACCATCAACTTCTTTACCCACTATTGATGTTTTGGATAAAGGTAAAGGGATTATGGTAGAAGCAGAAGTTCTCAAGAATGCAGCTCAAGTACATTTTGATTCCATTTTGGTTGCACAACTTGAGGAAAAGGAGAGTATGAAGGAGATTGCTATTGAGTCACCAATTGTGGCTACTCCTGAAAGTAATAAGGGAGGCAGTGATGATGAGAGTACTGATTCCAGTGTGATGAATATTGAAGATCCATAAAGGCTTGAATATGGTGATGAGTTGGCTAAGGAAAGGTTTGAGGAGTTGAAAATGCAGGTAGATTATGATATGCCTGAGGTGGTGCAGATGTACTTTGCATGGGAGAATAAGATTATGGAGAATCCAGACATGACCATTTCAGATCAAATTTAGGGTTTGGAGATTCTCTTAAGATTTCAAAGAGATTGAAAGGTAATCTTGAAGTATAAGGCTAGCAAGGTTCTTTCACAGACTAAGAAGGATAGAAGGGAGCTTTACTATATGCTTCTCAGATGTCATCAAGGGGGTTGGACTTTCAAGAAGTTGCAGGATTTGTCTTTTGATGAATTGGAGTTTCGTGCCTATCCCATATGGGCACGTGTTCAATAGGAGAATAATATCAGACTCCTTTCTGATGAAAGAAAGAAGAACTTGCAGAAGAGATGCAGATCCAAAAGGCTTTAGTTGCACCAAGGCCTGTGAAGAAGGTACTTCCAATTGAGTTCCCAAAGAATTTGGATAGAGTAAATCCTAGTGAAGCAGTTATTAGAAGGAGTATTAAGCTCTCACATTTGGAAGCTTCACATATTGCAGAGGTATTACCTTTTGATTCCAGAAACCCTATAGTTCACTATGAAGAAGATGCAAGTGGGTTCTGGATGATTGGCAGATATGGAAAGAAGGTACATACTTTTACTACTCTCATCTCTTTGTTTGCAAGCCTGGATAGAGAAGACTTGGTAGATCTTTGGGTATTGATGAAGGCCATTTATGAGGCTGAAGCACCTACTTCAGTCAATGGAATAAAGATTTGGTCCACATTCAAGAGGATGTGTGAGCCAAATGATGCAGATCCAATATGGTTGGATCTGGATGATATTAGTGGACTTCAATGGCGTCTTCATTCAGCAGCTGGTGTTTATCATTTCAGTACTACAAAGTTTTCAGAATACCTTCTTGTGGATGCTGAATATCCCATGTCCAAGGAAGTTTTGAAGAAAATGGTGTCAACACAGCTGGAAATGGATTACACAAGTGATGATGGCAAAGATTTATTTAGGTTTATTTATTTCCTAATTAACAAGTGATTTGTATTTGTAAGAATCCTCCTTGTACTTAGTTTTTATTCAGAAACTTAATTACTAGAGTAGATATCAAGTTTAGGGGAGGATTGTTGGGAATAAAATGAGCCAAGACACTTAGACGCTGACAAGATTTAATTGGACATTGAGAGGAAGAAATCTAGCGCTGACAGATCAAGCGTTGACAAGAAGAAATCAAGCGCTGATGAGAAGAAGTCCAAGCACTGATAGAATACTTAGTCTACACATTTTTTATTTCTAATAAAGATATGTTCGACATTGTTTTTTCTATATTTATCTTTACCTAAAATAGCTGATACGTAGACTCTTGTACAAGGTTCCTTAATCTATAAAAGGAGGCCTTTAGGTTTTAGTTTAATATATATGTTTTACACTTTCATTGTACGCAAGTTCAATCATCAATCAAAGTGAAAGTTTGGTTTATTCTATTTTGTGTGTTCTTGTTCTAAGTATTAATTCCGCATAATACTTAGATTGTTTCATAACACAAAGTTTCTCTAAGTGTTAATCTTGATTCAATCTCGTTAACACAAAGCTAATCGATCTAAGTTTGGGATCAACATTATCGAATTGATTGCCATATTCGATAACTTCCTAGAGATTATGGTCATGAACTTGAAGATATTGTTCAAAATTGAACTTCCGTTGTTCAAAGTTGTTAGGATCGAGCATAGGGATTTTGAGGTTGTGATTTGATGAGGATGAAGATTCTGTGGTAGAAATCTTGTTTGGATTAGGGTGACTGGTGATTTAGGGTTTACAGTTCTTTTAGGTCAAAGTTCCTCAACAAGCTTTGATACCACTTGTTGATCCCAAACTTAGATCGATTAGTTTTGTGTTAAACGAGATTGAATCCAGATTAACACTTAGAGAAACTTTGTGTATTTAACAAACTAAGTGTTATGCGGAATTAACACTTAGAACAAAGAACAAACAAAGAATGTAAACCAACCTTTCACTCTTGATTGATAATGAAACTTGCGTACAATGAAAGTGTAAGACTTGATAGAACTTATAAAACTGATATCAAACTATGAACCCTACGAGCTCCTTTTATAACACAAGGAGTCGTGTACAAAGGTCTACCTATCAACTATTCTAGGTAAAGATAATTATAGAAAATACAATATTGAACATATCTTTACTTCAAATACAAAACATGTAGACTAAGTATTCCCATTAGTGGTTAAACTTCTTCTTGTCAGCGCTCAAATATGTCTAGTCAGTGTTCATGTGTCAGCGCTTCATTTACTCTTGTCAGCGCCCAAGTTCCTCTTGTCAGCATCCCAGTGACTTAGCTAATTTTATTCCCAACAATTCATACATGGCAAAGATTCATGAGGTCCTCAACGTCACTGAAGATGATCATGGTCCTATCTTTTATACCGAGCCAATTGATAAGATACAACATGATGATGAATATAATGTGTTTGGTGATACACATGAGCATAGTGATCTACCAACAACAATTACTAACACATGTATGATGGAAACGGTTGATAGCAATACCACACCTGATTCATCAGACATGTGCAATAATGAGTTTGAGGATCATTAATATGAAAATGAGTATGATGATGAGGAGCGTGTCGTGCTTGCTAATTTAATTGCTAGATTACAAAAAGATATCAATGAAACTAGAAAGAGTCAAAAGCAATTAAAAAAGGCAAACACAGCGCTCACTCAAAACTTTGAAGAAAGCAAAGCCGCTTTTATAAAATCTAGTGAGACCATTGATAGTTATAGGGCACAACTTCTTCAAAGAGACAAAGAGCTTGAGAGGTACAAAGGTCGTTTAATTAACGTTAAAAAGGACGATTTTGAAAATAAATACAACGAAGCTCTTTCTTTGTTAGCTAAAGAAAAACGTCAATATAATGTTTTCTTAAGTGATGAACGTCAACAAACGTACCTTGCTACAACAAAAGTAAACGAACTTGAACAAAGGCTTTCGATGAATACCACCGATTCTGCTAAAATTCTTGAGGAAAAGAAACAAGAGGTTGAAAAGTTAAAACAAGATTTCAAAAATCGACAAGGCAAAGATACTGAAAGAGTAACAGAACTAGAAGAACAAGTCGCATTTTTGAAGAAAATTGTTTATAAAACACATGACTCTATTCAAACCATAAGAATGATATCACCTCGGTCGCTTTTTAAGGGTAAAGCTAGTTTTGAAATTCCTAAGTACCTCGACCAAGCTCAAGCTACGAACCCCCACTTATATCTTGATGAGTCCGAATAGACCGACCATGAATTGCCCAGTAATTAGTCTCAACAGTGAAGAGACGTCCCTTTGGGATGAGGAGAGTAGATCAACGATCAATAAAGATTTTGTGAAACCATATAATTATGCTTATGAAAACAGTCTTTATGTTCTTTTCACTTCTAAATAACAGAAGTCTCGTGAGGAATTGTTTCTTGAAAGCAAACAAAGAAGAATTTCAATGGAAGAAAATTTTTGCCACTAAAAAATCCAATGTTTCTAAATATATTAACTATTTGCCTCTTGATGCTTCTAAAAGCAAAAGTAGAAAAACACTTGGTATTCTTAAACATCACATTGATAATTTTAAATCAATTGTTGAAAGAGACTGGCAAAAACATGAAAACGACAAATAGAAAAAAGAGATTCCTCAGGATATAACTATGCTTGTGAAAGAACGGTTCATACCGATTGTGGCAACCATAAAAGAAAATGTTCTTGAGTTTGAAAAATTAATCCGGTCTGAAGTTTTGATGATTTGAAATATGTTGAGTCCATTGAAAAAGAAATTGATGACCTTCAAACTGGAAAAATCAGAGTTTTCAAACGAATATGATCTACTCTTAGAAGAATGTCTCTCCAAATATATTTTGTGTGTTGCTGTTACATCTTGTGCTGCTATAGATGAATATTTTGATGTTGCATGTAAATATCTGGCTAAGACCAAAGAGTGTGAACGTCTTGAAAGTGACCTCTCGAAACACAAAGAAAATTTTGATAAAAAAGCTTTTGCGTTACTTCAACACATAACTGATTTCCTTCAAAAACATTGTCATTCTATTTAACTTGCTTTACAAGAAGACATCAAAAGTTTTCCACATGATAATAACTTACAAGAAAAACTTTCCAAATCATTTCGAGAAATGAATGAAAAAGCATGGAACTTACAGAGTTGAAAGCTCAGTTACAAGACAGGGACATAGCGATAGCAGAGTTAAAGAAACTCGTTGCTAAGATGGGTGTGAAAATTGTGGAACCTAGCGTTAGGAAACCCATTGTGAGACTACCCAATGCGTACAAAGTGACTAAGCCTTCTATCTTGGGAAAACCATCTGTTTTCTCAAATTCTACATTTGCAAAACTTGGGTTTGCCCCCAAGACGGATGGGAAGGATAGGTTACCACAGATTACTCCCAAAATAGATATTCGACCACAAAGCATTAAGAACACAAATGAGATCAAACCAGGGATGTATAGATTGGAAACTAAACCCACACACAACAAAGAAATTCAATCACCTCAGACTTCTAGAAACATTAATAGGCGTGTGTCTTTTACTACAGGAGTAGTCCACACTGCTAGTGTTAACTGGCCTCAGCTTAAGAGCACTCAAATGAATGAAAAGGTTTGGCAAAACAAGAGTCAAGGAACGATGAAGAAAGTAGAAGACCACCCTAGGAATTTAAATGTTTCTAAGAATAAAACGTATGTAATTGCATGTAATGACCATTTGAATGATTCTACTTTGAATGCTTTAAATGTTAAGTTTGTTTATGTGAAATGTGGAAAATGTGCTAATGTTAATCATGCTATGTGTGTTTCGAATAATGTTAAAGGCGTAGATACTAGAACTAAGAAGCAAATTACGATGCCTATTAGTGCTAGTAAACCCAAACGCAAAGTGAATCATTCTGGTGCAACCCCCCCTAAGAAAAGTATTGCATCAGACTCCACCACTAAGAACCCTAGAAGCAGAATTAGGGAATTATATGAGTTTGCTAGCAAGTCTTGGAAATGGTGGTTTGCTAATCAATATCTTTCAGGATATAAATGGATGCCTAAGGTTAGGACAAAAAATGTGACTACGAGTGTTAGCTTGCCTTTAAGTGTTAAAACTAGGGAAACTAATGATTCATATATCACAACTAACATGGAATCCAATTTAGCGAATGCTCCATCATGTTCTAATTTTTCTACAGGTGATCAAAATAATTCTCTTCATACTGGACTCCGGGTGCACCAAGCACATGACGGGGAATCTCAAGCTTCTAATTAATTTTGTGTAGAAGTTCCTGTGTACGGTCCGATTCGGAAATGATCAATTAGCACCGATCCTAGGATATGGAGATTTGATTCAGGGGAATATCACGATAAAACGGGTATACTACGTCGAAAGGCTCAATTATAATCTTTTCTCGGTTGGTTAATTCTGTGATGCAGATTTGGAGGTTGCATTTCGAAAGAAGACATGTTTTGTTCGTGATTATGATGGGAATGATTTACTCACCGGTTCACGGGGTACAGATCTTTACACAATTTCACTTCAAGATACAACTTCTACAACTCCAATTTGCTTCATGGCTAAAGCTTAAACGACTCAAGCATGGTTATGGCATCAACGTCTATCTCATCTAAATTTTGATACAATCAACTTGCTTTCCAAGAAAGATATTGTGCGAGGCCTTCCAAGCTTGAAATCCATCAAAGATCATCTTTGTTATTCTTGTGAGCTTTGTAAAGCTAAACGAAGTAGTTTCAAGACAAAGACTACACCAAGCTTTAAAGGATGGATAGATCTTCTTCATATGGATTTGTGTGGTCCTATGCGTGTTCAAACTATCAATGGGAAGAAATACATTCTGGTTATTGTCGATGACTACTCAAGGTACACGTGGACTTTCTTCTTGAGATCCAAGGATGAAACACCCGAAGTTCTCATGAACTTCCTTAAACTGATACAACGTGGCCTTTAAACTCAAGTAAAAGTGGTACGTACTGACAGAGGCATGGAATTCTTGAATTCAACTCTGAAGAATTATTTTGAAGCCGAAGGGATTGAACATGAAACATTAATTGCTAGAACACCTGAACAAAATGGCGTTCTTGAAAGACAAAATCGTACTTTGGTTGAGGCTGCTCGAACACTACTATCCACTTCAAAACCACCACTATTCTTCTGGGCCGAAGCCATGTCAACCGTATGCTACACACAAAACCGTTCCTTAATTATTCCAAGACACGAAAAGACACCATACCACATTATTCATGATCGCAAACCTTTACTCAAACACCTTCACGTTTTTAGATGTACGTGTTACATAATCCGAGATGGTGAAAATCTGGATAAGATGAAAGAGAAAGGTGATACATGTATTCTAGTGGGATATGCGACTCAGTCTAAGGGATATAGAGTTTACAAGAAGAGAACAAAATTTATAGTCAAAACGATTCATGTTAGATTCGATGAATTGCAAGAAATGACACTTGAACAAAATAGTCTAAGTCCTGATCCACAACGACAAAAGACGTCTGTGCACAATCGCACGGAACTCGGAACTCAAGACCACAACAATGAACTGTCAAGTTCAAAGCTGGTTCAAGGAAATGTTCCAAGAGCAGATATGACAGTCGACACGAAAATTGAAGAGTTGGAAATGTTATATGGACCAATGTTTGATGAATATTTCACAGGGGAGAAACACGTTGTATCAAAGTCTTCCGCTGTCACTCATGATAAGAACGATGATACCGATCATCGTCAACAAAAGGATAAAACTTCATCAAATTCAACACGGGTTGCTGCAGATTTACCTCCTCAGAATATCACTTCAACAATCGATCCTACAACATCCAAAACTACTGTCATTACTCTAGAGAACACAAATCAAGGAGACAATCCATTATCTGACGATGACGATTTTCACAATCCATTCGATACATCGGTAGATGAAACTAGAGAGTCTTCTACTCCCCATGTTGATCCGTCAAATATGCATACGTTCTATCAACGATATCCTTCAACACATCACTGGACCCGAGATCACCCTTTTGTTCAAGTAATTGGAAACCCTTCACAGCCCGTTCGCATGAGACGACAACTAGCAACTGATGACGATGTTTTTATGTTCGCCCTCGCCGTGAGTTCATCTAAACCGAAAAACATCAAAGAAGCCATGGCTGATCATGCTTGGATTGAATCGATACAAGATGAACTTCTTCAATTTGAAAGACTTCAAGTCTGGGAACTTGTTGACAGACCATACGATGTTATTCCGTTAAATCTTCGTTGGATCTGGAAAAATAAGATAGATGAAGAAAACCCAATCATCAAGAACAAAGCTAGGCTAGTGGCTAAGGGGTATGGCTAGAGAGAGGGTATTGATTTTGAAGAATCATTTGCACCAGTAGCTCGTATGGAAGGGTCAGGATTTTCCTTGCTTATGCTGCACATAAGGGATTCATCATTTATCAAATGGATGTGAAGATAAAATTTCTTAACGGTCCTTTGAAAGAAGAAGTCTAGGTCACACATCCGGAAGGATTCGTCAATCCGCATTATCCTGACAAGGTGTATCGTCTCCACAAATCACTTTATGGACTCATGCAAGATCCAAGGGCTTGGTACGATGAGCTCTAGAAATTTCTCGCATCCAAAGGTTTCTCAAAAGGTTCTATTGATCTAACTTTGTTCATATATAAATATGGGGATGACATTTTGCTTGTGCAGATTTACGTTGATGACATTTTTGGGTCTACAAACCCAAAACTTTCAAAATGGTTTGAAAAACTAATGCACAGCAAATTTGAAATGTCAATGATGGGCGAACTAAAATTCTTTCTAGGAATTCAAGTTCACCAATCCCCAAGTGGTATCTTTATTAACCAAGCTAAGTATTGTCAAGAGATAATCAAAAAGCATGGTATGACCTCATGTGACCCAGTTAGGACACCATTATCCACCACATCCCTAGATGTTGACTTTGAGGGATTACTCATAGATGAAACGAAATATCGTTCCATGATCAGGTCCCTCATGTACTTGACAACAAGCAGACCAGATATTGCACATGCAACATACTATTGTGCATGATATCAAGCACGACCTACTGAAAAGATCCTCAAGGAGGTTAAATGGATCTTTCGGTACCTCAAGAATACCATTCATTTGGGACTCTGGTATCCAAAGGAAACCTGTTTCTTTCTAACGACATATTCATATTCTGATCACGCAGGGTGTCTTGATACTCGAAAAAGTACTTCTGGTGGTGTACAATTTCTAGGACAAGATAATCTTGTGGGATGGTCTTCCAAGAAGCAAGATTGCACGTCACTATCATCAGCCGAAGCGGAGTATGTGTCTCTATCTGCTTGTTGTGCTCAAGTTCTATGGATGAGAACACAACTCACGGATTATGGCTATGTATTGTGACTCAAAGTCAGCCATAGCCATCTCCTGCAATCTGGTACAACATTCCCTCACGAAGCACATTGATGTTAGATATCACTTCATAAAGGAACAAGTCGAACGCGGTATCGTTGAATTATACTTTGTTGGAACAGATTACCAATTAGCCGACTTTTTTACGAAAGCTATGTCAAAAGATAGGGTTGAGTACCTCGTTAGGCAAATTAGTATGAGATACTTGACTCCAGCAGAACTGAAGATTCTGGCAAAGTTGCCTGCTTAATTCATCTCTTAAACATCTACTTGTAAATATCATTGAAAAAGCAAAATACAAAAATATAAACCAGATAAAATCAAAACACAAAATTAAAAAATCTTTGAAAATCCAAAAATATTCTTCTCGACATGTCTTTCAGTGTCGATAATATGGATGTACCTAGAAATGTTGCTCAATAACGACACGGGTGTATACATAAAGCTCGAGTGAAAGTTGTAAATATTTTTCAAAACATGTCATTTCTATTTTTAATAAAGGAAATTGTCTCTTTTGGACAATATTTCCAACAACGGGTAGAGCAATATATCTTGGGTTGAGCTTGTCACAAAACATTCAACGTTTTGAGCTCAACACAATGGCTTGTAATCACTTTCAGATTGTAACCCGGGTCGATATTCACGGGGGAGTGTACGATTTAGTGCGCTTACCCTCAACAAAAGAAGAGAAATATTCCTACACTTGAGTGGATTCGTCAAGACATTGAAAGTCTATGAACTCAAGTTTATGCTTTAGAAATACCATGTCGTAAAAAAGAAATGGTTTTCAAAAAGTGTTAAACACAATTTTTTCAAGAGTTTTTCAATGATTATTCAAATTCTTTCAAAAATTGTGTGTTCAACAACTCCTATCCTCAAAAAGCGAAATGTGGATCACATCCTCACAATGACACCCAATTGGATAAATTTTTCAGGGGGAGCATTCCAAATAATTCATGCTAAGTTAGACACATTTTTCTCCCGAAGTTTTCAAGACTATTTTTCATAATATATTTTAATCAAATTTGGTATCTCTTTATATACTAGAGATATGGGAGAAAATATGATTAAAATGTGATCTAAAACTCAAGCACTTTAACTCTTACCCACATGTGCGAAACACTTTTGATATCGATGCACATGTGAAGGGGAAGCTTTTCTGAAACGACAAAAATATCAAGGTGTTAAATGTTTTCTAACGCTTTGGTATACTTTCAAGTGGTTTTATGGTTACGATCTTATATACGCACAACCTCTTTAATTCACGACGTTATTGGTGTCAAAAGGTGGTTAGGTATAAGTCCTATGATCCAACCAGAACCGGAGCGATCTTCCTAGGGACAATCCAATAGATTATTAGAAGTCCTTAGGAAAGATGGAGTAGATTATGAACGTAGCTGAATGCCAACTAAGTACTTAAGCTAGCACTGGAACAATCACAACAAGGTGATAGTGATGACGTCTTGGTAAGCATTAAAGGGGTTGAAAATTGAAAAATAAATGTAAGGATAAAGGGTGCAAAGAAATTAGCCCTCGATACAACTTAGGTAGAAACTGGGTCAACACATCATGAAGACAACACATCATGGACCTAGTGATGTAATGCACAACCCTTCCCCAGCTGACTCAGGCTTCTCTCAAAAGAAGTTTGTTTTATTGGCACGGAGATCAACACGACTTCTATTGACTTTCTCACTCCGAGATAGTTGATATTGAATAGGTATCATCTGCTCTAGCCTCCGACCATCAAAAATGAACTAATCGAGTCTATAGCCTAGAGATCAATCAAATCTCGTTAGGACACAAAAAATGACGAAGAAGAGAGTCCTACACTATATCCTTGAGATATTGTTAGAACACTCAGACCGATACTACCTATTATTCACAATGATGAGTGGATATCCTTCCAGTGTTAACATCAAACAGCACTGCGGTAGGTCATGTGTAAGATTCTTTATGTATTGAACATGTGTAAACTAAAAAGTAACAGTGGTTTGATTATGAATTGATTCAAGCTCGTTTCAGATTTCTACGCAATATCGTATGGTCTTGCCAGAATATTTAGAGTGATATTCATTAATATTCACTGTAACACCCCATTTTGATAAATGGAATGTCACGCGTAATTATGGCGTGTCATCAAAGCATGCAAGGTAATATGTAGTAAAACATACATGACCATAGGGAAAACCGGAATCAAACATCGGTTCCCAAACATAAGCCCAAAACATAACAAAGTAAATGAACTGAATGAAAGACTAAACAAGCATAAATATATGAAGGAAACAGGGAAGAAGTCTATGGCAGCTTCCATCCTATGCATGTCCTCCAAATGCTCGAGTCTTGGGTACCTGCCGTTTTGGGACATGGAAAGGAAAGTAACGGTTGAGCAAAACGCTCAGTGCACGGATATACAATATAGCATGAAATAGGATGAGCATGTAACATATAACAGCGGAAGACTAAGTTCTGAGTAGACTGGTTAAGTATTGAGAAAACTGGTTTTATAGTTTGAAAAGCCTTATGTTTATCTTATGAAAACTGTTTTAACATAAATATACCATAGCCCATATAGGTCATGAAAAGGGCACGTGCATGAATACTTGGAGGGGTGACCTCATCATGCTGATTAGAGGGGATGCCTCTAATTAATATACTGGTTTGGGTAGGAGGGATCAACTCCTTGTGAAGGATGCAAGGCACACACCACATTCACCATGATAAACTGAATAAAACATGTAACTAGGATGCACCCATACGCCCCACCTGATATAATAATATGGCCAAAACTGAAAAGGGACTCCACGAGCAATCACTCCGCCATGGGGAAGTCATAACATCGGTGCCTCCAATGCTATGGTTATGGTACCTCCATAACTAGGTGAAACTGGTCATGCTTGTATATGGCTATAGATTATGCTAATTAAACATAAGCAGTTCAAAACAATAAAACAAATACTGGGGAAAACAGTTGGCTGCATACGAGAAATCCTAATAAGGAAAGAATGTCCATACTGAAAGGACGGGAATCCGTACCTCAAGTCCAGTGAATGAACGGAAGAAAGACTCCTACTTCTGGATCACTAACGCTACATGAATACACACGTGTATAAGTATCGAATCACTGATTACGTACTGGGTTTTATGTCTCATCTTAGCTTACTTGGTATGTTTTAGGTCATGGTTTACTGTTTAAAGCCTTAAACTGTGTTTATCTTGTATTCTGATTAATCTGATTAAGTATTACTGGTATTTCATGTATTATTATATTTACTGTGTAATAATAAGTAACTTTCCAAAAATAGCAGGTTTCCAAAAATAGAAAGTTTCCAAAAATAGAAAGTTTCCAAAAATAGAAAGTTTCCAAAAATAGAAAGTTACCAAAAATAGAAAGTTTCCAAAAATAGAAAGTTTCCAAAAATAGAAAGTTTCCAAAAATAGAAAGTTTCCAAAAATAGAAAGTTTCCTAAAATAGAATTTACTGCTTAAAATAGATTAGTTTCTAAAAATAGAAAGTTTCCAAAAATAGATCAGCTGCCTTAATTAAATAAGTTTCCATATATAGAAGGTTTCCATGATTAGATTAGTTGCCTGAAATAGATAGATTTCCATATATAGAAGGTTTCCATTAATAGATTAGTTGCCTTATTTAATTAAGTTTCTATAAATAGAAGTTTCCATATTTAGAATGAAGCTGGTTACATAAGCTAACATATAAGTCTAAGTGTTTATAAGCTTATTTCTTAAGTCATATGATATAGTGTATAGTTTAATTATTATTTCATGTATTTAATTAAACTATAGGTTAATCATTTTAATTAAAGTATAACATGTTTTAATTAAAATGGAATAAATTACTTAGGTTAAAATGTGTATTATTATGTATTAATAACATAACCTAAGTCATGTCTAAATTAATTAATTATAGGCATGTTTTAAATAATTAATTAATTATAACTCATAACATAAAATACTTAGGTTAAATTAATATCATGCTAAATTAATAATTAAAAATAACCTAAGTCATGGTTTAATTAATATCTCATGTTATTAATTAATTTATATCCCAAGTTCATAATTCATAATATTAACATGTAGCATAAATCATGTTTTAACCAACGAACCATGAATCGGGCATGAACTCGACACCGTACCCCGAACCAAATCGGGGTTCCCCTTGGTTCCTTGCTGCCGTGGGACCCACACCACCAAACCGGGACCTTATGGTCTCGGTGGTGGTTCCTTGGCCAAGCCGTGACCCCCCCTTCGGGTACGGTTAGGCGTCGGCCAAACCAACAACCCTAAAAACGCCCTTTTTGATTTTACCCTTTAACCAAATGCATGTTTATTTCATGTTTTTAATTAGGTTTTAAAAACATCATGTTCCTAATTAATTTACTAAATCAAATCAAAGAAATAATTAAAAAGAAAGTTTAAAAAGGTATACCGAATGTGTAGATGAATTAAGGATGAACAAACACTAATACTTGTATAATATTCAAGATCAAAATCAACAAGAACACCCCTCTTGGTGTGTTGATGGGTGGCGGCTACAAAAGCACAAGGAGGAGAAGGAGAAAAACTCTTTTAGGGTTTTATTATTTTTCTTGTTTTTGTAAAAATGACACAAGATTTCTCCTTTTTCTTGTTTAGTAAAAATGATGGGCTAGGCCCATTCTTCCTTCCTAATTTCGTGGTTAATGGGGCCCACATGGGGTAACCCAAATGTTTTCTGTGTCCCGATGTTTCGTGTTTGTTCGTGGTTAAACGTGTTCGTGTTTAAAGTGTTTCTGTTTATTTTATCATGTAGTTTATCGTAATCCTAACGCTTGTAATTATATTATAAGTATTTACGTAATTATTCTAGTTCGTATTTTAAATGGTGATCATGATTTAATTACGTTCACGTGACATATTTATTAACTGTTTATCATGAGTTCGTACGTAATCGATACTTATCATGTTATACACGTATGTACTTACTTGATTAATAGCACATGAATGTGATCAATATTGAATAAGGTAAGTTTTAATCTAGGACGTACGATCTTAAGGGCACTATTCATGGTAAAAGCATGCGGGTTTTACAATTCTTCCCCCCTAAAAGAATAATTCGTCCCCGAATTATAGATAAAGTAACTGGAAGCGAAACATACCCGAATCAAACTGGAAAGGTATGCAAAATAACGGAAATGAAGGTGACATGGTAGAAGGGAACGTGGAACGTGACATGTCTTGCAAAGACATGGAACGTGACGTGACTGAAAGGACATATCTAATCGATAAGAGAAAAATGGATAAGAAGTCCGGATGAACTTGTCCGTTTCCAAGTGGCCTCCCTCTTGGAACGGTTCCTTCAGAAGATCCTGACACTAATGATAAATCTTGGTCCTCCTGACCTTGACTTGGAATACGAAGAAATTCTTGGTTATCAACGGAAGGTAGATCCCCTAAATTTGATCGTGGAAAATAAGAGTTAACGTGCAAGGGTAACTGAAACGTTACGATGCAAGACAATCTGACTTAACTGATAATTAGGAACGATGCGCGAGACATAAAGAAACGTAGTACGTGAAAATTTTTGAATGTGATACGTGAAAAATTTTGAACGTGCTACGTGGAGATATGGCGAGTGTAGTATGAGTAAACATATCGTGATCCATGATACGTGTAACCTATTTTGATCATGATATGAGGAACGTGGAATGAACATGACATGTGAGACATATCATGATCATATAATATAATGGTGGTAACGCCAAACGCTACACGGTGGGACGTGGAATATGACGTGAAACGTCTATCTGATGATGGAGAGTTATACTAAACTGGTCTCACAAGTTCTTGCAAACTTCCCAGAATGAGGAAAGAAATGAATGTAAAATCGTAAGCCAAAATACGATCATGAACGTGAATAGTGTCATAGACGCGAGCGCGAAAGCAAGGCATGGAATTAGAATGAAGACGTGAAGTAAGTTAGGAGTACAATTACGAATCTTTGTCTGACCCGATAGCTGAGGAATTGCCAAGTGATCGGATGAGCCTTGGCTGGAACATGTTCGTTCAATCTGTTGGTTCTGAAATCCGTACGGATGTAAGGATTCTGCAGACTTGATCAAACTGTTGACAATAACCCAAATAGCATCATGCTTTTTCTGAGTTTGCTAAAATCTGGTACTAAAATCCATGGAGATCTTGTCCCTTTTCGATTCACAATTTCATATGATGAAAACATCCCAGTTTGTTGGTGTCCTATCTTAGCCTGTTGGTATGTCAGTACATAGATATGGACGTAGCTGTATCATGCTTCGTAGAAACTTGATACATAGAAGGTTGCAAAACTCTGAGTCTTTGAATCAGACTTCTTCTAGCGTAGGATTTCCTAGAACACCTAATGTAGTGTAGGGTTCTCTCCTTTACGCATAAGCAGAGTCATGGTAAGATTAACCGTAGGAACCCATGTGATTCTGTGTGTCACTGTAATGAAACAGAATTGATATTGGAAAAGAAAAAAAATTTCCAGGGTAGAATTTCTCTTGTCATAGAATTTGCAACATAGTGTAGATATGGTCTTCCTGTTCTTCTCTAGGCTTAGAGGAAATCAGGTTATCCTTAATGAAAACGCTGATGAATTTGTTTAGGAGTTCATGGAAACTCAATTTATTAAGTCCATAATGCGGTTGGAGCATTGATGAGACTAATTCAAAATCATAAATCTAGCATGACCGAGTCGTGCACGAATAGCAGTCATGGACATGTCCTGCCTTTTCACTCGTCACTGTTGGCAGCATGATCGTGAGTTCGATCTTGGAAAAAAAATGATTAACACCATACGGTTGATTGGACATGTTGTTAATATGTGGAGGAGAATAACGGTCATGAATGGTGATTTGTTTAAGTCGTCGGTAGTCGACACATAATCTCATGGTACCATCCTTCTCCTTGAAGGTTCTTCTGGAGTGTAAGGAACAATTTTGGAATAATCCGTTGGTTATGCGTAAAAGGACCTTAGTAGTCGTGTGTTACTGACAGCTAGAAAATTTTAGCAATTATGGCTAACAAAGCACGTGCTTGAAAAGTATAGATAATTTGTACAGATTTTTCTGATGGAAAATCAAGCTGAATGTATTCAGGAGCCTGAACATTACTGTACATAATTATGAATCATAGCATGGTGTGGTGTTCATAGTACATAATTAGGATAAAATTCCTCCCGTGTCTATCCGAGGAAATGCGTTAGCAGCTTGGATCTTATCATTAATGAATGAAAACCTTCATATGCGTGGGAATCCGAAAGGCGTCCTTCATGGTTATGAATATATGAACTATGGTGAAAGAAATGAAAGTGACATCGGCAACGTGACAGTTCTCACTGATGCGTCGATAATGGTATTGAAATTCTTGTGGCCTGATTAATACATGGCACAACAACATAGATATACCCTTGGAGGGTACCCTGAATTTCTTAGAAATGTTCCATAATTAGACGTGAGTCATGTGTCTTGACTCGTGTCTTGAGAAATGTAAGCGTGACATATGTCTTGACTGGTATCTTGACATGTGTCCTCAGAAGTATACGTGAGACATGTGTCTTGACTGATGTCTTGACATGTGTCTCGAGATGTGAAACAATTAGAACTACAAATAATAGGTTAAAATGCCAGAATTGGCGGATCGGTTGGACTACTGATCATTTGTATGTCTGATCACGTCCGTTGCCGGAGCCTCGGTTGCGATTTCTAGGATAGTTGTTGTCATAGTAGTGGTTACTATCATCTTGTCTGTCGGTTCCATGACGGTCATTCTCATGACCGTGACTCATGTAACTATTTAGCTGAGTGGCCGGGTGGTACTGGTTTGCACTCATATGGCTGAAATGACAGCCGAACGACGTGTGACATGTAACTAAGAATTTGGGACAATGATTGATGGGAATTGTCTGATGGTGAAGCATCTTCTCGTCCAATTGCTTTGCTCCGACGCCTTTGTCTTCGTCTTTTAGGATCTCCAGGTTGTGAACAGCATCAGCATCAGCATCTCGTAGCGTCTCCCAACATTCGCAGCATCAACCTTCAGTAACATCTCCAAGCTATGAGCGGCATCGACAATCTTGTAGAATATTAGCAAGTGAACATACGCCTGAGATGATTTAGAATCGACTAGCGAATACTCGTGAAGTATTGCAAGTGGAATACACATGGATTAAGGTACATGTAGTACACATGAAATACGGTACGTGGAGTACACATGGAATGCACATGAAATGATCGGTATGGGCTCGATCATTTGTCATGATTTAAGGAAAGTAAACCGGTTAAACGGTTAGGAAAACCATCATGATAACCTGGCAGTATTAGCATAGACATCATTCTGGTTGCATAGAGAAACGCTAAAGTGTGGTTACGCAAAATTCAATGATGATTTGCCTGACAGCATGATCAATGGGAACCAACCATGACTATCATGAAAGCATGATTCAAGAAATCTAACAATGTCTTGCAGGACAACGTAAATAACAAAAGAGGCGTGAAACATAATCAACATGAAGACGGAATTATCATGAGGAAACATGAAACCATCTATTACGAAGAAGTGTATAACATAATCAGCATGAAACTGAAGTTAACCATGACAGTATGAAGGCATACTTGACATAAAAACATAATAACTTATGATGGGACATGGAAAAATTTATGCCAATTTAAATCAGTGAGAAAAATTTTATGCAAGAAAAACAGTGCATGAATGCGTAATGTAATTTATAAAACCTTTATATGTGCAAGGGAACCCCTATGGGTCGGTTCCAAAACAAAAGACATGGCGAGGGGACGCCTATGGGTCGGTCCCAAAGTTAAAAGTTTCGATAAAAGCACATGCGACTATATAGGGCCAGTCCTGTACCAACCATTACTTAGTCATAATCCCTCCAATAATGATACATGAAACATAAATAAATGCAACTCATCTGCCAAAACATATCAGAAAAAAAATTTTATGTGACTAATTATGAACTATTGAGGTTCAGTCCACATAGTCACAGTTCACGAGGAACGTCATGCATGAAACAATGACACATAACTAAATATGAATGAAGGTTGTCCATCCATATTAGTAAAACAATCTCGATGAAAACGTTAAGGTTAAAACCTCAAGGTGCTGAAAACATCATGGTTAAAACAACAATGCGCTGAAAACATCAATACGTAGAATAACAGACGTTGGCTTAGGAAGCTCCTGGTGACTACCCACTAGTCACAGGTCGAGTTTTAGAGCCTACAGGTCGAAGCCTTGGCTCTGATACCATAATTGTAACACCCCGTTTTGATAAATGGAATGTCACGCGTAATTATGGCGTGTCATCAAAGCATGCAAGGTAATATGTAGTAAAACATACATGACCATAGGGAAAACCGGAATCAAACATCGGTTCCCAAACATAAGCCCAAAACATAACAAAGTAAATGAACTGAATGAAAGACTAAACAAGCATAAATATATGAAGGAAACAGGGAAGAAGTCTATGGCAGCTTCCATCCTATGCATGTCCTCCAAATGCTCGAGTCTTGGGTACCTGCCGTTTTGGGACATGGAAAGGAAAGTAACGGCTGAGCAAAACGCTCAGTGCACGGATATACAATATAGCATGAAATAGGATGAGCATGTAACATATAACAGCGGAAGACTAAGTTCTGAGTAGACTGGTTAAGTATTGAGAAAACTGGTTTTATAGTTTGAAAAGCCTTATGTTTATCTTATGAAAACTGTTTTAACATAAATATACCATAGCCCATATAGGTCATGAAAAGGTCACGTGCATGAATACTTGGAGGGGTGACCTCATCATGCTGATTAGAGGGAATGCCTCTAATTAATATACTGGTTTGGGTAGGAGGGATCAACTCCTTGTGAAGGATCCAAGGCACACACCACATTCACCATGATAAACTGAATAAAACATGTAACTAGGATGCACCCATACGCCCCACCTGATATAATAATATGGCCAAAACTGAAAAGGGACGCCACGAGCAATCACTCCGCCGTGGGGAAGTCATAACATCGGTGCCTCCAATGCTATGGTTATGGTACCTCCATAACTAGGTGAAACTGGTCATGCTTGTATATGGCTATAGATTATGCTAATTAAACATAAGCAGTTCAAAACAATAAAACAAATACTGGGGAAAACAGTTGGCTGCATACGGGAAATCCTAATAAGGAAAGAATGTCCATACTGAAAGGACGGGAATTCGTACCTCAAGTCCAGTGAATGAACGGAAGAAAGACTCCTACTTCTGGATCACTAACGCTACATGAATACACACGTGTATAAGTATCGAATCACTGATTACGTACTGGGTTTTATGTCTCATCTTAGCTTACTTGGTATGTTTTAGGTCATGGTTTACTGTTTAAAGCCTTAAACTGTGTTTATCTTGTATTCTGATTAATCTGATTAAGTATTACTGGTATTTCATGTATTATTATATTTACTGTGTAATAATAAGAAACTTTCCAAAAATAGCAGGTTTCCAAAAATAGAAAGTTTCCAAAAATAGAAAGTTTCCAAAAATAGAAAGTTTTCAAAAATAGAAAGTTACCAAAAATAGAAAGTTTCCAAAAATAGAAAGTTTCCAAAAATAGAAAGTTTCCAAAAATAGAAAGTTTCCAAAAATAGAAAGTTTCCTAAAATAGAATTTACTGCTTAAAATAGATTAGTTTCTAAAAATAGAAAGTTTCCAAAAATAGATCAGCTGCCTTAATTAAATAAGTTTCCATATATAGAAGGTTTCCATGATTAGATTAGTTGCCTGAAATAGATAGATTTCCATATATAGAAGGTTTCCATTAATAGATTAGTTGCCTTATTTAATTAAGTTTCTATAAATAGAAGTTTCCATATTTAGAATGAAGCTGGTTACATAAGCTAACATATAAGTCTAAGTGTTTATAAGCTTATTTCTTAAGTCATATGATATAGTGTATAGTTTAATTATTATTTCATGTATTTAATTAAACTATAGGTTAATCATTTTAATTAAAGTATAACATGTTTTAATTAAAATGGAATAAATTACTTAGGTTAAAATGTGTATTATTATGTATTAATAACATAACCTAAGTCATGTCTAAATTAATTAATTATAGGCATGTTTTAAATAATTAATTAATTATAACTCATAACATAAAATACTTAGGTTAAATTAATATCATGCTAAATTAATAATTAAAAATAACCTAAGTCATGGTTTAATTAATATCTCATGTTATTAATTAATTTATATCCCAAGTTCATAATTCATAATATTAACATGTAGCATAAATCATGTTTTAACCAACGAACCATGAATCGGGCATGAACTCGACACCGTACCCCGAACCAAATCGGGGTTCCCCTTGGTTCCTTGCTGCCGTGGGACCCACACCACCAAACCGGGACCTTATGGTCTCGGTGGTGGTTCCTTGGCCAAGCCGTGACCCCCCCTTCGGGTACGGTTAGGCGTCGGCCAAACCAACAACCCTAAAAACGCCCTTTTTGATTTTACCCTTTAACCAAATGCATGTTTATTTCATGTTTTTAATTAGGTTTTAAAAACATCATGTTCCTAATTAATTTACTAAATCAAATCAAAGAAATAATTAAAAAGAAAGGTTAAAAAGGTATACCGAATGTGTAGATGAATTAAGGATGAACAAACACTAATACTTGTATAATATTCAAGATCAAAATCAACAAGAACACCCCTCTTGGTGTGTTGATGGGTGGCGGCTACAAAAGCACAAGGAGGAGAAGGAGAAAAACTCTTTTAGGGTTTTATTATTTTTCTTGTTTTTGTAAAAATGACACAAGATTTCTCCTTTTTCTTGTTTAGTAAAAATGATGGGCTAGGCCCATTCTTCCTTCCTAATTTCGTGGTTAATGGGGCCCACATGGGGTAACCCAAATGTTTTCCGTGTCCCGATGTTTCGTGTTCGTTCGTGGTTAAACGTGTTCGTGTTTAAAGTGTTTCTGTTTATTTTATCATGTAGTTTATCGTAATCCTAACGCTTGTAATTATATTATAAGTATTTACGTAATTATTCTAGTTCGTATTTTAAATGGTGATCATGATTTAATTACGTTCACGTGACATATTTATTAACTGTTTATCATGAGTTCGTACGTAATCGATACTTATCATGTTATACACGTATGTACTTACTTGATTAATAGCACATGAATGTGATCAATACTGAATAAGGTAAGTTTTAATCTAGGACGTACGATCTTAAGGGCACTATTCATGGTAAAAGCATGCGGGTTTTACATTCACAGTGACGAATGGAAATCCTTCTAGTGTCAACCTCAAATAGCGCTACGGTAGGTAACTTGCGAGATTCTTTATGGATCAAGCTTGTGTCAACTGGAAAGCAACAATGGTAAGATTCTTTATGAATCAAACTTGTTCCGGGAACTTGAATTGACGAATTTAATCAAGCGGATATTCATCCAATTCATTCACTCTTTATGTTCGCAGTCTTGCTTTGAGACGGTCGAGTAAAGAGAACGGCTAGTACAACTGCGAAACCCAGGAGGTTCTTAATTGAATCTACCTAATCACAAGTACGGTATTTAATATTTTATAACGGTCTTCACCGACTGGAGGTAAACCGTTACCTATTTAGGACGAATGTCAAAGCCATTCAGTCCGTGTCTATGTTTTGTCTCGAGAAGGTAGCGTTACAGTGTACTCAGCAAAGTCGAAGATTCAAAACCATATACTCATGCCCAAAGATATATTCAACAATCATGAAAGCTAAAATCTTCCGCAACTCGCATGTCGTAGAGGAATGACCTCTCAGTGAGCGAGATGTTATTCTCAAAATATTGTGTCATCAAGAATGATTCGGTCACAAATTTGAAGATATCAAGATTAAACACAAAGTCAAAAGACAACGACAAAGGCTTAAAGATCACAACATGAAGGAATAAGACTACTATTACACATTCCGACTCATTTATGGAGAGATTAGTAATATCTATAAATCTCCAAATGTCACAGAGGAATGATCTCTCATTGGGGGAGATTGTTAGCCTCAAAATATTTAGTCAAACAAGAATGTTCGGTCATAGGTTTATTATGTATTAATTCCTAGAACGTTGTAATAAGTAGTAGGATAGTCGGGATTCACGGGCTTGAACATAAGCTATTTAAAGCCCAAAGACAAGCCCGACCCATTATCATATAGCCCATAAGCCACATGTAGGCTTGGATATAAATAATACCCTCCTAGCATGTTAGGAGGGTGTTAGTCATTGTAATCTCTTTCTCTCTCAATCTAATATTCACCAAGTTCCAACCACTTTCTCTCTCTAAAACTTCATCTCTTTTCTTTTTTATTTGTTAGATCTATCATCACATTTCATGGGATAACACTGGCTTTGGTTCATTTTTCAAAACTCTGGTCTACAGGGGAAGTAGTACAATAGGGGAATTATATACAAACAGGGGGAAGTATTATGAAAGCATGGGAAACTTTCCTAAGGGCATTGACTTTTCTTCAATAAGCAACAGGTAAATGGCACTGCCCTAACACACATGCTTGCAAATGTATGCTAGATGTGCAGAAACTCTAGTGTCCTCCATTCACCAATCACCCCATAAATAGAGTCAATACACATGCTTACCCTGCACCAGGTCATCTTAAGAATATGAACATACCCAGGTCACCAACCCAACAATCCCATGTCTATGGTCAATGAGTCTTGTCAATTCACACCTAGTTATTCCATGATGTGTAGTAAACTACAAATGCTAGAAAACCATCTGTATATTACAGTGCCTCAAGGTCTAAGGACTCCAGTAAGCCATGTAGCAAGCCTCACTACCACAAATCCCTCACTCACTTGTGGATATGACATAGCATCATATATGAGCATCCTAATGATACCCTGAATCCATGGTTTGACCTACCCCTCCCCTTAAACATAGAATACTTTCAACACAAATACAGGGGAATACATCACACACCAAGAAAGCTAAACCCTACATAGTTAGTCTAAAACCAGACAAACAGCACACACAAAATGAAAACCCCAAGCAGGGAAAAATATCCCAAGTAGGGGAAAATATCAAAAACAGTGGTATTATGTAAAATTGGAAAAACAATTAAATGTTGCTACAACAACACATAATAGTACATCTTGGAACACACTTTAGAAAATCACAGACATATTTAGGGATTAATCATCCCAATACTTGTCACCAAGTACTAAAATATCCCAATATCAAAAGGTTTAGTCAATAAATCTACCACATTATATTATGTGTCAATAGTTTTGTGGCACAATTAACCCTTTTTTAAAATAATCTCTTATAAAATGATGTCTGATTTCAATATGTTTAGTTTTGGTGTGTTGAACAGGATTTTTAATAATACATATTGTACTATTATTATAAATGAATATCCTGGTTTTCAAGAAATTGTACCCATAATCCAAAAGCTGGTTTAGAATCCAAAGAACTTGCCCACAACATGCAACAACTGCTAATATTTAGCTTCAGTGATGGAAGTTGCTACAATTGTTTGCTTTTTACACTGCCAAGATATCAATCTCCTCCTTAAAAACTGACATCCACTTGTTATGGCTTTCCTATCCCCATTATCACCTCCATAATCACTATCTTAATAGGAAACCAACTCAAATGGGGACTCTTTAGGATAGCAAAGTCCCAAAGTGGAATAACACTTGAGGTACCTAAAGATCCTCTTAATTGCAAAGAGATGACATTCCTTTGGTGTCACCTGATGTCTGGCACAGACACACACAACAAACATAATATCAGGTCTTGAGGCTGTGAGATACATGAGAGATCCAATCATAGATCTATAGTGCCTGACATCCACACTCTTTCCTTCACCATATTTTCCCCAAGGATGTTCTTTGTCATTGGATGGTTAACCTTCTTGCCTTCAGAAAGACCATACTTCTTTACAATCTCAACAACATATTTATCTTAGGAGATGAAAATCTCATTTTTTCTCTGCTGAACTTGTAACCCCAAGAAGAAAGTCACTTCACTCATCACACTCATTTGGAACTTATCCTTCATCAATCTGGCAAACTCTTTGCTAAGCTGAGAGTTTGTAGATAAATATTTTATCATCTACATATACTTGTTCCAAAAGAAAGTCACCCTCGTATTTCTTGATGAAGAGTGTTTGATCAATCTTACCCCTGTTGAAACCATTATCCAACAGATACTTGGACAAGGTGCTATACCAAGCTCTAGGGGCCTGAGGAAGTCCATATATAGCTTTCTGAACCTTGTAAACTTTGTTAGGGTGTTCTGGTTCTTCAAAACCAGGAGGTTGCTTAACATACACCTCTTCTTCAATAGTGCCATAGAGAAAATCACTCTTGACATCCATTTGATACACTACAAATTTCATAAAGGAAGCATAAGCCAAAAAGAGCCTAATGGCTTTTTTTCTTGCAACAAGGGAAAATACCTCTTTATAGTCTATACATTCTTCTTGTGTGTATTCTTGAGCCACCAGCCTTGGCTTATTTCTAACCACAATGCCCCTCTCATCTTTCTTGTTTCTGAGTACCCATTTGGTACCAATTGGTCTCACACCTCTAGGACAACCCACCAGTATCCAAACTTCTTGAATCTCAAATTGTAGCAACTCTTCTTGCATAGCCTCTACCCATTTGTCACCTTTTAATGCATCAAAGATCTTCTTAGGTTCATCATGTGAGATAAATGCAGAAAACATACAACATTGTATATTGTCATGGCCAACCTTCATCATTATGTTGGCAATGAAACTAAGCTCCTTAGCTTGATATCTAGTTTGTCATTAAGAAAAAAAAGGAGTTGTCAAATCACCAATGATTTAAGATTGTGAATGATCTTTTTTGATTTTAAAGGTTGGATGCTTGTTTATGATGACCTTTGATTCCAAGTTCTCTAAATCAGGTTCAATGGGACTCTCTGAATTAGGAAAGAATTTTGAAAAAGAATTTCCTAGAGACACTTCATTGCCCAAAGATTGATTTTGATAGGCTGTGTGTAAATCTGGAATAGCTTGAACCTCCACTTCTAATTATTCTGTTTCCACTGTTTGTCATGGAGAAAGGAGAAGATGAAGAACTAGGTGGGGTTCATTTGTCTTCATCAAGATCATCATTTATCACTACTGTTTCAAAAGCAGGGGGAATGGTTGTGATAGCAGGGGGATTAGAGATCCCACTGCTTTCAGAAGACATTCCACTGCCTTTATTAGCTTCACTTGCAGGGTGATCTACTGGTTTTTGATTTTCTTGGGACTACATCTCTGGCTGTAAAGTATCCTCCTGTTGTTGCTTGTCATAGGCTAGTGCTTCATCATGGAACCATGATGGTAGATTCATATACCTCAGAGGAGGATCTTCTAAGACAATTGGTTCTTTTCTACTTGAATTATTAGTATTTTCCAAAGCAACATGTATGTAATTTATAGATCTGGACAGATTATTAATATCAAATAGCCATTCTAGACCTGACTAAGGATCCTGATGCTTATCTTCTAGGAAATTCACATGTGTGTGTTATGTGTCACCAACATTGTCTTTTTATTGAAGACTCTGTATCCCTTGCTATGTAATGAGTATCTAACGAAATACCCATCATCTCCATTCTCATTAAACTTTACTAGATTATCAATGGTATTCAAAATCACCACATGACACCCAAAAGGTCTAAAAAAGTCAATTAGGGGTGGTCTTCCATTGAATAGCTGATATAGAGTCTTATTATGAGATTTCACCACCAATGCCCTGTTTTGTACATAATAAGCAGTACTAACTACTTCATCCCAAAAGATAACAGGTAGCTTGGCATCTGAAAGCATGGTTCTTGCAGCCTCTATGAGTGTCGTATTCCTTCTCTCTTCAACACCATTTTGTTGTGGATTTTTGGCAATGCTAAATTCCCTCTTAATTCATTTGCTAGAGCAAAATTCATCTAGCTTTTTATTTCTGAATTCTCCACCATTTTCTGATCTATCACCACCTTCAATCCGTTCTAAAGCTCAATCTGTTTAATGAAGTTCATGAGAATTTTATCTGTCTCCTTTTTAACATGTAGGAAGAAATTCCATGTGAATCTTGAGAAATCATCTGTGACCACCAAGCAGTACCATTTCTGGTTAATCCTTGCCACAGAAGTGGGACCAAACAAATCCATATGGAGCAATTCAAGTGGCTTGGAGGTAGACTGTGCAACTTTGGTCTTGCATGATGCTTTGTGTTGTTTCCCTTTTAAACATGCAACATAGGAGTGGTCATTGTTAAAGGCCTTAGAGGTTAGACCATGAACAAGATTGTTTTTAACCAATTTGTTCATATTTTTGAAGTTCAGATGACCCAGTCTTCTATGCCATTTGTTGCTCTTATCAGCTAATGCTTTTGCTTGTAAACATGTTTCATTATTTTAAAGAGCGATGCCCTTGAGATCAGTGGTGTACATGTTCTTTTGTCTTGTTGTTCTCAGCAAGATGGGTGTGTCTGGTGGTAACACAAATTCCTTACTGAGCACAAGATATTCAGTGTATGTAAAAAGAACATAGTTCTTGTTGTCTGTCATTTGTGAAACACTGAATAAGTTATACTTAAGTTCTTTGACCAGGTAGACATTCTCAAATGTCATACCATTAGTGACTATGGTCCCTCTTTTAGTGATTATCCCATATCCAAATGACATAACATCATTGTCATATAGGGGAACAAAGTTTAAAAGACAAGCTTTGTAACCAATCATAATCATTGAGAATCCAGTGTCCCAATAGGAGCATTAAATATGTACATCTCAGCATACTTAACAATGTTTTCACCAAGCCATTAATGACTTAGATCTACCTTGTTTATCAATATAAGAGCATTTATTAAAGGCCAGAGATACACCATTGGGTTTGGTACCCTCTTTAGGAGTCCAAACCCAACGAGCCAAGGCTTTGACCACATTTCCCAATTTTCCAATGGTAGCAGGGGGATTGATTTTACCAGCAGGGTGAACCTGTGGCTTAGCAGTGGCAACCCTTTTCTTGTTTTCCCCTCTGTTGAATCGTTGGTAAGGTCTATGGGCAGCCGAATATGCATTATTAGATCTTGGTACATTCATATCCACAATTGGTTTTTGATATATTAATGTTTTCTTTCTTAAGGTAGGGGCAATATATTTAGCAGGTGCTCTATTTCTTAAAGCAGGGGAAATATATTTAGCTAGGGAAAAAGAATTTTCCCCTGCATTTAACAATATTAAATTTGGTTGCATTTTATTTAAAAGATTTGCAGCCACTACCCCCATACATGTTGTACGATTTTGATACATATGATCAAAGCTACCACAAGTGAAGCAAGGTTTGGTATTTTCACAAAATCTTTACCATGCTATATAGATTTCCGATCATTCCAATTTCTATGATTACCCGTAGGAGCATTAAATATGTACATCTCAGCATACTTAACAGTGTTTTTACCAGATTTTGGATTACTAGTTTTAGAACTTGACGTACCGCTAGTCCTAGAGAGAGTGGCTCTTGATTTGCTATCTGAAATAGTATCACTACTAAATAGACCTTCTTTAGAGAAAAGAACATGATTATCTAATTTCCATTGTTTTAAAGCAACTTGTTCTTTTTCAAAATCTCTAATCTCAATAGTTTTAGCCATATTGTCTTGCTTAGGTATATAATCATTTATATTAAAAATTATTTCCTACTGTTTACCAAAACATGGGATTCTTGCTTAGGTATATAATCATTTATATTAAAAATTATTTCCTACTGTTTACCAAAACATGGGATTCCAGTCCATGAAAGATCTTTTATTTGACTTGCTCCATGCATTTAGCAAGTGGATGAGGAAATTCAGCATGTTGATTTTTAATACCTAGCCTAGTTTTATCTTTTGATGACTGCCCTACATCAGCAACCTTGGCTAAATCCTTTTTTGATTTTTCAAATTTTTTTAGAGTTAAATCAGTTTTGTCTTTATAGGCTTTTAGAATTTCTAATTCAGATTTTAACTCTTCAACAGTGGCATCTTTTTCCCTTTGTTCTCTTTCAAGTATGCCAATGTGATCTCTATACTTACTTTCTCTCTGTTCATATTCTCTAATTTTAGACTCTTGGTTTCTAATGCACGTTTGTAGTTGTCTAAATAATTTTTAGAATTTATGTAATCAATTCTTAACTTATTTATTTGAGCATTCAAGGAATCTGAATTTTTTCTACAGCATTTAGTACAGAAAGAGTCATCATATACCTCATTATTAGAACTTGAAAAAGACATTTCCATTAGAGAAAATTCCCTTGGACTGTCCTCCTCAGCTGCTGATGAATGCTCCTCTTCATCCATCAAAGCTTGATTACTTTCTACCATCTCAGTCATGAAGCTCCAGTCCTAGCCTACTCCATCAATTCCTTGCATAGCTACCGTAGCTTTAGAATCTGTCTCCTCAACCCTGGTATCCTTCTTGTACCTGTTGCCCTTCCTGTACCTGTTTCCCTTCCATTCCTTCTTTGGAGATCTATATTCTCTAGCAAAGTGTCCTTTCATGCTACCATTATAGCATTCAACCTTCGATTTATCAAAACCAGCAACATTAGAAGGATTAATGGAAATATTTTTCCCATATTACTTGTAGAACCTGTTGGTGTTGATCCCAAACTTAGATCGATTTAGCTTTATGTATATGAGATTAGATCAAGTAATACACTTAGAGAAACCTTTGTATATGCTTATGAATCTAAGTGTTATGCGGAATTTAACACTTAAACAAGAACACACAATGATATAAACAAACTTTCACTTTGATTAATAATATCAAACTTGCTTACAATGAAAGTAGTTTACGAATGAAAACTTATCTCAAACATTAACCTAAAGGTCTTCTTTTATAGACATAAGAAGCCTTGTACAATAATCTATGTATCAGCTATTCTAGGTAAAGATAAATATAGAAAATACATTGTTGTTCCTATCTTCACTAGAACTATTCTAGAATACAATAAACGCGTAGAGTATATCTTCCTATCAGTGCTTGTCTTCAATGTGTCAACGCTTGACTTTATCTTGTCAACGCTTGAGCTGTCAGCGCTTGTTTTGTTCTTGTCAACGCTTGTTTTACTCTTGTCAGCGCTCAAGTGATCTGGCCTTAATTTATTCCTAACAATCCTCCCCTAAACTTGATATCCACTCTTATGATCAAGTTTCTGAATAAGCATTAAGGACTAGGAGGAATCTTACAAACCTTTTCATATTGATAATGAATGAATAAATCTGATCAAATCTTTTGCCACGTCACTTGAATAATCTATTTCCAGCTGAGTGTCCTTCATCTTCTCCAAAATAGCTTTGGATATGAAATACTGACCATCCACAAGTAGATACTCAGCAAACTTTGTAGAACTCAAATGGTAAACACTAGCAGCTGAATATAACCTCCATTGAAGACCACTGAGGTCATCTTCAAGATCCTTCCAAATTGCAGGATCCTCATCTTTTGGTCCACACATTCTTTTAAATGTGGTCCAAAGTTTTATTCCATTAGCTGAAGTTGGTGCTTCAGCCTCATACTTGGTCTCCAGCAACCTCCAAAGGTCCACCAAGTCTTCTCTATCACAACTTGCAAACAAAGATATGAGAGTGGTAAAAGTGTGTACCTCTTTGCCATATCTGCCAATCTTCCAAAACCCACATTCATCTTCTTCATAGCTCACAATTGGGTTCCTGGAATCTAATGGTAACACTTGCACCATATCTGAAGCTTCTAAAGTTGAGAGCTTGAGGCTCTTTCTGATGACAGCTTCACTTGGATATAGTGGATCCATATCTTTGGGAAACTCAAATGAAATTCCCTTCTTCACTGGCCTGGGAACAAACATAGCTTTCTTGAGTTCCATTTCTTCTGCAAGTTCTTCCTTTCTTTCATCTGAAAGAAGTCTGAGAGTGTTTGCTTCCTGCACTCTCACCCAAATGGGATAAGCCCTGCTTTCCAACTCATCAAATGTCAAATCCCTCAACTTCTGATAAGTCCATCCAACTCCATGACATCTGAGCAACATAAAGTATAGCTCCCTTCTATCCCTTTTTAACTCTGAGAGAATATTACTTGCCTTGTGTTTCAAAATTACCTGGCAATCCTTCTGAACTCTAAGAAGAATCTCCAAACCCCATATTTGATCTGAAATGGTCAAGTCTGGATTCTCCATACATCTTTCTTCCCAAGCATTGTACATTTGAACCACCTCTGGCATGTCAAAGTCAACCTGCAATTTCAACTCTCTCAACTTCTCCTTAGCCAACTCATCCCCATACTCAAGTCTTTCTGGTTCTATTATCATCACACTTGAGTCTGAGCTAGCTCCATCACTTCCTTCTTCTGAAGTCACAACAAATGGTGACTCTTCCTTTTTATCCTGTTCCATGATTTGTGTAGCCAATCTTCTATCAAATTCAACTTGAGCTGCATCCTTTGGAACAATCTCCTCTAACATTATACCCTTACCCTTATCTGATGGTGCAATGGTTGGTAAGGTAGATGGTGATACCTGTGCAGAAACCTCCTTGATGATAGATGATGACTGGGATACATCACCTTCATGTGCAAGTCTGTCAACGCCCAATTTTGTCCTATCAGCGCCCAAAATATTTCTGTCAGCGTCCAAATTCTCCTTGTCAACGCCCAAATATCCTCCCTCAGCGCCTTTGGTAACCTCTCTCAACATAGCTGTGAATGATAAATTCAAGTTGGTAGGAGAGACTAAGGACGTATCAAAACCTGTTTGTTTCTTCAAAGTTGTAAGGGCCTCAGCAACATCCATTGATTGACCATCATGACTGCCCTTATCACTCACATTTATTGGATCTTCCTCCCCTTTGGAAGATTCCTCCATACCCCTCCTTGCACTAGCACTCTCCAAAACAACAATCCTCTCCCTCAATTGCTTGAGTTCAAGGCCTTGTGAGCTGACAACTTGTACTAAGTCTGCATTTTGCTTTTGCAAGCTTATGCAGACTGCCGTCAATTCCATAAGAGTCATTGGTTCCAGTCTGCCCTCTTCTAAAATGGGGATTTGACCTCCCAAGTCAGATTCATTGGGCAAGGATGAGGACTTAATGATGGTGGGACTGCCTTGGCCAGCTTCTAAGCCAGAACCAATAGTCCCAGCCTCATCCAGGTCACCAGCCACACTTGTGGTGGTGGTTCTCTCTGCTACATGGCTAGGACCACCAGAGGAGAACACTCCAGTAGTCCTTTGGCGTTTCATCAACCTATATTCAGGGGGTGTGGAAGATGGTGTGGAAGAATGAGTGGATGTGGGTTGGTTAAGGGGTGTTTGGGTTTGTGAAGGTTGTGTGTCAGCGTTGGAAATAGGCACATCAACGCTAACATTTAATGTATCAGCGTTGAAGGATTCTGAGTCAATTTACATGTGTTCAGGTGAAGGTAAAGGTTCAGGAATTAGTTCAAGTTGTGGTTGGGGGTCTGGTTGGGGTTGTGCTGCTACAATAACAGCAAGCATAGGTTGGGTTAAAGGTAGGTCATGATGGGGTGGTGAGTTCATCTTCATAAAAATAGCTTTCTTTTGCTTAGGGATCTTATAAAAATCATTATGATCCCTTGAGCAATAACCTTGGACATCAAAAACCATTTGTAGAAATCGGGGATAAGCTAAAGTTATTTTGTTCCCCTTGTTTTTACACATGCCCTCAAAAATCATTTTAGAATAATTAAATTTTTGCCATGTTGCAATGCACACAATAGCACTTGCAATGGATCTATTGATCTCATTGTGTGCAGTGCATTTGGGACTCAAACATTGAAGGAGGACATGTATGAGGTACTTCCAGGCTGGGGGAAATTCCTGCTTATGATACTTGTTTAGAGTACCTTCATCAGGAAAAGGATATCCCAAAGCCCTAAGCCCTTGTTCTATTTCATTTATGGAAAGGGTGGCTATACCATCAGCATCATCAAGATGCAAGGCTTGGCGTACCAAAGCCTCAGTAACCACCCAAGGTCTCCCATGAACAATAGAAGTCAATGTAGTCACTCTATTAACTGTTGAGGAACTTACAGTGTTCCAAAAATGTTTAATATGTGTGACTGGAATGAGTGGTGCATGAGAAAGATCATACCTTAAAGGGGATGCGTTCAAATACGCCACCATTTGTGTGTATTGGGGAAACAGAGTATCATCAGCTTCAAGATACGCGATCATGTTATGTTGACTTCTGAACCCCAATTCCAATTCTGATGGTTTAAACTTTGGTGCCATTGATGAAAGCTGTTAAATTTAAGTGAAGAAGATGAAGTTGATAAGAGAAAATTGTGTTAGACAAGAATTATAGATACCCTGTTTAAAATAGGAGCCAAATTTATAGGAGAAGAAAATGCATGTGATAGGCCCAAAAATAGGCAAGTAATTTCAAAAATCAATGAAAATATTGAAAAATTATAAGTTTATCTCATGCATTAAATGTAAAGTAACAACTCCCAAAATTACGGCCTAAAAATATGTCAAAAAGTAACAACTGGGTAGGTCCCATTGAGTGTCAACGGTCAAAAATAACCTATCAACGTCCAACGGCTATAATCTTGTCAACGTTTGCCTATAGCCATGTCAGCGTCTAATTTGGTCACAACAACGCTTGGAAAATTCTTGTCAGCGTCCAAAAATAAAAATATTTTAAAAATGAAAAATGACCTTAACAAGTAATTTATCCTAGAGAAGATAACCAAAAGCTGATAATTATTATAGGGCGGCAAGCACTGTCCAGTTATGCACACTTGCATAAGCAAGATAGACATAACAGTCCTCTAGTGTCCCTTGCTAACCAAAACTCTTAACAACCAAGTTATCTTATAAAATTCCTTGTTACTCCCAGGTAATTCCCATAACAAAAGTATTCCCAAGTCTCCCAACAGACCACAACCAATTCTAGGCCAAAAATGTCTTGGCAGCATGCATAGTATATCAACTTTGCATGCTACAGTGCCTCATGATTTAGTAGAAACTAACGCATACTCTCCTGTGGACACAATCTAGAATTGTGATAAGAGTATCATGTGGATACCCAAACATCCTAAAGGTTCCTAAAACCTCCCCTTAAACTATGATACAAAAGTTTGCTAAAACCATGCATGAACATAAAAAATTTATGTCAAGATAGGAATAAAACGTTCCAACCATCATCCATAAACAAAAACTTGTCCAAATGCTTCTCCATTGATCCATAAGCAACTCTGTATCCAATGGTATACTGCTAACACCATCTGCACATTTAGATTAAAAACCACAAAACTAACATTGTTGCTGACAACGCCCCGATAACACATGACAACGTTGAGGGAAGCTTTGTCAGTGTTAGACAATTATATTGCTGACAACGTTACAAAAACACTTATCAGTGTTCAAGTAACCTTTGTCAGTGTTAGAAAAATATAGTGAAAAATCTAAATCATCAATAAGACCAATAATAATGCATCAACCTGTACATACTTTTACAAAAAGAATCCAAAACACATATTATGTGAGATGGACCATTCCAATACTTGTTACCAAGTATTGAAATCTCCCAGCATCAAAAGGTTTAGTTAATAAATCTGACACATTTTCCTCAGTGTCAACCCTATCTAGTTGTATTAAACCTTTTTCAAAGAAATCTCTTATAAAATGGTGTCTAATTTCTATGTGTTTAGTTTTAGAATGATGTACAGGATTCTTAATGATGCATAAAGTACTATTATTGTCAACAAATATCTTAGTATGCATGAAATTGTACACATAGTCCAACAGCTGGTTCTGAATCCACAAAACTTGGCCACAACAAGCAGCTGCAGCCACATACTCAGCTTCAGTTGTAGAATTAGCCACCACTGTTTGTTTCTTGCATTGCCAAGATATCAACCTACTCCCAAGAAACTAACATCCACCAGTTGTGGATTTCCTATCAAATTTATCACCTCCATAATCACTATCCAAATATGCAATCAGCTCCAATGGTGAATCCTTTGGGTACCACAAACCAAGACTAGGATAGCATCTTAGGTACCTAAAGATCCTCTTCACAGCATAAAGGTGACATTCTTTGGGAGTCACTTGATGGCGTGCACAAGCACACACAGCAAACATGATGTCAGGTCTGGAGGCAGTAAGATACATCAATGATCCAATCATGGATCTATAGTGCCTGACATCAACATCTTTCCCATCTCCAATCTTTCCCCAAGGGTGTTCTCTATCCATAGGAGTAGTAGCCCTCTTTTCATGTGGAGAAAAGCCAAACTTCTTCAAGATTTCAGCCACATATTTGTCCTGGGAGATGAAGATACCATCTTCTTTCTGCTGAACTTGTAAACCAAGAAAGAAGATCATCTCCCCCATAGCACTCATCTTGAATTTGTCTGTCATAAGCTTGGAGAAATCCTCACTCATCTTTGGATCAGTAGACCCAAAAATGATATCATCAACATAGACCTGGACAAGCAATACATCCTTGCCTTTCTTCTTTGTAAATAGTGTCTGATCTATGGTTCCCCTCTAGAATCCATTATCCACCAAATAGGTAGACAAAGTACCATACCATGCTCTAGGGGCTTGATGAAGGCCATACATAGCCTTTTTGAATCTATACACTTTATCTGGATTCTCTGGATCCTCAAAACCAGGAGGTTGCATTATATATACTTCCTCAACAATGGTGCCATAGAGAAAGGCACTCTTGACATCCATTTGATAGACAGTGAAGCCCATGCAGGATGCATAGGCTAGAAAAATTCTTATAGCTTCAATCCTTGCAACTGGTGCAAAGACTTCCTCATAGTCTATCCCCTCCTCTTGTGTATAACCTTGAGCCACTAACCTTGCCTTGTTTCTGACCACAATGCCTCTTTCATCTCTTTTGTTCCTGAGAACCCATCTTGTCCCTATAGGTCTAACATATATGGGACAATCAACCAGCTCCCAAACATCCTGAATTGCAAATTGGTGAAGCTCATCCTGCATTGCTTCCACCCAACTTGGTTCTTTGAGAGCATCAAAGATTTTCTTGGGTTCCTGTTGTGACAGAAAACAGGAAAACAAACATGCTTGCACAAGAGGGGTATCAACCTTCTTGTGTATATTAACAATAAACCCACCAAGACCTTGATGAGATCTTCTAGTCTGAACTGGAGTATCAACATTACCAATGATTTGTGAAGGAGGATGATTCTTCATGACTGAAGTAAGTACTCCTCCCTCAAAAAGTCTGGTGTCTTCAACTTCATTCTCCATGTTGCCAATATCTTCTTCATCAGACTCTCTTATATCAACATAGGGATGACCTTCTTCATGTGAATTGGAAGGTTCACCTTGTTCAAAAGTGGAAGAGAAAAGATGCGCAAAGGTGTTGTCAACGTCTGAACCTTGTTTGTCAGCGCTTGGGCTAACAACGCTTGAACTGTTGTTGTCAACGTCTGAACCATCAACGTCTGAATTGGTCTTGTCAGCGCTAGATTTGCCTTTGTCAGCACCTGAAGGACCATGCATGTTTGTATCTGGTGGTGCTTGGAAACCACCATTATCTTGTCCAGCAGCAGCAGCAGCAAAAGCATCTATCCAAATGGGAATGGTAACATATTCTAGGATAGGAGATGTCTTTTCTGCTTGTGATCCAACCTTTTCATGAACCTGAGTACCTGAAACATCAACAACTTGTTCCTCCATAACATTTGAAGTTACCTTCACAATGTCTGGATTAGTGACAGGCATATAATTTAAAGTTCTAGATAAAGGTTCCAAGTCAAATAACCAATTAGGACCACTTTCAGGATCACTAGGCTTATTCTCTAAAAACCTAACATGTACTCTTTCAAGTATACGTTTTTCTTCTTTAAGATAAACCCTATAACCCTTGCTCTGCACTGAATACCCCATGAAGTAGCCCTCATCACCTTTTGCACTAAATTTCCCTAAGGCATCACTAGTATCCAAGACTACTACATGACAACCAAAAGGTCTAAGAAAACCAATATTAGGTTTTCTACCCCAAAGTAACTCATAAGGTGTTTTGTTCTGAATTTTGTTAACCAATGCTCTATTTTGCACATAGCAAGCTGTATTAACAGCCTCAGCCCAAAAGGCTATAGGAAAGTGAGCATCAGCCAACATTGTTCTGGCTGCTTCAATTAGGGTTCTATTTTTCCTCTGAGCAACCCCATTTTGTTGTGGGGTTCTAGCAATGCTAAATTGCCTAGTAATTCCTTTCCTGGCATAGAAATCATCTAGCTTCTTATTCCTAAATTCTCCACCATTATCACTCCTAAGCATTTTAACCTCATTGCCAGACCTCTTCTCAATCTGAGTGATAAAATCAATTAGAATATCAGCTGTGTCACTCTTCATAGCTAGAAAGAATGTCCAAGTAAACCTAGAAAAGTCATATGTGATAACAAAGCAATATGACTTACCATTCAAACTTTCTATATTGGTTGGACCAAAGAGGTCCATGTGTAGCATATGAAGAGGTCTAGAACTAGTGTGCACCTGTTTGGACTTGAATGAGACCTTGTACTGCTTGCCTTTAAGACATGCAACACAAGAGTGGTCATTGTGGAAGGCCTTCTTAGGCAAACCATCAACTAAACCAAGTCTCACAAGCCTATTTATATTTTTAAAATTTATGTGCCCTAGTCTCCTGTGCCACAAATTACTCTCATCTACTGAGGCCTTAGCATAAAAACAGGACATATTATTATTCATTTTAATCCCATTCAAATTCACATTATATATGTCCTTATGCCTAGGTGTTCTATACTCAATATATTTCTCATCAGGGATCTTAAAATCCTTGCTTAACACCAAACACTCAGTATCAGTAAACAGAACTTTATTTTGGTTATCACAAACTTGTGATACACTAAAAAGATTGTAATCAAGTTCTTTTACCAGGAAGACGTTCTCAAAACGCAAATTCTTGGTGAGAAGGGTTCCTTTGCTTGTGATAGTGCCATATCCGCCTCCATAGTAAACCTTATCACCATCTTTAATGGGAGTGAAGTTTTTCAAATAGTCTTCCTTCCCTGTCATGTGCCTTGAGCATCCACTATCCCAATATCCATAATCATTGACCTGTCTTTGAATGCCCTGCACATAAAGAAAACAAATTAGTTTTCTTTGGGAACCCAAGTCTTAAAAGACATGGATTCATCTGGTTGTTCAATAAGAACAGACTTAGTTCTCACAACAACCCCATTCTCATCCTTCTTAGGATGAAATACCCAGTTAACCCCAATAGGTTTTGTAATGACCTTTGAAATGTAATTAAATCTATTACAAGTCATTGAAATCCCATTCTCATTAGGGTTTTGATCTTTCTTGGGTCTCCATGTCAAGCTTGAAGAAGCTTTAGACCCCTTACCCTGTGGTTGCAAATATTTAGGTCTGGTCACGTTTCTGTCAGTGTTAGAATTTGTCCTGTCAACGCTGAAATTTCCCTTGTCAGCGTTGAACCTAGGGTTTGCTACAGAAACCCATTGCCTATTTGACCAGGTGTTTGTCTTTTGAAATGGTCTTTGTCCATGAGTGTTAGACCCTCTAGTAAAGAATAGGGCAGGTCTAATTACTTGTGGACTTTGCTGCACACAAGGTTTGGGTCTGACAACGTTTGACTTCCTAACAACGTTGACTTTGTTCCTGTCAGCGCTGAAATTGTTCCTGTCAGCACTGGCTTTGGGAGCGTTGACACACTTGTATGCCAAGTGTGAAAAGCTACCACAAGTGTAACAAGCTTTTCTAGATACAACTTTAGGTCTAGAAGAAAAGAAGCATGTTCCTTGATTGCTAACTTGGCTCTTGGGTGACCTAGTATTCCTATACATCTCTGCATATTTAATGCTAGGTTTTCTATCAGTGTTTGAGCCAAGATTAACAACTTTATCAGTGAGTGGGTTAGTAACCTTAATGGGTGTTGACTCATTGGGACTTTCACATAGTAAGCCACCCTTAACAAATAAAGTAGGGTTAGCTTTCTTCCATTCATTCAGGTCAGTCAATTTTTGTTGATACTCTTTAACTGGAGTGACAACTCTTGGTGGAGGAATGAATTCCTCCTCTTGGAGCTCTGGCAAACCAGTCCAAGATAAGTCCCTTTGTTGGACACCATAGAAGTCACCAGCTGGTGGTGGAACCAAAGAGTAATCATTCATCCCAATCCCGGTCATGTCCTTAGGATCCCTTTGTTTACCCACACATTCTCTTAGGGTTTGGGTGGCTCTATCAAATCTTTGAATTTTAAGGCCAACATTATCTTTATTCTTACTAGCCTCATCTAACTTAGCCTGTAACTCACCATTAACCCTTTCCATGATGTTTCTAATATCCATACTAGCCTCTAACTCATGTTTTAAGATATTGATTTTGTGACAATCCGTCAATTTATGGTTGATATTTTATTCTCAATATTATTTAAAAACAATTTACAATATGAACTCACATATTTTTGGGAAGAAATTTGGATTTACGTCTTGGAGTAGCATCGAGTACGTCTAAACCGGAGGATTCAACGTTACGTGCTTACGTTTACGTACACCGTCTTTGGTGACAGTCCGACATTTTAGAAAATAAATTTGTCCATGAATATTATTTTGGAGTTTTAAATTTGTGTTGGTTCATAAACTCACAAATTTACGAGAAGAGATTAGGACTTACGATTTTATTTTAACGTCCTTTGCGACTAAACCGGAAACCTTAGGATTACGTATTTACGTTTTCGAACTCCGTTTTTGATGAGACAATTTTTATTGGATTCGTTTTGTGACGTCGATTCATAATTTATAAAAACGTTTTCCGTAAAACGACCCGAGGGCACGCAAATCGAGGAAAATAGAATCGAGGAATACCCGTAAATAAATGGGGATGAGACAAAATAACTTTTGCCCCACCCCCATATATGGGACGTCTAACTTGTTACACCACACCATATTTGGTGTCACTTTTATAAGCTAACTAAGACACATGGCCATTTTAGCTTCAAGGTTAAGCTACCTCACATCTAAAACCACTAAACAAAACCATTTTCTCTCATCCTCACCATGCAAACAACTACACAAACTCTCTCTCTCTAGCACAATGTTGCGTTCCAAATGCTCCACAAAACACCCATTTCATACAAAATTTAACCATAAACATATGTTATAATTAACATATGTTAATCTCCATTCAAAAAGATGAAGATTGGTGCAAGTTATAACATCAAGGGAGGAGTTTTCATGGAGTAGTAGGGCTGATTTTCCCCAAGGAATTCATGGAGCATGGTGGTCTTGAAGATGGTCATGGTTGTCTACAAGTTTCTCCATCAAAAACCATGTCAAAATCATAACCTACATCAACTTGGTGGTATAAAGATTGTCCTCCTCAACTTCTTGTTATTTTGATTATGTAAACATGTATTTTATTTCCTATTGTATATGTATATGATGATTATATGATGATAAAAATGTTATGTGGGGATTTGTTGTTGATAAACATGATTAAAAAGGTGAAAAACCATAAGAAACAAGGTTAAAATCTTGGTTAAATTTGATGGCTGTATAAAACAGTAAAGAACCATATGTTTAACTGATAAAATGATGAAGTAGAATGGATTTACAGTAAGCTATGGGTCTTGTACACATGTGAGAGTTGGCCATTCAATGGAATCAAAATAATGAGTGAGATATGATCAAAACAAGTTTAGGGTATAAATCTGAGGTTACTGTTTTGGACGATTTTTAGAAAATATTTAGAAGATGTTTCAACAGTAGCCATAGAAGAGTTAAATGTAGCACATATCATGTAGTTTATGTGATAATAATTTGAGCTTCTATCTCCATGTAGAACTCAAGATATGGCAGTTTTGGTGAAAGTAAAGATAAAAATCAGATTTTTGGAAATTAAAGAATAATACTATTATATAAGCACTCACATTTTAATATATAAAATATAAAATAAAAACCCACTAACTTATAAAACTTATTTATATAAATATATATAAAAGGTTAATCAAATGGATAAATTATATAAATGGTGGTGAAATAATGTTTATAAGTAATAAAAACTATAAACATGATTTTTACGACTTTTTCGGCTATTGCCGTAAAATTAACGTTTTTGTTAAATAAAAACTTAGATGGTTGGACCCGTCTAATGCAAACTTTATAAAACTTATATACTGATATATAGACATGTATAACAAGTAAAAACCGATAAAACCCGAACTATAGGGCATACGGACATTAACGAGCTAAGTAAACATATTGGACTAATACTTGGGCTAATAATTGGACTAAATAAGACAAACACTCATAAAAAGAACTTATGGGGCTTAACCCATTTGGGCCCAACTTGAAAGTTTAAATACTGATAATATAAGTGTGAAAAGGATTAATAAGAGTTAAAGAACTTATAATAAGTTGATTGGACTTAAAACACGTAAAAAGGCAAAACTAGTAAACTAGTATGAACGTTATCGACACATAACACAAAAATGAGTAAATGAGGATATGTAAACCCACTTGATCATCATATATATATAATCATCATATGTATACATAATTGATATTTTTATAAAGTCATTGGACAAACGTCTAAGACCGAGTATTATTTGTTTAGGTTTCCGTGATTGAAGCACGTACCGTACATCCGAATTGCCGATAACCCGCCTTCCCATATCAACGTGAGTTCATAGCCTCGCACTCTTTTAATTGTTTTTATAAATGTTTTATAAACCCGCGAGGGAGATAACATGTTAGTTTTATAAAATAGGACACCATTTGTCCCGATTGTTTGTTTATTGATTTTGGACCCGAATGATTGAATGACCCGATTGTATGACCCGATAAATGATTAAAGGACCCGATAGATGAAATTAAATGGATTATTAAAGTTAGGTTATGTCACTAAAAGTCCCATTAGCATGAATTGTGAACTACCGGGAGTTGGTAGACGCTTATGCATTTAATAGTACTATTTGGGGACGATCACCCCAGTTCGCGCCTTGACGGTTGATCCCCGTCGTGCCACATTGATTGGTAAGAGAATTTATGTATGAGAAGATTTCAATAGCGTGACCTTTGTGACGACACGCTACTTTAGATGGGAAAAATTGGTATCGGGTTAGCTACCCGTTGTTGGTTTAGTAAGGTAACAATGTCATGCGGCTTATAATAATCCAAAATTTACAAAATACTAATAGACGCTCCGAATTACGAAGTATTGCCTGACTAGCAATACAGGGTCATACTATTGATATTATGTTTGTGTTTTGGTTTTCATAACAATATTCATATAACGGTTTTTATTTGATTTTGTACAACGTCATAAGACGTATTGTATGATGTTTTTACGACATTAGCTCGTATAATAATTTTTAAGGCAAATGCCTATATTATGATTTTCGATAAGGATTTGTATAAAATGACTTTGGCTATTTTACGGCCTATTACAATGATTTGTATGAATTGATTTTTGGTACTAATTTTATACCAAAGTTATATTGATGGAATTTACTAAACTCTATGAATTCACTCGGCGTTATCGCTGACCTTTTCTTTTAACATGTCTTATCTCAGGTACTTGAAGGTAATTCTCGGGAAGACGACAAGAATTCATGGCCCGCACCTAAATAATACTTTCCATTCAAATACTTTGTAAAACCTGTGTAAAATTATAATGACTTGGGACCGATGTAACTTTGATATTTATGAATGGAAATGCTTTATTAATAAACGACGCGATTTTTATGCGTTGTCTATGATGTGAGTAATGTGCTATCCCGTAACACCAACTAGTCTTCCGCTGTATCGAGTTGTATAAATTTGGGGGTGTTACAGTTTGGTACCAGAGCTCTCGTTATAGAGAACGAAAGATTTTTAAAACCAAGGTTTTGAATATAACATTTCAAAATCATTTAACTATAAACATTTTTCTAAAAATGTATAAAAATCTTTTGACTATAACGGTGTCGAAGAATTCCCGAGTTACCGACAAGGCCAGACTGAGAAGTGTTATTTTAATATATATATAACTTGGATTATATATATATATGATGTAATATTATTACATGATTGTTTGATGATTATTTTGATTTTTATACGAGGTATTTATACGACGTAGATTGTCACAAGTAACCCTAAATCCCCTAGTAAATTAATCGAAGCTATTCTCGTAGGAATTCTAGCTATTCTAGATCTAAACCAAGTTGCGGATATTTATGATCCCAACAAATGGTTGATATTCGTAGAAATATAGATATTAGTTGATGGTGATATTGAAAAAGAATTGGCGAGATTAAATCCGATATCGATGTCATGACGATCTTTCCTTATAGAGTGGAGTTTGACAAAACGTTATCACCTGGAAAGATGTCATCTGATTCGTTGTCATCCAATTCTTAAATTTGAAATCGAAAGGGTGAATGTTGCACTTGAGGCTGTCAATGGAACCATTACCCAGAAGCCTCATGCCACTAATACCTTTCCGAGAAGTTTAACTGAATGATCGAGTCATTTCCTGCTAGTGACTCATTTGATAATTGTTGTTGTAAGAGCTAATAGGATTGGAAGTTAAGTGTTGATTCATATTGAGATTGTGTTGCCCTTTTAAGGCCTAAGAATAAGGTTGAAGTATTGGATAATGAGGTAGGATATCGAATTGAGTATAAAATTGGTTGAAACTTGAATGAAGTAAAATTTAACCTGTATGGAATATAAGATTGTTAAGAGGAAGTCGTTAAGTTTTGTGATTGAATTATAAGGTTTTAATTGATTGTAGGTTTGTGTTAAGGGTTATTCCTAGGCCATTGTCCACTGACGAGGATGCCCAGTGTCTAAGAAATAAATTGAAGAAATCTTCTTCTGAATTGAGACCGATGGATCTTTCGGGACATGTGGAACACCTAATGACTCTTGTAGATTAGTATTCATTGTGGTATCTTTTAAAAATCCCTAACTTAACTGAGATATCAGTTGGTAGGATGAGTTTTATAAATTGTATGACATAGTGACACGTAATGTGTTACGGTACAATTTGACTTGTTTGTGATTAATGAAAAGACTACCTTTGATTGCTAAATTCTACATGTATCGATGATATCTATCTTTTCTTGCTTCATCCTGATGTTCGCGTTAGTGATGCAACCGTTGAGCAAGTACTCCTCTTGACTTGAGTTACATTGTGGATTATTCTTTTGAGTGCCATCAAGATCATGAACCTCATGATTATTTGGCTAAAGCTCATTTCCTATCATATCGTAGTTAGTTCTTGGTGAACAAGCTTTTCATCACTCTTTTGCAGATCACTCATTGTTTTTATAAAGTTAAAACCGTATCCATTGAGAAAAATTGAATTTTCATCACTATGAGGATTATTCAAAGTAAGATTTATAAGTGATTGTTATCGAAATGAAGTTGTTCATAAAACATCCTGGAAAAACCTAATTGTTTTCCATGACAAAGAAAATCTTTGTAAATTTATTCTTGACTCTTATTTAAAAATTAGGCATGAAAATGTTTTTATTATAAACATGATGATAAAATTTTGACGAACTGAGTATTGCATCGTTAATCTTGAAATTGTATATAGTTGCGCGCCTACATACAATTTGGAATTGACAATGCAAGGCTGATTAGTAGTCACCATAAAACTGGTTAATAAACACTAAATATTCTTTGAAGATTGTGAAAGATTAAGATTTATGAGATCTGCAAAAAGTACGAAATAGGGACATATTGTTAGGGACACCTACATATGTGCCTGTAGCATCTATTCTTCTGAGTTGAATTTACTCATCTGTGGAATTTGTCTTATTTGACAATTGATATTCCGTTCTTGTCCAATTCTCCCGTAGTGAGATTCTTAGGAAAAGTATCTGATTACCGAGTGTTGATACCCGACTGGATGTATTGACGTTTTTATCATTCCTTATGATTTGATTTCGTTTGAATGACCTAGGTAACGATCCGAGGAGCTTTCGAATGCGTACTCAAATTATGAAAACATGGGATATATTCATATTCGTTAAATGTTTTCGTCTGTATCTGATTTGAAATTCTATCGCGTAGATTATGCGTTGACCTTGCTCTTTTAGTAGTAGTTGTGTCTATATATATCCTTGAATTTGTGAAGGATTATGAGTTATTAGTAGTCTTTTGAGAAGTTCACATCTTATCGACGGCAATGAAACTGAAAAGTTGATAATGCCCGTAGAATGGATTGATTGATTATGACATGACGACATTGTCTTAATTGATGGGAACTCGAGTAGAATTCCCCTAAATGATAAAATGCTGATTATCAAAAGTGATCTAAATAATTCTTGATGGATGACCATATCTTGTATTAAGACTTGAAATTATACCGTGAATGATTGTGAATTAGTAATAGATATTATAATATAGATGGAACCTAATTTGTATTTATTAAAAGATGTTTATCTTATCTGAATTTAAGAAATTACCGTACAACTGAGAAAGTTGTTGGAGAAAGATTTTATTATACCAAGCCTGTCATCCTGAAGAGCTATGGTGTTATCTTTCCTTATATTTATAAGATTACTGTGAACTGAGTAAATTGACAATCGAAAACGATATCCATAACTCGAAATGGAAGAATTGTTCGATCATTTACAAGGTTCTCGAAAATTTGATCCATAGCATGGTTACCATCAACTTCGCATCTGCGAAAGAGATTATCTATTCCAATCACTACATCCGGTACTTGTAATGAACGTTATGAGTTTCACGTGATGTCGTTTGGATTGACCAATGCACATGTCGCATTCATCAATTTGGTGAATCACGTGTGTAGGCTGTGATTTGATAAATTCATGCTTGAGATCATTAAGGACCATTTATTTGTTTATAAGAATAAGAAGGAGTTAATAATTAATTATAGATTGCCCTGAATTGGCCGAACAGTGAAAACCTGAACCTTGAATAATTAACACGTGATTGAAGACTTGAATCTTTACATGATTTAACTATGTGATTAAAAGGATAATGGAATATAAATTGACTCTTCAAAAATTAAGAGCCCTTTTAAGACCTTGGATTTTACCAAAAAGAAATGGAAATATGTTTTGACAAATGTTTTAACAAAGGATTTTAGAGGATTGTTCCCTTATACACAAACCATTTAACTAAACTTCTGTTTAGGGGTAAATGTTTGTGTATACCTCCAGATAACTTAAAAAGGATTGAGGAAAACCATTTAAACCATAATTTGAAATTTGAAACAACAAATTTTGCTTTTTAACTAAGAAAACTTTGACCAAAATATAAACAAAGATTTCTCGAACATTTACGAATCTTATTAATTATTTTCGATAAATCAACGAAAATCTTGTTAATTAAACTCAAATTTATTTTGAACATTTGATATAATTGGTCGAACTAGAAAATTTAAAACTTTTACGTTTACGCTTTATAAAAACTAATTAATAATTATTTAATTAATTATAATAATTATCGACGCTTTAGACGACGGATTGAGTAAAACGGATAAAAATGATAGTAAAGACGAAACTAAAACATAGAAGATATGAAGAAAGAATTTTGAATAAATACGGTTGTGATATTTATTTCATCAGGAGAAAGTGAACGTAATTACTGACGCATAATATAGAAAGAATATCTGAGTGAATTGTGGACATGAAAATTATATCATCATGAGAGGTGAATATAGATACCGACGCATTATGTAGAAAAGATAAAGAATCAGTTAGGATATGTTCCTTAATAATGAAGGTGCGAAATAAATTGCCGAACGATATAAAAATAAACAATGCTTATTAGAAGGATAATATAGATAATGAAAAGGTTTCACGGCTAGTGTGAACCATTAGAGTTGAGAAGCCGATAGCGTTAAATGTCTTAAAGACCACATGTGATTGTCTAAATATGGAGGATTGTAATATATAGTTATGTTGGTATTTGTAAGAATAAGTATTCTATTTATGTCATTTATGACTAAAAGTATCTTTGTCTGAAGAAGTTGTACTGATGGCAATTATGAAGGCAGAAATCGCCTCATACATTAGTAAACGTCTAGCTATTACAAAGGTCATCATCTGAATTTGATTCGATTTGGGTCATCGTCGACAGACTGACCAAATCTGCTAATATCATTCTCGTTAATGATAAATGCAAAAGAGTTATGTAAACATAGTGTGCCTGTATCGAACATCTTTATCGAGGTTCTCGCTTCGCATCGAATTTCTAGAAATTTGCTCAGAAATCGTTAAGAACGAACCTTGATGAGAGTACTATGTACCACCCCAATCGAAGGGACGAGGTAAAGTAACGATACAAAGTAATATAAGTGCTATTTTATGTTTGAATGAATGACCTTTGGTAATAGACCGTATAATCGTTTTCCTTTGGAGAGATTATCATTGATAACCATCGTGTTAGGATTAAGATCGAATCTTGTTAGAATCTATATTAGAGCATCTGTAAGCAAGAGTTGAGATGAAGACATCCGACATACACCCATTGTGAGTTGGACATGTCTTTTAGGTTTAAGGTTTCCTATGATGGCGAACCTAACCTTACAAAATACCCGACCCGCGAGATCTGAAATGATTGTTGAAATTAAGATTTGATTATTGACAGCCGGTAGTGGGCAAGAGGTTATGTGAATATGAAAAGTAGATCTTGAAGTGCCAAATGGGTAGCGAAGTTATGCCATAATTTTTAACCTTGGAAAAATGAATTCATGATCTGACAAATCATGGGATATAAGTCCCCGTTGTATGGGACCATTGAGATGATGTAAAAGTTGGGATTGAAAGGCATATAAGCTGGATCTACCCTAGGACTTCAAGAACCGCGTGAATTTTGTTTCGTAAATCGAACTTGATGGAATACCTATCAACTGAAAATCTGATTGTTCTTAGTAAAGCTTAGATCGGCGAAAAGTTGCATTCATCAAAAACCCGTGAACATCGTGGATAGAGAAGGTAAGTCAACATTTAGCCTGATCATATTCCCGTAGTTATGTTTGACGAAACTCGCGTATTATAATGGATTACACTTGTGAGAAAAGACCGAATGTGGAGGAAATATCCACATGGCTTTAACTCTATAAGAAGCGAGTGGTAAGGTAAGATGATCTTTGAGGACAAAGATCCTGTTTAGGGGTAAATGCTGTGACAATCCGTCAATTTATGGTTGATATTTTATTCTCAATATTATTTAAAAACAATTTACAATATGAACTCACATATTTTTGGGAAGAAATTTGGATTTACGTCTTGGAGTAGCATCGACTACGTCTAAACCGGAGGATTCAACGTTACGTGCTTACGTTTACGTACACCGTCTTTGGTGACAGTCCGACATTTTAGAAAATAAATTTGTCCATGAATATTATGTTGGAGTTTTAAATTTGTGTTGGTTCATAAACTCACAAATTTACGAGAAGAGATTAGGACTTACGATTTTATTTTAACGTCCTTTGCGACTAAACCGGAAACCTTAGGATTACGTATTTACGTTTTCGAACTCCGTTTTTGATGAGACAATTTTTATTGGATTCGTTTTGTGACGTCGATTCATAATTTATAAAAACGTTTTCCGTAAAACGACCCGAGGGCACGCAAATCGAGGAAAATAGAATCGAGGAATACCCGTAAATAAATGGGGATGAGACAAAATAACTTTTTCCCCACCCCCATATATGGGACGTCCAACTTGTTACACCACACCATATTTGGTGTCACTTTTATAAGCTAACTAAGACACATGGCCATTTTAGCTTCAAGGTTAAGCTACCTCACATCTAAAACCACTAAACAAAACCATTTTCTCTCATCCTCACCATGCAAACAACTACACAAACTCTCTCTCTAGCACAATGTGCCGTCCCAAATGCTCCACAAAACACCCATTTCATACAAAATTTAACCATAAACATATGTTATAATTAACATATGTTAATCTCCATTCAAAAAGATGAAGATTGGTGCAAGTTATAACATCAAGGGAGGAGTTTTCATGGAGTAGTAGGGCTGATTTTCCCCAAGGAATTCATGGAGCATGGTGGTCTTGAAGATGGTCATGGTTGTCTACAAGTTTCTCCATCAAAAACCATGTCAAAATCATAACCTACATCAACTTGGTGGTATAAAGATTGTCCTCCTCAACTTCTTGTTATTTTGATTATGTAAACATGTATTTTATTTCCTATTGTATATGTATATGATGATTATATGATGATAAAAATGTTATGTGGGGATTTGTTGTTAATAAACATGATTAAAAAGGTGAAAAACCATAAGAAACAAGGTTAAAATCTTGGTTAAATTTGATGGCTGTATAAAACAGTAAAGAACCATATGTTTAACTGATAAAATGATGAAGTAGAATGGATTTACAGTAAGCTATGGGTCTTGTACACATGTGAGAGTTGGCCATGCAATGGAATCAAAATAATGAGTGAGATATGATCAAAACAAGTTTAGGGTATAAATCTGAGGTTACTGTTTTGGACGATTTTTAGAAAATATTTAGAAGATGTTTCAACAGTAGCCATAGAAGAGTTAAATGTAGCACATATCATGTAGTTTATGTGATAAAAATTTGAGCTTCTATCTCCATGTAGAACTCAAGATATGGCAGTTTTGGTGAAAGTAAAGATAAAAATCAGATTTTTGGAAATTAAAGAATAATACTATTATATAAGCACTCACATTTTAATATATAAAATGTAAAATAAAAACCCACTAACTTATAAAACTTATTTATATAAATATATATAAAAGGTTAATCAAATGGATAAATTATATAAATGGTGGTGAAATAATGTTTATAAGTAATAAAAACTATAAACATGATTTTTACGACTTTTTCGGCTATTGCCGTAAAATTAACATTTTTGTTAAATAAAAACTTAGATGGTTGGACCCGTCTAATGCAAACTTTATAAAACTTATATACTGATATATAGACATGTATAACAAGTAAAAACCGATAAAACCCGAACTATAGGGCATACGGACATTAACGAGCTAAGTAAACATATTGGACTAATACTTGGGCTAATAATTGGACTAAATAAGACAAACACTCATAAAAAGAACTTATGGGGCTTAACCCATTTGGGCCCAACTTGAAAGTTTAAATACTGATAATATAAGTGTGAAAAGGATTAATAAGAGTTAAAGAACTTATAATAAGTTGATTGGACTTAAAACACGTAAAAAGGCAAAACTAGTAAACTAGTATGAACGTTATCGACACATAACACAAAAATGAGTAAATGAGGATATGTAAACCCACTTGATCATCATATATATATAATCATCATATGTATACATAATTGATATTTTTATAAAGTCATTGGACAAACGTCTAAGACCGAGTATTATTTGTTTAGGTTTCCGTGATTGAAGCACGTACCGTACATCCGAATTCCCGATAACCCGCCTTCCCATATCAACGTGAGTTCATAGCCTCGCACTCTTTTAATTGTTTTTATAAATGTTTTATAAACCCGCGAGGGAGATAACATGTTAGTTTTATAAAATAGGACACCATTTGTCCCGATTGTTTGTTTATTGATTTTGGACCCGAATGATTGAATGACCCGATTGTATGACCCGATAAGTGATTAAAGGACCCGATAGATGAAATTAAATGGATTATTAAAGTTAGGTTATGTCACTAAAAGTCCCATTAGCATGAATTGTGAACTACCGGGAGTTGGTAGACGCTTATGCATTTAATAGTACTATTTGGGGACGATCACCCCAGTTCGCGCCTTGACGGTTGATCCCCGTCGTGCCACATTGATTGGTAAGAGAATTTATGTATGAGAAGATTTCAATAGCGTGACCTTTGTGACGACACGCTACTTTAGATGGGCAAAATTGGTATCGGGTTAGCTACCCGTTGTTGGTTTAGTAAGGTAACAATGTCATGCGGCTTATAATAATCCAAAATTTACAAAATACTAATAGACGCTCCGAATTACGAAGTATTGCCTGACTAGCAATACAGGGTCATACTATTGATATTATGTTTGTGTTTTGGTTTTCATAACCATATTCATATAACGGTTTTTATTTGATTTTGTAGAACGTCATAAGACGTATTGTATGATGTTTTTACGACATTAGCTGGTATAATAATTTTTAAGGCAAATGCCTATATTATGATTTTCGATAAGGATTTGTATAAAATGACTTTGGCTATTTTACGGCCTATTACAATGATTTGTATGAATTGATTTTTGGTACTAATTTTATACCAAAGTTATATTGATGGAATTTACTAAACTCTATGAATTCACTCGGCGTTATCGCTGACCTTTTCTTTTAACATGTCTTATCTCAGGTACTTGAAGGTAATTCTCGGGAAGACGACAAGAATTCATGGCCCGCACCTAAATAATACTTTCCATTCAAATACTTTGTAAAACCTGTGTAAAATTATAATGACTTGGGACCGATGTAACTTTGATATTTATGAATGGAAATGCTTTATTAATAAACGACGCGATTTTTATGCGTTGTCTATGATGTGAGTAATGTGCTATCCCGTAACACCAACTAGTCTTCCGCTGTATCGAGTTGTATAAATTTGGGGGTGTTACAGATTTTATCTTTTAAGTCAAATTCCATTTTCTTGTATTCAGAAACGGTTTTCTTAGTTTCAGTGAGAGCTAGTTGGTAATTAGACAATTTACATCTTTCAGTACTCATATCATCTAATAATCTTAACACCTCTTTGTTAAGTCTTTCCGTATTTAACCTACAACCTTTGCTACAAAAAGCGTCATCATATACCTCATTGTCAGATGAAGAGGAGGAGTGTGCCATGAGAGCATATTCAACATGCTCTTCTTCTTCAATATCAGCAACCAAAGCTTTATCCTCTTCAACATTCTTACCAAATATAGCTCCAATCCCATCCTATACCATCAATTCCTTGAACTGCAACCATGGCTTTGGAATCCTGAGCTTCAACAACTTGACTTGAGGGTTTACCAGCATCAGATCTTTTAGGAGATCTGCACTCCCTCATGAAGTGCCCCATACGATGACAGTTGTAGCATTCAACTTTGGATTTATCAAATCCAGCTGTGTCTTTAGCATTGAAGGTCATCTTCTTTTTAAAACTTCTGTTCCACCTGTTTGCTCTTATACTAGCAAGAGCCATGTTCCACTTGATGTCCATCTCTTCCAAGTGCTCATCACTTATCTGCTCAAGGTCCTCATATGTAATCACTGAACCATTCGGCAGAGAAGCAATATAAGCACATACAATATCTAAATCTAAACCAGCAGGTTTAACTCTTGGGGAGTTACTCTTGAATGTGTCAGCGTCTGAATAGGAGACGTTGACAGGACTTGTTCCAGCGCTGACATATGATGATCCAGTAACTGGATGCATGTAAGAGTCCTTCTGATTGAATTGACCTTCACTATGAGAGAAGAAGGCCATGTTACTGTTGGTAGACTTGCTTCCATGCTCTAAAAGAGTTTCATCTTCCAACAACCTTAGTTTGTTGTAGATGTCATCAAACGAGGAGCTCTTGTGAGTATTGTTGGCAAGAATAGATCTTGCTTCAATCTTCCATGCCTCACCAAGACTTTTAAGAAATGTAGCATTAATGTCAACATCACCAACTTGTGTCCCCATGAAGGACAACTTGCTTGTAATGTCAAGCAATCTGCTTCTCACACTACTTAGTTTCTCATTGGGTTAAGCTTTGAAGACAGCATAATCATGCATGAGTTGCTTTTTCTTTTCTTCCTTAGTGTCTGCATTGCCACCATATGCAACTTCAAGAGCTGCCCAAAGATCCCTAGCAGATTCATAGCCTCTATATTTATGCTGGTTTTCTTGTCCCAAAGAGACTTTCAGAATATTTAGGGCTTTCATGTCAACCCTTCTCTTTGCTATGTCATCAGCAGCCACAGCTCTACCATCTCCAGGTTTTTCTCTCTTATCCTCTTCAGAACATCCAGCAACAACTGTTCTTGCAACAATGTCATTAGTAATCTTTTGGGCTTTATTGAATGTGTTTCAATATTCAATAATCTCCCAGAGTGTGTAGTCATAGATCCCCAGATATTGTTCAAAGTTGAACTTCCATAAGTCAAAGTTGGTTGCATCAAGCATGGGAATCTTGATGTTTGGTAAAGCTGAGGAGGAGGAGGTTATTGCTTCAGACATGATGTTGTTAGGGTTTTTGAGAAAATTAGGGTTTTGGTGATTTTTAGGGTTCTTGTGTTCTTTAAGATCAAAAGTTCCTCAACAAGCTCTAATACCACTTGTTGATCCCAAACTTAGATCGATTTAGCTTTATGTATACGAGATTAGATCAAGTAATACACTTAGAGAAACCTTTGTATATGCTTATGAATCTAAGTGTTATGCGGAATTTAACACTTAAACAAGAACACACAATGATATAAACAAACTTTCACTTTGATTAATAATATTAAACTTGCTTACAATGAAAGTAGTTTACGAATGAAAACTTATCTCAAACATTAACCTAAAGGTCTTCTTTTATAGACATAAGAAGCCTTGTACAATAATCTACGTATCAGCTATTCTAGGTAAAGATAAATATAGAAAATACATTGTTGTTCCTATCTTTACTAGAACTATTCTAGAATACAATAAACGCGTAAAGTATATCTTCCTATCAGTGCTTGTCTTCAATGTGTCAACGCTTGACTTTATCTTGTCAACGCTTGAGCTGTCAGCGCTTGTTTTGTTCTTGTCAACGCTTGTTTTACTCTTGTCAGCGCTCAAGTGATCTGGCCTTAATTTATTCCCAACAGTTGGCCCTCATGCTAATCAAAGCCATATTCCACTTGATGTAAATTTCCTCCCAACTCTCTTTGCTAATTTGGGTTAAGTCATCATACACCACAGTGGAACCATTTGGTTCTTGAGAGGCAATGTATGCACATGAAGTATCAGCTTTCTCATCTTAGTAGAGTATCCCACTGCGTATGTTGCTAATCCCATTGTTAGAGATAAAGGTCATGTTTGCAGGGGGACCAGTCAGTCCACTTGGATTTGTAGGGATTGTTCACATACCTTTCATCTGAAGAACAACAGGCTCAAACAGCTTTAATTTGTTGTAGATGTCATCAATGTTCTTATCATCCATGTCATCTCTGTTCTGCCAAAGTTTTGTAGACAAACCATTCTTGCTGAATACTATTCCGGAATTTGGCATTCACGTGTTCCCTTGTGACTTTAATCTCAAAGAATTCAAATTGAGTAACCAGGTTTTGCAATCTATTGTAGATTGAGCCAATGTTTTCATCAGCATTGGCTTTAAAATTCTATGAAAATTTGAAAATATTTTTTGGCATTCACGTGTTCCCTTGTGACTTTAATCTCAAAGAATTCAAAAGTAGCATGATAACGCCCAAAAATAACATGTTTTCTTGAGCGTTATCCGTACTATTGTACATGTATATTGGTTATTTCTATAATGCTTTTGTGCATATTTGTGCCAAAATGTGTTTGCAAGTCTTTGTGTAGCCAATTGCAGGAATGAAGTATAAAGTAATGCAAATGTGAAGATTAGTACGAGTACGAAGAACCCTAGTCAAAGTTCAAGACCCGTGTACAACTTATAAGCCTTTGAAGATCCATTCCGGGTGCAAGAACTAGTGTTTCCAAGAAGTGTACAAGTCCATCAGCATGGAAGTTGCCACCAACATTTCTAAAAGTTGCCACTGGCAGAATCAAAGTTGCCACCTACTTTTGTGTTGGCAAAATTTTGTCTAGATACATGCAACCTTGAGGAGAACACACAAGAATATACAAGAAAGATCTAGAACTACTTTGGGACCAAGCATACACCTTTGGCTCCAAGTATATTACTTTGGCTCCAAGTTCAAGCATTGATGGAGAGGCTTAATTTCAAGCATAAATAAGACCCTTGGGGTCATGTAACCACAACACTTACAACATCACCTTCATTATTCATCAAGGAAACTCTCTCCTTGGTGAAAATCCCAGATTTGGTCCAAGTGTGCCAAAACTCATCCTTTTGAAGCTCCAATCATCAAAATAACATTTCCAAACTCTAAGGGACCATTTTCTTATCATTGGTAGTGATTCTTGAAGCCTAAATCACCACAAATCTTCACCAAACCTCTCCTAAACCTGCCTCAAATCTCAAATACGAATTTCATTTGCATAACCCGAAACACCACAAAACTTGTAGTCAATTGGAGGCCTGAGGACCGCTCTAATTCCTTTCTTTACTTATTGTATTGATACTTTAGATAAACTCTTTTTATTTTTATCATGTTGAACTCTATGTCATATGTTGAATGTTTGTTGATTAATATGATCATGGAGTATTTTTCTTTACACTTGTTTGGATGATGTTGTGACATGAGGATTATTTATGTTTTATCATTGTTTTGATCATATTCATGTTATGTTTGAAATCCAATTGTGCTTAAGTTCCATTTCATTTGCTTATCATACTTGATTAGTTGTCGATGATTTCATAGGTCGAAAGGATTATCATTCACCAACTAGTTATAATCGTTTTGTCTATGGATGATTATCTATTGTATTGACCATTTCTTTAGTGGTATGATTATGCCAAGGACCTTAAGTGTGATTGTTAATAGATTTGTGAAACGACCGTGAATCAAACTTGTTAATCTAAAAATAGTCTGAATTGGTTGATTTGTCTTAATGCTTGATTTCATGGATGTATGATATTTCGCGAGGGTTATATAATTTAAAATCAAAGATTGGAATTTGTGAACATCATCTTCTTTACATGTAATCTATTTATCAAAACCATCGTCATATGAACAATCTAAATGTTATGAACTAACCTAAGCAAGTGTTGTCTTTATTATTATTGTTATCTCGTCTTGTTAGCTTAATCATCATCCTAATTGTTACTTATTATTATTTGCTTATTGTTACTTATATGGTAATTGTGGGAGTGAGAACCATTTTTTACCACCAACGTTACATTCTTACAAAGACTCCTTACAAAAGAAAACAGCCAAATCCCAGTGAACGACCTCGGCTTACCACAAAAAGCTAGCTACAAACGAAAGGGTCATATTTGCCCGTGTGTTCTTAGCTCAGTCGGTAATCCTTGTATAAATTTAAAACTTGTACACTCACAAAGAATGCATCAAGTTTTTGGCACCGCTGCCGGAGATTTGTGTTTTGTGCTTTTCATGTTTTGAATCTTTGTTTCATATAGTGTATCGTTTAATCTCCTTTGTGGTTATTTGTTTTGTGCTTATTTGTTTTGTGCTTTTTTGTTTTGTGCTTATTTGGTTTAAAATTAAAGTGTGTGTAGATTAAGCTTTTTAGTGATTATTTCATCAACCCCACAAAAGTTTTTTAAGTATTCTTAGTTTTTAGTTCCGAAAAAAAAATCATCAGCATCCGAGTTGCCGCCCGGCAAACCCACTTTGCCGTCGGCAACCTCCCAACAGAATCGATTTTGCCGACCGGGAAAACCATTTGCCGCCGGCAACCCTTTCACAGAACCTAAAAAGCCGACCGGCAAGCCAAAGTTGCCGCCGACAACTCCTAAATCTGTAAAAAAAAAAAATTATCTTTTTTTTTATTCAAACCGAGCCTTACCCAAATTCGTTCCTAATTGTGTTTTAACTCGTTTAACGTCCGTGTGTCGAGTTAAGAACCAATTATTTTTGTTTGATCATAACCCACCCAACCACCCCGTTTAATCATTTTGTGCCTTGTTCGTATTTTTAATCGTTGGTTTGATCCCAAACCTCGTGGATAGAACCTGATGTCATTCGAACCATCCGTGTTGATTGATTTGGTACAATGTATCATTTACGTTTTCATTTTTATTTTCTATTGTTTCTTTGTTTTTTTTCTTTAGTAAAAAAATGCAATTTTTTTCTATTTGAGTTCCTTTATATTTTATTTATCTTTCCATTTTTATTTTTAGCTTTTAAGAAACTTTTCGAAGTATTTATATTTTTCATAAATCCACGTCCTAGATGTAAATTCCTCGTTAATAAATACTATGAACTTAAACGTAAGTTCAAGAAGAAGACTCGTGAACCCGATAAAAACAAATTTGAAATCGAGTCACCCGAACCGTTCACGGAGGAACGTGTTGTCATTATCGACATACTCGAGTCGAAATTCGAAAACCCATTCCATACCGAAGAAATCTTCACCTATGAAACCGAATCCGATTCCTCAACCGTTCTTATTATTGATCCCGATGATCAAACAATGTGGTCAAACACTAGGATCGTTGCTCCAACACCTAGTTCCTTTATTGTTCAAATCCATGTTTTGAACAATTTCACTATCAAAAGTAACGACATACAAATGATTCGGGAAAACCAATTTGATGGAGAATCCCTATCCGATCCTCACCAACATGTATTCGATTTTCTTGAGATTAGTAGCCTTTTCCAATATGGTGAAAATCAAGAGGAAGCGATTAACTTGAGGATATTCTTATTCTCATTAACCGGAGAAGCTAAGTCTTGGTTGAATGAACTAAATGAAGTAACAATTACTTCGTGGAATGAATTAAGAGAAGCTTTCATAAGCCGATACTTTTCACCCGCAAAGTTTAAACGTCTCCTAAACGACATTCATAACTTTCACCAACTCGATAACGAGGCTCTCGTTAAAGCTTGGCTCCAAATGAAAGAAATGCTTCGCGCTTGTTATGGACATGATCTAACCAAGAGAACGATAATTGAAACATTTTATCATGGTTTAGACGATCCAACTCAAGTATCTATCGACGCCGGAGGAATCTTCTTCTACAATACTCCTAACGAAGTTGTCCAAATCCTCAAGGACAAAATCCTTCTCAAGCTCGATTATTCGAAGGATTCTTATGTCGAACCTTATCCGAAAACCATTGTTTCCGCCAGTGGAAATAACATCATCTCCGATCACACTGTATTTATGGAGAAATTCGAAGCTCTCGCTAAACTTATCGATTACCAATTCCTAATCATAAGGAATGAACTAAACGAAATACGAGAAGATCGTAGAAACAATCACGATCCAAAAACCACCATGAAGGATGACACGCCGATGTGTGAACCTCATGAAGCGAATTATGTCGAAGAATATCACCGAGGATATCACGACCAAAATTCAAGGAATTCACATTCCTATCTTACCCTAAACCCGAACCGTCCCATTCCTCAATCTCGACCGCGAGATGCGCCGACATATTCATCACGATAGCGCCCAAAACCCGAATCCTCAACGGAGGATATAATGAGAGAATTTATGGCTTGGCAAACGGAAGAAAATGAACGTGTCAAGAACAATTTGGTTGACTTGGAGTTTCAAATCAATCTAAACTTCCGGAACCATACAGCCATAATCGAAGACTTGAAGACAAAAACCTATCGTGTCGAAAAGCTCATCAAACGAACCAAGTCCCTTCCTCAAATCACCAACACCAAAACAAGAGATAAAATACCCTCTATCCGAAACGAGGGTGATAAGCGTGATGTTGCTTTTATTGAGGGAGAAGAAGAACCTATTCCAAACGTTCCAAAACCAAACACCATCGTTTCTATCTCAACTTTTCCCAAGGATTGCGCCGTTCATACCCCATACAAAAAGGAGAAGACGTTTGAACATGATATAATGTCAATTCATGACGCTGAGTTGAAATCAATAAATGGCGTTGGAAGTAGAAGAATGATAAAGAAGGACGACAATGGTGTGCCAAAGAAGCCTTTCAAAGTTTGGACTATAAATGGAGAATTGCTTTGGTTCAAAGATGATAATTATCAAAATCAATGGCACCCAACCAAAGTTCCCCATGTTAACCGTATTGTCAAAGAATCTTAACATTGAGGGGAAGAGTCTAGCTAACGACTCAATAATAAATTAAGAGCTTCTCAGGAGGCAACCCGTGCTTTAATTGTTTGTGTTTTTAATTTTGTGTGTTTAGAATGAATATGTACACCCAAAAGTATTTTTCTAACTTGGAAAATCTTAAGTGTGAGGGGGTGTACTTTGCTAGTAGTGTTTTATTATTGTGTGCTTGTTTGTTTTGTTTGTTTGTTTGTTTTGTTTTGTTTGTTTTGTTTTGTTTGAATAAATGTAGCAATAGGTAATGGAGGAGGATGCATACATGGAGATGATGGAAGTGTACAAAATCAACTGGTCTTCCTAACTTGGCATCTTATCATATGGAAATCAATTGTAATTTCATATCCCAGGAAGTTTCGTTTTTCTTTGACTATTTATTTATTTCCTCACTTTTCATACTTTGAAGTTTATTTTTCACATTGAGTCTAATCCAAAACTTAAGTGTGAGGGGAAATAAATCGGAAAATGAAACCAATTTTTGTTATATAAAAAAAAAGAAAAAAAGAGAGTTGTACACTTGTTTGCCCTTAGGATCTAATTGTTTTCACACGTTTGTTTGTAAATATATTTCAATAATCGTTCCCACGAAAAAAAATATATATATATAATTAAAAAATATATATAATAATATTTTTAGTGAGATCACACTTGTGTGATAAAGGTGTATATGCGTGACAAAGAGGCAACCTTAGGAATAAAACCTAAATCACCTTTTCCGTTTACATCTTTTTAGCTAGTTGCATCCATTAGCTAACCATCCAAATTAACCCTTTTGTTAGCACTCTCTTTAGTGCTAGATACCATTAGAACACCCATTGAGCCATTCTTTTCTTTTTTGTTATATCCACTAAAAAGAAAAAAATAATATAACCTTAAACCTTAGCCTAACCCATGTCGAAGTCTAAATGGTGGGTTGCTAGTTGCATGGTATGGTGGATCGTTTTTGATGATTATTAGTTACCACACTTCGCCATGTGTGTGTACCATTCCAACAAAGATGGAGACTACAGCTTCTTGTTTGTATTTTTTGTGGTGTGTGCTCAAGCGAAGTGCGAGGGGAGCATGTGATGTTGAAAAACAAAAAAACAAAAAAAAGAGGAGGAGGATGAGAAAAAAATAGAAAAAGAAAATAATCATCGAAAAAAAAGTAAAAAAAAAGTTGATGATGACAAAAATAGCCAATGAGCTATATGTTTATGAAGATGAAGGAAGACGAAGTATATTTGGATATCGATTAGCCAATGTACTAAGACGTGATATATATTTGTGTTGATCGATATGTGTTGAATAAAGCTCGTGACTAGAATCATTTTTGGGTTTGTGAATTGTTCGGTAACTAGCAACACGGGACTTAGACTTCTAACTTGTATATCCATGATACACCTCTCATAAAATATCCATGTGTTATCAATACCCATTAACCCTTAGCCTTGTAACCCAATAAAAGTCCTCTTTAGATGTGTACACTTGGTGCTCACGCCATTTCATTTAGTTTTGTTTGTACTTGGTAGATTTGCATCATATTTTTTAATAAATCATTTTCATGTACCATGTGGGAAGTTTTTCTTTTACTTTCTTGAGGACAACCAAACTCTTAAGTGTGAGGGGGTTTGCACCTTTAGCCATTTCTTATAAAAACCAAAAAATATTTTCAAATTTTCATAGAATTTTAAAATTTTCATAATTTTTTAAAAAATTTCTTTTGTTTTAGAACCTAGGTACTTAGTTTCTAACTTTATTTTTAGTTTTATTTGCTTGAGGGCAAGCAAAGTTTTTCTTTTCCTTGCTCTAGGACGAGCAAAAATTAAGTGTAAGGGGATTTGATAACGCCCAAATCCAACATGTTTTCTTGAGCTTTATCCGTACTATTGTACATGTATATTGCTTATTTCTATAATGCTTTTGTGCATATTTGTGCCAAAATGTGTTTGCAAGTCTTTGTGTAGCCAATTGCAGTAATGAAGTATAAAGTAATGCAAATGTGAAGATTAGTACGAGTACGAAGAATCCTAGTCAAAGTTCAAGACCCGTGTACAAGTTATAAGCCTTTGAAGATCCATTCCGGGTGCAAGAACCAGTGTTTCCAAGAAGTGTACAAGTCCATCAACATGGAAGTTGCCACCAACATTTCTGAAAGTTGCCACTGGCGGAATCAAAGTTGCCACCTACTTTTGTGTTGGCATAATTTTGTCTAGATACATGCAACCTTGAGGAGAACACACAAGAATATACAAGAAGGATCTAGAACTACTTTGGGACCAAGCATACACCTTTGGCTCCAAGTATATTACTTTGGCTCCAAGTTCAAGCATTGATGGAGAGGCTTAATTTCAAGCATAAATAAGACCCTTGGGGTCATGTAACCACAACACTTACAACATCACCTTCATTATTCATCAAGGAAACTCTCTCCTTGGTGAAATTCCGGATTTGGTCCAAGTGTGCCAAAAGCTCATCCTTTTGAAGCTCCAATCATCAAAATAACATTTCCAAACTCTAAGGGATCATTTTCTTATCATTGGTAGTGATTCTTGAAGCCTAAATCAACACCAATCTTCACCAAACCTCTCCTAAACCTGCCTCAAATCTCAAATACGAATTTCATTTGCATAACCCGAAAGACCACAAAACTTGTAGTCAATTGGAGACCTAAGGATCGCTCTAATTCCTTTCTTTACTTATTGTGTTCATACTTTGGGTAAACTCTTTTTATTTTTATCACGTTGAACTCTATGTCATATGTTGAATGTTTGTTGATTAATATGATCATGGAGTAGTTTTCTTTACACTTGTTTGGATGATGTTGTGACATGAGGATTATTTATGTTTTATCATTGTTTTGATCAATTTCATGTTATGTTTGAAATCGAATTGTGCTTAAGTTCCATTTCATTTGCTTATCGTACTTGATTAGTTGTTGATGATTTCATAGGTCGAAAGGGTTATCATTCACCAACTATTTATAATCGTTTTGTGTATGGATGATTATCTATTGTATTGACCATTTATTTAATGGTATGATTATGCCAAGGAACATAAGTGTGATTGTTAATAAATTTGTGAAACGACCGTGAATCAAACTTGTTAAACTAAACATAGTCATGAATTGGTTGATTTGTCTTAATGCTTGATTTCATGGATGTGTGATCTTTCGCGATGGCTATATACTTTGAAATCAAAGATTGGAATTTGTGACCATCATCTTCTTTACATGTAATCAATTTATCAAAACCATCCTCATATGAACAATCTAAATGTTATAAACTAATCCAAGCAAGTGTTGTCTTTATTATTATTGTTATCTCATCTTGTTAGCTTAATCATCATCCTAATTGTTACTTATTATTATTTGATTATTGTTACTTATATGGTAATTGTGGGAGTGACAACTATTTTTACCACCAACGTTACATTGTTACAAAGACTCCTTACAACCGAAAACACCCAAATCCCAGTGAACGACCTCGGCTTACCACAAAAATCTAGCTACAAACGAATGGGTCATACTTGCCCCGTGTGTTCTTAGCTCATTTGGTAATCCTTGTATAAATTTAAAACTTGTACACTCACAAAGAGCGCATCATAGCACCAATGGCCTCCCAGAGCTCTGTAGTAGTCTTATGCATTCTGAATCTCATCTGATGACGATCTGGTAAGGCTAATAATAAGGAATTGTGAGCTCTTACATCATGTCTTGTTTGCGGGATTTCTTCTATTGTGACATCAACAGACTTATACTTTTTGCCATCATCCTTTTACCATTCACCAACTTCTTTCTTACCATCAACACCTATTGTTTCCATTGGTACTATCTTTGTGAATTGATCACCAAACTCTATGACTTCCCATAGAGCAGAATGTTCCATTTTGAGATTTTGCTGAATCATGAATTCCCACATGTTGATCCCAAACTTAGATCGATTAGCTTTGTGTATACGAGATTAGATCAAGTAATACACGTAGAGAAACCTTTGTATATGCTTTATGAATCTAAGTGTTATGCGGAATTTAACACTTAAACAAGAACACACAAGATATAAACAAACTTTCACTTTGATTATCAATGTCGAACTTGCTTACAATGAAAGATGTTTATGAACGAAAACTTATATAAAACTATATCAAACATTAACCTAAAGGCCTTCTTTTATAGATAAAAGAAGCCTTGTACAATAATCTACGTATCAGCTATTCTACGTAAAGATAAACATAGAAAATACATTGTCGTTTCTATCCTTACTAGAAGTATTCTAGAATATAATAAACGTGTAGATTATATCTTCCATCAGTGTTGGTCTTCAATGTGTCAACGCTTGAGTTTAACTTGTCAACGCTTGAGCTGTCAGCGTTTGCTTTGTTCTTGTCAACGCTTGAATTGTTCTTGTTAGCGCTCAAGTGATCTGGCCTTAATTTATTCCCAACAATCCTCCCCTAAACTTGATATCCACTCTTATGATCAAGTTTCTGAATAAGCATTAAGGACTTGGAGGAGTCTGACAAACCTTCTCATATTGGTAATGAATAAATCTGATCAAATCTTTTGCCACGTCACTTGAATAATCTATTTCCAGCTGAGTGTCCTTCATCTTTTCCAAAACAGCCTTGGATATGAAATACTGAGCATCCACAAGTAGATACTCAGCAAACTTTGTAGAACTCAAATGGTATACACCAGCAGCTGAATATAACCTCCATTGAAGACCACTGAGGTCCTTCAAGATCCTTCCAAATTGCAGGATCTTCATCTTTTGGCCCACACATTCTTTTGAATGTGGTCCAAAGTTTTATTCCATTAGCTGAAGTTGGTGCTTCAGCCTCATACTTGGTCTCCAGTAACCTCCAAAGGTCCACCAAGTCTTCTCTATCACAACTTGCAAATAAAGATATGAGAGTGGTAAAAGTGTGTACCTCCTTGCCAAATCTGCCAATCTTCCAGAACCCACATTCATCTTCTTCATAGCTCACAATTGGGTTCCTGGAATCTAATGGTAACACTTGCACCATATCTGAAGCTTCTAATGGGGAGAGCTTGAGACTCTTTCTTATAACTGCTTCACTTGGATATAGTGGATCCATATCTTTTGGAAACTCAAATTTAAATCCCTTCTTCACTGGCCTGGGAACCATCATAGCTTTCTTGATTTCCATTTCTTCTGCAAGTTGCTCCTTTCTTTCATCTGAAAGAAGTCTGAGAGTGTTTGCTTCCTGCACTCTCACCCAAATGGGATAAGCCCTGTTTTGCAACTCATCAAATGTCAAAGCCTTCAACTTCTGATATGTCCATCCAACTCCATGACATCTGAGCAACATAAAGTAGAGCTCTCTTCTATCCCTTTTTAACTCTGAGAGAATATTTCTTGCCTTGTGTTTTAAAATAACCTTACAATCCTTCTGAACTCTAAGAAGAAGCTCCAAACCCCATATTTGATCTGAAATGGTCAAGTCTGGATTATCCATGCAGCTTTCTTCCCAAGAATTGTACATTTGAACCACCTCTGGCATGTCAAAGTCAACCTGCAATTTCAACTCTCTCAGCTTCTCTTTGGCCAACTCATCTCCATACTCAAGCCTTTCAGGTTCTATAATCATTACACTTGAGTCTGAGCTAGCTCCATCACTTTCTTCTTCTGAAGTCACAACAAATGGTGACTTCTCCTTTTCATCTTGTTCCAACATTTGTTCAGCCAATCTTCTATCAAATTCAACTTGGGCTGCATCTTTTGGAACAAACTCTTCTACCATTTTACCCTTACCCTTATCTGATGGTGCAATGATTGGTAAGGTAGATGGTAATACCTGAGTAGAAACCTCCTTGATGATAGATGACGACTGGGATACATCACCTTCATGTGCAGGTCTGTCAACGCCCAAATTTATCCTATCAGCGCCCAAAATACTTCTATCAGCGTCCAAATTTACCTTGTCAACGCTCAAATATTTTCCCTCGGCGCCTTGTGTAACCTCTCTCAACATATCTGTAAATGATAAATTTAAATTGGTGGGAGAGACTAAGGACGTATCAAAACCTGTTTGTTTCTTCAAAGTTGTAAGGGCTTCAGCAACCTCCATTGATTGACCATCCTGGCTGCCCTTATCACTCATATTTATTGGATCTTCCTCCAATTTGGAAGACTCCTCCATACCCCTCCTAGCACGATCACTTTCCAAAACAACAATCCTCTCCCTCAGTTGCTTGAGTTCAAGGCCTTGTGAGCTGACTACTTGTACTAAGTCTGCATTTTGCTTTTGCAAGCTAATGCAGACTGCCGTCAATTCCATAAGAGTCATTGGTTCCAGTCTGCCCTCTTCTAAAATGGGGATTTGACCTCCCAAGTCAGATTCATTGGGCAAGGATGAGGACTTAATGATGGTGGGACTGCCTTGGCCAGCTTCTAAGCCAGAACCAATAGTCCCAGCCTCATCCAGGTCACCAACCACACTTGTGGTGGTGGTTCTCTCTGCTTCATGGCTAGGACCACCAGAGGAGAACACTCCAGTAGTCCTTTGGCATTTCATCAACCTATATTCAGGGGGTGTGGAAGATGGTGTGGAAGAATGGGTAGATGTGGGTTGGTTAAGGGGTGTTTGGGATTGTGAAGGTTGTGTGTCAGCGTTGGAAATAGGCACATCAACGCCAACATTTGATGTGTCAGCGTCAAAGGGTTGTTGGTCAATTTGCATTTGTTCAGGTGAGGGTAAAGGTTCAGGAATAGGTTCAAGTTGTGGTTGAGGGTTAATTTGAGGTTGGGGGTCTGGTTGGGGTTGTGCTGCTGCAATAACAGCAAGCATGGCTGGGGTTAAAGGTAAGTCTCTATGGGGTGGTGAATCCATCTTCATAAAAATAGCTTTCTTTTGCTCAGGGATCTTATAAAAATCATTGTGATCCCTTGAGCAGTAACCTTGATCATCAAAAACCATTTGCAGAAAACGGGGATAAGCTAAAGTTATTTTTGTCCCCTTGTTTTTACACATCCCCTCAAAAATAATTTTAGAATAATTGTATTTTTGCCCTGTTGCAATGCACACAATAGCACTTGCAATGGATCTATTGATCTCATTGTGTGTAGTACATTTGGGACTCAAACATTGAAGAAGGACGTGTATGAGGTACTTCCAGGCTGGGGGAAATTCCTGCTTATGATACTTGTTGAGAGTACCTTCATCAGGAAAGGGATATCCCAAAGCCCTAAGCCCTTGTTCTATTTCATTTATGGGAAGGGTAGCTATACCATCAGCATCATCAAGATGCAAGGCTTGACGTACCAAAGCCTCAGTAACCACCCAAGATCTCCCATGAACAATAGAAGTCAATGTGGTCACTCCATTAACTGTTGAGGAACTAACAATGTTCCAAAACTGCTTAATGTGTGTGACTGGAATGAGTGGTGCATGAGAAATAGCATACCTTAGTGGGGATGCGTTCAAATACGCCACCATTTGTGTGTATTGGGGAAACAGAGCATCATCAGCTTTAAGATAAGCAATCATGTTGTGTTGTGATCTGAACCCCAATGTCAATTCTGCTGAGTTAAACTTTGGTGCCATTGATGAAAGCTGTTAATTTTAAGTGTAGAAGATGAAGTTGATAAGAGAAAATTGTTAGACAAGAATTATAGATACCCTGTTTTAAAATAGGAGCCAAATTTATAGGAGAGTAAGAATGTAGTTGATTGGCCAAAATAGGCAAAGATTTTCAAAAATCAATCATGAAAATATTGAAAAAGTTATAAGTTATCTCATGCATTAAATGAAAGTAACAACTCCTAAAATTACGGCTTGAAAATATGTCAAAAAGTAACAACTGGGTAGGTCCCATTGAGTGTCAACGGTCAAAAATAACCTATCAACGCCCAACGGCTATAATCTTGTCAACGTTTGTCTAAAGCCATGTCAGCGTCCAATTTGGTCACAACAACGCTTGGAAAATTCTTGTCAGCGCCCAAAAATAAAAATATTTTAAAAAAAAGTGAAAAATGACCTTAACAAGTAATTTATCCTAGAGAAGATAACCAAAAGCTGATAATTATTATAGGGCGGCAAGCACTGTCCAATTATGCACACTTGCATAAGCAAGATAGACATAACAGTCCTCTAGTGTCCCTTGCTAACCAAAACTCTTAACAGCAAAGTTACCTTATAAAATCCTTGTTACTCCCAGGTAAATCCCATATCAAAATCATTCCCAAGTCTCCCAACAGACCACAACCAAGTCTAGGCCAAAAATGTCTTGGCAGCATGCAAAGTTGATATACTATGCATGCTACAGTGCCTCATGATTTAGTAAAACTAACTCATACTCACCTGTGGACACAATCTAGAATTGTGATAAGAGTATCATATGGATACCCAAACATCCTAAAGGTTCCTAAAACCTCCCCTTAAACTATGATACAAAAAGTTTGCTAAAATCATGCATGAACATAAAAAATTTATGTCAAGATAGGAATGAAACATTCCAACCATCATCCATAAATAAAAACTTGTTCAAATGCTTCTCCATTGATCCATAAGCAACTCTGTATCTAATGGTATACTGCTAACACCATCTGTACATTTAGATTGAAAACCACAAAACTAACATTGTTGCTGACAACGCCCCGATAACACATGACAGTGTTGAGGGAAGCTTTGTCAGCGTTAGACAATTATATTGCTGACAACGTTGCAAAAACACTTATCAGTGTTCAAGCAACCTTTTTCAGTGTTAGAAAAATATAGGGGAAAATCTAAATCATCAATAAGACCAATAATAATAATGCATCATCCTATACATACTTTTACAAAAAGAATCCAAAACACATATTATGTGAGATTAACCATTCCAATACTTGTTACCAAGTATTGAAATCTCCCAGCATCAAAAGGTTTAGTTAATAAATCTGACACATTTTCCTCAGTGTCAACCCTATCTGGTTGTATTAAACCTTTCTCAAAGCAATCTCTTATAAAATGGTGTCTAATTTCTATGTGTTTAGTTTTAGAATGATGTACAGGATTCTTAATGATGCATAAAGTACTATTATTGTCAACAAATATCTTAGTATACATGAAATTATACCCATAGTCCAACAGCTGGTTCTGAATCCACAACACTTGGCCACAACATGCAGCTGCAGTCACATACTCTGCTTCAGTTGTAGAATTAGCCACCACTGTTTGTTTCTTGCATTGCCAAGATATTAATCTGCTCCCAAGAAACTGACATCCACCAATTGTGGATTTCCTATCAAACTTATCACCTCCATAATCACTATCTGAATATGCAATCAGCTCCAATGGTGAATCCTTTGGGTACCACAAACCAAGACTAGGATAGCATCTTAGGTACCTAAAGATCCTCTTCACAACATAAAGGTGACATTCTTTGGGAGTCACTTGATGGCGTGCACAAGCACACACAGCAAACATAATGTCAGGTCTGGAAGCAGTAAGATACATCAAGGATCCAATCACGGATCTATAATGCCTGACATCAACATCTTTCCCATCTCCAATCTTTCCCCAAGGGTGTTCTCTATCCATAGGAGTAGTAGCCCTCTTTTCATGTGGAGAAAAGCCAAATTTCTTCAAGATCTCAGCAACATATTTATCCTGTGAGATGAAGATACCATCTTCTTTCTGCTGAACTTGTAAACCAAGAAAGAAGTTCATCTCCCCCATAGCACTCATCTTGAATTTGTCTGTCATAAGCTTGGAGAAATCCTCACTCATCTTTGGATCAGTAGACCCAAAAATGATATCATCAACATAGACCTGCACAAGCAACACATCCTTGCCTTTCTTCTTTGTAAATAGTGTCTGATCTATGGTGCCCCTCTTGAATCCATTGTCCACCAAATAGGTAGACAAAGTACCATACCATGCTCTAGGGGCTTGATGAAGGCCATACATAGCCTTTTTGACTCTATACACTTTATCAGGATGCTCTGGATCCTCAAAACCCGGAGGTTGCATTACATATACTTCCTCAACAATGGTGCCATAGAGGAAGGCACTCTTGACATCCATTTGATAGACTGTGAAGCCCATGCAGGAAGCATAGGCTAGAAAAATCATAATAGCTTCAATCCTTGCAACTGGTGCAAAGACCTCCTCATAGTCTATCCCCTCCTCTTGTGTATAACCTTGAGCCACTAACCTTGCCTTGTTTCTGACCACAATGCCTCTTTCATCTCTTTTGTTCCTGAGAACCCATCTTGTCCCTATAGGTCTGACATATCTAGGACAATCAACCAGCTCCCAAACATCCTGAATTGCAAATTGGTGAAGCTCATCCTGCATTGCTTCCACCCAACTTGGTTCTTTGAGAGCATCAAATATTTTCTTGGGTTCTTCTTGTGACAGAAAACATGCAAACAAACATGCTTGCACAAGAGGGGTATCAACCTTCTTGTGTATATTGGCAATAAACCCACCAAGACCTTGATGAGATCTTCTAGTCTGAACTGGAGTCATAATATCACCAATGATCTGAGATGTGGGGTGATTCTTCATTGTGGAAGTGAGAACCCCTCCTTCAAATAGTCTTGTGTCCTCAACCTCACGCTCCATGTTGCCAATATCTTCTTCATCAGACTCTCTTTGATCAACGTGAACTTCTTCAAGTATATTGGAAGGTCCACCTTGTTCAAAATTGGAAGAGAAAAGATGCCCATAAGTGTTGTCAACGTCTGAATCTTGGTTGTCAGCGTCTGGGCTAACAGCGCTTGAAATGTTGTTGTCAACGTCTGAATTGGTCTTGTCAGCGCTAGATTTGCCTTTGTCAGCGCCTGAAGGACCATGCATGTTTGTATCTGGTGGTACTTGGAAACCACCATTATCTTGTCCAGCAGCAGCAGCAGCAAAAGCATCTGTCCAAATGGGAATTGTGACATATTCTAATGTAGGAGATGCCTTTTCTGCTTGTGATCCACCCTTCTCATGAACCTGTGTACCTGAAACATTAACAACTTGTTCCTCCACAACATTTGAAGTTACCTTCACAATGTCTGGATTAGTGACAGGCATATAATTTAAAGTTCTAGATAAGGGTTCCAAATCAAACAACCAATTAGGACCACTCTCAGGATCACTAGGTTTATTCTCTAAGAACCTAACATGTACTCTCTCAACTATACGTTTGTCCTCCTTAAGATAAACCCTATAACCCTTGCTCTGGACTGAATACCCCATGAAATAGCCCTCATCACCTTTTGCACTAAATTTCCCTAAGGCATCACTAGTATCTAACACTACTACATGACAACCAAATGGTCTGAGAAAACCAATATTAGGTTTTCTTCCCCAAAGTAACTCATAAGGTGTTTTGTTCTGAATTTTGTTAACCAATTCTCTATTTTGCACATAGCATGCTGTATTAACAGCCTTAGCCCAAAAGGCTATTGGAAAGTGAGCATCAGCCAACATTGTTCTGGCTGCTTCAATTAGGGTTCTATTTTTCCTCTCAGCAACCCCATTTTGTTGTGGAGTTCTAGCAATACTAAATTGCCTAGTGATTCCTTTCCTGGCACATAAATCATCTAGCTTCTTGTTCCTAAATTCTCCACCATTATCACTCCTAAGCATTTTAACCTCTTTGCCAGACCTTTTCTCAATCTGAGTGATAAAATCAATAAGAGCATCAGCTGTGTCACTCTTCATAGCTAGAAAGAATGTCCAAGTAAATCTAGAGAAGTCATCTGTGACAACAAAGCAATATGACTTACCATTCAAACTTTCTATATTTGTGGGACCAAAGAGGTCCATGTGAAGCATATGAAGAGGTCTGGAACTAGTATGCACCTGTTTTGAGTTGAATGAGACCTTGTGCTGCTTGCCTTTAAGACATGCAACACAAGAGTGGTCATTGTGGAAGGCCTTCTCAAGCAAACCATCAACTAAACCAAGCCTCACAAGTCTATTTATATTTTTCAAATTTATGTGCCCTAGTCTCCTGTGCCACAAATTACTCTCATCTACTGAGGCTTTAGCATAAAAACAAGACATATTGGTATTCATTTTAATCCCATTTAAATTCACATTATATATGTCCTTATGCCTATGTGTTCTATACTCAATATATTTCTCATCAGGGATCTTAAAATCCTTGCTTAACACCAAACACTCAGTATCAATAAAAAGAACCTTATTTTTGTTATCACAAACTTGTGATACACTAAACAGGTTGTAATCAAGTTCTTTTACCAGGAAGACGTTCTCAAAACACAAATTATTGGTGAGAAGGGTTCTTTTGCCTGTGATAGTTCCATATCCTCCTCCAAAGTATACCTTATCACCATCTTTAATAGGAGTGAAATTCGTCAGATAGTCTTCCTTCTCTGTCATGTGCCTTGAGCATCCACTATCCCAATATCCATAATCATTGATCTGTCTTTGAATGCCCTGCACATAAAGAAAACAAATTAGTTTTCTTTGGGAACCCAAGTCTCAAAAGACTTGGATTCATCTGGTTGTTCAATAAGAACAGACTTAGTTCTCATAACAACCCCATTCTCATCCTTTTTAGGATGAAATACCCAGTTAACCCCAATAGGTTTTGTAATGACTTTTGAAATGTAATTAAATCTATTGCAAGTCATTGAAATCCCATTATTATTAGGGTTTTGATCTTTCTTGGGTCTCCATGTTAAGCTTGTAGAAGCTTTAGACCCCTTACCTTGTGGCTGCAAATATTTAGGTCTGGTCACGTTTCTGTCAGCGTTAGAATTTGTCCTGTCAACGCTGAAATTACCCTTGTCAGCGTTGAACCTAGGGTTTGCTACAGAAACCCATTGCCTATTTGACCAGGTGTTTGTCTTTTGAAATGGTCTTTGTCCATGAGTGTTAGACCTTCTAGAAAAGAATGGGGCAGGTCTAATCACTTGTGGACTTTGCTGCACACAAGGTTTGGGTCTGACAACGTTTGACTTTCTAACAACGTTGACTTTCTTCCTGTCAGCGCTGAAATTGTTCCTGTCAGCGCTGGCTTTGGGAGCGTTGACACACTTGTATGCCAAATGTGAAAAGCTACCACAAGAGTAACAGGCTTTCTTAGACACAACGTTAGGTCTAGTAGAGAAGAAACCTGTTCCATGATTGCTAACTTGGCTCTTAGGTGACCTATTATTCCTATACATCTCTGCATATTTAATGGTAGGTCTTCTAACAGTGTTTGAGCCTAGTTCAACAGCTTTACCAGTGATTGGGTGAGTAACCTTAATGGGTGGTGATTCATTGGGACTTTCACATAGCAGACCTCCCTTAACAAATAAAGTAGGGTTAGCTTTCTTCCACTCATTTAGGTCAGTCAATTTTTGATGATACTCTTCCACTGGAGTGACAACTCTTGGTGGAGGAATGAATTCCTCCTCTTGGAGCTCTGGTAAACCAGTCCAAGATAAGTCCCTTCGTTGGACACCATAGAAGTCACCAGCTGGTGGTGGAACCAGAGAGTAATCATTCATCCCAATCCCAGTCATGTCCTTAGGATCCCTTTGTTTGGCTACACAGTCTCCTAGGGTTTGGGTGGCTCTATCAAATCTTTGAATTTTGAGGTCAACATTATCTTTATTCTTAATGGCCTCATCTAACTTAGCCTGTAATTCACTATTAACCTTTTTCATGATGTTTCTAACATCCATACTACCCTCTAGCTCATGTTTTAAGATATTGATCTTATCTTTTAAGTAAAATTCCATTTTCTTGTATTCAGAAACGGTTTTCTCAGTTTCAGTAAGAGCTAGTTGGTAATTAGACAATTTACACCTTTCAGTACTCATGTCATTTTTTAGTTTCAACACCTCTTTGTTAAGTCTTTCAGTATTTAACCTACAACCTTTGCTACAAAAAGCATCATCATATACCTCATTATCAGATGAAGAGGAGGAGTGTGCCATGAGAGCATATTCAACATGCTCTTCTTCTTCAATATCAGCAACCAAAGCTTTATCCTCTTCAACATCCTTAGCCAGATAGCTCCAATCCCATCCTGTACCATCAATTCCTTGAACTGCAACCATGGCTTTGGAATCCTGAGCTTTAACAACCTGACTTGAGGGTTTACCAGCATCAGATCTTCTAGGAGATCTGCATTCCCTCATGAAGTGCCCCATACGATGACAGTTGTAGCATTCAACTTTGGATTTATCAAATCCAGCTGTGTCTTTAGCATTGAAGGTCATCTTCTTTTTAAACCTTCTGTTCCACCTATTTGCTCTTATACTAGCAAGAGCCATGTTCCACTTGATGTCCATCTCTTCCAAGTGCTCATCACTTATCTGCTCAAGGTCCTCATATGTAATCACTGAACCATTGGGAAAAGAATCAATGTAAGCACAAACAGTATCCAAATCCAAACCAGCAGGTTTAACTCTTGGGGAGTCATTCTTGAATGTGTCAGCGTCTGAAAAAGAGACGTTGACATGACTTGTTCCAGCGCTGACATATGATGATCCAGTAACTGGATGCATATAAGAGTCCTTCTGATTGAATTGACCTTCACTATGAGAGAAGAAGGCCATGTTGCTGGTGGTAGATTTGCTTCCATGCTCTGAAAGAGTTTCATCTTCCAACAATCTTAGTTTGTTGTAGATGTCATCAAACAGGAGCTCTTGTAAGTATTGTTGGCAAGAATAGATCTTGCCTCAATCTTCCATGCCTCACCAAGACTTTTAAGAAAGGTAGCATTGGTGTCAACATCACCAACTTGTGTCCCCATGAAGGACAACTTGCTTGTGATGTCAAGCAATTTGCTTCTCACACTACTCAGTTTCTCATTGGGTTGAGCTTTGAAGACAGCATAATCATGCAGAAGTTGCTTTTTCTTTTCTTCCTTAGTGTCTGCATTGCCACCAAATGCAACTTCAAGTGCTTCCCAAATATCCTTAGCAGATTCATAGCCTCTATATTTGTGCTGGTTTTCTTGTCCCAAAGAGACTTTAAGAATATTTAGGGCGTTCATGTCAACCCTTTTCTTTGCAATATCATCAGCAGATACAGCTCTACCATCTCCAGGTTTTTCTTTCTTATCCTCTTCAGGGCATCCTTCAACAGCTGTTCTTTGACTAATGGCATCAAGAATCTTTTGAGCCTTATTGAATGTGTTTCCATATTCAATAATATCCCAGAGTGTGTAGTCATAGATCCCCATATATTGTTCAAAGTTGAACTTCCATAAGTCAAAGTGGGTTGCATCAAGCATGGGAATCTTGATGTTTGGTAAGGCTGAGGAGGAGGAGGTTATTGCTTCAGACATGGTGTTGTTAGGGTTTCTGAGAAAATTAGGGTTTTGGTGTTTTTAGGGTTCTGGTGTTCGTGTATGGTGTTCTTTTAAAGATCAAAAGTTCCTCAACAAGCTCTGATACCACTTGTTGATCCCAAACTTAGATCGATTAGCTTTGTGTATACGAGATTAGATCAAGTAATACACGTAGATAAACCTTTGTATATGCTTTATGAATCTAAGTGTTATGCGGAATTTAACACTTAAACAAGAACACACAAGATATAAACAAACTTTCACTTTGATTATCAATGTCGAACTTGCTTACAATGAAAGATGTTTATGAACGAAAACTTATATAAAACTATATCAAACATTAACCTAAAGGCCTTCTTTTATAGATACAAGAAGCCTTGTACAATAATCTACGTATCAGCTATTCTAGGTAAAGATAAACATAGAAAATACATTGTCGTTTCTATCCTTACTAGAAGTATTCTAGAATATAATAAACGTGTAGATTATATCTTCCATCAGTGCTGGTCTTCAATGTGTCAACGCTTGACTTTAACTTGTCAACGCTTGAGCTGCCAGCGCTTGCTTTGTTCTTGTCAACGCTTGAATTGTTCTTGTCAGCGTTCAAGTGATCTGGCCTTAATTTATTCCCAACACCACATTTAAAAGTTTTCAGGATCCAGTTAAGGAAGTTTGTGTACATTGTTGTTGGATGATGAATCTATTGAAGGAGTGGTTTTTGTTGTAGTCATGACTGTTTTGGATGAGAAATATGTTTGTTCTTCATTCGATCAAATTTTCTCAACAAGCTCTGATACCACTTGTTGGTCCCAAACATAGATCTTAAACCTTAGCTTGTGTAAGGGTTGTAATAGCAAAGACGCATCCAAACTATTACTAGAGAAAATTTGTGAGTAAAGTATAACTAAACAGTATGCTGAATATAAAGTTTAGCACAAGAACAAAGTGTTTAAACAAACTAAAATGATTTAATATATTGATAACACAATATATAAACACTCTTAGTAGTGTTACGGTTTACAACCTTAAAGCAAAATGAAAGCAGAAAAAGTTATATCAAATAGAAAACCTAAGGGATCCTTTTATAGATGCAAGGTCCCTAGTACAAGATAACTATGAAATAAACAAGGATGATATACTAAAATCAAAATAGAATCGCGTCCAAATCTCTTCCAAGTTTATCTTTCCAACATGGGCTTTATCTTCATACAGTGGGAAAAGATCCCACTGTCTTCATTAACTCCAACAGTAGGAATTATCACTAGGAGGGGGAACTTGTACAAATTAACAGGAGGAACTCCAAATCATTTATTCCCAACAACCTATAAAGATGTCCTTTGTTAAGCTCATGGAAGAAGTAAATGGTGAAAATTTTGGTGTAGCCACTGACAGTTTTGGTCTTTCCATTGTCCAAGTTAATCTACTGTTGACCTGTTGGACATATCCACTAAAGAGAGAGCTCCATCTACTGTTGGTGTATTCCAACCACGATTCAACATTAGAGAGCCACAACCAGGGGAAATCACTACTAATTTGCCTTCTATTTATCCTCTAGATAAAGGCAAGGACATACTTGAAGAACATGTTATCTCTATGAAATATAAGAAGGAGTTGGCTAAAATTGCACATGATCAACAACTTCCTCAACAACTACATGAGCAAGAATTAAAGGAGAAACACAAACTGATAGAAGCTGAGGTAGTTAGTACAGATTCAGATAGCATGGATGTAAGTTGGTCAGGTTCTGACCAAGATGAGGAGGAAGAATATGTGGAGTATGATAAAGAAGAAGTTGCTAGAGAGAAGCTCATGGAATTGAAGTAAAATATTGATTATGAACATGATCATATTTCTAGGATGTACTTTAAGATGGAAAATATAGCCATGGAAGAAAATTTGGCAATTTCTCAACAGATATGGGGTATTGAACAATTGTTGGTCTTGCAGCATGATGTGAAGGTCTTGGAAGCAAACAAAGCCTACAATATTTTAGACCTAATTTTTTCCTATAGAAGGAAATTTTGGAAGTCATTGTTGGGAAATGACCAAGCAGAATGGACATGGACTAAGTTCAGTGGTTATACCTTTGAACAGTTGGAAGCCATGGCATATCTCATCTGGGATGAGATATGCAAACACAATATCAAGATTAAATCTTCATAGGAAAGACAACAAGAAATTTAAAGTAAATGAAAAGCAGAGCATGTGCCAATTGCTAGGCCAAGGAAAAGAGGTGTCAAGCTTAACTTTCCAGAATTTAATATCTTTGATACAAGCTTGCCTAGTGATAGTTTATTGAAGGAAAATATAGAGCTTGTGAGTTTAGAAGACATTCTTGTAGAGCCTGTGGAACTTAAAATTCCAATCATTAAGTATGAGAAAGACATATATACAAGTTTTTGGAAGTTTCATAGGCATGGAGGAAAAATCCAGGTATTTACTTCTCTTGGATCATAGGCATGGAGGAAAAATCCAGTATTTACTTATTTTTGCTATTAAATAACACTTTGTAAATTTCGACTTTTTCATGTATACATTTTAGTTAGTTAACCAGTTGCATTTTGTGTTTAAAAAAAGGACTGCCACTCATATATGTGATACCATATCTATCACCTATTAATTAAACACACTTTATCTTCTCTCACATCACTTTCACCCAAAATACATAACCAACTAAAACCTTAATTTAATAATTTGCCAAATTCGTTCGGGTTTTCACATCTTTATTACAATTGATTGGTGCAGAAGGTTAGTCAAGCTCTACTCTTTATGTCCACTTTTATTATTTTTAGTAATTTACAATTTATCCATGTATATTGTATAGGGATTTCGTGAAATAATTGATTTTTGTTATAAAAAAATTCAAGATGGCACCATCAAGGTCCCAAGATGCAACTAACATAACTTATTAAGTGCTTGTTAAATTGATAGAACAAGAAGTGCAAACTACTTATGTTAATGATGATTATATTCAAGTTGAGAAAGTTGTTGATAAGGGTAAAAATACATTAAATGATGTTGTCATTCCAGGTAAGAAAGCCGTGGATTGGGGTAAAACTCAGATGGTAGAAGATGACCATCGTGTTAAAAAACCCATGTGTAGAAATAAGGGAATTATAATTGAAGAAAATGTGAATCCATCTGTTATGGATAGTGTTACAGATAGTGATAGTGAAACTAATCCACAACTTAGAATTAACTTCACTTTGCATAGTGACAATGATAGTGAGTACTCAAATAGCTCGACTGACTATTTATCACAAGGTGAAGATGAGTTTATAGACCTAAGGAAGAGAAAATCTAAGGCAAAAAAGGCCCCTAAGTCATCTAACAAACAAACATTACATGACGTGGTTGGTAGTTCAAGTAGAATTAGAAAAAGGAGTGTTTATGAAGTTGGTGATACTAAAACTATTATTGAGCATGAAGAGTTAATGGACGAATTAATCAAAAAGCTTAGAAACAAAGGTTATGGCATCATTGATCCATTCAAGATAGTTGAGTTTAAAGTAGAAAAGTATCTGATACATGATATCGACACTCACTGGAGGATCAAAAAACGAAAGGTAATAATTTATTCTTTTTTTACACACCATATTTTTTAATCGCTAATTAACCGTTTTAAGTGTTATCTTTATTTTTCTAGTATGTTGTTCGTAACATTACTGTTATATTGTAGGTTAGTGAAAAATTTGTCAATGTCGACCAGCTTAAAGAGTGCCTCACTTACTAAGCTCTTGTAAATGGCTTCTCACTATGGTTTTATGCAAGTTCAGAGACCAAGCTTATTGATAAATGTGGTTTGAGACCTGAAATGCTTAAAGAACAAAAGAAAGGCAAACAAAGAAAATGGGAAGGATACCCAAGTACTCGTAAAGTTGAAGGCTCAAACTGTCCATGGAGGTGTTATGGTAAGGAAATGACTAATTAGAAATCTTTTCAGGCCATATCAATGAATGATCACCATACTTGTGTAAGAAATTCTAAGTATGGAACATTAGTGAATTACAAATGGATTGGTAAGCATTTTGGTACTAATATTAGGCTAAATCCAAAAATTAGGTTACATGAAATAGCCGACTTAGTAAAAAAAAGTATAAATGCATTGTTAGCCCAACGCAATAAAGGAATGCCAAAAAATGGGCTTTGAATGAAGGGGAAACAACCTGTGAGGACTATAATGGGTATATTAGGTCTTACGATAAGGCTATTTTAGAATCAAATTCTGGTTCAACCGTTAAGATTAGTGTTACCGTTAATCCAAATGATAGATCCGATTTTGATAGATTATACATATGTTTCAAAGGTTTGATAGGTGGATGGAAATTGGTTTGTAGAAAGGTTATTGATTTGGATGGTTGTTTTATTAAGAATCCAAATGTGAGTGAATTCCTAACTGCTATTGGTCACGACGTAGATTACCACATTTTTCCTGTTGCATGGGCTTTTGTAAGTGTAAAGTACAAATATAATTGAAGTTGGTTTCTGGATATACTTGGAGATGACTTAGATATTCCCACTGGGAATTGATTAACTCTAATGTTAGATCAACACAAAATGAGTAGCGTAAACATAACTGAATTTGGTTATTACATGCAATATGTTCTTACTTTGTGATGACGTGTACTAATATGTGATTAACCAAATGTATATATTTTCTTGAAAAGACTCATCGGGGCTTTAAAGGAAGTCATGCCACACACTGAGCATAGACAATGTGCAAGGCACATTATGACGGTTTTCGAAAACAACATAGTGGTGTTGAGTTTAAAAGTTTATTTTGGGCAGATTCTAAGGCTAACTATCCGGGATTGTTCAACAAAATAATGGAAAAGATGAAGAGATCCAACCGAAATGCATATGGATATCTACTGAAAAAGGATCCTACGAGTTGGTGCACGACTTATTTCTAAATTAATACAAACTGTGAAGCGGTAAAAAATGGTTGTAGTGAATGTTTTAAGTATGTAATCGTAAGGGTGAGAAACAAGCGACTAATAATCATGCTTGAAGCTATTACAGTCATATTTATGGAAAAAATGAATACCATGAGGAGGTTTACGCCACTTTTATCGAAGACATATGTCCAAACATACAAAAGAGGTTGAAGTTAACAAAAGATCTACAAAGGTATTACACAATTCCATTTAACATTTTTTAGTCGTTAGTTAACATACGATCAAAATAATTATGAGATCAGATTTTTATTAAGTTAATATTTTTTACTAATATAAATTAGGTTTTGGCATGTTATACATACCAGTGGACAAATGTTTGAACAGAGGAATAGTAAAGGATCATTTGGTGTTTATGAGCAACGCACAACATGTACTTGTAGATTATGACATCTTTAGGTTTTCCATGTCCTCATGTTATAGCTGTTATTTTCAAATTAAATAGGAAGGCAGAAGAGTATGTTCCATCCTGTTTTAGGAGACAAAGTTTTCATGCTTCATACCATCAATACTTTACCTACTTAGGTGGGATGAACTTTTGGCCATACTCTGGTGCTAAGTCAATAGTATTGCCACCAAAACCTAAAAGAATGCCCGATAGGCCTAAAAAGAGAAGAATTAGGGTTGCCCATGAGAAAAAACACAAGTAGGGTATCTAGGAGTGACATTACTATGGCATGCTCAAATTGTTTCCAAAAAGGTCACAATAGAAACGGTTGTAAAAATCCAACTCTTGTACAACCACCTAAACCACCATGTAAGAAATACAGGCCAAGAAAGAAAAAGTGGGTGGTAGTTCACTTTTTGATGAACCACAACATGCACCAGTTGTAGATGAAGCACAAAATGCACTAGTTATAGATGAACAAGTGGTAGATGAACCACATAATACACCAGTTGTAGATGAACATTTTAGCCAATTTGAATTTGACGGGTCTAGTGATGGTAGAAGTGACACACACAAGGCGAGTAAAAGGGTTAATAGTGAATCTAATAAATGGGGATTTGGAAAGAAAGGCAAGTTGACACCAGGTATTAATTTTTATAGATTGAGTAGCTTATTTGGTTTAGGACAAGGTTAACTGGAATCTAGTCCAAGTGAAGCTTCAAAGAATGCAGCAACAACTCAAAGCAATCAAACAACAAAATACCAAGTATTTCCGGAGCAAGAACAACAAGTTGCACCAAGACCAAGATCAAGATCAAGATCAAGGCTCAACTTTATCATACCAAGACCAAGGAGCGAAAGAATTAAAAAAAGAAAACTGGTGAAAAATGTGTCTAGAATAGGTTCATGTTCTAATGCTCATGAATTTGAGTAATCGTCTAATGAATACCATGTTATGTATGTAACTATGACTAAAACATTTATGCACTTATTTTGTATCTAAGTGTTGTGCAGCTACTTTGTTATGCGTGTACGCCATGTAAGAAAATCGTACTTGTAAGTGTGACTATCGTGCCTAATTTTCAAACATGTTAAGGCATAATTACTTATGAAATAGTATCCTTTATATATTTACCTAGTGACTCAGTTTAGATAATTTTGTTTTGTGGGATGTCTGCTATTTCATTTGATTAATTATATCAGTTATGCCCTTGGTCTAAATATGTGAAATGATTATTTGCATTTTGGAGCTGTTGATATGTTTCTGTGCCCCTTCTATATACAGAGATAATCAACGGATATGTGTATAAGACTGAACCTTTTTAAGTAACTAGTAAGTAAGAGTTGGTCATACATGGAGTAATTAAGAACTCCTTAACCAAATCGTGTAGCCAAGAGTTCATCATTGTTCTATTTTATTGAGAATTTCTTATTTTTAATCCATGTGGAAATGACCTCATGTAGAACTAGTAGGTTGAGGAGGTAACACGATATATAGAAAAGTCGAAATTTGCAAAGTTTGTCATTTAATAAAAAAAAGTTAAGTACATGAAATAACATAAAATGACAAGTTAAATACATTTTCAAGTTATTTGCTCATAAAAGCTTGTTTTCTCAACCCATCAAGTTCAAATTATTAGTCATTCCCAGAACATATTCCATATCAATATTAGAAAAAGTGTAACATGAAAGTAGACACTTATGGTAAGATAATGATAAAATCCGTAGGTTATGTATTATTATTCTATCAATCTACAAAGTTATGATGAAAATCAATTCAATTCCACTTTTTACATCAATATTTATAGAGACATGTTTGGTAAAAATAGCTGTAAATTGTTGTAAGCTGTTAATTATAAAAGTTGTATTTTTAATTTTTCAATAAAAATGTTTGGTAAATTAGTTGTTAAAATGATTTAAAAGGACATATTTAGATAAATTATAATATGTCTTGAGGGTATATCAGTCATTTCCAGCCTTTACAGAGATAGTTATTTAAAAAGTTGTATGAACTAGTTTTTCATTTAAAAGCTACTTGTTTAAAATAAAAACTAACAGCTCCAAGAAGTTATTGTGCCAAACAGACCTAGTTATTTTGGAAGATATTATTTTTTTAAACAAAATGCTAACAACTCTAAAAAAGTTTTTAAAAATCTCTTGCCAAACATGTCCAATAACGCTAAAGATCCAAATGGACCCAAACCCACAAGGCCGGGTCATATTCATTCTGTAACCCTTATGACCATAACAAAAAAAAATCACCGGATTATGTCTACTAGATTGTGTCCTATGATGACAAGAATTAGAACAAAACGTGCCATGCAAGAGAGAAAACCCGTTAGTTCTGTTATAAAACCCTCCACCGCCTTTATTCTATATATAAAACTCCCATCATTCATCAAATAATACCATCTTTCAAACCCTAACCCTTTTTTCATCCCTTCTCTTTTTGTTCCTCAAATCCTAAGGTACCAAAAACCCTCAAGTATTATCACAATGATGTTGAACTTGAACCAGCCGAGTACGAAGAAACGGAGGCTTACTAGTAAAGAAAACGCTGGGGAAGCGAAAAGAAGTAAAAAAGAAAATAATGGTAATGATGCTCCTAATTGGATTAGACAATCAGTCGTTGGTAAAGATAGTTATGCTTCTGTTTTCATTCCTAATAATAAGCATACGCAATCCCTATATCCGTCCCTTATGGCTGTTAAATCTGCAGAAGTGTCTGCTTCCGGTTCTATTCAGAAGGAAAAAGAGGTTATGGATAATATCTGAGGGTGTACGAATGTGATCAACTGTTTCGGTGAGAGGATTACTCGTGACAATAAACAGATAGTTTATAATTTGTTGTTTGAGTTTGCTTCTGGTGGAACCCTAGCTGATGTTATTGAGATGTCTCACGGTAAAGGTGTAACACCCCCAAATTTATACAACTCAGTACAGCGGAAGACTCGTTGGTGTTACGGGATAGCACATTACTCACATCATAGACAACGCATAAAAATCGCGTCGTTTAATAATAAAAGCATTTCCATTCATAAATATCAAAGTTACATCGGTCCCAAGTCATTACATTTCATATAAAGTTTTACAAAATATTTGAATGGAAAATATTGTTTAAGTGCGGGCCATGAATTCTTGTCGTCTTCCCGAGAATTACCTTCAAGTACCTGAGATAAAACATGTTAAAAGAAAAGGGTCAGCGATAACGCCGAGTGAATTCATAGAGTTTAATAAATTCCATCAATATAATATCAGTATAAAATTATTACTGAAAATCATTTTGTACAATCATTTTAATAGGCCATAAAATAGCCAAAGTCATTTTATACAAATCTTTATCGAAAATCATAATATAGGCATTTGCCTTAAAAACGTTATACGAATCATTATCGTTAAAAACACCATACAATACGTTTTTGCAATGTTGTATAGATTAAATAAAACCATTATATGAATATGGTTATAAAAAGCCTTAAAAATCATTATACGAGCCAATGTCGTAAAAACGTCATACAATACGTCTTACGACGTTGTATGAAAATAAAACCGTTATATGAGTATGGTTATGAAAACCAAAACACGAACATAATATCAATAGTATGACCCCGTATTGCTAGTCAGGCAATACTTCGTAATTCGATGCGTCTAATAGTATTTCGTTAGTTTTGGATTATTATAAGCCGCATGACATTGTTACCTTACTAAACCAAAACGGGTAGCTAACCCGATACCAATTTTGCCCATCTAAAGTAGCGTGTCGTCACAAAGGTCACGCTATGGAAATCTTCTCATACATAAATTCGCTTACCAATCAATGTGGCACGACGGGGATCAACCGTCAAGGCGCGAACTGGGGTGATCGTCCCCAAATAGTACTATTAAATGTATAAGCGTCTACCAACTCCCGGTAGTTCACAATTCATGCTAATGGGACTTTTAGTGACATAACCTAACTTTAATAATCCATTTAATTTCATCTATCGGGTCCTTTAATCATTTATCGGGTCATATAATCGGGTCATTCAATCATTCGGGTCCAAAATCAATAAACAAACAATCGGGACAAATGGTGTCCTATCTTATAAAAACTAACATGTTATCTCCCTCGCGGGTTTATAAAACATTTCATAAAAACATTTAAAAGAGTGCGAGGCTATGAACTCACGTTGGTGTGGGAAGGCGGGTTATCGGCAATTCGGACGTACGGTGCGTGCTTCAATCACGGAAACCTATATAAATAATAATCGGTCTTAGACTCATGTCCAATGACTTTATAAAAATATCAATTATGTATACATATGATGATTATATATATATGATGATCAAGTGGGTTTACATATTCTCGTTTACTCATTTTAGTGTTATATGTCGATAACTTTTTATACTAGCTTACTAGTTTTACCTATTTACACGTTTTAAGTCAAATAAACTTATTATAAGTTCTTTAACTTGTTTTAATCCATTTTACACTTATATTATCAGTATTTAAACTTTACAAGTTGGGCCCAAATGGGTTAAGCCCAATAAGTTCTTTTTATAAGTGTTTATCTTATTTAGTCCAATTATTAGTCCAATAACGTTAATTTATCTCGTTAATGTCCGTATGTCCTATAGTTCGGGTTTTATCGGTTTTTACTTGTTATACATGTCTATATATCAGTATATAAGTTTTATAAAGTTTTCATTAGACGGGTCCAACCATCTAAGTTTTATTTAACAAAAACGTTAATTTTACGGCAATAGCCGAAAAAGTCGTAAAAATCATGTTTATAGTTTTTATTACTTATAAACATTATTTCACCACCATTTATATAATTTATCCATTTGATTAACCTTTTATATATATTTATATAAATAATTTTTATAAGTTAGTGGGTTTTTATTTTACATTTTATATATTAAAATGTGAGTGCTTATATAATAGTATTATTCTTTAATTTCCAAAAATCTGATTTTTAACTTCATCTTCACCAAAACTGCCATATCTTGAGTTCTATATGGAGATAGAAACTAAAATTTTTATCACATAAACTACATGATATGTGCTACAATTAACTCTTCTATAGCTACTGTTGAATCATCTTCTAAATATTTTCTAAAAATCGTCCAAAACAGTAACCTCAGATTTATACCCTAAACTTGTTTTGATCATATCTCACTCATTACAATGCTTCCATTGTATGGCCAACTCTCACATGTTTACAAGACATTTAGCTTACTGTAAATCCATTCTACTTCATCATTTTATCAGTTTACCATATGGTTCTTTACTGTTTTATACAGCCATCAAATTTAACCAAGATTTTAACCTTGTTTCTTATGGTTTTTCACCTTTTTAATCATGTTTATCAACAACAAATCCCCACATAATATTTTTATCATCATATAATCATCATAAATATATACAATAGGAAATAAAATACATGTTTACATAATCAAAATAACAAGAAGATGAGGAGGACAATCTTTATACCACCATGATGATGTAAGTTGTGATCAAAACATGGATTTTGATGGAGAAACTTGTGTTGCACCAAGACCATCTTCAAGACCACCATGCTCCATGAACTCCTTGTGGAAAATCAGCCTTGATACTCCATGGAAACTCCTCCTTGGATGTTATAATCACCACCAATCAATAGGGTTTCAAAAGGGCTTCATTATGTATGTAAATAACATGAGGTTTCATGGTAAATTTTGATCAAGTGATGGTGATTTGTGGTGATGGTGGACGGCACAATTGAGAGAAGATGAGAGAGTTTGTGGTTTTGCATGGAGTAAAAATGAGTTAGTTGTTTTGGTGGAGTGGTTTTGTTGTAACTAGTGGTAGTAGTAGCTTAATGTGTAAGCTTACTTACACATGTAAGTGTTAAGCTACACTATGACACATCATATGATGTGTTGTAGCTAAAGCTTGGCCGGTTTTGGGGGTGGGACAAGTGTCCCACTTGTCTCATCCCCATTTATTTACGAGTACTCCTCGATTCTAGTTTCCTCGATTTGCGTGCCCTCGGGTTGTTTTACGAAAAATGTTTTTTATAAATTATGAATTAACGTCATAAAACGAATCCAATAAAAATTGTTTCATCAAAAACGGAGTTCGAAAACGTAAATACGTAATCCTAGGGTTTCCGGTTTAGTCGTAAAGGACGTTAAAATAAAATCGTAAGTCCTAATCTCTTCTCGTAAATTTGTGAGTTTATGAACTAACACAAATTTAAAACTTCAAAATAATATTCTCAGATAAATTTATTTTCTGAAATGTCGGACTGTCACGAAAGACGGTGTATGTAAACGTAAGCACGTAACGTTGAATCCTCCGGTTTAGACGTAGTCGATGCTACTCCAAGACGTAAATCCAAATTTCTTCCCAAAAATATGTGAGTTCATATTGTATCATTAAAATAATATTTTCAAATAATATTGGAGAATAAAATATCAATCGTATATTGACGGATTGTCACAGCATTTACCCCTAAACAGGATCTTTGTCCTCAAAGATCATCTTACTACTCGCTTCTTATAGAGTTAAAGCCATGTGGGTATTTCCTCCACATTCGGTCTTTTCTCACAAGTGCAATTGCAATACGCGAGTTTCATCAAACATAACTACGGGAATAAGATCAGGCTTAATGTTGACTTACTTTCTCTATCCATGATGTTCACGGGTTTCTGATGAATGCAACTTTTCGCCGATCTAAACTTTACTAAGAAGAATTCAGTTTTTCACCTGATAGATATCCCATCAAGTTCGATATACGAATCATAATTCACGCAGTTCTTGAAGTCCTAGGGTAGATCCAGCTTATATGCCTTTCAATCCTAACTTTTACATCATCTCAATGGTCCCATACAACGGGGACTTATATCCCATGATTTGTCAGATCATGAATTCATTTTTCCAAGGTTAAAAATTGTGGCATAACTTCGCTACCCATTTGGCACTTCAAGATCTACATTTCCCATTCACATAACCTCTTGCCCACTACCGGCTGTCAATAGTTAGATCCTAATTTCAACAATCATTTCAGATCTCGCGGGTCGGGTATTTTGCAAGGTTAGGTTCGCCATCATAGGAAACCTTAAACCTAAAAGACATGCCCAACTCACAATTGATGTATGTCGGGTGTCTTCATCTCAACTCTTGCTTACGGATGCTCTAAGATTTGGATCCTAACAAGATTCGATCTCAATCCTAAACGATAATTATCAATGATAATCTTTCCAAAGGAAAACGATTATACGGTCTATTACCAAAGGTCAATCATTCAAACATAAAACAGCACTTATATTACTTTGTATCGTTACTTTACCTCGTCCCTTCGATTTGGGATGGTACATAGTACTCTCATCAAGGTTCGTTCTTATTGATTTTTGAGAAAATCTCTAGAAATTCGATGCAAAGCGAGGATCTTGATAAAGATGTTTGATACAAGCACACTATGTTTACATAACTCTTTTGCATTTATCATTGACGGGAATGATATTAGCAGATTTGGTCAGTCTGTCGACGATGACCCAAATCGAATCAAATTCAGATGATGACCTTTGCAATAGCTAGATGTTTACTAATGTATGAGGCGATGTCTGCCTTCATAATTTGCCATCAGTACAACTTCTTTAGACAAAGATACTTTTAGTCATAAATGACATAAATAGAATACTTATACTTACAAATTCCAACATAACTATATCTTACAATCCTCTATATTTAGGCAATCACAAGTGGCCTTTTATAATTTTAACGCCATCGGCTTCTCAATCTTAATGATTCGTATTAGTAGTGAATCCCTTTTTATTATCTATATTATCCCTTCTTACAAACATTGTTTATATTTAAATTGTTCGGCAATTTATTTTGCACCTTCATTATTAAGGAACATGTCCTAACTGGTTCTTTATCCTTTCTACATAATGCGTCGGTATCTATATTCACTTCACATGATGATATAATTATCATGTCTACAATTCACTCAGATATTCTTTCTATATTCTGCGTCAGTAATTATGTTCACCTTCTCCTGATAACATAAATATCACAACCGTATTTATTCAAAATTCTTTCTTCATATCTTCTCTGTTTTAGTTTCGTCTTTACTATCATTTTTATCCGTTTTACTCAATCCGTCGTCTAAAACGTCGATAATTATTATAATTAATTAAATAGTTATTAGTTAATTTTTTTTTATGAAGCGTAAACGTAAAAGTTTTTAAATTTCTTAGTTCGACCAATTATATAAAATGTTCAAAAATAATTTGAATTTAATTAACAAGATTTTTGTTGAATTATCGAAAATATTTAATAAGATTCGTAAATGTTCGAAAAAAAAACCTTTGTTTATACTTTGGTCAAAGTTTTCTTAGTTAAAAGGCAGAAATTATCGTTTCAAATTTCAAGTTACGGTTTAAATGGTTTTCCTCAATCCTTTTTAAGTTATCTGGAGGTATACACAAACATTTACCCCTAAACAGAAGTTTAGTTAAATGGTTTGTGTATAAGGGAATAGTCCCTTATAAATCCTTTGTTAAAATATTCATCAAAACATATTTCCATTTCCTTTTTGATAAAATCCAAAGTCTTAAAAGGGCTCTTAATTTTTGAAGAGTCAATTTAGATTTCATTATCTTATTAATCACACAGTTAAATCATGTAAAGTATTAAGTCTTAAATCACATGTTAATTATTCAAGGTACATGTTTTTATTGTCCGGCCAATTCAGGGCAACCTATAAATAATTATTAACTCCTTTTGATTCTTATAAACAAACATATAGTCCTTAATGATCACGAGCATGGATTTATCAAATTACAGCCTACACACGTGATTCACCAAGTTTATGAATACTACATGTGCATTAGTCAGTCCAAACGGCATCACATGAAACTCATAATGTTTATTACAAGCACCGGATGTAGTGATTGGAATAGATAATCTCTTTCGCAGATGCGAAGTTGATGATAACCATGCTATGGATCAAATTTGCTAGAACCTTGTAAATGATCGAACAATTATTCCATTTCGAGTTATGGATATCGTTTTCGATTATCAATTTACTCAGTCACAGTAATCTAATATAAGGAAAGATAACACCATAGCTCTTCAGGATGACAGGCTTGGTATAATAAAATATTTCTCCGACAACTCTCTCAGTTGTACGGTAATTCCTTTAATTTAAATGGTGCTGACGTACAGTGCACAAGCCATAGGTGCAGCACCGGGAATATAATCAATACAAATTTTAACTTGCCTTAATGGAAAAAGTCTAGGTAATTCATCAATAAATACCTCCCAAAGTTTCAGATAACATAAACATCTTTTAATAAATTCACATTAAGTTCTTTCTAGATTATAATATCTATAACTAGTTCACAACCATTCACGTTATAATTTCAAGTCTAAATACAGGATACGATCATCCATCAAGAATTATTTAGATCGCTTTTGATAATCAACATCTTATCATTTAGGGGAATTCTACTCGAGTTCCCATCAATTAAGACAATGTCGTCATGTCATAATCAATCAATCCATTCTACCGGCATTATCAACTTTCCAGTTTCATTACCGCCGATAAGATGTGAACTTCTCAAAAGACTAATAATAATTCATAATCCTTCACCAATTCAAGGATATATGGAGACATAACTACTATTAAAAGAGTAAGGTCAACGCATAATCTATGCGAGAGAATTTCAAATCAGATACAGACGAAAACATTTATTGAATAGGAATATATCCCATGTTTTCATAATTTGAGTACGCATTCGAAAGCTCCTCGGATCGTTACCCAGGTCATTCAAATGAAATCATATCATAAGAAATGATAGGAACGTCGATACATCCAGTCGGGTATCAACACTCGATAATCATATACTTTTCCTAAGAATCTCACCACGGGAGAATTGGACAAGAACGGAATATCATTTGTCAAATAAGACAAATTCCACAGATGAGTAAATTCAACTCAGAAGAATAGATAGTACGGGCACATATGTAGGTGTCCCTAACACTATGTCCCTATATTTCACTTCTTGCAGATCTCTTAAAATTTAATCTTTCACAATCTTCAAAGAAATTTAGTGTTTATTAATCAGTTTTATGGTGACTACTAATCAGCCTTGCATGGTCCATTCCAAATTGTATGTAGGCGCGCAACTATATACAATTTCAAGATCAACAATGCAATACTCAGTTCGTCAAAATTTTAACATCATGTTTATAGTAAAAACATTTTCATGCTTAATTCTTAAATAAGAATCAAAAATAAATTTTCAAAGATTTTCTTTGTCATGGAAATAATTAAGTTTCCAAAGCGTCTCATAAACAACTTTATTTTGATATCAATCACTTATAAATCTCACTTTAAATAATCCTTATTGTGATGAAAAATAAATTTTCTCAAAGGATATTGTTTTACCTTTATAAAAAGAATGTGTGATCTGCAAAAGAGTGATGAAAGCTTGTTCACCAAGAACTAACTACAATACGATAGGAAATGAGCTTAGCCAGATAATCATGAGGTTCATGACCTCGATGGCACCTACGAAGAATGATTCACATCGTAACTCAAATCAAGATGAGTACTTGTTCAATGGTTGCATCACTAATGCGAACACTAGGATGAAGCAAGAAAAGATAGATATCATCGATACATGTAGAATTTAGCAATCAAAGGTAGTCTTTTTCATTAATCACAAACAAGTCAAAATTGTACCGTAACACATTACGCGTCACTATGTCATACAATTCTCAGAACTCATCCTACCAACTGATATCTCAGTTAAGTTAGGGATTTTTAAAAGATACCACAATGAATACTAATCTACAACAGTCATTAGGTGTTCCACATGTCCCGGAAGATCCATCGGTCCCAATTCAGAAGAAGATTTCTTCAATTTATTTCCTGGACACTGGGCATCCTCATCAGTGGACAATGGCCTAGGAACAACCCTTAACACAAACCTACAATCAATTAAAACCTTATAATTCAATCACAGAACTTAACAACTTCTATTAATAATCTCACATTCCATACGGGTTAAATTTTTACTTTATTCAAATTTCAACCAATTTTATACTCAATTCAATATCCTACCTCATATTCCAATACTTCCAATCTTATTCTTCGGCCTTGTAAAGGCAATACAATCTCAATATGAATCAACACTTAATTTCCAATCCTATTAGTTCTTACAACAACAATTATCAAATGAGTCATTAATATAAAATGACTTAATCATTCAACTAGACTTCTCGGAAAGGTATTAGTGGCATGAGGCTTTTGGGTAATGGTTCCAATTACAGCCTCAAGTGCAACATTCACCCTTTCGATTTCAGTTTAAGAATTGGATGACAACGAATCAGATGACATCTTTCCAGGTGATAACGTTTTGTCAAACTCCACTCTATAAGGAAAGATCGTCATGACATCGATATCAGATTTAATCTCGCCAATTCTTTTTCAATATCAAAATCAACTAATATATACATTTCTACGAATATCAACCAGTTGTTGGGATCATAAATATCCACAACTTGGTTTAGATCTAGGATAGCTAGAATTCCTACGAGAATAGCTTCGATTAATTTACTAGGGGATTTAGGGTACATTGTGACAATCTATGTCGTATAAATACCTCGTATAAAAATCAAAATAATCATCAAACAATCATGTAATAAAATTACATCATATATATATATAATCCAAGTTATATATATATTAAAATAACACTTCTCAGTCTGGCCTTGTCGGTAACTCGGGAATTCTTCGGCACCGTTATAGTCAAAAGATTTTTAGACATTTTTAGAAAAATGTTTTTAGTTAAAAGATTTTGAAATGTTTTATTCAAAACCTTGGTTTTAAAAATCTTTCGTTCTCTATAACGAGAGCTCTGATACCAAACTGTAACACCCCCAAATTTATACAACTCAGTACAACGGAAGACTCGTTGGTGTTACGGGATAGCACATTACTCACATCATAGACAACGCATAAAAATCGCGTCGTTTAATAATAAAAGCATTTCCATTCATAAATATCAAAGTTACATCGGTCCCAAGTCATTACATTTCATATAAAGTTTTACAAAATATTTGAATGGAAAATATTGTTTAAGTGCGGGCCATGAATTCTTGTCGTCTTCCCGAGAATTACCTTCAAGTACCTGAGATAAAACATGTTAAAAGAAAAGGGTCAGCGATAACACCGAGTGAATTCATAGAGTTTAATAAATTCCATCAATATAATATCAGTATAAAATTATTACTGAAAATCATTTTGTACAAATCATTTTAATAGGCCATAAAATAGCCAAAGTCATTTTATACAAATCTTTATCGAAAATCATAATATAGGCATTTGCCTTAAAAATCGTTATACGAATCATTATCGTTAAAAACACCATACAATACGTTTTTGCAACGTTGTATAGATTAAATAAAACCATTATATGAATATGGTTATAAAAAGCCTTAAAAATCATTATACGAGCCAATGTCGTAAAAACGTCATACAATACGTCTTACGACGTTGTATGAAAATAAAACCGTTATATGAGTATGGTTATGAAAACCAAAACACGAACATAATATCAATAGTATGACCCCGTATTGCTAGTCAGGCAATACTTCGTAATTCGATGCGTCTAATAGTATTTCGTTAGTTTTGGATTATTATAAGCCGCATGACATTGTTACCTTACTAAACCAAAACGGGTAGCTAACCCGATACCAATTTTGCCCATCTAAATTAGCGTGTCGTCACAAAGGTCACGCTATGGAAATCTTCTCATACATAAATTCGCTTACCAATCAATGTGGCACGACGGGAATCAACCGTCAAGGCGCGAACTGGGGTGATCGTCCCCAAATAGTACTATTAAATGTATAAGCGTCTACCAACTCCCGGTAGTTCACAATTCATGCTAATGGGACTTTTAGTGACATAACCTAACTTTAATAATCCATTTAATTTCATCTATCGGGTCCTTTAATCATTTATCGGGTCATATAATCGGGTCATTCAATCATTCGGGTCCCAAATCAATAAACAAACAATCGGGACAAATGGTGTCCTATCTTATAAAAACTAACATGTTATCTCCCTCGCGGGTTTATAAAAAATTTCATAAAAACATTTAAAAGAGTGCGAGGCTATGAACTCACGTTGAAGTGGGAAGGCGGGTAATCGGCAATTCGGACGTACGGTACGTGCTTCAATCACGGAAACCTATATAAATAATAATCGGTCTTAGACTCATGTCCAATGACTTTATAAAAATATCAATTATGTATACATATGATGATTATATATATATGATGATCAAGTGGGTTTACATATTCTCGTTTACTCATTTTAGTGTTATATGTCGATAACTTTTTATACTAGCTTACTAGTTTTACCTATTTACACGTTTTAAGTCAAATAAACTTATTATAAGTTCTTTAACTTGTTTTAATCCATTTTACACTTATATTATCAGTATTTAAACTTTACAAGTTGGGCCCAAATGGGTTAAGCCCAATAAGTTCTTTTTATAAGTGTTTATCTTATTTAGTCCAATTATTAGTCCAATAACGTTAATTTATCTCGTTAATGTCCGTATGTCCTATAGTTCGTGTTTTATCGGTTTTTACTTGTTATACATGTCTATATATCAGTATATAAGTTTTATAAAGTTTTCATTAGACGGGTCCAACCATCTAAGTTTTAGTTAACAAAAACGTTAATTTTACGGCAATAGCCGAAAAAGTCGTAAAAATCATGTTTATAGTTTTTATTACTTATAAACATTATTTCACCACCATTTATATAATTTATCCATTTGATTAACCTTTTATATATATTTATATAAATAAGCTTTATAAGTTAGTGGGTTTTTATTTTACATTTTATATATTAAAATGTGAGTGCTTATATAATAGTATTATTCTTTAATTTCCAAAAATCTGATTTTTAACTTCATCTTCACCAAAACTGCCATATATTGAGTTCTATATGGAGATAGAAGCTCAAATTTTTATCACATAAACTAAATGATATGTGCTACAATTAACTCTTCTATAGCTACTGTTGAATCATCTTCTAAATATTTTCTAAAAATCGTCCAATACAGTAACCTCAGATTTATACCCTAAACTTGTTTTGATCATATCTCACTCATTACAATGATTCCATTGTATGGCCAACTCTCACATGTGTACAAGACATTTAGCTTACTGTAAATCCATTCTACTTCATCATTTTATCAGTTTACCATATGGTTCTTTACTGTTTTATACAGCCATCAAATTTAACCAAGATTTTAACCTTGTTTCTTATGGTTTTTCACCTTTTTAATCATGTTTATCAACAACAAATCCCCACATAACATTTTTATCATCATATAATCATCATAAATATATACAATAGGAAATAAAATACATGTTTACATAATCAAAATAACAAGAAGATGAGGAGGACAATCTTTATACCACCATGATGATGTAAGTTGTGATCAAAACATGGATTTTGATGGAGAAACTTGTGTTACACCAAGACCATCTTCAAGACCACCATGCTCCATGAACTCCTTGTGGAAAATCAGCCTTGATACTCCATGGAAACTCCTCCTTGGATGTTATAATCACCACCAATCAATAGGGTTTCAAAAGGGCTTCATTATGTATGTAAATAACATGAGGTTTCATGGTAAATTTTGATCAAGTGATGGTGATTTGTGGTGATGGTGGACGGCATAATTGAGAGAAGATGAGAGAGTTTGTGGTTTTGCATGGAGTAAAAATGAGTTAGTTGTTTTGGTGGAGTGGTTTTGTTGTAACTAGTGGTAGTAGTAGCTTAATGTGTAAGCTTACTTACACATGTAAGTGTTAAGCTACACTTTGACACATCATATGATGTGTTGTAGCTAAAGCTTGGCCGGTTTTGGGGGTGGGACAAGTGCCCCACTTGTCTCATCCCCATTTATTTACGGGTACTCCTCGATTCTAGTTTCCTCGATTTGCGTGCCCTCGGGTTGTTTTACGAAAAATGTTTTTTATAAATTATGAATCAACGTCATAAAACGAATCCAATAAAAATTGTTTCATCAAAAACGGAGTTCGAAAACGTAAATACGTAATCCTAGGGTTTCCGGTTTAGTCGTAAAGGACGTTAAAATAAAATCGTAAGTCCTAATCTCTTCTCGTAAATTTGTGAGTTTATGAACTAACACAAATTTAAAACTCCAAAATAATATTCTCAGATAAATTTATTTTCTGAAATGTCGGACTGTCACCAAAGACGGTGTATGTAAACGTAAGCACGTAATGTTGAATCCTCCGGTTTAGACGTAGTCGATGCTACTCCAAGACGTAAATCCAAATTTCTTCCCAAAAATATGTGAGTTCATATTGTATCATTAAAATAATATTTTCAAATAATATTGGAGAATAAAATATCAATCGTAAATTGACGGATTGTCACAAAAGGGTTGTTGGAAGTTGATGTTAAGCGTTATGCTAGATCGATTCTTAAAGGGTTGAGTCATGTGCATAAACGAGGGTATGTTCATTGTGATTTAAAACCTGAGAATGTGTTGCTTGTGGCTAATAAGAATAATGATGGCTTCATTGCTAAGATTGCTGATTTGGGATTAGCGAAAAGGTCAAATCCGGTTAAGAAGAGGGTTCCAGGTCGTTATTGGAGGAGTAACCCGTTGTATTTCTCACCAAAAGCTGTGATTAGTGGGGCTCAAAAACCGCCTGCTGATATTTGGGCGTTTGGGTGCATTGCGTTTGAGATGTTGACCGGTAAACAACTTTGGCTTGCATATAAAGGTTTGGGTAATAATGAGGTTTTGAGACGTGTTGGTTATGAGAATGAAATTGAGTAGGTTATTAATTCCAGTAGTGTATCGAATGAAGCTAAGAGTTTCTTGAAGGGTTGTTTGTGTAGGAAGGTCGCTCGTAGATTATCTGCTGATATGTTGTTAGATCATCCGTATGTAAAAGAGTTTGTTGATGATGATGTTAATGAGGTTGACGAATCACAAGGCATTGTGGACATAAATGCCATTAGCTCTTACTCGTCGTTCTCTGATGATGATGATAGTGGTTATGAAGGTAGTGATGATAAGGGCAGTGACAATGAAGGTAGTGATGCTGAGTTGTGGATAACTTCTGGTAGATTGAGTTATGCTTTCTCTCCTTGGCCAGATAGTGCTGCAGATGCTAGATTAAATGAAGTCAGGATTCCTGTAAGATTAGGCCTTTCCAAATGATTTTAACGCGCAAATACTGATGGTGAGGTACTAAGTAGCGTGTATGGAGTGACAACGGTCATTCTTTATGTGACAATCCGTCAATTTACGATTGTAATTTTATTCTCAAATATTATTTGAAAATATTATTTTAATGTTACAATATGAACTCACTTATTTTTGGGAAATAATTTGAATTTACGTCTTGAAGTAGCATCGACTACGTCTAAACCGGAGGATTCAACGTTACGTGCTTACGTTTACATACACCGTCCTTGGTGACAGTCCGACATTTCAGAAAATAAATTTATCTGTGAATATTATTTTGGAGTTTTAAATTTCTGTTGGTTCATAAACTCACAAATTTACGAGAAGAAATTAGGACTTACGATTTTATTTTAACGTCCTTTACGACTAAACCGGAAACCCTAGGATTACGTATTTACGTTTTCGAACTCCGTTTTTGATGAGACAATTTTTATTGGATTCATTTTGTGACGTTGATTCATAATTTATAAAAACGTTTTTCGAAAAACGACCCGAGGGCACGCAAATCGAGGAAACAGGAATCGAGGAGTACCCGTAAATAAATGGGGATGAGACAAGTGGGACACTTGTCCCACCCCCATCAAAACCGGCCTTAACTTAGCCACTTCACCAACTTGGTGTCAAGTGTAAGCTAAGTTGCTAACACTTGTCACCTTAGCTTATACATTAAGCTTTATCACCTCAAAACAACTAGCTACTTACCACTCACTTCATTTCACCATGCAAACAACCTTCAAACTCTCTCCTCCCTTCTCAAATGTGCCATCCCAATTCAGCCCTTAAACACCAAATTTGATCAAAATTAACCATGAAATCCTATGTTATTTCTACATATGTTGAAGCCCTCTTGAAGCTCTCTTGAATGGTGGTGATTATAACCTCCATGGAGGAGTTTTCATAGTGTCTTGTGGCTGATTTTCCACAAGGTATACATGAAGAATGGTGGTCTAGAAGATGGTCTTGGTGCATCACAAGTTTCTCCATCAAAATCCATGTTTTGATCAACCTACATCATCATGGTGGTATAAAGATTTTCCTCCTCATCTTCTTGTTATTTTGATTATGTAAACATGTATTTTATTTCCTATTGTATATGTATATGATGATTATATGATGATAAAAATGTTATGTGGGGATTTGTTGTTGATAATCATGGATAAAAAGATGAAAAACTATAAGTAAAAATGGGTAAATCTTGTTTAAATGATAGGCTGTATAAAAACAGTAAAGAACCATATGGTAAACTGATAAAATGATGAAGTAGAATGGATTTACAGTAAGCTATGGGTCTTGTACACATGTGAGAGTTGGCCATGCAATGGAATCAAAGTAATGAGTGAGATATGATTAAAACAAGTTTAGGGTATAAATCTGAGGTTACTGTTTTGGACGATTTTTAGAAAATATTTAGAAGATGATTCAACAGTAGCTATACATGAGTTAAATGTAGCACATATCATGTAGTTTATGTGATAAAAATTTAAGCTTCTATCTCCATATAGAACTCAAGATATGGCAGTTTTAGTGAAAGTAAAGATAAAAATCAGATTTTTGAAAAATAAAGTATAATACTATTATATAAGCACTCAAAATTATATTGTATAAAATGTAAAGTTAAAACCCACTAACTCATGAATTTTATTTATATAAATATGTTAAAGGTTAAATAAGTGGACATTTTATAAAAATGGTAACTTGTTAAGTTTTATAAGTTATAAAAACTATAAACATGATTTTTACGACTTTTTCGGCTATTGCCGTAAAATTAACGTTTTTGTTAAATAAAACTTAGATGGTTGGACCCGTCTAAAGAAAACTTTATAAAACTTATATACTGATATATAGACATGTATAACAAGTAAAAACCGATAAAACCCGAACTATAGGGCATACGGACATTAACGAGCTAAGTAAACATATTGAACTAATACTTGAACTAATACTTGGACTAACAATTGGGCTAAATGAGATAAATACTTGTAAAAAGAACTTATTGGGCTTAACCCATTTGGGCCCAACATGGAAAGAATATATATACTGATAATATAGGTATAAGATGGATTAAAACAAGTTAAAGAACCTATAAAAGGCTGATTGGACTTAAAACGTGAAAATAGTTAAAACTAGTATAAAAGTTATCGACACATAACTCTAAAATGAGTAAACGAGAATATGAAAACCCACTTGATCATCATATATATATAATCATCATATGTATACATAATTGTTATTTTTATAAAGTCATTAGACAAACGTCTAAGACCGAGTATTATTTGTCTAGGTTTCCGTGATTGAAGCACGTACCGTACGTCCGAGTTGCCGATAACCAGCCTTCCCACATCAACGTGAGTTCATAGCCTCGCACTCTTTTAAATGCTTATAAATGTTTTATAAACCCGCGAGGGAGATAACATGTTAGTTTTATAAAATAGGACACCATTTGTCCCGATTGTTTGTTTATTGATTTTGGACCCGAATGATTGAATGACCCGATTGTATGACCCGATAAATGATTAATGGACCCGATAGATGAAATAAAGTGGATTATTAAAGTTAGGTTATGTCACTAAAAGTCCCATTAGCATGAATTGTGAACTACCGGGAGTTGGTAGACGCTTATGCATTTAATAGTACTATTTGGGGACGATCACCCCAGTTCGCGCCTTGACGGTTGATCCCCGTCGTGCCACATTGATTGGTAAGCGAATTTATGTATGAGAAGATTTCCATAGCGTGACCTTTGTGACGACACGCTACTTTAGATGGGCAAAATTGGTATCGGGTTAGCTACCCGTTATTGGTTTAGTAAGGTAACAATGTCATGCGGCTTATAATAATCCAATCACCGAAATATTACTAGATGCTCCGAATTACGATGTATTGCCTGACTAGCAATACAGGGTCATACTATTGATATTATGTTTGTATTTTGGTTTTCATAACCATATTCATATAACGGTTTTTATTTTCCTACAACGTTATAAGACGTATTGTATGACGTTTTTACGACATTGGCTCGTATAATGATTTTTAAGGCGAATGCCTATACTATGATTTTGATAAAGATTTGTATAAAATGATTTTGGCTATTTTATGGCCTATTAAAATGATTTGTACAAAATGATTTTCAGTAATAATCTTATACTGATATTATATTGATGGATTTTATTAAACTCTATGAATTCACTCGACGTTATCACTGACCTTTTCTTTTAACATGTTTTATCTCAGGTACTTGAAGGTAATTCTCAGGAAGACGACAAGAATTCATGGCCCGCACTTAAACAATATTTTCCATTCAAATACTTTGTAAAACTTTGTATGAAAAATAATGACTTGGGACCGATGTAACTTTGATGTTTATGAATGGAAATGCTTTATTAATAAACGACGCGATTTTTATGCGTTGTCTATGATGTGAGTAATGTGCTATCCCGTAACACCAACTAGTCTTCCGCTGTACTAAGTTGTATAAATTTGGGGGTGTTACAGTTTGGTACCAGAGCTCTCGTTATAGTGAAGAAAGATTTTTAAAACCAAGGTTTTGAATAAAACATTTCAAAATCTTTTTAACTAAAAACATTTTTCTAAAAATGTTTAAAAATCTTTTGACTATAACGGTGCCGAAGAATTCCCGAGTTACCGACAAGGCCAAGACTGAGAAGTGTTATTTTAATATATATATATAACTTGGATTATATATATATGATGTAATTTTATTACATGATTGTCTGATGATTATTTTGATTTCTATACAAGGTATTTATACGACGTAGATTGTCACAAGTAACCCTAAATCCCCTAGTAAATTAATCGAAGCTATTCTCGTAGGAATTCTAGCTATCCTAGATCTAAACCAAGTTGTGGATATTTATGATCCCAACAAATGGTTGATATTCTTAGAAACATAGATATTAGTTGATTGTGATACTGAAAAAGAATTGGCGAGATTAAATCTGATATCGATGTTATGACGATCTTTTCTTATAGAGTGGAGTTTGACAAAACGTTACCACCTAGAAAGATGTCATCTGATTCGTTGTCATCCAATTCTTAAATTAAAATCGAAAGGGTGAATGTTGCACTTGAGGCTGTAATTGGAACCATTACCCAAAAGCCTCATGCCACTAGTACCTTTCCGAGAAGTCTAATTGACTGATTGAGTCATTTCATACTAGTGACTCATTTGATAATTGTTATTGATAAAGGAGTTATAGGATTGGAATTAAGTGTTGATCATATTGAACTTATGTTGCCCTTTTAAGGTCTAAGAATAAGGTTGAAGTATTGGATAATGAGGTAGGATATCGAATTGAGTATAAAATTGGTTGAAACTTGAATAAAGTAAAATTTAACATGTATGGAATATGAGATTGATAAGAGGAAGTCATTAAGTCCTGTGATTGAATTATAAGGTTTTAATTGATTGTTAGTTTGTGTTAAGGGTTGTTCCTAGGCCATTGTCCACTAATGAGGATGCCCAGTGTCCAATAAATAAATTGAAGAAATCTTCTTCTGAATTGGGACCGATGGATCTTCCGGGACAGGCAGGACACCTAATGACTCTTGTAGATTAGTATTCATTGTGGTATCTTTTAAAAATCCCTAACTTAACTGAGATATCAGTTGGTAGGATGAGTTTTGTAAATTGTATGACATAGTGACACGTAATGTGTTACGGTACAATTTGACTTGTTTATGATTAATGAAAAGACTACCTTTGATTGCTAAATTCTACATGTATCGATGTTATCTATCTTTTCTTGCTTCGCCCTAATGTTCGCATTAGTGATGCAACTATTAAACAAGTACTCATCGCGAATTGAGTTACGTTGTGGATTACTCTTTTTGAGTGCCATCAAGATCATGAACCTCACGATTATTTGGTTAAGCTCATTTCCTATCATATTGTAGTTAATTCTTGGTAAACAAGCTTTCATCACTCTTTTGCAGATCATTCATTGTTTTTATAAGATAAAACAGTATCATTTGAGGAAATTGAATTTTCATCACTATAAGGATTATTCAAAGTGAGATTTATAAGTAATTGTTATCGAAATGAAGTTGTTTATAAAACATCTTGGAAAAACTTAATTGTTTTCATAACAAAGAAAATCTTTGTAAATTTATTTTTGATTCTTATTTAAGAATTAAGCATGAAAATGTTTTTATTATAAACATGATGATAAAATTTTGACGAACTGAGTATTGCATCGTTAATCTTGAAATTGTATATAGTTGCGCGCCTACATACAATTTGGAATGGACCATGCAAGGCTGATTAGTAGTCACCATAAAACTGATTAATAAACACTAAATTTTCTTTGAAGATTGTGGAAGATTAAAATTTATGAGATCTGCAAGAAGTGAAAAATAAGGACATACTGTTAGGGACACCTACATATGTGCCTATAGCATCTATTCTTCTGAGTCGAATTTACTCATCTGTGGAAATTGTCTTATTTGACAATTGACAATTCTTACTTGTCCAATTCTCCTGTAGTAAGATTCTTAGGAAAAGTATCTGATTATCGAGTGTTGATACCCGACTGGATGTATCGACGATCCTATCATTTCTTTTGATTTGATTTCATTTGAATGACCTGGGTAACGATCCGAGGAGCTTTCGAATGCGTACTCAAGTTATGAAAACATGGGATATATTCATATTCGTTAAATGTTTTCGTCTGTATCTGATTTGAAATTCTCTCGCATAGATTATGCGTTGACCTTACTCTTTTAATAGTAGTTGTGTATCCTAATATCCCTGAACTTGTGAAGGATTATGAGTTATTATTAGTCTTTGAGAAATTCACATCTTATCGACGGCAATGCAACTGGAAAGTTGATAGTACCCGTAGTATGGATTGATTGATTATGACATGACGACATTGTCTTAATTGATGGGAACTCGAGTAGAATTCCCCTAAATGATAAGATGCTGATTATCAAAAGTGATCTAAATAATTCTTGATGGATGACTTAAAAATTTTGTGAGCTAGTTATAGATATTATAATCTAGAAGAACCTAATATGCATTTATTAAAAGATGTTTATGTTATCTGAAACTTTAGGAGGTATTTGTTGGTGAATTACCTAGACTTTCGCCATTAAGGCAAGTTGAAATTGGTATTGATTATATTTCCGGTGCTGCACCTGTGGCTTGTGCACTGTACGTCAGCACCATCTGAATTTAAGGAATTACCGTACAACTGAGAAAGTTGTCGGAGAAAGATTTTATTATACCAAGCCTGTCATCCTGAAGAGCTATGGTGTTATCATTCCTTATATTTGTAGATTACTGTGACTGAGTAAATTGATAATCGAAAATGATATCCATAACTCGAAATGGAAGATTTGTTCGATCATTTACAAGGTTTTAGCGTATGTTTTAAAGATTTGATCCACGACATGGTTATTGTCAACTTCGCATCTGCGAAAGGGATTATCTATTCCAATCACCACATCCGGTACTTGTAATGAACATTATGAGTTTCATGTGATGACGTTTGGATTGACTAATACACATGTATCATTCATAAATTTGGTGAATCACGTGTGTAGGCTGTAATTTGATAAATTCATGCTTGTGATCATTAAGGACCATTTGTTTGATTATAAGAATAAGAATGAGTTAATAATTATTTATAGATTGCCCTGAATTGGCCGAACAATGAAAACATGAACCTTAAATATTTAACATAAGACTTAAAACTTAATCCTTTACATAAAATGACCGTTGGATTAATAATGGTATGATGTATGCATATAGACTCTTCAAAAATTAAGAGCCCTTTTAAGACTTTGGATTTTACCAAAAAGAAATGGAAATATGTTTTGACAAATGTTTTAACAAAGGATTTTTAAAGAGATTATTCCCTTATACACAAACCATTTAACTAAACTTCTGTTTAGGGGTAAATGTTTGTGTATACCTCAAGATAACTTAAGAAGGATTGAGTAAAACCATTTATACCATAACCTAAAAACTTAAAACGACAATTTTTGCTTTTCAACTAAGAAAACTTTGACCAAATTATAAACAAAGACTTTTCAAACATTTACGAATCTTATTAATTATTTTCGATAAATCAACCAAAAATTTTGTTAATTAAATTCAAATTTATTTTGAACATTTTAATGTAATTGGACAAACTGAGAAAATTTAAAAATCTTTATGTTTACCTTTCATAAAAAAAAATAAAAAAATTGAATATTTAATATTTAATTAGTGGTAATAATTATCGACACCTTAAACGTCGGATTGAGAAAAACTGATAAAAATAGTAGTTGAGACGAAACTAAAACATAGAAGATATGAAGAAAGAAATTTTGAATAAATACGGTTATTATATTTATTTCATCAGGAAGGTGAACGTAATTACTAACGCATAATATAGAAAGAATATCTGAGTGAATTGTGGACATGATAATTACATCATCATGAGAAGTGAATATAGATACTGACATATTATATAAAAAGGATAAAGAACCAATTAGGCTATATTTCTTAATAATGAACGTGCAAAATAAATTGCCAAACAATATAAAAATAAACGATGTTTGTGAAAAGATAATATAGATAATAAAAAGGATTTCACGGCTAATGTGAACCATTAGAATTGAGAAGCTAATAACGTTAAATGTTTTAAAGGCCACTTGTGGTTGCCTAACTATGGAGATTGTGAGATATAGTTATGTTGGAATTTGTAAGTATAAGTATTCTATTTATGTCATTTATGACTAAAAGTATCTTTGTCTGAATAAGTTGTACTAATGGCAATCATGAAGGCAGACATCGCCTCATACATTAGTAAACGTCTAGCTATTGCAAAGGTCATCATCTGAATTTGATTCGATTTGGGTCATCGTCGACAGACTAAGCAAATCTGCTAATATCATTCCTGTTAATGATAAATGCAAAAGAGTTATGTAAACATTGTGTGCCTGTATCGAACATCTTTATCAAGATCCTCGCTTCGCATCGAATTTCTAGAGATTTGCTCAGAAATCATTGAGAACGAACCTTGATGAGAGTACTATGTACCACCCCAATCGAAGGGACGAGGTAAAGTAACGATACAAAGTAATATAAGTGTTGTTTTATGTTTGAATGATTGACCTTTGGTAATAAATCGTATAATCGCTTCCCTTTGGAAGGATTACCATTGATAATCACCGTATTAGGATTGAGATCGAATCTTGTTAGGATCTAAATCTTAGAAGCATCTGTAAGCAGGAGTTGAGATGAAGACACCCGACATACACCCACTGTGAGTTGGAGATGTCTTTTAGGTTTAAGGTTTCCTATGATGGCGAACCTAACCTTGCAAAATACCCGACCCGCGAGATCTGAAATGATTGTTGAAATTAGGATTTGATTATTGACTGCCGATAGTTGGCAAGAGGATATGTGAATAAGAAAAGTAGATCTTGAAGTGCCAAATGGGTAGCGAAGTTATGCCACAATTTTTAACCTTGGAAAAATGAATTCATGATCTGACAAATCATGGGATATAAGTCCCCGTTGTTTGGGACCATTGAGGTTTGAAAGGCATATAAGCTGGATCTACCCTAGGACTTCAAGGACTGCGTAAATTATGTCTCGTAAATCGCACTTGATGGAATATCTATCAAGTGAGAATCTGATTATTCTTAGTAGAGCTTAGATCGGAGAAAAGTTGCATTCATCAAAAACCCGTGAACATCATGGATAGAGAAAGTAAGTCAACATTAAGCCTGATCTTATTCCCGTAGTTATGTTTGATGAAACTCGCGTATTGTAATTGCACTTTTGAGAAAAGACCGAATGTGGAGGAAATACCCACATGGCTTTAACTCTATAAGAAGCGAGTAGTAAGATGATCTTTGAGGACAAAGATCCTGTTTAGGGGTAAATGCTGTGACATTCCGTCAATTTACGATTGATATTTTATTCTCAAATATTATTTGAAAATATTATTTTAATGTTACAATATGAACTCACTTATTTTTGGGAAGTAATTTGAATTTACGTCTTGAAGTAGCATCGACTACGTCTAAACCGGAGGATTCAACGTTACGTGCTTACGTTTACATACACCATCCTTGGTGACAGTCCGACATTTCAGAAAATAAATTTATCTGTGAATATTATTTTGGAGTTTTAAATTTGTGTTGGTTCATAAACTCACAAATTTACGAGAAGAAATTAGGACTTACGATTTTATTTTAACGTCCTTTACGACTAAACCGGAAACCCTAGGATTACGTATTTACGTTTTCGAACTCCGTTTTTGATGAGACAATTTTTATTGGATTCGTTTTGTGACGTTGATTCATAATTTATAAAAACGTTTTTCGAAAAACGACCCGAGGGCACGCAAATCGAGGAAACTGGAATCGAGGAGTACCCGTAAATAAGTGGGGATGAGACAAGTGGGACACTTGTCCCACCCCCATCAAAACCGGCCTTAACTTAGCCACTTCACCAACTTGGTGTCAAGTGTAATCTAAGTTGCTAACACTTGTCACCTTAGCTTATACATTAAGCTTTATCACCTCAAAACAACTAGCTACTTACCACCCACTTCATTTCACCATGCAAACAACCTTCAAACTCTCTCCTCCCTTCTCAAATGTGCCGTCCCAATTCAGCCCTTAAACACCAAATTTGATCAAAATTAACCATGGAATCCTATGTTATTTCTACATATGTTGAAGCCCTCTTGTAGCTCTCTTGAATGGTGGTGATTATAACCTCCATGGAGGAGTTTTCATAGTGTCTTGAGGCTGATTTTCCACAAGGTATACATGAAGAATGGTGGTCTAGAAGATGGTCTTGGTGCATCACAAGTTTCTCCATCAAAATCCATGTTTTGATCAACCTACATCATCATGGTGGTATAAAGATTGTCCTCCTCATCTTCTTGTTATTTTGATTATGTAAACATGTATTTTATTTCCTATTGTATATGTATATGATGATTATATGATGATAAAAAATGTTATGTGGGGATTTGTTGTTGATAATCATGGATAAAAAGATGAAAAACTATAAGTAAAAATGGGTAAATCTTGTTTAAATGATAGGCTGTATAAAAACAGTAAAGAACCATATGGTAAACTGATAAAATGATGAAGTAGAATGGATTTAAAGTAAGCTATGGGTCTTGTACACATGTGAGAGTTGGCCATGCAATGGAATCAAAGTAATGAGTGAGATATGATTAAAACAAGTTTAGGGTATAAATCTGAGGTTACTGTTTTGGACGATTTTTAGAAAATATTTAGAAGATGATTCAACAGTAGCTATAGTAGAGTTAAATGTAGCACATATCATTTAGTTTATGTGATAAAAATTTGTGCTTCTATCTCCATATAGAACTCAAGATATGGCAGTTTTGGTGAAAGTAAAGATAAAAATCAGATTTTTGAAAAATAAAGTATAATACTATTATATAAGCACTCAAAATTATATTGTATAAAATGTAAAGTTAAAACCCACTAACTCATGAATTTTATTTATATAAATATGTTAAAGGTTAAATAAGTGGACATTTTATAAAAATGGTAACTTGTTAAGTTTTATAAGTTATAAAAACTATAAACATGATTTTTACGACTTTTTCGGCTATTGCCGTAAAATTAACGTTTTTGTTATATAAAACTTAGATTGTTGGACCCGTCTAAAGAAAACTTTATAAAACTTATATACTGATATATAGACATGTATAACAAGTAAAAACCGATAAAACCCGAACTATAGGGCATACGGACATTAACGAGCTAAGTAAACATATTGGACTAATACTTGAACTAATACTTGGACTAACAATTGGGCTAAATGAGATAAATACTTGTAAAAAGAACTTATTGGGCTTAACCCATTTGGGCCCAACATGGAAAGAATATATATACTGATAATATAGGTATAAGATGGATTAAAACAAGTTAAAGAACCTATAAAAGGCTTATTGGACTTAAAACGTGAAAATAGTTAAAACTAGTATAAAAGTTATCGACATATAACTCTAAAATGAGTAAACGAGAATATGAAAACCCACTTGATCATCATATATATATATAATCATCATATGTATACATAATTGTTATTTTTATAAAGTCATTGGACAAACGTCTAAGACCGAGTATTATTTGTCTAGGTTTCCGTGATTGAAGCACGTACCGTACGTCCGAGTTGTCGATAACCCGCCTTCCCACATCAACGTGAGTTCATAGCCTCGCACTATTTTAAATGCTTATAAATGTTTTATAAACCCGCGAGGGAGATAACATGTTAGTTTTATAAAATAGGACACCATTTGTCCCGATTGTTTGTTTATTGATTTTGGACCCGAATGATTGAATGACCCGATTGTATGACCCGATAAATGATCAATGGACCCGATAGATGAAATAAAATGGATTATTAAAGTTAGGTTATGTCACTAAAAGTCCCATTAGCATGAATTGTGAACTACCGGGAGTTGGTAGACGCTTATGCATTTAATAGTACTATTTGGGGACGATCACCCCAATTCGCGCCTTGACGGTTGATCCCCGTCGTGCCACATTGATTGGTAAGCGAATTTATGTATGAGAAGATTTCCATAGCGTGACCTTTGTGACGACACGCTACTTTAGATGGGCAAAATTGGTATCGGGTTAGCTACCCGTTGTTGGTTTAGTAAGGTAACAATGTCATGCGGCTTATAATAATCCAATCACCAAAATATTACTAGACGCTCCGAATTATGATGTATTGTCTGACTAGCAATACAGGGTCATACTATTGATATTATGTTTGTATTTTGGTTTTCATAACCATATTCATATAACGGTTTTTATTTTCATACAACGTTATAAGACGTATTGTATGACGTTTTTACGACATTGGCTCGTATAATGATTTTTAAGGCGAATGCCTATACTATGATTTTGATAAAGATTTGTATAAAATGATTTTGGCTATTTTATGGCCTATTAAAATGATTTGTACAAAATGATTTTCAGTAATAATCTTATACTGATATTATATTGATGGATTTTATTAAACTCTATGAATTCACTCGACGTTATCGCTGACCTTTTCTTTTAACATGTTTTATCTCAGGTACTTGAAGGTAATTCTTGGGAAGACGACAAGAATTCATGGCCCGCACTTAAACAATATTTTCCATTCAAATACTTTGTAAAACTTTGTATAAAAATAATGACTTGGTACCGATGTAACTTTGATGTTTATGAATGGAAATGCTTTATTAATAAACGACGCGATTTTTATGCGTTGTCTATGATGTGAGTAATGTGCTATCCCGTAACACCAACTAGTCTTCCGCTGTACTAAGTTGTATAAATTTGGGGGTGTTACACTTTAGGGCACATATGATAGAGTTGTTTGTTTACAGAGAATTTGTACTTTGTATTCTCGTGGAAACTTAATAAAATTGCTTTGCATTTGTTATTATCTTTCTTTCTCTAATATATATGCAGAAGTTTAAGCTTGATATCAGATGCTAGATAGTATTATTACTAAAGTTTTTGTCATGAAATGTCAACAGAAGATTAATGTCACTTTTCCTCACCCAAAATATTAGACCGTTTATCGTTCGCCTCTTAACCAAGTTTTGTATTGATTTAGAGACAAAATGTTTGACATTTGAAGTCAAACAGTAAGCAGATACCATGTAGCCATGTAGTAGTGCATCATAAGGTTCATTTATTCTGTAAGATACTGTGTCTATTTGCTGAGATATGAATATGTCATTTTGGTTTATTGGATAAGTGAAATGTTTATCCTCAGGCTAACAATGATTCCCTCTTGAGATCTAATGAAAAACATCAGGAGTGCTAAATTTGGAATCTTACTACTTGGACTGAAGCAAACCCGAAGGCAATTTGCTTCAAACTTTGTTTAAACATTGATTAACGCGGATCTCCTGTTATCTACATGATGCCTATAATAAAATGCTTAATTATATACATGTTATGAAAATGTCCACTATGCCTAGAGGAGACCAATACCATCTTAAAATGTGAATAAGCTGCAACATTTCATGCAAATTCTTAAGTGATCTCCTAACGGGAGCAGTGCAATACTCAATAGTTCATAGTTAGCCAACTACGTAGCAATACAAATCAGAACCTATAGAATGATCGCGAGGAAAATATTATGCCTGAACATAAATCTTGATCTTGAGTTTACTTTTAAACGGAGATTTGAGGGGTGACCCAAGTCAAGTCATGATTTTATATACGTGCTTATGCAACCTGCAAAGACTGTAGTGCAACGCTAAAGAAACCTGCAAAGACCCAATAGCAAGCTACTGTGAGCCAATAGCTTAGATATCAGATATTAAACTGATAAGAACAATGTAAAAAACTTATGAATCAATGACTAAAATCACCAAGAACATATAACAGAGAACCCAGCCAACCTCCCCTTGGCTCTCTTTATCAATGATCAATTTACAATATCTGATTACAAGAACAAAATCAAGAACAACACTCACAAACTCACAAGATTTGATCAAGATTGATCAAAACTATTATTTCTCTCTCTAAAACGAATAGTAGAAACCAAAGATGAAAAGTAAGTCAACAAATGGTGAATGATTGAGTATATAAGCTCCCACGTTACAACTAAGTCCGAGACTTTCACTTTTGTGCGCTTCTAGTCCTCCAAGTTGTAAAGTTGTCACTTGCAATGTAAAGCATATCCTCCATCTTTTACTTTAAGTGCACTTTGGTCCTTCAGGTTGTAGGACTTATACTTCTTAACACTCCCCCTTAAGTCCTTAACCTGCAAAAGCATTGTACAACCCCAGCATACTACAAAACTTTTTATGGTCAGATATAAGCAAGCCTTTGGTAAAAACATCTGCAGTATTATTTTCAGACTTGACCTTAATAGGCTTAATATATCGTGCAGAAATTTTTTCTCTTAAGAAATAAAGATCAATTTCAAAATGCTTGCTTCTCTCATGAAGCACAGGATTCATGGAAATTTGGATAGTAGAATTATTATCACAATTCATATCAACAGGTAAAGCCACATCCACATTCATATCTGTCAACACTTTGTGAATCCACATGACTTCACAACACACATTACACATAGCCCTATATTCTGTTTCTGTGGAAGATCTAGAAACAACACTTTGTTTCTTACTCTTCCAAGAAACTAAATTACCACCCAGAAAAACACAATAACCAGTTAAAGACCTCCTGGTTATATTACATTTAGCCCAGTCTAAGTCAACAAACACATTCAGCTTGCTACAATCACCATTCTTAAAAGTGATACCTAAACCAGGTCACCTTTTAAGTATCTAAGAACCCTGAAAGCAAGTCTTAAGTGAGATTCATAGGACTATGCATGACTTGACTAAGACAATGAACTGCATAAGCTATATCAGGTCTTGTCATAGTCAAGTAGATTAATTTTCCCATAAGTTTTTGATATGAAGTAATCTCAGTAAGTTTTTTATCATCTCCAAACCTTTTATTCAATTTCTTACTATCTGGATTAACTTCAATAGGAGCACTGCATAGCTTGCATCCTAACATACCAAACTCAGACAACAATTCAGTGCAATATTTTCTCTGGGTTAAACATATACCATTATCAATATCAATAACCTCAATACCCAAAAAATATTTAAGTTTCCCAAGATCTTTAATAAGAAACTTAGTACTTAAAAATTCCTTAAATTTGTTAACTTCATCAAGGTTATTTCCAGTTATAACAATATCATCCACATAAACCAGTAAGACCAAGAAAACCCCATTACTGTTCTTAATGAAAAGAGAAAAATCATTTGGGCTTTGTACAAAACCATTTTCAATAAGCACAAAAACAAGTTTCTCATTCCATTTTCTTGGTGCTTGCTTTAACCCATAAAGAGACTTAACCAATTTGCACACTTTATTACTGTTTTCATCACCATAACCTTCACGAATTTTCATATAAACTTCTTCATCAAGTTCACCATATAAAAAATCATTATTGACATCTAACTGAAATAATGGCCAATTATTACTCACAGCTAAACTCAAAACACATCTCACAGTAACAATCTTGACCACAGGTGAAAAAGTCTCATCATAATCAATACATTCCCTTTGGTTAAATCCTTTGGTAACAAGCCTAGCTTTAAATCTTTCTATATCACCACTAGATTTGTATTTAACTTTCCAAATCCATTTACATGGAATAGCCTTTCTTCCCTCAGGAAGATCAGTAATAATCCAGGTATTATTTCTGTTTAAGGCTTCCATTTCTTGATTCATAGCCTCAATCCATCTACTATCTTTAATAGCTTCAGAATATGTGTTAAGCTCATGAATTCTATTAAGATTAGTAGTGAACAAAAATTTATCAACACTCAAATTAGCATAGCTAACAACTTTGTTTATACTATACTTAACATCTTTATTAAGTACAAAATCTTTATACTTAGAAGATGGAAAAGCAACTTTTCTACTAGTTCTCCTAACAGTATTATATGCTGCTGGTTCTAGTGACCAATTAAACACATTACCAAAAGACTCAATACCTTCATCCTCAGAGGAATTTTCTTCTTCACTACCAATGTTTGGTATACCCTCAGAAATATTTTCTGTTGCATACTCATCCTTAATGTCCTTCCTACTAGAATCAGTATTAGTATCTGATGATCTATCTACCTCAGAAACAACATCTGTATCAGTAGTATGAACATCTTTTCTACTTTTACTAGACTCTACAGTGCTGTCATTAGGTTCTACACTGGTTTCAGGTATAAGCCCATGCTTTCTACCTATACTATCTCCATTTTCATCATAGGATTCACTAGGTACTTGACTGTTTATGTTAAAAAAATTTAAATCATCAACACCATTATCACAAAAAACAAAGTCTTTACTAATCATATCATTTTAAGGAAAAACTGTTTCATAAAACTTCACATCTCTTGAAAACAAATATCTTTTATTTTCCAAACTAAAAAATTTATAAACCTTTTTGTCAAAAGCATAACCAACAAAGACACATTTTTCAGACCTTGACTCAAACTTATCAGAAACATTAACAACATTAGAAAAACACAAACAGCCAAACACTTTCAAATGGAGTATACTAGGTTTAGACTCATAAACCATTTCATAAGGACTTTTACCAGACAAAACAGCAGTAGGTAACCTGTTAATCAAATAAGTAGCAGTTAGGACACACTCAGTCCACATGTTTAATGGTATGCCCCCCTGAAACATGAGGGCTCTAGCAGTATTAAGCAAATGTCTATGCTTCCTCTCAACAACACCATTTTGTTGAGGGGTATAAGCACAAGTGGTTTGATGAACTATACCATTTATTTTAACAAAACCAGAAAACCTTTGATTTACAAATTCTGTCCCATTATCACTTCTGAAAACTTTAACCTTCTTATTAAACTGATTGTCAAGAAATTTAACAAAATTTTCAATACAACCAAAGACTTCAGTTTTATTCTTCAATAAAAAAACCCAAACAGACCTAGTATAAACCACAGTTAGGAAAAATCTAAACCCATCTCTACTAGTAACTTTATATGGACCCCATACGTCAAGATGAACAATATCACCTAGTTTTTTAGTTTTATGTTCACTTAAAGAAAAAGATTCTCTAGTTTGTTTAGCTTTATGACACACATCACAAGGTTCTAATCCTTTAAGTTTAATATCAATATTATCTTTTCTTAGAGCATCCAGCACTTGATCTGCTGGATGTCCAAGTCTATTATGCCAAATAGAACTACTAATCTGACAACACCTCACATTTTTGCTAAAAACAGGCCTACCTTCATCAAGAAAGTATAAACCATCTTTTTCACTACCAGTCCCCATCAGGACATTGTGAGTTAAGTCCTGAATCATACAACAAGTTTCATTAAAACTAACATTAACCTTATTATCTTTAGACAATCTTTGAACAGATAAAAGACTAACTTTGTATCCAGGAACAACCAACACATCCTTAATAACCAAATTATTAATTCTAAAAGAACCAATCTTTATTACATGTTCCAAAGTACCATTAGGATGAGCAACACTTATATTAAGATATGAAACATCAATGACATCAAACAATAATTCTTCTGAATATGTAATATGCTGACTTGCTCCTGAATCTATAATCCAACAATATAAGTACTATATGTACTTATATTTGAATTATAGTTAAAAAATCTATAAGCAAGAAAACTAACAACACAATTATTCACTTTAAAGGTACCTGCAATAGTAGCAGAACCCATAGAATTCTCTCCTGAAACACTCAGTAACCTCATAAGTCTTTGATATTGATCAGAAGTAAGAGTATGAGATGTATTCTTATTCTGATCACATTTATTATCATTAACACTAACATTATGAACATTATTTTGAGTTGAGTTGTTATTATTTCTTTTAAAATTAGGTGGATAACCTATCAACTCAAAACACCTGTCTATAGCGTGACCATTCATGTTACAATGTTTACAAACAAGATTACCATTTCTATAACCATTAGACCCAGTCCTGTTATTTCTATTAGTGTTTCCAGTATTAGAATTCCCAGTATTAGAATTATTACCACCTCTGTTCCAATTATAAGAATTTCCACCAGACTTAACAACAAAAGCAGATGGTCCAGATTTATTATTTTTAGACCCATTTCTATGTGATTCATCTCTAGACAATGTTGCAAAAGCAGTTCTCACATCTGGTATAGGATCAGATGTGAGAATCTGACTTCTCACAACACTATAACAATCATCAAGACCCATAAGAAACTGCATCAGCCTGAGAAGCTGATCATGTTCCTTAAGTTCTTCAGAACCATCACAAGTACAATTAGGCAGATCAACAAGAGCATCAACTTGTCTCCACAAAGAATTACACCCATGATAATATTCAGATAAAGACATTCCAGATTGAGTAAGAGTATAAATCTTATGATGGAGATTATATATCACAAAACCATCTTGTTTATCATATGTTTCTTCTAATTCATCCCAAACATCTTGAGCAAATTTAGAAAATATTTGACCCTTATATAAATCTGGTGAAACACACCCAAGTAACTAAGAAAGAACAACAGCATTACATCTTTCCCATTGGTCTCTAGCTGGACCATCATTAGTGTCTTGAACACATTTACCAGTTATAAATCCAAGTTTATTTCTAGTTTGTAAAGCAAGTTTAACAGCAGCAGACCAAACTTTATAATTCTCAGTTCCTTCAAGTTTGAAGATAATCAATTGAGAACTAATATCTTGAGGGTGCAAATAAAGAGGGTCATAAACATCAAATTTAACCACATCATCATTCTTGACAACTCCCCCTTTGGGTGGACCATCACCCTTAGGGGAACTAGGACCAGACCTAGACATAGAAAAACAGCCAAGAAGTTAACACACAACAGGCCAAAAAATAGTTCTCAGGCTTCCAAACCACTCAAAAGGTGGTAGGTCAAGAGCAGTGACCTGAAAGTGGTCTAAACAATAACAATAAGAACAAGAAACACAATCTCCTTGTATCTCCTCTACAAATAAGCAAACAACTACCACAAACCTCGAATCAATCAACACCAGAATCAAACTAATCCCATCGACACCTAATCCCCACTAATCAACAAAAAACCTAATAAAACAAAAAATAAAGAAGAAAGTGTGAAAGGTGTTACAATGCACGCGCAGCAAACCAAGCAAGAACACTGGATCAAGACAATCCAGTAAAACCAAATACCCAACCAAAAGATCAAGAAGATCTATAACCAACGCAGCGGAAAACAACCTACACGTGAAGAAAAAACAAGAAAATAACAATAATCACAAACCCTTACCAAGATTAGAAAACCCTAACTTCTAGATTTAGGTTTTCTAATTAATCAACACAAAACAACAATTAGACCCAAAAATTGAACCCACAGCTCACCAATTAGATCAGGAATAGTTATAATGAAAAACCCCCAAATTTTCTTGAAACCCTAATTTTTAAAAAGTCTAATTAAACTCGTAAAAAACCAAATTGACCAGTTAAAAACAATGATTCACCAATCAATAAACCAAGATCTACACAAACAGATCAAAACCCCCAATTTTTAAAACCCTAAATTTTTTTAAAAAACGATTTTAATCACGATTCAGAGAAACCTGGCTCTGATACCATGTAAAAAACTTATGAATCAATGACTAAAATCACCAAGAACATATAACAAAGAACCCAACCAACCTTCCCTTGGCTCTCTTTATCAATGATCAATTTACAATATCTGATTACAAGAACAAAATCAAGAAAAACACTCACAAACTCACAAGATTTGATCAAGATTGATCAAAACTATTATTTCTCTCTCTAAAACGAATAGCATAAACCAAAGATGAAAAGTAAGTCAACAAATGGTGAATGATTGAGTATATAAGCTCCCACGTTACAGCTGAGTCCGAGACTTTCACTTTTGTGCGCTTCTAGTCCTCCAAGTTGTAAAGTTGTCACTTACAATGTAAAGCACATCCTCCATCTTTTACATTAAGTGCACTTTGGTCCTTCAGGTTGTAGGACTTATACTTCTTAACAAACAAATACTACACTTGGTCTCCTACTCTCCCATCTTGCATGTAACCTTATCTCAGGCAATGTGGGGTGCATCTAATCTAAGTGAACCATAAGTCATTAAACTAAAATGCATCAATCATAAATAAATGCCACAGGAGATCAGAAATCTTTAGTCGTTGCTGGCCTGAAGCCCTCAACTCGTAGGAACCGATGTTTCTTCAAATGGAGACGTACATAATCAATTGCAGGTTTCCATTAAATTATTTAATTACAAAGTTTGTCAACTTTTCTTAAGTGTGATGTAACACCCCCAAATTTGTACAACTCAATACAGCGGAAGACTCGTTGGTGTTACGGGATAGCACATTACTCACATCATAGACAACGCATAAAAATCGCGTTGTTTAATAATAAAAGCATTTCCATTCATAAATATCAAAGTTACATAGGTCCCAAGTCATTATATTTCATACAGGTCTTACAAAGCATTGAATGGAAATTATTGTTTAAGTGCAGGCCATGAATTCTTGTTGTCTTCCCGAGAATTACCTTCAAGTACCTGAGATAAAACATGTTAAAAGAAAAGGTCAGCGATAACGCCGAGTGAATTCATAGAGTTTAATAAAACCATTAATATAACATCGGTATAAAATTATTACCGAAAATCATTTTGTACAATTCATTGTAATAGACCATAAAATAGCCAAAGTCATTTTATACAAATCCTTATCAACATCATAATATAGGCTTTCGCCTTTAAAATCATTATACGAACCAATGTCGTAAAATTATCATACAATACGTTTTATAACGTTGTATAAAGTTAAATAAAAACCGTTATATGAATATGGTTATGAAAAACCAAAACACGAACATAATATCAATAGTAAGACCCCATATTGCTAGTCAGGCAATATATCGTAATTTGGTGCATATAGCATTATTTCGTTAATTGGATTATTATAAGCCGCATGACATAGTTACCTTACTACAACAAACAACGGGTAGCTAGCCCGAAACACATTTTCCCATCTAAATTAGCGTGTCGTCACAAAGGTCACGCCATGTAAATCTTCTCATACATAAATTCGCTTACCAATCAATGTGGCACGACGGGGATCAACCGTCAAGGCGCGAACTGGGGTGATCGTACCCAAATAGTACTATTAAATGCATAAGCGTCTACAAAATCCTGGTAGTTCACAATTCATGCTAATGGGACTTTTAGTGACATAACCTAACTTTAATAATCCATTTCATCTATCGGGTCATTTAATCATTCGTCGGGTCATACAACCATTCGGGTCCAAATCAATAAACAAACAATTGGGACAAATGTGTCCTATTTTATAAAAACTAGCATGTTATCTCCCTCGCGGGTTTATAAACATTTCATAAAAACATTTAAAAGAGTGCGAGGCTATGAACTCACGTTGATGTGGGAAAGCGGGTTATCGGCAATTCGGACGTACGGTACGTGCTTCAATCACGGAAACCTAGACAAATAATACTCGTCTTAGAATCTTGTCCAATGACTTTATAAAAATAACAATTATGTATACATATGATGATTTTATATACATGATGATCAAGTGGGTTTACATATTCTCTTTTACTCATTTTAGTGTTTATGTGTTGATAACTTTTATACTAGTTTTATCTATTTACATGTTTTAAGTCCAATAAGCTTATTATAAGTTCTTTAACTTGTATTAATCCATTTTATACTTGTATTATCAGTATTTATACTTTACATGTTGGGCCCAAATAGGTTAAGCCCAATAAGTAACTTTCATAAGTGTTTAACTTAGTTAGTTAAATTATTAGTCCAAATATGCTAACTTAGCTCGTTAATGTCCGTATGTCATATAGTTCGGGTTTTATCGGTTTTTACTTGTATTAGGTACTTATATATCATTATATGACTTTTAAAAACATTACATTAGACGGGTTTGGTCGTCTAAGTTTTAATTGGTGAAAAACGTTAATTTTACGATAATAGCCGAAAAAGTCGTAAAAATCATGTTTATAGTTTTTGTAACTTATAAATCTTATTCAACTACCATTTTTATAAAGTGTCCATTTATTTAACCTTATACATATTTATATAAATGAAATTTATAAGTTAGTGGGTTTCAATACACATTTTATACTATATTAGTTTGAGTGCTTATATAATACTATTAAACATTAACTCTTCAAAATCTGATTTTTAGTTTCCTCTTCACCATCTTTATCATATCTTGAGTTCTATAAGGAGATAGAAGCTCATTTTTGGATGGCATAAACTTCATATTATGTTCTACAAATAAGTTAGTTATAGCTACTGCTCATTCCATGTTTAACTATCCTTAACAGTCCCTATAAAACAGACTATTCAGATTGGTACACTCATCTTGTTTTGATCATATCTCACTCATTTTGATGATTCCATTGCATGGCCAACTCTCACATGTGTATAACACCTAATATTTACTGTATATTTATTCTCCTCTACTATTTTATCAGTTTAACATTTGGTTACTTACTGTTTTTATACAGCCATCACATTTAAGCAAGATTTTAACCATTATACCTATGGTTTTCCATCTTTTTAACCATGTTTATCAAATCTATCAACACCAAATCCTCACATAATATTTTTAATCATTATTCATCATCATATACATATACATAAATAAAGAAATTACAATATTACATAATCATAATAACAATAGGATAGGAATAACAATCTTTATACCACCATTAGTGATGAAAAGATGAGATTTTTGATGAACAAGACTTGGTTCTTGTTATCAAATCTTCAACTTTAGCAAGGAAACTTCTTGGGTCCTTTGGATAGATGAACACCTCCATGAATTCAGCCCTTTAACCTCATGAAAACTCCTTTTCATAGGTTAAGATCACCTCCAATCTTCATATCTTCAAAGGGTTTCCATCATATGTGTGAATAACACAAGTTTTAGTGGTTGAAAATTGATCAAATGGGGTGTTTAAGGTGAGGATGGGACGAATTTTAGAGAGAGGGAGGAGTGTTGTGTGGTTTTTGCATGTAAGAAATGAGTTAGTTGTTTAGAGATGGTGGTTTTGATGCATAGTTGCTTACTTTGTAAGCTTAGGACAAGTGTAAGTAACTAAGTTACTTACAACTTGACACCTCTTTGGTGTTGGCTCACACTTGGCCATCCCATATAGTGGGATGGGGCAAGTGTAAACTTGTCTCATCCCACTAATTTACGGGTATTCCTCGATTTTAGTTTCCTTGATTTGCGTGCCCTCGGGTCGTTTTACGAAAACGTTTTTATAAATTATGAATCAACGACACAAAACAAATCTAATAAAAATTGTCTCATCAAAAACGGAGTTCAAAAACGTAAATACGTAATCCTAAGGTTTCCGGTTTAGTCGTAAAGGACGTTAAATTATAATCATAAGTCCTAATCTCTTCTCGTAAATTTGTGAGTTTATGAACCAACACAAATTTAAAACTCCAAAATAATATTCACGGATAAATTTATTTTCTGAAATGTCGGACTATCACCAAAACGGTGTATGTAAACGTAAGCACTTAACGTAGAATCCTCCGGTTTAGACGTAGTCGATGCTACTTCAAGACGTAAATCCAAATTTCTTCCCAAAAATAAGTGAGTTCATAATATAACATTAAAATAATATTTTCAAATAAATATTGAGAATAAAATATCAATCATAAATTGACGGATTGTCACAGCATTTACCCCTAAACAGGATCTTTGTCCTCAAAGATCATCTTATCTTACTACTAGCTCCTTATAGAGTTAAAGCCATGTGGGTATTTCCTCCACATTCGGTCTTTTCTCACAAGTGTAATCCATTACAATACGCGAGTTTCATCAAACATAACTACGGGAATAAGATCAGGCTAAATGTTTACTTACTTTCTTTATCCATGATGTTCACGGGTTTCTGATGAATGCAACTTTTTGCCAATCTAAACTTCATTAAGGAATAATCAGATTTTCACTTGATAGACATTTCATCAAGTTACATATACGAAACATATTCATGCAGCTCTTGAAGTCCTAGGGTAGATCCAACTTATATGCCTTTCAAACCAACTTTTACATCATCTCAATGGTCCCATACAACGGGGACTTATATCCCATGATCTTTCAGATCATCAATTCATTTTTCCATAGTTAAAATTTTTGGCATAACTTCGCTACCCATCTGGCACTTCAAGATCTACATTTCATATCACATAACCTCTTGCCCACTACCGGCAGTCAATAATCAAATCCTAATTTCAACAATCATTCCAGGTCTCGCGGGTCGAGTATTTTGTAAGGTTAGGTTCGCCATCATAGGAAACCTTAAACCTAAAAGACATGTCCAACTCACAATGGGTGTATGTCGGGTTCTTCATCCCAACTCCTGCTTACAGATGCTCTAATATTTAGATCCTAATAAGATTTGATCTCGATCCTAATACGATAATTATCAATGATAATCTTTCATAAGGAAATCGATTATACGGTTTATTACCAAAGGTCAATCATTCAAGCATAAAACATCACTTGTAGTATTTTGTATCGTTACTTTACCTCGTCCCTTCGATTGGAGTGGTAAACAGTACTCTCATCAAGATTCGTTCTCAATGACTTCTGAGCAAATCTCTAGAAATTCGATGCGAAGCGAGGATCTTGATAGAGATGACCGATACAGGCACACCATGTTTACACAACTCCTTTAAATTCAAAGAGTCAATTTCTTCATCAAGAAACTATCATTAACAAGAATGATATTAGCAGATTTGGTCAGTCTGTCGACGATGACTCAAATCGAATCAAACTCAGATGATGACCTTTGCAATAGTTAGACGTTTACTAATGTATGAGGCGATGTCTGCCTTCATAATTTGCCATCAGTACAACTTCTTCAGACAAAGATACTTTTAGTCAGAAATGACATAAATAGAATACTTATACTTACAAGACTCCAACATAACTATATCTCAAAATCTCCATATTTAGACAACCACAAGTGGCCTTTAAAACATTTAACGCTATTGGCTTCTCAATTTTAATGGTTCACATTAGCCGCGAACCCCTTTTATTATCTATATTATCCTTTTTATAAGCATCGGCTATATTTTAAATTGTTCGGCAATTTATTTTGCACAATCATTATTAAGGAACACGTCCTAATTGATTATTTATCCCTTTCGATATAATGCGTCAGTATTTACATTCATCTTCCCTGATGAAATAATTATCATGTCTTCAATTTACTCCGAAATTCTTTCTTCACATTTTCTAAGTTTTAATTTCGTCTCAACTATCATTTTTATCAGTTTTGCTCAATCTGACGTTTAAAGCGTCGATACATATTATAAGTAACTAAATAATAAATATTTAAAGTTTTATGAAACGTAAACGAAAATTTTTTAAAATTTCTTTGTTCGACCAATTATATAAAAATGTTCAAAATAAATTTGAATTTAATTAACACAATTTTTGTTGATTTATCGGAAATAATTAGTAAGATCCGTAAATGTTCGAAAAACCTTCGTTTATTCTTTGGTAAATTTTTTTTCTTAGCTGAAAAGCAGAAATTGTCGTTTCAAATTTTAAGTCATGGTTTAATGGTTTCCTCAATCCCTCTTAGGTTGTCTTGAGGTATACACAAACATTTACCCCTAAACAGGAGTTTAGTTAAATGATTTGTGTATAAGGGAATAATCCCTAAAAAAATCATTTGTTAAAACATTTGTCAAAACATATTTCTATTTTCTTTTTGGTAAAACCCAAAGTTTCAAATGGGTTTAACTTTGAAAAGTCAATATAGATTCCATTATCTTATTAATCACACGGTCAAATAATCTAAAGGATTAAGTTTTTAATCATATGTTAAATACTCAAGGTACAGGTTTTCATTGTTCGGCCAATTTAGGGCAGTCTATAAATAATTATTAACTCCTTCTTATTCTTATAAACAAACAAATGGTCCTTAATGATCACAAGCATGTATTTATCAAATTACAGCCTACACACATGATTCACCAATTTTATGGATGCTACATGTGTATTAGTCAATCCAAACGACATCACGTGAAACTCATAATGTTCATTACAAGTTCTGGATGTAGTGATTGGAATAGATAATCTTTTTCGCGGACGCGAAATTGATGATAACCATGCCGTAGATCAATCTCTGAATATACGCTAGAACCTTGTAAATGATCGAACAAATCTATCATCTTGGTTAGTGGATATCGATTTCGATCGTCAATTTACTTAGTTCACGGTAATCAATAAACATAAGGAATGATAACACAATAGCTCTTCATGATGACGAGCTTGGTAGAATAAAAGCTTTCTCTGACAACTCTCTCAGTTGTACGGTAATTCTTTTAATTCAGATGGTGCTGACTTACAGTGCACATGCCACATGTACAGCACCGGGAATATAATCAATACCAAATTCAACTTGCCTTAATGGCGAAAGTCTAGGTAATTCACCAGCAAATACCTCCTAAAGTTTCAGATAACGGAAACATCTTTTAATACATTTATTTTAAGTTCTTTCTAGATTATAATATCTATGACTAATTCACAACCATTCATGGTATAATTTCAAGTCTAAATGCAGGATATGATCATCCATCAAGAATTATTTAAATAACTTTTGATAATCAACATCTTATCTTTTAGGGGAATTCTACTCGAGTTCCCATCAATTAAGACAATGTCGTCATGTCATAATCAATCAATTTATTCTAGTGGCACTATCAACTTTTCAGTTTTATTGCCGTCGATAAGATGTGAACTTCTCAAAAGACTAATAATAACTCATAATCCTTCACAAATTCAAGGATATATGGAGACATAACTAACCTTAAAAGAGTAAGGTCAACGCATAATCTATGCGAGAGAATTTCAAATCAGATACAGACAAAAAAATTTAATGAATATGAATATATCCCTTGTTTTCATAATTTGAGTACGCATTCGAAAGCTCCTCGGATCGTTACCCAGGTCATTCAAATGAAATATAATCAAAAGAAATGATAGGAACGTCGATACATCCAATCGGGTATCAACACTCGGTAATCAGATACTTTTCCTAAGAATCTTACTACGGGAGAATTGGACAAGAAAGAATTGTCAATTGTCAAATAAGACAATTTCCACAGATGAGTAAATTCGACTTAGAAGATAGATGCTACAGGCACATATGTAGGTGTCCCTAACACTATGTCCCTATTTTTCACTTCTTGCAGATCTCATAAAATTTAATCTTTCACAATCTTCAAAGAAAATGTAGTGTTTATTATTCAGTTTTTATGGTGACTACTAATCAGCTTTGCATGGTCCATTCCAAATTGTATGTAGGCGCACAACTATATACAATTTCAAGATTAACGATGCAATACTCAGTTCATCAAGATTTTATAATCATGTTTATAATAAAATCATTTTCATGCTTAATTCTTAAGTAAGAATCAAAAAAAAATTTACAAATATTTTCCTGTGTTATGAAAACAAATAAGTTTTCCAAGGTATTTCATAATCAACTTTATTTCAATAATGATTATTTATAAGTCTTACTTTAAATAATCCATATAGTGATGAAAATTCAATTTTCTCAAAGGATACTGTTTTATCTTATAAAAACAATGAGTGATCTGCAAAAGAGTGATGAAAAGTTGTTCACCAAGAACTAACTATAATATAATAGGAAATGAGCTTAGCCAAATAATCATGAGGTTCATGACCTCGATGGCACTCACGAAGAATGATTCACAACGTAACTCAAATCAAGATGAGTACTTGTTCAATGGTTGCATCACTAATGCGAACATTAGGATGAAGCAATAAAGGATAGATAACATCGATACATGTAGAATTTAGCAATCAAAGGTAGTCTTTTCATTAATCACAAACAAGTCTAAATTGTACCGTAACACATTACGTGTCACTATGTCATACAATTCCATGAACTCATCCTACCAACTGATGTCTCAGTTAAGTTAGGGATTATTTTTAAAAGATACCATAATGAATACTAATCTACAAGAGTCATTAGGAGTTCCACATGTCCCGAAAGATCCATCGGTCTCAATTCAGAAGAAGATTTCTTCGATTTATTTATTGGACACTGGGCATCCTCGTTAGTGGACAATAGCCTAGGAACAACCCTTAACACGAATCAACAATCAATTAAAACCTTATAATTCAATCACAAAACTTAACGACTTCCTCTTAACAATTTCTTATTCCATATAGGTTAAATTTTTACTTCATTCAAGTTTCAACCAATTTTATACTCAATTCAATATCCTACCTCATTTTCCAATACTTCAGCTTTATTTTTAAACCTTAAAAGGGCAATAAAAGCTCGATATGAACAACACTTAATTTCCAATCCTATAACTCCTTTATCAATAATTATCAAATGAGTCACTAGTATGATACGACTCACACATTCAATTAGGCTTCTCGGAAAGGTACTAGTGGCATGAGGCTTTTGGGTAATGGTTCCAATGACAGCCTCAAGTGCAACATTCACCCTTTCAATTTCAATTTAAGAATTGGATTACAACGAATCAGATGACATCTTTCTAGGTGGTAACGTTTTGTCAAACTCCACTCTATAAGGAAAGATCGTCATGACATCGATATCACTTTTAATCTCGCCAATTCTTCTTCAATTTCACAATCAACTAATATCTACATTTCTACGAATATCAACCATTTTGTTGGGATCATGAATATCCGCAACTTGGTTTAGATCTAGGATAGCTAGAATTCCTACGAGAATAGCTTCGATTATATGACAATTCGTCAATTTATGGTTTATATTTTATTCTCAAATATTATTTAAAAACATTATTTTAATGTTATATTATGAACTCACTTATTTTTGGGAAGAAATTTGGATTTACGTCTTGAAGTAGCATCGACTACATCTAAACGGGGGGATTCTACGTTACGTGCTTACGTTAACATACACCGTTTTGGTGACAGTCCGACATTTCAGAAAATAAATTTATCCGTGAATATTATTTTGAGATTTTTAAATTTGTGTTGGTTCATAAACTCACAAATTTACGAGAAGAGATTAGGACTTACGATTATAATTTAACGTCCTTTACGACTAAACTGGAAACCTTAGGATTACGTATTTACGTTTTTGAACTCTGTTTTTTATGAGACAATTTTTATTAGATTCGTTTTGTGCCGTTGATTCATAAATTATAAAAACGTTTTTCGTAAAACGACCCGAGGGCACACAAATCGAGGAAACTAGAATCGAGGAGTACCCGTAAATTAGTGGGATGGGACAAAACAAGTTTATCCCACCCCACTAACTAAAAGGGACACCACATCATTTGATGTGGCACCCTTGTAACAAAATAGCTTACACTTGTAAGCATAAGCTTAACAAGTAAGCTACTTATCCCACTAAACCACAAAACCACTAACACTTACCATATGCTTCCATTTTCACATGAAACCACCTCAAAATCCTCTCATCTCTTTCTCTAAATTCGTCCAATTTCAACCAAAAACACCCTAATATGATCAATTTTAACCATGAAATCATGTGTTATTCACACATATGATGAAGCCCTTTTGAAGCTCTATTGAATGGTGGTGATTATAACATCCAAAAAGAAGTTTTCTTGGTGTCTTGGGGCTGATTTTCCATAAGATGTTCATGAAGATAGGTTATCTTGAAGTTGATATTGGTATATCACAAGTCTTGCCATCAAAATCCAAGCCTTGTTCATCAACCTCATCTTTTCATCACTATGGTGGTATATGGATCATTCTTCCTATCCTTCTTGTTATTTTGATTATGTAATCTTGTATTTTCTTTCCTATTGTATATGTATATGATGATTATATGATGATAAAAGTATTGTGTGGGGATTTGGTGTTGATAATCATGGGTAAAAAGATGAAAAACTATATGTAAAAAGGTTAAAATCATGCTTAAAATGATGGCTGTATAAAACAGTAAAGAACCATGTGATGAACTGATAAAATGGCATATATTAATGGATATACAGTAAGTAATATGTCTTGTACACATGTGAGAGTTGGCCATGCAATGGAATCATTATAATGAGTGAGATATGAACAAAACAAGTTTAGAGTACCAATCTGAATAGTCAGTTTTGGTCGGACTGTTAAGGATATTTAGAATTGGATTGAGCAGTAGCTAAAACTAAGTTAATTGTAGCACATATCATATAGTTTATGGTGTCCAAAAATGAGCTTCTATCTCCTTGTAGAACTCAAGATATGGTAAAAATAGTGAAAGTGAAAGTAAAAATCAGATTTTGGGAAATTAAAGTATAATAGTATTATATAAGCACTCAAATAAAAATAGTATAAAATGTGAATTAAAACCCACTAACTTATATAATACATTTATATAAATATGTATAAGGATAAATAAATGGACATTTTATAAAAATGGTAATTTGATAAGTTTTATAAGTTATTACACTATAAACATGATTTTTACGACTTTTTCGGCTATTATCGTAAAATTAACGTTTTTGTTAAATAAAACTTAGACGGTTGGACCCTTCTAATGTAAACTTTTATAAACTCATATACTGATATATAAACATATATAACAAGTAAAAACCGATAAAACCCGAACTATAGGACATACGGACATTAACGGAGTAAGTTAACGTTATTGGACTAATAATACAACAAAATGGGCTAAAACACTTATAAACTTATTTATTGGGCTTAACCCATTTGGGCCCAACATGTAAAGTATAAATACTGATAATACAAGTATGAAATGGATTAATACAAGTTAAAGAACTTATAATAAGTTTATTGGACTTAAAATATGTAAATAGGTAAAACTAGTAAACTAGTATAAAAGTTATCGACACATAACACTAAAACGAGTAAATGAGAATATGTAAACCCACTTGATCATCATATATATAAAATCATCATATGTATACATAATTTTTATTTTAATAAAGTCATTGGACATGAGTCTAAGACGAGTATTATTTGTCTAGGTTTCCGTGATCGAAGCACGTACCGTACGTCCGAATTGCCGATAACCCGCCTTCCCACATCAACGTGAGTTCATAGCCTCACACTCTTTTAAATGTTTTTATGAAATGTTTTATAAACCCGCGAGGGAGATAACATGTTAGTTTTTATAAAATAGGACACTAGTTGTCCCGATTGTTGTTTATTGATTTGGACCCGAATGATTGTATGACCCGATGAATGATTAAATGACCCGATAGATGAAATGAAATGGATTATTAAAGTTAGGTTATGTCACTAAAAGTCCCATTAGCATGAATTGTGAACTACCGGGATTTGGTAGACGCTTATTCATATAATAGTACTATTTGAGGACGATCACCCCAGTTCGCGCCTCGACGGTTGATCCCCGTCGTGCCACATTGATTGGTAAGTGAATTTATGTATGAGAAGATTTACACAAGCGTGATTATTGTGACGACACGCTAATTTAGATGGGAAAATTGAGTTTCGGGCTAGCTACCCGTTGTTTGTTGTAGTAAGGTAACAATGTCATGCGGCTTGTAATAATCCAAATAACGAAATACTGCTATACGCACTAAATTATGATATATTGCCTGACTAGCAATACGGGGTCTTACTATTGATATTATGTTCGTGTTTTGGTTTCTCATAAACCATATTCATATAATGGTTTTTATTTAATCTATACAACGTTATAAAAGGTATTGTATGATGTTTTTACGACATTGGCTCGTATAATGATTTTGAAGGCAAATGCCTATATCATTATTTTTGATAAGGATTTGTATAAAATGACTTTGGCTATTTTATGGCCTATTACAAAAGATTTGTGCAAAATAATTTTCGGTAATAATTATATACCGATGAAATATTATTGGTTTCATTAAACTCTATGAATTCACTCGGCGTTATCGCTGACCTTTTCTTTTAACAGGTTTTGTCTCAGGTACTTGAAGGTAATTCTCGGGAAGACAACAAGAATTCATGGCCCGCACTTAAATAATAATTTCCATTCAAATTCTTTGTAAATCTTGTATGAAATACAATGACTTGGGACCTATGTAAACATGATATTTATGAATGTAAATGCTTTTATTATTAAACGACGCAATTTTTATGCGTTGTCTATGATGTGAGTAATGTGCTATCCCGTAACACCAACGAGTCTTCCGCTGTATTGAGTTGTATAAATTTAGGGGTGTTACAGTTTGGTACCAGAGCTCTCGTTATAGAGAACGAAAGATTTTAAAAACCAAGGTTTCGAATAAAACATTTCAAAATCTTTTAACTATAAACATTTTTCTAAAAATGTCTAAAAATCTTTTGACTATAACGGTGCCGAAGAATTCCCGAGTTACCGACAAGGCTAGACTGAGAAGTGTTATTTTAATATATATATATAACTTGGATTATATATATATATATATATATATATATATATATATATATATATATATATATATATATATATATATATATATATATATATATATATATATATATATGATGTAATTTTATTACATGATTGTTTGATGATTATTTTGATATTTATACGAGGTATTTATACGACGTAGATTGTCACAAGGAACCCTAAATCCCCTAGTAATTTAATCGAAGCTATTCTCGTAGGAATTCTAGCTATCCTAGATCTAAAACAAGTTGTGGATATCTATGATCCCAACAAAATGGTTGATATTCGTAGAAATGTAGATAGTAGTTGATTGTAATCTTGAAGAAGAATTGGCGAGATTAAATCTAATATCGATGACATGACGATCTTTCCTTATAGAGTGGAGTTTGACAAAACGTTACCACCTAGAAAAATTTCATTTGATTCGTTGCCATCCAATTCTTAAATTGAAATCGAAAGGGTGAATGTTGCACTTGAGGCTGTCATTGGAATCATTACCCAAAAGCCTCATGCCACTAGTACCTTTCCGGGAAGTCTAATTGAATGATCGAGTCATTTCATACTAGTGACTCATTTGATAACTATTGTTGTAAGAGCTATAGGATTGGAAATTAAGTGTTGTTCATATCGAGCTTTTATTGCCCTTCAAGGTATAAGAATAAGGTTGAAAGTATTGGAGAATGAGGTAGGATATCGTATTGAGTATAAAATTGGTTGAAACTTGAATAAGTAAAATTTAACTCGTATGGAATATGAGATTGATAAGAGGAAGTCGTTAAGTTTTGTGATTGAATTATAAGGTTTTAATTGATTGTTAGTTCGTGTTAAGGGTTGTTCCTAGGCCATTTTCCACTGACGAGGATGCCCAGTGTCCAAGAAATAAATTGAAGAAATCTTCTTCTGAATAGGGACCGATGGATCTTCCGGGACAGGTGGAACCCCCATGACTCTTGTAGGTTAGTATTCATTGTGGTATCTTTTAAAAATAATCCCGAACTTAACTGAGACATAAGTTGGTAGGATGAGTTCATGGAATTGTATGACATAGTGACACATAATGTGTTACGGTACAATTTTGACTTGTTTGTGATTAATGAAAAGACTACATTTGATTGCTAAATCCTACATATATCGATGTTATCTATCTTTTCTTGCTTGTTCCTAATGTTCGCATTAGTGATGCAACCATCGAACAAGTACTCATCTCGATTTGAGTTACGTTGTGGATTATTCTTTTTGAGTGCCATCGAGGTCATAAACCTCATGATTATTTGGCTAAGCTCATTTCCTATTATATTGTAGTTAGTTCTTGGTGAACAACTTTTCATCACTCTTTTGCAGATCACTCATTGTTTTTATAAGATAAAACAGTATCCCTTGAGAAAAATTGAATTCTCATCACTATAAGGATTATTCAAAGTGAGATTTATAAGTGATCGTTATCGAAATGAAGTTGTTTATAAAACACCGTGGAAAACTTAATTGTTTTCATAACAAAGAAAATCTTTGTAAAATTATTTTTGATTCTTATTTAAGAATTAAGCATGAAAATGTTTTTATTATAAACATGATAATAATATTTTGACGAACTGAGTATTGCATCGTTAATCTTGAAATTGTATATAGTTGCGCGCCTACATATAATTTGGAATGGACCATGCAAGGCTGATTAGTAGTCACCATAAAACTGATTAATAAACACTAAATTTTCTTTGAAGATTGTGAAAGATTAAAATTTATGAGATCTACAAGAAGTGAAGAATAAGGACATAGTGTTAGGGACACCTACATATGTGCCTGTAGCATCTATTCTTCTGAGTCGAATTTACTCAACTGTGGAACTTGTATTATTTGAGAATTCTTTCTTGTCCAATTCTCCCGTAGTGAGATTCTTAGGAAAAGTATTGGATTACCGAATGTTGATACCCGACTGGATGTATCGATGTTCCTATCATTTTTTTTTATTAAGATTTCATTTGAATGACCTGGGTAACGATCCGAGGAGCTTTCGAATGCGTACTCAAATTAATGAAAACATGGGATATATTCATATTCGTTCATGTTTTCGTCTGTATCTGATTTGAAATTCTCTCGCGTAGATTATGCGTTGACCTTACTCTTTTAAGGTTAGTTATGTCTCCAGATATCCTTGAAGTGTGAAGGATTATGAGTTATTATTAATCTTTTGAGAAGTTCACATCTTATCGACGGTAATAAAACTGGAAAGTTGATAGTGCCAGTAGAATGGATTGATTGATTATGACATAACAACATTGTCTTAATTGATGGGAACTCGAGTAGAATTCCCCTAAATGATAAGATTTTGATTATCAAAAGTGATCTAAATAATTCTTGATGGATGACCATATCCTGCATTTAGACTTGAAATTATACCGTGAATGGTTGTGAATTAGTCATAGATATTATAATCTAGAAAGAACCTAATATGAAATTATTTAAAGATGTTTCTGTTATCTGAAACTTTAGGAGGTATTTGCTGGTGAATTACCTGGATTTTCGCCATTAAGGCAAGTTGAAGTTGGTATTGATTATATTCCCGGTGCTGCACCTGTGGCGTGTGCATTGTACGTCAGCACCATCTGAATTAAAAGAATTACCGTACAACTGAGAGAGTTGTCGGAGAAAGATTTTATTCTACCAAGCTCGTCATTATGGAGAGCTATGGTATTATCATTCCTTATATTTATAGATTACTGTGAACTGAGTAAATTGAAAATCGAAAACGATATCCATAACTCGAAATGGAAGATTTGTTCGATCATTTACAAGGTTCTAGCGTATGTTCTAAAGATTTGATCCACGGCATGGTTATTATCAACTTCGCATCCGCGAAAAAGATTATCTATTCCAATCACTACATCCGGTACTTGTAATGAACATTATGAGTTTCACGTGATGTCGTTTGGATTGACTAATACACACGTAGCATTCATAAATTTGGTGAATCACGTGTGTAGGCTGTAATTTGATAAATTCATGCTTACGATCACTAAGGACCATTTGTTTGTTTATAAGAATAAGAATGAGTTAATAATTATTTATAGATTACCCTGAATTGGCCGAACAATAAAAACATGTACCTTGAATAATTAATATGTGATTAAAGACTTAATCCTTTACATTATTTGACTGTGTGATTAAAAGATAATGGAATCTATATTGACTCTTCAAAAATTAAGAGCCCTTTTAAGATTTTGGGTTTTACCAAAAAGAAAGTGCAAATGTGTTTTGACAAATGTTGTAACACCCCCACATTTACAACGCAGCGGAATACAACATTGGGGTGCTACTTCATAATACAAGCTCACGAGTCACAGTAAACATATTTTAATATAAACGTTTACCAATGATGATTTCATCGAAAGATCAGAGTTACAAGGTCCCAATAAATTAAGAAAACTTATTTTCAAATAAGTTGCAATATACAAGTTTTGTTTTATTCTTTTTTTTAAAAGAAAAGATTTTTATCCAATGTACAAAGTTCACCAAGTCCACTTCCTTCGATATCCGCATCCAATCCTATCCAAGCATGCCAATATAAACTTGAGATAAACATGCTTAAAGTCAACAAAAATGTTGAGTGAATCCATAGAGTTTATAAATAGTAACTTTGAACACAAGCTTAATAAACATTTTATTCATAGAACAATCAAACGATGCTAGAGCCACGAACCGAACCTTAACCATGTGCCCAACCTGGAGTGAGACACTCCCAATACTAAATACAATATATCCTCGTATACTTCTCGCAAGAACACATACTCCGGATAGGTCGTTAGGCCAAAATATATCTATTATTATTGCACTAGCGTTTACCGGTTATCGGTAATTAACAGTTCATGAAGGAAAGGCCACTACATAACACTCATTGCAACGTTCATATAAAAGCTACTTGTGTTCGATTTTCTAAAACAAGAATGTATCCCCCTCGCGGGTTTGAAAAAAAAGTAAAGGATTTAAATGCGAGGCTATGAACTCACCTTAGATGCAGACAATCAGCAGAATAAAAGTATCAATACCACACGGCATATCATAACCCAGTACTGCTTCACATAATTATCAACACAACATCATAATCTATACGGCTTGATTCCAATAATCGTAATACACCATAAATAGCTAGTAATCATGTAGCGTCAACTGTATCCTTTCGCGGTTGTAATTAATTCCACAGCTATGCTCCAATCATTTTGTGAGGTTTAGGTTTTGGTGTTTTCCCGATGGATGGTTACATCAACTCGACACAAAATAAATTAATAAAATTCAATTCGTAAAATCTTGGTGGTTGGCCAAGTAAAATAAAATAATAAAACAAATTATATAATATATATATCCAGTATATATTTTATAAGTGAAAATGACGCAAATGATACATGTCATAAGTTACTATTTAGAATAAATATTCAAAAATGTATTTCTTAAATTATATACATAATCCTTCAGAATTAATAGTGTATACAAAGTTATTTTTATATAATTCGACACTCGTTCGAAAATTATTATGTAACTCATTAAAATTTATTTACCATAATTATACGTTAAATGTCATCTTAACTGGAATAATACTTTTCGAAACTTATTATATAACGTAGTTATTCGTTATCAATTTCTTTTATAAAGGTATACATTTTTAGAAAATTTCGGCATGACCTTGCCGTTTTTATAACGTTTCCATGTATATAAAATACATAATTTTTCCCACTTTGTCTCAATCAATACCCAATTAATACTTTTATCAATCAATAGTCTAATTAAGGTATTCTTAATCAATATAATTATTATATTAATTATATATTCCCACCATTAATATTTTAATTACTTTCCATATTTCCTTAATTAATTTCTTTCCATATTTCAATTAATACCATAATTAATATAGTAATTATCCACCATCAATGTTTTAATTACTTTCCATATAACATTAAATAATTTTATATTTTAATATACCATTTATTAATAATAATATTAATAACAATATTCTTTAAATATGTATTTATTTATTTATTTATTATATGTCCTCAAATAATTATATATCCCATTATATCAAATAATACCAATTATTATTACAATATTTTCTGAATTCTTACCTCTATATTTTATTATACCCTATTTATTATTAATAATAATAATTATTATATTATCCTCAAAATATGTATTTTCATATATCCCACTATTGTTATTTCCTTTATTTATTCATTTTATCTTTTTATACATCACCCTTTTTACATAATAATAATAATAAAGATAAAGTGATTAAAATTTTATTTAATCTTTTATTCATTATACTTTAGTTATTATATCATTGTATAAAATAAAATAAAAATATATTATACATCTCGATCTATTATACCCAAAAATAAAATAAATAATAAAACAATTTCAAGAACATCACCACCACAAGCCCAACACCACCATGGTGCGGCTGTGGTTGCTGTTGAGGGTCGGCCGCCACCACAGCGGTGGTCCTAGGCGGCGTTTTACGAAGAGGGTACACGGGGGGTCACACCATCACGACCCGACACCATATGGTGCGTCGGAGGTGGCTGTCCTGACGTCCGGCCGCCACCACAGTGGTGGTTTGGCGGCGGGCAGCCCCTTTTTGGTCAAATACAAGGTCAAACAATCATGAATTATATAAAATAATAAAGATCTTTGTCAAAAACACTTGATGTAACCACCCTTGCATGGGTAGATCTAGACTAGATCTAAAGGTTTTAGGGGTTTTTATGGTTAACCCGCATGTAAAAATGATAGACCCACCACCAACACACCACCAACCGGCAGCGGCGGCGTGGATACACCACCACAGCGGCGGCGGACGTGGTGGTCCAAGGAGGCAGCGAGAAGGTGATGATTTTTAGGGGTGTTGGAACAAGGAGGGTGTCTCGGATTAATTTTAAGCACGCCAGAAAAAATGGAGGTTTCGCCGGAAAACTCACTGGAAAAGTTTTCCGGCGGCGGTGGCGGCAGCCATGGTGGCCGGCGGCTGGAAGCCATGGAGAGTGGGAGAGAGCTTTTCTTGAGGTTGTGTGTGTTTTGTTTGTTGTAAATGAAAAAAAATGGGAAGAATATATATATATATATATATATATATATATATATATATATATATATATATATATATATATATATATATATATATATATATATATATATATATATATATATATATATATATATATATATATATATATATATATATATATATATATATATATATATATATATATATATATATATATATATATATTATAACTTAAAATCTAAATAGAAAATAGATAATAGTTTAGGGTGAAATCTGTAAATGCTTTATTTACTTTTGTAAAGTAAGCGTTCGTGGCTCGTTTGGCCGACTTAACGGACGATTCAAGTCACGAGACTTGCGCCATCATTTTTAAAATCATTTTTCCAATAAATGTGAGTCCTTACTTCGTCGAGTTTCGAAAACATTTGCTATTATTTATTTAAATACTTGTTTAATCATTTTTAGCTATTTCAGTTAGATTTCACCGTAAAAATAAAACGTAAATTCTTTTACTCACGTTATTAGCAACGTTTTAGGATATAATGAAAAATATTATTTCTTCATATTTCCAAAGTTTTAGTTTTAAATCGCTTCAACTATTATTTTTATTAGTTTCGTTCAGTCCGACACTAAAACGTCGAAAAATACTACAAGTAATTAAATAATAATTATTTAATTTATAAGACGTAAACGTAAAAATTAAGAAATATCAAATATCGAAATAATCGATATAAAAATATAATATTTGGGCATCCATTGACATCGCGATCACTAGTAGTCCTCGTTACTTGTCAGAACGAAAAACTAAAACGTTCAATATTGGTTTCAACTTAAATCGTTAAACGTCATAATAATTAACGTCATCATATACTTCAAAAATATCCGAAAAATAGAATTAAATTATGATCTTATTTTTACGGAGTTTACATCCTCACCACCTTAAGGGAGCACCGTCCCGGGGCTCGTTAAAAGATAGCACGTCATAGAAAATCTTCTCGAGAGTACATAACTTCATCGAATGCGTTACTAATCATACGAAATCACCTAATCACATGATCGCTAGGGAAACCTTCCATTAAAGGAGATTTCTTCGAAGCAGAAATCATTCGGAGTATACATTACTCCATCGAACGCACTACGACGTAAATTATAACATTGAATGCTATCATTAAGCACATATAATCACATTACGACATGCTTGCAAACTAACCAAGCCATGTCGAATCAATTAGTTCAATCAAGTTAACTCATGCTTTCTAAATAATCAAGCCATGATATTTATGAATATTTGACAGGATTTTTGGATATGTCCAGTCAAAAGAAAGTTTGCATATTAAAGGATGTCCACAGGCCTGATAGCCATGGATGCACATCCAAAACGACTTTTGTCATAGGAGGGTGCTCACACACGGATCCATACCCAAAATTTATTACGGGGTGTTCACATACGGATACATACCCAAAATGATATTACGGGGTGTTCACAAACGAATGCATACCCAAGGTAATATAGGTACGCGTTACTTTCCGATCGGACAGCATTTCACAATGCCACCTCGAGCTCGCACCATGTACGATCACTCGACTAAGTCACATATCACATAAACACATATCAAGCAAGGTTTTGCACATAATTTCAAATATGGCTATCAGCCGTTCGATCATCGACGATCAAAGGGGATCGATTCAAGCACAAGGATTCCTCAACTGAATAAACGAAGACGGCAACCCGGATTGTCTTTCATCTACCGATCCGCGGTCGGCAAACTTCAACTATCCATCGCATACCGTTTTATTCCCTACAGATGATGATGACGGACGACACCACTGGATCTAGTAGGATCCGACCATTGTGCTTGGCTCTCGCGCCGAAGGCTCTCCTTTTTGAACCATCCTTGTGTGACCCTACGTTGGTATATGAGTCAGCACTCTACGTTGGTATTCGAGTTCACAAGGCATAATAGGAACAAATCAAACACCTCGAATTCAAAACTCGAGTCTATGTAGATTTGTCCGTGACATAAGCTGACCGAACACATACGTTTCAGGGGAAGATGTCTTCTTCAATGGCCTCGAAGTTACTCAAACTCGACTTTCCTCCGGTTTGGCAGTCTGCTGATCTTGTTAAAAAAAATTTCTTAGTTTCGGTACGAGGTTCCTTGGTAATTCGTCACCAACATGGTGATTTAGACGGGATTCACACGTTGTACATGACACCATAAAAATGTTTTACGAAAATATTCGGTCAAGGTGACTTTCTAAGATAATACTAGTCGAAAGAGAATATGTCAAAGGATACAAGGAAATTTGGACATGTTCTTACGGAATCAAATCGAACATGATTACTTGCATAACGATCCACCATTTGGAAGTGTTCTCACCCAAACATTTATTCAAAACCACGATTTTAAAGGTAACGACTGATTTGACACGACGTGGCTCTTCCTGCATTATGCATAGTTAGCTAGGCTATGTATAATTAAGGACCAAGCAACGACACATCTAATATGTCACGACTCTTCCTGAATTATGCATAGTTAGCTAGGCTATGCATAACTGAGGACCGAGTAACGACATATTCGACGCTACAAAAAGAAACTTTATAATTATTGCACAATCATACAAGATTATGAACATTTTTGACTTATTCTCAAAAATAAGTAAATCACGTGACATAGAATCAGAAATTATTTTTAACCTGTTTCTAGAAATACATCAACTATTTGTATATTTATTCTTGGGAAACATATTTTTCCTTCGCCTTCTTGTAAAAAAAATAAAAAAAATATATCAACACAATTTGGTATTTGGTTCGATAAAATACTTTATATATTAATATATATTCTCGAAAAATTTTACATCATAAAATGACGCTAAGGTGGTTTGGAATCAAGGATCGATGCAAGTATAAATAGCAGGAATCAAGAATCAATGAGACTGAATGAGGTGAACGAGCAATATATTTGCTACTGAAATTGCTTGCACTATGATTCAAGATACACCTAAGATATGTCAAGAGTTTCTAGGTAACAACGGCCTTTCGAACAAGAATCGTGTTTTGCCGGATGGCTAAAACTGACTCTAAAATGCTCGATCGCTCTTCCAAAATTTATGTCAACTTTTAATTAATAACTTTCAAGTATTTAAATTTACACTTAAAGTGTATATATATATATATATATATATATATATATATATATATATATATATATATATATATATATATATATATATATATATATATATATATATATATATATATATATATATATTTTTCTCTAGTTTATTTATTATAACAAAATACAAGCTTTGTCTTATGTTAAAATATTCATAAAAATAAATATTATCTTATTTAAAATTTAACAATAAGTTTTTACAAAATCTCAAACCTCCAAATACGTGACAAGTTCCCATTCACGAGCGTATATTATGAAACATGCCAAAGTTTATATTTGACCCAAAAATCGTTTTATATCATGTTTAGACCCATGTATACACGCGTTTCAAATCGTGAAAATTTCTCAACCATTCTTTCAACTAATCTAAGCAAGTTTTCGACGGATCTCATCACAGACATTTATCAATAACAAGTTATGTCTTAAAACAAAGGATTACATTAGTAATAGAGATTACTTTAAATGATTTACCAAAAAGACTATAGAGGAAATACTTTCGCCTTCTTCATGCGTTCCTTAGTCGCGGCTCAAAAGAGAAAACCAAACCAGAACACAAACAAAATCTAACCATGTTACATATATATATAGATGTATATATAATACCGTAACGTATATATATTACATATGTACGAGATTTACCATATCGGATGATAATAGAAACACTATTATTTAGTATAAATAGTACAATCAAAAGTACGTCCATAGGGATGATCGTAAGGTGTAAATAGCGATCTAATAGTTCGTCAAAGAACGGTATCGTAAGTATATAATTATAATTTATACCACGCACGCATATGGTATAAAATATACAATTAAAGACCTAGCACCAAGCACATAAAGAAGCGGGAAGGATTGCACGCGCGGATATCGGACATCGGTGAACGACTCGTGAAAAGTTTTAGAAAACAGTCATAGTCCAGGTTTTGAAAAACGACCTAGTTCGCTATGACTCGAGCTCTGATACCAATCTGTAACACCCCCACATTTACAACACAGCGGAATACAACATTGGGGTGCTACTTCATAATACAAGCTCACGAGTCACAGTAAACGTATTTTAATATAAACGTTTACCAATGATGATTTCATCGAAAGATCAGAGTTACAAGGTCCCAATATGTAAAACCCGCATGCTTTTACCATGAATAGTGCCCTTAAGATCGTACGTTCTAGATTAAAACTCACCTCATTTAGTATTGATCACATTCATGTGCTAATAATCAAGCAAGTGCATACGTGTATGGCATGACAAGTATCGATTACGTACGAACTCATGATAAACAGTTAATAAATATATCACGTGAACATAATTAAATCATGATCACCATTAAAATACGAACTAGAATAATTACGTAAATACTTATAATATAATTACGAGCGTTAAGTTTACGATAAACTACACGTTAGATTAAACAGAAACACTTTAAACAAGAGCACGTTTAACCACGAACGAACACGAAACATCGGGACACGAGAAAGGTACGGGTACCCTATGTGGGGCCCCCATACCCACGGCACACAACAAGAAATGGGCTTAGCCCATGGACTTTACAAGTAAAGGGGGGTAAGAGTAAAAACATGTTTTCATTTTTCACTTTCAAGAAATAAACATAAAAACCCTAAAAAGAGTTTTCTCCTCCTCCTTTTGCTCTCTTGGTGCCGCCACCTTTACACCACCATAGGAGGGTGATTTGTTTGATTTTGATCTTAAAAAAACTATTGTATAATCAGTGTTTGTTCATCCTTTTTCCAAGCTACATAGTGGTATACCTTTCTAACCCTTCTTTTTAATTCTTTTTAATTCTTTTAATCTTTGATTATTTTCATGAACATGTTATTATTTTTCTTATTAAAACATGGTAATTAATCATTGATCTAACATGTTTTGGTATTAAATAAAATCAAAGAATGATTTAAAAGGGGTGTTATGTTTGGCCGCCTAGCAAACAAACCCGAGGGGGGTTTGGTTTGCTATTGCCGCCACCACCAAGACCATTTTTGGTCTTGGTTGGCTCATGTGGGACCCACGGCAGCAAGGAGACACATGTGCCCCGGGTTTGGCTCGGGGTACGGTGTCGAATTCATGCCCGATTCATGGTTCGTTGGTTAATTCATGATTCATGCTACATGTTAATTTTTTTATGAATTATGAACTTAGGATATAATTAATTAATAACATGAAATATTAATTAAATCATGACTTAGGTTATTTTAATTATTAGTTTATCATGACATTAATTTAACCTAAGTATTTTATGTTATAAGTTATAATTAATTAATTATTAAAACATGCCTATAATTAATTAATTTAGACATGACTTAGGTTATATTATTAATAGTAATAATACACATTTTAACCTAAGTATTTTATTTCATTTTAATTAATACATGTTATACTTTAATTAAAATGCTTAACCTATAGTTTAATTAAAATACATGAAATAATAATTAAACTATACACTATATCATATGACTTAAGAAACAAGCTTATAAACACTTAGACTTATATGTTAGCTTATGTAACCAGCTTAATTCTAAATATGGAAACCTTCTATATATGGAAATCTATCTATTTCAGGCAGCTAATATAATCATGGAAACCTTCTATATATGGAAACTTATTTAATTAAGGCAGCTGATCTATTTTTGGAAACTTTCTATTTTTAGAAACTAATCTATTTTAAGCAGTAAATTCTATTTTAGGAAACTTTCTATTTTTGGAAACTTTCTATTTTTGGAAACTTTCTATTTTTGGAAACTTTCTATTTTTGGAAACTTTCTATTTTTGGTAACTTTCTATTTTTGGAAACTTTCTATTTTTGGAAACTTTCTATTTTTGGAAACTTTCTATTTTTGGAAACTTTCTATTTTTGGAAACCTGCTATTTTTGGAAAGTTACTTATTATTACACAGTAAGTATAATAGTACATGAAACACCAGTAATACTTAATCAGATAAATCAGAATACAAGATAAACACAGTTTAAGGCTTTAAACAGTGAACCATGACCTAAAACATACCAAATCAGCTTTAATGAGACACCAAAACCCAGTACGTAATCAGTGAATTGATACTTATACACGTGTGTATTCATGTAGCGTTAGTGATCCAGAAGTAGGAGTCTTTCTTCCGTTCATTCACTGGACTTGAGGTACGGATTCCCGTCCTTTCAGTATGGACATTCTTTCCTTATTAGGATTTCCCCGTATGCAGCCAACTGTTTTCCCCAGTATTTGTTTTATTGTTTTGAACTGCTTATGTTTAATTAGCATAATCTATAGCCATATACAAGCATGACCAGTTTCACCTAGTTATGGAGGTACCATAACCATAGCATTGGAGGCACCGATGTTATGACTTCCCCACGGCGGAGTGATTGCTCGTGGCGTCCCTTTTCAGTTTTGGCCATATTATTATATCAGGTGGGGCGTATGGGTGCATCCTAGTTACATGTTTTATTCAGTTTATCATGGTGAATGCGGTGTGTGCCTTGCACCCTTCACAAGGAGCTGATCCCTCCTACCCAAACCAGTATATTGATTAGAGGCATCACCTCTAATCAGCATGATGAGGTCACCCCTCCAAGTATTCATGCACGTGACCTTTTCATGACCTATATGGGCTATGGTATATATATGTTAAAACAGTTTTCACAAGATAAACATAAGGCTTTTCAAACTATAAAACCAGTTTTCTTGATACTTAACCAGTTTACTCAGTACTTAGTCTTCCGCTGTTATATGTTACATGTTTACTCTATTTCATGCTATATTGTACATCCCTGCACTGAGCGTCTTGCTCAGCCGTTTTCCTTTTCATGTTCCCAAAACGGCAGGTACTCAGGGACGCTCGTAGATCTCAAACGTACGTGCATATGGATTGGAAGCTTTACTGTCTTTCTTTACTTTATGCATTTCCTTTACTTTGATACAGTTACTATGGACATTGTTTCGTCCTTTCCTTTTACAGTATTTATGTTTATGTGTGATGAGCTTTACTTTGGGGTACCGATGTTTGATTCCGGTATTTCCCTTTTATGGTTGAATAATGCTTAGACATTTATCCTTGTATGCTTTGATGACACGCCATGATTATGCGTAATATTCCATTTCCAAAATGGGGTGTTACACAATAAATTAAGAAAACTTATTTTCAAATAAGTTGCAATATACAAGTTTTGTTTTATTCTTTTTTTTAATGAAAAGATTTTTATCCAATGTACAAAGTTCACCAAGTCCACTTCCTTCGATATCCGCATCCAATCCTATCCAAGCATGCCAATATAAACCTGAGATAAACATGCTTAAAGTCAACAAAAATGTTGAGTGAATCCATAGAGTTTATAAATAGTAACTTTGAACACAAGCTTAATAAACATTTTATTCATAGAACAATCAAACGATGCTAGAGCCACGAACCGAACCTTAACCATGTGCCCAACCTGGAGTGAGACACTCCCAATACTAATACAATATATCCTCGTATACTTCTCGCAAGAACACATACTCCGGATAGGTCGTTAGGCCAAAATAGATCTATTATTATTGCACTAGCGTTTACCGGTTATCGGTAATTAACGGTTCATGAAGGAAAGGCCACTACATAACACTCATTGCAACGTTCATATAAAAGCTACTTGTGTTCGATTTTCTAAAACAAGCATGTATCCTCCTCGCGGGTTTGAAAAAAAAGTAAAGGATTTAAATTCGAGGCTATGAACTCACCTTAGATGCAGACAATCAGTAGAATATAAGTATCAATACCACACGGCATATCATAACCCAATACTGCTTCACATAATTATCAACACAGCATCATAATCTATACGGCTTGATTCCAATAGTCGTAATACACCATAAATAGCTAGTAATCATGTAGCGTCAACTGTATCCTTTCGCGGTTGTAATTAATTCTACAGCTATGCTCCAATCGTTTTGTGAGGTTTAGGTTTTGGTGTTTTCCCGATGGATGGTTACATCAACTCGACACAAAATAAATTAATAAAATTCAATTCGTAAAATCTTGGTGGTTGGCCAAGTAAAATAAAACAATAAAACAAATTATATAATATATATATCCAGTATATATTTTATAAGTGAAAATGACGCAAATGATTCATGTCATAAGTTACTATTTAGAATAAATATTCAAAAATGTATTTCTTAAATTATATACATAATCCTTCAGAATTAATAGTGTATACAAAGTTATTTTTATATAATTCGACACTCGTTCGAAAATTATTATGTAACTCATTAAAATTTATTTACCATAATTATACGTTAAATGTCATCTTAACTGGAATAATACTTTTCGAAACTTATTATATAACGTAGTTATTCGTTATCAATTTCGTTTATAAAGGTATACATTTTTAGAAAATTTCGGCATGACCTTGCCGTTTTTATAACGTTTCCATGTATATAAAATACATAATTTTTCCCACTTTGTCTCAATCAATACCCAATTAATACTTTTGTCAATCAATAGTCTAATTAAGGTATTCCTAATCAATATAATTATTATATTAATTATATATTCCCATCATTAATATTTTAATTACTTTCCATATTTCCTTAATTATTTTCTTTCCATATTTCAATTAATACCATAATTAATATATTAATTATCCACCATCAATGTTTTAATTACTTTCCATATAACATTAAATAATTTTATATTTTAATATACCATTTATTAATAATAATATTAATAAAAATATTCTTTAAATATGTATTTATTTATTTATTTATTATATGTCCTCAAATAATTATATATCCCATTATATCAAATAATAACAATTATTATTATAATATTTTCTGAATTCTTACACTCTATATTTTATTATACCATATTTATTATTAATAATAATTATTATTATATTATCCTCAAAATATGTATTTTCATATATCCCACTATTGTTATTTCCTTTATTTATTCATTTTATCTTTTTATACATCACCCTTTTTACATAATAATAATAATAAAGATAAAGTGATTAAAATTTGGGGCATTTACATATATCCCCACTAAAACATCAAAAATTACATATATCCCCAAAACATGCTTTAGTTGCATTGTACATTATGCATTAAAAACTTGCATTTTGGGGAAATATGTAATTTATGATGTTTTATTGGGTATATATGAAATTATCCCTTAAAATTTTATTTAATCTTTTATTCATTATACTTTAGTTATTATATCATTGTATAAAATAAAATAAAAATATATTATACATCTAGATCCATTATACCCAAAAATAAAATAAATAATAAAATAATTTCAAGAACATCACCACCACAAGCCACACACCACCCACACACAACCCGCATGTAAAAATGATAGACCCACCACTCACACACCACCAACCGGCAGCGGCGGCGTGGATACACCACCACAGCAGCGGCGGACGTGGTGGTCCAAGGAGGCAGCGAGAAGGTGATGATTTTTAGGGGTGTTGGAACAAGGAGGGTGTCTCGGATTAATTTTAAGCACGCCGGAAAAAATGGAGGTTTCGCCGGAAAACTCACCGGAAAAGTTTTCCGGCGGCGGCGGCGGCAGCCATGGTGGCCGGCGGCTGGAAGCCATGGGAGAGCGGGAGAGAGCTTTTCTTGAGGTTGTGTGTGTTTTGTTTGTTGTAATGAAAAAAAATGGGAAGAAATATATATATATATATACTATAACTTAAAATCTAAATAGAAAAGAGATAATAGTTTAGGGTGAAATCTGTAAATGTTTTATTTACTTTTGTAAAGTAAGCGTTCGAGGCTCGTTTGGACGACTTAACGGACGATTCAAGTCACGAGACTTGCACCATCATTTTTAAAATCATTTTTCCAATAAATGTGAGTCCTTACTTCGTCGAGTTTCGAAAACATTTGCTATTATTTATTTAAATACTTGTTTAATCATTTTTAGCTATTTCAGTTAGATTTCACCGTAAAAATAAAACGTAAATTCTTTTACTCACGTTATTAGCAACGTTTTAGGATATAATGAAAAATATTATTTCTTCATATTTCCAAAGTTTTAGTTTTAAATCGCTTCAACTATTATTTTTATTAGTTTCGTTCAGTCCGACACTAAAACGTCGAAAAATACTACAAGTAATTAAATAATAATTATTTAATTTATAAGACGTAAACGTAAAAATTAAGAAATATCAAATATCGAAATAATCGATATAAAAATATAATATTTGGGCATCCATTGGCATCGCGATCACTAGTAGTCCTCGTTACTTGTCAGAACGAAAAACTAAAACGTTCAATATTGGTTTCAACTTAAATCGTTAAACCTCATAATAATTAACGTCATCATATACTTCAAAAATATCCGAAAAATAGAATTAAATTATGATCTTATTTTTACGGAGTTTACAAATGTTTTGACAAAGGATTTTTAAGGGATTATTCCCTTATACCCAGAACATTTAACTAAACTCCTGTTTAGGGGTAAATGTTCGTGTATACCTCAAGACAACCTAAGAGGGATTGAGGAAACCGTTAAACCATGACTTAAAATTTGAAATGACAATTTTTGCTTTTCAACTAAGAAAATTTTTACCAAAGAATAAACGAAGGTTTTTCGAACATTTACGGATTTTATTAATTATTTTAATTATTTTCGATAAATCAACAAAAGTCTTGTTAATTAAATTCAAATTTATTTTGAACATTTTTATAATTGGTCGAACTAAGAAAAATTAAATTTTTTACGTTATGTTTCATAAAAAATAAATATTTATTATTTAATTAGTTGTAATAATTATCGACGCTTTAAACGTCGGATTAAACAAAACTGATAAAAATGATAGCTGAAACGAAACTGAAACTTAGAAAATATGGAGGAATGTGAACGTAATTACTGACACATTATGTAGAAAGTATAAAGAATCAATTAGGATGTGTTCCTTAGTAATGACTGTGCAAAATAAATTGCCGAGCAATTTAAAAATAGAGTTGATGCTTGTAAAAAGGATAATATAGATAATAAAAAGGGGTTCGCGGCTAATGTGAACCATTAGTACTAAGAGCCGATGGCGTTAAAGGATTAAAAGGCCACTTATGATTGTCTAAATATGGAGGATTGTGAGATAGAGTTATGTTGGAATCTTGTGAGTATAAGTATTCTATTCCTGTCATTTCTAATTTAATGTATCTCATCTAAAGAAGTTGTACTGATGCAAATCATGAAGGCAGACATCGCCTCATACATTAGTAAACGTCTAGCTATTGCAAAGGTCATCATCTGAATTTGATTCGATTTGGGTCATCGTCGACAGACTAACCAAATCTGCTAATATCATTCCTGTTAATGATAGATTCTTGATGAAGAAATTGACTATTTTGTATTTAAAGGAGTTGTGTAAACATGGTGTGCCTGTATCGATCATCTCTATCAAGATCCTCGCTTCACATCGAATTTCTAGGGATTTGCTCAGAAGTCATTGAGAACGAATCTTGATGAGAGTACTGTGTACCACCCCAATCGAAGGGACGAGGTAAAGTAACGATACAAAATACTAGAAGTGTTGTTTTATGCTTGAATGATTGACCTTTGGTAATAAACCGTATAATAGCTTTACTTTGGAGAGATTATCATTGATAATTATCGTATTAGGATCGAGATTGAATCTTGTTAGGATCTAAATATTAGAGCATCTGTAAGCAGGAGTTGGAATGAAGACACCCGACATACACCCATTATGAGATGGATATGTCTTTTAGGTTTAAGGTTTCCTATGATGGCGAACCTAACCTTACAAAATACTCGACCCGCGAGACCTGAAATGATTGTTGAAATTAGGATCTGATTACTGACTGCCGGTAATGGGCAGGAGGTTATGTGAATATGAAATGTAGATCTTGAAGTGCCAGATGGGTAGCGAAGTTTTGCAAAAAATTTTAACCATGGAAAAATGAATTGATGATCTGAAAGATCATGGGATATAAGTCCCCGTTGTATGGGACCATTGAGATGATGTAAAAGATTGGTTTGAAAGGCATATAAGCTGGATCTACCCTAGGACTTCAAGGACTGCGTGAATTATGTTTCGTATATCGAACTTGATAAAATGCCTATCAAGTGAGAATCTGATCACTTCTTGATAAAGTTTAGATCGGCGAAAAGTTGCATTCATCAAAAACCCGTGAACATCATGGATAGAGAAAGTAAGTCAACATTAAGCCTGATCTTATTCCCGTAGTTATGTTTGATGAAACTCGCATATTGTAATGAATTACACTTGTGAGAAAAGACCAAATGTGGACGAAATACCCACATGGCTTTAACTCTATAAGAAGCGTGTAGTAAGATAAGATGATCTTTGAGGACAAAGATCCTGTTTAGGGGTAAATACTGTGACAATCGGTCAATTTATGGTTTATATTTTATTCTCAAATATTATTTAAAAACATTATTTTAATGTTATATTATGAACTCACTTATTTTTGGGAAGAAATTTGGATTTACGTCTTGAAGTAGCATCGACTACATCTAAACCGGAGGATTCTACGTTACGTGCTTACGTTAACATACACCGTTTTGGTGACAGTCTGACATTTCAGAAAATAAATTTATCCGTGAATATTATTTTGAGATTTTTAAATTTGTGTTGGTTCATAAACTCACAAATTTACGAGAAGAGATTAGGACTTACGATTATAATTTAACGTCCTTTACGACTAAACCGGAAACCTTAGGATTACGTATTTACGTTTTTCAACTCCGTTTTTGATGAGACAATTTTTTTTAGATTCGTTTTGTGCCGTTGATTCATAAATTATAAAAACATTTTTCGTAAAACGACCCGAGGGCACACAAATCGAGGAAACTAGAATCGAGTAGTACCCGTAAATTAGCGGGATGGGACAAAACAAGTTTATCCCACCCCACTAACTAAAAGGGACACCACATCATTTGATGTGGCACCCTTGTAACAAAATAGCTTACACTTGTAAGCATAAGCTTAACAAGTAAGCTACTTATCCCACTAAACCACAAAACCACTAACACTTACCATATGCTTCTATTTTCACATGCAACCCACCTCAAAATCCTCTCATCTCTCTCTCTAAATTCGTCCAATTTCAACCAAAAACACCCTCATATGATCAATTTTAACCATGAAATCATGTGTTATTCACACATATGATGAAGCCCTTTTGAAGCTCTATTGAATGGTGGTGATTATAACATCCAAAAAGAAGTTTTCTTGGTATCTTGGGGCTGATTTTCCACAAGATGTTCATGAAGATAGGTGATCATGAAGTTGATATTGGTATATCACAAGTCTTGCCATCAAAATCCAAGCCTTGTTCATCAACCTCATCTTTTTATCACTATGGTGGTATATGGATCATTCTTCCTATCCTTCTTGTTAGTTTGTTTATGTAATCTTGTATTTTCTTTCCTATTGTATATGTATATGATGATTATATGATGATAAAAGTATTGTGTGGGGATTTGGTGTTGATAATCATGGGTAAAAAGATGAAAAATTATATGTAAAAAGGTTAAAATCATGCTTAAAATGATGGCTGTATAAAACAGTAAAGAACCATGTGATAAACTGATAAAATGGCATATATTAATAGATATACAGTAAGTGATATGTCTTGTACACATGTGAGAGTTGGCCAAGCAATGGAATCATTATAATGAGTGAGATATGATCAAAACAAGTTTAGAGTACCAATCTGAATAGTCAGTTTTGGACGGACAGTTAAGGATATTTAGAGTTGGAGTGAGCAGTATCTAAAGCTAAGTTAATTGTAGCACATATCATATAGTTTATGGTGTCCAAAAATGAGCTTCTATCTCCTTGTAAAACTCAAGATATGGTAAAAATGGTGAAAGTGAAAGTAAAAATCAGATTTTGGGAAATTAAAGTATAATAGTATTATATAAGCACTCAAATAAAAATAGTATAAAATGTGAATTAAAACCCACTAACTTATATAATACATTTATATAAATATGTATAAGGATAAATAAATGGACATTTTATAAAAATGGTAATTTGATAAGTTTTATAAGTTATAACACTATAAACATGATTTTTACGACTTTTTCGGCTATTACCGTAAAATTAACGTTTTTGTTAAATAAAACTTAGACGGTTGGACCCGTCTAATGTAAACTTTTATAAACTCATATAATGATATATAAACATATATAACAAGTAAAAACCGATAAAACCCGAACTATAGGACATACGGACATTAACGGACTAAGTTAACGTTATTGGACTAATAATACAACAAAATGGGCTAAAAGACTTATAAACTTATTTATTGGGCTTAACCCATTTGGGCCCAACATGTAAAGTATAAATAATGACAATACAAGTATGAAATGGATTAATACAAGTTAAAGAACTTATAATAAGTTTATTGGACTTAAAATATGTAAATAGGTAAAACTAGTAAACTAGTATAAAAGTTATCGACACATAACACTAAAACGAGTAAATGAGAATATGTAAACCCACTGGATAAAGTCATTTTACATGAGTCTAAGACGAGTATTATTTGTCTAGGTTTCCGTGATCGAAGCACGTACTGTACGTCCGAATTGCCGATAACCCGCCTTCCCACATCAACGTGAGTTCATAGCCTCACACTCTTTTAAATGTTTTTATGAAATGTTTTATAAACCCGCGAGGGAGATAACATGTTAGTTTTTATAAAATAGGACACTAGTTGTCCCGATTGTTGTTTATTGATTTGGACCCGAATGATTGTATGACCCGATGAATGATTAAATGACCCGATAGATGAAATGAAATGGATTATTAAAGTTAGGTTATGTCACTAAAAGTCCCATTAGCATGAATTGTGAACTACCGGGATTTGGTAGACGCTTATGCATATAATAGTACTATTTAGGGACGATCACCCCAGTTCGCGCCTTGACGGTTGATCCCCGTCGTGCCACATTGATTGGTAAGCGAATTTATGTATGAGAAGATTTACACAAGCGTGATTATTGTGACGACACGCTAATTTAGATGGGCAAATTGAGTTTCGGGCTAGCTACCCGTTGTTTGTTGTAGTAAGGTAACAATGTCATGCGGCTTGTAATATTCAAAATAATGAAATACTGCTATACGCACTAAATTACGATATATTGCCTGACTAGCAATAAGGGGTCTTACTATTGATATTATGTTCGTGTTTTGGTTTCTCATAAACCATATTCATATAACGGTTTTATTTAATCTATACAACGTTATAAAACGTATTGTATGATGTTTTTACGACATTAGCTCGTATAATGATTTTGAAGGCAAATGCCTATATCATTATTTTTGATAAGGATTTGTATAAAATGACTTTGGCTATTTTATGGCCTATTACAAAAGATTTGTGCAAAATGATTTTCGGTAATAATTATATACCGATGATATATTATTTGTTTCATTAAACTCTATGAATTCACTCGGCGTTATCGCTGACCTTTTCTTTTAACATGTTTTGTCTCAGGTACTTGAAGGTAATTCTCGGGAAGACAACAAGAATTCATGGCTCGCACTTAAATAATAATTTCCATTCAAATTCTTTGTAAATCTTGTATGAAATACAATGACTTGGGACCTATGTAAACATGATATTTATGAATGTAAATGATTTTATTATTAAACGACATGATTTTTATGCGTTGTCTATGATGTGAGTAATGTGCTATCCCGTATCCCATTTCATCTATCGGGTCATTTAATCATTCGTCGGGTCATACAATCATTCGGGTCCAAATCAATAAACAAACAATTGGGACAAATGTGTCCTATTTTATAAAAACTAACATGTTATCTCCCTCACGGGTTTATAAAAATTTCATAAAAACATTTAAAAGAGTGCGAGGCTATGAACTCACGTTGAAGTGGGAAAGCAGGTTATCGGCAATTCGGACGTACGGTACGTGCTTCAATCACGAAAACCTAGACAAATAATACTCGTCTTAGACTCTTGTCCAATGACTTTATATAAATAACAATTATGTATACATATGATGATTTTATATATATGATGATCAAGTGGGTTTACATATTCTCTTTTACTCATTTTAGTGTTTATGTGTTAAAAACTTCTATACTAGTTTTATCTATTTACATGTTTTAAGTCCAATAAGCTTATTATAAGTTCTTTAACTTGTATTAATCCATTTTATACTTGTATTATCAGTATTTATACTTTAAATGTTGGGCCTAAATGGGTTAAGCCCAATAAGTAACTTTCATAAGTGTTTAACTTAGTTAGTTAAATTATTAGTCCAAATATGCTAACTTAGCTCGTTAATGTCCGTATGTCATATAGTTCGGGTTTTATCGGTTTTTACTTGTATTAGGTACTTATATATCATTATATGACTTTTAAAAACATTACATTAGACGGGTTTGGTCGTCTAAGTTTTAATTGGTGAAAAACGTTAATTTTACGGTAATAGCCGAAAAAGTCGTAAAAATCAGGTTTATAGTTTTTATAACTTATAAATCTTATTAAACTACCATATTTATAAAGTGTCCATTTAGTTAACCTTATACATATTTATATAAATGAAATTTATAAGTTAGTGGGTTTCAATTCACATTTTATACTATATTAGTTTGAGTGCTTATATAATACTATTAAACGTTAATTCTTCAAAATCTGATTTTTAGTTTCATCTTCACCATTTTTATCATATCTTGAGTTCTATAAGGAGATAGAAGCTCATTTTTGGATGGCATAAACTTCATATTATGTTCTACAAATAAGTTAGTTATAGCTACTGCTCATTCCATGTTTAACTATCCTTAACAGTCCCTACAAAACAGACTATTCAGATTGGTACACTCATCTTGTTTTGATCATATCTTACTCATTTTGATGATTCCATTGCATGGCCAACTCTCACATGTGTATAACACCTAATATTTACTGTATATTGATTCTCCTTTACCATTTTATCAGTTTAACATTTGTTTACTTACTGTTTTTATACAGCCATCACATTTAAGCAAGATTTTAACCATTTTACCTATGGTTTTCCATCTTTTTAACCATGTTTATCAAATCTATCAACACCAAATCCCCACATAATATTGTTAATCATTATTCATCATCATATACATATATGCAAATTGAAAGGAGTAAAAATATCCTGCATACAAGTAATCACATCCTCATACTCCACGCAAGAACAAACTGTACTAAACCACAGGAACTCTCCGCAAAATTGTAAATTGAAAGGAGTAAAAATGTCATCCTTCTATTTCAAAACAAAACCGAGTAAAGAGTGTCTCAAACCACAAATTAATTGGTCTCCACATGCCCAAAATATCTCTCTAAAAGTGTTTCATAACGACACATTGCAATTCATTTTAACAAAGCAAAACTAGTACAACGAGCATATGGAAAACACAAGAAATTTACATGTTAAGAGGTGGGGATGAAGTTTAGGGTCTGATTTTTCAATACACCAAAGCATAAAAACTTCCAGTATTCTTGGTGTAATCCCGCCATTTTAGGAGTACTTTTTTAGAGCATGACGCTGACGGAATTGAAAAGAAGTATCTCACTTACCACCTAGAGTGGGGAAGTAACTTGGGTCTTCAATTTTAAGAGCTTCAGGTGCATAGTTTGACGAACCACCTTGGTTGACACGACCACGGTCACAGCCGCGACCTCCTGAGTTGAAACGTCTTTCACCATCGGCAGGTTTCAAAAATTCATTGATGTTCTGAAGTTTTAATACCAAATTTGTTCTAGTGTTTTCATGATATCTAATGTATCCCGTACTCTTACGGAAACTAATGATTGTTTTCTCCAAACTTATGCTTACGTCAGAATCCAAAATCAAGACAGTACAAGAAAGAAAAGGGAAAGAGCTGCTTGAGCAGCCAACGCTTTACATGCAATAATTCAATTAGTTGGATCGCTTAACTTGGCCGTCTATTTATGTATCACCTACCAATTTTATTTGCACATTATTGTTCAATTAGGCATATAAGATATTTAGAAACAGACATTACTTAGTCTGGAGTAATCATGAAATTGAAGATAAGAAGTCTTCTATAAGATTTTTTGCTCTTAACGTGGTATATCTATGCTTCATTAAAACATACTTTTACTTTGACTCCTTTTATGCAATTATGAACTTCACGTAACTTTCTCGATTCCAAGGCAACTTATCCTTTTGGAGCTGCCACATTTTAAAATCTGATGGGTAGAATGTAGGTTTATATTTACCATAACAATTATTTAAAACCCTAATATTGATCAAAGAACACACAGCGGAAGCAAATTAACAAGATCTTTAATTTAACACAATTATAATTAATCAAGACTAGGGTTACATACCTTTATCCTAGCAAGATCTACAAGTCGACGGAACGGTCACTGGTAGAGATAGATCACGAACACCACCAGGATATAGTCTAAAGTAAGACTACACCATGATCTTGTACACACGTGATACGGCGAGTTAATCGTGAGTCTAGCACGAACAAACCGAGCTTCCAAGTCTATGGAAGATCTACCCAACAACCCTAGAAAGGGGCTAGGACTAGATCTAGAATAGCTTAATGAAAATCAAAGAAGAACCCTAAATGGGTGTTTGTTTGGCCGGCGGTTAGGAGCAAGAAAGAGAGATATGTGGTAAAAATTATGAAGCCCTTTGGTTTGTTTATATACACCTTGGAGAACTTCTCTTCCAAGGTTTAAACAAAATAAGGCAACAAAATATTTTCCTCTTCCCTTTGTCTCTCCCTTTTAGGCCGGATATACACAAGCCCCCAAGAGGTTTCCGGGACATTTCTGACACCTTCTTTTAGGTTCTATAACTTTCTATAACGGTCGTTTAATACTTAACTTGTAATTACTTAACGATCGTTAGCTACGGTTTGATTTAATAAATATAATAAATATATTTAATAAATAAATTACCCTTCACGTAATGTGTGCAATCCCGTGATCTCGAGTTTGATCCTATACACGACAATCGATTTTAAGTCCATAAACTTTCAGCTCCCACTTGGACAAAATTCGAATATCGTGATCACATTGATTAGCGTCTAGTTACACTAACAATGTCACTAGTACAACTCGAGTAAGGTTTCCTGGACAAAACCTTTTATTGATATATAATCATTATTATTATCCTTTTATTTCAAATACATCGTTAATAAGGATATGGATCTCAGTCATTCCTTTCATTAACTATTCTGTTTCTCGTTTACGGATATAACAAGATTACTAAAACACATTTGGGTGTGGCCACACAAACATCTTACTACTCCCTCAAGGGGCCCAGCTGTATTTATACTTCAAAATAATTTGAAGGAAACAAATCCCATTTTGACTACAAGCAAAACACATGAACTATGCAACACTTCTGAAAATAACCCTTATAACTACCAGTTACGTTTAGCGTTAGGTTACCTTACAGAAATGCACTACATTCAATGCTGTTTTTTGGTATCTCAGGTCTAAGGATAACTATTTATGATTTACTTAATGACAAAGATCCATAAAGTAAAATCATATAGTTAGGATAAGTCCAATATTTGATCCATCAAATATCATCCAAAATTGACCAATATACTTTCAAGTATACTTTGTCACTATTTTGAATTGTCTTAATTTAATAATACTCACACATTATTAATCGACAACGGACATTTAGAAACATCATAATGCTCATGGATTAAAACATGTAAAATAGGATACAAAATCAAATAACAGAAAAATAAACGAAATCCAATTTTCATTTCATCAATTCAATAATGTCTTACATCCTTTATCCAAATACTAATCAACAGATTTATTGCATGAATTCGCTAGCTAGTTGCAGCCCAATAGCTTTGGCATGCTTAACTACCTTTGGCCTAGATAAAGCCTTAGTAAAAGGACCAGCTAAGTTATCATCTGTGTGAACTTTTATTAATTTTATTTCTCGAGCTTCCACTTGTTCTCGAACGTAGTGATATCTTACGTTTAAAGTGTCTGGCGCCTTTCATAACTCCAGGGTCATTGGCGAATATTATTGCAGCAGAATTGTCGCAATATATATCAATAAGTTCTTTAATTAAAGGCATCTCTCCAAGATCTCCAATAAACTTCCTAATCCTAACAGCTTCCATTGCAGCTTCTGAAGCGGCCATGTACTCATTGAGTCGAATGCATAGCAATGGTTTTCTACTTACTGCTCTTCCAGTCAACTGCTCCTCCATTGATAACAAACACGTAACCCGTCTGAGACTTCGTATCGTCTTTATGACATTGCCAGGACGCATCACAGAACCCTGTTACATTCAATTTTGTGTCTGGTTTACCCCCGAATACCAAAAACATATCTTTCGTACTTCTCAAATACTTAAGAATATGCTTAACAGTAGTCCAGTGGAACTTTCCTGGATTCTGTTGGTATCTACTGACCAAGTTCTGAGCAAACGCCACATCAGGCCTTGTGCATCTTACATCATACATAATAGATCCTACAGCCGTAGCATAAGGCACCTTTCGCATGTAAGCCACCTCTTCGGGTGTTGATGCATCTTTCTCATGACTTAACTCATGCTTAACCTCCATCGGTTGAAAACCTTTCTTAGAGTTATGCATGTTATACTTCTTCAATATCTTATCAATATAAGCATCTTGACTAAGACCAATTAACCGTCTACCTCTATCTCGATAGATTTTAATTCCCAAAATATATGCAGCATCTCCTAAATCGTTCATTGAAAAACATTTACCAAGATAATCGTTAAATTCCTTAAGTCTTGGAATGTTACTTCCCATGATTAATATGTCATCGACATATAAAATTAGGAACACTACATTACTCCCACTAGCTTTGCGATATACACATGGCTCATCGCAATTTTGAATAAATCAGAACTTTTTGATTTCTTCATCAAATCGCTTATTCCATTGACGTGATGCTTGCTTCAAACTATAAATAGATCTTTGAAGTTTGCACACGCGCTTTGGATATTTAGGATCAACGTACCCTTCCGGTTGTTGCATATAGATGTCTTCATCTAAGCGACCGTTCAAGAAGGCAGTTTTAACATCCATTTGACATATCTCATAGTCAGAGTATGCTGCTATAGCTATGAGAATCCTAATAGCTCGTAAGTCTGCTATAGGAGAAAATGTCTCCTCGTAGTCTACGCCAAAAGTTTGAGTAAAACCTTTAGCTACTAAACGTGCTTTATAGGATTGTATTTCACCATCCATGTCGGTTTTCTTCTTGTAGATCCACCTATTTTTCACTACTTTAGCATTTTTAGGTGCATCCACAAGAATCCAAACATCGTTGATTTCCATGGATTTCATTTCCTCATTCATCGCAACTATCCATTTTGACTTTTCTGGATCAGACATTACGGATCGATAGTTAGCAGGTTCACCAAGATCCCCAACTTCCTCCTCATCATCCTCTATGTAAAGACATAGTTCGTCTGGCGCACGTATGGTTCGTTTAGACCTACGTGGAGGAATTAATTCCGATGGAACTCCCAGACTTTCTGGTTCTACATGAATTTCTTCGCTAGTATTTTTAGAAGGCAATGTATCTTCTTGAATTTCTTCAAGATCATAATTTCTCCCACTGAGTTCTTGATTTACAAGATCACTTTCAAGTAAGTCTCCATACCGAACCACAACTACTTTGTTCTCAGCTGCTTAATGCATCTGTTCTATCTGGAAAGCCAAAGACTAAAGTAGTAACCCATAGTTTCCTCAGGGTAACCTACAAAGATACATTTTATTGAGCGTTGTTGGAGTTTATCTCCAGAGTCACGTTTCACATACGCCTCACAACCCCAGATTTTAAAATAAGACAAATATGGCTTCTTGCCATGCCATAATTCATATGGTGTCTTATCAACCTTCTTTGTGGGAACCATATTTGGAATACGAACAACAGATTCAAGAGCATAATCCCAAAAGGATAATGGTAAAGTTGTAAGATTAAACATAGATCGCACCATATCTAATAATGTACGATTTCTCCTTTCAGATACACCATTTTGTTGTGGAGTATATGGAGAAGTAAGTTTCTGAACAATACCATTCGCACTTAAATAATCTTTAAACTCTTGACTTAAATATTCACCACCTCGATTAGAACGAAGAGCTTTAATCTTATTTCCTAGTTGTAACTCTACTTACGCTTTAAACGTTTTGAATGTTTCAAACACCTCATGTTTATGTTTAAGTAAATAAACATAACCATAACGGCTATAATCATCCGTAAACGTTAAGAAGTAGCTAGCACCTTTCCTTGACACATGTCTAAGTGGTCCACACACATCAGTATGTATCAAACCATGTAGTTCAGTAGCCCTTTCAATATTGCTATTAAAACTTTTCTTGGTCATCTTTCGAGAGATACAAGATTCGTATTTATCAAATGATTCGTCATTGATATTTTCCAAAAGACCATCACGTTGAAGCTTTTATATGCGAGTCTTCCCAATATGGGCAAGTCTACAATGCCAAAGATAAGAAGAGTTCTTGTCTAACTTTCTCTTCTTATTCATGCTAAAAACATAATTATTTTTCCTCTTGGAATTATTATCATGCATGTTAATTTCAAAAACACCATTCACAGAAATTGCATCAAAATAGAATAAACCATCTTTGAAAACAGAAATTCTATTATTATCAATTGTGTGATTAAATCCAAGATCCAACATACAAGAAAAGGAAATGACACCCCTAACAAATAAAGGTGCATAATGACAATTATTTAAAAACAGTACTAAACCCGAAGGTAAAACTACTTTAAATATTGTTATAGCTTCAATCGCTGCTTGTGCGCCATTGCCCACTTGTAAAAATTGTTCCCCGTAGGAAAGCTTCCTCTTCAACTCAAATCCATGCAGGGTATTACAAATGTTAATACCACATCCCGTATCATATACCCATGAGTTTAATTTGTTTGTAAGATTAAATAACTCTATCATAAATAAGTTACCTGAAGATACTGCAGCAGCTAGCCCAGCCTTCTTATTATGTTCTTGCATTTCATGGAGATAGAGAGAGCAATTTCTCTTCCAGCGTCCTGTCATCTTGCAGTGGTGACAAGTCTCATCTTTCTGAGATTGACCTTTCTTGACAAAGTTCTGCTTTGGTTTTGATGGAGTCGCAACTTGTTTGCTCTTATCAACCTTGCCTTTGCCTTTCTCCTTCTTGTTCACTTGCGGTTTTGGTTTAGTCACTCTACCCTTTTGCACATAAAGTACTTGAGGAGTAGCAGTGGATGCCTTATCTTTCAACCCCTTTTCAAAGTCAATGAGCATTGCATACAGATCATTAACCGTCTTCCCCGTGCAATGCATATTATAGTTACGAACGAAATCATTGAAGTCCTTATTAAGGGACCTATTGATCAAGTTAATAGCCATATTATGATCAAAGGGTTGTCCTAGTGCAATGAGTTGTTCCATATAACCCCTCATTTCCATATAATGGGCACTTACGGACTTTCCAGGAGCTTGCTTGCAACTATGTAGAGCATCAACCAAATCATAGATCTCTACAGCTTGCGGCGTTTCATACACAGCCTTGAGTTCATCAAGCATTAGCTGAGGTAAAAATAGATCATACTTCCTTTGAAGTGATGGAGCCATTCTCCCTAACATTACAGCAGCCACCTCATGGTGCTTCTTAACGTTAGCAACGTGTTGAAGCCTTTCCACATCAGATGCTCCTTCAGCAAGATTCTCTGGAAAAGGAGTAGTCAAGATATCAATAGTACCAGTTGCTCTCAGAAAAATTCTTAGTGAGCGATACCAGTCATTGAAATTTGGGGCAGTAAGTTCAGGCCGTTCAAAGAAAGCTTTGAATGCCGAGCTTATTGTCAGATTGTTTTAGGGTTGAGCCATTTCTACAGAAATAAGTTCAAACATTAGTATTTTTGATAATACAATTCAATAAAATAAAATTACCCCGGTAATAAAACCATAGTATTTTCCTTGAAAAACTAGAATCCATATTGACATAGATTTATCACATCAGTTGATCTGCTAGTGACAAATGTATTCAACACAGTAACTTGTCGAACAATAATTGACAAACAAATTTGCAATTTCTAGATACGTTAGGGATTTACATTGCCAAAATCATTTGCATTGTAAACATGTTTCATCCCTACTTTACACCTTAAGTGTCCAGTTCTTACTGAGTAACTTAATTAAGTCGACTAATCTAGAGAACGTAAAGCCTTCATGTGCAATCTTATTCAGTCATGAAGTTTTCTCTCCATTACAACATCGTCCAATATCTTATATGACGACAATTGTAACTTCAAGTGTTCGTCAATTAGATGGCATATGACTTAAATTTTAGGGTATAGATTTTGGTGTCAAAATCATGTATGGAGAAGCATGCATACATCTCCATAACACAAGTTTAATAAAAAACGTTTAGTAAACTTTTTGGCGAGACTAAAATTTCATCATATATTTGCAAGTTGAGGTATTGGTTAAACCAATTAAAGTTTTTACACACAACTAAATTCACACCGTACTTTTTCTAGAACGAAGCTAAAACACAAAGCAATAACCTTATTCATTGTGTTTCGGATGAGAATTAATGTAGTTAAATCAACCTTAAAGAATTAAACAAATAACAACCGTAGGTAATTCCAATTTTGACGCACAGGCGAGCCAGGAATTTGGTCAGCGCTGAAGCATAACACCTCCTTCCTTAACCGGGTACTTGACCAGCGGTGCGTTATACCCACTTTATAGTTTGCCAAAATTGAGTAGGCCGTTAAGTTGCTATTGCAGTTCTAATCAACGAAAATCATATGTAATTTTGATCTCAAAACAATTCATTAATTTTGATAGGATTTAGTCCATATTATTTTTCTTAAAAAAACTACCCTTGTTTACAACATACAATATAAAAAACGAATGAAAACAAGTAGTACAAAAAAAAGTAAATCAAATAGCCACATGCATAACAATTTATTCAAGGAACATCAAATCTAGGGTTTTTATAAACATAAAAATTCTTCCCTAATTTTAAAACTTTGAATCAAATAAAGCAAATAGCAATCAAATTACATGATCAGTAAAAACATGCTTGTTTATTACGGATCTCCCACATTCTCTTAACAATTAAAAAACTACGGATCGTAACCACACATGACATAACAATTAATTCATGCAAAACATCTAAAGTTAATTACCATGTAATTTTAGGGTTTATAAATTTTTTTTTTATAAAAAAACCGGCAAGATCTGATTTAAAAAACAATAAAAAACAACATGTAATTTTTAACTCAAATCAATATTAGTTAAAAAACTTTAGATCTTGATAATCATAATCATGTTAAAACGGCTCTCGATGCCACTGAAGGTTTATATTTACCATAACAATTATTTAAAACCCTAATATGGATCAAAGAACACACAGCGGAAGCAAATTAACAAGATCTTTAATTTAACAGAATTATAATTAATCAAGACTAGGGTTACGTACCTTTATCCTAGCAAGATCTACAAGTCGACGGAACGGTCACCGGTAGAGATAGATCACGAACACCACCAGGATATAGTCTAAAGTAAGACTACACCACGATCTTGTACACACGTGATACTGTGAGTTAATCGTGAGTCTGGCACGAACAAACCGAGCTTCCAAGTCTATGGAAGATCTATCCAACAACCCTAGAGAAGGGCTAGGACTAGATCTAGAATAGCTTAATGAAAATCAAAGAAGAACCCTAATTGGGTGTTTGTTTGGCCGGCGGTTAGGAGCAAGAAAGAGAGATATGTGGTAAAAATTATGAAGCCCTTTGGTTTGTTTATATACACCTTGGAAAACTTCTCTTCCAAGGTTTAAACAAAATAAGGCAACAAAATATTTTCCTCTTCCCTTTGTCTCTCCCTTTTAGGCCGGATATACACAAGCCCCCAAGAGGTTTCCAGAACGTTTCCGACACCTTCTTTTAGCTCCTATAACTTTCTATAACGGTCGTTTAATACTTAACTTTTAATTACTTAACGATCGTTAGCTACGGTTTGATTTAATAAATATAATAAATATATTTAATAAATAAATTAACCCTTCACGTAATGTGTGTAATCCCGTGATCTCGAGTTCGATCCTATCACACGACAATCGAGTTTAAGTCCATAAACTTTCATAGAAGGTCACTTGTTAGTCGTTACTTGTCCAACTTTACATGTCCATTGGTAGATACCAAAATCGAGATTCTTATTTATGTATAGGGATTAGCATTGGACTCTTTCTAAAGCTCGAAGTAGATTGTTCCAAGATTCAAATTTTAAACAGCTACTAGCATATGGCAGAGAAAGGTACATGATATATCCATACATACAAAGCATAATCAGAAGCCTGAACAATAAATCAAAAGCCTGAACAATAAATCAAAATAAGTCACATAAGAGCTTCCGGAAGGTAACATGTGAAGATACAGTCAAACCATCTAGACGTGCAAGAGATGAAAAGTCATAATTATCATTTTGGCAAAGATTTCATCTAGACGTGCAAGAGATGAAAGTGGTTGCATTGAAGCAAGCTCTTCATCGACTTCCACTTTCCTTTCTTCAGCCTTGAGTGCTTCCTATTATCCTCCAAAACGCTAAGAACACTTTTTTAATCCAAATTACTACAGTATAAAGTATGTTACACTTAAATTAATTTTGGACCTTCTTTAACCGTTTAATCTTTGACACAAATTGATACACATTTATTTCACCCGTAATTTATATATTGTTATTTTTTCTTATAGAAACAAATAGCAACAAATCTGTTAACTTTTTACTTACATGTGAGTCTCTAAAAGATAGCTTTGTGTCTCATCCGTCATTTGATAAATGTAACCTTTAACATTCTTATTATGGGAGGATACGATCATGTTAACGGAGAGGAAAAGCTCATGCTAAGGGACTCGGTGAAAAGGGGAATGGGAAAAGTTGATACTCTTATAAAAACATTAACTAATGCAATAATTGATGACTTGTTGGAAAAGGTAAATCAAGGTGACAGAAGTTCAATATAGACCAAAAAATATCATAGACCTGGATAAATAAATGATCTTGGCCCTCCATTTCATCACAGATCTATAGTTCTTGTTTTTTTTCATTTCATCTAATAAAAAAATAAAATTTACATGACCTCCTACCCATTGTTTTTCGCACACACACACACTTATACTTTTGCATCCCAACCACCGTACCCGCCATCCTAACCACTGCAACACTATAACGCCACCGTATATCAGCTTTTTCCGATCTAATCACACACATACGATCCATCATATTTTTTCTAAATCTAATCGTAACCTTAACCCTAACTTTTATAGCTAAATGGATATTTGAGCCGAATATGGTGTTGCTAACAAGTTCAAACTGAGATTGAAACATCATCTAATCCATCGGGGACAAGCTGGTAATGGTCATTTATCCAGTTAATCTTTTTTTGTGCTTATTTGTTACTTATCTTTATTAATATATTATTATCCATGAAGTTGATTCATGATTAGTTTGATTAATCCTGCTAGGGTGTCATATTTTAGATTTTATGATGTGAATATTTTAACATTATGCTGTAAGTGTTTTATTTAGAACCTTGATTCATAATGAATCATATATGATTCATGATGAATCATATATGATTGTTACTATTTTGTATTAGCAAGCCTATTTGTTATTTATATTTTTGCTATGTTGTTAGGTTTTTTCATCATTACTTTTTACTTACTTGTCTTCTCCTTATGCGCATAAGAGGACCAAAGTTGCGCCTATGTTTAAGAGACTTTGAGTTTATTTTGGGTAATAGCTTGTGTGCTATGCAAGGCGACAAATAGTAAGCTCTCTTTGTCATATCTTACATATATTTATGTAAACTGTGCGAATCATATATGATTCTTGATGAATCATCCATAACTTTGTGTAAATTACTCGATAACGCCATTTTTTTCTTATTTGTAGTGAAACAGTTTTTTGAACTCGTACTGTATATGATCTATCATATGGACGTTTGAATATGGAGACTTTCGCACCAAGGGTGTGGAGAGATGCAAATGTCATTGACTGTTGGGTCGTAATCTTGAATACTGAGCATCATTCTAAATTTTCGTCTAGGAAATTTCACTTTCCTACGGGTTGTATTGTAAGTTTTTATTTAACATTATTGGAAGTGTTTATTTGTCATCTATTAGTTTTTTGTTTCACTGAGACTGGTTTTTTCTTACACATAAACAAAGTATGATTAAGAAGGTTATTGATGATAAAACATCGTGGAAAATATTTGAGGATGAGATTATGTCTTATTTGTAGGTGATCAAGCTTCTGCGTCTCTCTTGGACGTTGATTTGACGTTTTTTCCTATTTGTGTATCAAATCATTTCTATGTGGTTGTTTTCAACCTTAAGAATCGAGCTTTAATGTTGATTGTTGATAATGCTTATGAATATAGTTATTAAGCAAAATACAAGGAGCTTGTGTTCTTTTGGTAAGTTTTTTATGGAAATTATATTTGATTCTGATGATGGTTTCACTTCGTTATACAGACTTTCTAATTTTTTTTTTATGTTTTCTTTTTCGTTTTTGTAGAGAAAGCTTTTTGCAAGGTATTTGAATAAGCATGACATCCAAAGCACTCCAAAATTTCAAAGTTGAAAAGTTATATTCCAAAGTTGAAATGGAGTACTTCTGATAATTATGTAGACTGTAGAGTTTTTGCAATGATCCATCTGGAGAATTATGTTGGCGGAGGTATGAAAATTGGGATGTTGGTATGTGTGTAGAATCAGATGAAAATTGGGATGTTGGTATGTGTGTAGAATCAGATGAGCAAAAATCATTATTTATGCGAATGAGGTTTCACATTGCTACAAAGATTCTTTTGCATGATTTTAACAATGAAAAGCCAAGACTTTCAAGTTAGCTTATGATTTTGAGACCAAGGTTGATAAGGCAACCATAGTTTCAATCATCGTTGATGCGCTAAAAAATAGAGACAAGTGTGATCCACCAAAGACTTCAACTCAGAACAAGAAGGTGATGGATCGAAGGAAAAGTGAAGTTTCTAACTAATGTAGTTTTTCCTGAAATGATTTTGAATGGTAGTAGTTTATGATAAACGCTAATATGGGTCTGTTTTGCTAGTTATAGTTGTTGGCCCCTGATCAGTTTCTATTTTCTTGTAATGGTTATATATTTTGAATAAGTAGTCTGTACGGTGTGAATTGGTACTTATTTTGCATCATTTAGTATCAATTGCACTTTACTATTTTTGAAGTGTTTAAATGTTAAATTATTGCCAGATAGAGTTAGTCTACCTAACATCATATATGATTCACCTAACTTTGTTTTAAAGTTTCAATATTTTGAACAAGTATATAGTGTGAATATTTTAACATGGTATGGTGCAACTGTTTTATTTGAACCCTGATGAATCATATATGATTCATCATGAATCATATATGATCCATCCAACTGATTTTGCACACAGACCACCATCCCCCAAACACTTCAACTAGAAAATCATTATTGATGCAAAAATCATTAAGTATGAATTAAAAAACAAATTGAAACAAAGTTAATTCGAATTAGATCCTCATAAGCACTTTAACAGAAAAACAAATAGAAACTAAGTATGAATTGAAAAACATAAAACGTTCAAAAAGCTATGTTTGTTGTTTGTTTCGTAGCAGCAACGTTTCCAGTTTCTTGTTCAGTAGTGGTAGCATTAGGTCCTGCTTCTTCTGCAGCAACCGCCCCAATAAGCGCCAACTTTACAACATACTTTGGATTTAACGGACATGTTGTCTTAGTGTACTTATTTGTCTTCTCTCCACAACATAAACATTTCATAGCCTGCTTTCTCTTAGCTTTTAGAGCTATTTCTCTTGCACTTTTTCTACGCTCTCCTCTAAGACCACCTTTGTTTGTAGCCCCTTTTGGAATTCCTATGATTTTTTTCTTCGGCTTTTACACTGCATATATATCTTCAATCACATCACCCGTTTTCTGTGAAGGTAGCTTAGGTAATTGAACATGTATTTCTTTCTTTATATTTTCGACATTTTCCACAAATTGTGCCAACTTTTCTTCATCTTTACTCAAACAAAACAAACATTCGTCTACCATGTTGTTAGCATTATTAGTTAACCTTTCAATGGCTTCGTTTTTCTAACCATATCTGTTTGTCTTCCTTCTCAATCCAAGTTGTTAATGTGATGATGCCTAAAAATGTTACTTCTATTTTTAGTCTCGCTTTGTTTTGATTACAACAAAATATAAAAACTAGCATTTACGAAAACAACGAAAAACGAATTCTTGAGTTCAAGTATTTTTTTTATTTCAACCATTATAACTTAAGATATGAACAAACAAGTTTTCATCTTAATTAAGTGATCAAGGATTTAAGTTTTCTTAAAATTCACCTTTTATTAAATGTGACAAAGTTTTTTAATAAACTTTATTTTAAAAAAAATGTTTTATTAAATTAAATATTTGAAAATTTGAAAATGGCATATTTCATTTGGTTTCAGAATATCCTTTGAGGATAACTATTCCACCAGATGTGACTACCTAATGTGTGATCTTATTCAAGTTAGTTTTTCCAAGCTCACAACAAATTGAAAGTCCAATCAACCTCAAGTTTTACATTGTTATTGGTGTTAATGAAGGTATTTGGTATCTATGTCTATTTCAAAGAATCACGTAAAAAGTGAAAAATAGTATAGTTATGTAACCGTAAAACAAGTTGCAATTACCATAATTAAAGCACGTAGTACAAGTATTAAATGCACAATTGTAAAAATACTCAAAATGTAAATAAAATGAAAGTACAAGGACTAAATGTGTAAATTCAGAAAGTAAAGGGACCAAAAGTGTAAAATGTAACAAACTATGTCAACAAACTAACAAATTCCAAAACTGCCAAACAGAAATGTAACTAATCCAAAATTAAAGAACTGAAAACTGCATACCCTAGAAAGTTGTAATTAACAAAGCTGATTGACAAAATAACAAAGGTTGAGGACCAAATTGCAATTAAACAAAACTATAAACCAAAAACGGGCAATAAGCTTTAATTAATCTCGTATGAGCTTATCACTCAACCAAATCAGCTCTAATTTTTTGAAAATGACTTAAAATAAAAAATTAGCTAAGTGTCTCAAAGGAATTAAGCTGAAAATGTCTAGAACTCTAGTTAGCTTATTCCAATAAGCCCAAAATAAGCTATAAGCTGATTGAGACTTTCACAAATGGATTTTTTGGCTAAAACTGATTAAGCTAGTGATAAGAGGAGTGGAATGTCAAAAATCATGGAAACTGGTTAAGCCAATAAGCTGGAATTTCAAATTAAGCAAAAATGGCTTATTGTTGACTTTCGTTGACCAAGAATTTCCAAAAAGCTCAAAATCTCCAAAATGCCTTAAAACAGGTTTGTGAACAGGAATATGCAAGAAAATGACCAAGTTTTTGAAATGGAAATGTCGGAAATGGTTTCACAACAAGGACTTATCACAAAAAGTGAGTTTGCTAAGTAGCTTAATATTAAGCTAGTTTCTAGTTCAAATCAGCAAACTGTATTATCTCACTTATCAATTCTGAAAGCTTATAAGTTAGACTACAAGTGAGAACAAAATTCAGCTAATTTCATCTACAAACAAAGAATTGACACAAGATCAAAGATTGCTTGTTTAGACTTGCAAAGACTGACCCAAATTTTTATCAGCCAATTGCCTTTTTGACAAAAGCTTTGACAACAAAATTTCACAAACTAACTTGTAATGACTAACTGAGTGTGTGAATGCTCTAAACAACAAGTTTCAGAAACTCAAACACTAAAACCACACTGATCCAAACACAAGTTTTAAGCTGATGTAAAAAGTTTACTAAGGCAATCTGATCAAAAGGATTTGACAGCAAAAGAAACTTATCAAATCTTGTTTAGTGACACAAATGAAACTCAAATAAGCTAAGTACCAACAGTTAAACACTATGGAACTCAAATATTTCTAACTAATGAATATTAAGCTAATTAAGACCAATTAATCTAGGTACACTGAATTAAAAGCTAAGAGATTATTATCTAACTATCAGAATATAACAGATAAACCAATCAAACACCAAATCAATCACAATATAGCAGGTAAGCTAAGTATCTAAGAATTGAGCATGGCAAAACTTTTTAGTGGAATTTAAACAAGTAATTTGATGCCTTTTAGCTTGAAGCCACCTTTGTTGGAGTAGTTAGGCGCTGAGCCAACTATGATCAACAAAAACAACTTTATACCACCGTTAACAATCAACTCATCATCATCATCTACAAATCATCTCCTTGCTACAGTCTACAACTTTTGGCTATGGAAATGAACAAGAAACGTCTGAACCAGCTACAAGCTTCCAAACTGCATCAAACAAGTTCCATTGATCAAGTATGATCAATAGAAACACACAGTAACAGGATTGGTATGATAATGAAGAAATGAGAAGTGAATTTGAGTGAGAAATGAAAATTGAAGGTTTATTAATTGTGGATGTTTGTTACAATCTGTTACAACTAAACTAACTAACTCAAGAGCTTGTCAGACTCTTGATATTAGTAGCTAACTAGATTTCTAACTAAAAGTTGAGAGAAAAAGTGAAGTGTGTGTAAATTCACACACTAGGTACAATACACAAAATGACTAACTACTGGGCTATTTATAGAGTTGAGTAGGAGTTTGTTGGGGATGAATGACGTGTTGGAGCCAATCCCTAGCTTCCACGTGGCCTTGATCTTCCAATTGATTATAGCCGTTGAAGAACAAAATTGGCGTTTTTCAATTGAGTAGAATTCAACTCAATTAACCACTTAGGATAAATTCGTCTCTTGATTTTGAGTAGTTTTCATGTAGAAAACTTGATCTGAAATGCATTCCTTCTTGATCTTGAATATGGGTTCGTTGAAGTATGAAGATGACACGTGTTTTGTTGTTATTCGTAGAAAGAATGAGTCGCGGATCGTTATCCAATCTCTGATTTTCTATTGGTGGGAATAATGGATAGTGGGGTTACTGTTTGGATTTTGTAATAAATGAAAAGCGGCTGTGAGTGGCCAACTGGCTTGTGAGGTGGCAATCCTTGTCCCATGATTTAAGGCCTCTCATTGGTTGAAAGTATGTATACACGGATCAAACCAAACTTCTCACTATTTTGGTAGATTTAACCCCTCTAGTTTAGGCAGATTCATGTTTTAAGCTTAGGACTTCAACACTTTGTCATTTTAGGTCCTTTGACTTCTTGTTTGACCAAAATATGCCCCTTGACTTGTTGACTTGAAAGTTGACCATATTTGACTTTGCTCTTGACTTTCTCATAATTACAACTTTAGTCCTTCATCTTTTAAAGTTGGCAAGAAAGGTCATTTGAATTTGATTGGCTTGTCACTTTTCATCCTCCTTTTGGTTTTCTTCATCAATAAAGCTTGAATTCCCTTGTTTGCTTCAAATTTGTATCTTTTTACCTATACAAGCACAAACAACCAAACATACCCATAATACTGCTTTTATGAATCAAAATTAGGTATTTTGCTTTGTGATTTAGGGTGATTTGTGATATAATTGATATGAAATTTCACTCATATCAAATCCCCTACACTTGATCATTTCCATGACCTCATGCAATGCCACATTTTAAAACACCAATTTACACTTTTCTCATAATTAATCCACCTTGGCCAATATGGATGCATTTACACTACACTACACTATATGATGCATGATTTTGATTTATACAATGCAATGAAAAGAAAAGTAATTCTATTTATATATGATGCATGATTTTGATTTATACACTTTTCTCATAATTAACCCGTCTGAGACTTCGTATCGTCTTTATCACATTGCCAGGACGCATCACATAACCCTGTTACATTCAATTATGTGTCTGGTTTACCCCCGAATACCAAAAACATATCTTTCGTACTTCTCAAATACTTAAGAATATGCTTAATAGCAGTCTAGTGGAACTTTCCTAGATTTTGTTGGTATCTACTGACCAAGTTCTGAGCAAACGCCACATCAGGCCTTGTGCATCTTACAGCATACATAATAGATCCTACAGCCGACGCATAAGGCACCTTTCGCATGTAAGCCACCTCTTCGGGTGTTGATGCATCTTTCTCATGACTTAACTCATGCTTAACCTCCATTGGTTGAAAACCTTTCTTAGAGTTATGCATGTTATACTTCTTCAATATCTTATCAATATAAGCATCTTGACTAAGACCAATTAACCGTCTACTTCTATATCGATAGATTTTAATTCCCAGAATATATGCAGCATCTCCCAAATCCTTCATAGAAAAACATTTACCAAGATAATCCTTAACTTCCTTAAGTCTTGGAATGTTACTTCCCATGATTAATATGTCATCGATATATAAAATTAGGAACACTACATTACTCCCACTAGCTTTGCGATATACACACGGCTCATCACGATTTTGAATAAATCGGAACTTTTTGATTTCTTTATCAAATGGCTTATTCCATTGACGTGATGCTTGCTTCAAACCATAAATAGATCTTTGAAGTTTTCACATGCGCTTTGGATATTTAGGATCAACGTACTCTTCCGGTTATTGCATATAGATGTCTTCATCTAAGCGACCGTTCAAGAAGGCAGTTTTAACATCTATTTGCCATATCTCATAGTCATAATATGATGCTATAGCTATGAGAATCCTAATAGCTCGTAAGTCTGCTACAAGAGAAAATGTCTCCTCGTAGTCTACGCCAAAAGTTTGAGTAAAACCGTTAGCTACTAAACGTGCTTTATAGGATTGTATTTCACCATCCATGTCGGTTTTCTTCTTGTAGATCCACCTATTTTTCACTACTTTAGCATTTTTAGGTGCATCCACAAGAATCTAAACATCGTTGATTTCCATGGATTTCATTTCCTCATTCATCACAACTATCCATTTTGACTTTTCTGGATCACACATTGCGGATCGATAGTTAGCAGGTTCACCAAAATCCCCTACTTCCTCCTCATCATCCTCTATGTAACGACATAGTTTGTCTGGCGCACGTATGGTTCTTTTAGACCTACGTGGAGGAATTAATTTCGGTGGAACTCCCAGACTTTTTGGTTCTACAGGAATTTCTTCGCTAGTATTTTCAGAAGGCAATGTATCTTCTAGAATTTCTTCAAGATCATAATTTCTCCCACTGATTTCTTGATTTACAATATCACTTTCAAGGAAGTCTCCATACCGAGCCACAACTACTTTGTTTTCAGCCGAATAATAAGAGTAGTAACCCATAGTTTCCTTAGAGTAACCTACAAAGATACATTTTACTGAGCGTTGTTGGAGTTTATCTCCAGAGTCACGTTTCACATACGCCTCACAACCCCAGATTTTCAAATAAGACAAATATGGCTTCTTGCCATGCCATAGTTCATATGGTGTCGTATCAACCTTCTTTGTGGGAACCATATTTAGAATACGAACAGTAGATTCAAGAGCATAATCCCAAAAGGATAATGGTAAAGTTGTAAGATTAAACATATATCGCACCATATCTAATGATGTACGATTTCTCCTTTCAGATACACCATTTTGTTGTGGAGTATATAGAGAAGTAAGTTTCTGAACAATTCCATTCTCAGTTAAATAATCTTTAAACTCTTGACTTAAATATTCACCACCTCGATTAGAACGAAGTGCTTTAATCTTTTTTCCTAGTTGTAACTCTACTTACGCTTTAAACGTTTTGAATGTTTCAAACACCTCATGTTTATGTTTAAGTAAATAAACATAACCATAACGACTATAATCATCCGTAAACGTTAAGAAGTAGCTAGCACCTTTCCTTGGCACATGTCTAAGTGGTCCACACACATCAGTATGTATCAAACCAAGTAGTTCAGTAGCCCTTTCAATATTGCTATTAAAAGGTTTCTTGGTCATCTTTCCAGAGATACAAGATTCGCATTTATCAAATGATTCATCATTGATATTTTCCAAAAGACCAACACGTTGAACCTTTTGTATGCGAGTGTTCCCAATATGGGCAAGTCTACAATGCCAAAGATAAGAAGAGTTCTTGTCTAACTTTCTCTTCTTATTCATGCTAAAAACAGAATTATTTTTCCTCTTGGAATTATTATCATGCATGTTAATTTCAAAAACACCATTCACTGAAATTGCATCAAAATAGAATAAACCATCTTTGAAAACATAAATTCTTTTATTATCAATTGTGTGATTAAATACAAGATCCAACATACAAGAAAAGGAAATGACACCCCTAACAATTGAAGGTGCATAATGACAATTATTTAAAAACAGTGCTAAACCCGAAGGTAAAACCAATTTAAATATTCCTATAGCTTCAACCGCTGCTTGTGCGCCATTGCCCACTTGCAGAAAATTATTCCCCATAGGAAAGCTTCCTCTTCAACTCAAATCCCTGCAGGGTATTACAAATGTTAATACCACATCCCGTATCATATACCCAGGAGTTTGATTTGTATGTAAGATTAAATAACTCTATCATAAATAAGTTACCTGAAGATGCTGCAGCAGCTAGCTCAATCTTCTTCTCATGTTCTTGCATTTCATGGAGATAGAGAGAGCAATTTCTCTTCCAGTGTCCGGTCATCTTGCAGTGGTGACAAGTCTCATCTTTCTGAGATTGACCCTTCTTAACAAAGTTCTGCTTTGGTTTTGATGGAGTCGCAACTTGTTTCCTCTTATCAACCTTGCCTTTGCCTTTCTGCTTCTTGTTCACTTGCAGTTTTGGTTTAGTCACTCTACCCTTTTTCACATAAAGTACTTGAGGAGTAGCAGTGGATGCCTTATCTTTCAACCCCTTTTCAAAGTCAATGAGCATTGCATGCAGATCATTAACCGTCTTCCCCGTGCAATGCATATTATAGTTACGAACGAAATCATTGAAGTCCTTATTAAGGGACCTATTGATCAAGTTAATAGCCATATTATGATCAAAGGGTTGTCCTAGTGCGATGAGTTGTTCCATATAACCCCTCATTTCCATATAATGGGCACTTACGGACTTTCCAGGAGCTTGCTTGCAACTATGTAGAGCATCAATCAAATCATAGATCTCTACAGCTTGCGGCGTTTCGTACACAACGTTGAGTTCATCAAGCATTAGCTGAGGTAAAAATAGCTCATACTTCCTTTAAAGTGATGGAGCCATTCTCCCTAACATTACAACAGCCACCTCATGGTGCTTCTTAACGTTAGCAGCGTGTTGAAGCCTTTCCGCATCAGATGCTCCTTCAACAAGATCCTCCGGAAAAGGAGTAGTCAAGATATCAATAGTACCAGCTGCTCTTAGAACAATTCTTAGTGAGCGATACCAGTCATTGAAATTAGGGCCAGTAAGTTCAGGCCGTTCAAAGAAAGCTTTGAATGCCGAGCTTATTGTCAGATTGTTTTCGGGTTGAGCCATTTCTACAGAAATAAGTTCAAACATTAGTATTTTTGATATTACAATTCAAGAAAATAAAATTGACCCGGTAATAAAATCATAGTATTTTCCTTGAAAACCTAGAATCCAATTTACATAGATTTATCACATCAGTTGATCTGCTAGTGACAAATGTATTCAACACAGTAACTTGTCGAACAATAATTGACAAACAAATTTGCAGTTTCTAGATACATTAGGGATTTACATTGCCAAAATCATTTGCATTGTAAACATGTTTCATCCCTACTTTACACCTTAATTTTCCTGTTCTTACTGAGTAACTTAATTAAGTCGACTAATCTAAAGAACGTAAAACCTTCATGTGCAATCTTGTTCAGTCATGAAGTTTTCTCTCCATTACAACATCGTCCAATATCTTATATGACGACAATTGTAACTTCAAGTGTTCGTCAATTAGATGGCATATGGCTTAAATTTTAGGGTATAGATTTTGGTGTCAAAATCATGTATGGAGAAGCATGCATACATCTCCATAACATAAGTTTAATAAAAAAACGTTTAGTAAACGTTTTGGCGAGACTAAAATTTCATCATATATTTGCAAGTTGAGGTATTGGTTAAACCAATTAAAGATTTTACACACAACTAAATTCACACCGTACTTATTCTAGAACGAAGCTAAAGCACAAAACAATAACCGTATTCATTGTGTTTCGGATGTGAATTAATGCAGTTAAATCAACCTTAAAGAATTAAACAAATAACAACCGTAGGTAATCCAATTTTGACGCACAGGCGAGCCGGGAATTTGGTCAGCGCTGAAACATAACACCTCCTTCCTTAACCGGGTACTTGACCAGCGGTGCGTTATACCCACTTTATAGTTTACCAAAATTTAGTAGGCCATTAAGTTGCTATTGCAATTCTAATCACCGTAAATCATATGTAATTTTGATCTCAAAACAATTCATTAATTTTGATAGAATTTAGTCCATATTATTTTTCTTAAAAAAAACTACCCTTGTTTACAACATACAATATAAAAAACGCATGAAAACAAGTAGTACAAAAAAAAACTAAATCAAATAGCCACATGCATAATAAATTATTTAAAGAATATCAAATCTAGGGTTTTTATAAACATAAAAAGTCTTCCCTAATTTTAAAACTTTGACTCAAATAAAGCAAATAGCAATCAAAATTATATGATCCGTAAAAACATGCATGTTTATTACGGATCTCCCACATTCTCTTAACAATTAAAAAAATTACGGATCGTAACCACACATGACATAACAATTAATTCATGTAAAACATCTAAAGTTAATTACCATGTAAAACAAAAAAAAATTAATTCTTTATAAAACCTAAAAAACAACATGTAATTTTTAACTCAAATCAATATTAGTTAAAAAAACTTTAAATCTTGATAATCATAATCATGTTAAAACGGCTCTCGATGCCACTGAAGGTTTATATTTACCATAACAATTATTTAAAACACTAATATGGATCAAAGAACACACAGCGGAAGCAAATTAACAAATCTTTAATTTAACACAATTATAATTAATCAAGATTAGGGTTACATACCTTTATCCTAGCAAGATCTACAAGTCGACAGAACGGTCACCAGTAGAGATAGATCACGAACACCACCAGGATATATTCTAAAGTAAGACTACACCACGATCTTGTACACACGTGATACGGCGAGTTAATCGTGAGTCTAGCACGAACAAACCGAGCTTCCAAGTCTATGGAAGATCTACCCAACAACCATAGAGACGGGCTAGGACTAGATCTAGAATAGCTTAATGAAAATCAAAGAAGAACCCTAATTGGGTGTTTGTTTGGCCGGCGGTTAGGAGCAAGAAAGAGAGATATGTGGTAAAAATTATGAAGCCCTTTGGTTTGTTTATATACACCTTGGAAAACTTCTATTCCAAGGTTTAAACAAAATAAGGCAACTGTTGGGAATAAAATGTAGCCAGTTCACTTGAGCGCTGAC